>CM036759.1:60668589-63068589 GCA_020796225.1 Arion vulgaris
ATCACCAGGATCATGAGTCAAGGATTGTCATGCAGATCACCAGGATCATGAGTCAAGGATTGTCATGCAGATCACCAGGATCATGAGTCAAGGATTGTCATGCAGATCACCAGGATCATGAGTCAAGGATTGTCATGCAGATCACCAGGATCATGAGTCAAGGATTGTCATGCAGATCACCAGGATCATGAGTCAAGGATTGTCATGCAGATCACCAGGATGGGTCTGGCCCTATCTGAATATTTCCAGGGTTCACATCCTGCGTCACATCAGTCCTTTGATTTTTTTCTCTTAAGAAAAGCAAGTTCAGAAATCTGAAGAGAAAAAATATAAATATAAATTATTTGATAATCAAATGTTATAAGAAAGAGAAGATGGAGATATGTTGGACACACCTTGAGGAGAAATGATCAACGAATATCAAAGCAGGCATTAAAGTGGGATGCAAAGTGTTCAAGAAAGAGAGGATGACATAAGGAGACCCTGAAACAAACTTTGCTGAGAGAGGCAAGAAATATCAGTCTCAGTTCCATGGAGGAGATTGAGTGAGTTGCCCAGGATAGAGCGGTATGGAGAAATTACTTGCAGGCCATAAGTAACGTGTAACGGTACGAGAGGAATTATTATTTATTTGATAATCTGGTTTTAACATGAAGAAGACCAAGAGACAGATGGACAGACAACATTACAGAAATCTTACAGTAGTAGAAGATCTGGTATTAGAACATGAGGAAGACCAAGAAATTGATGGACAGACAACATTACAGAAATCTTACAGTAGTAGAAGATCTGGTATTAGAACATGAGGAAGACCAAGAAATTGATGGACAGACAACATTACAGAAATCTTACAGTAGTAGAAGATCTGGTATTAGAGCATGAGGATGACCAAGAAATTGATGGACAGACAACATTACAGAAATCTTATAACAATATGGGCTCATGAAAAGAAAAAGAAGAAACTTTTGGCTTAGCAGAATCATGTTCAAAAAAGTAACTATCACCCAAGCCACTAGACAAAAACATAAAACCATGACACTGGGCAACAATCCAATAACAGTGTGATAACAAAAGAAGACAGGAGATCCATATTTCCATACTTTTTATGTGGTTGTGAAAAGTTATTCCCAACAATGGATCAGCTAACACAACAGACAAAGACTAGAACATTTCTATCCACAATAGAGAAGATGACCAATAGAGCAGATGACCAATATATCAGATGACCAATAGAGCAGATGACCAATATATCAGATGACTAATATAACAGATAACTAATATATCAGATGACTAATATATCAGATGACCAATATAACAGATGACCAATAGAGCAGATGACCAATAGAGCAGATGACCAATAGAACAGATGACTAATATATCAGATGACCAATATAGCAGATGACCAATATATCAGATGACCAATAAAACAGATGACATTATCCAGACAAAGTAATACTACTACAAGAAATAATCAGGCAAAGTTGAACAAAACTAGTACTTCTATCAAATACACTTTAAATCTCTTTCTTGATGAACCTCACTTTCTCTCATGCCATGTTCAGGACGAACCTCACTTTCTCTCATGCCATGTTCAGGACAAACATCATTTTCTTTCATGCCATGTTCAGGATAAACCCTCATTTTCTTTCATGTCATGTTCAAGATGAACCTCACTTTCTCTCATGTCATGTTCAAGATGAACCTCACTTTCTCTCATGCCATGTTCAAGATGAACCTCACTTTCTCTCATGCCATGTTCAGGATGAACCTCCCTTTCTCTTATGCCATGTTCAGGATGAACCTCACTTTCTCTCATACCATGTTCAGGATGAACAAAGCAGAACAAGGGAAGAATATACTTACATAAGTAATACCAAGGCAATAGCCATCTGTCCAGCAAACATTAAGAAAACAGATCCAGCCCATGTGGACAAGGTTGCATAGTAAACACGGTTGGCAATAGTTCCAAACAAAGCAGCACCAAGTAACTCAACACAGCCCATACTTGCATACACAGCACCTAGGTACCAGACAGGTAAGAGAGTTATATATGTATGTATGTACGAGTATGTATCGTTAGTGATTCATCATTATCAATTTTGTCTCTGTCAAAATGGGGCACCCATGCCAACACTTATGTTCTGGCTGGCTGGAAGCTCTAAACACTTTCATGTCCAGTATCTGTCCAAGTCATACTCAACTCATATATATATATATATATATATATATATATATATATATATATATATATATATATATATATATATATATATATATATATATATATATATATATATATATATATATATATATATAATAATAATAATAATAATAATAATTCCTCTCGCATAGCTATATGCTACATAGGGCCTGCAAGTAATTTCTCCATACCGCTCTATCCTGGGCAACTCGCTCAATCTCCTCCATGGAACTGAGACCGATGTTTCCTGCCTCTCTCAGCAAAGTTCGTTTCAGGGTCTCCTTAGGTCAACCTCTTTTTCTTGAACCCTTTGTATCCCACTTCAATGCCTGCTTTTATATTCGTTGATCATTTCTCCTCAAGGTGTGCCCAACATATCTCCATCTTCTCTTTCTTATAACAGTTGTCACTAGTGGTTGACCAGACATGTCTCTGATTTCATCACTTCTCCTGAATTCGTTCCATTTTATATTCATTATTTTTTGCAGACATCTATTTTCAAATTATATATATATATATAAATGAGTTGAATGTAATTGTATGTATGTCTGTTCCCATTGTTTCAAGATATCTGGACATCCTTCAGACTTGAAATTAGGCAAGAGGGTAGCTTTCATAGATAGGAAGATGTAAAAATTATAAAACCAGACTATTGGTTCGTCTTTATATCTAAATTCAAACTTAACTAAATGAAATGGTCATGAAAACTTGAAAACCGAAAAACAGGAATCCATGCTTTCACTTGCCGGTCACATGTTAAAGCTATGATGATGACTATTATTATAATGTATAACGGCTTAATTGATAAGTGCACATTCTACCATGCAGTAGACCAGCGTTTGATTCACGCTCCGCCAAATATTTTTATAAAACACATCTGGTCACCGGATATGTTTATAATCTGAATAAATTAAATTTGCCAATTGTTTTTTTAGCCAATTTTGAAGGGACGGTGCACGTGTCTTTAATATGCTCCGTCTCGCACTGTTTGGGATTTATAAATTTCGGAAAAGATAAAAAATTTTTAGATCTATCAAAACTTATGAAGTTAGAGATATGCAGTTTGAGAATGATAAGAAAAGACAAATGAAGGCAAGAAACATGGAGACAGAGGGGGAAAGATTAGTTAATAGGCTTGACTACAAACGTCGGAGGAGTGTAAAGGCGAATGATGAGAAAACCAAAGCGAAATGGCTTGGAAGATCAGCGGAAAAGGATAACAAATGTAACTATAAACTAGATTTAAACTAAATTCCTGTGCGAAGAACAGGTATATCTGTTAGTCTATTATAAATCTAACACCCATCTTCTCCGTGGTTTTCCTCTCCCTTGTCTGCATAGTCATATGCCTTCCAGATTGATCTTCTCCAAGGAATCGTGTCATTTTTGTTTAAAATATTTTATTTTCTCTTCTTTATCAACCATTTCACTTCAATTTTAAGCTGTTGCAAAATGGACATATTTGTTCTTTGTTCTATCCATGGTATTAGAAGAACTTTTCTGTAGCATTTGCATTTAAAAGCATTGATCAGTTCTTCAACTGTTTTATCAATAATCCATCGCCTGGACAAATAGCAAAGGACACTGATGATATGTAAGCCTACACGCAAAAATAAGTCAAGTCAAATATTAGTTCCACTTCAGAATTCAAAAAATAATATTTTAAAAATGTGTCTCTGAAATATTTCATTTAAATGCACAGTATCAGTTATCAAAAGTATATCTCTGAAATATTTCATTTAAATGAACAGTATCAGTTATCAAAAGTATATCTCTGAAATATTTCATTTAAATGCACAGTATCAGTTATCAAAAGTATATCTCTGAAATATTTCATTTAAATGCACAGTATCAGTTATCAAAAGTATATATCTGAAATATTTCATTTAAATGCACAGTATCAGTTATCAAAAGTATATCTCTGAAATATTTCATTTAAATGCACAGTATCAGTTATCAAAAGTATATCTCTGAAATATTTCATTTAAATGCACAGTATCAGTTATCAAAAGTATATCTCTGAAATATTTCATTTAAATGCACAGTATCAGTTATCAAAAGTATATCTCTGAAATATTTCATTTAAATGCACAGTATCAGTTATCAAAAGTATATCTCTGAAATATTTCATTTAAATGCACAGTATCAGTTATCAAAAGTATATCTCTGAAATATTTCATTTAAATGCACAGTATCAGTTATCAAAAGTATATCTATGAAATATTTCATTTAAATGCACAGTATCAGTTATCAAAAGTATATCTCTGAAATATTTCATTTAAATGCACAGTATCAGTTATCAAAAGTATATCTCTGAAATATTTCATTTAAATGCACAGTATCAGTTATCAAAAGTATATCTCTGAAATATTTCATTTAAATGCACAGTATCAGTTATCAAAAGTATATCACTGAAATATTTCATTTAAATACACAGTATCAGTTATCAAAAGTATATCTCTGAAATATTTCATTTAAATGCACAGTATCAGTTATCAAAAGTATATCTCTGAAATATTTCATTTAAATGCACAGTATCAGTTATCAAAAGTATATCTCTGAAATATTTCATTTAAATGCACAGTATCAGTTATCAAAAGTATATCTCTGAAATATTTCATTTAAATGCACAGTATCAGTTATCAAAAGTATATCTCTGAAATATTTCATTTAAATGCACAGTATCAGTTATCAAAAGTATATCTCTGAAATATTTCATTTAAATGCACAGTATCAGTTATCAAAAGTATATCTATGAAATATTTCATTTAAATGAACAGTATCAGTTATCAAAAGTATATCTCTGAAATATTTCATTTAAATGCACAGTATCAGTTATCAAAAGTATATCTCTGAAATATTTCATTTAAAATTCATAAGATCAGTACTATCAAAAGTATATCTCTGAAATATTTCATTTAAATGCACAGTATCAGTTATCAAAAGTATATCTCTGAAATATTTCATTTAAATGCACAGTATCAGTTATCAAAAGTATATCTCTGAAATATTTCATTTAAATGCACAGTATCAGTTATCAAAAGTATATCTCTGAAATATTTCATTTAAATGCACAGTATCAGTTATCAAAAGTATATCTCTGAAATATTTCATTTAAATGCACAGTATCAGTTATCAAAAGTATATCTCTGAAATATTTCATTTAAATGCACAGTATCAGTTATCAAAAGTATATCTCTGAAATATTTCATTTAAATGCACAGTATCAGTTATCAAAAGTATATCTCTGAAATATTTCATTTAAATGCACAGTATCAGTTATCAAAAGTATATCTCTGAAATATTTCATTTAAATGCACAGTATCAGTTATCAAAAGTATATCTCTGAAATATTTCATTTAAATGCACAGTATCAGTTATCAAAAGTATATCTCTGAAATATTTCATTTAAATGCACAGTATCAGTTATCAAAAGTATATCTCTGAAATATTTCATTTAAATGCACAGTATCAGTTATCAAAAGTATATCTCTGAAATATTTCATTTAAATGCACAGTATCAGTTATCAAAAGTATATCTCTGAAATATTTCATTTAAATGCACAGTATCAGTTATCAAAAGTATATCTCTGAAATATTTCATTTAAATGCACAGTATCAGTTATCAAAAGTATATCTCTGAAATATTTCATTTAAATGCACAGTATCAGTTATCAAAAGTATATCTCTGAAATATTTCATTTAAATGCACAGTATCAGTTATCAAAAGTATATCTCTGAAATATTTCATTTAAATGCACAGTATCAGTTATCAAAAGTATATCTCTGAAATATTTCATTTAAATGCACAGTATCAGTTATCAAAAGTATATCTCTGAAATATTTCATTTAAATGCACAGTATCAGTTATCAAAAGTATATCTCTGAAATATTTCATTTAAATGCACAGTATCAGTTATCAAAAGTATATCTCTGAAATATTTCATTTAAATGCACAGTATCAGTTATCAAAAGTATATCTCTGAAATATTTCATTTAAATGCACAGTATCAGTTATCAAAAGTATATCTCTGAAATATTTCATTTAAATGCACAGTATCAGTTATCAAAAGTATATCTCTGAAATATTTCATTTAAATGCACAGTATCAGTTATCAAAAGTATATCTCTGAAATATTTCATTTAAATGCACAGTATCAGTTATCAAAAGTATATCTCTGAAATATTTATTTAAATGCACAGTATCAGTTATCAAAAGTATATCTCTGAAATATTTCATTTAAATGCACAGTATCAGTTATCAAAAGTATATCTCTGAAATATTTCATTTAAATGCACAGTATCAGTTATCAAAAGTATATCTCTGAAATATTTCATTTAAATGCACAGTATCAGTTATCAAAAGTATATCTCTGAAATATTTCATTTAAATGCACAGTATCAGTTATCAAAAGTATATCTCTGAAATATTTCATTTAAATGCACAGTATCAGTTATCAAAAGTATATCTCTGAAATATTTCATTTAAATGCACAGTATCAGTTATCAAAAGTATATCTCTGAAATATTTCATTTAAATGCACAGTATCAGTTATCAAAAGTATATCTCTGAAATATTTCATTTAAATGCACAGTATCAGTTATCAAAAGTATATCTCTGAAATATTTCATTTAAATGCACAGTATCAGTTATCAAAAGTATATATCTGAAATATTTCATTTAAATGCACAGTATCAGTTATCAAAAGTATATCTCTGAAATATTTCATTTAAATGCACAGTATCAGTTATCAAAAGTATATCTCTGAAATATTTCATTTAAATGCACAGTATCAGTTATCAAAAGTATATCTCTGAAATATTTCATTTAAATGCACAGTATCAGTTATCAAAAGTATATCTCTGAAATATTTCATTTAAATGCACAGTATCAGTTATCAAAAGTATATCTCTGAAATATTTCATTTAAATGCACAGTATCAGTTATCAAAAGTATATCTCTGAAATATTTCATTTAAATGCACAGTATCAGTTATCAAAAGTATATCTCTGAAATATTTCATTTAAATGCACAGTATCAGTTATCAAAAGTATATCTCTGAAATATTTCATTTAAATGCACAGTATCAGTTATCAAAAGTATATCTCTGAAATATTTCATTTAAATGCACAGTATCAGTTATCAAAAGTATATCTCTGAAATATTTCATTTAAATGCACAGTATCAGTTATCAAAAGTATATCTCTGAAATATTTCATTTAAATGAACAGTATCAGTTATCAAAAGTATATCTCTGAAATATTTCATTTAAATGCACAGTATCAGTTATCAAAAGTATATCTCTGAAATATTTCATTTAAATGCACAGTATCAGTTATCAAAAGTATATCTCTGAAATATTTCATTTAAATGCACAGTATCAGTTATCAAAAGTATATCTCTGAAATATTTCATTTAAATGCACAGTATCAGTTATCAAAAGTATATCTCTGAAATATTTCATTTAAATGCACAGTATCAGTTATCAAAAGTATATCTCTGAAATATTTCATTTAAATGAACAGTATCAGTTATCAAAAGTATATCTCTGAAATATTTCATTTAAATGAACAGTATCAGTTATCAAAAGTATATCTCTGAAATATTTCATTTAAATGCCCAGTATCAGTTATCAAAAGTATATCTCTGAAATATTTCATTTAAATGCACAGTATCAGTTATCAAAAGTATATCTCTGAAATATTTCATTTAAATGCACAGTATCAGTTATCAAAAGTATATCTCTGAAATATTTCATTGAAATGAACAGTATCAGTTATCAAAAGTATATCTCTGAAATATTTCATTTAAATGAACAGTATCAGTTATCAAAAGTATATCTCTGAAATATTTCATTTAAATGAACAGTATCAGTTATCAAAAGTATATCTCTGAAATATTTCATTTAAATGCACAGTATCAGTTATCAAAAGTATATCTCTGAAATATTTCATTTAAATGCACAGTATCAGTTATCAAAAGTATATCTCTGAAATATTTCATTTAAATGCACAGTATCAGTTATCAAAAGTATATCTCTGAAATATTTCATTTAAATGCACAGTATCATTTATCAAAAGTATATCTCTGAAATATTTCATTGAAATGCACAGTATCAGTTATCAAAAGTATATCTCTGAAATATTTCATTGAAATGAACAGTATCAGTTATCAAAAGTATATCTCTGAAATATTTCATTGAAATGAACAGTATCAGTTATCAAAAGTATATCTCTGAAATATTTCATTGAAATGAACAGTATCAGTTATCAAAGTATATTCTGAAATATTTCATTTAAATGACAGTATCAGTTATCAAAGTATATCTCTGAAATATTTCATTGAAATGAACAGTATCAGTTATCAAAGTATATCTCGAAATATTTCATTGAAATGAACAGTATCAGTTATCAAAAGTATATCTCTGAAATATTTCATTGAAATGCACAGTATCAGTTATCAAAAGTATATCTCTGAAATATTTCATTTAAATGCACAGTATCAGTTATCAAAAGTATATCTCTGAAATATTTCATTTAAATGAACAGTATCAGTTATCAAAAGTATATTCTGAAATATTCATTTAAATGCACAGTATCATTATCAAAGTATATTCATTTTTAAAAATGTCTCTGAACCACATGCATTTTAGGAGCTAACTGTCTCTCGGCAAAATATGTGTTTTGCTGATTTGGTCTCAAGATAGAAAAATTATCTGAACTCAATTATGTGTTTGTAAGTCTGATTATCGCTCTTCTTTCAGCAGTTTTTTTTTGCCTACATCTTCTTACTTACCTTGTTCAGAGCTGTTAACCACAGAAGACATAACTGATCTCATCATCGGTATGATAGCTCTGGTCATGAAAGCCAGAACAGCAACTGGAATAGAAAATGTATGATACAGAACAAAAAGACATAGTTGCCAAAATGTCTTTACAGTGCCCAACAAAACATTACCATAGTTGTTGACACGAGACAAGTAAAAAATAAATAACAGTTTTATAATGAAACAATATACATGAGACATATTCTCATGAATGAGAATGGAAGGAGAGATTGTGACAGATCGAGAAGATGTTGGACGGTCTGACATCTTGGTTCAACAAAAGATTGACGTCAGAACTATTACCTACACAAAGGAGAGAGAGTTGTGGAGAGACATGATCGCCTATGCTGGCAGGCATGGCACTTGATTGATTGATACATGAGATAGTTTGTAAGCAATATTTGTTTGTGTGTGCAAGCAACAGTTTTATAGTCTGTGAATTTATCCATGCTTGGGGGGTTTCTGTGGCTAAGTGGTTATTCCCTTGTCTTATGTTCCGAAAGTCATGGGTTTGAATCTGCACTGCGCCGTTCTGTTCACAAGTGTATTTTTTTCCATGAGACCCCTAGGATTGTTGCCAGAGCTACAGAGTTCATGCTTTGTGCAATACTCTTGGCAGGTGGCGTGCCATTTCTGCAGAGAGGGACTGAACCATATGGGGTAAACCCAGTGCAATGAAGTCAATCACTATTCATTCGCTGCTGGAGTCATGAGTATAATTTAAAAATCAGACTTGCTACAAATTAACATAAATTACCTTCGTACACCATGACATCATTGACTGCTTCCGACATGAATACAGCAGAGGTCATACTGGACACAACACCAATTATTGCAATGTGTCTGTCAGCCATTTTGAAGACTTTTTGAGTCAGTGCCATCACAATTAAAATAGCAGCCCAGTTACAGACAATTTGAATGCTTCCAAAAGTTAAAATCCTTGTTGCTGGCCAACACCTTGGACTTTTCATCAGATACAATGTCTGAAAGGAAAATAATGGAAATAAAATTACCAAAACTTTTCTAAGTAAAAGGAAAAAAGAATTTATAAATTATCTCGAAAACAAATAAGATACAGAGATGTTTTGACCAAAAAGCCTTTATCATGAAAAGGATATAGAACAAATGGAAGTGGTTTTATCATCTGACTGTCTGTGATGTCTGGTCTATAGGACCATAATCTTCATTATTTTGTTTTGTATCCTTTGAAGAGGGGAGCATTTGGCCAAATGGATTAGAACGTTGCTCCCATGCTGGAGACCCGGGTTCAATCCATGGTAAGGAGTTTTTCTGCTAGGGGGCATAAAGAAAAATCCTAACCTGAACAGTTTCATAGTGACTGCACTAGCCATGCAGGAACCAATAAATTCCACAGGCACAAGTACCCCCTGTCCTACACCGGCTAAAAAGCAGTATTACAGGCAGTAATGGCAGTTAGCTAGTTCGTTAGCTTAATCCAAACTTTTTCTTTCAAACTTTGTTGTATCTTGTTTTTGTAAAACTACATTACTTCATTTTTACATGTTTCACTTTTGGTATCTATTTTTACCGAGTCTTCCTTATACAAAAATAACAAACTTACTGTCTACAAAATTTCTACAAAGCTTATTTTGTATGGTAGCTTCCCTAGGTTCATACCTCAGTCGCCTCTTAATTCAATAAATAAGTTTGTAGAAGAAGACAATAAATAAATTCGGTTATTGTCTTACTAAAGACAATAACCGAATTTATTTATGCTTGTGCGTTAATTAAAATGCTTGTGCGTTGTGCCAGTTATGAGCCTACAAGTAGGCCAGCACATCCAATTTCTACAAAGCTTATTTTGTATGGTAGCTTCCCTAGGTTCATACCTCAGTCGCCTCTTAATTCAATAAATAAGTTTGTAAAAGAAGACAATAAATAAATTCGGTTATTGTCTTACTAAAGACAATAACCGAATTTATTTATTGTCTTCTTCTTCTTCTCTTAACTCCCCTTGAAGCATAACTTAACTCCCCTCAAAGCATAACTTAACTCCCCTCGAAGCATAAGGCATCAACAAATTTCTTCCCATCAGATCTGTCTTGAGCAAGCCAGCTTAATTCATTCCAGGTGATTCATTGAATTCATTCCAGGTGAATCATGATGCCAGTAAGATATCTAATGTTAAGTTTAAATGATGCCAGTGTGAGTTGGGTAATCTCAGTAGTAGATATCTAATGTTTAGTTTAAATAATGCCAGTGAGAGTTGGGTAATCTCAGTAGTAGATATCTAATGTTTAGTTTAAATGATGCCAGTGAGAGTTGGGTAATCTCAGTAGTAGATATCTAATGTTTAGTTTACAAAATAATATAATTTATCTATTGTCTAATACACTAAAGATATAGAAAGCAAGTTGAATGCATTTTAAAATAGATGTCTGAGAAAAATAATAAACATAAAATGGGACGAATTCAGGAGAAGTGATGAAATCAGAGAAATGTCTGGTCAACCACTAGTAACATCTTTTATAAGAGAGAAGATGGAGATATGTTGGACATACCTTGAGAAGAAATGATCAAAGAATATCAAAGCAGGCATTGAAGTGGGATGCAAAGGGTTCAAGAAAGAGATGACGCCCTAGGGAGACCCTGAAATGAACTTTGCTGAGAGAGGCAAGAAATATCGGTCTCAGTTCCATGGAGGAATTTGAGCGAGTTGCCCAGGATAGAGCAGCATGGAGAAATTGCTTGCAGATTCTCTGTAACATAAAAAGGTATGAGAGGAATTATTATTATAAATATCATCATCAGGTGCCGTGCCGGCTGGCTAGGCGATCATGGATCTCCACAAATCTCTGTCATTGGTGTTTGAAATCAACTTAGCAGTATTGCTAATAAATTATTGGTGTTTTGCTATTAACTCAGATGTTGACACTCTACCGTGCCATAAAGTCAGGCTATCCACAATTTTCTCTCTCTGTCTTCCTCTGTCTCATCTACCCTCGATTTTACCGGTTGTCCCACAATGTGTTCTAAACCTCCCCTCATCACATGCCTGAAAAATGATAACTGCCTCTTTATTGATAATAAGCTTTCTCTGTGTCTTGATCTCATTCAATACCTCAACATTAGTCATTTTAGCAGTTTATGGGATTCTCATCATTCTTCTGTACTACCACATTTCTGTGGCCCTCAGAGATTTTTCGATCTGTTTTCATTGTTCATGACTCACATCCATATGTCAGTATTGGTTCTATGTAGCCCTGAATAACACGCATTCTGATCGGGATTGACAAGGACTTGTTGCAGATAATGCTTCTCATTTTCAGGAACAATGTTTTCGCTTGTCCTATTCTGCTCTTTGTTTCTGATCTGCATCTGCCATCTGATGTTACCAGGGCTCTGAGGTATTTAAATTGCTGCACTTGTCTTAGCTCAGTCCAATTTACTCTGATGGTGCATTTTGGAAAAATCTGCTTTTGATATGATCATAACTTCTGTCTTCTTAATATTCAAGCTGAGTCCTTTGTTGTTATTTTCTGTCACAACCTTATCAACTAATTTCTAGAGCTCCATTTCATTTCTTACTATTAAGACAGTATCATCATTATAAATATTATAAATATAGAACTTGATAATCCTCATCTTTAGCTTATTTCTTACCTGTTTAGATTTTAGTGATGACCTAGATACTGTTTTACTGAAGTTACCTGTAACTTACCTGAATACCAGGTGTGGAGAAGTTTACAGCTACAGTTAAAATAAAAATCAGTAAGCAGAGTCTGCGTTTGGCCAGGCCATATTGTCCACACTGGTCATTTATGAACAACACAAAGCTTCTCTTGAACTGTGTTTTATAAATGAAAATAATATTTTAATCATGGGAATATATTTATAATTATTCCATTTGTATCATGGGAATAATATATATCATTATTATTAAATCTACCAATCGACAAACATCAATTAAAGTAATTTAAAGACTTTACATACCAAGGAGCATTTTTTTCACAAATGGAAGCATAACTAACAAAATTCAACATAGATGCAATAAAGCAAATCAAATCATAGAACAAATGGCCCAAATTTTGTATTGCAAACGTGTCATCATGAACACTAAAAGAGCATTGTACAGCATAATCTTTTTCCTAACACTATACTAATAGTGCCAAACCTGGATGCTAGAAGAAAATCATCAAATGATAGAAGAAAACTAGTCACAACAGAGATGAAGTGTCTACACAGAATTCTGGGAGTATCAAGAAGAGACCGGTTCAGAAATGAAGACATTAGGAAAAAGTGGGTACAACATCAGTACTGAACTTCATCAAGAAACCACAAATTTAATGTTTTGTTCACAGAAGCAGATTACCAACAGATAGTGCACCTCAAAAAGCTATGCTACTTCGATACAGTGTATACAAAGCAAAAGGATGTCTATACAAAAGGAGGACCTCAGTAATAACAGAGGTGACGAAAAACACTATTTATGAAGCGCATACAAAAGCCCATTCTAGAAATCTCTTCTTATCATGACGCAGTGAGGCAAAACAGGATTTGAGAAATGAAGAAAGGAAAGAAGCTTATTATATTTTTGTATCATGGGAATTATTATTGGTTGTTGAACTGACGTCACATCACTCTGGACAAACCCATAGGTGCTCAGTCTCCACTAACAGATGTCGAAGGGTATGCATACTAATAGTTCATGTGGCTTGCTGGTCCTCTCTCTACCCCTCAAGCATCCAGCTTTACTAGTACTTTATTATTATTACAAGTATTTAATTATGTCCAGCAACGGTAGTAAATCTATCCAAACAGAGACCTAAAATAGTTTTATAATTCCTTAATGACTGATTAATTGGTTGATTGATTGATTTGATTGATTGATTGAGCCATCAATAGTACATTTAGGTGAATGGTTGGCTCTTAAGTGAATGGTTTGCCTTTCTAGACCTAAGACAATGATTGGAGTCTTAGGTCTAGAAAGGCAAAAATCAGTTCTATTTTTGCACCAGGGCACTCAGACATAGAGGGAATCATTGTGCCAATATTCTTGTGAGCATAACAGCTGTGGAAAGTGGACAAGTGATAAACCATACCAATATTTTGAATGCCCTAAGAGAGTGATGACATGTAAATGACTCAAGTAATAGAGGTCAATTTACAACATTTACTGGACTGCAAGAAAAATCAAAGTCAAACATGGTGCATCTAGACAAGAGCACTACACTGGAAGACAAAGAAGAATAGTAAACAAACATAGAACTGTTGTCATTAGTTGCCACATGCTGAGAGCAACATGCTGAGAAAGAGATCAGAGCACTTATTTGTTCAATGTGCAGTGATGATGATCTGTCGACTAAACTAAAAATAAATTCACAAACTCACTTTGCATAAACATAAAATCATATTATCTCATCCTGTTCACTAGTAACTCATAAACTCACTTTGCATAAACATAAAATCATATTATCTCTGTGGCTGAGTGGTTAAGCCCTTTGCCTTGCGAGTCGAAGGTCGTGGGTTCGAATCCAGACCGCAGCCTTCTGTTTACGAGTGCAGTTTTTCCAGAGACCCTAGGATTGTTGCCGGAGCTACGGAGTTCGTGCTTTGTGCAATACTTTCGGCAGGTGGCGTGTCATTTCTGCGAAGAGGGACTGAGCCATATGGGGTAAAACCCGGTGCAATGAAGTCAATCCTTCGGTTTTAAAACCCTTTTTTTTTCATATTATCTCATCCTGTTTACTAGTAACTCATAAACTCACTTTGCATAAACATAAAATCATATTATCTCATCCTGTTTACTAGTAACTCATAAACTCACTTTGCATAAACATAAAATCATATTATCTCATCCTGTTTACTAGTAACTCACCTTACATAGACATAAAAATCACACAAACTCACTCTGCATAACCAATAACTCACCTTATATAAACATGAACTCAGAACATTATGAACACTTGTTACCATCTGTGACCACAAGCCTGTGTACATTGTAGCTATTGGGGCTACTAGTGAGTGTGTCTGTACCGTCTCAGGCAGAATAAATATTGTGACAAGCAGTGATACAATGCTGACAACTAGACTAAACACAAGTGGGTAAAAATAGCTGACACGAATCCATTGACCAATAGCAAATGCACCTGTAATATTGTGATAGTAAATGATAAATCTCCAAGTTATAGAGTTTTATAAAACTAAATTACAAATGTTCAATTTCAATGTTTTATCAAACATAACATATGCCAGTGAGGGTTTGAAAATGACTAAAGATATAGAAAGTAAGTTGAATGCATTTGAAAATAGATGTCTGCAAAAAGAATGAACATAAAATGGATCAAATTCTGGAGAAGTGATGAAATCAGAGAAATGTCTGGTCAACCACTAATAACAAATGTTATAAGTAGGAGACGATGGAGATATGTTGGGCATACCTTGAGAAGAAATGATCAAAGAATCAGAAAGTAGGCAATAAAGAGGGAGGCAAATACTTCAAGTAAGAAAGAATACCCTAAGAAAACTCTGAAATGAACTTTACTATGAAACGAGAAATATAGGACTCTGCACCATAAATGAGATTGAGTGACTTGACCAGCATAAAGTGGTATGGAGAAATTGTTTTCCAGCCCTACGTAAAGTATAAAGGTACAAGAGGAATATTATAATAATTCGAGAAAAAAAAAAGAAAGAAAAGAAGACTATTATATTTGTATCAAGGTATGCCTGGCTTGGCTACAATATCAGAGGGAGCTGCCATGGACTGAAATGACATTCTTAACACATTGAGAGAGTCTTTCCGAACAGGAGTTTCATGGCTGTAAATCCCACTCGCTGACCAGATTGAGAGAGATGGCTGTTAATATTGGTGCAGCCCGAAAAGAAGGACATATCAAATATGCAAAGAGATTGATTAATCAACATTGAACTGGTGTGTTGGGCCGCTGGATTTGTTGAGGCGAAGATCGGAGCACCTATAGACGTGTCCAGACTGCTATGATGATAGTCCTCATATAATTGATATTGTAATAATAACTAGTAAAATTGAAATGATCAAAAAGGGGTGTTGGGTGAGAAGGTAGGGGTAGTACCTCACGGAAAAGGACAGCCGTATCCTGGTCGTACCCATGGATAGTCATGATCCTACTTGGTCCCCACTTCTCACCTAGCTCATGTTTGGCTCCACGTGCCACACCCCGGGCAACAGTCTCGGCTGACTGGCTAAACAACATGAGTGGGCGGGAGTAATCCTGCTTAACCCTCCCACTTCCCTCCTTTCTTTCCCTACCCACATCCCCTTTTTCCTCCAACATTCTTGACCACAGTGAGAGCTCTAATGGCCTCTCATATGACCATTCAGATCTGGCACAGCACTACAGCATAACTGAGTAGATGTGGTAAACATTTGTATAATATTTGACAATGTACATGCACCCTCTGTGGTTGGAAAGAAGTCAGAAGGGTACTAATTAGATCTGAGGATAGAGAACCAATGTGTGCTGCTTTCTGACGGCTGACATCCATCGTACAGGCGCAGTGACTCAAGACGTGATGATCCTCTTGCCTTGAACATATGGACACATGCCTAGAGTATAACAGAGCTCGGCGTGACCAGCAGGCAATCTGATGGTGGGGAATGAGACCAGCAAACCCTACCTTGGCTGCAGTATCATTAAGCGACACAGAAAGCCCCTCATCCACTAGTTCTATGGCGGTATTATTCTGGCTCCTGTCCGGGGTGGGTAGGAAATCTACAGACTCCCCAGCTTTTCAATGCTATGTACAACAATAACAGAAATTCAAGCAAGATCAGAAGTCAACTCGAATATCATAGTTATAGTCGAATGCTTCATATCGACCACTTATTAAACCACTCTTCGTGGTTGTATGTGATCTGAGCCTAAAATGCTTGTGCGTTGTGCCAGTTATGAGCCTACAAGTAGGCCAGCACATCCAATTTCTACAAAGCTTATTTTGTATGGTAGCTTCCCTAGGTTCATACCTCAATCGCCTCTTACGACATGCCTTGTAGGTCACAGTGTTACTATTTTTGTTCACCTTGTGGGCCCCGGCAACACATGGGTGACAGGGGGTTTGATATGGCACATATGATCTATTTTTGCATGATGACCTGCTTTTCTTTTTATCAGTGTCCCCCGCCATTCAGGGGTTCCTTCTATGACTTAAGAGATTTTGTAACTGATAAGTCATATCTTACCTGCAGCCCCGGTCATTGTTTGCAAAGCTTCCATGAACGTGATGTGAAATGATCTTTTCGGACCTGGATAAGTTACATCAGAAATAACTGTGAACATGGATGTCAACATGGCAGCAAAGCTGCCCCCTATAGCCTCACAAATGTGGCCTGCTATCAGAACCATTGGTGGTAGATGGAGGCCAACTGTAGCAACATAGATCACTTGTTTGAGAAATGTTCCAATTATCTGAAGTGTCAAACAATAACATAAGCATTCAAGTTTCAGATTACAGTTTTATAGCAATAATATAATTCACTTTAGCATACATTACCTAACTATATGATTTATTTTAATATACATTAACTATATGATTTATTTTAGTATACATTACCTAACTATCTGATTTATTCTAGTATGCATTAACTATATGATTTATTTTAGTATACATTAACTATATGATTTATTTTAGTATACATTAACTATATGATTTATTTTAGTATACATTAACTATATGATTTATTTTAGTATACATTAACTATATGATTTATTTTAGTATACATTACCTAACTATCTGATTTATTCTAGTATGCATTAACTATATGATTTATTTTAGTATACATTAACTATATGATTTATTCTAGTATGATTTAACTATATGATTTATTTTAGTATACATTAACTATATGATTTATTTTAGTATACATTAACTATATGATTTATTTTAGTATACATTAACTATATGATTTATTTTAGTATACATTAACTTACTATATGATTTCAGTTTCAGTTTAGAATATCTTCAATATCACTCCGGATATGTCTATAGGTACTTTGCTATCCTTCGCAATATCTCCAACAGAGTCCCTTTAGAATGCATTACCTAACTATACAATCTACTTTAGTATACATTACCTAACTATACAATCTACTTTAGTATACATTACCTAACTATACAATCTACTTTAGTATACATTACCTAACTATACAATCTACTTTAGTATACATTAAGCAAAAGAACAAAGTTAAGACTGCTAAAAAAATGATCAAAGAATCACAAAGCAGGCATTGATGTGGCAGGCATTGATGTGGCAGGCATTGATGTGGTAGACATTGATGTGGCAGGCATTGATGTAGTAGACAAAGGGTTCACAAAAGAAAGGACAACATATGGAAACCCTGAAACAAACTTTACTGAGTGAGGCAAGAAATATTGGACTTTGGAATGCAGTGCTACTACTCTTTGCTTCCCTTGCAAGCCTCAGCAATGTGGCTCAGCAATGTGGCTCAGCAATGTGGCTCAGCAATGTGGCTCAGAATGTACAGGTGATTTCTTGACTAACCAAGCTGGTTAGATCAAGTGTCTCTTCACTCAGTGTATAGCTAGGTGTTTAGTGCTGGTTAGATTAACTGTCACTGCACTCAGTGTATAGCTAGGTGTTTAGTACAGGTTAGATCAAGTGTCTCTGCACTCAATGTATAATAATAATAATAATAATTCCTTCATACCTTAATCGTTACATAGGGCCTGCAAGTAATTTCTCCATACCGTTCTATCCTGGGCAACTCGCTCAATCTCCTCCATGGAACTGAGACCGATATTTCCTGCCTCTCTCAGCAAAGTTCGTTTCAGGGTCTCCTTAGGTCGACCTCTCTTCTTGAACCCTTTAAATCCCACTTCAATGCCTGCTTTGATATTCGTTGATCATTTCTCCTCAAGGTGTGCCCAACATATCTCCATCTTCTCTTTCTTATAACAGTTGTCACTAGTGGTTGACCAGACATGTCTCTGATTTCATCACTTCTCCTGAATTCATTCCATTTTATATTCATTATTTTTCGAGACATCTATTTTCAAATGCATTCAACTTGCTTTCTATATCTTTAGTCATTTTCCAACTCTCGCTAGCATATGTTAGAATTGATACAACATTTGAATTGAAAATTCGTAATTTAGTTTTAATACTATATAATTTGCAGTTCCATATTTTATTTAGACTTTTAAAAGCTGATGTTGCTTTGCCAATTCTTATCATAATTTCTTTTTAACATTTCCTGTGCAATCAAAATTGCTACTTAAATAGGTGTTATTTTTATCATTTTAGATTCCAGTGTGATATCTGCATTACTTGCCATAGGTGTCTTCATTATATTTGTTTTTCATAGCTTATCTGCAGTCCAACTTTTGATGCTATAGATGACAAGTTGTCTGTTTTTCTTTGCATATCTTGGTTGTTTCTACTTAACAAGGCAATATCATCTGCAAAATCCAAATCTTCTAGTTGACTATTTTCTACCCAATCGATGCCAGTTTCGCCTCTGCAACATTTTCGCATCACCCAGTCAATGGCCACTCCAAACAATAGCGAGATAGAATACAGCCTTGCTTTACTCCGGTTTCAACCATAAACCAGTTGCGGTGTCCACCATCAGTGTGAACTGCACACTGTGAACCATCATAGAGGCTCTTAATAATGTTTATTATTTTGTCTGGTATTCCATGGCATCTCAGAATATTCCACAGAGAGATTCTGTGTAGACTATCAAAGGCTTTTTTAAAATCGATGAAATTTAGTATGAGTGGTTGTTGCTTCTCAATATGTTCCTCCAAAATTAGTCGTAGGGTAATTATTTGGTCTTAGCAGCTTCTCCCAGGTCTAAAACCAGCTTGTTCTTCTCTCAGGGTTGTGTCCACTGCTCCTTTGATTCTATTAAGAATGATTTTGCAGAAAGTCTTGGTCATTACTGATAATAGGGTGATCCCTCTCCAGTTGTTACAATCTTTGAGATCACCTTTTTTGGGGATCTTAACAATTATTCCCTTCTTCCATTGATCTGGGACAGTTTCTTCTTCCCATACTTTATTAAATAGTTCTTGCACCTGGCTAATAGTTGTATCATCAGCCGCTTTGAGCATTTCTGCAGTAATGTTGTCATCACCCGCTGCCTTATTGTTTATCAAGGAATCGATTGCCTCCTTGACCTCAGCTACACTTATCGTTTCTTTGTTAATTGGTAGGAGCTGTTTCTTGCCTCTTCGTCAAACTTGAGTAGTACTGGTCAATCAGGTCTATTTAATATTTCTTCAAAATGTTCTGCCCATCTTTTCTTCTGCTCGATATCTGATGTTAGAACTTTACCATCTTTACTCTTGATTGGGCCACCCACTCAATGTATAGATAGGTGTTTACTGCTGGTTAGATCAACTGTCTCTTCACTCAATGTATAGATAGGTGTTTAGTGCTGGTTAGATCAAGTGTCTCTTCACTCAGTGTATAGATAGGTGTTTAGTGCTGGTTAGATCAAGTATCTCTTCACTCAGTGTATAGATAGGTGTTTAGTGCTGGTTAGATCAAGTGTCTCTTCACTTAGTGTATAGCTAGGTGTTTAGTGCTGGTTAGATCAAGTGTCTCTTCACTTAGTGTATAGCTAGGTGTTTAGTGCTGGTTAGATCAAGTGTCTCTTCACTCAGTGTATAGATAGGTGTTTAGTGCTGGTTAGATCAAGTATCTCTTCACTCAGTGTATAGATAGGTGTTTAGTGCTGGTTAGATCAAGTGTCTCTTCACTTAGTGTATAGCTAGGTGTTTAGTGCTGGTTAGATCAAGTGTCTCTTCACTCAGTGTATAGCTAGGTGTTTAGTGCTGGTTAGATCAAGTGTCTCTTCACTCAGTGTGTAGATAGGTGTTTAGTTTCTTTCTGCAGCTAAAAACACTAGCTGCATATTGCTTACATTGCAGCTCTCCCCCTCCCCACCCCCAATGCCTGATACTCATTTTTGTCGTGTAGACTAGAGAAATTACTATACATGACATTGAAAGCTGATCTCCCAAATTACAGAATAAATGCAGCTCTCTAATAAATGGAACATGCTAGGGAGTCTCCGTGTCAAAGTGGCTGCTAGGGAGTCTCCGTGTCAAAGGGGCTGCTAGGGAGTCTCCGTGTCAAAGTGGCTGCTAGGGGGTCTCCGTGTCAAAGTGGCTGCTAGGGGGTCTCCGTGTCAAAGTAGCTGCTAGGGGGTCTCCGTGTCAAAGTGGCTGCTAGGGGGTCTCCGTGTCAAAGTAGCTGCTAGGGGGTCTCCGTGTCAAAGTGGCTGCTAGGGGGTCTCCGTGTCAAAGTAGCTGCTAGGGAGTCTCTGTGGCAAAGTGGCTGCTAGGGAGTCTCCGTGTCAAAGTGGCTGCTAGGGAGTCTCCGTGTCAAAGTGGCTAAGGTGTTTGTCTTGCGTTCTGAAGGTTGTGGGTTTTAATCCCAATTGAGCCGCTCAGTTCACATTTGAATTTTTTTCTGTAGATCCTAGGATTGTTGCTGGAGCTACAGAGTTTGTGCTTTGTTCAACACCCTGTTTAGTTTCTTTCTGCAGCTAAAAACACTAGCTGCATATTGCTTACATTGCAGCTCTCCCTCCCACCCCCAATGCCTGATACTCATTTTTGTCGTGTAGACTAGAGAAATTACTATACATGACATTGAAAGCTGATCTCCCAAATTACAGAATAAATGCAGCTCTCTAATAAATGGAACATGCTAGGGAGTCTCCGTGTCAAAGTGGCTGCTAGGGAGTCTCCGTGTCAAAGGGGCTGCTAGGGAGTCTCCGTGTCAAAGTGGCTGCTAGGGGGTCTCCGTGTCAAAGTGGCTGCTAGGGGGTCTCCGTGTCAAAGTAGCTGCTAGGGGGTCTCCGTGTCAAAGTGGCTGCTAGGGGGTCTCCGTGTCAAAGTAGCTGCTAGGGGGTCTCCGTGTCAAAGTGGCTGCTAGGGGGTCTCCGTGTCAAAGTAGCTGCTAGGGAGTCTCTGTGGCAAAGTGGCTGCTAGGGAGTCTCCGTGTCAAAGTGGCTGCTAGGGAGTCTCCGTGTCAAAGTGGCTAAGGTGTTTGTCTTGCGTTCTGAAGGTTGTGGGTTTTAATCCCAATTGAGCCGCTCAGTTCACATTTGAATTTTTTTTCTGTAGATCCCTAGGATTGTTGCTGGAGCTACAGAGTTTGTGCTTTGTTCAACACCCTTGACAAGTGGCTCGGAAATCCATATGAGGAAAACCACTGCAATGGAGTCAATTCTTCGCCTTAAGAACATTATGGGACATGTTAACTGCAAACTTTAAAAGAACATTATGGGACATGTTAACTGCAAACTTTAAAAGAACATTATGGGACATGTTAACTGCAAACTTTAAAAGAACATTATGGGACATGTTAACTGCAAACTTTAAAAGAACATTATGGGACATGTTAACTGCAAACTTTAAAAAAACATTATGGGACATGTTAACTGCAAACTTTAAAAGAACATTATGGGACATGTTAACTGCAAACTTTAAAAAAACATTATGGGACATGTTAACTACAAACTTTAAAAGAACATTATGGGACATGTTAACTGCAAACTTTAAAAGGTGAATAAATACTTACCGGAAATAGAAAACCAACTTTACGACCATATTTATCTGTTAGAGGACCAACAATAAGGATTGATAAAGCTGCAAAAGGGTAGCAAGGAAGAGATAGGTACAATTCTGTTGTTGAAACTTTTTTCTGAATGGTTTCTTGTATCTGCAAAATAAATGTTTTTAAGTACATCATGTCAAAAATGTATTCTTTTGAGGGAGGGGTAAGAGAGAAAGAGAGAGAGAGAGAGAGAAAGAGAGGATAAGAGAGTGCGTATGTGTATGTTTGTATGTGAGTATATGTGTCTCTTTCTTCTCTCTCTCCCTATTACTACAAGTATCTCATTGTCCTCTAGTATTAATTGATGTACATCTCAGGGAAAAGATCGACTGAAGGACTCCAAGTGTGATATAAAGATGTTTGTAGGCAAGATTAATTTCTGAAGTCAAAGAAGGCACTCCTGCTCGGTGGGGGACAATAATAATAAAGAAAGCAGGCCTTCAGGCAAAAATTTGTCAGAAGCGCCATATCAGACACCCTTACTACACCTTAATTCATAGCGGAAGCAGAAGAAGAGAAGTCAAGATTTTAAGGCTCTTGACATAATTCCATACACATAGGAAATAGTTATAAAAGACAGATGTGCCTGAAGAGGTGAAGTGTTGAGTGAACTGTTGCATTGTAACCACATTAAATAATCAGAAGTGAAAAGAGGTTTCACTCTACAATACATCTGCTTTCCTTATCACCAGTGCCCTTCATCATTCAGATGAGTCTAACCCAGACTTCAGAAGAACTTGTAATTTAGGTCCCTGAATAAAGAATCAGGGTCTCCTGTAGTCCAACTATACCAAACACACAATCAAGTTACTAACACACATTTTCAGAGACCTTCCTTGTCATTTAAGTGTAAGAACTGTGACAGAGACTGTCATTTCTACATCTGACGTTACTGTCACCAATGGAACTACCAAGTACTTATCTAACAGAACAGATCTATTGTCCTTCAGGACTGAAACACGCCTACTATTTTATTGTGTTAATTCATTTACTGAAACACACACTAAAAAGAAATACTTTTCCATACCTCAAGGTCTATTGGGGAATCCTGTGTAAGGCCTGTATCTTTCTACTGACAGCGCATGATGGATCGGCCGGTTTTACTTTTCAGTAACACAAGCTAACTCACACATAATTACTAACCAAAACACAGACACACTCATACACACACAGGAACTAAAACACATAAGCACTACTCCAATACATATACACTAATATACACACTTAATCAAAAAATAAAAACACACACACACTTCATACACATGCATACTCACTAGAACATTAGTGATTAGTGAGAATCATCATCATAGAACTCTAGACATGCCCATAAATTTCAGATCTCCTACTCAACATTTCCATCAGCTTAAGGTGATTGATCACTCTTCTTCTTCTTTGCGTTCGTTCTTTACGACCAATTTTAATCACTTTTTGTGATATGTTTGATCTTTGACAAGAACGTGTATACGTTGCACATTGGTTTGGTAGGCCCCTAAATTCGTAGACTTCTACACGTTTAGGACATGTACATTCAATTTCAGCCAAACCTCTTTAGTCGCCTCTTACGACATGCGTGGCAGGTAACATTGGTTCTATTCTTTACACCCCTAATTTGGGCCCCGGTAACCACTCGGGCGACTGATCACTCTAGTTCTGTGTTAATTAATCAAACTTCTTGTCCCATTAGCAAAATGCTCATGTCTGGCAGTTCCCGGTTTCAATCTCATCTCTTTTACTCTGGAAAGGGATGTCGATTTATACATGTCTATAAAAAAATCATTGATTCGATCTGCTTCTCATATAATGGTATTGATGATGCCTGTCCATTGCCTGTCCCTCTTGGATCACTGCTGCATCAGCTAATTGATCCACTTGCTTGTTGCCCTTCACGCTCACATGCCCCAGTATGAAAATATGTTACATGGATTATTTGTGATGTGCTAAGTGTGTCAAGCCATTCATATAGTATGTAGCCAGACTGAATTTTCTTGAACATGTTCATTGAGTCACTTAAAATGCATGCATGTTTGTAATCCTGTCTACCAAGCTAGGTCAACACCCTAGTCACAGCCATTGTTTCCACTGTCATATGCACACTCATGAGAACATATAAATATTAAATTAACCAATGACTCATTCGCACATTACACAACACTTACACCCAGACAATTTAATGATTAATCCACTTTCTAATTTCTACAAATTACACAATCCTCAAAATTACTTTAGGAACTCTTGCCAGTGCTACTGAGTTTGTGCTTTGCAATCGAGATATTCCTGTGTAAAGAAGAGATTTGGAGGTCTCTATGGCAAAGTGATTAAGACGTTTGTCTATCGTTCTGAAGTTTTTGGGCTCAAGTCCAGACTACAAATGTTGCTAGTGCTATGGAGTTTGTGCTTTGTACAAAAATCTTGGTAGATGCTGCTTGCCATCTCTACAGACAGAACCGGCACCATATGGGAAACCTGGTGCAATGAAGCCAATCCTTCATTTTTATACCTTTCTTTTAAGAAAGAGATTTAAGCACACATGGTTATTCAACAAAGTTCTATGATGATGGTCTTATCTGTCAATCACAATAAATCACTACCATTCTGACACAGATCACTTCCTGTCTATTTTTTTTATCTATTACAATATACTCATACTGTCCGCTCGCTTGTATTTCTGTGGTCCTCCGTACAAGGCTGCTGACTGCTGGAGTTTCGTTTAAAGTTGAACTCTTCTGCCACCTACGATAGAATTCAAAATCATCAACAGAAGTAAACATTATTTGCATTCAAACAAGAGCAAACCCAAACATAAGTGCATGAGGAAATCAGATATGATGCTCGGTATATACAATTAAAAATCATCACACAGCATGGTCTTCATGTGGTTATACCTGAGTGAACGAAGTATTAGAAGAAGGATACACTTCCTGCTTGACAAACTGGGTTAGATAACGATGATATTTATAGAATCATCTTTGACAGATACTCTATGATTTAGAATATACATCCTGCTCTTGACTACTGTGTATTTTATGACTAAAACATGACATGTTACCAGTTTGGGAAAGTACAGATGACAATTGATAATTTACTTCCTTGTTCTGTAAAGTTAATTATTTTAAAATGTTTTTTTGACAAAAGGTATCAGTTCACTCAGTTCAATCTTGTGCATTTCTTGCTACCTCAAACTTAGACCTATGCATGTCTTTCAGTTCTGTTTCAAATGTTTGCCTCTATGTGCCCCATAGACTTCCCTTTTATCTGCTGTCTCTGCGGTGTCCACTGCATTTTGGCAATGTTTATCAGTTATAAATGTATTTAGTAAGAAATTGATTATGATTCATAAGGGAGTACGAGTTTGCCCTAATTTTTCCGGTGCCAATAAAAGTAAAAAATAAAGGAATCCTTTTTCATACCGCGAGGTTTATTGTGGAATATGGTGTTAGGCCTGTATTTTGTTACCGTCGTCTCACATGGTCAACATCACTGTGGTATCTTTGATCAAACCACAGAAAGTATCCTGTAAGCCTGTCCCTGGTATATCTTCCCTAGAAAGGGATGCTGGCTCTACAACCCAACACTACATTCGAAACTACATGACAACAGATATGAGCTCCAGTCAACAGTCAAATTCATTATAAAAACACGTCTGATAGTATAATCATAAAAATAGAGATTTGCAAAGAAGAAGAAGTAAAGGCTTGACAAATATATTTTCTGACCCTCACTCCATGCATGCAGGATGAGTTGCTTCATTGTCTCATCTACCTTCACTCCATGCATGCAGGGTGAGTTGCTTCATTGTCTCATTAACCCTCACTCCATGCATGCAGGATGAGTTGCTTCATTGTCTAATCTGCCCTCACTCCATGCATGCAGGATGAGTTGCTTCATTGTCTCATCTACCTTCACTCCATGCATGCAGGATGAGTTGCTTCATTGTCTCATCTACCTTCACTCCATGCATGCAGGATGGGTTGCTTCATTGTCTCATCTACCTTCACTCCATGCATGCAGGATGAGTTGCTTCATTGTCTCATCTACCTTCACTCCATGCATGCAGGATGAGTTGCTTCATTGTCTCATCTACCTTCACTCCATGCATGCAGGGTGAGTTGCTTCATTGTCTCATTAACCCTCACTCCATGCATGCAGGATGAGTTGCTTCATTGTCTCATCTGCCCTCACTCCATGCATGCAGGATGAGTTGCTTCATTGTCTCATCTACCCTCACTCCATGCATGCAGGATGAGTTGCTTCATTGTCTCATCTGCCCTCACTCCATGCATGCAGGGTGAGTTGCTTCATTGTCTCATCTGCCCTCACTCCATGCATGCAGGATGAGTTGCTTCATTGTCTCATCTGCCCTCACTCCATGCATGCAGGGTGAGTTGCTTCATTGTCTCATCTGCCCTCACTCCATGCGTGCAGGATGAGTTGCTTCATTGTCTCATCTGCCCTCACTCCATGCATGCAGGATGAGTTGCTTCATTGTCTCATCTACCCTCACTCCATGCATGTAGGGTGAGTTGCTTCATTGTCTCATCTGCCCTCACTCCATGCATGCAGGGTGAGTTGCTTTATTGTCTCATCTGCCCTCACTCCATGCATGCAGGATGAGTTGCTTCATTGTCTCATCTGCCCTCACTCCATGCATGCAGGATGAGTTGCTTCATTGTCTCATCTACCTTCACTCCATGCATGCAGGATGAGTTGCTTCATTGTCTCATCTACCTTCACTCCATGCATGCAGGATGAGTTGCTTCATTGTCTCATCTGCCCTCACTCCATGCATGCAGGGTGAGTTGCTTTATTGTCTCATCTACCCTCACTCCATGCATGCAGGGTGAGTTGCTTCATTGTTTCATCTGCCCTCACTCCATGCATGCAGGGTGAGTTGCTTCATTGTCTCATCTGCCCTCACTCCATGCATGCAGGATGAGTTGCTTCATTGTCTCATCTGCCCTCACTCCATGCATGCAGGATGAGTTGCTTCATTGTCTCATCTGCCCTCACTCCATGCATGCAGGATGAGTTGCTTCATTGTCTCATCTGAATGGTAAGAAATAAAGAGATCAAAATGTCCTTCTGTCAGCTACTTTTATATATTTGTTTAGATTCTATGAATTCAGGCATAGTCTGATATGGCGCCTAAAATGGCACCTTAGATTAAATTTTGTCTGAAGGCTAGCTTTTTTATCACAGTGTTCTTTGTCATTCAGACGAGTCTTACCCCGACTTCAGAGGTATCTGTAATTTAGATCCCTGAGTAAAAGATCAGGATCTCATGTAGTCAAACTGCACACTGAACACACAATCGAGTTACCTCTGTTAAGTTACTTCGATACAATCAAGTTACTTTTGTTAAGTTACTTCATTGCAATCAATCGAAGATATGTACATTTTCCAGAACATCTCAAACAATAGGACTTAAAATTAATATTGCAAAAACAAAAGTAATAAGGAATGCACACAAATCTGAAAAACCAAATATATTACACAATGAAATCACAGAGCAAGTACAGGATTTTGTACATCTGTCAAGTACAAGGTCACAGAGTTGTGATTTGGAAAAGGACATCATTGGAAAAATCAAGAAAGTATGTCTTTTTTTACTATACTGAACAAAATCTGCCAAAGTATAGAATCTTATAACAAAACTTCAAATATATAGAAGCAGTGCCATGTTGAGTGTTATTATACAGTATTGAGTGCTGGACAATATATTGAAGCAGTGTCCTGGGAGTGTTATTATACAGTATTGAGTGCTGGACAATATATTGAAGCAGTGTCCTGTGAGTGTTATTATACAGTAGTGAGTGCTGGATGAAGCAGTGTCCTGGGAGTGTTATTATACAGTAGTGAGTGCTGGAAGAAGCAGTGTCCTGGGAGTGTTATTATACAGTAGTGAGTGCTGGACAATATATAGAAGTAGTGTCCTGTGAGTGTTATTATACAGGAGTGAGTGCTGGAAGAAGCAGTGTCATGTGAGTGTTATTATACAGTAGTGAGTGCTGGATGAAGCAGTGTCCTGGGAGTGTTATTATACAGTAGTGAGTGCTGGAAGAAGCAGTGTCCTGGGAGTGTTATTATACAGTAGTGAGTGCTGGACAATATATAGAAGTAGTGTCCTGTGAGTGTTATTATACAGGAGTGAGTGCTGGAAGAAGCAGTGTCATGTGAGTGTTATTATACAGTAGTGAGTGCTGGAAAATGACCCACACCATCACACACAAGTTGGAAACATTTCAAAACAAATGTTGAAGAAAAATTCTGCAAATATTCTGTCCAATTACAATAGCAAATGAATAGCTTTTAAAATGAACAAACTGTTCATCATTGGAGATCATCATTAAAAGAAGAAGCTGGAAAGTGGATTGGTCATGTATGTCATATGCCGGTAGGGACATTGTCTAGAACAGCTCTCTGAAGGACAGCAAATAATAAAAGTAGGCCTGGATGTCCTAAGGAAATATTAAGACGAACTGTGGAAAGAGAGTTAAAAGGTTTGGGGCCTGATATGGGAAATTATTTGCTAGAAAGGCAGCAGAAGGGCAGCAATGGTAATCTTTTGTGGAAGCCTTATGTGTCAAACGTGACACTAAAAGTATATAGATAAATAGAAGAATCAAGTTACTTCTTAATCATAAAGGTAAAAGTTGAGAACAAAATAAACTCACTAAATCATACAGGTAAGAATTGAAAACAAGATAAACTCACCAAATCATACAGGTAAGAATTGAGAACAAGATAAACTCACCAAATCATAAAGGTAAGAATTGAGAACAAGATAAACTCACCAAATCATAAAGGTAGAATTGAGAAAAGATAAACTCACCAAATCATAAAGGTAAGAATTGAGAACAAGATGAACTCACCAAATCATAACGGTAAGAATTGAGAAAAAGATAAACTCACCAAATCATAAAGGTAAGAATTGAGAACAAGATAAACTCACCAAATCATACAGGTAAGAATTGAGAACAAGATAAACTCACCAAATCATAAAGGTAAGAATTGAGAACAAGATAAACTCACCAAATCATACAGGTAAGGGTTGAGAACAGGATAAACTCACCAAATCATAAAGGTAAGAACTGAGAAAAAGATAAACTCACCAAATCATACAGGTAAGAATTGAGAACAGGATAAACTCACCAAATCATAAAGGTAAGAATTGAGAAAAAGATAAACTCACCAAATCATAAAGGTAAAAATTGATAAAAAGATAAACTCACCAAATCATACAGATAAGGGTTGAGAATAACGACTGCCGTGTAATACGAGATGAAGTATGTCATGACTACCAGAGGTAGAGTCCAGACAGCACGACGTCTAACACTCAAGCTAAGATGATCGTTGTCCACATCACTTTCTGCAGATGTCAACCTTGATGCCAGTAAGGGCTCAGTTTCTCCAGACTTTGCCGCCATATCTTGTGAGTTTTCTAACCTGACAAGAAGCTATGCTAGTGCTGGTCCGACGACATGCCACTCCTGACATCAGAAACAGACAAAAAATGATCTCAACATTAATTGTCACATCTTTCTTTGTCTTAAACTACAGACAGACAAACATTTGAAAAATGGTAATCACAAACTGGTATATATTATTATATGGAACTGCATACACATATACGGGGCCAGGCGCTCCCTTCCCCATCGGGGGACTACAACAAGCTACATTGGCTTGTAGAAGTGATTCTTATCAATCTACCCCAGGGTGTGCCGTGCAAAGTTCTGTTCTGGACAAGCTATTGAAGGATGAAGATATCAAGTTCCCTCTCTCATGCGAATGATACAGTATTTGTCACGTGACCGGGGATCCAGCCAAATATTGAGAGAAGACATTACTTTTGTCACATTCGAGTACAGTAGTATAATCTATATATACACACTGCGGTCACACAGCAGACTATAGCTTTCACTTACGTGACCTCGTGAACAGCTAGCTACCACACACGTTCAAATACATGTTGCTGTTAGTTGCACAATAACACATTTAGCTTACCACAACAGTCTTACATATAATCGGGACTTCCATATTGACAAATGTAATTGTTCATTTGAGAATCACCTGCATCGAAAATATGCATAATTGCTCCAATCTCCTCCCATACATGTATTTCAGTGTGTTTAGGCACAGCCAACTATAAACTCATATATTAGAGTTGGCTGTTGGGAGTTGGCTGTGGTTTAGAACAGTAACTTCCGTTCTGTGCTGGTTAATGTATCTAATGTGGTTTCTCTCATGTTGTCCAGTCTTGTCGCATCTATCGGTCGGTATGCCTATTCTTTTTTTCGATCCAGAAGCACTAGTCTTCGGCTCGGTGCCATGGACATCGTAACCCTTCAGTTCGGTGCCATGAACACCGTAAATCTGGAGAACATGTGGCTTTTATGCCAGCCCGCGGAACTGAACAGCACTCACTGGGAGCTTGTCACACCGTCGTCCAACGCGTTACGAACACGCTGGGCAGGCGGGCGTCGGTATGCATAACTTACGCAACCAAGATAGAGAATACCCTTCATTTTCTTCGTTGAAGTCTTCAGAGTGTATGTTCTCTCTTAGAGCAGTGATCATGTCGCTCTTGTCTAAATACGGCCCATTCTCGATCGCAGCATTGCTCGCCAGTGCATCCGCACTTCAACTCGGAATGATATGGGATAAAGATGAATGTGAATGTCTGGATTGTCGCGTTTTGTATTAATTGCATCCACTGCCTTCGTACATAATCGGTCTTGATCTTCTGTATTATGTTCATAGAGTCGCTGAGCGTGAATGCAGGAGTGAATGTTTGCGTCGTTATCCACTCCATGGATTTTGTCACCGCCAAGGTCTCCGTAGTCATACTGTTGGTTGTTGTCGCATAATCGCCACTTGCCTATTTGATGACCTATACTTTAGCTCTAGCCACGGAGGCACATGCATTCTGACTGTGCCGAATCACGAAACTGTCGGTGTAGACAACATCATTTTCCTCCGATGTGTAGTCATTTGTTAACGCTTCGACTTCTGCGTTGACTATTGTAGGCAGCTAATCGTGACTTGGTTTGTTTACCGTGGTGATTACCACAAAGAATTGTCTGTGTTCAGTGGCTATAGGTATATGCTCTTCTTCATGATGTGTGTCCTGGATGGCACGTGCCCATTGTATGACCTCCTTTGCTCGACCAGAGCCAACTATAAACTACTGGGCCTGGCTGTGGCTCGACCCAGCCGCGACTGGTCACGTTTAAGTCTATTGCCTTAGCAATTTTCTAATTCATTATGTAATGGGTGGGTTGTCTTCAGTGATTATAAGATAGGCAACTGCTCTATGCAGCACAATTTTACTGTTTGTGTCTGAAAGGTCCAGCAGGTATCTCATTGCTCTACATGCTGTGTCTTTGGTGCAGGCAAGTATTATGTGCATTGATCCGTTCTGTATCTTCTCTAGCTTGTTGATTTGTCTCTTGCTAAGAGTGAGTATTGCTAATGCTTATTGCATGACAGAGAGGATCAACCCCTGGTAGAGAATGACATGCAGACATTGTCGGTAACATATGACATACATGACCCTCATGGCCGCTAGCTCTTTCTGGCCTGGTGATCATGCTTTCCGCATGTGCCCTATAGCGTATACTTCTGTCGAATTGTACTCCTAGATACTTCATAGTGTCAGCATGTGCCTTATAGTATAAACTTCTGTTGAATTGTACTCCTAGATACTTCATAGTGCCAGCATGTACCTTATAGTATAAACTTCTGTTGAATTGTACTCCTAGATACTTCATAGTGCCAGCATGTACCTTATAGTGTATACTTCTGTTGAATTGTACTCCTAGATACTTCATAGTGCCAGCATGTACCTTATAGTGTATACTTCTGTCGAATTGTACTCCTAGATACTTCATAGTGTCAGCATGTGCCTTATAGTATAAACTTCTGTTGAATTGTACTCCTAGATACTTCATAGTGTCAGCATGTGCCTTATAGTGTATACTTCTGTTGAATTGTACTCCTAGATACTTCATAGTGTCAGCATGTGCCTTATAGTGTATACTTCTGTCGAATTGTACTCCTAGATACTTCATAGACTCAGTCCTAGATATACAAATGTAATATTAATATCAACGTTAACACGTGTAACAAATAGTGTTAACACGTGAGAGTGAAGGAAGGTAAAAAAAAAAAAAACTACAATATTTCGCCTTTGGTACATCTGACATTATATCGATACCAAATAAAGTTGCAAATATTCAACCACTACTCATATGCTCATAAATTCGTTACAACGCACAGCCTTACAACTTTATTGTGTAAAATGTCATCATCAGGTGCTGCATCGGATGTGAAATGTATTCTATTAAAATGAATGAAAATCATGGCATTTCCTTTACAGAACGTCGCTATCAACAACAGTAGCCTAAACGAGTCGTCAATTTTCTAGTCACCACTTATACGTTCAGTAGTTTGCCATTGCTTTCTGAACGATGATGTCTGTGTTTTACAGTTCATGAAATTCCACGTGAACAAATTTGCTTCCAAACTGCCTGTCGCGGTGTTTGAACTAGGTACATTTGGTTTGTGTTGTCTACTAAAATAAGCATTTGTTTAAATTAGATATTCATAATAGTAAGACATCCCTGATCTAAGACATTACAAGTAAAATAAGCATTTGTTTAAATTAGATATTCATAATAGTAAGACATCCCTGATCTAAGACATTACAAGTAAACTTATCCATCATTCCGTTCACAAAAATCAATTAATCAAGTGTTATGCCTGCCGGTGTAGGCGATCATGTCTCTCTATAACTATCTCCCTCTCTCCTCGGTGCAGTTAATGAGTTAGATCTTTTGTCTAACCACGATGTCAGACCACCCAGAACACAATTAGTTAAACACAAATAAAACACCTACCTGAAAATTAATTTGCTTCCATTTATGTGAGAGCATGCCCTGTATTCAGTCAATGTGAAACACATGTGATTTCACTCCATGAGTTCAAATGTTTCACTTTGTTGTATAGTGTATTTATTCTCCGAGGTAAACAAAACACAGGCTAGATCACCAAGTTCCAACTACCAACGAGTAGAGTAATTCTGGTTCGGCTGTGTTGCTTAATATAGTTATAATGCAGGGTTTCCCCACTTTAAATATAAAACATATTTATTACAAATCCAGGATTCATTTACTTCCTGTAGACACACCGCTGTAACTTTTCACGCAATGTAAAGATGTGTCTTAATTTAGTCGAGTGAATGAAGGTGACGACTATATGATCGCTTGACTGATATAAAGATACTGATTTTACTAACATGGTGTCATTGATTTCCTCTTCTTCCCCTTTCAACTCCCAAAGGAGCACAGGTCTTCAACAAACTTCTTCCAGCTCTTCCTCTCTCTTGCCATCCCTTCCAATTCTTTCCACGTCGTCTAGACCTTCTAATTTTTCTAAATTCTATGAGTATATGGTTACTTATTAATGAAAAATATTAATAATACTGATATTCCTTAGTGTTGAACTAAACTTGTTACATAATATAACCTTGATGTAGCATGTTGTATTGATTTTAAAATGAATTCGTCTATATACAAGGGTCTATTGTGCTCTTATTTCCTAGAATGTTTACCTGAGTCCGCTGGCCGTATGAGTTTATAGTTGGCTGTGGTTTCCTTGATTAAGTTTGCAATCTTGGGAGGAACTCCATTGTATTAGTTTCAACAACGACTCTATATCTAGACTATCAAACGCATTTTTATAGTCTACAAAAAACTGATTTAACTGAGTTCAATCAGCTGATTTGAAGGGTAAAAGTTCAAAGAGTATTTGCTACTTTGCGCTGACTAGGTGAGGTCGCTCCGGTTTAGGAGCATTCTCGACTCTTCTCCGTTCGGGATGCTCCTCTCATCCCTTCTCGTGCAGCCTTTCCCATCGGCCAGGAAGCTGCTGCGACCATTGTTTTTACATTTGCCGTCACATTTACCGTACCTCGGGACTGCTCTGACGCGCATCTCGAATCGTTCACAGGGCTCCGAGTTTCGCTCCGTGTGGGCCCTCGTCTCTGCTTTGGGATGCAATCTTTGTTCCCTTCGCGTGCAGCCTTTCTCATCGGCTAGGAAGCTACTACAGCTTTTGTGTTCACATATTTGCCATAACATTTACCGTACCTCGGGACTGCTCTGACACGCAGCTTGACTCGTGCACAGGGCTCCGAGTTTAGCCCCATGTCTCTGCTTTGGGATGCACCTCTCACCCGTTCATGTTTATTTTCGTGCTTATGGACTCTTGTCCCATAGGTGGCAATTCTGGTTTGGTCATTTACTCCGGGAGAGCTTTCATTTGTTCGCTGACGTCTCGTACTCCAGTAACATATACAAACATTTTTTATTTCAGAAAATTAAATTGTTCACTAAAGAAACTTAAATGATAGGTTTTAGGAAGAAATCACTAGGAAGTTGTTGGAAACACAGTATGTAAATTTTCAAAACATATCATGGAGAAGTGAAATTCAAGTACGAAATAATATTAATGACAGATTTTAAAATATTATTTTAATTATTAGTAATTATTTATTACACTTAGTGAGATTCTTGCGTTTGATTCATGCTGCAAAGAGATTTTATGTTTGGTTCCAATGTAGTTAGCTTCAGTCTCAAGTCTCCTCGTTGTGTTACATCCAGACGATTTCTTTTTTAGCAGTAAATCAGTTATGGCACTAAATCCACAATGAGCTAAATATGAAGATGGAAGCAGTAATAACAGTTGTCTTGCACATTTGCTTGAATTTGTATATTTCTTCTTCTTCTCTCGAACGCCCTCTGTTAATTCCAGGCGAAAGTCATGACGCCTGGTATTGCGCTTCTGACTGATTTTGCGTGAGGCCTAAATTACCCTTTTACAGGTGTCCCTCAACCATATGGACAGCCATGCCGATTTCAGAGGTACTTGAAGCTTAGATCCTCCAAGTGTGATCGTTTGCAGGAAACCTGTTGTCCGTGTAACTCTTGCCTTGAGTCCTCGTACCATTGGTACTTTTACGGCCAGAGTTAATTAGTGAAGTGTGACTTCTCTATCGGATTTCCTGTCTTTGGTAAGGTCATTCCGTACACATCGTATGATAAACACTCTTTAATAATCTTTTAGTGCCGTATATTTAGGCTTGGATCTACACCAAAGAGTATTTGCTACTTTGCGCTGACTAGGTGAGGTCGCTCCGGTTTAGGAGCATTCTCGACCCTTCTAGGGCTAGTCACTGGAACGGTCACCTTTCTTGTATTCATTGCTCTTTTACAATCATTTGTTGCTGTATATTTGGGCTTTATGATCTTCGTCAAAGAGTATGTCTACAATATGCGCTCTTTCTGACTATATGAGGTCGTTCCGGATTAGGAAAACTCTCAGTCATTGTAGACGCATGTGCTTGTGGTGTAGACGATAATATTTTGGAGGTATGCTTAGCCTTTATATGATCTGAGCCATGGTCTGTGGACGTCATCATACTCTGTGTAGGATGATCGACGTCCGAGGATGATCGACGTCCGAAAAGTATCGCCCTTAGCCAATGTTTCGGTTTGTACCAGTCAAGCCTTTGCATTATCGGTGAGTTTGTTCCTGAGTAGGAGTATTCTCAGCTGCTTCGGGGCGCGTGTCGACGCGGCAATTTGCAAAGGGTTTTACTCTACATTTTCCCTGTCCCCAGGAAACACTGGACTGGGGCTGCACACATATATTTTAGAGGGTTGTTTCAAACGGTGTTGCAACGCAACTGAAATTTTGCTCTCGCCAACATCATCCACCTCAGTTCTTCCGGGGATGTTAGTAGTTAATGCAACAGTATCCTGCCCGGATGTCCCACGGAGGGCAGTTTTGTTAGGCATTAAAACGCAAGTTTAGGATTTGCGCTTGGCCAACGTTTACCCGGTAAATGTATCTACTTTAGGCCTTTGATATGGAGTTTGTCGCAATCTTCCCATGTGTTGACACAGTACTTTACCGTATTTTCAGAGACACTTGCTGAGACTGTTTATTCGTTACGGATCGCTCTCATTGGTTCTTGCCACACAGCTAGCAATTTTTGGTGCGGTCATTTGCTCCAAGGGAGTTGGCATCCGTTCACAGACGACTCGTACACTGCTGTCTTCTTACGATTCATAAAATATTTGGGCAACTTTTTATCGGACATCGACCAGGAGATGCGTGCATTTTGTAAATGGATTTTGAACCTGCATTGCTTTCACTACTACCATTACCTGTAGCTCTCCCTCGATCCCTACCTGCTTAACCAGACAAGAACCAATGTCTGTTACCAGGTCACCACGTGGAGATGGGGTAGGATCTTGATTAGTGTCATCTCACTAATCCTGGCGTTGCATTGTCCCTAAGCGCCTTTGACCCCCAATTTGTATATTTGATTCTGTTTTCTCACAAAGCTATACCATCGTTCCATTTATATTAAATAAAGTTTTAACTGAATCATCATTCTGCATTTCTTCAAGTTCTTCTTGATACTGCATATTTGAAATATCAGACAAATCCACTAACATTGACTTTATAACTTCCAAGTTGGAAAATCAATTTGTTTCAAGTCCGAAAATATTTCTTTTAAATCAGCTGATAGAATTTTCAGATGATCGACAATAACATGTATAGCGGTATCAGTCACTTCACATTTCTGGAGCCAACAAAACTTTTCATATTTTTTGTTCAAAATTCAGTAAAAATAATGAAATCAAATATCTTTGCTTTTGCATAAAACAAGAGTTTTATTTGTTTCTTGAAGTTGGTTATTTAATATATTTAGTTTTTCAAAGATATCGGCTAGATAACTCACAAATGTTTTATCATCGACCTTTAGCGATTTTAACCCAATAACACATGCTTTCCCCCTTTCAAAGCTTTGTTAAAATGATGTAGAAATGTATCTAGATATAAGTACTTTCTGTTTATTGAAGATTTTTTAAAAATTCAGTAAAGTGATTGTGAAGCAACAATTGTTTTTGTCAACAAACATCCAAATGCCAATATATCGTTTTTTGAAACATCATGAACATTAGTTAAACTCCGAACGAGTCCATTGCCCCCTAAACGATGAAAATGCCCCCTGTGGGGCGTTGCCCCACGTTGGGAAACAGGGTGCTACACAGTCAATTGTGACGCAATATGCAGTTGTCTGCTGGAATAATTTTTTTTTTTACTCAAAACATATTGCTGGTGTTTTCAACTGAAGAAAGAATATTTTTGGTCGAACAAGTTTTTCGGAATCGCGTTCGATACACACGGAAGCTTATTCAGAAATGTATAGCAAGATTTCCAGATAAATCACATCCTCATCACATAATAATGGTTAGATATTTGTTTTGAGTAAGCTTCTTGATACCGCAAATGTGGAAGATGCGCCGCGATCTGGTAGGACTGTTATGTCTGAAGACAAATGTCTAGATATACAAGACAACAGAATCCTGAAAAGTCCAAGTAAGTCCTTAAAGAAAATGTCGCAACAAGTGAGCGTGTCTGTGAGCACAGTGCACACAATTCTTAAACACCAATTACATTTTCATCCATACAGGATTTCTGTAGTGTCTGAACTAACAGAGAGAGACAATCAACAACACAGACATGTCTTGTCGCCCGTGGTTTGATAACAACAACAATGGTTATACCACCAAATGATATCTTTATAAACTACCAACAGCCATCAAGTTTAATGGTTATACCACCAAATGATATCTTTATAAACTACCAACAACCATCAAGTTTAATGGTTATACCACCAAATGATATCTTTATAAACTATCAACAACCATCAAGTTTAATGGTTATACCACCAAATGATATCTTTATAAACTACCAACAACCATCAAAGTTTAATGGTTATACCACCAAACAATATCTTTATAAACTACCAACAACCATCAAGTTTAATGGTTATACCACCAAATGATATCTTTATAAACTACCAACAGCCATCAAGTTTAATGGTTATACCACCAAATGATATCTTTATAAACTACCAACAACCATCAAAGTTTAATGGTTATACCACCAAATGATATCTTTATAAACTACCAACAACCATCAAGTTTAATGGTTATACCACCAAATGATATCTTTATAAACTACCAACAACCATCAAAGTTTAATGGTTATACCACCAAATGATATCTTTATAAACTACCAACAACCATCAAGTTTAATGGTTATACCACCAAATGATATCTTTATAAACTATCAACAACCATCAAGTTTAATGGTTATACCACCAAATGATATCTTTATAAACTACCAACAGCCATCAAGTTTAATGGTTATACCACCAAATGATATCTTTATAAACTACCAACAACCATCAAGTTTAATGGTTATACCACCAAATGATATCTTTATAAACTATCAACAACCATCAAGTTTAATGGTTATACCACCAAATGATATCTTTATAAACTACCAACAACCATCAAGTTTAATGGTTATACCACCAAATGATATCTTTATAAACTACCAACAGCCATCAAAGTTTAATGGTTATACCACCAAATGATATCTTTATAAACTACCAACAACCATCAAGTTTAATGGTTATACCACCAAATGATATCTTTATAAACTATCAACAACCATTTTTCAACTATTCTATCTGATTTTGTGATATTTTTTCCACCTAACTTAAACTTGTAATACCAATACATTCAAAATGATACAAGAAACTGGATTATCAGGGTCACTGTCTATCAAGATGCAGAAACTTGTCAGGACTTTCATTCTAGACCAGATGTCAACTATGTCTGCGAGCCTGGTCTGACCTACCACAGTTAAATAATCCTGACATTTCCTCACTCTAGGATAAGGTTTGTATCCTACCAAATGTGTTCCTTGACCAAAGATGTTGATGCAACAAGTTGTCAGATTTGGTAGATGATGTTCAACATTTGAAATTAGCCAAGAGCAGATAGTAGTTACTGTCATATAGTAGATCTGTCATATCTGACTGAGAACTGACTGTAGTAGTGTCTACTGTCATATAGTAGATCTGTCATATCTGACTGAGAACTGACTGTAGTAGTAGTAGTATATAGCACCACACAACAGCTATTTCTTTCATTTTTGTTTGCTTGAAATATATCTGTTGCTTCCTGTTATTGTCAGTCAGTGCGTTTTTTCTCAGTGTTGTTTCACTAGAAGACATTGAGCGAGTTGCCCAGGACAGAGCGGTATTGAGAAATTATTTGCAGGCCCTATGTAATGTATACGTACAAGAACCATATATATATATATATATATATATATATATATATATATATATATATATATATATATATATATATATATATATATATATATATATATATATATATATATATATATATATATATATATATATATATATATATATATATATATATATATATATATTTGTGTGTGTGTGTGTGTGTGTGTTTCACTAGATCTCGAAGTGTGCCCATCTACAGCAACTTCAGTAGCTAGTCTTGTCTGTTGTCTTATTTCCTTGTATACACTAGTGACAAAACATTTACAATATTCTGAACTTTGTGAAGAGCAACCAGATCCACAACTTTAGTTCTCATCAACAACAACATCAGACAATAGAAAATCTCTTTATGTCATTTATATGTATTTGATTAAAACAAGAAAACTCAAACATATTTAAATTAAAGAATATCATGAAATGTTGATAACATGTGTCAAAGTTAATACAGTAGAGTCTGGATAAGTAGAAGTCACAGGGACCTATGGAAATTGTTCAGCTTACCAGGAATTCTACTTATCCAGATAGCACACATAGTAGAGAATGTACACTAATACCATGCAGTAGCATTGAGTCAAACAATTGTACCACTTAGGAAACACCATAAGTTAAATAAATAAATAACAATACAGTATCAGAAATGTTGGAGATCCTGAAGCGAACTTTGCTGAGAGAGGCAGGAAATATCGGTCTCAGTTCCATGGAGGAGATTGAGCGAGTTGCCCAGGATAGGCGGTATGGAGAAATTACTTGCAGGCCCTATGTAGCGTATAATGGTACGAGAGGAATTATTATTAATCAGAAATGTTGAAATATTCAATTATTTTTGAAAGCAGAAAATGACCACCATATGAAAATAGTTGCAGGAGCAAAACTGGCATTGATTGGGTAGAAAATAGTCAACTAGAAGATTTGGATTTTGTAGATGATATTGCCTTGTTAAGTAGAAACAACCAAGATATGCAAAGAAAACAGACAACTTGTCATCTATAGCATCAAAAGTTGTACTGCAGATAAGCTATGAAAAAACAAATATAATGAAGACACCTATGGCAAGTAATGCAGATATCAAGCTGGAATCTAAAATGATAAAAATAACAGAGCAGTTCACCTATTTAGGTAGCAATTTTGATTGCACAGGAAATGTTAAAAAGAAATTATGATATGAATTGGCAAAGCAACATCAGATTTAAAAGTCTAAATAAAATATGGAACTGCAAGTTATATAGTATTAAAACTAAATTACAATTTTCAATTCAAATGTTGAATCAATCCTAACACATGCCAATGAGAGTTGGAAAATGACTAAAGATATAGAAAGCAAGTTGAATGAATTTGAAAATAGATGTCTACGAAAAATAATGAATATAAAATGAAACGAATTCAGGAGAAGTGATGAAATCAGAGACATGTCTGGTCAACCACTAGTGACAACTGTTATAAGAAGAGAAGATGGAGATATGTTGGACACAACTTGAGTGGAAATTATCAACGAATACCAAAGCAGGCATTGAAGTGGGATGCAAAGGGTTCAAGAAAGAAAGGTCGACCTAAGGAGACCCTGAAACGAACAATGCTGAGAGGGGCAGGAAATATCGGTCTCAGTTCCATGGAGGAGATTGAGCGAGTTGCCCAGGATAGAGTGGTATGGAGAAATTACTTGCAGGCCCTATGTAGCACGTATAACAGTCGAGAGGAATTATTATTATTTATTATTAATTAAAGAAAAAGTCTGTGGTTTTGCTTTGCTTTTTGGCTTGTGAAAAATGTCTTTCCATGGCCTATTTAAAGGCAAACAATGGTGAGATTGTATCATATGAACATCCAGTCTGCATCATATAAATATTAATTTTGTCCATGCATGCCAAAACATCTGACTGCAATACAGGTTGTGCGTGCAGCCCACAGTTATCTTCATCATCAAAGTCAGGGCTGGTCTGTTGGTTGGCATACATAGCCCTATAATATCAGTGATTGAGAGAGTGGCACTGGTAAAAACATCATTGTCAATGTTCACAAACTTCTGGTTCAATGTTCAGCTCTTGATACAACCTAGCAAGTAATGGTTCCACTGAAATATCGGTAACATTACTCTCATTGCTCGTTGATGGTACGGGTTTCTCATTTACTGGGACATCTACTGCATGTAAGAAACCACCATGTCTAAAGCAGTTTGCAATTGTGCCAGGTAAAACTCTGTCCCATGCAGATTTTAACATTAAAATAGCATGAAGGAGGGTTATCTTGAAATCATCAGAACTGAGGTCATCATCCATGACCTACATGTCTTGACAACATTGTAGATCTGTAATGAACTTTCAGACTTTGAATGATACCTTGATCACAAGGCTGAAGTGTTGATGTAGCATTAGGTGGCAGAAACAAAAGTTATGTTGCTTTCAAATTGTTAATTGTCAACAATTAAAAGAACTTTTCTTTGGTTGCGCATAATTGAAGAATCAAATTCAGAGTCAAGAATCAAAATCAAGACCCAAATTCAGACTCAAAAATCAGATTCAGAATCAAGAGCCACTCACTGAAAAATTCTGATGTCATCCATGACTTTGAATTTACTCTGGAATTCACACACAATTTATTCAGGCCTTTAAAACATGTAGTAGGCTTGATCAGCGGTTGCTGAATCACACAGGGTGTTTTAGTGCATGATAGACGATGTTGACTACTTTAGACGTATGATGTTAATGACACAAACTCTTCTCTTGGTAGGTTATTTCATATTTATTGATATTATTTATAGTAGTTGTTTACCAACACGTCTGTTCATGTCCAGTGTTTATATCAGTCTCCTATGTTGTCACTATCGTCGCCAAGCAGTCCTAACTAATCTATGTCAAACTAGTCTTGTTCTAGTGCTGCTATTCTCACCATAGTGCGCAGCTTTGGTGTGCAAACCCTGCGGTGTCTCCTTATACTATCTAGCTCGTTTTTACTATCCTATCTACTTGTCTAGTATGAGGCCCTCTGCCCTGGGGCAATGGCTGTATGCCCCGGGCATAGCCATCCCCTCCAACAAACAACAAAGTAGTTTTAAATTTTCCAATCACAAATAAAGGTCATTTGTCACTACCGTCCATATTGGAGAACACAACCACTGTTATTCTTTCTTTTGATTTTTTCCCCATGACACACTTCATTTTTGAAAGAAAATGTTTTATCTGGTAACATTCTTCAAAATAAGCCAGTTTAATTGGCATTAAATACATCCACATAATTGTATTTAACCAAAGCAGGTTTAAGCATCTCTTCTGTCCATAAATGAGTCGCCGCTTCATCAAATGATCATTTCTCTCCACATACACTCCTGTATGTTATGCAATGTCGTTTTTTGAAACAATCCAACCATCCAATACTACATCATTTCCAGTCTGTCTGACCTCCAAGACATGCAAATTCCTCTGCTTTTGCAATAATTTACGGGTACATTTGCCGACTTAAGCACAGTGAACCATTTTAAAAGGGCAGCATCACAAAATCACACGTGGCTGTTCTAGCTCGCTGTCTGTCACTGTTGATTTGACATTGTAAACAATTTTGTGCAGCGGTCTTTATGCTTTAAAATGTCAGAAAGCGTTGATCTTGGAATAGCATATTCTCTAGCTATATCCATTTTTTTCTTTCCACTATGTTCAACCTCTTCCAATAGCTCAATCTTTTTTTAAAGTTAAATTAGTACGCTTTCAACGCCAAGCGTTGATATGTAGGGAGATATTGTAGGTGAGCGATTTTATTTATTTATTTTGTTTTTGCGATAATGAACAGTTGACTTAAACATCAACACGTATATAGTCTGTATTCATTTTTATATTCAACTAATCCAAATATTCGAGTTAACATAATTAGAAGTAACAGGACTTTTAGTGCAATGATAAAGAAGGAAAATGGCCAGGACTAAGCTGATCATGTCGACTTAACTGAAATTTGTCTATCAGAATTCGACTGAAGTGGACGACTATACTGCTATGAAAGTTGTGTGAATCACTAAGAAAATACAAAGTAAACCAAAATAACAATAATCATTTTTTTTTTCTTTCGCGCTTTCAACTCAAGCGAGTTTCATCTCTGAAACTGATTTTTGCTGAAAATCCGTTTTCCAATTTCTTACAATGGCAGCAGCGTGCACATTGTAAATTACTTACACTGGCAGCCGTGTGCTCAATGTACTCGTAATTAGTATTCCCGCCATACAGGCAGCTTTTCTCCGACTTCAGAGGTACTCACGTTATCGTCCTGAGTAAGACCAGGGGACTCGAACAAATGCCGGACACTAGGTTCGAACCCGAGCTATGAGGCGTCTCACAGCTAGCAGGCCGAGCTACTATCAACTACTCTAGGCAGTCCCCCCAAAAATAATCATCAAATACATTCATAGAAACAGAAACATAACATTTCAAAAGTTTCTTTCCAGTACAAGAAATGTCATCTTCAATGTCTTTCTAAGTTATTTTATTGAGGAAATTATGCATTGTAAACATGACATTTCTAAAGTTTCACATCAGAATGTGTTTTTTGATGATTTACTAGAGATACCTTATGAGCAAATCTTGTATCACAAACATCACACTTATAAGGTTTCTCTCCAGTATGTGTTCTTGTATGTACTTTTAGATTACTACAATGAGTAAACCCTACACCACAAACATCACATTTGTAAGGTTTCTCTCCTGTATGTATTCTTATGTGCCTTACTAGATGATGACGTGTAGACAATCTTGTATCGCAATAATCACATTTGTAAAGTTTCTCTCCAGTATGTCTTCTTTTATGTTTCTTTAGACTACAAGAATAAGCAAATCCTACACCACAAACATCACATATGTAAGGTTTCTCTCCGGTATGCTTTCTTTTATGTTCTTTTAGTCTTCTCCCCAGCAAATCCTGCACCACAAACATCACATATGTGAGGTTTCTCTCCAGTATGTTTTCTTTGATGTCTTTTTAGATTATGGCACACAGCAAACCCTACACCACAAACATCACATGTTCGGTTTCTCTCCAGTATGTATTCTTTTATGTTCTTTTAGTTTTGCACAGCAAATCCTCGCCACAAACATCACATTTATACGGTTTCTCTCAGTATGAATTCTTTTATGTTCTTTTAGATTTTGTACACAGTAAATCCTGCATCACAAATATCACACATGTAAGGTTCTTCTCCAGTATGTATTCTTTTATGTTTTTTTAGTCTTCTTAACACAGTAAATCCTGCGCCACAAATATCACACATATAAGGTTTCTCCCCAGTATGTATTCTTTTGTGTTCTTTTAGTTTTCGGCACACAGCAAATCCTATGCCACAAATATCACACATATAAGGTTTCTCCCTAGTATGTATTCTTGTATGTTCTTTTAGTCTTCGTAACACAGTAAATCCTGCGCCACAAATATCACACATATAAGGTTTCTCCCCAGTATGTGTTCTGTTATGTTTTAAAAGACAACTTCCATACACAAATCCTGCACCACAAACATCACATTTGTAAGGTTTCTCTTGATTATGTGCTTTTATATGTGTTTTAAGATAACAGTACAAAGCAAATCCTGCCTGACATAAATCACATTTGTATGGTTTCTCTCCAGTATGTGTTCTTTGATGTTTTAATAGACAACTTCCATAAGCATATCCTGCACCACAAAGATCACATTTGTAAGGTTTCTCTTGATTATGTGCTCTTGTATGTGTGACAAAATGATCATGTTGAGTTTGAATAAGTATATCACTTTGCAATCTGCCAGTCACATTAACTGTATGAAGATTAGTATTCATGTCACTCACAGAAAATATCTTATCTGACTCTACCATACAATCTTCATTCTGTAATGTTGGCTGATAGTCAGTCTGAGTGTCACAAACATTTCCTGTACTTCCATGACAGACAAAAGAATCCAAGGATGCTTCATTTTCAGTCATTCTTAAATGTGTCTGATTGTCTCTGATCATTTCTGAAACACTTGTACCACTGTTCTTGTTTACCATTGTATTTATTTTATAGCTGTCATATTCATGTAAGACATCTGAAAGTTGATCATGTTCCCTCAGTTGCAAGTAGTTGCTATCACTTATCACATTCTTATAGGGCAGCAAATATTCTTGTTGGATGAAGGGAAAATGGTTCTGTGTAGGGCAGTATAACTCTGAAACACACAAGAAAAATACCAAAGTTAGACAAATGAATAAATATATCAACTAGCAATGTTCTCAAGTTATTAAATTAATAAAATCATGAAGATCTAAAGACCACCTGTTGTCCTGACACTCCAAGACTAGATCACCAACAATGTGCATGCTTACCATTAGAATATAATAATCAACTGCTATATCATAGTTCCAGATTATGCTCAATAAATTATGAGACTTGAATGGCACAATGTTTTGCAAGACTGCCCTCTCCTGTTCCTGCAAGACTGCCATCTCCTGGGTGAGCTGAAAAGCATGTAACCATTCCAAGTTGACCTGAAAACTAAACTTTCAAGAAACTTGACTGTTTGTAGTCCACCTTGGATTAAGTATAGATTTACATTATACTCTAGATTTTTCTATGACTGTCCCCATGTTAAATATATGGTCACATGCACCTCTGCTCTGTCTAAAACCAGCTCGTGTCATATTTATTTCTTCCATTTACCTACATAGTCCTCCTACAATTACTTTTATTCAGATTTTACTCATGTGGCTAATCAATTGATTGATATGATAGGGTCATCATTATTGCACTTCAGTAACTATGTGTGCTCCAATCTCTTTCTTACACAGGAAGATTTCATCATTATTGCACTTCAGTAACTATGTGTGCTCCAATCTCTTTCTTACACAGGAAGATTTCATCATTATTGCACTTCAGTAACTATGTGTGCTCCAATCTCTTTCTTACACAGGAAGATTTCATCATTATTGCACTTCAGTAACTATGTGTGCTCCAATCTCTTTCTTTCACAGGAAGATTTCATCATTATTGCACTTCAGTAACTATGTGTGCTCCAATCTCTTTCTTTCACAGGAAGATTTCATCATTATTGCACTTCAGTAACTATGTGTGCTCCAATCTCTTTCTTACACAGGAAGATTTCATCATTATTGCACTTCAGTAACTATGTGTGCTCCAATCTCTTTCTTACACAGGAAGATTTCATCATTATTGCACTTCAGTAACTATGTGTGCTCCAATCTCTTTCTTACACAGGAAGATTTCATCATTATTGCACTTCAGTAACTATGTGTGCTCCAATCTCTTTCTTACACAGGAAGATTTCATCATTATTGCACTTCAGTAACTATGTGTGCTCCAATCTCTTTCTTTCACAGGAAGATTTCAGTTGCAGTGCACAAACTACGTAGCACCGGCTAGGGTCCGATGTAATTTTAAGATGGCTAATCAATGTCACTGTTCTATAATCTGTACATAATTTGATGTGTCTACCTTTTTAGGTATTGGGATAAATATTGATCTTTTCTATTCCTTTGGCCATATTTCTGTTTCCCATACATTTTTACATATTACATGATATATTTTTGTGCTTTGTTTTCAAGTTTGCTATTGCCCATTCAACTAGCTTTAATGATGGTTTTCTCTGCAATTATTTTACTGTTTCCTTTAATGTTCTTTTTTGCCTTTGTTCATATATGTTTTGCTGCAATATTTTTTCATCTGTTGAGCATTTCTTGTTTTTTTTAGGGTTCTTTCCACACTGTCTTTTATTCCTTTCAGCTTTGATTTTAAAGTTATGGTCATTGCTTTTATTTCTTTGAAATTTCCTGCTCTCACCCTTTCTTCTGGGGTTCTTCTAACCTTGCACAATGGTCTTGTAGTCATTGCTTTTTATGTTCCTTCTCATTTTTTTTAAATATTTCTGCAGAATATCCTATTTTCTTTCACTGCTGTTTACTGTCTTTTCTCCTTCTCTGTTGTATTAAGGCAATGCTTACCTTAAATAATTCATGGTTCAGTCCAGTGTGTAACAGCTTATCATGAGGTCCTGGGACTTGATGCCTAGCCAGGGCAGCTTGAAAAAAACACCAAGATTCTTCTCCATTTAGGCACGTTTCATGGCGTGGAATTTTGTCAGTTGAGAAGCAATAAGTGATGTGATTACACTTTTTTTCATTGACTATACACTAGTGTTGTTTATAATGGCTCTGTAATAGATGGTCAGCGTATGGATGGCATTTTGTGTAAGTTGACCTTTACCCCGTCCTCCTAGGGTCACACCTTGCTTTCTGTAGTCCGCAACAACATTACATAGTGCTGTCCCAAGACGCTTACTCACATGGTTGATGCATTCCTCTTTGTCAATCTCTCTCTCTCGCGATCACCTAAAGACCGATGTACCAGATCTCTCCATAAATTCATTCATGTGGAAATCTAATTCATGCAACCTTAGCATGGCTGGGTTTTGTCACATCTTCAGTGCCATGTGGAGCTCTGGTGCTTATCCTTCAGCGATGTGTCAGGATTCAGCCAGCGTTTACTGGGTTCTCTCTCCGTTAGCCTTTGACTGTCCTCAGCCATCCTGCAAGGCAACAGGTTGACTTCTACACATTTAGGACATGTGCATCCGATTTCAGCCAAACCTCCTTAGTCGCCTCTTACAACATGTGTGGCAAGTAACAGTGGTTCTATTCTTTACACTCCAAATTTGGGCCCGGGTAACCACTCGGGCGCTTTGTCAATCTGAACGTCCTCCCCATATGGTTATATCTTGGTAAGCTCTATGAACGTTTTGGCATCACCATCAGAAAGTAGTCCTGTATAGCAAAGCTTATTATGTGCCACAGACATTCGCCACATCACCCGTGCAGCAAATACTCTACCAAGAGCCCTTTGTAATCCCATTAAAATTTGTTGCAATGCATAATTCTCTGTCAGGTCTTCAATTTCATCATACCTGGGATGTAGATGCGAAGATGTTCTCTACATGAAGAAAGTTGTGGTTCAAGACCAAGGCAACAGCTGACAAGAGGACTATTCGCTATGTACCCCTAACTTGGAGGACAAGGGATGTTGAATGTCCATCGCCATCAAAAGAAGAACACCACATGATCATGTCAAAATTGTTAGTTGATTATGTTCTTGGGGATGTCACTTATCTGTGATTCAGTATCACATTTTTCATAGTTGAGGACACATCTAAGTACTTTTCCCCTCATTTATAGTCTGTAGTACAAAATTATTTAAGATAGCTTCATGATATTCTTATTACTACTTGTCTAGTTGAGGTGATAAAAATGATGTCACAATCATGTGCTCACCCTCTTCTGCAAAAACTATTTTTTTTTCATATTATATAATATGAGATATTAATTGCTAATTACTGCTCTAATTAGTGTTACATAACGTCTCCTACATAAGTTCTACATTCTGTGCCTGATGCTGATTTCTTCTTCTTCTTCCTCGTTCAATCTTCACGGTTTATTTTATCATTCTAATTGTGGTATATAATTGATCCTTTGCCAAGACCGTTTGTTCTATGTTGTGCATATTATGCACCTATGGTGACTAGGCCAGCACACCCGGTTTCAGCCAGCTGTTTATTTACTAGGGTAGCTAGCCCTAGGAACGATCCATTCTGCCGTATATTTTGGCCCAGATCTACTTTTTTCTATCATTTTTTTGCCGTATATTTGGACTTTGTGATCTATGCCAAACAGTGAGTTTCTACTGTATGCCCTTTCTGACTGTGAGGTCGTTCCGGATTAGGAACATTTCACGGGCACGTAAGCTTGTCCTGGGACAGTGTCTTACTTGTATAACAGACAGTGTAAAGTGTCAGCCTTTGCCAGTCTTCGGATCCGGACAACCTATCAGATCTTTGCATTGTCACTTTACTTTACTGACCACTTTGAGTTTATTCCGGAGTAGGAACATTCTCAGCCTTTTCGAGGCGTGTCGGCACATGGCAATTTGTCTAGTTGAGGTGATAAAAATGATGTCACAATCATGTGCTCACCCTCTTCTGCAAAAACTATTTTTTTTTCATATTATATAATATGAGATATTAATTGCTAATTACTGCTCTAATTAGTGTTACATAACGTCTCCTACATAAGTTCTACATTCTGTGCCTGATGCTGATTTCTTCTTCTTCTTCCTCGTTCAATCTTCACGGTTTATTTTATCATTCTAATTGTGGTATATAATTGATCCTTTGCCAAGACCGTTTGTTCTATGTTGTGCATATTATGCACCTATGGTGACTAGGCCAGCACACCCGGTTTCAGCCAGCTGTTTATTTACTAGGGTAGCTAGCCCTAGGAAACGATCCATTCTGCCGTATATTTTGGCCCAGATCTACTTTTTTTCTATCATCTTTTTGCCGTATATTTGGACTTTGTGATCTATGCCAAACAGTGAGTTTCTACTGTATGCCCTTTCTGACTGTGAGGTCGTTCCGGATTAGGAACATTTCACGGGCACGTAAGCTTGTCCTGGGACAGTGTCTTACTTGTATAACAGACAGTGTAAAGTGTCAGCCTTTGCCAGTCTTCGGATCCGGACAACCTATCAGATCTTTGCATTGTCACTTTACTTTACTGACCACTTTGAGTTTATTCCGGAGTAGGAACATTCTCAGCCTTTTCGAGGCGCGTGTCGGCACATGGCAATTTGCAGTTTCTACTCTACATTTCCCTGGTCTCAGGAAACACCGGACTGGGGCTAAGTACAGATAATGTAGAGGGTTGTTTCATTCGGTGCTAGCAACACAACTGAGATTTTGCGCTCGCTAACATCACCCACCTCAGTTCTTCCGGGGATGTTAGTTGTTAATGCAACAACACCTTGTCCGGTTGTCCCAAGGAGGGCAGTCCCGTTAGGTATCACCCGCCTCAGTTCTTCCGGGGAGGTTAGTTGTTAATGCAACAGTACCTGGTTGTCCCAGGGAGGGCAGTTTAATTAGGCACTAAAACGCAACTTTAGGATTTGCGCTCAGCCAACCTTACCCAGTAAATGTATCTGCGCTAAGTCTTTGATACGGAGTTCACAGCAATCTTCAAGTGTGTCGACACGATACGTTACAGCGTTTTCAGAGACACTTGAGGAGACTTTTATCGTGCCTCGAGACTGCCCGGACAAGCAGCTCAACTCGGTCACAGGGCTCCAAGTTTCGCCCTATGTGGGCCCATGTCTCTACTATGGATGTACCTCTCTTCCCTACATGTTCGTCTGTACGCCTTTACCATCGGCCAGGAAGCTGATAATTTTGGTGCGACCGTTGTGTTCATATTTTCTGTGCCTCAAGACTGCCCTGAGACGCAGCTCGACTCGGGCGCATGGCTCCAAGTTTCGTCCCATGTCTCTACTCCGTATGCAACTCTCATCCCTTTAATTTTGGTGTGGTCATTTACTCCGGGGGAGTTAGCATTCATTCACAGACAACTTGTACACTGCTGTTTCTTACTTTTCGGCAACTTGGGCAAATTTTATCGGACATCGGCCAGGAGATGCGTGCATTGTTCGTAGATTTTACCTGCATTGCTTTTCTGTTCTTGCACTACTACCACTACCTGTAGCTCTCCCTCGATCCCTGCCCCTTTAGCCAGACCGGAACCAAAGTCTGTTACCAGGGTCACAGCGTAGAGGTGGGGCACAGGGTCTTGATTATTGCCAGCTCAGTCTTCTTCTTCTGCGATCAACTTTTGCTATGCGACTACTCCGGTATGTGTCATAAACAGGGTGGTGCGCTTGAGGTCTTCACCGGTTCCCCATAGTTTGTCTTGTAGTGTTGTTTCTGTTGGCCAGATCTCCAATCTCTCACTACTCAGACTAGGGCAGTCTTGCAGGATGTGCTCTGGGGACTGCTTTGGTGCTCCACAGGTGCAGGCCGCCGAGTCCCTGAGACCCATTCTGTGGAGGTGTGCTATGAGACTGCAGTGTCCCGTTCTAAGTCTGAAGATTGTGGTCTGTGCTTTTCTGTTTAGTGTATTTATACTGTCGTGCTCTGGATTGTATCCTCCATTTGTTTTTCTCCAGATCATTTTCCTGGATTGTTTTAGGAGAGTCTTTGCTTCTGTAAAACTTTGTGTTGGGTGGTGTTGTGTTAGGCTCCCCCAGCCTTTGCGAGTTTGTCAGCCTTTTCGTTTCCTGGTATGCCACAGTGAGCATTGCCAGCTCAGTAATCTTGGCGCAGTGTTGTCCTCATGCGCCTTTGACCCCCTTTGCTGATTTAACATCATTCAGTCTGCATTACTGTTGTAGTTTGATGTGAAAATCACAAATACCAATATATGAATATGAATAATTATTTAAAATATGCAAATTAGCCCATCATTTTGAATATTAATTAGTTCTGCGTGCTTCAAAACATTGTGACAATAAAATCGATGAATGTATTTTGTTTTCCTGCAAATAAAAATATATGGTTTATGTGGTCTTGTATTAGAAATAAGAAAGATATTTAAGATAATATAAGCGCTTTGCTATAATACTGACAGTTTTATAACGATCCGTATTTTTAATTTACCCTATATGTTTCATGTATTTATTATTTAGCTATTCATTAACCCAACGGCACTGCTGAGCCGATATATCGGTTCAGAGTAATGTTCAGGATGTTGTGAAACTAATGTATCGGCTTTTGGATGTCTGTTGACGAAAACGAATGTATCTTTACAACCCCTTTACTGAAGTTAAAATAATCTTCAGAAATGGAACATACTTTATACTTGTATGTAGGTACATTTCTACCTCCTTTTAACAAAGATTTGAAAGCAGGAAAGCATGTGTTATTGACTCAAAGTCGAGTCATATTTTTCATAAAAATAAAGACCAAAATGAGTTTATACAGTGCAATTTTGAGTATTGTTAGATCAAATTATAACTTGTGATAGTAATGAAGAGTATTTAATTGATGGTAATAACGTCATTTCATTGTTTATGGAATGTGGTATTGTCAATTGTTCTTCTTCGAAGGCTCCATATCAACCACTTGTCAACCACTCTGTGTGATTTGTATGTGATCTCAGCCTAAGAGCAGTTGTACATTGTGCCAGTTATGCACCTACAAGTAGGCTAGCACATCCGATTTCTGCGCTGCTTTTTATTTACTGGGTAGCATCCCTAGGGCCTACATTAGTCACCTCCTATGACATGCATTGTAAGTTGCAGTGGTACTATTATTTGCTTCCTTAGAGCCCCGGCACCACACGGGTGATCGACAGTTGTAATTCTAAGTCTAATGTTATAATTGCTTCTAAAGAATGGGCGTTTAACATACCATTTGTTGACATGTCCGCACTAAAAATTAAATATTATTAAAAACTAGTGCACCTAATTAGATGAAACTTAATATGTTCAAACAAGGATTATCTTCATTTAACTGCTACTTCTTGAAACTATGAATATTAAGATGTAATATAAACCCGTGAATATAAATATTTTTAATGATTTTTGTATTTTTAAAAGTCATGCTACAATAATTTAATTTTCTCAAACGTATGTATATCACCTGATTTAAAATAATTTTACATTATGTTTTATCCATTTAGTTCATTTAGCAACGATTTAATATATAATATATTATACTTTAGAGAAACACTAGAGTTATAAAGATTTAAAATTTAAACTACTTGACATTAAATGTATAAAAACGGTATACCGATATTTAATACAAACGGAAGGAAGAACAGATGGAAAGAATACTTCCAAGAACTACTTAACCAACCACCAACACCAACTGCGAATAGATTTCAAAATAACACAAGCATAGAAGAACCAAATATACTCATCCAAGAAATAGAAGAAGTTGTGAAGAAGAGTCCACGTCACAAGACAGCAGGCATAGACGGTATAACCAATGAAGCAATCAAGGCATGCGGAGAAACAGGAATACAATGGATTCATAGAATCTTCAAGTCAGCCTGGACAGAAAGAGAAGTCCCCAAAGATTGGCAGAAAGCCATCATAATACCAATATGGAAAAAAGGGCAACAAAAGAGAATGCAATACATACAGAGGCATATCATTATTAAGTCATGTTGGGAAATTATATGCTAAAATTTTGGAATCTAGAATCAAACCTATAATAGAACCACAGCTGAACATCGCTCAATTTGGGTTCAGAAAGGGAAAGAGTTGCACTGATGCCCTGTTCACACTAAGGCAACTCAGCGAAAACACCATAGAATATGACAAACAGCTCAACTTAGCATTCATAGACCAAGAAAAAGCCTTTGATAGAATAAACAGAAACAAACTATGGACCATACTAAGTGAATATGGAATTCAGGGCCAACTATTAGACAATATTAGAGCGCTATACCAAAATGCTCAAGCGTAGTACGAACAAGCGACGCCTGACAGACGAATTTGAATTATCATCAGGAGTAAGGCAGGGATGTGTGCTTTCGCCTATACTTTTCAATATTTACATAGACAGGATAACGCAAGAAACCAAGACAGATAACAACCTCGATAACAACTACAATTTAATCAACGAACTACTCTTTGCAGATGATCAGAGTATAATTTACAACAACGAACACAAACTTCAACAACACATAAATGCCCTGCAAGCCACATTCGAAAAATATGACATGAAAATTAACACCTCCAAAACAGAAGTCATGACAATAAGCAGGTCAACAGGTCAACTAAATATACACGTGAATAATGTCAAAATACAACAGACTCCAGAATTCAAATATCTGTATATTCACAGCAGATGGAAAGATGGACAGAGAAATCGAGACTAGATGCCAGAAGGCAAATGCAGTGACATACCAACTGTCACCACTATTAAAACATCCAAGCATTAACATGGCAGTCAAGCGACAACTGATAAACTACATATTTATTCCAACTCTCTGCTATCAGTGCCAAACATGGCCCCTGACTAAGACACAAGAAAGAAAGATTACAACATGTGAAATGAGATGTCTACAGCTGTCAAGCGTTACAAGGCGAGATAGAGTGAGAACGAGAATATCAGAAGCATCGTTGGTACTATACCATGCATACAGTACATCGAGAAGCAAAGATTCAAGTGGTTCGGCCATTTAATGAGAATGGAACCACATTTACTACCATCGCGTGCCTATAATAATCGACACTCAGGGCGCAGAGCACGAGGCAGGCCAAGAACAAGATGGATAGATAACATCTCAGAGTCCTGCGAAAGCATGGACTGACAACGTCAAGCGCAACACACCTGGCACAAGATAGAAACTAACTCTCCCCACGACGCTTCACGTCAAATGTGGTTAAGATAAGATAAGATAAGACATTAAATGTAAAATTGGAATTGCAAAATAAATGCGTCCAGCGTAAAATAATACAGAGCGAAAGGGTTAAAAATTCACATCTTTTTTTCATAATTATCTTACAGATTTGGTTGATGTATCGTTGAGTTGCAAATTCGAAGGCCTATCTAACTTAACTATGTTGTTTTTACTGCAGTTGGACTACTGTTAAAAATTTATCAAAGTACCTACCATCTTGACTTCTTGCAGCTGCTATGTACCTCCCACAAATGACTTCTTCACAGTAAGAGCAGTACACTTCTACATGCACAGCTAATACTTTGGGTTTCTTGCTGTCAGTGTTTACAATAAGGCTTGCATTTTTGCAAACTGGACAACACAACATCTTGATTAATTCGTTAATTTCGAACAAATCAACAAATGCTCTTCTGTGGCTGTGTTCCAGTCTTTTGCCAACTTCGTCAACAGTAACAAACTTGCGGCCAGAGGAAGCCACACATTCATAGCTATCCATTTGAAACTCGCTTCGAGTTTTTTCTGCTAAAAAAGACTCACTTCTATAACTTGCACTTTGAGAACAAGATACAGAGTCTGTCACAATCTCTGGCTCAGTTACTTGAGTTAGACTATGAACACGCTGCTGTTGACGTTGTTTGAAATGAGTGTTTACTTCTAAATTTTCTGGACAGTTTATTGTAAGACTCTGTCCAACTTTTCTTTGTTTGCGAGCATTTGCAAGTTGTTGTTTTCGCGATTTCTTACGCTGGGCAGCTGACTGAATTGAAAATTTTTTGGAACGATGCATTTTTTCTAAATGGGTCGGAAAACTGTTAGATGTGTAAACAATTTGCCATTTTGAAAAATGTTTTACCACGTGACCAGTTTCAACCAACCGGGACTGCGCTTTGCTTACCTCTTCTCTTCCACCGTTTACTATAGAAGTGTTGGGGGTATAGTGATCTTGTGTGTGCTTGTTTTAATTAAGTCACTGTAAACCGATATTCATGTTTCGTAAGGCTGTTCTTGATGCCGTCGCTCCATCTTATGCGTGGTCTTCCTCTTGCTTTGTATTCATTATACTTGTTCTGTGTTGCTCTCTTGTAGGCAAAACACGTAATCACAAAGTACTGTAGTTTTACAAAAACAATGACAAAATTCAAAGGTGTGTATGAGAATGTATGAGAAAGGTAGCAAGAGTTACTGTACAAAGTATAGAGGAATAGCGCTACTGAGCCACACTGGGAAAATATTCTGCAAAATACTTGAGAAAAGGCTCCGCCACATCAATCATCGAACCACCACAGCAGAATCATAACTTGCTTAATCATAATGACTCCCAAAGGGCAAATCAAATGGGATTCAGGAAGAACAAAAGCTGTACATGCGCAATATTCTCCCTCAGGCAGTTAGTAGAAAGGACTGTCGAATCCGACAAACACATACACGTTGCATTTGTAGATCAGGAAAAAGCGTTCGACTGCGTAGATAGGCACAAGTTGTGGAAAATACTAAAACAAATGGACGACCAAAAACAAACGTTTCTAATGAAAATCTGGAAATAAAAACGAAAATCTGGGAATAAAAACGAATAACGAAATAATTGTAACAAAAAACACACATAAAAACTAGAAATAGAACGGAAGAGAAACAATGAAAAATCTAGTAAATATATAACTTGAATACATGCAACATATACCCATATAGATTACAAGGCATGGGAAGAGAAAGTACTAAGAAGCATAGGAATGTAATACGTTGAGCCCACGTGGTCGCAAGGTACCATACAAAGAAATCAACCGATTCTCCAGAGCAAATCGACTGCGATCATCCGAGGAACACGATCGGATGGCTGTGACCTGGACATCGTGAGCTCCACTTGCGCGACATACGCCAATGCTCTGTGACCCCTGTAGCCACCCATTTCAATGATACTGGCCATTTAGGAGCTCACGATGTCAGCTGAGTTAGACTGAGAAGAAAGGGACTGGGACAGAAACTTTAACGTTTGTTGTTTGTGTTTTGAATACCCATTTTCGCTAAAACTTGATTTAACTTCTCCAACAACATTCGCTCCGCATACGAGCATGATAAGAACGCTGCACTGAAGCAGCTACCACACCAGACAACACCAGCAAAAAAATGACGATACCAACACTAACTTTCAAGGCAGATCAAGTCCTAGAAGATGGAACCATCCACCGAACAGGCACCCTGGTACTAACCCTGTCGGGCCAAGTATCTAGAACCTCGTACGCCATGATAACAAGCGTACTGACCGGACCTGCTGGCATTAGGCCAAACGGCGTCGCAACGCTGTACCGGTTCGCGGACCCACATAAGTGGTACGTGACACTGAGCACAGCAGCTCCCATAAGTGGTACGTGACACTGAGCACAGCAGCTCACATAAGTGGTACGTGACACTGAGCACAGCAGCTCACATAAGTGGTACGTGACACTGAGCACAGCAGCTCACATAAGTGGTACGTGACACTGAGCACAGCAGCTCACATAAGTGGTACGTGACACTGAGCACAGTAGCTCACATAAGTGGTACGTGACACTGAGCACAGCAGCTCACATAAGTGGTACGTGACACTGAGCACAGCAGCTCACATACAGCATTTCAAGAACCTACATGGGAAAAAATTCGAATGGGGAAACCCACTTCTGTCGGTTTTGATCGAGCACAAAGAAAAAGAAGGATCAAAAGGAGTCATTCATTGGCTCCCCCCAACTTACACGAAAGAAGGGGCAGCAGAAATAGCAAGAGCCATAACCAAAGATCCAGAGGCAGAAGCCCTGCCAATAGCAAACGCAACAGACAAATGGACTTTCCTATATACAGAAAATAACAATGAAATGCCCCATTTTATAAACTTACGCCTGACAGGCACACACAACACGGAGCAACAAATATGGATAACCCTGCCAAGCCGCCGGACACAGTGCGAGATATGCGGAGAAGATACACACTGGGTCAGCCAGTGCCCCTAGAAAAAGAACAACAAAAACCAACAACCAGATCAAAGACACCAGCACCGACGCAGAAAGAACCACAGACCAACGTCTCGGGCTCCGACGACTCGACAGATGGCTTCACGGAAGTCGACAGCCTCCGAAAAAGAAACAAGCAAGCAGCACCAGCAAGCATAACCTCACTGAAAACCAGCGACAAGAAAATAAAAGAAACAATCAATAAAAATGCAGAAAACAAGAACACAGACGACGAGCTACAAGAACAATATACAGCCCCTACCTGGCTAGCGCTAGGGACAGAAACATACGAGGAATTTCCTCCATCAGAAAACACAGAAGACAGCAACAGACCACTGAACGACACGGTATGTATGAATGAAACGTGAAAGAACAAAACAAAACACACATAATAAAATGACCTACACAAACAAACTACACATAGTGTCACTCAACATACGAGGGATAATAGGCAAAATTAACCACATAATAAAACTAATACAGAAACACAAAACAGACTTCCTGCTACTACAAGAAACACATATAAGCAACGAAACAATAGCTAATCAGACAACAACACTCTTAGGTCTACGACACGGGTGGTACAGCCCAGGCAACGGGTTCCGAGGTGTAGCAATACTACAGACCTCCGACGAATGGGTAATCACACACAAGAACAGAGACACAAACGGTAGAATAGCAATTGTACAACTTAGACACAAACACAACAACAAAGACACACACACGTTAGTAAACGTATACGCACCAGCAAACAAAAGCGAACAACCTGCCTTCTACCAAGAATTACTAAAAACACTTCACCAATACAAAGGACACCACATGATAATAGGAGGAGATTTCAACCTAGTCCTACGAGACCTGGACCTCTCCACGGGCACACCAATCAATGATTATAACCACACAGAAACAGCAGACCTACTACAGGAACTACTAGAAAAACACTCTCTCGTGGACACATACCGACACACCTATCCAGAAGGAAGAGGCACTACATTCACCAACAAAACCCATATAACCAGCAGAAAGTCCAGACTAGACCGTATTTACGCACATAAATCGTACAAAATCAACCAAATAAAACACGTCAGCAGCACCATGTACTTCACCGATCACAAAGCGGTAGCCATACAAATGAACGACAACCAAATAGATAACACAAACAAAAGATCACCACACTGGAAATTCAACGATACCTTACTCCAGAATAAAGCGTTCATCGAAACTATAACAAAAATACTAACAGATTACGTTGAAGAAGCACCAACAGAAGACCTAGCAAACTGCTGGGACATGCTAGCACTAACAGAAGATCTAGCAAACTACTCGGACATGCTAAAGAACACAGTTAGAGAAGTTACTCAAATATCCGCATCGCAGCCACACAAACAGTCCAACAGACAAAGGAAAATCATAGAAGAAGCCATAAGACTCACGGAACTTATAGCCAGTCAAGCACCACAACTACATATGCTACGAGAAGAACTAAACAAATATAACATACATCAATTTCAAGGGGCCCAACTAAGAACCAGACTAAACAAATATAACATACATACATTTCAAGGGGCCCAACTAAGAACCAGACTAAACAAATATAACATACATACATTTCAAGGGGCCCAACTAAGGACCAGACTAAACAAATATAACAGACATAAATTTCAAGGGGCCCAACTAAGGACCAGACTAGACAGTACAGCTCAAGAAACACCCAGCAAACAAATACTAGCAGTAGAGCAAAATATACACAAAAAACAGACAAATAAAAGAAATCATCAACGAAAAAGGAGAAACAATAACAGACGTTCAAGAAATAAGCAACAAATGTAAACAATTCTACAAACACCTATACACCCCGGAAGAAACACCACATCAGCAAGAAAACCACCGAGCACACGTCAAGAAACTAACCGACCAGGACAAGCACACACTAGACCAACCACTAACACTGACAAACCTAAAAGCAGCCCTAGATACGCTGCAAGAAAACAAGACACCAGGACCAGACGGTTTAACAGCCAGTTTCTACAAAAAATTCTTCCACATAGTAGGACCGCTTTTTCTGAGAGTGTTAGAGGAAGCACTACAACAACAGAAACTCCCACACAGCCTAAACCAGGCATACATTACACTCATACCAAAAGGCGCTACTGACAAGACACAAATGAAAAACCACAGACCGATATCTCTACTAAACACAGACTACAAAATACTAACCAAGGCGCTAGCGCTGAAATTTGCTCCCTTTATGCACACCCTAGTCCACACGGACCAACAATGCAGCATACAGAACAGAAGCATCATCAAACACACACACTTAATACGAGACATAATACAATACACACATGAAAAAGACACACAATCAGCAATACTGTCCCTGGACCAGGAGAAAGCCTTCGATAGAGTGTCCCACGACTTCCTCCACAAAACGATTCAACGAAACAACATCGGTTCCGGCTACGCGAACTGGATAGATGTGATTTACAAAGAACCAGAAAGCACATTACTCATAAACCACACGTTATCAGAGCCGATACCGATAAAGAGAGCGGTAAGTAAGGGATGCCCTCTCTCCCCCCTGTTGTACGTACTAGTGCTAGAACCAGTTCTAGAGGAAATACGAGGAGACCCGGACATCAAAGGAACCTTTCTCCCTGGCCTAGGAGACAAAAACCTAATAGCATACGCAGACGACACAATATTTTTCCCATCCAAAAACTCATCCATAAAAAAATCCTGCAAACCTGTCAAAAATATAGCACAGAAAGTGGATCAAAAGTAAACATACAAAAATCACAAATAATGGGCATAGGAAAATGGAAAAACAAAACGGACTTTCCTTTCAATTTAACACAAGTAAATAAAATAAAACTATACGGTATTCTCACTACCTCAACTCACCCTAAAACCAAACAAAGAAATATGGCACAACATCACCACAGAGATCAAGGACCGCCTACAACTATACAGATACAAAACCATCACCATCTTTGGTAGAAGCACTGTAGTTAACACCTACATCACTCCTAGATTATTATACACATCAAACGTTTTCCACCCACCGCCACAAGTGCTAACAGAAATAAACAAAAATATCAGGAAATTTATTTTCCAAATTACAATACACGCTATCAAAACAAAAACTTTAATACAACACAAAGACAGGGAAGGAATATCCCAAGACATAAAAACCAGAATACAGGCACAAAGAATAAAATACGTAGGAGAAATCATTAAAAAACCAAATGAATACCCACTAGCTCACTACTACATAGGCCTCAGACTATCCTCACTACACACAGTAAACAACATGACACCGCACCACTTCGGAACACTACCCGACTTTTACAAACAGTGCATACAAAGCATACAAGGAAACGAGAAAACAATACAAAATCCCACAAAGACAATCTACAGACACCTAGTCACAAGACAGGAACCTCCACTACATAATAGAATTAAACGAGGTTACACTCACTTTATAACAGACTACTCAAGCATCTTTAGAAACCTACACAGAACAGAAACATCAACCAAAGCAAAAGAGGTAACGTACAGACTACTCTTCAGCATAACACCAGTAGCATACAGAAAAACACACAAATCACAACGAACCAAATGCACACTCTGCAGACAAAACAAACAAGAAACAGAAGACCACATTTTTTGTTATGTTATGTACACTTTTTATTTACTAGGGTAGCTTCCCTAGATCCTAGATCAGTTGCCTCTTACGACATACCTTGTAGGTTGAAGTGGCACTATTCTTTGCTTCCCTTGCGGGCCCTGGCATCGAACAGGCGGTCTTCAATTTGATAAATAATGTCATATTATAAATCATATTTTAAAACAATATTTTAGTTTTGCTAAACTTCACGTGCAATTTTTGTGAAACTAAAAAACACTAGAGGTAAAAAAAACTGGTGAATCAGTTAATGTGCACATGATTGCTTACACCAAAATCTGGAAAGAGGGCCTCAAACTCCTGAACCTCGGTATAAAGGGGAGAATGTACATATGGCTTGATAGATACCTGGAGAACAGAACAACAAGGGTTCTTCTTCTTTGCATTCGTTCTTAACGACCAATTTTAATTACTGTTTGAGATATGTTTGATCTTTACCAAGAACATGAATACGTTGCACATTGGTTTGGTAGGCCCTAAACGCATAGACTTCTACACGTTTAGGACATGTGCATCCAATTTCAGCCAAACCTCCTTAAGCGCCTCTTACGACATGCGTGGCAGGTAACAGTGGTTCTATTCTTTACACCCCAAATTTGGGCCTCGGTAACCACTCGAGCGAGCAAGGGTTCAATTTCAGGGATACACAAGCATGAAGTCCACTCTAGAGCAAGGAGTCCCCAAGGAGGAGTCCTCTCACCAACTATCTAACTAATCTTGTCAACGACATATCTACGTGTCTACCCAAGCGAGTACACTCAACCATTTATGCCGATGATCTGGGTGAGGGAAGAGTCGATGCCCATAGCAACAAAACGATTGCAAGAAATGCTTACCAAACTGGAAACCTGGTCAGAAAAGTGGAGCCTGAGCATTAACACTTCTAAAACCACGTATACTGTGTTCTCGCAGAACAATCAGAACCACAAAATTAAGCTTATAATCAACGAGCAAGATCTTCCTGAAAGCAATAACCCAACGTATCTGGGAGTCGCACTAGACCGAAGCCTCACATGGTGTCCCCAGATAGAAAAAGCTACTGGAAAGGCCATACAGAAGCTCAGGATAATGAGAAAACTGGCAGACTCCACGTGGGGAGCAAACAGTAAAATCCGCAATACGCTCTACTCTGGAATAGTACGATTGGTCCTGGAGTACGGCATTGCAGTTTGCAGTAGTGCATCTAACAAGCAATTCGCCAAAGTGAGCAGCAGTCAGAACAGAGCAGCACCCATTATCACAGGAACCATGAAGTCCATGCCCATCAATGCGCTGGAAACAATCACAGGCCTCCAACCAATGACAGACCGCAGAGACAAAAAGGTTATACAACTGAAAGAGAAACTAAAAAGGCTCAACTCCTACCCTATGAGTGTCAAAAGGAACGAATTGGGAAGAGGCAGGCTAAAGTGCCAAAGCACTTATTAAATACCATCCGGTCCTAGCAAACTGCAAACCTAAACTGATACCGGCAACCGATAAGAGCCCGCCGTGGAAGACCAACATGCCAGAATTAAGGGAATCAATTCCAGGAATACATAAAAAAGGATAGCAAGAGAACTGCGAAAGAAGAGCGGTTACAGAAAAATACATAGAGACCGAGTACCCTGAGAGTGCGAGAAATAAAAGCGGAAATGAAGAAGCAGATATGCTAGGAAAAGAAGGAAGGCGACTACCGCAGACTGATCACGAGATCAGCTATGAGGAGGCCAAAACAACCAGTAAACCGTACACAAAACTGGACGGCAGGCAAACCAAGTAGTCCAAATAAAGAGTGGTAACCTGGGTAGATGACGTTCAACAACCCGGAAAGGTAGATCATCTGAGGGTCGCTACCCTAAAAGAAAATAGCAACCTGCTGTCTTGCAGGTCGGCTGGTGACAGTCAAAGGCTAATGGAGAGCGAACCCAGTAAACACTGGTTGAAATCGGACACGTCGCCGAAGGACAAGCACCAGTGCTCCAAATGCTACTGAAGATGTGACGTAAAATATGGTCTTGGCAAAGGTTGTTTATACATCACAATAAGAATGATTAAAATGGCCAAAAGAACGACTGCAGAGAGAGAGTTGCGCTGATAGCGCCTAATGAAACGACCCTTTACATTATTTTGCGTGGTTTCAGTCGAATGTTTCGGGCCAGGGGAAAAAGCAGAGTAGTAACTGCAAATTGCCAAGTGCCGACACGCGTTTCGAAAAGGTTGAAAATGTTCCTACTCATAACCTCAAACTGGTCAGAAAAGTAAGGCCTACAATGTAAAGATTTGACAGGCTATCCAAACATTGGCGAAGGCAGACACTTTTCACGGTGTGTTATACGTGTAAGACGCTGTCCCGGGACAAGCTTATGTTCCCCAATCCCTTGGAACAAATGACCGCACAATAATTGCCAGCTGTGTGGCAAGAATCAATAAGAACGACGAGTAACGAATCAACAGTCTCGGCAAGTGTCTCTGAAAACGCTGTAACATTTCGTGTCAACACACGGGAAGATTGCGGTAAACTCCGTATCAAAGGCTTAGCGCAGATACATTTACTGGGTAAGGTTGGCCAAGCGCAAATCCTAAAGTTATGTTTTAGTACCTAACGAAACTGCCCTCCCTGGGACAACCGGGCAAGGTACTATTGCAAAACAACTAACATCACTAGAACTGAGGTGGGTGACGTTGATGAGCACAAAATTTCAGTTGCGTTGCTAGCGCCGATTGAAACGACCCTCTAAAATATCTGTGCGCAGCCCTAGTCCAGTGTTTCCCGGGGCCAGGGAAAATGCAGAGTAGACATTGCAAATTGCCGACACACACCTCGAATAGGCTGAGAATGTTCCCATTCTGGAATAAACTCAATGTGGTCAGAAAAGTACGGCCGACATTATAAAGATTTTACTGTCCAAATCCAAAAATTCGCAAAGGCGGACACTTTACACGGTGTGTTATATGTGTAAGACGCCGTCCCAGGACAAGCTTATGTGCTCCAAAAGAGTGAGAAATGTTTCTAATACGGAACGACCTCACAGTCAGAAATGGCGCTCAGTGTAGACTCACTCTTTGGCGTAGATCACAAAGCCCAAATATACGGCAAAAGATGATCGTAAAGGCGCAGATCCAAGCCAAAATATACGGCACAACGAATCGTTCTAGAGCAAGTTACCATAGTAATAAACAACTGGCTGAAACCGGATGTGATGGCCTATTCACCATAGGCACACAACGTAAACAAACGTTCTTGTCAAAGATCAATTATGTATCACAATCAGAATGATAAAATTGGCTGTGAAGAACGAACGCAAGAAGAAAAAGAATGCATTTGAAAATAGATGTATGCGCAAAAATAATGAACATAAAATGGAACTAGTTTAGAAGAAGTGATGAAATCAGAGAAATGTCTGGTCAACCACTAGTAACAACTGTTATAAGAAGGAGAAGATGGAGATATGTTGGACACACCTTGAGAAGAAATGTCTGGTCAACCACTAGTAACAACTGTTATAAGAAGGAGAAGATGGAGATATGTTGGACACACCTTGAGAAGAAATGATCAACAAATAGCAAAGCAGGCATTGAAGTGGGGTGCACAGGGTTCAAGAAAGAGAGGACGACCTAAGGAGACTCTGAAACGAACTTTGCTGAGAAAGACTAGAAATATCGGTCTCAGTTCCATGGAGGAGATTAGCGAGTTGCCCAGGATAGAGCGGTATGGAGAAATTGCTTGCAGACCCTACGTAACGTATAACGGTACGAGAGGAATTATTATTATATAGTCGGGAATGTTAACGTTCTAGGAAATCGTTATTTTAGTGTGACTAATAGCGTGCAGCATAAATTATAGAACAGTGGCACTAATCAGCCATCCTAGTAAGATCTTGCTTTAAATCATCATGGGAAGAATCCACAGTAAATTGGAAGAGGATGTCAATATTGTGCAGGCTGGTTTCAGAAGAGGCAGAGGAACTAGAGAGCATATATTAAATCTAAGAATCATCATTGAAAAATGTAGAGAGTATAATGTAGACCTATTTGTTTGCTTTGTTAATTATTCAATGTCTTTTGATAGTGTAATACACCACAAGTTATGGAACATAATATCAGAGATGGGTTTCTCACTTCATATAGTGCATATTGTAAAAATGCTATATAAAGACCAACAAGCAGCTGTGAGAATAGAAGAGGGAACATTAGAGTGGTTTGTGGCATAAGCCAAGGAGTTAGACACGGCTGCATTTTGTCACCATACCTATCAGAGAGAATAATAAGCATACAGATAATGGAGAACGAGAAAACAACAACATAGATTCTCATGATTCTGTACAAGGTGTTTTATATACGCGTGTACTTTCAATATAACTGTCTAGCTATTCTTCGCCCTATCTATCTAGTTGTACAAGGGTGTTAACCTGTGCTGCTACTCTTCTTCTGAAATCCTTACAAGACACTTCTCCCTACTCAACAACATTAACACTATCCACACTATACTCGATAACCATCACACTATAACAGAATATAATTTCATTAAAACGTCCGTACAATATATTTCAAATATATTTACTGCAATCAAATAGTTTTACTGCAGTTCCATATATATATACAATATATTTTAACTCTATGTGAGAATAAATCTAATGCTCAACTTTTATTTCATTTATTTACTTAATTCAATACAAAGTAACCCATACATCCAAAAATAATACAAGTAATGAAATGATGTAAACTAACAATTAAAAACACATAGCAATGCACCTAACGATGTAAAATATATCTACTGATTAAAATTGTCAATCTCCACTAAGTAATAACCACTACACGATTTTCTATTTTTTATAGGCAAACACGTAATTACAAAGTACTGTAGTTTTACAAATTACAAAAACAATGACAAAATACAGCAACGTTTCGACCAACAAGGCCTTTATCAAGCAAACGAACAAACAGGAGTGACAAATTAAAATGAAACACAAATGGACGACCAAATACAAACGTATCTAAGGAAAATCTGGAATAAAACGAATAACGAAATAAATGTAACACAAAAACACACATAAAACTAGAAATAGAAAAGAAACAATGAAACATCTAGTAAATATATAACTTGAATACATGCAACATATACCCATATAGATTATAAAGCATGGGAAGAGAAAGTACTAAGAAGCATAAGAATGTAATACATGCAACATATACCCATAGAGATTACAAAGCATGGGAAGAGAAAGTACTAAGAAGCATAAGAATGTAATACGTTGAGCCCGCGTGGTCGCAAGGTACCATACAAAGAAATCAACCGATTCTCCAGAGCAAATCGACTGCGATCATCCGAGGAACATGATCGGATGGCTGTGACCTGGACATCGTGAGCACCTAAATGGCCAGTATCATTGAAATGGGTGGCTACAGGGTCACAGAGCATTGGCGTATGTCGCGTAAGTGTTGGGCGAATCGGTCACTGAGCCTCTTGCCTGTCTCGCCGATATAAGCCTTGTTACACCGCTTACAGATAATGGCATAGATAAGATTACGGGACTCGCATGTGAACCCATCGTCAATAAGAAACGTGCCTAAAGGAAAGATACAGTACGCGTCTGTATCACATAAGCACACGTGTTGCAACGCCGACGGCCACACTGGACAGTGAGTCTGGATATTGGACTTAAGGCGACTGTGTACCAACATATCCTTAAGACTTCTGTCCCGTCTGTAAGACACCAAAGGATAGTTGGGGAAGACAGAACGGGTCTCAGGATCTGATCTAAGGAGAGACAGATGACGGAATAAAACATTTTTCACCAGGGAACTATGGGGGTGGTAAGTTGAGATAAGTTTTACTCTGTCAGAGTTAGTAGTCCTATGCTGGCTGGTAAGGGCCTGCTGGCGAGTGATTTTCTGAACTCGATGCATAGCCGAGACAAGCACGCTCTCCGGGTATAGGCGCCTACGAAAGAAATCAAGCATCTCGCGAGCTCTCTCAAGAAAATCATCGTCCTCACTACAAAGGCGACGAAGGCGTAAGAGCTGCGAGAATGGCAAAGAGTCACGACAAGCCCGGGGATGGGAAGAAGTATAGAGGAGAAAACTATGTGCATCAGTAGGCTTGTAATATACTGATGTAGTGATAGCGGATAGGCGTAAGGTGATAGTAATGTCAAGAAAGTTGACACAAGTAGTGGAGATGTGAGAAGTAAAACGAATAGAAGGGTTGAAAACATTAATGAAATTAATGAAGCGTGACCCAAACAGCTCTCCAATCTTTTGGGTAAACCCGCCTTTTATATGCTCCCCAAAATTCATAAACTCCACAATCCCGGTAGGCCTATCGTTTCTGCTTGCTCTTGCCCTACGGAACACATCTCCGAATTCCTTGATAGCATCTTTAATCCCATAGTCACCACACTCACGTCATTTTTGAAGGATACAAACCACGCTTTGTCTGTCTTTTCTACCATTGAGTTGCTACCCGAGAGAACCTACCGTCTCTTCCTCCTTGATGTGTGCTCATTGTATACTTCTATACCTCATCCTGACGGCCTTATAGCTCTCCAGTTCTTTCTCAATAGGAGAACTAATCCACTTGAGTCAACTTCTGCTCTCCTTCGTCTTGCGGAACTAGTTCTCACTCTTAACTCCTTTCAGTTTAATGACCAATTCTTTGAGCAGATCAGTGGGGTTGCCATGGGTACTAAAATGGGACCTAGTTATGCTTGTCTATTCATGGGTTATCTTGAACACCTAGTATGGACTACATATGATGGCCCCTTCCGTCTGTCTATCACAGATACATTGATGACTGTATTGGCATCACTGATATGCCTGAAGCCGATTTGTCACGCTTCATTAATTTCATTAATGTTTTCAACCCTTCTATTCGTTTTACTTCTCACATCTCCACTACTTGTGTCAACTTTCTTGACATTACTATCACCTTACGCCTATCCGCTATCACTACATCAGTATATTACAAGCCTACTGATGCACATAGTTTCTCCTCTATACTTCTTCCCATCCCCGGGCTTGTCGTGACTCTTTGCCATTCTCGCAGCTCTTACGCCTTCGTCGCCTTTGTAGTGAGGACGATGATTTTCTTGAGAGAGCTCGCGAGATGCTTGATTTCTTTCGTAGGCGCCTATACCCGGAGAGCGTGCTTGTCTCGGCTATGCATCGAGTTCAGAAAATCACTCGCCAGCAGGCCCTTACCAGCCAGCATAGGACTACTAACTCTGACAGAGTAAAACTTATCTCAACTTACCACCCCCATAGTTCCCTGGTGAAAAATGTTTTATTCCGTCATCTGTCTCTCCTTAGATCAGATCCTGAGACCCGTTCTGTCTTCCCAACTATCCTTTGGTGTCTTACAGACGGGACAGAAGTCTTAAGGATATGTTGGTACACAGTCGCCTTAAGTCCAATATCCAGACTCACTGTCCAGTGTGGCCGTCGGCGTTGCAACACGTGTGCTTATGTGATACAGACGCGTACTGTATCTTTCCTTTAGGCACGTTTCTTATTGACGATGGGTTCACATGCGAGTCCCGTAATCTTATCTATGCCATTATCTGTAAGCGGTGTAACAAGGCTTATATCGGCGAGACAGGCAAGAGGCTCAGTGACCGATTCGCCCAACACTTACGCGACATACGCCAATGCTCTGTGACCCTGTAGCCACCCATTTCAATGATACTGGCCATTTAGGTGCTCACGATGTCCAGGTCACAGCCATCCGATCATGTTCCTCGGATGATCGCAGTCGATTTGCTCTGGAGAATCGGTTGATTTCTTTGTATGGTACCTTGCGACCACGCGGGCTCAACGTATTACATTCTTATGCTTCTTAGTACTTTCTCTTCCCATGCTTTGTAATCTCTATGGGTATATGTTGCATGTATTACATTCTTATGCTTCTTAGTACTTTCTCTTCCCATGCTTTATAATCTATATGGGTATATGTTGCATGTATTCAAGTTATATATTTACTAGATGTTTCATTGTTTCTTTTCTATTTCTAGTTTTTATGTGTGTTTTTGTGTTACATTTATTTCGTTATTCGTTTTTATTCCAGATTTTCCTTAGATACGTTTGTATTTGGTCGTCCATTTGTGTTTCATTTTAATTTGTCACTCCTGTTTGTTCGTTTGCTTGATAAAGGCCTTGTTGGTCGAAACGTTGCTGTATTTTGTCATTGTTTTTGTAATTTGTAAAACTACAGTACTTTGTAATTACGTGTTTTGCCTATAAAAAAATAGAAAATCGTGTAGTGGTTATTACTTAGTGGAGATTGACAATTTTAATCAGTAGATATATTTTACATCGTTAGGTGCATTGCTATGTGTTTTTAATTGTTAGTTTACATCATTTCATTACTTGTATTATTTTTGGATGTATGGGTTACTTTGTATTGAATTAAGTAAATAAATGAAATAAAAGTTGAGCATTAGATTTATTCTCACATAGAGTTAAAATATATTGTATATATATATGGAACTGCAGTAAAACTATTTGATTGCAGTAAATATATTTGAAATATATTGTACGGACGTTTTAATGAAATTATATTCTGTTATAGTGTGATGGTTATCGAGTATAGTGTGGATAGTGTTAATGTTGTTGAGTAGGGAGAAGTGTCTTGTAAGGATTTCAGAAGAAGAGTAGCAGCACAGGTTAACACCCTTGTACAACTAGATAGATAGGGCGAAGAATAGCTAGACAGTTATATTGAAAGTACACGCGTATATAAAACACCTTGTACAGAATCATGAGAATCTATGTTGTTGTTTTCTCGTTCTCCATTATCTGTATGCTTATTATTCTCTCTGATAGGTATGGTGACAAAATGCAGCCGTGTCTAACTCCTTGGCTTATGCCACAAACCACTCTAATGTTCCCTCTTCTATTCTCACAGCTGCTTGTTGGTCTTTATATAGCATTTTTACAATATGCACTATATGAAGTGAGAAACCCATCTCTGATATTATGTTCCATAACTTGTGGTGTATTACACTATCAAAAGACATTGAATAATTAACAAAGCAAACAAATAGGTCTACATTATACTCTCTACATTTTTCAATGATGATTCTTAGATTTAATATATGCTCTCTAGTTCCTCTGCCTCTTCTGAAACCAGCCTGCACAATATTGACATCCTCTTCCAATTTACTGTGGATTCTTCCCATGATGATTTAAAGCAAGATCTTACTAGGATGGCTGATTAGTGCCACTGTTCTATAATTTATGCTGCACGCTATTAGTCACACTAAAATAACGATTTCCTAGAACGTTAACATTCCCGACTATATAATAATAATTCCTCTCGTACCGTTATACGTTACGTAGGGTCTGCAAGCAATTTCTCCATACCGCTCTATCCTGGGCAACTCGCTAATCTCCTCCATGGAACTGAGACCGATATTTCTAGTCTTTCTCAGCAAAGTTCGTTTCAGAGTCTCCTTAGGTCGTCCTCTTTCTTGAACCCTTTGCACCCCACTTCAATGCCTGCTTTGCTATTTGTTGATCATTTCTTCTCAAGGTGTGTCCAACATATCTCCATCTTCTCCTTCTTATAACAGTTGTTACTAGTGGTTGACCAGACATTTCTTCTCAAGGTGTGTCCAACATATCTCCATCTTCTCCTTCTTATAACAGTTGTTACTAGTGGTTGACCAGACATTTCTCTGATTTCATCACTTCTTCTAAACTAGTTCCATTTTATGTTCATTATTTTTGCGCATACATCTATTTTCAAATGCATTCTTTTTCTTCTTGCGTTCGTTCTTCACAGCCAATTTTATCATTCTGATTGTGATACATAATTGATCTTTGACAAGAACGTTTGTTTACGTTGTGTGCCTATGGTGAATAGGCCATCACATCCGGTTTCAGCCAGTTGTTTATTACTATGGTAACTTGCTCTAGAACGATTCGTTGTGCCGTATATTTTGGCTTGGATCTGCGCCTTTACGATCATCTTTTGCCGTATATTTGGGCTTTGTGATCTACGCCAAAGAGTGAGTCTACACTGAGCGCCATTTCTGACTGTGAGGTCGTTCCGTATTAGAAACATTTCTCACTCTTTTGGAGCACATAAGCTTGTCCTGGGACGGCGTCTTACACATATAACACACCGTGTAAAGTGTCCGCCTTTGCGAATTTTTGGATTTGGACAGTAAAATCTTTATAATGTCGGCCGTACTTTTCTGACCACATTGAGTTTATTCCAGAATGGGAACATTCTCAGCCTATTCGAGGTGTGTGTCGGCAATTTGCAATGTCTACTCTGCATTTTCCCTGGCCCCGGAAACACTGGACTGGGGCTGCGCACAGATATTTTAGAGGGTCGTTTCAATCGGCGCTAGCAACGCAACTGAAATTTTGTGCTCATCAACGTCACCCACCTCAGTTCTAGTGATGTTAGTTGTTTTGCAATAGTACCTTGCCCGGTTGTCCCAGGGAGGGCAGTTTCGTTAGGTACTAAAACATAACTTTAGGATTTGCGCTTGGCCAACCTTACCCAGTAAATGTATCTGCGCTAAGCCTTTGATACGGAGTTTACTGCAATCTTCCCGTGTGTTGACACGAAATGTTACAGCGTTTTCAGAGACACTTGCCGAGACTGTTGATTCGTTACTCGTCGTTCTTATTGATTCTTGCCACACAGCTGGCAATTATTGTGCGGTCATTTGTTCCAAGGGATTGGGGAACATAAGCTTGTCCCGGGACAGCGTCTTACACGTATAACACACCGTGAAAAGTGTCTGCCTTCGCCAATGTTTGGATAGCCTGTCAAATCTTTACATTGTAGGCCTTACTTTTCTGACCAGTTTGAGGTTATGAGTAGGAACATTTTCAACCTTTTCGAAACGCGTGTCGGCACTTGGCAATTTGCAGTTACTACTCTGCATTTTCCCTGGCCCCGGAAACATTCGACTGAAACCACGCAAAATAATGTAAAGGGTCGTTTCATTAGGCGCTATCAGCGCAATCTCTCTCTTGCAGTCGTTCTTTTTGGCCATTTTAATCATTCTTATTGTGATGTATAAACAACCTTTGCCAAGACCATATTTTACGTCACATCTTCAGTAGCATTTGGAGCACTGGTGCTTGTCCTTCGGCGACGTGTCCGATTTCAACCAGTGTTTACTGGGTTCGCTCTCCATTAGCCTTTGACTGTCACCAGCCGACCTGCAAGACAGCAGGTTGCTATTTTCTTTTAGGGTAGCGACCCTCAGATGATCTACCTTTCCGGGTTGTTGAACGTCATCTACCCAGGTTACCACTCTTTATTTGGACTACTTGGTTTGCCTGCCGTCCAGTTTTGTGTACGGTTTACTGGTTGTTTTGGCCTCCTCATAGCTGATCTCGTGATCAGTCTGCGGTAGTCGCCTTCCTTCTTTTCCTAGCATATCTGCTTCTTCATTTCCGCTTTCATTTCTCGCACTCTCAGGGTACTCGGTCTCTGTATTTTTCTGTAACCGCTCTTCTTTCGCAGTTCTCTTGCTATCCTTTTTTATGTACTCCTGGAATTGATTCCCTTAATTCTGGCATGTTGGTCTTCCACCGCGGGCTCTTATCGGTTGCCGGTATCAGTTTAGTTGCCGGTATCAGTTTAGGTTTGCAGTTTGCTAGGACCGGATGGTATTTAATAAGTGCTTTGTCACTTTAGCCTGCCTCTTCCCAATTCGTTCCTTTTGACACTCATAGGGTAGGAGTTGAGCCTTTTTAGTTTCTCTATCAGTTGTATAACCTTTTTGTCTCTGCGGTTTGTCATTGGCTGGAGGCCTGTGATTGTTTCCAGCGCATTGATGGGCGTGGACTTCATGGTTCCTGTGATAATGGGTGCTGCTCTGTTCTGACTGCTGCTCACTTTGGCGAATTGCTTGTTAGATGCACTACTGCAATGCCGTACTCCAGGACCAATCGTACTATTCCAGAGTAGAGCGTATTGCGGATTTTACTGTTTGCTCCCACGTGAGTCTGCCAGTTTTCTCATTATCCTGAGCTTCTGTATGGCCTTTCCAGTAGCTTTTTCTATCTGGGGACACCTTGTGAGGCTTCGGTCTAGTGCGACTCCCAGATACGTTGGGTTATTGCTTTCAGGAAGATCTTGCTCGTTGATTATAAGCTTAATTTTGTGGTTCTGATTGTTCTGCGAGAACACAGTATACGTGGTTTTAGAAGTGTTAATGCTCAGGCTCCACTTTTCTGACCAGGTTTCCAGTTTGGTAAGCATTTCTTGCAATCGTTTTGTTGCTATGGGCATCGACTCTTCCCTCACCCAGATCATCGGCATAAATGGTTGAGTGTATTCGCTTGGGTAGACACGTAGATATGTCGTTGACAAGATTAGTTAGATAGTTGGTGAGAGCACTCCTCCTTGGGGACTCCTTGCTCTAGAGTGGACTTCATGCTTGTGTATCCCTGAAATTGAACCCTTGCTCGCTCGAGTGGTTACCGAGGCCCAAATTTGGGGTGTAAAGAATAGAACCACTGTTACCTGCCACGCATGTCGTAAGAGCGCTTAAGGAGGTTTGGCTGAAATTGGATGCACATGTCCTAAACGTGTAGAAGTCTATGCGTTTAGGGGCCTACCAAACCAATGTGCAACGTATACATGTTCTTGGTAAAGATCAAACATATCTCAAACAGTAATTAAAATTGGTAGTTAAGAACGAATGCAAAGAAGAAGAACCCTTGTTGTTCTGTTCTCCAGGTATCTATCAAGCCATATGTACATTCTCCCCTTTATACCGAGGTTCAGGAGTTTGAGGCCCTCTTTCCAGATTTTGGTGTAAGCAATCATGTGCACATTAACTGATTCACCAGTTTTTTTTACCTCTAGTGTTTTTAGTTTCACAAAATTGCACGTGAAGTTTAGCAAAACTAAAATATTGTTTTAAAATATGATTTATAATATGACATTATTTATCAAATTGAAGACCGCCTGTTCGATGCCAGGGCCCGCAAGGGAAGCAAAGAATAGTGCCACTGCAACCTACAAGGTATGTCGTAAGAGGCAACTGATCTAGGATCTAGGAAGCTACCTAGTAAATAAAAACAGCACAGAAACCAGATGTGCACATCTACTTGTAAGTGCATAACTGACACAAAGCACAATCGCTCTTAGGCTCAGATCACATACAAATCATACAGAGTGGTTAACAAGTGATCGATATGGAGCGTTTTAAGAAGACAAAATTGAAGACAAATGGATGTAGTTTTACAAAATATTTACTGTATTAACAAATATAATGCAGTGTTAATTATACAGGAAACATATTAGTATTCATTAAATATTGAAATTGGGAGAACAAAAACTTTGACTAAACAAGTCCGACTAATTTCTTTATATTGGTAATCAATTTATGAATAGATGAACATCAAGAAAATTGTGGATGGATTGTTTATGAACTATTTACAAACTAGCATCATGAACATTCAAGAAAAATCTCATGTTTTTTGGTCACAGTGTATCCTAGAATGAATGGTAAACTCTACTTCACTTCTATTTCTAGCATAAGCCACGATGATATGTTATCATTCACTTCTAAGTTAATATAAAAGTTGAATATGAACAGAAAGTAATGGACAGGCAACGAAATATGTCTAATCTATAAAACAACGATACATCACTGCAATAAGCCTTGTGGATCCTTTTTTTTTTTTCTGATCCAGAAGCACTTGAGCTGAAAGCTCTTGGGCTCGGTGCCATGGACATCGTAACCCTTCAGTGCAACGAACACCGTAAATCTGGGGAACCTGTGGCTTTTCTGCTAGTCCACAGAGTTGAACCCGCAGTCACAGAGGACTTGTCACCCGTAGTCCAACGCACTACAAACAAGCTGGGCAGGTGGGCGTTGTGGATCTTTAAAGCAACAGCGTGTGAGAAATCAGTTAATGAATTGTCAATCTCAAAAAACGTATACATATGTTTGGGGAATCGATTGTGTTAAATTTTGAGGTGCGGAATGACAAGTTATTCAATCTGTTCAAAGTTTGTAGGTCAGTTTGGTTGGTATTGGTGACATAAAAGAAATTGATATCATTCTTTTTTTTCTCCAATGATACATAATACAGATGCTCAACTGCAGCAGTTTCCTTAGCTAGTCTTGTCTGATGTTTTTTTTCTTTCCGATCCAGAATCACTTGAGCTTTCAGCTCTTCGGCTCGGCACCATGGATATCGTAACCATTCGGTTTGGTGCCACAAACACCATTAATCTGGAGAACCTGTGGCTTTTCTGCCAGCCTGCGGAATTGAACCCGCACTCACAGAGGGCTTGTCACCCGTCATCCAACACGCACGAACATGCTGGGCAGGCGGCGTCTGATGTTTCATTTCCTTGTACACATCAGTGACAAAACATTTACAATATTCTGAACTTTGTGAAAAAAGCGATCAACTCATGAACTTTAGATCTCAACATCAGACACTGGATGGTCTCTATATCTTCTTCTTCTTCGATCGTTCTAGGCCTGTTTTAATCATTCTCATTGTGATATATAAACAGCCAAACGTAATGTGCGTGCACCAGCCTTCAGCACCTATTGGAGCCCAGTTGCTTATCCTTCGGTGGGGTGTTGGTTTTCAGCCAGCTTTTGATTTACTGGGGTGAGCTTTCCCTAGGGTACGATCAGCTTTGCCGTATTTTTGGGCTTTGTGATCTACGCCGGGACAGTGAGTTACGCTGTTCATGCCCGTTCTGACTGAGAAATATTTCTCGGGGCTTGTAAGCTTATCCTCGGACGGCGTCTTACTCGTATAAGACACCGTGTAAAGTATCGGCCTTCGCCAATGTTCAGACCCGGACTTCCTGTCAGGTCCGTACATTGTCGGCCTTGCTTTACCGTACATTTTTGAGTCTGATCCGAAGAAGGAACATTCTCAGCCTTTTCTAGACGCGCATTGGTCCGTGGCAATTTGCAATTAACGTCGAAAGCACTGGCATGGGGCCGAGTACAAACAATGTAGAGGGTCGTTTCAGTCGGCGCTATCAGCGTAACTGTGGATTTTTTCGCTCGCCGCCATCACCCGCCCCAGTTATTCCGGGATGTTAGTTACGACTGCAATCGAACATTGCCGGTTGCCCCATGGCTGGCAGTCCCGTTAGGAATCACCAACCTCAGTTCTTCCGGGATGTTAATTTTTTCCGCACAGTACCTTGCACGGTTTTCCCAGGGCGGGTAGTTTCGTTATGCACTAAACGCAACTTGTTCTTTTGCGCTCGGCAAACCTTGCCCAGTACATGTGTCTGCACCAGGCTACCAATGCTAGGTCAGCTGCAATCTTCTCTCGCACCAACACGAGGGTAGACTTTATTCGTTACGGTCCTGTCTTATTTATTCTTGCCGACGGGCTGGCAATGTTTGCCCCTCCTCAGGGCTTCGAGCTTCGCCTCACGTGGGCATACGTTGGTCACTGGATGCACCTCTCATCCATGTCTGAGACGTTTCTTTGCTGTTTCTTTGCGTTCAGGAAATTGGGCAATATCTTGTTGGACATCGGTCAGGAGATTAGTGCATTTTGTTTGTATGTATCTTTATCGTGTTTCCATACTTGCACTGCTACCACTACCAGTAGTTTTCTCTCCCGATCCCTGCCCCTCTTAGCCAGACCGGAACCATAGTCTGTTTCCAGGGTCACCGCGTGGAGGTTGGGGGCAGGGTCTTGGTAGCGCGCCCTCGCTAACCCTGGCTCATGTTACCACCATGACCTCATGAGCCTTTGACCCCGGTCTCTATATCATTTCTTTGTATTTGATTCAAACAAGAAAATTCAAACAAATCTCAATTAAAGGATATCATTAAATGTTGATAACATTTGTCACAAATTTATACTACAATAAAAGTTGTGCGAATCACTAAGAAAATACAAAGTAAACAAAAATATCAACAATAATCATCAAATACATTCATAGAAACAGAAACATAACTTTTCAAAAGTTTCCAGTACAAGAAATGTCATCTTCAATGTCTTTCTAAGTTACTTTATTGAGGAAATCATGCATTGTAAACATGACATTTCTAAAGTGTCACTTCAGAATGTGTTTTTTGATGATTTATTAGAGAATTCTTATAAGCAAATCTTGTATCACAAACATCACACTTATAAGGTTTCTCTCCAGTATGTGTTCTTGTATGTATTTTTAGATTACCAGGCTGAGTAAAACCAGCACTACAAAAATAACATTTGTATGGTTTCTCTCCAGTATGGAATCTTTTATGCCTTATTAGATGAGAATGAGTAGAAAAACTTGAACTACAAACATCACACTTGTAAGGTTTCTCTCCAGTATGTATTCTTTTATGCCTTTTTAGATAATTGTGGCGAGCAAATCTTGCTTCACAAACATCACATTTGTAAGGTTTCTCTCCAGTATGTTTTATTTTATGATATTTTAGACGTGTGCCCACAGGAAATCCTGCACCACAAACATCACATATGTAACGTTTCTCTCCAGTATGAATTCTTTTATGTTTGACTAGATACTTCTTACAAGCAAATCTTGCAACACAAACATCACATTTGTAAGGTTTCTCTCCAGTATGTGTTCTTTTATGTGTTTCTAGACCACTACAATGAGTAAACCCTGCGCCACAAATATCACATATATAAGGTTTCTCTCCTGTATGTATTTTTTTATGTGCTTCTAGAGTACTACTGCTACCAAATCTTACATCACACAAGTAAGGGTTTTCTCCAGTATGTGCTCTATGCTTTAATAGACAACCTCTATAAGCATATCCTGCACCACAAACATCACATTTGTAAGGTTTCTCTTGATTATGTGCTTTTATATGTGTTTTAAGATAACAGTACAGAGCAAATCCTGCCTGACATAAATCACATTTGTATGGTTTCTCTCCAGTATGTGTTCTTTGATGTTTTAATAGACAACTTCCATAAGCATATCCTGCACCACAAACATCACATTTGTAAAGTTTCTCTTGATTATGTGCTTTTATATGTGTTTTGAGATAACCATACACAGTAAATCCGGCCTGACATAAATCACATTTGTATGGTTTCTCTCCAGTATGTGTTCTTTGATGTTTTAATAGAGTACTTCTATAAGCATATCCTAGATCACAAAGATCACATTTGTAAGGTTTCTCTTGGTTACGTGCTCTTGTATGTGTAACAAAATGATCATGTTGAGTTTGAATAAGTATATCACTTTGTAATCTGTCAGTCACATTAACTGTATGCAGATCAGTATTCTTGCCACTCACAGAAAATATCTTATCTGACTCTACCATACAATCTTCATTCTGTAATGTTGGCTGATAGTCAGTCTGAGTGTCACAGACATTTCTTCTACTTCCATGAAAGACAACAGAATCCAAGGATGCTTCATTTTCAGTCATTCTTAAATGTGTCTGATTGTCTCTGATCATTTCTGAAACACTTGTACCACTGTTCATGTTTACCATTGTATTTATTTTGTAGCTGTCATATTCAGGTAAGACATCTGAAAGTTGATCATGTTCCCTCAGTTGCAAGTAGTTGCTATCACTTATCACATTCTTATAGGGCAGCAAATATTCTTGTTGGATGAAGGGAAAATGGTTCTGTGGATGGCAGTATAACTCTGAAACACACAAGAAAAATACTAAAATTAAAAAATATATCAACTAGAAGTGTATTTAAGTTATTGAATTAACAAAACCATGCAGATCTAAAGATTTCCTGTTGTCCTGACCATCTAAGAAACTAGATCACCAACAATGTGCATATGCTTGCTATTCAAATATAGCAATTAAGTGCCACAGGTGCAATAACTAAAAGGGACAACGGCATGAAAGTGTCAGTGAGCTGGCATTGACCAAGACCCCCACCTTCCAGAAATGCTGTGGCTTTTAGTCTGGCTAAGTAGGTAGGGATCGAGGGAGAGCTGCAGCACTGTATAGCATAAGTGTGAGCATATCACAAATGTTATGAGTTCTGGTTGCAACACTGACAAGTAGAATCCCAAAGTGAAAGTGCACACATGTGTCTCCTGACTATGTCAGCGCAAGGGAAGATTATAGTAAACTCTGTACCAGAGGGTGGGTAGGGTAGAGTTGGTGATCGCCTATGAAAGAGTTCTCCCTGTGAAAACTGGGGTGGGCAATATTGGTCCAGTGGGAACATAAAAGATGTATTCGAGCTTAACGAATCTGCTCAGCATTGAAAGTCCAGAGGTAATACTCCAAATTTTCTTGTGGTGACAAAAAGAAAAGCATCCAAAAGCAGTTGAGAATGTTCCTAATCTGGAACGACAACACCTTGTCAGAAAAGTTACAAAACATGAACATGATCCGTGTCGAAGATCATACACAAGCCAGAATAAACAGCATACAAATTATTAAGGAGCGTTGAACCATAGTCAACTCTAAATTCTGAGCCGCATAACTGACGGGAAAACTCCTGACCTAGTTTCGGTTGGGGAGCTGGAATTTATATGTTTGATAGAACACTGCAAGGTTTTTATTGCAATTTTACTCAATTGTGTCTATGGTTGAAAAATATTCATAATATTGATAGCCTTAATTGATTCAGAATACTGTTAAAACTTAACTTGTTGCATAATATAACTTTGATTGAGCATTTTGTGTTGATTCTAAAATGAATTTGTCTATATACAACAATACTGGAATGTGAGGTCACGTGACCGGTTGTGGTCTGATTTCCCATAATTTTTACCGGAGTCCGCAGGCCCTATGAGTTTTTAGTTGGCTGTGGTTGAACATACGACGCAAAAAATACTGGGATTGTAAGGACAGACAAACTCCAACATATCCTTAGGCCGAAAATTCCAGATGGCGTATCCTACAGGCATAGGAGCCTAGGAACCGAGGCGCAATGTTTAATCATTCTTGGCACAAACCAAGCACATCACAACGAGTGATTAAACTGGTTGATAAGAACAACGCAAACAACAACTAGCATACATGTGTAAGAAGATATGAAGTGTTTTGTATGGTGATATAAACTATCAAAAATATAATAAAGAATGTCTGCCAAAAGTAGAAATTATCACATTTATTGATGAATTGCACAAATATTGTAATAATTCAAATTGCTTATAATGATTACTCATTATTTAATATCCAAATTTTGTTGCAGTAAACAAAAAATTGTAAAAACGGGAATAGTAAGCAATCATACTGCAAAATATTACCCACTCCCCTCCTGTGTGGTTTCAGGGGTATAAAAGAATAGAATCACTGTTTCCACTCAAAACATTTTGCAAATGGCAAGTAAGGAGGCCAGAGGCACCAATGGTCGATGTGCTAGGGTCAGTGAGCTGGCACTGATCAAGACCCTACCACACCATGTGGTTGCCATGGAAAAGGACTACTGCACTGTAGTCTGACAAAGCGAGTAAGGATACGAGAGCTACTCTGGTATAGGTTGTAGTGCAAGTACAGTCTCAATTGTTATGAGATATGCTTGCAACATAGACAAGCAGAATCCCAGAGTTAATGCACCCTCACATTTCTCCTGGTCGATGTCTAGTGATGGGAAAATTTGCAATAATGCAAAATAAATGTAAGGAGTACTGAAATGGTACGAATCATCTGCAAGTATAAACTCAGGTCCCTCAGGGTCAATGGTCGCATCATAATTGCCTGCTCTCTGCACGACCGATGTAAAGTGCCCTCCCTGGAACAACCGGGATCTGTAATTTTGAATGAGAGTAAAATCTAAAGTTGCATTCTTGCGCCTAATAAAAACTGTCCTCCCTGGAAGAACTGGAGTGTGTTATGTTGGTGAGCACAAAACAAACAAATAAGTTTTTCGCACCTAATGAAACGGCCCTTCTTGTTTATTTGTGCTCATCCCCAGCCTATTGTTTCCCATCGTAAAGGAAAATGCAGAGTAAAATCTGCAAATTACCAAGTGACAACAAGTGTCTCGAAATGGCTGAGAATGTTCCTAATCTGGAACAACCTCACCGTGGCCAAAAATATAAAGGTTTGTCTCCTTGTACAAGCCCAAACAATGGCAAAGGCAGACACATTTTGGATGTGCTTGTCCTACAAATGCAGGATGACTTCCACAGCATGCGAACATTTCCTGGCTGAGGTTGAATAAAGGCCAACTAAAGAAGCGAAGGATGATCGAGCGAATGCTAAGCATAAGTATGTCAGTGCGGGTGGTCGTTCTGTACTGTCTTTGGCAAAAACCACACATAGGTCACACAGAGTGGTTGTATTAGAGCAATCGCGGAAGTGGCTCTTTGGACTATAATCACATGCAGATTGTCTAGTGTGGTAAATATGTGATGTTTTTTAAGAGTGTCTATCGCTATAAACGAGGGGGTATTGCAATGGTTACCAATAGACTACCTGAGTAGAAGTTTCCACAGCACTAAGCATAGCACTACGCGCACTAAGCATAGCACTACGCGCCTGGAGTTGATGGAGTCTTCTGGGTTTGCAAGAAAGCCAAGTACTCATATACAGGAATACGGGTGAAAACCCATAATTCCTGGAGGTTCAGGAAAAAAAGGACAAGTAAGAGGAGTTGGTGACACAATGTGAAAAAAAAGCAAACTGCTATAGAAACACCCATACTGCCCATAAAGATCTAGATACCATAAAGAATGGAATAACTGTTGATGATTCTTCTTCTTCATGCACTTGCCCGCTATGAACTCGAGCGTAGTCAGGGCGCATAGTATTGCATTTCTGACTGATTTTTTTTTTTTTTTTTTCATGAATGCCTGCTTTCCTTTTTATCAGTGTTCCCCGCCATACAGGTGTGCCTTCTGAGATACTTGAAGTTTAGATCCTCAAGTTGGGTCAAAGGCGCAAGGAAACAACGGTGCGCCAGATTAGTGAGCTGGCACTAATCCCCTGTCCTCACCTCCACGTGATGACCTTGGTAACAGATGGTAGTTCTGGTCTGGCTAAGAGGGCAGGTGCCGTGGGAGAGCTACTCTGGGACAAGTAGAGATGCAAAGGTAGTCCCACTAGAAGGGATCCGCTCTCAATACCATTCTTTACTCTATTCTATTGAGCGTACACAAGTTGAATGACATCATCTGAAAACAATTAAAAGTAAACAACAATAAACTTAAATTTCCGAGTAAATAATTATCTCACCTTTCATTTCATTATCATCTTCAGTTTCCAACTTTACTGGATGTTTCTGGAAACAGAATGCCAAGTTATGTTTCTTAATTGCCAGTTGAATGGAAAACATCAGTAATAAATATTGTGAAACAAATAGAATATAGATTCATTCTATTTGTATCAATCATGTGATATAATTGACAACAAAAATTGTGCTAAGTGATACAGTCATAGAAGATACAACTACCCTGATGATATCTGAATAAAACAGAGAAGAAGCACAACTGAACAAAAAAATAGAAAACAATTCTTTGGTAATTAAATACAAGATTGTGTAAGAGTTTTTGTAAAACCAAAATGCCAAATACAATACATTTTAAAAGCCAGCACAGAGTCGACATATAGTATCAGATATGAAATCTTCGAATAACAAAGTTGTCTCAATTTCAAACCACTTTATTGGGGTGTAGGTTGAGAAGGTAGGGATAGTATCTCATGGAAAATGCCAGCCTTATCCTGGTCGGAAATAGTCATGATCTACTTGGTCCCCATCTTCTCACCTAGCTCATGTTTGGCTCCTCGTGCCCCACCCTGGACGAGTCTTGACTGACAGGCTAAACATGAGTTGGTGGGATAAATCCTGCTAAACCCTCTCCCATCTACCCTTCCTAGTTGCAACAAGAGGTGATAAGACAATGGTATTGCACTTAGCCAGATAGGATCACACTGCTTACAGTGACCCATGGTGAAGACAGACTGTTGGAAATGAATATCTGGACTGGTGAAGATGCCCAAAACACCTATGTACATGACACGACCATAGTAAATAGCCCAGATTCAACAGAGAGGTAAAAGACACAATCGAATCATCCAGCCAGAAGGTTAGGAATGAACATACTCTGCATAAAGAACAGGTGCTGAAGACAGAGGTACAGGGCCTGGAGGCACACCAGTGACCAAGCAGCCCACATAGTTATCAAGCCTCCAGGAATTGTGGATTTTCACCCTTTTTCCTATATTTAAGTACCTGGCTTTCTTGCAGACCCATAAGACTCCAACAACTCTAGATGTGTAGTGCAATGCTTAGCTATATGGTTGAAACAATCTTCTTTGAGTTTGAACATCATAGTTAGAAGTTTTATTTGCCTCTACAAAAGCTTTAGAATCTCCATCACAGAGTATCCTGCAATAAACAAGTTGTCTCTTTCTCACTGACCTGGCAAAAATATGCTTGGCAGCTTCAGCTTCCATAGCATTGGATGAACCCTTGATACTTTTCAGACACTGCCACTTATGATTCTGCTGTCATACATCATATGTAGGTGAACTGGGCTTTGCACCTTTCTCATAGGCATTGCAATATTGCTGACTACCTGGTCCAAGACTAAACCACTGTCCACCTCAGTAACAACTCCAACTCCATTGTAAGAAGAATAGCCCTTTTCTGCCAGGTGACAGAACATTTAGACTTACTGATAATAGTTTTAGCCTGTGGTACTTCTGAAGAAGTTCTTTCTCTAATAAAACTGGCATCTATCTATATCCTCTTTGTGTCCCAATTGACACATAAGGCTTCCACAAGAGACTTCCACTGTTGCCGTTCTGTTGCCTTTGTATCAACCGTCTCCCCAGTCAAGCCACACTCCTTCAACTCTCTCTCCACCGTTCTTCTCCATGTTTCCTTTGGATGTCCAGGCCTTCTCTTCCCATCTGCTGCCCATCTGAGAGCTGTCCTAGCCAATGTCCCCACTGGCATATGACATATGTGTCCAAACTACCTCCATCTCTTAATGATGGTCTCCAAGGATGCACAGTCTTTTCATTTCAAAAGCTCCTCATTTGTTATGGTATTTGGTGAGAAAATTTGCAGGATTCTTCTTAAACATTTATTCTGAAATGTCACCAACTTGTGTATTATGTGTTGGGTCATTTTCCAGCATTCACTACTGTGTAATAGCACTCCCAGTACATTACTTCTTCCAGCATTCACTACTGTGTAATAGCACTCCCAGTACATTACTTCTATATATTTTAAGTTTTGTCCTAAGATTTAGTCCTTTTGTTGTTGCGTAACTCCATGATCCCTAAAGCTATGCTGACAGGAGCTTTGCTTCTAGTAATGACACCCATGTCAGAAAGGCTGAAGGATAGAGGGCAGACGAAATGTGGTCTCCTGGTCCTCCAGGTTGGGGGTTGAGCAATGGGCTAACAACCCATTCCTTTAAAAAAAACATGTTACGGAAACAGAAGCAAGAGATACCATTGTTACAATGGGTGACGGGAACAAGGTCAATCAGGCAACTGATTTCATGAAGGGGAGAGACCAAACCCGTAAGCAAGCCTCCCCCCAGATGACTAACCTTATCACACCCAAATCCCCTTTTATTATTGGATGTTAGAATGTAAGAACGCTATATCAGACTGGAAAACTAGCTCAAGTTTTGAAAGAAATGAAACAATATCAAATTAACATTTTAGGCATCACAGAGGCAAGATGGACAGAAATGGGAAAAAGGAAATTGGGGACGGGAGAAGTAATAGTTTGGTCAAGCAGAACAGATGGGCAACATAAAGAGGGAGTTGCACTTATAATTAAAATAGAACACAGTAATACTTTATTAAAACGGGAACCAATAAACGAACGGCTGTTATTTACCAGATTTAAATCAAAATTTGCACAAATGTCGGTTATAATGTGATATGCAGACTATGCTCAAAAAGAAAATGCAGAAGATGCAATCAAAGATAAATTTTATGAGATTCTGCAAGCAATAATAGCAAAAATCCCCAAACATGATGTACTGATGATTATAGGGAACTTTAACGCACAGGTGGTCAATGACAACAGAGGCAGAGAAAGAGTAATGGGAAACGGGGAATAGGCATAAATAAAACTGGCATCCATATATTATATATATGATATTCATTACCTCATTTGCAGATTCGACCTATGTATGGTGAATTTCTTTAGAAATGGTAAGAAATGTTTTCTCAAACATTTGCTCTGAAATACTCATCATGTCATGGTTGACAAGATTGATGTAACTTGCCGTATAAAACATTACTCACTTTGCAGGCAAGAACTGCCCTGGTATTGATTTCAAAATGATGGTTTACATGGGGAGAGAGGTTCATCCTGACCAAACATTACTTATTTATTACTATCAATTACACTTTGACTTTGTTAGCTGGAGAGCATTACTGTGGCAATATGTGCAACAGAATCACAACACGGGCGAAGAAAGAAATTATGGGTGAATAACTGAATACATGTAGCAACTTTCCAGTCTGTCACTTATGTCCAGTCACTGCCAATGGAAACTATCAGGCCGCCGGACAGAGATTTGTAGTTTTTAACAGTGGCCGAGCCTAAACAACGGAAGTCGGTTTAAGCAACAAGTTTGAAGTTAGGACGTGTTGTATTTCTGCCCAAATGTCGCTATTCTTGTGTAATTATGTGTATTCTTATGTGAAGGATTAATTATTATTCATTTAAAGTGTTGTGTGCCTGAATGTAGATCAAACGACAAGGGTGAAGAATATACTACAGTGTTTCAATTCCCATCTCAAACATGCAGCCCTGAGCTTCGAGAAAAATTGATTTGAAGCATTCCTCTTAAGATTGGGTTACAACCAAATACAGTTTTGCGTGTATGAAACATTTTCAGAATGAAGAAGTAATTACTTCAGAGAAATTTAGAGATTCTACTGGGATAGAACACACTGTTCAACGTCGTACACATGCTTGAGCGATGAATATGTTCTCTTCTACACATTAAATGTAGAACTCTACAGAGCACCTGTGTGAACAATTTTAATACCGAACTCTATCACACAGGTGCTCTGTAGGGTTCAGTATTAAAATTGTTCAAGACATTTCATTGTCATTGTTCACATTAAGGAGGATTCAGTTAATACAAAATCATTTAACTGGCTTTTCAGTAATGGAAAATTAGAGAGATGGTCCCAGTTAGAAATTTTTTTTTAGTCACAAATATAGAAAACAATGTAACTGTTGATGACTACCTCACAAAAGTTCATGAGAATTTGGTAAAGGCGGTGAATTTAATGTTTAATTTAAATATAGAGAGTATTGTTAAAGAAGAAAATCTGCATTTTCTGGATGAACACAGCTGTCGTTGATGAGAACTACTGACAGAAGGCAGCATTATAGCAGCAGAACTCAATGTTTAGCATTTATGGCTTACATCAAGTCTCCTGCCTGCTATAGGTTTTTGTGAAAATCAAAATTGTTATACCTTCCGCATCCATCTACACTTAAAAACTTGATTCTCACCTGAGGTAGTAGGACTAATACCCATGAAGAAGAGGACAGCAGGTGATCTGCGGACCAATTTGCCTCAGACTATACAGTGTGTAAAGTCATCTGGATTCGCTATCAGTGCGGAAAATAGTGCAGTTAACAGAAGGGTTTATAAGGAACTGTGTTCACAAAACAAATACAGCTGTGATAATCTTCAGCATGATGAGAAACCCATATCTCAATTCATGACTCTGTTCATTTGTTAAAATGTATTTGGCACAACAGGCAAAATTTAAAGAATGCAGAACAGACATTTGACTGCCCTCCATACTCTGTAAACTGATAATCCAGTTTTGAAAGCTACACTGTCTAGCCTGAAAACTGTATTTTCAAGATAAACACAAAATTGTTAAACTGGCATCAGACTAACATCCAATCTTGATAGGCATAAGGTGCCACTGGCCTTAGGTGTGTTCAATTATTATAATGTAGTGGCGCTGAGACTAGCCAGTGAGAATGACAGTGCCAATTTCATCAGTATAATTCTTCAGTGGTGGAACATTGTCAATGTGAAGAGTAAGTTTGGCGGCTTGAGAACATGCAACTCTTTCTCACAGCCTGTCACTAATGAAGATCAAGCTAATTTGATGCAGTTTGCCAAGTGGCTGGAGACATGGCAGCATCTTGATGGTCAGAGCGGTAAACTTACTACGGAGACCTTCAGTGCACTGACTCGACTCATGAATGCAGTGATCCAGTTGTCTGAGTATACCCTCAGCACTTTAGGCATTGAATATATTCTACTAGAAAAATTTCAGACAGATAACATTGCAGCAAGATTTGGTGAATACAGGCAACTGTCAGGAACTAACTATCTTGTTTCAGTACAAAAGATACTGGAAACAGAGAATAAGTTGTAAATGTATTCTGTATTATGCACGTGTTCATCAAGTTGTGTGAAGTTCCTAATTCTGACCTGTCAACAGTATTCACAGCATGGCTGATATTGATACTGAGGAAACAACCTCTAGTACACCAAATTTGTTCAACCATTCGCGGTTCATGATCAATGTGGAAGCAAATGAAATTCTTGTTCCAGATGAAACGATAAATGTGCTGGAGTGGATGTATTGTCTTCCGTGTATCAAAAAAACTGAAGTGCTCTACCTGCTACAAGTTTCTGCAGCAGAACAAGTATTTAACTGTAGACATTGAGCCGGACCTCTCCATTGTTTCATGGATCAAGTACACTCTGCTACTCGACCGACGTGGCTTAAAATACCCAACACATTCTTTAACAATTTTAAGTCTTATGGCTTACTTTGTTGTGCAATCACTAATCTCTTCAGATTATGAACAACAGTTTTTAAATTCCCCCAACCACAAGGAAATTGTGATGGGCACTGTGACACCTAATTTTATTCATTACTTCAAGGAAGACAAAACTATTTGTGTAGCTTGTGGTTGTTCAATAACAGATGTTTTGGTGAGGGCCATTCAAACACTGGCAAATATTTTCTTAAACAACTACAGGAAAACAAAAAATGACATAGAGAAATCCGAACAGGCTAGCAGGTCACATAAAAGAAAGCTTAGGAAATTTTAATGGCTAAAAATTAATCCAGAAGAATAAAAATGGTTTACAGTGTACATAAATAATAATACCCAATGTGTATATAACAAATGCGTGTGATGTAACAACTTAGACATCTATATTGTGCCTTTTGAGAGTGTACACTGAGTTAGTGTGTAAACAGTGCTGTATATAAAGAAATAGACAAGTGTCTCACCACAGACAGAGAACTACACTCAGATCATATAAATTAAGATTCTTCTTCTTTTGTCGTCACACTGCTACCGGGTTGTTGCCCAGTGTCGTGGTTTTCTGTTTTTGTCTTGCGCTGTTCTGATGGCTTGTGTGATTGTTATCTTTGCTCTTTCACAGGATTCTGCTACGCCATCTAACCATCTTTTCCGTGGTCTTCCTCTTGCCTTCTTTCCCGATGTTCTTTAATTCAGATTCTTCTGGTGAAATGTGTTGAGGGCTCATTCATTTACATAAGGTATGTGAGTTTTCATGTTTTTATTTCAAATGCCGTAGTTTAAAAAATGTCAATAAGTTGCAATCTTTTTATATATCTTCTATAACAATCGATTGTATGTAGAAAGAGTAAAATATAAACAATGTGAAATACGCTCATTTTTATCCTCCCTATCCATAGTCCAATATCCATAATCGTGAACGGTCGGCCGATAGTTGTGACGTCATGAGGCAATATTGAGGCCAGTGGCAAGGCCTCTAGTTTCGTTGGCCACGGTCCAGATCAGTATTCCTACAAACGAAACACAGATACACTCATACACATCAAACTTAATTGTCACAATTAATGAATTATTAATATTAGTAATTACTAATTTGAAACACATTTTCACCTTTAAAATCTAGGGGCTGATCTTGGCCAATTATGTCTGTACACAAAACATTACTTACCGTTTTGGCACGATGAGCTTTAGACCGAGCGTTACGTTTCTTTTGCCCAAATCGGAAGCCTTTACTTGGCATTTTGAGATTGTAATATTAAGAGAAAATACACATTCGTACAGCAGTCACGGATTGACGGATGTTGGCTTTTTTATTTTTACAATGCGCATGCGTTGTACCTAGCTTCATTGTTATTGGCTGTCGTTATAGGCTCTTCGTGTTACAATATGGGAGAACCAAGAAACACCAGAAGATTGGCAAACAGCAATAATCACACTAATTTGGAAAAACTAAGACACCAAGAAGAAATGTAATAACTATAGGGCAATCTCACTACTAAGTCACGTAGGAAAAATGTATGCTAAGATCATTGAAAAAAGACAAAGAAGCTGTACCGATGCAATATTCACATTAAATGACAACTGACGGAAAGCGCTATAGAACATAACATGTTAACAAGACCTGTAGTGTGGCATTCATAGATCAGGAAAAGGCCTTCGATAGAGTCGATAGAAACAAACTATGGGATTGTTTAAGAAAATATGGAATCAGCAAACATCTCACCAAGATCTGCAAGAGTTTATACATTTCAAATAAAAGTTACATAAGAACAAAAGCCGGGAACATCAAAAACATTCACAGTAAACTCAGGAGTTTAACAGGGATGTGTGCTCTCCCCACTGATTCGTCACTCCTATTGTATTGTTTACTTGATAAAGACCTTTTGGTCGAAACGTTGCTGTGTATTGTTTGTTTTTTAAACTACAGTACTTTGTTATTACGTGTTTCGCCTTCCTACATTTCTTCCAGAAACCAGTTAAATTTATATCGAATGCCATCAGGGCACTGGAGCAGTGTTTCAGGAAGTTGTAGTGTTGCCCTGACAATCTCAGCAGTGACACAAAATTCTTCATCTAACACTACAACGGCGCACAGCTTTGCTATGGCCCTATGTGTCATTAGTCTTTCGACCTCTTCATTCTGGTCTGTCTACTGCAAATAGCGTTTGATGAGAGCTTTACCACAGCCAACTCTAATATAAGTTTATAGTTGGCTGTGATTTTACTCTTATTAGCATCCGACTTCTGCGATGTTAAATCTATGTTTTGGAAATCTCAGATACATATATCTACGTCACGCATTACCATTCATGCGGTGATATCTCCAGAATGTCGACAGGGATTATTCACAGCACAGACTACTAGGCCCCTATCTTCAGATTGTCAACAGGGATTATTCACCGCACAGACTACTATCTCCAGATTTTCGACAGGGATTATTCACCGCACAGATTAATATTTCCAGAATGTCGACAGGGATTATTCACCACACAGACCACTATCTCCAGATTGTCGACAGGAATTATTCGCCGCACAGACCACTATCTCCAGATTGTCGACAGGGATTATTCAAGGCACATACTACTATCTCCAGATTGTCGACAGGAATTATTCACCGCACAGACTACTATCTCCAGATTGTCGACAGGGATTATTCACAGCACAGACTACTATCTCCAGATTGTCGACAGGGATTATTCACGGCACAGACTACTTTCTTCAGAATGTCGACAGGGATTATTCACCACACAGACTACTATCTCCAGATTGTCGACAGGGATTATTCACCGCACAGCATTCACCGCACAGACTACTATCTTCAGAATGTCGACAGGGATTATTCACCACACAGACCACTATCTCCAGAATGTCGACAGGGATTATTCACCGCACAGACTACCTTCCTTCCTTCCTTCTCCTTTGCGTTCGTTATTTACGACCAATTTTAATCACTCTTTGTGATATGCTTGATCTTTGCCAAGAACGTGTTTGCGTTGCACATTGGTGTGGTAGGCACCTAAACGCATAGACTTCTACACGTTTAGGACACGTGCATCCGATTTCAGCCAAACCTCCTCAGTCGCCTCTTACGACATGCGTGGCAGGTAACAGTGGTTCTATTCTTTACACCCCAAATATGGGTCCCGGTAACCACTCGGGCGGCACAGACTACTATCTTCAGATTGTCGACAGGAATTATTCACCGCACAGACTACTATCTCCAGAATGTCGACAGGGATTATTCACCGCACAGACCACTATCTCCAGAATGTCGACAGGGATTATTCCCCGCATAGACTACTATCTCCAGATTGTCGACAGGGATTATTCACCGCACAGATTAATATCTCCAGATTGTCGACAGGGATTATTCACAGCACAGACCACTATCTCCAGATTGTCGACAGGGATTATTCATCGCACAGATTACTACAGAATTCGTCATTTGTGGCACCCTAGAGTGATTTCTTGTCCTTCTCTCGTTTGTTCTTTTTTGGTCGTTTTTATCAAATGTGATATATAAACAGCTTTACCAAGAACGAGTGTACGTGAACAAAACCTTCTTACCGATTGGAGTTCAGGTGCTTATCCTTCGGTGGTGTGTTCTGTTTCAACCAGCTGTTTATTTACTAGGATAGTTCGCCATAGGGTACGATCCATTCTGCCATATATTTCGGCCCTGATCTACACCTTTTCGACCATCTCTGATCTGAGCCATGATGCTTGGATGTCATCTCATTCTGTGTAAGATGATCGGCGTCCGAAAAGTATTGCTTTTAGTCAATGTTTGGGTCAAGCATTATCAGGCTTACTTTTCTATCCACGGTGAGTTTATCTAGAGTAGGAGTATTCTCAGCCGTTTCGGGGAGTGTGTCGGCACTTGGCAATTTGCAAATGTTTACTCTGCATTTTCCCTGTCCCCGGGAAACACTAGACTGGGACTGCGCACAGATATTCTATAAGGTCGTTTCAAACGGCGCTAGCAACGTAACTGAAATTCTTGCGCTCGCCACAAATCACCCACCTCAGTTCTTCTGGGGATGTTAGTTGTAAATGCAACCGTACCTTGCTCGGTTGTTCCAGGGAGGACAGTCCCTTTAGGTATCACCCACCTCAGTTCTTCCGGAGATGTTAGTCGTTAATGCAACAGTACCTTGCCTGGTTATCGCAGGGAGGACAGTTTCGTTAGGCACTAAAACGCAACTTTTGGATTTGCGCTCGGTCAACTTTACCCAATAGATTTATCTGCTTTTGGTCTCATGTACGGAGTTTACCGCGACCTTCCCATGTATCGACACGATTACAGAGTTTTCCAGAAACACTTACCGAGACCTTTGTTTTGTACTGGGTTCAAGCCTCTGCTGTGCTTTCCAGTTTTCGCCTGCTCATCTGGGTGGCCGCTCACCCTTAAGTTTGCCACGCCTTCCCGTCGCACCATCGAAAGTAACTTGCGTGTCTGCCCTGTCTTTGTACTCAGCTGAGACTTTTGATCCGTTACGCTTCGTTCTTGTTGATTCTTGCCCCGCAGCTGACAATTTGATTGCGACCCTTTACTCCGGGGGAGTTGAGACTCCTTTACTGACGACTACTGTTTCTTACGTTTCTGATCGTGCACATTTTCACAATGCCTCTAGCTTGTCCGAACTAGTGTATACAAGGAAATAAGACAAAGACTGGCTACGGAAACTGCTGCAGATAGGCATATGAACATAACAGTTTTGTAACATTTAAAAAAAAAAAAAAAAAATGAAATCAATAGACACTTATACCAACACAGAAGAAGTTGTCATTCTGCTCATCAAAATTGAACTCACTCGATTCCCCAAAAACATGTATACAAAATTTGAGACTGACAATTCATTCTGTACACGATGGCATACAGTACGGATGTAGATAACATGCTTCAAAGCTGTCCTGAATACCATATACTAAGACACACTCACAGATCTAGTTAAACATATATGGTAGCATGGTAACATATGTGGTAGCATGTAGAACTACTCCTCCCTGATCTCACCGTCCTGGATAATGACGTTGAAAACTTTGACCAGTTATTTCATTTATGTATTGGATAAATTGCTAATATGTTAATATCAATTTGTTGCTTCGTTTCTGGTGTCAACAAAATGGCGTACGCAAATTTGCAGTTACGGCTAACGACGAATTTTTTATACTTGTTTGTTGTTGTTTTCGTTCACCCGCTGTCAATTAAGGCGGAAGTCATGGCGCCTGTTATTGCGCTTCTGAGTTTTGAGCGAGGCCTGCTTACCATTTGAATGGTGTCCCTCGCCATGCGGTGGGTCTTCACCGACTTCAGAGGTACTTGAAGATTAGATACTTCGCGTGTGATCGCTACAGGAAACCTGTTGTCCACGAAACACTTGAGAGAGAGAGAGACCAAAACGAGACGAAAGTTATCTTTTGGTGTGACTTCAACACCAGAGGTAAGCAGTGGGGAAATGTTACTACCAACAAACGGTGAGAAGTTAGACGCGCTGATATAAAGGCTAGAAAGAGGCTCAATATGATGAGAAAACTCTCAGGCTCCACGTGGAAAACAACAAAATCCTCAAAACACTCTACTCTGGAAGAGTACGAACGGTCCTGGAGTACGGCATTGCAGTATGGAGTAGTGCATCCAATATGCAATTCGCAAAAGTAAGCAGCACGCATTATCACAGGAGCCATGAACTCCACGCATATCAAGGCGCTGGAAACAATCACAGGCCTCCATCCAATGGCGGACCGCAGAGATCGGAAAGTTTTGATACTCGCGGAAAAACTGAAACGGCTTAACTCCCACCCTATGTACGTCAGAATGAACGATCTAGGAAGGGGCAGGCTAAAGAGAACCAGCTTCGCAAAAAGTGCCAAAGCACTGACCCAAGACCACCCGGTCTTAACAATATGTAAGCCCAAATTGATACCGGCAACCGATAAGAGCCCGCCGTGGGAGGTCAATATGCCAGAATTAAAGGAATCAATCCCAGGTATACTAAAGAAAGTTCAGCAAGAGAACTGCGAAAGAAGAGTGGTTACCGAAAAATTCATAGAGACTGAGTACCCTGAGAATGAGTGGGCACACGTGTATACCGATGGATCGGCAAGGAACGCAATCAGCGATGGGGGAGGAGGAATAGTGCTTAATTAAACTCGCAAAGAAAGTGAAGATCACGAAGTTGATTGCCACAGTCAAGTTTTCAAACAACTACCGGGCAGATACAATAAGAACAGCAGCCGAAATGATCTTAGAGAGAAGAAGCACCTCGCGCAACAAAGGCGTGATATTCACCGATGCTCTGTCGGTCATCACGGCACTAAAAAGCGCAGCGAAAACAGAACTCAATGAGCTGAAAGCGATCCACGGTGTACTAATAAACTCATTTAAACGCACGGTCATTCATTGGATACCATCACACTGCAACATAAGAGGTAATAGGAAGCCGACAGGCTAGCAAAAGAAGGGGGGCGACTACCACAGACTGATCACGAGATCAGCTATGAGGAGACCAGAACAACCATCGATTGGCAGTACAATAAAAAATGATCGAAAGACCACCCACAACACAACAGCAGTGATGGGTACTATGGTCTGTCCTGTAGTGAACAAGTTGCCATATTCCGCCTCCGTACCGGCATAACAGATTCTGGGCCCACATGTTTAACAAATTTAAAATTGACACAACTAGCCTGTGCCACTGGGAAAAGGCGGACGTGACGGCAGAGCATATACTGCAAGACTGCCAGCAGCCCTTGGAAAAGAAACTTGGCCCGATAACACATAGTTTCGCGAGAAGCTGTACAGAGGGACGGAGTCCCTAAAAGCAACTGCAAAATTCATGATAAAATTGGTTCCTCAGTCTAGGCGGGGATCGCGAGAGAGAGAGAGAGAAGACGCGCTGATGACATCAGATATAGCCTGCATCAATAATAGTAGGTAGAGCAACCAGACAAGCGAGTTGACCAGGGGATTCTGACAGTGTCATTGATTTGGCATAAATGTCCACCACTCTGTTGTTGCTGTGCAAATGAAAAATGCTGAGCTATTACGACATTGCTCACTGTCCGTGCATGATACCTGTCGAGACGCACAGAACATAGGGGCACAGAGAACTCGCGCACAGCTTTCAGTATGACACAGCAGGGTGTGACACTATCAGCAAGATTAAACGTAATAAAATGAAAGCTCCTTGCAATAAACAGAGGAACTAGACACTGCCTCCATAGTGGAGTGAAAGGGTTGCTGAAGCCTGGTTGACCAAGAGACGGGCTGTCAAATTGTGGCAGAAGGACCACTAGCACACAACCAAAAGATACACAAGCAGTGAAACAGGACATGGGCGAGAAAATGGTGTCCTTTAAAGCAGGTTCAAATCAGACGGGTCAAAGGCGCATTGGGATAACGCCGCGCCAAGATTACTGGAGCTGGCACTAATCTAGACCCTGCCCTCACCTCCCCGTGGTGACCATGGACAGATTGACCATGGCTTGTGAGAATCTGTCCATGCTAGTCTGGAGATCTGCCTCAGTGTTGGCAGTGAGGGCGCAGTCGTCCGAAAATAAGAGATCTCTGATGGTATCAGACTTTAGTTTTGTTTTTACATGAAGTCTCCTTGGGTTGAAAAGTTTTCCATCTGTACGATACTTGATGTCGACACCTATGTCTCCATCTCTGAATGCATCTGTCAGCATGGCAGAAAACATAATGCTAAACAGAGTTGGTGCAATCACACAGCCTTGTTTGACTCCGTTCAGGACGGGAAAAGACTCTGATAACTTACCTTGGTCCTGCACTCTGGCGTGCATCTCCTCATGCAGTTGTTGCACAATCTTGATGAATTTTTCCATACAGCTATGGTCTTCCAGATACCTTCTCTACTGACCGTATCAAACACCTTGGTCAAGCCAATGAACTGGTCACAAAGTTGTTCTTGACATTCATCTTGCAGTTGCTATGCCATAAATACCATGTCTGTGGTCTCGTGATCTTTACGGAATCCACAATGACTTTCAGGCAAGAGTCCTCTGTCAAGATGAGGCTTGATGCGATTCAAAAGGACTCTTGCAAATATCTTCCTTCAATAGATAGTAGAGAGATGCCAGAATGATTGTTGCATACATGCCAGTTTCCTTTTCGTTTATATAGATGGATAGTGGATGCATCTATCATTTGTTGTTGGGTGATTTCACTCTGCCATATTTGTTGGAAGATAATATGGAGCTTCTCAATGAGAACTGTGCTGCCTCTTTTAGATTTCTGCAGGAATTGTATTAGCGCCGGGAGCTTTGCCGCTAGAAATCTGAGACACGTTCTAACTAATACAATAAAAGCCAGGCTAATCATTAAAAAGTACACCCGAGTTGTTACCGGGGCCCAAATTTAGGTGTAAAGAATAGAACCACTGTTACCTGCCACGCATGTCGTAAGAGACGACTAAGGAGGTTTGGCTGAAATCGGATGCACGTGTCCTAAACGGGTAGAAGTCTATACGTTTAGGGGCCTACCAAACCAATGTGCAACATATACATGTTCGTGACAAAGAGTGATTAAAATTGGTCATTAAAGAACGAACGCAAAGAAGAAGACGACTAAAAAGTACATGTAGTAGCAGCATGTCCTATGAGGAATGTCGCCTTTATCATAGCCCGCCAGAAAAACTGTCTCTAGCAAGTTCTCCCGTCTCTTCCAGCATCATATTCAAGGTTTCTTTGATGTCCAAGTTTCTTTGATGTCCAAACCACTTCATTCTTTCTTTCTCAATCTTCTTCTTCTTTGCGTTTGTTCTTTACGATCAATTTTATTCACTCTTTGTGATATGTTTGATCTTTGCCAAGAACGTGTATACGTTGCACATTGGTTTGGTAGACCCCTAAACGCATAGTTTCTACACTTTTAGGACATGTGCGTCCGATTTCAGCCAAAGCTCCTTAGTCGCCTCTTACGACATGCATGGCAGGTAACAGTGGTTCTATTCTTTACACCTCAAATTTGTGAGTTTTGTACGTGCCTTAACAATGAAAGCTGATAGATTATAGCATTTGCTTTTTGCACTCTAGCCTCTATGTCTCTGTCTAGTCTTCTATGAATATGCTCCTAAGTATTTGAATTCTTGCACTTGGTTGATTGTGGTGCCATTGACATGGATGTTTAGTTTATTATGTTTTCCTCCCGGTTTTAGTGTTATTGATTTTCATGCCATGATTTATACAATTTTGGTTTAGGGTGTCAATATGTTGTAGATCTTATTCATTTTAGTATATCAGGCACTGATCATTTGCAAAAATAATAATAATTCCTCTCGACGTATATCGTTACATAGGTCCTGCAAGTAATTTCTCCATACCGCTCTATCCTGGGCAACTCGCTCAATCTCCTCCATGGAACTGAGACCGATATTTCCTGCCTCTCTCAGCAAAGTTCGCTTCAGGTCTCCTTAGGTCGACCTCTCTTTCTTGAACCCTTTGCATCCCACTTCAATGCCTGCTTTGATATTCGTTGATAATTTCTCCTCAAGGTGTGCCCAACATATCTCCATCTTCTCTTTCTTATAACAGTTGTCACTAGTGGTTGACCAGACATGTCTCTGATTTCATCACTTCTCCTGAATTCGTTCCATTTTATATTCATTATTTTTCGCAGACATCTATTTTCAAATGCATTCAACTTGCTTTCTATATCTTTAGTCATTTTCCAACTCTCGCTGGCATATGTTAGGATTGATACAACATTTGAATTTAAAATTCGTAATTTAGTTTTAATACTATATAACTTGCAGTTCCATATTTTATTTAGACTTTCAAAAGCTGATGTTGCTTTGCTAATTTGTATCATAATTTCTTTTTAAACATTTCCTGTGCAATCAAAATTGCAACCTAAATAGGTGAACTGCTCTGTTATTTTTATCATTTTAGATTCCAGTTTGATATCTGCATTACTTGCCATAGGTGTCTTCATTATATTTGTTTTTTCATAGCTTATCTGCAGTACAACTTTTGATGCTATAGATGACAAGTTGTCTGTTTTCTTTGCATATCTTGGTTGTTTCTACTTAACAAGGCAATATCATCTGCAAAATCCAAATCTTCTAGTTGACTATTTTCTACCCAATCAATGCCAGTTTCGCCCTGCAACATTTTCGCATCACCCAGTCAATGGCCACTCCAAACAATAGCGGAGATAGAATACAGCCTTGCATTATCTGAATTTGACGTTTTGAGTTTTTTATCCATATATATATGATCAAGAGTAGTGGTGAGAGGACAAAACCTTGTCTAACACCTGATGTAATGGAGAACCAGTCGGTCATTTCTTCTGTTGTTTTTACTGTACTCTGGCTATCTTGATATAAGGCCATGTTGTCACCCAATAGTTGTCCCTGGACTATTCTTCATAAGTTACACCTGTTTAATCTATCAAATGCTTTTTCTTGGTCTATAAATATCAGTTTTTTTTTACTTTGATTGTATTTAATTGTTTGTTCACAGATTTATCTTAATGTAAATATTGCGTCTGTGCAGCTCTTACCCCAACTAAACCCAGACTGGCTATTGCTTAATTGGGGCTCTTATATATGTCTTGTTCTTCACTCCAATATTTTTGCAAACATTTTTCCTGTATGGCTTAAAAGAGAGATACCCCCGTTTGTCTCCTTGTTCTTCCATATGGGAATTATAATTGCTCTATCAGCTGCCTGGAGCTTCATTAATGCCTTCATTATTGACAGTAATTATGGGTAATTTTTGGAAAAATAAGTACAAAGTAAACAAAAATATCAACAATAATCATCAAATACATTCATAGAAACAGAAACATAACTTTTCAAAAGTTTCTTTCCAGTACAAGAAATGTCATCTTCAATGTCTTTCTAAGTTATTTTATTGAGGAAATCATGCATTGTAAACATGACATTTCTAAAGTGTCACATCAGAATGTGTTTTTTGATGATTTACTAAAGAATTCTTATAAGCAAATCTTGTATCACAAACATCACACTTATAAGGTTTCTCTCCAGTATGTGTTCTTGTATGTATTTTTAGATTACCAGGCTGAGTAAAGCCAGCACTACAAAAATTACATTTGTATGGTTTCTCTCCAGTATGGAATCTTTTATGCCTTATTAGATGAGAATGAGTAGAAAAACTTGAACTACAAACATCACACTTGTAAGGTTTCTCTCCAGTATGTATTCTTTTATGCCTACTTAGATAATTGTGGTGAGCAAATCTTGCTTCACAAACATCACATTTGTAAGGTTTCTCTCCAGTATGAATTCTTTTATGAATTTTTAGATGTGTGGCCCCAGTAAATCCTGCACCACAAACATCACATATGTAACGTTTCTCTCTAGTAGGCCTATGTATTCCTTTATGTCCGACTAGATACTTCTTACAAGCAAAACTTAAACCACAAACATCACACAAGTAAGGGTTTTCTCCAGTATGTGTTCTTTGATGTTTTAATAGATAACATCTATAAGCATATCCTGCACCACAAACATCACATTTGTAAGGTTTCTCTTGATTATGTGCTTTTATATGTGTTTTAAGATAACCATACACAGTAAATCCTGCCTGACATAAATCACATTTGTATGGTTTCTCTCCAGTATGTGTTCTTTGATGTTTTAATAGAGTACTTCTATAAGCATATCCTAGATCACAAAGATCACATTTGTAAAGTTTCTCTTGGTTACGTGCTCTTGTATGTGTAACAAAATGATCATGTTGAGTTTGAATAAGTATATCACTTTGCAATCTGTCAGTCACATTAACTGTATGAAGATCAGTATTCTTGTCACTCACAGAAAATATCTTATCTGACTCTACCATACAATCTTCATTCTGTAATGTTGGCTGATAGTCAGTCTGAGTGTCACAAACATTTCTTGTACTTCCATGACGGACAACAGAATCCAAGGATGCTTCATTTTCAGTCATTCTTAAATTTGTCTGATTGTCTCTGATCATTTCTGAAACACTTGTACAACTGTTCTTGTTTACCATTGTATTTATTTTATAGCTGTCATATTCAGGTAAGACATCTGAAAGTTGACCATGTTCCTTCAGTTGCAAGTAGTTGCTATCACTTATCACATTCTTATAAGGCAGCAAATATTCTTGTTTGATGAAGGGAAGATGGTTCTGTGTATGGCAATGTAACTCTGAAATGAACAAGGAAAATACCAAAGCTGTAAATATTAATAAATATACCAACTAGAAGTGTTCTCAAGTTATTAAATTAATAAAATCATGAAGATCTTCTTCTCTCGTTCATTCTTTACAGCTGTTTTTATTATTCTAATGTGATTTATAAACAGCCAAACACCAAGAACGTATGTACATTCACAATCTTTAGTACCAATTGGAGCTCAGGTGCCTATCCTTTGGCGGTGTGTTCGGTTTCAACCAGCTGTTTATTTACTAGAGTAGCTCGTCATAGGGTACAATCCATTCTGCCGTATATTCGGTCCAGATCTCTCTCTCACGATCCCCGCCTAGACTGATGAATCAAATTTTATCATGAATTTTACTGTTGCTTTTAGGGCCTCCGTCCCTCCGTACAGCTTTTCACTAAGCTCTGTGTTATCGGGCCAAGTTTCTTTTCTCAGGGCTGCTAACAGCTGGCAGTCTTGCAATATGTGCTCTGCCGTCATGTCCGCCTTGTCCCAATGGGCTCTCATATATAAAGATATGGTAACTTGTTCTCTACGGGACAGACCATAGCACCCATCATTGCTGTTGTTTTGTGGGTGGTCTTTTGACCATTTTTTATTGTACTACCAGCCGATGGTTGTTCTAGCCTCCTCATAGCTGATCTCGTGATCAGTCTGCGGTGTCGGCTTCTTCGTTACCGCTTATGTTGCAGTGTGATGGTATCCACTGTATGACCGATCGCTTAAGTGAGTTTACTAGTACACCAAGGATCGCTTTCAGTTCAGTGTGCTCAGTTTTGGCTGCGCTTTGTAGGGCTGTGATGACCGATAGGGCATCAGTGAATTGCGCGAGGCACTTCTTTTCTCTAAGATCATTTGAGCTGCTGTTCTTAGCACCTCTGCCCAGTAGTTGTTTGAAAACTTGCCTGCGGCTATCGATTTTGTGACCTTTTTCTTCGAGAGTTTAAGCACTATTCCTTCTCCGCCATCTGATTGCATCCACTGTTGATCCATCAGTATACGTGTGTCCACTCATTTTCAGGGTACTCAGCCTTTATGAATTTTTGGTAACCACCCTTCTTTCGCTGTTTTCTTGCTGCCCTTTCTTAAGTATACCTGGGATTGATTCCTTAATTCTGGTATATTGATCTTCCACGGTGGGCTCTTATCAGTTGCCTGTACAATTTGGGTTTGCACTTTGCTAAGACCGGGTGGCCTTGGGTCAGCGCTTAGGCACTTTTTGCAAAGCTGGTTCTCTGTATCCTGCCCCTTCCTAGTCCGTTCATCCTGACATACATAGGGTGGGAGTTAAGCCGTTTCAGTTTTTCTGACAGTATCATAACTTTCCTGTCTCTGCAGTCTGACATTGGTTGGAGGCATATGATTGCTTCCATCGCCTTGTTAGGCATGGACTTCTTGGCACCTGTGATGTGTGCTGCTCGATTCTGACTTCTGCTCACTTTTGCGAATTGCATATTGGATGCACTGCTCCATGCTGCAACGCCATACTCCAGGACCAGTCGCACTCTTTCAGTGTATAGTGTTTTGAGGATTCTGGTGTTTGCTCCCCCCATGGAGCATGCGAGTTTGCGCATCATGTTGAGCCTCTGTCGTGCTTTTGTCAAAGCATTGTCTATTTGGGTGCACCATGTCAGCCTAGTGTGACTCCCAGGTATGTTGGACTTTTGCTTTCCGAAACGTCTTGCCCATTGACTTTAAGCTTAATTTTGTAACTCTTGTTGTTCTGCAAGAACACTGTGTATGTGATCTTTGACGCGTTTATGTTCATGTTTCACTTTTTTAACCAGATTTCCAGCTTATTTAGCGTATCTTGTAGTCGATTTCTTGCTCTGGGCATTGACTCCTCTCTCGCCCAGATTGCCAGGTCGTCGGCATACATGGCTGAGTGTACTTGCTTTGGTAGGCATGTTGCTATGTCGTTGACGAAGATTAGAAAGAGAGTTGGTGAGAGCAATCCTCCTTGGGGGACTCCTTGCTCTAGTGTGGCCTTCATGCTTGTGTATCCCTAAACTTGAACCCTTGCTGTTGTGTTCTCTAGGTATCTATCAAGCCATTTGTACATTCTTCCCTTTATACCGAGGGTAAGGAGTTTCAGCCCCTCTTTTCAGACTGTGTAGAATGCCTTCTCCATGTCTACCAAAACTGCCAGTGTCTGCTTCTTTTCCTGGAAACCATCCTCGATTTCCTGGGCGATATAGGTTACCTGATTTTCAGTAGATCGGTACTTCCGAAAGCTTCCCTGTTGTTCCATGAGAAGACCTTTGCTTTCCAAGTGCCAAGATAGCCATTTGTTCACCATGTGTTCCATGAGTTTGACCGTGCAGCTTAGGAGGCTTATTGGTCTGTAACTCGCCGGGTCAAGTTTGTTTTTTCCTGGTTTTAGGATGGGTACCATGATTGCTTCCTTCGATTTTCATGGGACTACGCCTGTCCTCTACGACATATTTAAGACGGCCAGTAGAGCTGTCTTTGCTCTAGCCCCCATGTTTTTAAGCATCTCATTAGTGATCCCATCCTTTCCCTGCGATTTTATGAGCTTGAGCTCTCTTAATGCCTCTTCCAACTTGTTTCTGGTGAATGTATCCGTTAGGTGACAATCTGCTTTTCTTGGCTCGCCTTGGAGGGCTCTAGCTTTTCTCTTTGTGTCATCGCTTTTTGCTTTTGTTATTCTGCTGACTTCAGCATATTTTTGCATTAGAATGTTGCAGCTTCCCTTCCCGGGCACATCTTTTCATCTTGTTCCAGGACTATTGGGGGTCGGCTGGTGTTTTCATCACTCAGCGCTTTTGCCAGCTTCCAGTTTGTGACAGTCCCTATCTAGGTTCAGGGATTCGGTCTTTTCCACCCAGCTCTGTCTTGCTGATAGTTTGACTTCACGCTTGTATTTTGCCACTGCCGCCTTGTAAGCAGTATTGGATGTTACTGTCTGTGCCTCTTCTGTCTCTCTCCTTGCCATCTCAAGGTGGTTTTCAAGCTTCGGAACCTCTGCTGTCCAGTATGGTTTGTAATCCTTCCGTGCACCTCTTGGGATGGATTCCCGTGACGCTTTCTCTCACGCGATCGTTCTTAGGCCATTTTTTATCATTCTATTGTGATATATAAACATCAAGAACGGAAATGTACGTGCACAGCCTTCAGAACCTATTGGAACTCAGGTGCTTATCCTTGGGTGGTGTTCGATTTCAACCAGCGTTTACTGGGTTCGCTCTCCGTTAGCCTTTTGCTGTCCCCAGCCATAACCCACAAAGCAGTAGGTTGCCATTTTCTTTAAGGGCAGCGACTTTTAGACGGCCTGTCCTCCCGGGCTTATGAGCGCCATCTGCCCAGCAAACCGGTCGTTTTGTGGACTCCTTGATTTGCTGCTCGTCCAGTTTTGTGTACTGTTTGCTCCGCTAGTCTTTGATTGTCCCCAATCAAACTACAAGGCGGCAGTAGTTCCCTGTGAGCAGAATGCGCACTGGATTTACCTCTGCTGGGCTTTCCAGCTTTTTCTGCACATCCGGGTGGTCTGCACACCCTCTTGCCTGCTGCGCCTGCCGTGTCATGCTTTTTTCCCGCCTGTAGGCCTTTCCGAGCATTGCTCGCATGCGAGCGCGCTCCGCCCTGGTGCCAGCCTCACCATTTCCGTCAACTCCAACCGTGCTCACATTTGTCTGTGCTGTTCCCGCCTAGGGCTCAACCCAGTCTCCCCTGTGATGGAGGCACGTGTTTCGCCCCATGCGGGCCCACCCATGCATCTTCGGCATGCTTGCTCACGCTGCCCTGGTGCCTACTTCACCATTTCCGTCAATTCCTACCGTGCGCACATTTGCCTGGGCTGTCCCCATCTGAGGCTTGTCCCAGGCCCCCACCCCTGTGATGGGGGCACTGGTTTTTCCTCATGTGGGCCCACCAGTGCGTGCTCGCTCTGCCCTGGTGCCTGCCTTATCGTCACCATCAGTTTTCGCAATGCTCACATTTTTCGTGCCATCCTCGCCTGCCCATCGGTGGGGCTCACTATGGCATCGCCAGCGTGCGTGCTCTGCCCTGGTCACCATCCGTTTTCACTGTGCTCACATTTGCCTGGGCCGTCCAACTCTGGTCTCAAAATCATGCCCCCATCCCTGTGATAGGGGCCTGAGTTTTGCCCTGTGTGGGCCCACATGCATTTCAACCTGACTCCCTGCATACTCGTCAGGCTCAAGAGAGAGTATGCGCGGGCTCCGAGTTTTGCCCCATACGGTTCCACGCTTTTTCCTTCCAGCTTTACCTATCGGCCGGGTGAGACGAACATTAATGGGCATCCGCTCGTCTGTGTTGCGAGTGGATCCCATCTAGTGTGACTACCTTTGCATCTCTACTTTCACCAAAGTAGCTCTCCCACGGCCCCTGCCCTCTTAGCCAGACCGGAACTACCGCCTGTTTCCAGGGTCACCAAGAGGAGGTGAGGGCACGGAATTAGTGCCAGCTCACTAATCTGGTGCACCATTGTTCCCTTGCGCCTTTGACCCCCACACATATATCTAGCACATCATCATCATGTAGAGTTATGCCTAACTGCTGTGCATGAACTTGTCGAACATACTTTACAGTTTGTGAAAATACACTCTTTTCCAGATCCCCTAATTTGGAATATATTGTATTTGCCTTGCTGTGTAAAGTTTTGTGATGAAGACCTTGAAGGTTCATATTTTAACAAAAGTTGTTGAATGTAATTGCTCCCATTCCTCAAACTAATGCAGAATAAACAGATTGTCTGTTGATGGCAAAAGATCTATCATCCCCATCTTGTAGGTGCTTCAATAACACTAACTGTTTCGTTGAACTCCGGAATTTATCATGAAATAAATTACCAAATTGGAATCATGTGTGTACACATCGGGACTCGGATAGATACCCTTAATATTGATTTTCCTAGATTTCAAGAGATTTCAGAGAAGATTTTTGCTTCCAATCCTTCCTTCAAATTGTCGTTTGAGAATTAGAAGAAAATATTGTCTGGTTTGAGTATTACAAGTTATTTATCTCATTGAGGTAAGTTTGACTGCAATTATTCTATACTGAAGTTGTACTAAGAAATAATAGACATTATATTTGAATTCAGCATCCATTTTAACATATGTGTATGAACTTAGGAGCATAAATTATTATGATTACTATTGTAAAACTCAATTTTGGTGAGCTATATGTAATTTTGAAATATTCATCGATCTCGTCATCCGCCATTTTGTTTTTGTCAAATTGTTTTAATTTAAAAAAAAAAAACTAAAATGATACTACCTGTTAATTAGTATTCGTTATAGGAGGAACCCTATTTCAACATTTAGATATCCACAAATTAACATGGTATTCCCTAATGGCAGAGATAAAAACCAAATAGACCATATAATGATCAATGGACCCTGGAGGCGCTCGCTGCTAGATGTTGTAGTCAAGAGAGGTGCAGATGTTGGTAGTGACCACCACCTAGTCACAGCTTATGTCAAACTTAAACTAAGAAAAACAGGACAACAGAAAAACTTCCAAAAGAGGTTCGATGTGGATAGACTAAAAGACACGGAAGTAAGGGATAAGTTTATAATGCAGATAAAGAACAGATTCCAAGCCCTAGAAAGTAATGAAACTACGGATGAAACTGACAACATAGATAGAACATGGGACAACATAGCATCTATATATAGCAAGAGCAGTGAAACATGTCTAGGGTACCGAACAAAGAAAAGAATGGATATCACCAACAACATGGAAAATAATAGACAGCCGAAGAATATTAAAAAGAAATTGTTAGAAGCAAAGTCCGAAAGACTGAAAGCAAGATACCAAGAACAGTACAAAAGCGCAAGTAAAGAAATCAAACGGGCTGTGAGAGCTGACAAAAGAATGTATGTTGAAGACCTGGCAGTGCAGGCAGAAGAAGCAGCAAAAAGTGTGATCAGGGAACAGTGTACAAAATTACAAAGCTAATAAGCGGAAAACATTACAGGAGATCAAATACTCTCATAAAGGATAAGAATGGAATACTATTGACAACGGAAAAGGAACAAGAAATACGATGGACAGAGCATTTTAAAGAATTGCTAAATAGACCACCGCCAACAGTAGTAGCAGACATACCAGAACCAACAGAGGAATTAGAAATTGGCATTGAAACACCCAGCCGGGATGAGATCATTACAGCAATTGAATCTCTTAAGAATAACAAGGCACCAGGGAATGATAACTTAAACGCAGAACTATTCAAAATAGACCCAGAACTTGCAGCTAATATATTGCAACCCTTGTTTACTACTATATGGAATACCCAAATAATACATGATGCATGGAACAGAGGAGTCATCATCAAGATCCCCAAGAAGGGCTCCATTGCCGATTGTAATAATTGGCGTGGAATAACACTGCTTTCTGTCCCAAGTAAAATCTTAAGCAAAATCATCGTACAACGTATTACTGATGCTGTGGATAAGAAACTAAGAAAGGAACAAGCAGGATTTCACAGAGGACGGAGCTGTATAGGCCAAATATTTGCTCTTAGAAATATCATAGAGCAATGCACCGAATGGCAAAGCAAACTCTATATCAACTTTGTAGATTTTGAAAAAGCTTTTGATAGCATACACCGCGAAAGTCTATGGCGTATCTTAAGATGGTATGGAATCCCACTGTGTTTTATAAATATTATAAAAGCTGCTACAGCAAGTTTGCATGCAGTGTTGAAACTTCAGAACTAAAGTTTGAAGTAAAAACAGGCGTGCGACAAGGATGTGTTATGTCAGCCCTATTATTCAACACTGTCATAGATTGGGTGATAACAACGGAAGATAAGGCAAGAGGTATTAGATGGACGCTCACATCCACTCTGGAAGACCTAGATTTTGCAGATGACATCGCACTCCTATCTCATACACATAGAGATATCCAGGAAAAGACCTGCCGCCTTAACCAATATAGTGAGATGGTTGGGCTGAAAATAAATCGGAAGAAAACTGAAGTAATGACTCTGAACATAGCAACCCCAGCACCAGTCAAACTAGAAGGTAAAACCCTCCGAGATACAACCGCTTTCACATACCTTGGAAGTGTTATTAGCAATGAAGGAGGCGCTGGATCTGACATTAAAACAGACTGAGTAAGGCACGAAGTGCATTCATGACCCTTCAGACCGCCTGAAAATCTGCCCAATACAGCATCAGAACCAGACTAGTATCTATAACAGCTGTGTGCTGTCAACATTGCTGTACGGATCGGAATGCTGGAGAATGACAGAACAGGATATGTCCAGACTCTGCGCCTTTCATACAACTTGTCTGCGAAAAATCTTACGTGTGTACTGGCCGACTACTATCTCGAATCAAGAATTGCTTGCACGATGCCAACAAGAGAATATGGGCACTATCATCCGAAGACGACGCTGGAGATGGATTGGACATGTGATGCGCATGGAGACTGGCTCCGACACGAAAACTGCACTGAGATGGACTCCAGAGGGTAGGCGAAGCGTGGAAGACCCAAGGCGACCTGGAGGAGAACGATAGAGCAAGAGCTGAAGGAAATGAATCATAGCTGAAACACAATACAGAGGAAGGCCATGAACAGGGAAGAATGGTGTACGTTTGTTGCTGCCCTAAACGCCAAGGGCGTAACAGGCTAAAGAGAGGAGTTAATTAGTATTAATAAAATATTATATTAATTGCAAGAGTGTAAGTCACTCAACAAATATTTGTGTTCTAATGTTTAACGCAATTATTTATAAGATTGTTAATCTGTAATCTTGTTATTAGTTTAAAACCCAACTTTTTTAAAACTGATTTAAATTATTTGTAATTCTAATAGAACAATTTGTTTTTATTTCTGCAGATTCACCGATTTTATCAATTTTGAATTATTTAACTTGGACCATGGTTAACAAAAAAGGGTATTGAAGATCTGAGGTCATATTTGACGTAGTTTGAAGAAGTGTACCCAGTTAATAAGGAGTACATAGCACAGCTGTTGTACAGTTGAAGACCCATGAGAGATTATTTCTGAGGTGGTAAAAGTTGTGCTTGCAACAGAAACTACTAAGTATGGCAATGAAATGTGCCCTATATCTTGTATCACACACTTTGACAAACTAATAAGATACACATACAGAACTTTAACTGATTAGCTACTGAATTTAAATACGGGTCACGGCTGAATTAAAACCAGAATTTGAACCAGGTACACATGGGTTTGTGATCGATCTCACTACCACTTGAGCTACAGACGCTCACGATAACACAATAAATATGACAAAATACTCTACCAAGAGCCCTTTGTAATCCCCTTAAAATTTGTTGCAATGGATAATTCTCTGTCAGGTCTTGAATTTCAGCATGCCTGGGATGTAGATGCGAAGACGTTCTCTACATGAAGAAAGTTGTGGTTCAAAACCAAGTCAACAGCTGACAAGAGGACTATTCGCTATGTACTCCTAACTTGGAGGACAAGGGATGTTGAATGTCCATCGCCATCAAAAGAAGACTACCACATGATCATGTCAAAATTGTTAGTTGATTATGTTCTTGGGGATGCCAAATATTTGTGATTCAGTATTGCGTTTTTCATAGTTGAGGACACATCTAAGTACTTTTCCCCTCATTTATAGTCTGTAGTACAAAATTATTTAAGATAGCTTCATGATATTCTTATTACTACTTGTCTAGTTGAGGCGATCAAAATGATGTGTCACAAACATTTGCTCACTATCTACTGCAAAAACTATTTTTTTTCATATTATGTAATATGAGGTATTAATTGCTAATTACTGCTCTAATTAGCCTACATAAGCTCTATATTCTGTGCCTGATACTTGCTGATTTAACATCATTCGGTCTGCATTACTGTTGTAGTTTGATGTGAAAATCACAAATACCAATATAGTGAGTAATTATTTAAAATATGCAAATTCACCCATCATTTTGAATATTAATTAGTTCAGCGTGCTTCAAAACATTGCAACAATAAAATCGATGAATGTATTTTGTTTTCCTGCACATAAAAATATATGGTTTATATGGTCTTGTATTTCAAATAAGAAAGATATTTAAGATAATATATTAAGTGCTTTATAACGATCCGTATTTTTAATCTACCCTATGTTTCATGTATTTATTATTTAGCTATTATTAATAAACAACAAAGGACTCAGTTTGAATATTAAGAAGACAGAAGTTAGGAACGTATCAAAAAAGCAGATTTTGCCAAAATGAAACATAACAGTAAATGCCGGGACTGATCTAAGACAAGTGCAGCAATTTAAATACCTTGGAGTCCTGGTAACATCAGATACCGATCAGAAATAAAGAGCAGAATAGGACAAGCGAAAACATCGCTCCTGAAAATGAGAAGCATTATCTGCGACAAATCCTTGTCAATCCCAATCAGAATGCGAGTTATTCAGTGCTACATAGAACCAATACTGACATATGGACGTGAGTCATGGACAATGAACACACAGATCGAAAAATCTCTGAGGGCCACAGAAATGTGGTTTTACAGAAGAATGATGAGAATCCCGTGGACTGCTAAAATGACTAATGTTGAGGTGTTGAATGAGATCAAGACACAGAGAAAGCTTATCATCAATATAAGAAAGAAGCACTCATCATTTTTCATTGAGAATCAACATCTGAGTTGATAGCAAACATCAAACACCAATGACAGAAATTTGTGGAGATCCATGATCGCCTACACCAGCCAGCACCTGATGATGATTATTAATTTATTAAAAATGCACATCTTTTTTTCAGAATTATCTTACAGACTTGGTTGAGGTATCGTTGAATTGCAAATTTTTAGGCCTATCTAACTATGTTGTTTTTAATGCTGTAGGACTACTGTGAAAAATCCAAGTACCTACCATCTTGACTTCTTGCAGCTATGTACCTCCCACAAATGACTTCTTCACAGTAAGAGCAGTACACTTCTACTACATGCACAGCTAATACTTTGGGTTTCTTGCTGTCAGTTTTTACAATAAGGCTTGCATGTTTGCAAACTGGACAACACAACATCTTGATGAATTCATTAATTTCGGACAAATCAACAAATGCTCTTCTGTGGCAGTGTTCCAGACTTTTGCCAACTTCGTCAACAGAAACAAACCTGCGGCCAGAGGAAGCCACACATTCATAGCTATCCATTTGAAACTCGCTTCGAGTTTTTTCTGCTAAAAAAGACTCACTTCTATAACTTGCACTTTGAGAACAAGATACAGAGTCTGTCACAATCTCTGGCTCAGTCAACTCAGTTACTTGAGTTAGACTATGAACACGCTGCTGTTGTTGTACGACCTGCTGTTGTTGTACGACCTGCTGTTGACACTGTTGTTGTACGACATGAGTGTTTTCTGGACAGTTTATTGTATGACTCTGTCCAACTTTCCTTTGTTTGCGAGCATTTGCAAGTTGTTCTTTTCGCGATTTCTTACGCTGGGCAGCTGACTGAATTGTATATTTTTTTGGACGAGGCATTTTTCTAAATGGATCGGAAAACTGTTACAAGTGTAAACAATTTGCCATTTTGAAAGATGTTTTACCACGTGATCAGTTTCAACCAACCGGAACTGCGCTTCGCAATTACGCTAATGGAAATGACGTTCTATTTCCCAAATATGGAAGTTTTCGGCGAAGCTATTCATCATCATCAAGTAGCTTGTCTCTTCCAGAACTTGGCTCCATTGACAGAAGTCCTGAAAATCTGTTCTGTTCGAGTTGACCGGTGTCAGCAGTAGTCATTCTCAGATCGTCAATGATATCTTGCACCATCGTCTTCTAGGTCTTTCGTTCTTTTTCCAGGCACCACTCCCTCCAAAATTATCTTCAGTAGGCGCTCATGTCGTTTGATGTTTCCGAAATATTTAATTTTCCTTGATGTTATGTTCTTTAATATCAAGCTTTTTTGGCTGAAATCGGATGCATATGTCCTAAACGTGTAGAAGTCTGTGTTTAGGGACCTACCAAACCAATGTGCAACGTATACACGTTCTTGGCAAAGATCAAACATATCACAAAGAGTGATTACAATTGGTCGTAAAGAACGAACGCAAAGAAGAAGATCAAGCTTTTGCAGAACGGAAGCATTTGTTCTTTTCTCTGACAATGAAATTGCAAGTACTCTTCTGTAGCATTTGCATTTAAATGCATTTATGATCTTCTCCGCAGCTTTTTCAAAGGTCCGTGTCTCACATTCACACGTTGCCAAGGAAAAAACGCATTCTCTTAAATACATTTTTGTTTTTAAACCCTTTAAACATTGTTGTTCTTATGTCAGTTCCCTTTCATAAGTTAGTTAGTTCTTTTAGTTTGTGCAAAGCAATGCTCGGCCTTCTTTTAATTTCTTTTATAGCATTCCCATCATTTGTCAGCAATGCCCCAATGTGTTCAAAATTTGTTGACTCGATTTTGTGGCCGTTGACACATATATTAGCCATCAATTATGTTTTATTAGTTGTAAATATCTTCATTTTCAGTGTATTGAGATAAAGGTTTTGATCTTCGTTGATTTTTAAAGTGACTTTATCAAGTTCTCTATGCCATTTTGTGATGTAGATAATAGCACTGTATCGCAGCGTATCTTAATTATGGTAACTCGTGACCTTCGATCCCCAGAGTGTCATATTTTTCCATCTCTGCAGATTCTCTGACATTGCCCATGATGTTTTCAGCATATATGTTGAATAGGTACGGTGACAAAATGCAGCTTTGTCTAACTCGTTGGCCTATGACAAACCACTCTAATGTTCCCTCTTCTATTCTCACAGCTGCTTGTTGGTCTTTATATATCATTTTTAAATATATGCACTATATGAAGTGAGAAACCCATCTCTGATATTATGTTCCATAACTTGTGGTGTTTTACACAATCAAATGCCTTTGAATAGTTAACAAAGCAAGAAACAGGTCTACATTATACTCTCTACATTTTTTCAATGATGTTATTTTTATCTTATTAGATTCCAGGGTGATATCTGTGTTACTTGCCATAGGTGTCTTCATTATATTTGTTTTTTAATAGCTTATCTGCAGTCCAACTTTTTATTCTATAGATGATAAATTGTTTGTTTTTCTTTGCATATCTTGGTTGATTTTACTTAACAATACAATATCACCTGCAAAATCCAAATCTTCTAGTTGACTATTTTCTACCCAATCGATGCCAGTTTCGCCCTGCAACATTTTCGCATCACCCAGTCAATGACCACTACAAACAACAGCGGAGATAGAATACATCCTTGCTTTACTCCGGTTTCAAACATAAACCAGTCGCTGTGTCCACCATCAGTGCGGACTGCACAATGTGAACCATCATAGAGGCTTTTAATCATGTTTATTATTTTGTCTGGTATTCCATAGCCGCCCGTGTGTTGACGGGGCTCGCAAGGGGAGCAAAGAGTAGCGGCACTGCGACCTACAAGGCATGTCGTAAGAGACAAATAAGGTGGGGCTTGGCGTAGGGCTGGCCACCCTATCCAGTAGAAAATTTTAGCCACAAAATCCAACCAACCATGAACAAGTCATATAAAAATTAAATAAAAACTGTGCCAACCAAGAGGAAAGGAAGCTCTTCTAGAAGAGGTATGAAGCGATGCAGAGAAAGCCGCAAGGAGCCTGCATCGCAGATTATCTTCCTTTCACCTAGGAAAATCTCCAGAATTGGCACCTGGAATGTTAGAAGTATGTATGCAATGGAAAAGACAGCACAGGTTGTAAATGAGATGAAATTTCACTGGATTGGTATCTTGGGATTATGTGAAACTAGGTGGAATTGTGCAGGCAAACAACGTCTAAACACAGGAGAAACAATGCTGTTCTTAGGTCATATGGAAGAAAATGCCTCCCATAGTGAAGGAGTGGCTTTAATGCTATCTAAAGAAGCAGAGAATGCACTAATAAAATGGGAAGCAGTGAGTCCTAGGATAATCACAGCAACGTTCAGGACCACCAAAAAGAAAATATTCTTGAATGTGACCCAGTGTTATGCACCTACCAATGATAAAGAGAAAAAAGTAAAAGAGGAATTTTACATAAAACTTCAAAATACTATAGGTAATCAGAGAAATGGGAACATCAAAATTCTGATTGGTGACCTCAATGCCAAAATAGGTGCGGACAACATAGGCTACGAGGAGATCATGGGGGAACACGGACTAGGGATAATGAACGAAAATGGAGAACTATTCACTAATTTCTGTGCAGCGAATCAATACGTCATAGGTGGAAGTGTCTTTCCACATAAAAGAATACATAAAGCAACCTGGGTATCACCAGACCACAGTACAGAAAATCAAATTGACCACATATGCATAAACAAGAAATTCAGGTCATCTCTGCAAGATGTAAGGGTTCTAAGGGAGGCAGATGTGGATTCGGATCACCATTTGCTGATAAGTAAAATTAAATTGAAGCTTAAGCGATACATAACATCCCATGAACATAGACACCAATATAATGTAGAATACCTCAGAAGTCAAGAAACAAAGGAACAGTTCGCGGTCACAGTCTCTAATAAGTATGAGGTTTTGCGGCAATTAGAAGATGAGGTGAGTCCGGAAGAATGCTGGCAGCAAGCCAAAAAAATTTGGAATGAAACATGCACAGAGGTATAAGGAAAGAAGGAGCGGAATCATAAGGCATGGATAACTCCAGAAACTCTCAAGGAAATAGAAGAAAGGAAAAGAGGAAAGCAGATTTAAATAATAGCAAAACTAGAACTGCCAAAGCCATAGCCCAGGAAAAATACACAAAAGCTAGCAAGAAAGTGAAGAAACAAATAAGGTTAGATAAAAGACAATACGTAGAAGATCTAGCAAGAGAAGCGGAGGTAGCTGCAGGAAAAGTAAACCTTAAGGATATTTACAACATCACTAGAAAGCTAGCAGGAAAATACAGTCCAACAAATGGGTTGATCAAAAATAATAGTGGGGAAACTATCACTAATGTTAGAGACCAAATGGAAAGATGGATGGAATACTTCAAGGAACTCCTGAACAGACCAGCACCTACAAACCCCCAGATATCCAACCGGCAGAAATTGACTTGGACATCAACTGTGAGAAACCATCCAAGGAGGAGATAAGTAAAGCCATTAAACTTTTGAAAGATGGGAAAGTGGCCGGTCCAGATGGTATTCCAGCGAGGCGGTTAAAGCCAACATAAACACATCCACAGAAATACTGTATAAATTATTTAGCAGAATCTGGGAGACTGAAGAAATACCAGCAAACTGGAGAGAGGATACCTGGTGAAGCTACCAAAGAAAGGGGACCTTCAGAAGTGTGAAAACTATAGGGGAATAATGCTGTTGTCAGTACATAGGAAAATACTAAGCAGAGTCATCCTGGAGAGACTGAGAGATGCCATCGATACAAAGCTAAGAGATGAACAGGCAGGCTTCCGACCAAATAGATCCGGTGCTGACCAGATAGCCACATTATGCATAATAATAGAGCAAAGTATTGAATGGAAATCCCCACTTTATATCGGATTTGTGGATTATGAGAAGACTTTTGACAGTATTGATAGGGAAACCCTTTGGAAATTGATGAGTCATTACGGAATCCCACAGAAAATTATTAACCTAATAAAAGCAACATATACAGATATGAAATGTAGAGTTCTTCATGAAGGTAAACTAACAGACACGTTTGGAATAGAAACAGGAGTGCGTCAGGGATGTCTTCTATCACCTTTGTTGTTCTTACTGACAATAGACTGGATTATGAAGACCACAGTAACTAACACCAGAAATGGAATCCAATGGACTCTGACAGAGCAACTAAATGATCTGGACTTCGCTGATGATATAGCCCTTCTGTCACATACACGAAATCAGATGCAGGATAAGCTGAATACATTGAATCAAAGGTCCCAGCAACTAGGGCTGAACATTCATAAGGGAAAGACAAAGATATTGAGAATTAACCAAGCAAACGACAACTAGATCTCCTTGGGTGAAATCCCACTTCAAGAGGTAGAATCATACACATATTTGCCAGGAAAATATCCTGCCAACTAGAGAGGTTACGTCTCCTTCCACCCACCCTTGTAGGGTACCGTCCATATAGAGAGACATGGCGTAACGTAGCGGTTTTCGCCTACGATGTCTATGAGGGTTTTCACTCGGTCATTGAGACATGTGCTGCTGCAATTGGCCTTGAAGATGCCTATAATAGAGTGCCTTTGCATTTTTAATGGTACAGCTGACGGAACTCAATACCATCCATTCCTCCTCAATTAGATCTTTGCGACCCTCTTCCAGCGAAAAGTAGTGTTTAAATGTGGCAGCTGGGCGTCATCACCAACAACAATCCACCCTGGCTTACCATTATCTCCGGTGTTGTTCAATGCCTATACTGTGAGAATCACAGAAGAGCAGATCACGGGTAGAGGAAGGACAATGTCATATGCAGATGATGTGTTGGTGTATTGTCAGGGCAAGGATAGAGAACAGCTTGTGGAGGAACTTCAGTCAGAACTCGACCGCATAGGTAGATGGTGCGATGAAGCAAGAGCATTGGTCAACCCCACAAAAGCAGCGATGACATAGTTCTCTTTAAACAACCGCATCGTCAACACTCCAACACCATCTGTGGTTTTGTGTTCAGAGGTGGTCGAGCAATCTCAGTCTATGAAATACCTGGGATTGTGTTTTGATCGTAGTCTAGCTTTTACGGAACACATAGCTCATGTGATAATGAAGGCAAGGAAAGGTTTGACGGCGATGAGGGTGATGGCTGCAGTGGATTGTGAGCAGCGCCATATTTGTCTTTTATACCAGGGTCTGGTCCTTTCTGTGCTTGAGTATGCGCTGGCGATCCTGACTCTCAGTCATAGTCAGATAGAACGACTGGAAAGAATACAGAACGAGGCGATGCGCATTATACTTGGGTGCACTAAAGACACGTCATGCAGGGCGATGCGCTATCTACTTGACTATCCTACTATGGAATATAGAACACTGATGAGCCGTGCACGAGCATACCTTCGAGGCAATGCTGACACACAACATCCTCTGCAATAAATAAAGAAACATCCTCGGAAATAAAGAGACAAAAAGGAAATAGGTTTAAAAGAGGAAAATCTTGGATGGGTCAGGCCGAGGACTGTATTGAACAGGTGTGTACACTTGAAGATATTGATCCCGGTGAAGAATGGATACCAGTGCCAACAGGAATCGATACATCCTTTTCTGTATGCATCAAACTTGATAATGAAAGCAGACAAGACAACCCACTTGTCGCGGAGGCAGCAGTTCAGGCATTGATTTCTGAGAACGCATCTGAGCATGATGTAATCATTTATACGGATGGTTCGGTGATTCGACATGTGAGGAGCTCGTGGGTTTTCACTGCTCAGGTCGGAGGAGATGTTGTGAAGGAAGACAGTGGTGGTTTTGTCGTGACAACGAGCAGTCTCACTATGGAAATCATGGCGGTTACCAAAGCGATGATTTGGCTAGAATCACAGACTTTTATCCATGCATGTTTTCTCAGTGACTCAATGAGTATGCTCAGGAAGATTGAGACAGGATGGGCTAGGAGACATTGGATGGAGTCGCTGACAAAGATCAGTTTTATTTTTGTGCCAGGGCATGCAGGTGTAAGGGGAATGAACGTGCGGATAGGCTTGCAGGTATGGCTGCTGTACAAAGCGGGCGAGCAATGGATCAGGCTGATATTATAAATTCCTTAAGGAAGAGAGGACGTGTACATGATTCACGTAATAGCGGTGAATCTACAACACTAACCAGACTGCAAGAACTCAAAGTTAAGTGTGGTGTAGCTCGACAAGAACGCTATGCTGGCAGACAAAGACGAATTGTAAACCAACAAAGAACCGGTGTCGTCAGTCGCCACACGCTGATGGACATACTGAGGGAGAGATCGGAGCACTTATGGACTAATTTGTTCGACGTGCGGTGATGGTGATCCGACGACTAAACTAAAACATATTTGGACATCAACGTAGACAAAGAGGCTGGAACGGATAGAGATGTTAAAATAAGAATACGGAAGGCACGAGGAGCTTTCGTTGCATTGGGAAACATATGGAAGTCTAAAGAAATCAAATCTAGAACAATAATTCGGATATTTAACTCTAATGTTAAAGCAGTTCTACTGTATGGGTCAGAAACATGAAGAACAACTAAAACAATAGCGCATAAATTGCAAACATTCATCAACTGGTGTGCGCAGAATAGAGGGATAAGATGGTATGATAGGGTCACAAATGAGGAACTTATGGAGAGAACACGACAGATTTCAGTGAACGAACAGGTTAAAAAAAAGACGCTAGCGCTGGATAGGACACACTTTGCGAAAACCGGAGGGAATATAACAAGAAGGGTCCTTGCCTGGAACCCGCAAGGACAGCGAAAGAAGGGAGGCCGAGAAATACATGGAGACGAGATTTGGAGGCGGAGATCAACAATATAAAGAAGAGCTGGAGGGGGCTGCAGGAGATAGCTAGAGATAGGAAGACTTGGCATGAGTTGGTTGAGGGCCTATGCCCCAATCCGGGGTAAAAGGCAAAGAGAGAGAGAGAGATTCCATAGTACAAAACTACCAGGTCAGAACTTCGTCAACAATTTTTGAATATCCTTGAGAGTTATGATATTGTAGTGGTTAGTACACTTGCTTCATAGACGTGTGGTTCTACGATCAAATTCACAATGAGGATGACATTTTTCAGATTGTAAGCTACTTCAGGTAGACAACATCCCTTATCCCATGCCTTAAGTCAAAGAAACAATATAGGTCTAACACTGTATTTCTCTGTCTTCTTGTCCAGTTTTGCCCCACATCATCAGGATAAGAAGAGATTTATAGAATAGGCTTTTGAGTGCACTTCATATAGTGCTTTTCACTGCCTATGTAATTTCTGAGATCTCCTTTTTACGTTAATGGTCTTTTGCTTTGTATTCACTGTATCGGAGTAATATTGCTCTTTGAGGCGGACCATCTTTTGGTAATCTGCTTATGTGGCAGAACCATTTACTTTGTTGTTTTTTTATGAAGTACAGTATCCACTTTTTCCTGATGTCTTCATTTCTAAACCAGCCACTTCTTGATATTGCCAACATATTGCATAGACACTTCATCCCCTCTGTTGTGAATAGTTTTCTTCTTCTTCTTCTTCGCGAACGCCCGCTGTTAATTCAGGCGGAGAGTAATGACGCCTGTTATTGCGCTTCTGACTGATTTTTGCGTGGGCCTATATTACACTTTTACGGGTGTCCCTCAACCATATGGACAACCTCGCCGACTTCCGAGGTCCTTCAAGAGTGATCGTTGCAGGAGATCTATTGTCCTTGTAACCCTTTCTCGGACAGAGTTAGTTTTAGTGAGGCTTTATCGGGTGCTTTCTCTAATGACTTTCCTGTCTTTGGTGAGATCATTCCATACGCAACGTAAGATAACCGCTCTTTAATGATCTTAAATGCCGTAAATTTGGGCTTAGATCTACGCCAAAGAGCATTAGCTTATATGCGCTGACAGGGTGAGGTCGTTAAGGTAAAGACAAAACGATCTCGACCCATCTAGGGCTAGTCACAGTAAGTATCACCTTTTTGTGTTGATTTGTCAAACAAACGATCATATGTTGGCGGTATGCTTAGCCTTTATGTGATTGAGCCATGACATTTGAACGTCATCTGTGTAGGATGATCGGTGTCCGAAAAGTATTGCCCTTAGCCAATGCGTAGGTTTGAACCAGTCAATCCTTTGCATTATCGGCCATACTTTTTTATCCACTGTGAGTTTGTTCCTGAGTAGGAGTATTCTCAGCCGCTTCGGGGCGCGTGTCGTTACTTGGCAATTTGTGAGGATTTTACCCTGTATTTTCCCTGTCTCCGGGAAACACTAGTCTGGGGCTGCAGCGCAACTTAAGTTTTACGCTCGCCGCTATCCCCCACCTCAGTTATTCCGGGGATGTTAGTTGTTATTGTAACTGTACCCTGTCCGGTTGTCCCCGGGAGGGCAGTTTCGTTAGACACTAAAAACGCAACTTTTATGATGTGCGCTTGTCCAACCATACTCACCTCAGTTCTTCCGGGATGTTAATTGTTTTGGCAACCGTACCTTGCCCGATTGTCCCAGGGAGGGTAGTTTCGTTAGGCACTGAACGCAACTTTAGAATTTGCGCTCGGCCAACTTTACCCAATAGGTTTCTCCGCGTTTAGCCTCATATACGGAGTTTTCCCACATACCTTCCCATATATCGACACGATGAGTTACAGTGTTCTGGAGACACTTACCGAGACCATTTTGTTTTACTGGGTTCAAGCCACTGCTGTGCTTTCCAGTTTTCACTTGCACATCTGGGTGGCAGCTCACCCTTACGTTTTCACGCCTTCCCGTCGCCCCATCAGGAGCACCTTGCGTGTCTGCTCTGTCTTTCGACTCAGCCAAGACTTTTGGTTCGTTACTCCCCGATCTTATTTATCTTTGCCCCACAGCTGGAAATTTGCTTGCGACCCTTTACTCCGGGGGAGTTGGGTTTCCTTCACTGACGACTACTGTTTTTTTCGTTTCTGTTCAGGGCCCCGACTTTCGCCCAATGTGAGCCTACGTGCTACTCAACCCGGTGTCCGGCATATCGGGCTCTAGGGGGACGAGAGAGAGCTAGAGCTATACTGGCTCCGAGTTTCGCCCCACGTGGACCCACGTCTCTTCGTCGGATGCACCTCTCATCCCTTTCATCCTGATGCGTTCATGTTTTTACTCGGGGAGTTTGCTTCGTTCGCCGACGCCTCGTACTCTGCTGTATTCGTACGTTTCTGCCAAATTTGGGCTTTGTTTCTACGGACATCGGCCAGGAAATGCGTGCATTTTGTTTGTATTTGTGGACCTGCATTTATTTTCCGTGCTTGCACTACTACCACTACCAGTAGTTCTCCCCGACCAAACCCACCCCCTCCCTTAGCCAGACCGGAACCACAATCTGTTACCAGGGTCACCACGTGGAGGTAGGGAACATGGACTTGATTAGCGCCCCTACACTAACCCTGGCACATGTTGCCGCCATTCGTCTTTGACCCCGTTTTCTTCTATTGTTTGATGTCAATATGACTCACAATATAGCCCTTTTCTAACCAGTTGTGAACAAACATTTGCCACCATAGGCAGGAAACATTTCCTTATGAATATCGCTGGCAATAAGTTAACATTTGACACCATAGACAGGAAACATTCCCTTATCTATCTATCTATCTTTCTATATCTCTCGCGATCGTTCTTAGGCCGCTTTAATCATTCGATTGTGATATATAAGCAGCCAAACATCAAGAACGCCCGTCTGCCCAGCGTGTTCGTAGCGCGTTGGACTACTGTAGCAGGGAATATGATACCAGGTTTTTTCTTAGTCCCAAGCTTCAACTAGGCGCGTATTTTCATTGAAACAAAGGGGTAACCATATACCAGGTCTGTGGACGTATAATAACAGACCAGATATATTAGCATGGTTGTGTTCCTTAACTGGAGGTTTGAACCTTTGCCCTGTTTTCTTTTTCCTGCAGCCAAGTTGAGATTAATTGTATTCTTGTTTTCTAGAAATGCCAAAGGTGAGTGTCCGGTCACAAATATCAATTAGGGGGTTTCCCAACCAACAACCAGATTTGACCATGAGAATGGACTAACAGGACAATGACAGATTTGGAAACAAAGAAAAATGCCATATGTTAAATAGAATGGATTTGGATCATAGGACACACTTGGCAGAGGGACACTTGGCAGACACACTTCATCGACCGACTTAGACCTTAGAATGAGGACTTAGACGGAGAAGAGGAGACTGAGAAGAGGAGACACAGAGAGACAGAGAAGAGACGGGCAGAACGTAGAGAAACTTGCAGAGCTCGCAAAGGGCATACGGAATGGCCCAGGGTGCTGCGTTGAAGAGACCGGAATTGAGTTCGAATATGTGAGTCTGGCTAGACGCTCCGACAGCCAATAGGACACATAGAGAGAGAAACAACTTAGCAGAAGAGACTTTTAGAACTCGGATAGAGACTTGCCGAACATGGAGAGAGTCTTGCAAAACTCGCAAAGGGGCAGACGAAATGGCCTAGTGTGCTGAATTGAAGAGACGACCAACGCTGACTTCGGATGTGTGAGTATAACTAGACATGTGTAGTGTGGACAGCAGATTCATAAATAGATCCACACAGCAGAGTAGCCACGATCAGACCTATAGACAAATTTCAGAATAGAGAATAGAAGTAGCATCTTATTGAGACAGACAGCATTAGAGAAAGCCTTACCTGTTGAACAGGAAATATATATCTTCTAAATCGCCAATTTATGCAGAATAGTGACCAAGCTATCAGAGCCTCGTTTTACAGATATGATCTTAAATGTATAAAAAAGCAAACTTTCATCAAGAGACAGAAAATAGACACTTTGAAGAAATAGATATCTTCGAAGTCACAAGTAACAGACCCATGGAACACTCTACCGAACAGCTGTTCCACAGAAAACTATTAACATTTTAAAGTAGACAGAGGCATTCTAAGGACTTCAGACTAACCTGTACAATACAATTATGTGATGAACTTGTATTAGATATCCAAATAGAGTGTAGGACTTGAATAGTGAAGATGTGTACTTTTATAATCAAGTGGTTGTAGTTTAGCATTTTTATATTGTAAGGTGATATATCATTTTCAGAGTGAGGTAATCAGGTTGGGACTATGTTGTATGTTATATTTGTATGAATATGCTATATGTGTTGTAGATGTAAATGTGCTATATAGGAGAAATATATGCATATAATAAAGATTGAAAATACAGAATTGGGTTTTCATATATTTATAGGAAAGGTTAATTACGACGTGATTAATATCAGCAGCCAGAGTGCACGGCTACAGTTGGTGCAGTGACCGAGGATAGAAGAAGAATATTAGTAGCTTATCAGAACCCCACTGCTACATTTGGTTTCCGTGACACAGGATTCGAACTATTACAAAGCTTATTTCAGTAGCGAGGCCCACACGGCTACACTACGGGTGACTATCCTCTGTGTGTGCGGGTTCAATTCCGCAGGATGGCAGAAAAGTCACAGATCCCCCAGATTTACAGTGTTCGTGGCACTGAACCGAAGGGTTACGATGTCCATGGCACCGAGCCGAAGAGCTGGAAAGCTCAAGTGCTTCTGGATTGAAAAAAACAACAACAAAAAAACATAAAGAACGGATGTACGTGCACAGCCTTCAGTACCTATTGGAGCTCAGGTGTTTAACCTTCGGCGGCGTGTTCGATTTCAACCAGCGTTTACTGGGTTCGCTCTCCGTTAGCCTTTTGCTGTCCCCAGCCAAAACCCACAAGGCAGCAGGCTGCTATTTTCTTTAAGGGCAGCGACCCGTAGATGACCTGTACTCCCGGGCTGATGAGCGTCATCTTCCCAGCTATACCCGTCTTGTTAATGGACTGCTTCGTTTGCCTACCGTCCAGTTCTGTGTACGGTTTGCTCCGCTAGCCTTTGAATGTCCCCAATCAAACTACAAGGCAGCAGTAGTTCCCTCGAGCGAAACGCGCACTGGCTTTACCTCTGCTGGGCTTTCCAGTTGTTCTGCACATTCGGTGGTCTGCCCACCCTCTTGCCTGCTGTACCTGCCGCTGCCGTGCCTGCCCAGCTTTTCTGACCGCCTGTGGGCCCACCCGTGCATTGCTCGTATGCGTGCACGCTCTGTCCTGGTCAGTGCCGGATTAGGCTAGCGAGCGGGGCCCTAGGTTTTGTATGATAATAAAATAAAACACAACTTTTACAAACAAACTTGTCTCGATTTAATGTGAGCAAATTTAGAGATAACACTAGACAAATCAATTTCTCTAAGTAAATTACATTCAATGTTCATTAAGGTGAGGTTATTTATACGATCTTGTCCCATCGTGTTTCTTAACTCACTTTTTATACACTTTAATGTTGAAAAGAACGTTCTCCGCTGCAGTTAGTAATCATTAAAGACAAGTAAATTCGTAAGACTATTTCTACATTTGGGAAACACGACTCTAATGAATTTTCCATTACAAGTTTATTAAATTGCAGTTCAAGAGCCTTATGCTTTTCGTTGCTAATAGCAGCAGCTACATTAGTTTTACAGCAGTAGACGACTAAGATGGTTGGGGCATGTGAGAAGAATGGAAACTTGCCGCATACCAAAACAAATGTTGTTCTGTGAACTTTCGGAGGAAGAGGCACCAGGGCAGACCACTGCTCAGATATAAAGATGTCTGCAAAGCCTCAATGAAAAACGTTTCTATAGGTCCCAGCACATGAGAGGGACTAGCTGATGACAGAGTTGTGTGGAAAGCCAAATTACGAAAGGGCGCAGAGTCGGGGCGGACCGCCCGGTGACAGCATATGGAGGGTGACACTATGTCACATCCAACAAATTTTTTAGCCAGGCTAAGGTGCGAAAATAGTCTGAAAATAGAATTGTGATAAAAACCCAACCAACACAGGAAATGTGACCGTTATGACGTCACATATTTCGAATTTGAATCTATAAACCGTCGAAAATATTGTCTGAGCGAGTACAGCTCTTTTGGTGAGTCATTTTTCTTATATTTTTATTATAATTTATTTCGAACAATGTTCGAAATAAATGACGATCATGGGTTTGTCGAATTATATGAAAGAACGTCGACGACAGCATAATATCAATGGAAGCTGTCGAAGACGACAGCTTCCATTGATATTATGCTGGGCATGTACAGTCCGCAAGATGCAAGGATGTACATTTGACAAAGCAGTTGTTTACCATTTACAAACTACAATAGACATTTATGAAATTTTCGTCAAATTTATAGGACTAAAAACAGAAAGTAAAATATAAATAAAAGAACTTTTTAAAAATCTCCTTTTACTAATGGACTAAAAAGCAGAAAATAAAATATAAATAAAAATAACTTAATATCTGATAACAAGGTTCTTGTTTTTCTGGGGTGACGTTTTACAAGAAGTCGACTTAGCTCAGAAGTACATGCAAACACCATGTATTACTGTGGACATGGTTGCAACCAAACTAAGGGCTCTCAAGGTCTTTTTGGAAGAGCAGCGTACGAAGGTTGTTGACAATGCCGTCCAGCAGGCACTTGCGAAATGTGAAGAACTTGATATCCCTACAGAGAAGAGAATCATAAGAAAGAGAAGATTACCAGGAGAGGAGGCAAGATATGCTGGATTGTCATTGCAGCAGGAGACCAAGAGAGCAATGTTAGAGTGTCTGGACCGTTTTCATATGGAGTTAGATACGAGAGGAAAGGCAGTGAATGACATTTTGCTGACTTTTTCTGCCTTTCAGCCAGACCATATTATTTGTGCCAACGACGAAGAAATACAGTTGTCTGTTACCAAGCTCACAGCCGTGTATGATGAGCTGTCTGAAGAAGATCTTTGTCTAGAAATACGCTCACAGCCGTGTATGATGAGCTGTTTGAAGAAGATCTTTGTCTAGAAATACGCTCACAGCCGTGTATGATGAGCTGTTTGAAGAAGATCTTTGTCTAGAAATACGCTCACAGCCGTGTGTGATGAGCTGTCTGAAGAAGACCTTTGTCTAGAAATACGCTCACAGCCGTGTGTGATGAGCTGTCTGAAGAAGACCTTTGTCTAGAAATACGCTCACAGCCGTGTGTGATGAGCTGTCTGAAGAAGACCTTTGTCTAGAAATACCACGTTTAAGGCGACACCTACAAGCAGCCGAAATAAACTTGGAGGAAGCCAAGCACTGGACTGTACTGCAATTCCTACGGTTTATCATCAAGTGGGACTTTGTTGAATCATTGCCATATCTTACGCTGACTCTAAGATTCTTTCTGACAATATGTGTTTCTGTGGCATCGTGTGAAAGAAGTTTCTCCAAAATGAAACTTATAAAAATTACCTCCAGTCAACCATGAGCCAGTCGAGATTGTCGGATCTGGCTGTTCTGTCCATTAAACACGAGCTTACAAGACAAATATATTTTGACGATGTCATTGACCTGTTTGTCACAATGAAAACAAGAAGACATTCCTTCTAGGACTATAGTGTCGAAGGACATTCTTTTGGTCTGTGCATTGCCGTGTTTTGCATTTAGATGTTCTGAAAGTGAACAGTTGCATTTTAAAAATCTTTGGATTTGAACTATTTGTTTTGTGGTATTGGATTCGGATTTTGTCTTGGATCATACATGTAAGCAGTAACGTACCGGTCAGTAGAGTAAAGTAGAGCCTAGAGGTAGAGTATGTATGAAAATTTAGCTACACCTAACCATTCAACATAGGGTCGTGTGGGGTCACTGGGGTGACATTTTAACGGACCGCCCCGGGTGACGTTTACTCTAGCTACGCCAGTGGCTGAACGACAAGACAGAAAAGCGAAAACTCAGAAGTTGTCACAGTAAAATACTTGCCAATTGACCGTCTGTAAAGATGAAAAAGGCCATAGACATTAGTTTTAAGAAGTTCAATGAACTGCATAAGTTAGTCGCCTAGGCTTTCTTCCAAATCCTCTTGGTAAGAGCTGACAATATTTGGAGTTCTTTTCAAGATCTCTTCCTCTGTAATAGATTTTAACTGCCGGAGTATTCCAAATACACCAGTCACTCTATGGTACAGCCTAAATCAATAACTTTGCAAACAAAACAGAACAGTTGTCCTTTAGTTTCTGTATAACACAACCAATCTCTCACGTGAGTTTTGTTTGTTGGTGTATGTGTGTATGTGAAAAACGACGTTCGACAAAATCGTGGATTGTTTGAAGTTGTTTGGCCATTCACCAATATCGTTGGAGTACATTTTACTTTCGTTGTGCTTTTGTCTTGTAGATGATGTTGCTACATTAGAAGCATGTGCTGTGCTTTCTGCCTCTCTTTGGCTTGAAGATGATATGGCTAAATTGGAAGGACTTGCTGTACATTCGATTTCAGTTTGTCGTGTGAAAAATGTGGCTAAATCGTGAAGAGTTGCTGATCTTAATGGTAGTATTGGTAATGATGATTCTTCTAAGGCACTGCTTTCATCTACTACACAGTGGGACACGTCTTCTGTATTTTCTGCTTCGATTTCGTTGGATTCAGCACCATCACACACGACATTTAAAAATTCAGACAGCTTCGTGTTTTTATATAACATCTGGTTATTTTTCCATTTTCATCTGTCACATAGGCGCGGGGCCCTTAGAAGCGCGGGGCCCGTAGCATTTGCTACTTCTGCTACTAGGCTAATCCGGCGCTGGTCCTGGTGCCTATCTCACAATTTCCTTCAATTCCCACCGTACTTACATTTGCCTGGGTTGTCCGACTTGGGAGCAAAATGGGCCCTCATCCCTGTGATGGGGCCCGAGTTCGCCCATGTGGACCCACGTGCAGCCCAACTCAACTCCCAGCATACTCATCAGCTCAAGAGAGAGCATGCGCGGGCTCCGAGTTTCGCCCCACGCGGTTCCACGTTTATCCTTCCAGCTTTTCCATCGGCAGGAGAGACGAGCATTAATAGTCACTCTAGGAATTCGCTCGTCTGTGTTGCGAGCAGATCCCATCTAGCGTGACTACCTTTGCATCTCTATTTGCACCAGAGTAGCTCTCCCACGGCACCTGCCCTCTTAGCCAGACCGGAACTACCGTCTGTTTCCAGGGTCACCACGAGGAGGTGAGGGCATGGGGTTAGTGCTAGCTCACTAACCTGGCGCGCCGTGTTTTTTTTTGCTCCCTTGACCCCACATTCCCTTATGATTATCCCTGGCAATGGGGGTCAAAGGCGCATAGGAACAACGCCAGGATTAGTGAGCTGGCACTAATCAAGATCCTACCCAACCTCCATGTGGTGACCCTTGTAACAGAAAAAAGATCTTGTCTGGCTAAGCGGGTAGGGATCGAGGGAGAGCTACAGGTAGTGGTAGTAGTGCAGACATAGTCACGTTGGATGAGATCAGCTCACAACACAGACGAGTGGAATTCCAGAGTGACTATTAATGCACATCCCTCCCGGCCGATGGGACAAGCTGAACGGATAACCATAACGAGATGAGGGGTGCATCCAGAGAAGAGACATGGGTCCATGTGGAGCAAAACTTTGGCCCGAGATGAGTTGCACGTAGGGCAGTAGAGCGAAATTCGGAGCCCTGAGGTGGGGTACCGACTTGAGCTCAGTGTCCGGACAGTACAGAAGCATAGTAAATATGAGCACGTCAAAACAGATGGAAATGGTGGGGCAGGCACCAGGGCAGAGCGAGCACGCATGCGGACGATGCACAGGTGGACCCACCAGTGGGCATACGTGCACGGCGCTAATGGAGGAGCAAAGAGAGGCCATGGCAGGCTAGGAGTGAGCGGCCCACCCAAATGTGCAGAAAAACTGTAAAGCCCAGCAGAGGTGTGAATCCACTGCGTGTTTCCGCTAGCAAGGAATTACTACTGCCTTGTAGTTAGATTGGGGACAATCAAAGAATAGCGGAGCAAACCGTACACAAAACTGGATGGAAGGAAAACCAAAAGTAGTCCATAAAATATAAAAAAATATTGAAAAAACGGGTTACCTGGGCAGATGACGCTCATCAACCCAGGAGGGCAAGTCGTCTAAGGGTCACTACCCTAAAAGAAAATAGCAACCTGCTGTCTTGTAGGTCGGCTTGGGACAGTCAAAGACTAACAGAGAGCAAACCCAGTAAACGCAGGTTGAAATCGGACACATGTCACCGAAGGACAAACATTACCGTATGATTATCCCTGGCAATAAGTTAACATTTGCCACCATAGACAGGAAACATTACCGTATGATTATCCCTGGCAATAAGTTAACATTTGCCACAATAGACAGGAAACATTACCGTATGATTATCCCTGGCAATAAGTTAACATTTGCCACCATAGACAGGAAACATTACCGTATGATTATCCCTGGCAATAAGTTAACATTTGCAACAATAGACAGGAAACATTACCGTAAGATTATCCCTGGCAATAAGTTAACATTTGCAACAATAGACAGGAAACATTACCGTATGATTATCCCTGGCAATAGACATGAAACATTACCGTAAGATTATCCCTGGCAATAAGTTAACATTTGCAACGATAGACATGAAACATTACCATAAGATTATCCCTGGCAATAAGTTAACCAAAAACAAAAGAACCTCACAGCAGCATGCTGTTGTTCCATGATGCAGTATTCAAGAAGGTCCATCATTTTCACAAGTGAATGAAACTGCATGCAACAATTGTTGACATCTACACATACACCCACCATGTACTCTCAGAAATGGGAACAAAGCGCTGTAAGAATACACACAAACATCAAGTTTAATGGTTATACCACTAAATGATATCTTTATATGTAAGAATACACACAAACATCAAGTTTAATGGTTATACCACCAAATGATATCTTTATGTAAGAATACACACAAACATCAAGTTTAATGGTTATACCACCAAATGATATCTTTATAAACTACCAACAACCATCAAGTTTAATGGTTATACCACCAAATGATATCTTTATAAACCACCAACAACCATCAAGTTTAATGGTTATAACACCAAATGATATCTTTATAAACTACCAACAACCATCAAGTTTAATGGTTATACCACTAAATGATATCTTTATAAACTACCAACAACCATCAAGTTTAATGGTTATACCACCAAACAATATCTTTATAAACTACCAACAACCATCAAGTTTAATGGTTATACCACCAAACGATATCTTTATAAACTACCAACAACCATCAAGTTTAATGGTTATACCACCAAATGATATCTTTATAAACCACCAACAACCATCAAGTTTAACGGTTATACCACCAAACGATATCTTTATAAACTACCAACAACCATCAAGTTTAATGGTTATACCACCAAATGATATCTTTATAAATTACCAACAACCATCAAGTTTAACGGTTATACCACTAAATGATATCTTTATAAACCACCAACAACCATCAAGTTTAATGGTTATACCACCAAACGATATCTTTATAAACTACCAACAGCCATCAAGTTTAATGGTTATACCACCAAATGATATCTTTATAAACTACCAACAGCCATCAAGTTTAACGGTTATACAACCAAACGATATCTGTATAAATTACCAACAACCATCAAGTTTAACGGTTATACCACCAAACGATATCTTTATAAACTACCAACAACCATCAAGTTTAATGGTTATACCACCAAATGATATCTTTATAAACTACCAACAGCCATCAAGTTTAATGGTTATACCACCAAATGATATCTTTATAAACCACCAACATCCATCAAGTTTAATGGTTATACCCCCAAATGATATCTTTATAAACCACCAACAGCCATCAAGTTTAATGGTTATACCACCAAATGATATCTTTATAAACTACCAACAGCCATCAAGTTTAATGGTTATACCACCAAATGATATCTTTATAAACTACCAACAACCATCAAGTTTAATGGTTATACCACCAAATGATATCTTTATAAACCACCAACAACCATTTTTCAACTATTCTATCTGATTTTGTGATATTTTTTCCACCTGACTTAAACTTGTAATACCAATACATTCAAAATGATACAAGAAACCGGATTATCAGGGTCACTGTCTATCAAGATGCAGAAACTTGTCAGGACTTTCGTTCTAGACCAGATGTCAACTATGTCTGTGAGCCTGGTCTGTTCTACCACAGTTAAATAATCCTGACATTTCCTCACTCTAGGATAAGGTTTGTATCCTACCAAATGTGTTCCTTGACCAAAGATGTTGATGCAACAAGTTGTCAGATTTGGTAGATGATGTTCAACATTTGAAGTTAGCCAAGAGCAGATAGTAGTGTCTACTGTCATATAGTAGATCTGTCATATCTGACTGAGAATTGACTGTAGCTGTAGTAGAAGTATCTACTGTCATACAGTAGATCTGTCATATCTGACTGAGACCTGACTGTAGTAGTAGTAGTAATAATGTCTACTGTCATATAGTAGATCTGTCATATCTGACTGAGAACTGACTGTAGTAGTAGTAGTAGTAGTAGTATATAGCACCACACAACAGCTATTTCTGTCATGTTTGTTTGCTTGAAATATATTGCATATATCTGTTGTTTCCTGTTGTGGGTTACTCAGAGCTCACTGTAGTTTCAATAGGCCTGTGAGTGTATCTTAGCATATATTCAGGACAAAACAAACAGAAAGGTTATGAGAAAACAAAGCGTGATGTGCAAGCTGGCTGGAAATACCTGGGGAGTTGATAGTCGAATCCTGAGTCAGGTATACACTGGTGCAGTTAGACCGACCGTGGAATATGCATCATTGTCACGGATATCAGCAGTCCATTCAAACAAATTGATACTGGAAAAAACTCAAAACAGGTGTGTGCGCACTATTTTGGGAACCATCAACTCTACACCAATTGTAGAAATGGAAAAGGCAGCCAACATCCAGCACTTGGAAGACAGAAGAAGGAGAAAAGTGATTCTACTGACTGAAAGGATCAAAAGGATGCCTCACCATCCACTACATAGACAAAATGGCGGCTAGGACAAAAAACAGACTAAAGCTTACAAGTCACTCTCTCTCTCTCTTGCGATCACTGCCCAGACTGATGTACCAGATCTTGCCATAAATTCTATTCATGTGGAAATCTGATTCATGCAGCCTTAGCATTGGTGTATTTTACGTCACATCTTCAGCACCATTTGGAACTCTGGTGCTTATCCTTCGGCGATGTGTCCGGTTTCAGCCAGCGTCTACTCGGTTTGCTCTCTGTTCTGTAGCCATCTAGTGTTTTTATGGTGTGGGGTAGCTAGCCCCACGTCCAACATCCTTAGTCGCCTCTTACGACATGAGTGGCAGGTAACAGTGGTTATATTCTTTACACCCCAATTTGGGCCCCAGTAACCACTCGGGCAGCTCACAAGTCTAAACCACAAAACAAAAGAAATAGGAAAGTCATACTTGGAACTACTAAACCACAACTCCATACCAGAAGAATTACTTTTGATCACTGGGAACCAGACTCAGTGGCATTAAACTGCTCAACCTCCATCCCTAAATTGTTAAGCAAAGATGCTGAGCCTAATCTAGTGAAGAAAACAATTACAATGGAACATCTCCATTACATGTTTCCCGAAGACAGCTGGATAAGAATTTACACAGATGGATCGGCAATGGAGGCAACTATGAATGGTGGAGCAGGAGTGTAGATTAGGCACCCAGATGCTACTACTGTGTCTCTAGCAGCCCCTACTGGAAGAATATATTCCAACTACAAAGCAGAACACTTAGCCCTTCTGATGGCAGCACAACACATGAATAACCCACAAGCACATGAACCTGCAGGCAAGATGGTATTTCTTACAGACTCACTGTCAGCTATACAAGCCCTGGAGGCTAAATCCACTGACAGCTCAGTACAAAACCTAAAAAGAGAACTTGTTCAGCTTTCAGAAGAAGCAGAAATTCACTTGCAGTGGATTCCATCTCACTGTGGCATTGCAGGCAATGAGAGTGCCATGGCTTAGCTAAGGAGGACAGTGCCAAAGAGCAAATCTACAAACCCCTGTCTTTTCAAGAGGTATAAACCCTCATATGGAGAAAATCTGCAGTAGACTGGAAGACAAACATTGGATATGATTATGGAAAAGACTCCCTCAAAGACCTAAGCAGGACAGACCAGGTCATTATATTTCGACTACGCACCGGACACTGCAGACTCAACAAACACTTATATAGACTAGGAATAAGTCAAACAGCTCTCTGCCAGTGTCAGTAGGCGGAACAGACACCGGAGCATATCCTACAAGACTGTCCTCTCCTGGGTGAGCTGAGAAGCAACATGTGGCCACACCCAATCGACCTGAAAACTAAGCTTTGGGAAAACCTGACAGACCTGAAGCTGACCGCCCAGTTTGTCGTCCAGAGTAAATTAAGCGCATGACCAGAGATCGCTAAAGAATTTATTCAGGACAGATTTGAAGTATGTTCACTGCATTCTTGGTGTAAGCAATCATGTAAGCAATCATGTAAGCAATCATGTACACATTAACTGATTCACTAGGTTTTTTTTTACCCTCGGACGGAATTATTTTTTAGTTTCACAAAAATCTCACATGTAGTTTCATCATCATCAAGGTGCGTATCCTTTATAGGACGTTGCTCTCTTTGCAGCGCATCTGAAATTCACTCGGTCTCTAGCCAGTTCACCCACTTTGTCGATGGTCAAATTCATGGTTTCTTTAATATCTTGTAGCCATCTTCTTCTTGGTCTGCCTCTTCGTCCTGGGACCCTGCACTCTAATATTGTTCTTTCCAGGCCATTGTGACACTTAATGTGACCAAAGTATCTAATTTTTCTGTATTTACTGTATAGTATGTTGTTTATCAGCCAATTCTCATTTAGATCTTTCAGGACATCAGTGTTCTTTCTTTTTCTGTCCATGGTATTCGTAGGATCTTTCTGTAGCATTTAGTTTCAAAGGACTGGATTTTCGTTCTTGTTTTTATGTAATGGTCCATGTTTCACAACCATAAGTAGCCACTGGGAAAATGCATGTTCTCAATATTTTCAATTTTAATATTTTGCTGGTGCTTTGACACGTGTTTTCATTGTGTTTAACTTCTTGAGCCCAGGTATTCGCAGCTCTCTACATATTGAAGTTCTTCATTGTTTATTTGGATGTTAGGTGAGCCTTTTGCTTTGTCAGTTGACATTATTTTTGTTTTTGTGTATTCAAATATAGATGTTGGTCTTCACTATGTTTCTTGGTCGCCATGATTAGGTTTTCCAAACCCTCTTTGCTGGTGAATCATAATACTGTATCGTCTGCGTATCTTAGCTCTGGTATGGATTTGCCACCTATATTGAAAGGGTCATAATTGACATAGTTGGCATCGTCTTTTACATTTCTCATGATGTTCTCCGCATATATATTGAATAATTATGGGGACAAAATACATCCCTGTCTTACACCCTTTTGAATCTCGAACCATTCAGCTATTTCACCTCCTATTTTAATGGTTGCCTGTTGTTCGTGGTATATAGATTCTATGAGTTGTATTATGTGTGTTGGAAAATGCATGTCTTTCATGATGTTCCACATTTTCTGATGTTGTATATGGTCGAAAGCCTTGCTATAGTCTATGAAACATTCATCCAGGTCTGTGTTGTATTCTCTGCATTTCTCGATAATGAGTCTCATGCTACAAATATGGTCTCTAGTACTTCTACCTCTTCTAAAATCTGCTTATGTTTTGTGTATTTCGTCTTCTAATTTTTGTTCCATCCTCTTCATGATGATTCTTAATAGGATTTTGCTGGCATGACTTATAAGGACAATAGTTCTGTAGTTGGTGCATAGTTTCAGATTTCCCTTCTTTGGAATAGGTATAAATACTGATCTTTTCCATTTCTTTGACCAGCAGGAGCTATTCCATATCTTTGTGCACAATTTATGATATACCCGAACACTGGCCTCCCCACCTGCTTGAATCGCACCTGGTGACTTCCTCTCTTCAGACTTTTGATGGCCAGGTGCACTTCATCCAACATGGGCTCTGGTTCTGTCTCTTCGCTTTCTATTGTTATCTTATGTGGATTTTTAGATGTGTCTTCATACATGTTTCTGCAGTACTCACTCTATCTTTCTAGTACATGTTTCTTTTCTGTTAATGTTTTGCCATTGTTATCGTTTATGACTTGTATTGATGGGCTGAAGTCATGTGTCATAATATTAATTTCGTTGTACATTTCCCTCTCTTTCCCTTGTTTTCGTAATTCATGAATTTTATTGCATGAGGTGACTGTGTTGTTTCTTGTCTTTTCGGATTTCTTTCTTGACTTCTCTTGAGCAGTTTTTATATTAAGTGCTGTTTCATTCTAACCCTGTTTGTTTTAGCTTTCTTCTTTCTTCAATTAGCTTCAGTGTTTTTCTTCAGTTATGTATGATGTACTTTCAGTTATGTACTTTTCTGGGTATGATGTTTTGTGTGGTGGAGATTAATATATCTCTTGCCTGTGTTACCAGTTCGTCAGGTGTCATGCCTTCTTGAGCCGCCATAAGTATGTCATATTTGTTTTGTATTTCTATGTTGTATTTAAGTGGAATGGCATTTGTATCAAAACGTATAGGGCCAGTTCCTTTCTTTGTTGTCTTCAGTCTTAATTTAAACTCTACCACCAGCAGTTCATGGTCGGAGTCACAGTCTGCTCCGGGTAGTGTCTTTACTGATAGAATACCTGTTATCTATCTTCTTTGGACCAAGATGTAACTTATTTGGTTTCTGGTGTTGCCATCTGGTGAGGTCCAGGTGTATAGTCTTCTTGGATGTTGCCTACTTAGGGTGTTCGTAATGGAGAGATTATTTTCTAAGCAGAATTCAATTAGTTTTGTGCCTCTTTCGTTTCGTTGTCCTATACTGAAAGACCCTTTTATCTTTTTCTCCTCTTCAGCTGTTTCTTTGCTGACTTTTGCGTTGAAATCGCCCATTACTATCAGGATGTCTCTTTTACCAACTTTGTCTATTGCTTCTTGTAAATTTATGTAGAATTCATCGATCTCGTCATCAGGAGCTGTGATTGTTGGGGCGTATGCTTGGATTATTGTGATGTTTCTGTTCTTTGTCTTTAATCTTATCATGATGAGTCGCTCGTTGAATCTCGTCATCAGGAGCTGTGATTGTTGGGGCGTATGCTTGGATTATTGTTATATTTCTGTTCTTTGTCTGTAATCTTATCATGATGAGTCGCTCGTTGAATCTCGTCATCAGGAGCTGTGATTGTTGGGGCGTATGCTTGGATTATTGTGATGTTTCTGTTCTTTGTCTGTAATCTCATCATGATGAGTCGCTCGTTGATGGGGTTGTATCCAAGTAGTGTTGTGGATATTTTTTTTGCCAAAATGAAGCCGACCCCACTCTGTCCACTTTTTTCCTTCCCGAGTATATCACTATGTCCCCTGTTGAGGTTTTAAAGTGCCCCTGGCCAGCCCATCTGTGCTCGGTTAATCCAAGTATAGGTGTTTTCATTCTCTCCATCTCATTGCAAATCATATGGAGTTTGCTATGGTAAAGACTCCTTACATTTCATGTTCTTATTCTTAATTTCTTCCATAGTCCAATGGCAAGTCTTTCTGCAGTAAGACAGTCGGGCTTTTGGCCGTCATCACATTTACTTGTACTTGATCTGCCATTTTTTCTTCCCAGTTGGCAGAATTGGTCTGACTGGCCTGGGGACACGCCATCAGATCTTGGAGTTTTAGTTAATTTCATGTTCTGCATCAAGTTCTTGGCAACATACAATCAGTAGTTTGCCATTGCTTTCTGACTGGTTCTGGCCACTTAACCATACTAATCTCTGGTGTGCCCTGAGCCCGATACCAGGCTGTTCCAGCTCCTGCCTTCAAAGCCGTTGTTGACATTGTCAATCTTCCATCGGCAGTCTTGTGTACTGTAGAAGGGAGACTTCCTTCGAGTTTCTCTCTACATAACGTGAAGTTTAGCTAAACTAAAATATTGTTTCAAAATATGATTTATAATATGACATTATTTATCAAATTGAAGACCGCCTGTTCGATGCCAGGGCCCGCAAGGGAAGCAAAGAATAGTGCCACTGTGGACCTACAAGGCATGTCGTAAGAGACGACTGATCTAGGAAACTACCTAGTAATTAAAAGCATCGCAGAAAGTGGTTGTGCACATCTACTTGTAGGCAGATAACTGACACAAAGCACAATCGCTCTTAGGTTCAGATCACATACAAATCATGCAGAGTGGTTAACAAGTGATCGATATGGAGCGTCTGAAGAAGACAAAATTGAAGACAAATGGATGTAGTTTTACAAAATATTTACTGTATTAGCAAATATAATGCAGTGTTAATTATACAGGAAACATATTAGTATTCATTAAATATTGAAATTGGGAGAACAAAAACTTTGACTAAACAAGTTCGACTAATTTCTTTATATTGGTAATCCATTTATGAATAGATGAACATCAAGAAAATTGTGGATGGATTGTTTATGAACTATTTACAAACTAGCATGATGAAGATTCCAGAAAAATCTCATGTTTTTTGGTCACATGATATCCTAGAATGAATGGTAAACTCTACTTCACTTCTATTTCTAGCATAAGCCACGATGATATGTTATCATTCACTTTTTAAGTTAATATAAAAGTTGAATAGGAACAGAAAGTAATGGACAGGCAACGAAATATGTCTAATCTATAAAACAATGATATGTCTCTGTGATAAGACTTGTGGATCTTTAAAGCAATGGCCCGTAATGAATTGTCAATGTTAAATTTTGTATACATTTGTTTTGGGAATCAATTGTGTTCAATTTTAAGGTGCAGAATGACAACTTGTTCAAAGTTTGTAGGTCAACTTGGTTGGTATTAGTGACATTAAAAAAAATAGATTTCATTCTTTTCTCTCTCTAATGATACACAATTGATATGTTCAGATGCTCAACTGCTGCAGCTTCTTTAGCTAGTCTTGTCTGCTGTTTCATTTCCTTGTATACACTAGTTACAAAACATTTCCAATATTCTGAACTTTGATCAGTAATTTTAGCTCACAACATCAGATGTTCTCTATATCATTTCTATAGATTTGATTAAAACAAAGAAATTCAAACAAATCTAAGTTAAAGAATATCATGCAATGTTGGTAACATGTGTCACAGTTAATACTACTATAATCACTAAGAAAGTTCGAGAATTAGGCGTTAAGTTTGAACATGCCAGACAGTGTCGTCTTCGTGGTAGAGAGAGAAGATTTAGTAATTAACTTCTCATGGGTACAGTGAGCTAATGGACTTTAGGATGGCTGCTGCAGCGGAGGACAGAGCATGAATGGGAATGCCCAATGTGCCATGATGTCGATTGCATAACATAACTAAGAAAGTGCAAATTAAACAAAAATAGTAACAATAATCATCAAATATATTCATAGAAAAAGAAACATGACATTTCTAAAGTTTCTTTCCAGTATAAGAAGTGTCATCTTCAATGTCTTTCTAAGTTACTTTATTAAGGAAATCATGCATTGTAAACATGACATTTCTAAAGTTTCTTTCCAATACAAGAAGTGTCATCTTCAATGACTTTCTAAGTTACTTTATTAAGGAAATCCTGCATTGTAAACATGACATTTCAAAAGTTTCCTTCCAGTACAAGAAGTGTCATCTTCAATGTCTTTCTAACTTACTTTATTAAGAAAATCATGCATTGTAAACATGACATTTATAAAGTTTCTTTCCAGTACAAGAAGTGTCATCTTCAATATCTTTCAAAGTTACTTTATTAAGGAAATCATGCATTGTAAACATGACATTTCTAATCTAAAGTTTCCCATCAGAATGTGTTCTTTGGTGATTTATTAGAGATACCTTATGAGCAAATCTTGTATCACAAACATCACACGTATAAGGTTTCTCTCCAGTATGTGTTCTTGTATGTACTTTTAGATTACTATCACGAGTAAACCCTACACCGCAAACATTACATTTGTAGGGTCTCTCTCCAGTATGTATTCTTATGTGCCTTACTAGAGAATGACGACAAGACAATCTTGTATCGCAATAATCACATTTGTACAGTTTCTCTCCGGTGTGTACCCATGTATGATTTGTTAGACTATTAGAGTATGCATATCTTACACCACAAACATCACATATGTAAGGTTTCTCTCCAGTATGTGTTCTTTTATGTTTTAATAGAGCACTTCTATCAACACATCCTATACCACAAACATCACATAAGTAAGGTTTCTCTCCAGTATGTGTCTTTGTATGTTTTAATAGATAACTTCTTTCAGCAAATCCTACACCACAAACATCACATATGTAAGGTTTCTCTCCAGTATGTGTCTTTGTATGTTTTAATAGATAACTTTTTTCAGCAAATCCTACACCACAAACATCACAAATGTAAGGTTTCTCTCCAGTATGTGTCTTTGTATGTTTTAATAGATAACTTCTTTCAGGAAATCCTACACCACAAACATCACATATGTAAGGTTTCTCTCCAGTATGTGTCCTTTTATGTATTAATAGACAACTTCTAGCTTCAAATCCTGCACCACAAACATCACATATGTAAGGTTTCGCTTCAGTATGTGTTCTTTTATGTTTTAATAGACAAATTCTATAAGCATATCCTGCACCACAAAGATCACATTTGTAAGGTTTCTCTTGATTATGTGCTTTTATATGTGTTTTAAGATAACAGTACAGAGCAAATCCTGCCTGACATAAATCACATTTGTATGGTTTCTCTCCAGTATGTGTTCTTTGATGTTTTAATAGAGTACTTCTATAAGCATATCCTGCACCACAAACATCACATTTGTAAGGTTTCTCTTGATTATGTGCTTTTATATGTGTTTTAAGATAACAGTACAGAGCAAATCCTGCCTGACATAAATCACATTTGTATGGTTTCTCTCCAGTATGTGTTCTTTGATGTTTTAATAGAGTACTTATATAAGCATATCCTGCACCACAAACATCACATTTGTAAGGTTTCTCTTGGTTACGTACTATTGTATGTGTAACAAAATGATCATGTTGAGTTTGAATAAGTATATCACTTTGCAATCTGTCAGTCACATTAACTGTATGAAGATCAGTATTCTTGTCACTCACAGAAAATATCTTATCTGACTCTACCATACAATCTTCATTCTGTAATGTTGGCTGATAGTCAGTCTGAGTGTCACAAACATTTCTTGTACTTCCATGACAGACAACAGAATCCAAGGATGCTTCATTTTCAGTCATTCTTAAATGTGCCTGATTGTCTCTGATCATTTCTGAAACACTTGTACCACTGTTCTTGTTTACCATTGTATTTATTTTATAGCTGTCATATTCAGGTAAGACATCTGAAAGTTGATCATGTTCCCTCAGGTGCAAGTAGTTGCTATCACTTATCACATTCTTATAAGGCAGCAAATATTCTTGTTTGATGAAGGGAAGATGGTTCTGTGTATGGCAATGTAACTCTGAAATGAACAAGGAAAATATCAAAATTTAAAAAAATTTTAACTAGTAACTGTTCTCAAATTATTAAATTAACAAAACCATGCAGATCTACAGACCTCCTGTTGTCCTGACCATCTAAGAAACTAGATCACCAACAATGTGCATGCTTGCTATTCGAATATGGTAATTAAGTGATATGCCATAGTTCCAGATTGTGCTGAATAAATTGTTAGACTTGAATGAAACAAATAGTGTAGCAATATAAACTAGCATGTATGAGGCCACAGGTGCAATAAATAAAAGGGACAACAGCGTACCAGTTGGCCTACACGCTCTGATATAAACCAATAAAAGGTTCGCATTAGATTGAAAAGTGCATGTCTCTGTTTAAAGAGGCTTTAATCCTCTACATAACAAACAAGGGCCAGTGAGCTGGCATTGACTAAGGCCCTACCACACCTACCTGGAAACAGACTGCAGCTTTTAGTCTGGCTAAGTGGGTGGGGATCAAGGGAAAGCTGTCGCACTGTATGATATTAGTGTGTGTGCAATCATGAATGCTATGAGATCTGTTCGCAACACAGACAAATAGAATCCCAAAGTGAATGTGTACACACCTGTCTCCTGATCGAAGTCTAGCGAGAATAACAAGTAGGAGTGCAGTACAAATGAAGGTAAAATGAATTACGAAAAGGGTGCAACAAATCGTCAGAGTGGTAAACTTACATGTGACCAGAATAAATGGCCACAGAATATTTGCACACTCTTGGCGAGTCTGTAAAAGGTCAATGCAATCTGTCTGTGTCATGTCGGCACAAGGGAAAATTGTAGTAAAATATGTACCAGAGGCAGAATGCAGGGGGTGGGTAGGGTAGGCTGAGCGCCTATGAAAGTGTCCTCCATGTGAAAACTGATATGGACAATACTGGCCGAGCGCAAACACAAAAATTGCATTGAGTTTAATGAATCTGCGCTTACTTATTTACTTGTATTCAGTCTCAGCATTAAAGTCCAGAGGTAATACTCCAAATTGCCTTTACAAAACGAAAAGTGCCCAAAAGCGGTTGAAAATTATGCTATTTCAGAACGACCTCACCCAGTCAGGAAAGTTGCAAAGCATGATCCCGCTCAGTTGTGCTGTATATTTGGGCTTGTGTATAATGTGCGCCAAAGAGCATGTCTACACTTTGCAAACTTTTGAGTGGTTGTTCTGGATTAGGAACAATTTCACCTGTTTTGGAGCAGATATCTTTGGACTTGTTTAATGCCCGTGTGATGCTGGGGTCTACAAGGGAAGCAAAGAATAGTACAACTGCAACCTACAAGGCATGTTGTAAGAGGCGACTGATGTAGAACCTAGGAAGCTACCTAGTTCATAAAAAGCATTGCAGAAATCGGTTGTGCTGGCCTACTTGTAGGCGCATAACCGGAACAACATACAATTGCTCTTAGGCTCAGATCACATACAAATCACACAAAGTGGTTAACAAGTGGTAGCTATGGAGTGTTTGAAGAAGGACTTGCTTAGGTTTTTTTATGTTGACAATACCTAGATTTTCGATTTTGTTGATGTCGTTTCAGTTTAGGAACATTCTCAACCGTGTTGGGACCTGTGTCATTTTGTTGAAGAAGAAGGTGCAAATGACATTAAGGAAGCACTAAAAGAATATGAAGATGGCAAAGGAGCAAACGAAGATCAAATTAGTGTGAACAAGTTGAATGCAGATTCAAAACTCACTGCAGTAATGTTAGATGGAATTGTTAACCAAATATGGGAAAGAAAAAAGATTCCTAATGACTGGAAAAATGGAATCATTATTCCAATCTCGAAGAAAGGTGACTTTTCACATTGCAACAATTGAACAGGCACAACCTTGCTATGTTTTCTTGAAAAGGTACTCTGCATGACAATATCTAATAGAATGAGTAGATCATTAGAAAGAGTTATATCTGAAGATCAGAAAGGATTTAGAAAAAGAAGAAATTGTTGTGACTATATCTTTACTGTGAAGAATTTTGAGTTTCTACTTTGCATTTTCCCTTCTGAAGAAGCAGAAAAGTTTGAGCCATGACCGAAACATATGCAGTCAGGCGCTAGAATGCAACTTTTAATTTTTACGCTCCTCCTACATCACCCACCCCAGTTCCCCAGGGAGGAGAGCCTTTCCAGATGAAAGAACACAGCTTTTGTGCACGGCCATCATATCCAGCCCTGGTTCTACCAGGAAGGGCAGTTTTGTTAGTCTCTAGGGCACAGTTTTTAATTTTGCGCTCTGCCAATTTCACTATCCTTATTATCTGTGCTTGGCCTTTAGTACAGTTAACTGCATTCTCTTTCTTCGACGCAACAGACATAATAACTCAGACTTCACAAGGACTTGCCTAGAGCTGGTAAATTTGGTATGACCATTTACTTTGAGTGATGGCAGTTATCGTTTACGACTTTCCTCCATTTAGTGGTCATTTGTACAATATTTGTAGCTGTCATGTTTCTTTGGGCGTTGTCAAGAAAACACATGTGGCCGCAGTTTTCTCTGTACTGCTCTCCCTCGATCCCCACCCACTTTGCCAGACTAGTTAGCCTTAACTTATTTCAGGGCCACCCTGTGGAGGTGGGGTAGGGTTTGATAAGTGCCAGCTCACTGACTCTAGCGCATTATTGTCACTTTGTTTCATTGTGCCTGCGGCCCCACAGTAGATAAAAAAGATCAATAAAATAGCATAAAAGATTGGACTACGGATCAACACAAACAAAACCAAAGTTATGGAGATAAACCTGAAGATACATACAAATAGAGGACACCAAGCTAGAGATAGTAACAGATTTTAACTACTTGGGCAGTACTGTTTCTTCAGATGGGAACGTTATGGTCGAAACTTTACACAAAGATTTGAAAGTGCAAATGCAGCCTACAACTGGCTTCCCAACATCTGGAGATCTAACATTACCAACACTAAGACAAAGCTCCAGATATACAAAATAAGTATCATAATGTGGGAATCTTCATGTTAAAAACTTGAGTAGGTGGTGTCCATGAGTCCAGAACAACAGGTCACCTAGGAAAAGGTAAACTATACAAAGTTCGGGCCCAAAAGTTTGCAAACCAGAGAGGGCAGTTCATCTAAGGACAGTTCATCCCACTAGAAAAGACAACTTCCACTAGCTGGAAAGTTGGAAACAACCAACAACTAAGGTGACCTATAAACAAAAACTGGTGGAAATTGGATGCACTTGATTATAACAAAGTGCAATTTACCTCATTTTATTCATAAAGTATGGAAAAATTAGCTGGAAGAAGTTTGTTGAAGACCTGTGCCCCGCTGGGAGTTGAAAGGTGAAGAAGAAGAAACCGCTGGTAGGCACAGTGTCCCATTTTGGAGTGTCCAAAATTCTTTTTTTGCCATGCTACTTGTCGTCACAGCAAAAGCATTGCTCTCTTTCCTAACAACTCTCCTGCTACACCGAACTGCAAAAGCCCATTACAACACAAGAGATAAACAACCAATCCATCTGTGTAAATAATAATGTCACCCTCTGTGAAATTTTCCCTGATCAATTCCTGCAACTCTATTTCTACAGTCACTTTTGTTTCACGGTTTTTTTTATCTACTTTCACTGTCAAGTGTGATAATGGCATGGAAAGAGATCTGTGCATTTATGGCACATATATCTCATTCTTTACTCTATTCTATAGAGTGTACACAAGTTGAATGACATCATCTGTAAACCATTAAAAGTAAACAATAATAAACTCAAATTTAAGAGTAAATAATTACTTCACCTTTCATTTCATTATCATCTTTAGTTTCCAACTTTACCGCATGTCTCTGGAAAAAAAATGTCTAATCATGTTTTTTAATTGCCAAATGTATGGAAAATAGCAATAACTAATGTAAAACAAACAGAATATAGATTTGTTCTATTTGTATCAATCATTTGATATAATTGTCAATAAAAGTTGTGCTAAGTGATAGTCATAGAAGGTAACACTATCCTGATGATATCTGACCCAGATTGATTGAATCCTTCTTAAAATGCCAGCTGTATCCTGGTCGTGCATAGTCATGATCTACTTGGTCCCCATCTTCTCACCCAACTCATGTTTGGCTCCTCGTGCCACATCCCGGGCATCAGTCTCGGCTGACTGGCTAAACAACATGAGTGGGTGGGAGAAATCTTGCTTAACCGTCCTAAGTCCTCCCCCATTTACCCTTCCCATATCCTTCCAAGTTGCGACAATGTAATAGGACAATGGTATTGCACTGAGCCAGATAGGATTACACTGCTTAAAGGGACCCATGGTGAAGAAGGACTTTTGTGTGTTGGAACGGAATATCTGGACGAGTGGAGATGCACAAAACACTGATGTACATGACACAGCCAAAGTGAATAGTCCAGATCTTCTTCTCTCGTTCGTTCTTCATGGCCAATTTTATCATTCTATTTGTGATATTTGATCTTTGACAAGAACTGCTTTTTTATGTTGTGCGATTATACGCCCATGGTAACTAGGCCCGCTAGCCCTAGAACGATCCATTGTGCCGTATATTTTGGCTTGGATCTACGCCTTTACAATCATCTTTTTACCGTATATTTGGGCTTTGTGATCTACGCCAAACAGTGAATCTACACTGAACGCCCTTTCTGACTGTGAGGTCGTTCCGAATAAGGAACATTCTCGGTCATTGGAGACTGGTGTTCTTGTCATACAAGCGATCATATGTTGGCGGTATGCTTAGCCTTTATATGATCTGAGCCATGGTGTTTGGACGTCATCTTACTCCATGTAGGATGATCGGCGTCCGAAAAGTATTGCCCTCAGCCAATGTTTGGGTTTGTGCCAGTCAAGCCGTTGCATTATCTGCCTTACTTTTCTATCCACGGTGAGTTTGTTCCTGAGTAGGAGTATTATTCTCAGTCATTTCGGGGTGCAGGTCGGCATTTGGCAATTTGCAAGGGTTTACTCTGCATTTTCCCTGCCCCCAGGAAACACTGGTCTGGGGCTGCGCACAGATATTCTAGAGTGTTATTTCAATCAGCGCTATAAACGCAACTGAAATTTTTCCGCTCGCCTACATCACCCACCTCAGTTCTTCCGGGGATGTTAGTTGTTAATGTACCTTGCCCGGTTGTCCCAGGAAGGGCAGTTTCGTTAGGCACTAAATGCAAATTTAGGATTTGCGCATTAGCATTACCCCCTCAGTTCTTCCGGGGATGTTAGTTGTTTATGTAACAGTACCCTGCCAGTTGTCCCAGGGAGGACAGTTTCGTTAGGCACTAAAACGCAACTTTAGGATTTGCGCTTGGCAAACTTTACCCAATAGGTTTATCTGCGTTTGGCCTCTTGTATGGAGTTTACGAATCTTCCCACATATCATCATGATGTGTTGCAATGTTTTGGAGACACTTGCAGAGACTATTAATTTGTACTGTATTCAAGTCTCTGCTGGGCTTTCCAGTTTTCCCTGCTTATCTAGGTTGTTTGCTCACCCCTACGTTTGCCACGCCTTCCCGTCACTCCATCATCAGCACCTTGCGTGTCTTTGGACTCACCTGTGTTTCGTCCGTATGCGTGCCTCGAGACTGCCATGACACGCAGCTTGCCTCGGGCTCCGAGTTTCGCCCCACATCTCTGCTCTGGATGCACCTCTCATCCTTTCATGTTCATGTACAGCCCTTCCCTTCGGCCGGGAAGCTGATAATTGTTGTGCGACGTTCACGGAAGCATGAGCATGCTCTGCCTAAAGAACAGGTGCTGAAGACGGAGGTGTAGGGCCAGGAGGCTACCAGAAACCGAGGTATTATGCAATCTGTAGAGAGTTGTTGTTATCGAACCCCAGGAAGTACGGGCTTTTGCCCTTTTTCCTATATTTGAGTACCTGGCTTTCTTGAAGACACAAAAGACTCCACAACAACTCTAGGCATTTAGTGTTATGCTTAGTGTTGTGGAAACTCCTACTCAAGTAGAGTCTAATGGTAACCACTTCTGTACCTCTTTTTTCTAGTGCGGTAGATGCTCTAGAAGCATCACTCATTGACCAGGCTGGTCAATCTGCATGTGATTCTAGACCAAAAAGTTACATCCGCGATTGCTCAAATGGCGTGATTTTTCATGCTTTAACACTTTAGCTTTGACATAACCAGTTTTTGCTTTCTTGCACCTGTCAACTTTTTGGTGTGTTGCTTGAGAGCATGGCCTGCATTTCTACCTGTCCACAGGAGTCTTAATTTTGTTATGACAATGTTCAGACCCGCAGATCCACAATTGAATGCCAAAACAACAAGAGATGTTGCAGTCTCTACAGACATTCTTGATGAAAAGATAGTTTTTGGACATCTCTGCCAAATTGGGGAGTTAAAGCTTTCATTGGCATTCTGAGTGTCCATCTTGGAACAGCATTGAAGAAATGATACAATGCTGGGTCTGTTATATCAAAATGAGATATATCATCTTGCCAACTTCTGGTGTGAATGTTGACCGATATTTTTGAAAAGGTGCATTTGTGGCAATCGACCACTTGTAATGGCACCAGGACTTCTCACCATCTGGACAGAATTTGTGCTAGCATGTGAAAGAATTCACCTAGAACGCTTTTTTTCATTTTATCAGTATCAGGAGCATACAATTTCAGATTTGTTGCATAAATATTTATTATTTTAACAATCTTTGGCTGTGTCAGTTTCCTGTTGAGAAGGCTTTGTTTTCATTTTTCAGTTTGCCCAGCAAGCTAAACATTCTTTAAGCTATGTGATTGAATTGATACAATCTTCTTTGACAATTTGAATATCAGTTACTTAAATTAGAAGAATATTCATCTGGCAAATGATTTGCCTCTACAAAAGTTATGGGATCTCCACCACAGCACATCTGGCCATAAACAAGTCTTTTCGCAATGACCTGGCAAAATTATCATTCACATGATTGGTTGGCTGTGGTTTGGATGAACACTGGACATTTTTCATATACTGTCATTACTAACTACTTAATTCACTTATGATTATGCCCCATTCATCATAATTCATATGTAGGTGACTTGAGCTTGCACCTTTCTCACAGGCATTGCAATAATTGATGACTACTTGGAAGTCCCGTTAGTGTTAGCTAAAGAGTAAAGAGCATTATTTTGGCAATATTTGCAACACAATGACCGGGCAAAATCAAATATAATGAGGCCAGATGCTGATTTTGAGACTAATCTAGAGGAACATGGAAATTTATAACGCCAGAGGAACAGGAACATGGAAATTTATAACGCCATTTCCGGATTTCGACAGAAACGAAAAATCTTGTTACTCTAGTTACTATTTCAGATTGATGAGATTGTCATTTTTAAATTTTAGAACCTTGGGGTTAATTCTATAGTCCAGTTCAACAAATCATGCCCACAGTCAAATGCGAATTGTAGCAAAACCATCCGTTCCACAGTAGCGAAACTTTGCAACCAACCTTAGAATTATACCCAAGCAAATTTCTGATGGAAGAAATTGCTATAGAAAACCTGGATTTTGTAATATAACGGTTTCCTTTGATGGATGTTGGCGGCATATTTGGCTAGTCTGAAATGAAATTTTAGTTTTTACAGTAAATTCACACATATGACATTTGATGACAAGTCTCATGCAAAGGCGTATCATCTCAGTTTATACATGGGGGCCAATGTTGATACTTGCAATACAGTCATGAAATAATCAAGAAATGTAGACAGCTGTATTATTGTTTTTAAATAACTTACATTACAGTTAAAGTTAGCTGCCATGTCATAATGCCATCCCCATTTCATGTCCAGGCTTGGGACTGGCAATTGCGGAGCTCAAGTAGTAGCATGTCCCTTGCGGAACGTCGCAACCATCACAGCCCGCTTGAAAAGCTCTATGTCTCTTGCAAGTTCTCCTGCCTCTTCCAGCGCCATGTTCAAGGTTTCTTTGATGGCTGCTGCCATCTTCGCATCCCTGCCTCGTTTTCCAGAACCATGCCTTCCATTACCTTTCTCTCTAGACCACTGTGGCGTTTAATGTCGTCAAAATATTACATCTTTCAGGACATGTTATTTATGAGCCAATAAATAATAATAATAATTCCTCTCGTATGTTACATAGGGCCTGCAAGCAATTTCTCCATACCGATCTATCCTGGGCAACTCGCTCAATCTCCTCCATGGAACTGAGACCGATATTTCCTGCCTCTCTCAGCAAAGTTCGTTTCAGGGTCTCCTTAGGTCGACTTCTCTTTCTTGAACCCTTTGCATCCCACTTCAATGCCTGCTTTGATCATTTCTCCTCAAGGTGTATCCAACATATCTCCATCTTCTCTTTCTTATAACAGTTGTCACTAGTGGTTGACCAGACATGTCTCTGATTTCATCACTTCTCCTGAATTCGTTCCATTTTATATTCATTATTTTTCGCAGACATCTATTTTCAAATGCATTCAACTTGCTTTCTATATCTTTAGTCATTTTCCAACTCTCGCTGGCATATGAGCCAATGCTCCTTGATATTCAGGTCTTTGCTTCTTCTCTTCTCTGTCCAGGATGTTCTAAGAACTTTTCTATAGCACCTTGTTATGGTGGAGCTACTGGAGGGATTCTTTTCAAATTGCTACTTCTTCATTACAATGTGCATGTGCTAACATATGTGGTAGGGAGGTATCACTATAATAAAATAGCTTTTTTCTCTGGTTCTTGTATACTGTAGAACACATGACCCATATGTGCCTCTTTGCGGAAATGCGCGCAAAGCATTATTGATACTTTTTGCATTGATACTTCAAACTCATTAGAAATATTATATCAATGTCTGTTTTGAGAAGTCAACGTCAATATGACCCAATAGCCTCACACTAATTTCGATACAAGCCTTTAACTAAAAGTCAATCTCCCACTAATCACTAATGACGTCATTTGTTTACCATGTTCAAGCCCCAGGCTATTTGGTGCATGGAAAATGCAAGAACTGTTCCAAAAACCATGGATTTCGTCCTGAACATTGCTATTTTTGTCATCAATGTATTAAATGGCTGTAAACATAAGTTTTCTCCAACCAAGCCAATGGACTCTTTAAATATATAGCACAACGAAGGAAACTTAGATAGTTAAGCTGTTAAGTATGAGTGTTGTTTGAATGGCAAACATTTTGTAGCTTCGGGAACATGTGTAGTTCACACGCAAGTTTTCAAGTTATTTAATTAAATGGTTACAAAGATACAAATTTTTATCTGTGGGCATGACAAGTTGTCAGTTGAATCAAAGTATTTTCAAGGCAGGCACTGAAGTGGAATGCAAAGGGTTCAAGAAACTAGGTCGACCTAAGGAGACCCTGAAACGAACTTTGCTGAGAGAGGCAAGAAATATCGGTCTCAATTCTATGGAGGAGATTGAGCGAGTTGCCCAGGATAGAGAGGTATGAAGAAATTACTTGCAGGCCCTATGTAACGTATATATAATATAACGGTACGAGAGGAATTATTAATTTATTATACAGTACACAGCAGTGGACCACAAGATCATAAATAGCTATAGAAATATCTATCAAACATTCTGCAATAAAATTATAAAAACTTAACATCTCCTAAAGCGAAGTCAATTAGTAACTTATGTATGGTCATTTCGTATTCCGCTTCTGATGGAGGTTCATCATTTTTCTTCCACCCTGTCAAACAGACATAGTTAACATGTGGTTTTGCAGTGGCAACCTTTTTTGTCAAAAATGATGTCACTCTCTCCATGTAAGAAACATCACTACCGTTTTCATCCCATACATGAAGAAGATAATTACCTATTAAAGATTCATCACATTTAACTAATTTTTCTAACTTATCTAAATCTACTTTACTAAATCCCTTGAACATTTCTACGTCAGCTAATGGCAACTGCTTTGAAGATTATGGGTTTGGCTAACTACTGAGTACACTAGGCTGATGTATCATCTGTTCAACAAGTACAAGATCTACTGACGTATGCATATGTGGCACCAACAATATGACAATCTAGAAGCATTTCCTTTTTATGACGTCTTCTGTCCTCTTCTTTCTCAATGGCCAGTTTGCTAATCTTTTTATTTGCCTTCTGAAGCTGTTTCTGCAGAATTTTCACAGTAGACTTGTGCTCCCTGATAATCACAGCTAAGTTGTCCCCTTTCTCTCTTGCGACCTGCAAAGAATTTCTTAACTCATCTACCTCATATTTCCTCACACAGGATTCCTTATACTTCTTCTTCAACAAATCTATGGTGGCTGCTTTCCTCTTGATGGTCTCATTCAACCGCTTCACAGACTTTCCTACCAGTCGTTCCCTGTGCTTCTTTCTAATCTCTGTGATCTTCCGTTGCAAACTTGTACTTTTCTTCTTCATATTTGCAAATGTTCGTCGCGTGTTCACACAGCTTTCACACTGACAGCTGCATCTTAACTTCCTAGGGGATGGTGACCTAACAGATGTACCTGAAATAGATTGCAACTCATCAGAAATAGAAATTACAGGTTGCAACAAAAGTGAATTAGATACAGTTTTTAATTTTACAGGAAATATCTCCTGACAAAGAGCCACAATGGACAACCACTGTCGACTCATAGACGTGATCTTTTGTCGTAGTACTTTGTCTACACGTGCAACATTATTTCTAAGTGCAATGTCATCGATACATTTATCCATTTCTATATCTTGAGCAACCAATACTGCTTTAACATTCTTAACTGCATCTGTAAGAGTGGGTCTACATCTATCCATGAGCAGCTGTGCTACATATCCTTTCTTGAGAGGATACTCTGGTACAAAGTGTGCCAAATGTGCCCTCAGATCTTCCATAGACGCCATGATGATGTAGTTGCAGAAGATATAGTAGAAAATTTCCAAGAAATTTATCTGTAATTCAAGAAAGAAAAATCTCATTATTAATTTATCTCATTATTATTTATTATAAAACTTTGCATAAAAATGTATATATTATATATATATTTTAAAGTAAACACTAAAAGGTATTCATTATTTACTTTATACTTATATACTACGATTATTAGTGTACGAATATCTTATAAACTCAGTCAACTCAAAGTAATGTTAATATTATTATAAATAATAATTAATATTCCAACCACCAAGACAATGAATTATGAATTAAATAATTATTGCCTAATAAATAAGTAAAAAACTAAATTAAATTTCTAAAACGATATATTTAAATATAATTTGGATGCAGCATTCCAAATTAAAATCAAATGTATTATAAAATGTGTTTTAAGTTAGGGCAAGACATCGGCTTATCCATATATGTGTACAAATAATGACAATCAATATAGCGAATGGCCGCGGAAGGACACCGAAATTCACTTCCTCCGAAATATCGGGTACCTTGAATGAAATTTATTTTCATATACTAATACTTCTCGATTGTAATCCAAATTTACCACACATATGTACAACTTCATGCTGAATTCAAATATCATAATTATATTACATAGGAAATGATATATTTAAAGATATGAACAATAGAACTTACCTGCATGCATTAACAATTGGATAGTTTCGAGAACTGACGCTTGTTTGATGTGAAACAATCTGCAGCGTGTCTAGCCCTTTGGTCCCCAGCACGTCAAAAAAAAATTACCTCATAAAAAACACTAAAAGGGGAATAACTCCTCAAAAAACGCAACATGTCTTTCTAAAAATTAATAATAATAAAACTATTGCTTGTAGAACATTCAAATAATGAGCAACAATACTGTGAACTGGATAAAGTTTCACAAGAAATTTACAATGAGGCAATGAAATAAGACAGGTGCTGAAAATATGCTGTGAAAGTTGGAACAAAATGAAAAGTGAAAAATTTTAGAATAAGTTTTGTATAAAAAAATTGAAAATTTACTCACTCCGGTCAACTGTGGAGTGATGCATGGTATTTGGAAAAGCACTCCCCTCTGCACAGATGTATTTGGCAGAGGTTGCATCCAAAAACTGACTCTCGGGGCCTCTTCTTCTCCTCCTTGCGGCATGCCCTACACCAATAACAGGTTTTGGATTTTCCCAGCTCTTTTCTGACGTTGATCAGCGTACAAATTCGTTTGATCTGCCATAAATTCAAAAACCTGCTCCTCAAAAATTAAGCTGAAATAATCGAATGGTTCTGCACCCTCCTTTAGTGTATGAGAAGGCCCACTCTCTTCCATAAATGGCTCCACAACTACTGGGGAAGTGGTATCACTCCAACCATCGCTGTCAACAACGGGCACAGGGCCGGTCTCCTCGATGTCGGAAGAAAAATTATCTAAATCTAATTGAACATCGTGGTCGACAGGTTCAGCTTCGTCGTCACTGGACAATTCAACATCACTCTCAGAATCACAAGATCTAATGTAATCCCTATCTCACCTAGCTGCATGAAATGTCCCTCAAACTCAAAGTCCTCACTTTAACTATCGGTATTGAAATTAGAAGCCATTTCCAAAAAAAATTTCGAACTACGAAGCACAATTTATAAAATTCACAAAGAAATACTACCTCCGATCAGTTTTCGGCGTGAAATAAGGAAAATTTCCCGCGGTTCGTCCTACTTATAGGTCACAGTTCAAGCTATATAAAATTTGGACTTCTCGTTTTATTTAGCGAATTCTTCTGAAACAATATAAAAAACCCGTATATTTCCGTATACGGCGTCCTACGGTAAACCCGTATATTTCCGTATATGGCGTCCAAAGGGCTAGGAATGAATGACGATTCGAATACCGCCAGCGATATTTGCCAGTTAATATCGGAACGATTACAAAAAATCGAAAGATCTCGAAAACACATGTGTATTCAGAACACCTGCCTCAACTTTTCTCTGCGCATGCGCGTCATTTTGGCAACAAACTTTTGACCCATTTCAAAGTGCCTACAGTGGTGACAGTGAGTAGTGAGTACACACTCACAGTTTTATTATGACAAGTTGAACGGACTATAATGATGTCAGTACACAAAGAACTGCTCACTTTTTTTGCATGACGACCTCTAGGCTTTGGGTGACGTTTTTTTTTCCCATACCGAAATCCTTTCCTGGGCATTGTAATAATTGTAACTGTACACAAATTGTAATGAATCTCATAGAAAGAACTCGACAGGTCAGAAAAATTGGCTGCTTTTAGTTTGCTGTTTACCTTTCTGCGCATGCGCAATATAATATTTCCTTTATCATCATCAAGTGCCGTACAGGCTGGCGTAGGCGACCATGGATCTCCACTTCTTCGAACGCTCGACATCGACCACTTGTTTACCACTCTGTGTGATTTGTATGTGATCTGAACCTAAGAGCAATTGTAAGTTGTGCCAGTTACGAGCCTACAAGTAGGACAGCACATCCGATTTATGCGCCTTTTATTTACTAGGGTGGCTTCCTAGGTTCTACATCAGTCGCCTCTTACGACATGCCTTGTAGGTTGCAGTGGTACTATTCGTTGCTTCCTTGCGGGCCCCGGACCCACACGGACGGGATCTCCACAAATCTCTGTCTTTGGTGTTTGCTATCTTCTCAGATGTTGACGCTCTGTCGTGCCATGAAGTCAGGCTATCTAAAATGTTCTCTTTGTCTTCCTCGGTCTCGCCTACCTTCGATTTTACCGGCTGTCACAATGTGTTCTAAACCTCCCTTCCACATCACATGTCCGAAAAACGATAACTGCCGCTTTTTTTTATATTAATTAAAGCTTTCTCTGTGTCTTGATCTCATTCAACACCACATTCGTCATTTTAGCAGTCCATGAGATTCTCATCATTCTTCTGTAAAACCACATTTCTGTGGCCCTCAGAGATTTTTCGATCTGTGTGTTTATTGCCCATGACTCGATTCCGTATGTCAGTATTGGTTCTATGTAGCACTGAATAACTCGAATTCAAATCTCAATTGACAATGACTTGATGCAGATAAGGCTTCTCATTTTCTGGAACGATGTTTTCGCCTGCCATATTCTGCTCTTTACCCCTGATCGGCATCTGTCATCTGATGTTACCAGGACTCCGAGGTATTTAAATTGATGTACTTGTCTTAGCTCAGTCCCATTTACTGTGGTGGTGCATTTTGACAAAATCTGCTTTTTTGATATGATCACAACTTCTGTCTTCTTAATATTCAAACTGAGTCCTTTGTTGGTACTTTCAGTTACAACCTTATCAACTAGTTTCTGGAGCTCCATTTCATTTCTTGCTGTTAAGACAGTATCATCAGCGTATCTCAGGTTATTTATGGTATGTCCTCCTACAGCTATTCCAGCAATATCCTTTATAACAACATCTTCACAATACAGTGAGAACAGATCTGGTGATAATAGAGAAACACGTACAAACAAAGTACTATAGTTTTACAAAATACAGAAACAGTGACGATAAAGCCACGTTTCGACAAAGGCCTTTATCAAGCAAACGACACAACAGGAGTGACGAATTCAGAGAACACTTAAAATGGACGATAACGAAACATGCAAATGTATCTAATCATTAGATACATTTGCATGTTTCCGTTATCGTCTATTTGTAAGTGTTCTCTGAAATTCGTCACTCCTGTTGTGTCGTTTGCTTGATAAAGGCCTTTGTCGAAACGTGGCTGTTTATCGTCACTGTTTCTGTATTTTGTAAAACTATAGCCTAGTACTTTGTTTGTACGTGTTTCGCTATTTACCAAATTTTACTGCAGTCTTCCCCCTTTTTTCTGGTGATAATACGTATTTTGTCTAACACCCTTTTTTATTTTCTGGAAACTTCCAATGTGTTTGTCTACTCGTATAGATGTTTGCTACCAATATATGTTCTTTCCGTTACACAGCTTCGATTTCTTTGGATGTAGCCATGGAATTTGGTTGTTATTTGTAACAACTGGGACCACAGGGCAAAAACCCAAATGGGACAACGCACGTCAGGATCAGTGAGCTGGCACTGATCAAGCCCCTACCCCATCTCCACGTGGTGGCCCTGGAAACAGACAGGGGATTCTGTCAGGCTAAGTGGGTAGGGATCAAGGGAGAGCTACATGTATAGGGAGTAGTGCAAGCACAGAAACGTTATACAGGTCCCAAATCCTGAAAAAAATGCACCCATCTCCTTGTCGATGTCTGATGAAAAGTTGCTCAAATAAAAAGCAAACGTAGGAAATAATAGCTTACGAGTCGTATGTGAACAAATACCAACTCCTCTGGAGTCAACGGCAGCACTATAATTGCCAGCTGTGGTGCTTAAATCAATGAGAACGATGTAACGAGGCAATGGTCGCACCACAATTGCCAGCTCTCGACAAGTGGCTCTGAGAACACTGTAACGTATTGTGACGACACAAGGGAAGATTGCAGTAACCTCGTATCGGAGGCCAAGCGCGGATACATATATTGCGTAAGGTTGGCCGAGCGCAAAGCCTAAGGTCGTTCTCTTGTGCCTAACGAAATTGCCTCCCTGAGACAACCGGGCAAAGTACAGTTGCACAAGTGCAAATATAAGGTTGCATTTAAGTGCCGGAAAAAACTAGCATCCCCGGAAGAACTGGGGTGGGTGATGTTGGCGAGCGCAAAATTTAAGTTGCGTTGCTAGCGCCGAATGAAACGACCCTCTGGATTATATGTATGCAGCCCCAGTCCAATGTTTCCGGGGCCAGGAAAATTATTCACTGTAATAACTCACTGTTTGGCATAGATCACAAAGCCCAAATATACGGCAAAAGCTGATCGAAAAAGCGTAGATCCGGGCCGAAATATACGCCATAATGGATCGCTCCCTAGGGCAAGCTACCCTAGTAAATAAACAGCTGGCTAAAATCGGGTAGACGGGCCTAGTATAATGGGCGCATAATCGTCAACGTAGATCAAGCTTTCTTGTCAAAGGATCAATTATATATCACAAGAAGAATGATAAAATTGGCCGTGAAGAATGAACGACACAGAGAGAGAGAGAGAGAGAGAGAGAGAGAGAGTACCAGTGCTTACACCCAATTTCGTCTCACCATTCCCTTTTCGACTTTACGAATCATACTCATAGAGTCACTGAGTATATAATCACGAGAGTAGTTATAAGATGCAACCACGTCTCTGCCTCTGTAAGCACCCGTACCTCCATTGTCAAACTACGTGTGGTTGTCACGTATGCCCACATTATTATTTTTCCTCCTGAGCGTGCTGAAAAAGCCCATGCACATCGTAGTTGGCGAATGACTGAACCATCATTGTAAATAACTACATCTGTCTCATTGACGTTGTATATACATCGTACAAATGATCAATAAGAATGCTGAATATACGATGCAAAAAACAGAACGAAAATGTAAGCGATTATCAGGCGAGACAAATTCAAACATTTCCTTAGGCTGAGAATTTCGGATGCACCAGTCCTACACGTGTAGGGGCCTATGAAGCAAGGTGCAATGTTTAGTCGTTCTTGGCACAAACCAAGTATAGAAAGAGTAATGGGGTCAAAGGCACAAGAAAACAACGGTGCGCCAGAATTAGTGAGCTGGCGCTAATCCCTGCCCTCATCTCCACTTGGTGACCCTGGTAACAGACGGTAGTTACGGTCTGGCTAAGAGGGCAGGTGCCGTGGAGAGCTACTCTGGGGCAAGTAGAGATGCAAAGGTAGTCACGCTAGATGGGATCCGCTCGCAGCACAGACGAGCGAACTCTCAGAGTGACTATTAATGCTCGTCTCTCTCGGCCGATGGGAAAAACTGGAAGGATAAACGTGGAACCGCGTGGGACGAAACTCGGAGCCCGCGCATGCTCTCTCTTGAGCCGATGAGTATGCTGGGAGTCGAGTTGAACTGCCGTGGGCGCACATAGGGCGAAACTCGGGCCCCTATCACACCGGTGGGCGCACGATTATAAGTCCCAGAATCGTACAACCAGGCAAACGTGAGCACGGCTAAAACTGATGGTGACGATAAGGCAGGAACCATCGCAAGGTGAGCACGCACGCTGGCGATGCAAGAGTGGGCCCGCTGATGGGCAGGCAAGCATGGCACGGCATGCATGGTAGGCACGGAAAATGTGAGCACGACGAAAACTGAAAGTGACCAGACACCAGGGCAGAGCTAGCACGAACGCTGGCGATGCCATAGTGGGCCCCACCGAGGGGCAGGCGAGCATGACATGCAGGCGCAGCAGGCACGAGGGTGTGCGTCCCATCGGAATGTGCAGAACAACTGGAAAGCCCAGCAGAGGTAAAGCCAGTGCGCGTTTCCGTTCGCAGGGAAGTACTGCTGCCTTGTAAATTGGGAACAATCAAAGGCTAGCGGAGTAAACCGTACACAAAACTGGACGGGCGGCAAACCAAGGTGTTCACAAAACGACCGGTTGCTGGGCGGATGGCGCACGTAAGCCCGGGAGGGCAGACCATCTAAGGGTCGCTGCCCTGAAAGAAAATAGCAGGCTGCTGCCTTGTGGGTTTTGGCTGGGGACAGTAAAAGGCTAACGGAGAGCGAACCCAGTAAACGCTGGTTGAAACCGAACACACCACCGAAGGATAAGCACCTGAGCTCCAATTGGTACTGAAGGCTGTGCACGTACATTCCGTTCTTGATGTTTGGCTGTTTATATATAACAATAGAATGATAAAAACGGCTTAAGAACGACCGCGAGAGAAATAGTAATTAAACTGATTCGCCCGAGTGGTTACCGGGGCCCAAATTTGGGGTGTAAAGAATAGAATCACTGTTACCTGCCACACATGTCGTAAGAGGCGACTAAGGAGGTTTTTCTGAAATCGGATGCACATGTCAAAGCGTGTAAAAGTCTATGCGTTTAGGGGCCTACCAAACCAATGTGCAACGTATACACGTTTTTGGCAAAGATCAAGCATATCACAAAGAGTGATTAAAATTGGTCGTAAAGAACGAACGCAAAGAAGAAACTGATTGATAAGAATGAACGCATACAAAGCATAAACTTCACTGTCAGGTGTGGTTCATTTTAACATAAACTTCACTGTCAGGTGTGGTTCATTTAACATAAACTTCACTGTCAGGTGTGGTTCATTTAACATAAACTTCACTGTCAGGTGTGGTTCATTTAACATAAACTTCACTGTCAGGTGTGGTTCATTTAACATAAACTTCACTGTCAGGTGTGGTTCATTTTAACATAACTTCACTGTCAGGTGTGATTCATTTAACATAAACTTCACTCACTGTCAGGTGTGGTTCATTTAACATAAACTTCACTGTCAGGTGTGGTTCATTTAACATAAACTTCACTGTCAGGTGTGGTTCATTTAACATAAACTTCACTGTCAGGTGTGGTTCATTTAAAGGTCAGTGTAGTTTTCTTTCCAGTGTTGTTTCACCAGGCCAAAGAGTATATCATATTTAGGATTGAGGTATGTATACTGCAGTCTGGGTATATGTACATATGGCTGAACTGTAAATCTTTAAACATACAGCCAGAAAGAGCAATGTTACTCCGATACTGTGGATACAAAGCAAAGGACCGGCAATGCAAAAAATGGATCTCAGAGGTGACAAAAGACACTTTATGAAGCGCACATTCTAGAAATCTCTTCTCTGAAGCTGTTAGGCAAATCAGGACTGGAGAAAAGAAAGAAAGACAAGGTGCATAGATATGCTCGCTCAAGGAGTCTCCTTTTTCGACCATACGCTGAAAGGCAAAAAGGATTAGAGAATAGATAGACATCTACAGAATGACAAATTGTTCCAATCTGTTCATAGTCCAGTAACATCTTATGCAGGTATTGTGCTGTTTATCTGCAGCACCTTCCATGGCCAATTAGTCTGCTGTCTCATTTCCTATTAAACACTACATACAAAACAAACACAATCTCCGGAACTATTTCAAAGAGCGACCAGCTCATACACTTTAGTTCCCAACAACATCAGACACTGGGTTTTCTCAATTATTTTTTATTATTAATGGATATCCATTAACAGTTTATAACATTTGGCAAATTCAATATTACTATAAAAGTCATGCTAATCACTAAATAAGTACAAAAATACAACAATGGTCATAAAGTACTGTACATATCTCACACTCGTTCAAAACATATCCATAAATTTATATTAATAATACATGTATTTATAAAATATGCTACTGTTTATACCAGAAATCTGTTTCTATTTTTGTTCTCACAGAAATGATAAACCATACTCACTATTCTGCTAGAATGTCTTCCTTTATGTTATTTCAGATTCTGTATTATAATGAAACATGGACCACAGACATGACATTTGTAATGTCTTTCTCCATTATGTATTTTTGCGCCAATGTATTGTTGGGGCTTGCAAGGGAAGTAAAGAATAGAAACACTGTGACCCACAAGGCATGTCATACGAGGCAACTGAGGTAGGGGCCTAGGGAAGCTACCCTAGTAAATAAAAGTGTCGTAGAAATTGGCTTGGCCTACTTGTAGCCGCATAACTGGCACAGTGTACAATCGCTTGTAGGCTCGGATCCCATACAAATCACAAAGAGTGGTTAACAAGGTGTCGATATGGAGCGTTCGAAGAAGATTTATTTTCTGTCTTTCTTAATTTGATTTACTGATCGAATCATGCAACCTAAAGATGACATTTGTAAAGTTTCTGTGAGGTTTATTCTTCTCTCCTTTCACTTGCTTGAAATATGGTCTTTACATTCAATGTTGTCTTCCCTTAACAAACTTTACCGCCCGTGTGGTACTGGGCCCGAAAGGGAATCAAAGAATAGTAACACTGCTTGGCTGAAATCGGATGCACATGTCCTAAACGTGTAGAAGTCTATGCGTTTAGGGGCCTACCAAACCAATGTGCAACGTATACATGTTCTTGGTAAAGATCAAATCATATCACAAAGAGTGATTAAAATTGGTCGTAAAGAACAACGCAAAGAAGAAGAAGAGTAACACTGCAACCTACAAGGCATGTCGTAAGAGGCGACTGATGTAGGACCTAGAGAAGCTACCATAATAAATAAAAAGCATCGCAGAAATTGGATGTGCTGGCCTACTAATAGGCGCATAACTGGCACAACGTACAATCGCTCTTAGGCTCAGATCACATACAAATTACAGAGTGGTTAACAAGTGGTCGATGTGGAGTGTTCGAAGAAGAACAACCTTTACTAAACTTGTCTTGATTATCTGAAATAGATCCAGTGTTTTTCCCCAGATCTAGTGAGTTTGCCCCTGTTATATCATCCTCATCTAACCTGTCAGTGTGATCGTAGCAGCAGTTCTGTGAGTAGCTATTAGTCTTTGTACATTATCAGTCTTTCATCATCATCATCATCATCAGGTGCCGTCTCCACATCGAAGGTTGGCTGCAATGAATCTCCAGCATCCTCTGTCTTTCGCCTTGGTGTTGCACACTGCCAGACTGTAACCTGTCCATTTCCTATCAGTCTTTATTTTGCTGAAATCAAGTCCAGTGCCAGAGATCTGTAACTCAGATAGTAGTAATTGAGCAAAAAAAATCTTTCTGTTCTAAAATAAAGCATTTGGTATTTCTATATCGATCGTTGGTTACTGAACAGGCATCACAGCACTCTGGACAGATCCATAGGTGCTCAATCTCACCAAATAAAAAATAAATGTTGAATGGTATGCATATTGATGGTTCCTGTCGCTCGCTGGTTAAAAACACACTCTTCTGCTAAGGTGGGTTTCTTGCAAATAGCATACATTTATATTTTCATTGTTTAAAATGTTTTCAATTTCTAATATTTTACAGCAGCCATATGTAGCAGTATTTCAAAAAGTCATTTTGTTTTTCCAGTCCCTGTATTCTCATTCCACATGGCACCACACGACAATGAGAGAAATATCCAGTAGATGGGGTGAAGCTCTTTTGAGGTAGAGGGCCCAGCTCCGCACAAGTGTCCATCACAGAATGTCACATTTAGAGCATGTATATATTTATATATATTTTTTTTAGAGATTAATCCTGTCATGCCTAGTGACACATGGGACTTCAGAAAGGACTTTCCATGCTCTCCTGTCCCGGGCAACCTTCAGCGCAGAGCCCCACGTCAGAGATGCAGTGTCCAGTTCCTCTTCCATCATGCGCCCCATGTTGTCCGTGGTCTGCCTTTCTTTCTCTTTCCCTCTGGTGTCCAAGTGAGGGCTATCCTTGCAGGCATTTCGTGTCTCATTCTCATAACATGTCCAAGCCATTTCCATCTTCTCTTTTGAGTATGTCATTCATTGCCTCTTGTCTTGTATCTTGGAGTAGTTGGTTATTGGATATTTTTACTGGCCAAAAGATTCCCAAGATTCTGCGAAGACAAGAGTGGTGGAAAACTGACAGCCTGCTAGTATCTCCTTTGGTCATCCTCCAACACTCCGATCCGTAAAGCAAAACTGGCAAAACAATGCTTTTATAGAGTTTAAGCTTTGTGGTCCTATTGTAGATTTTGGACTTCCATACTGGTTTCATTCTGGCAAAAGCGGTTCTGGCCTTACTTAGACATGATTTTATATCTTCCTCTGTGCCACCATTTAGTGTCAGTACGCTACCAAGATATGTAAACTGCTCAACCCTTTCCAGTGTTTCATTTTCTAACATTACTGGTTGTTGGATTTCACTGTTTGTCATAATTTTTGTTTTTCCTGTGATTGTTTTGAGGCCTACTGTCTTTGCCGTGCTGTGAAGTATTATACTTTTCTCTTGTATATGTTCATATTTGTGTGACACCAGGGCTATATCATCTGCAAAGTCCAGGTCCTCAAGCATATCGAAAGGGGTCCATCTTATTCCTCTTGGTGCTTGTTGTTTTATGACACTTTTTTAGCACCCAGTCAATTGTAATACTAAACAAAAGAGAGGACATTTCGCATCCCTGTCTTACACCAGATTTTACTGGGAATGTTTTGTTGGAATTCTTTAGGTTGCAGGAGAAATCTTTATAGAAGAGGGCTATGATGTTGACAAGCTTCTGCGGTACGCGTATTGTCTTAGTATCTTCCATAGGCTGTCTCTGTGGAAGCTGTCGAATGTCTTTTCAAAATCTATGAAGTTGATGTATATAGTCCTTTGCCACTCGCTACATTGTTCTAAAATGTTACGAAGGGTAAATATATGTTCATTTGTTCCTCTTCCTTTCCTAAATCCTGCTTGCTCCATTCGTAGAGACTTATCTATTGCTTCTTGTATTCGCATTATGACAATTTTGCAGAATATCTTACTTGGGTTTGAAAGCAACGTGATTCCTCTCCAGTTATTGCAATCTGTTAGATCTCCTTTCTTGGGGATTTTCACTACAGTACCCCTAGTCCAATCCTTAGGCAATTCTTCTTTCTCCCAGATATCTGCAAACAGTGGCTCTAATATGTTTGCAGCTAAGATGGGATCGATCTTGAAAAGCTCTGCTGTCATTTCATCATTTCACGGTGCTTTGTTGTTTCTCAGGGATCCAATAGCTTTTACTATTTCTTGCTTTTCTGGCAATTTGAGGTTGATATCAATATCCTGCGGCCGGTGGAATATTCAGTGGATGTTCAGGATCAGGTCTGTTTAGCACATCTTCAAAGTGGGATGTCCATCTCATATCCTGCTCTGTTGTCAACAGTTGTCCTAGACTGTTTCTGACTGGCATGTTATGGTTGTGTCTTTTACCTCCGCATAATTGTTTGGTAATCTTGTACAGTGTGTGCAGATCATGTATTTTAGCAGCCTTTTCTGCTATCTTTTCCATAAATTGTCTCTTGTCTGTTCTAGCACTTCTTTTACCATTTTGTTTAGTTCTGTATATTCTTTTCTTGCCTTATCCTTTTGACGTTCTGATCTAATGCTATTTATGAGATTTTTTTCTCCTTTCGCTTTTGGATGTATTCTAAGGTCTGGCCACTTATCCACTCTTTATGTTGTCCTTTACTGGTTCCCAGTACACTACTGCTAACTATTTTATATGTGCCTTTGATCGCATTCCATTTTTCTTGGATACTCTCAGTTGGTGTTGTGTCTGACTGCTCTGACAGGATTTGAAATCTGTTCTTTAGTTCCACTATATATTTTGTAGCAATCTCTCTGTCTTTTAATAGGTTAACATTAAAGTATTCTGTTCTTGTCTTGTATATATGTTTTCTTGAGTTTGAGCCTGATCATGGCAACGACAAGGTGGTGGTCGCTGCCCACGTCAGCTCCTCTTTTCACCTTTACATCAAGTAATGTCTTTCGCCATTTACTGTTGATCATAAAGTGGTCATATATATATATATATATATATATATACACCCAAACACTCCACCAAAATCACTTTTTACAAAGCATCCAAAAGTATACATCTTGGCTAGATGCAACCGACCTAAGCACTTTTAATTGCGGAACAGGCTAGATACATCCAACCTCAGCACTTTTAATTGCGAAGCAGCTAGATGCATCCAACCTCAACACTTTTACTTGGTGGAGTAGACTGTGATCTCATTCAAAAGATGTGAAGAGGGGAAAAATGAGATGTGGGAAGGTTAAGTAGAAGAGCTTATCCCACCTCACTAGCGTAGATTAGCCATCCGGTCAAGATGATTGCCCAGGGTGTGACTCAATGAGTCATACATGAGCTAGATGAGTAGTAAGTTGGGATCATGACTATGCACAAGATGATATGGATATTACTTGACATGATTTACTACTACTATTCCCTACCTTTAGAATAAGCATTCTCCATTGCCTTGATAAATGACTAAACAAAACTTCCATATAGCTTATATCTCTAGTTATGGAGTAGCTAGATGGTTTTTTTTTATAACCTAGAGATTTTAAAGGTTGCTATGCCAAAGAAGTCACCACACAATGTACATACAAGTGGTGATTTATATTGTACCTGTGACAAAAAAGAATCCCATACATAGGATTTGAGCTTGCGTCTTCAAAACTAAGAGATTGATGCACTTATCCACTCGGTTAGATGATAAGCCAACCATACGCCCCCATATGTCACACTTGTAAGGGTTCTCTTTAGTATGTACTCATGTGTATCTATATTACCGTACTGAGCAATTTCACATTACCGTACCTCAATCATCACATTTTTAAGGTATCTCTACAGTATGTGTTTTTTCATGTCTTCCTAGATGACCACGCTGAGTAAATCCTGCACCACATGTATCACATTTGTAAGGTTTCTCTCCAGTATGTATTCTTTTATGTGTGTCTAGATTACTGAGTCGAGAAAATTCTGCACCACATACGTCACATTTGTAAGGTTTCTCTCCTGTATGTATTCTTTTATGTGCTTTCAGGTTACCACACTGAATAAATCCTGCACCACAAACATCACATTTATAAGGTTTCTCTCCGGTATGTATTCTGTTATGCCTTCGTAAACAACTCTTATCGGAATATGTTGCACCACAAATATCACATTTGTAAGGTTTCTCTCCAGTATGTATTCTTGCATGTTTTACTAGACTGCTACAAATAGAAAATTCTGCACCACAAATATCACACTTGTATGGTTTCTCTCCACTATGTATTCTTTTATGTGCTACCAGATAACGAGTATGAGCAAATGCTGCACCACAAACATCACATTTGAACGGTTTCTCTCCAGTATGTGTTGATTTATGTGCTACTAGATTACCGTACTGAGTAAATCCTGCGCCACAAACATCACACTTGAAAGGTTTCTCCCCAGTATGTATTCTTTTATGTGTTCCTAGATTACCACATTGAGTAAATCCTGCACCACAAACATCACATTTGTAAGGTTTATCATGATTATTTGCTCTTTTTTGTGCGATATAATGATCAAGTTGATTTTGAATAAGTATATCACTTTGCAATCTGTCAGTCACATTAACTGTATGAAGATCAGTATTCTTGTCACTCACAGAAAATATCTTATCTGACTCTACCATACAATCTTCATTCTGTAATGTTGGCTGATAGTCAGTCTGAGTGTCACAAACATTTCTTGTACTTCCATGACAGACAACAGAATCCAAGGATGCTTCATTTTCAGTCATTCTTAAATGTGTCTGATTGTCTCTGATCATTTCTGAAACACTTGTACCACTGTTCTTGTTTACCATTGTATTTATTTTGTAGCTGTCATATTCAGGTAAGACATCTGAAAGTTGATCATGTTCCCTCAGTTGCAAGTAGTTGCTATCACTTATCACATTCTTATAAGGCTGCAAATATTCTTGTTTGATGAAGGGACGATGGTTCTGTGTATGGCAGTATAACTCTGAAATACACAAGAAAAATATCAAAGTTGTAAAAATTAATAAATATATCAACTAGCAATGTTCTCAAGTTATTAAATTAATAAAATCATGAAGATCTAAAGAACCTCCTGTTGTCCTGACATTCCAAGAGACTAGATCGCTAACAATGTACATGCTTGGTATCTTCTCTTCTCCTTAGCGAACGTTCTTAAGGCCGTTTTTATCATTCTAATATAAACAGCTAAACATCAAGAACGGGTGCACGGGCACAACCTTCAGTACCTATTGGAGCTAAGGTGCTTATCCTTCGGTGGTGTGTTCGGTTTCAACCAGCGTTTACTGGGTTCGCTCTCCATTAGCCCTTTGCTGTCCCCAGCCAAACCTGCAAGTCAGCAGGTTGCTATTTTATTTTAGGGCAGCGACCCTTAGACGGCCTGCCTTCCCGGGCTTATGAGCACCATCTACCCAGCGAACCGGTTGTTTTGTGGACACCTTTGATTTGCTGCCCGTCCAGTTTTGTGTACGGTTTGCTCTGCAAGCCTTTGATTGTCCCCAATCAAGCTACAAGGCAGCAGTAGTTCCCTGCGAGCGGAAACGCGCACTGGCTTCGCCTCTGCTGGGCTTTCCAGTTTTTCTGCACATTCGATTGGTCCGCACACCCTCTTGCCTGCCACCCTTCCGTGCCATGCACTTCTGCCCACCGGTGGGTCCACTTGGGCATAGCCCACATTTGCCTAGGCTATCCGACCCTGGGGCTTAAATCCTGCCCCATTAAACGAAACCGTGAGTTTTGCCTCATGTGGACCCATGTGCAACTTAACCCGGGGTCCGGCATATCGGGCTCTAGAGGGATGAGAGAGAGCTATACTGGCTCCGAGTTTCACCCCATGTGGGTCCACGTCTTTTCGTTGGATGCACCTCTCATCTCTTTAATCCTGATGCGGTCATTTTTATTGTCGCTGACGCCTTGTACTCTGCTGTATTCATGACGTTTCTGCCAAACTTGAGTTTTGTTTCTACGGACATCGGCCAGGAGATGCATGCATTTTGTTCGTGGATCTGCATTTATTTTCCGTGCGTGCACTGCACCAGTAGTTCTCCCGATCCCTGCCCCTTATCTAGACCAGAATCAAAGTCTGTTACCAGGGTCACCACGCGGGGATAGGGGGTAGGGTCTTGATTAACGCCCCTTCACTAACCTTGACACATGTTGCCGCCATGCGCCTTGGACCCCATGCTTGGTATTAGAATCTTCTTCTTCTTTGCGTTCGTTCTTTACGACCAATTTTAATCACTTTTTATGTTTGATCTTTGCCAAGAACGTGTATAAGTTGCACATTGGTTTGGTAGGCCCTAAACACACAGACTTCTACACGTTTAGGACAAGTGCATCTGATTTCAGCCCAACCTCCTTAGTCGCCTCTTATGACATGCGTGGCAGGTAACAGTGGTTCTATTCTTTACACCCCAAATTTGGGCCCGTAACCACTCGGGCAGTATTAGGATATAATAATCAACTACTCTTTCATATTATGCTCAATAAATTATGAGACTTGAATGGAACAAAGTCTAGTAACAATATAAACTAGCATACATGTATAAGAAGGTATCATACAGTGTTTTGTATGGAGATATTAACTTTCAGAAGTAAAATATCAATATAAGGCAAGACTGCAGTAAAACTATGTAGCAATGGCGAAACATGTAAATACAAAGTACTGTAGTTTTACCAAATACAAACAATAAGAAGTATAATAGAGAATGTCTGCTGAAAGTAGAAATTAACATTTGTTATTAATCGCTCAAATAATTTAATAATTAAAATTGTGTATAATGATTATTCATAAAATGTTTACTTAAAACTGATTACAATTTTGTTGAAGTAAAAAGGAAACTAAAAATGGTGAAAATAAGAATAGAAAGCAATCACAATGCCAAATATAAACGCCCCTCTCCGTGTGGTTTTCTGTGTAGAAATGAGTAGAATCGATGTCTCCTCTAAACAAATGTGTGTAACAATGAATAGAATCGATGTCTCCTCTAAACAAATGTTGTAAAAGGCAACTAAAAGTGGTTACGACTGGAGTCGGCGACCCCACACTGTAAAGAAGCAAACAGTTACAGAAAAAAAAATCCAAACTCCTCATAATTCAGATGCCATAGTGGTAGGGGACGGAATAACTGTAAATGCTGAAGGACAGGATGAACATCCATGGCCTGTCCAGTCCTGACGGCCTCTCTGTTGGCACCCCTGTGACGTTGAGGTTAGGTGCTTGTCTCTCATGCCAAAGGTACCAGGTTCACTCCCTAGTGGAGCCATCTGGATATTTTTTAAGAGATTCCTGATCGCAGGTAGGTGAGTTCCTAGTCTTATCAGAGACGGATGATAAACTGTAGGTCCCGTGTTCAATTTGAGCAAGTAAAACAATCCTAGGCAGTCCAAAATCGAGAAAAGCAGGCTGAAAAGCTGCTGCCCTGGCAAAATCATTAGAAAAGATTAAAAATAAAATTAGTAAAAAATATCTTTACCATCTTCAAAATTACATCGGGAACCCTCGCCGGTGCTACAGAGTTCGTGCACTACAACTGAGAAATTCCTCAGAACCATGACACCAACTTGCCTGCTGTCACATCAGAATGATGTCTGAAGCAGACAGAACCACTCAAATAGCCATCAAAATGCTACCAAACAGGATGGGTGTACTGGGGATTAGTGAAAGTAGATGGCCAGGGAAAGGAAGAATAACAGTAAACAGAGAAAATATTGTCCTTTACTCTGGGAGAAATTATGAAATCCATATGCAGAGCCACCCTAATATTGACAAAGCAATGATTGACTAGAAAACAATGAGAGACTCATGCTTGCATATTGCATGCTTCAACATCAAACTCAGTTATACAATGCACACGGCCAGAAGAATGATGGTGGTGAGTAGTAAGATGATGTAACTCCTCTGTGGACAATGCAGTACAAGAGAGGAGAAGAAACGGGTGGAAAAGTATGCATGAGTGGGAATTGGTCCCATCCCCCTCCCTTTCTTACTGATTTTACCGTCAAATGTAATAATGGCATGGAAAGAGATCCATGCATTTAATGGCACCTATATCTTATCGAGTACTCCAATGCTATATTGAACCAATTCTTATGTATGGTAGCGAATCATGGACACTGAACAAACAATCAATACGATCATTGGAAGCCACAGAGATGTGGTTTTACAGAAGAATGTTGAGAATTCCATGGACAGCAAAGAAAACAAACGTGGAGGTTTTAAATCAGGTCTGCACACAAAGAAACCTTATCAAAAGAATAAGAATCGACAATCAAGGTTCTTCGGGCATATAATGCGAAGAGAAGGTTTAGAACATTTGGTGACCACAGGTAAAATTCAGGGAAGGAGAGATCGTGGAAGACAGAGGAGAAGATGTTGGATGGCCTGATATCATGGTTCGACAAAATATCGACGTCAGAACTGATTACATGCACCAAGCAAAGAGAGTTGTGGAGAGACATGATCGCCTACGCCAGCAGGCATGGTACTTGATTGATGATATCTTATTCTTTACTCTGCTCTATATCGTCTAGAGTATACACAAGTTGAATGACATCCCCTGAAAACGATGAAAAGTAAACAATAATAAACTTAAATTTCCAAGCAAATAACTACTTCACCTTTCACATCATCCTCATCATCAGTTTCCAACTTTACTGTAGGCATCTGAAAATAAAACAAGTCCTGTTTCTTTTAATGACCAGTTGTATGAAAAATATCTGCAATAAATGTGAAACAAATAGATTATATATTTCTTCTATTTGTATCAATCATATAATATAATTGTAAATACACATTGTGTTAAGTGATACAGTTATGGAAAATATAACTATCCTGATGATATCTGAATAAAACAATGAAACAATAAATTGGAGTTGAAATATTCCGGAGTAATTAAATGTAAGACTGTTAAACGTGGTTTTGTGTAAATTATGCTTTTATTCATGATTGTCTATTCCCAGGTGGAAGATGTAGTTGGCTGCCCACTCTTCCCGTTAGGCGTAGGGATGGGAGCTTTAATTTGCGTTCTAGGGTCAGATGAGTAGCCCGTGTGTGATTTCCGTGTTTATGTAGTGTGGTCTTGACACTGTCTATCCATCTTTTTCTTGATCTTCCCTTAGCTCTAGTACCCGATCTCTTTTATTGTATGCTGTTATTGGTGGTTGGTTGTATTTCATTCTTATTAAATGTTCAAACCACTGCATGTGTTGTCTTTTGATGTATTCGGTGCATGAAGTTATGCCCACTCTACTTCTGATGTCCTCATTTCATAGTCTATGTCTTTCCTGGTGACTCCCACTGCCTTTCTCAAGCATTTCATTTCACAAGTGGTGAGCTTTTTGTGGTGTGTTGCTGTAAGAGACCAAGTTTGGCACTGGTAACAACTGGCACTCTAAATGATACAGAATGTAAAATTATTATGCAAAATATGTCCCTGATTGTTAAAATTTATGACAAATACAATGCATTTTAAAAGCCCGCACAAACAGAATACTGAATCTTTCAACAACACAGTTGTCTCGCATCCAAACCACTTTATTTCTACCTCTGAACAAATGAGAGTAGGAAGGTAGCAATTTTACCATCATTGTACACAAGATTTCACACAATTTTATGGTTTTACTGTACTTGTGTAACGACTGATGTAAAACAACAAAAAGAAAAATCTCTAATTAGTTTGTTCAGTGAATGAATACCACACTGTAACTATTCGTCATAGTCAATATAATTTTATGTTTTACTATAAAAGTATTCACTCCTCACCTGACAATCTTGTTCTTGTTTTAAATTGATAACTTCATCTGACATATTTGTGTCGTTTTCTTCTTCAGCCTGGTACAATAGAAAAGTAAATATCTGGATAAAGTGTCTACAAAATGTGAGTGTCAGTTTGTTGTTTGAATGACTAAATGTGACTTTCATTAAACACTAGCAGATGTACCCGTTCTTTGCAGAGAAATGTATAGTTGAGATTTAGTTGTTATGTCTATTTAATGAGCAAATAAAAATGATAAAATTTAAGTTACCTGAATATAACATGTGGATATGATCATGCATTGTTTCTTATGAGGGAGTGTGGTTTATCTTTGCAGGCATTCTTGAATACCACTCTGGTTAGGCATTGTAATGTAAAAGCAGCTACAGGAAAATTTACTTGTCCTGACAGAATATCCCTAAATTAATGCCTCTCTGCAGACAATATTGCAAGTCTTTCCTGTAGAAGCTAGTACAACCAAATTGTCTTTGTTAATAACTCTGAAGGAAGTCATAAAACAGACCATGAATCCTGTAAATCGACTCCAGCTACTCTGAATGACTGTCACTGAGCTTTGTTAATAGCCACTGCCAAATAGGGTTTAAGGGGTTATGGTAGAGGATTTCTCAACTTTCTTATCTCTCAATAAAATTATGTGATACATAGCAGTTACTACTAGAGTGGTCTAAAATGAAAATTTATATATCTTTTGCATTAATAAATTATAGGGTTGCCATGGAAACAGCGGCCATGTTGGATTGTAAACAATGTTGTACAGCTTCCAAACAGAGTGAAATAAATAACAATTGCAATTTTTTTGACTGCACAACCTAAATATACCAATATTCTGGTCCGCTGACAACTTTAAATTGTTCTGTAACATGTAACTGATCTCTAGAGGTGCAACGAATAAGACCTACCCAATTCACGGCCAAAAATAGGACCCCCTGGGTCATAAAAAAATTCATATAAATTTATTTGCTCGAGAAAGTTGCATTTTCTGTTATCTAAGGGCTTCAATATTAATAGATATATGTCAGGGTCAAATCTCATATTGCTATCTTGAACATTTCTTTCACAGTGGAAAACATACATTACCCACACTAATGAAATTTACAAATGGGAGAAAACTGCATTTAAAAATGTAATGTGAATTCAGTCTAAATTATCAAAGGGATGAGTATATAAATTACATACTAGATCAAAGGGACATCCAGCTGTATTTATATGTTAAATCCGCCAGCAATATAAGTGTCTCCCTCCTCCTTAGCTCTCTCGTGCTCCTCATCGATGCAGCGTTTTTCAGGTTTTATGTTTCCACTTTGAAATGCCCATTTTTGTCGCCTTGAATCTGCCAACTTTTGTGTGTGTTTCTTATCAGTAAAGCTTTTATTAACACCTGTTCACAAGAGTCCTAATTTCTTTATTTCAGCCCTGCAGGGTCACAGTTGAAGGCCAAAATAGCAAGAGATGTTGCAGTCTCTACCGACTTTCTTGAAGAAAAGGTTGTTTTGGGGCACCTCTGCCATATAAGAGAATTAAAACTCTCATTTGCATTCTGAGTGCCCATCTTAGAACAGCACTGAAGCTGAAGCAACTCAGGGTCTGTTAGCCTTACAAATATGGGATATAGCATGGTGCCAATTTCCGGTGTAAATGTTGGCCGATGTTTTTCAAAGGGCGTACTTGTGCAAATGATCGCTTATAATGGCACCACAGGACTTCTCTCACCATCTGGATAGAACTTATGGTTAGGTGCAGAATCTGTACACAGTGCAATGCTGGCTTGCGAGAGGAGAGGTCCATCTGGACCAAATATTATTGCCACATGCTGGACAATAAATTGTGTACTGTGCTGCCAAACCCTTGTTACATGTTTTTCTCAGCTGGAGATTTTCACTGTGACAAGATTTACAACAGAGTAATGACACAAGTGAAGACATAAATCCTGAGTGGATAATTGAATAACAGCTGTCTACACTGTCATCTGTATGCAGATCAGCATAGACTTGAGACTTTTTCTCAGCTTGTGTCATGTTTACATGCATAGTGGGAGCCTGGCTTGCATCAATTTCTTCTCTAGAGTCTTGGGTCTGATCTTGCCCAATGATAACTGTGCCAAGCGGAGAGCTGATTAAACAAATATGAATGGAAGGCTATACAAATATTATATGAATAACATAGAGGGAGAACTGACTTACAAAAATAAAACTACATCTAATCTGTCTTTATTACAAGTTATCCCATTTCTCATGAATGAATCTAACACTGTAAGAAATGTCGACTAGAAATAACTACGAGAAATAACTTGTAGAATCAGTTGGATCAAAATCATATCACTATCAATTTTACCACTATTCACTATTTAAATTATTGGAATCCTAGCCATTATGATACAGTGCAGTGTCTGGCACCATATAAATATATTGTTAGTGATTATGACCATTCAGAACGTAGTAAATAATATAAAAACACCATTATGATACAGTGCAGTGTCTGGCAATACATAGTATAATCCATATAAAATGACCTGAGGTAATAACAATTACAAAACAGGGTCAAAAGTGCATGGGGACAACGCCGCGCCAGGATTAGTGAGCTGGTACTAATCAAGATCCTACCCCACCTCCTCATGGTGACCCTGGTAACAGACACTGGTTCCGGTCTGGCTAAGTGGGTAGGGATCGAGGGAGAGCTACAGGTAGTGGTAGTAGTGCAAGCAAGGAAAAGCAATGCAGGTCCAAAATCCCTGAACAAAATGCAAGTATCTCTGGCTGATGTCCGATAAAAAATTCCTCCAATTTTTGCAGAAACATAAGAAAACAGCAGTGCACGAGTCGTCAACGAACGAATGCTAACTCCCCCGGAGTAAATGACTGCACCAAAATTGCCACATACAGGGCAAGAGTCCATAAACATGAAGTGAAACAAGTCAACAGTCGCACCACAATTATCAGCTTCCTGGCCGATGCGAAGGGCCGTACAAATGTGCATGAAGGGATGAGAGGTGCATCCAGAGCAGAGACATGGGCCCACATGGGGCGAAACTCAGAGCCTTGAGAGCTGCATGTCATGACAGTCTCGATGCACAGTAAATGTGAGCAGGGGGAGAAACCCGATAAACACAGTGGGACAGGCACCAAAGTGGAGCGAACACGCATATGGATGATACACAGGTGAGCCCAAATGCGGGTCAGTCACGCAAGGTGCTGGAGCAACGGGAGGTCGTGGCAAACGCATGGGTGAACGGACCACCCAGATGAGCAGGAAAACTGGAAAGCCCAAGCAGAGGCTTGAATCCAGTACAAATCAAAGGCCACTGCAAGTGTCTCTGAAAAACACTGTAACGCATCGTAATGACACAAGGGAAGATTGCGAAAAATTCTGTACGAGAGGTAAGCGCAGATAAACATATTGGGTAAAGTTGGCTGAGCGCAAATGCTAAAATTGCGTTTTAGTGCATAACGAAACTGCCCTCCTGGGACAACCGGGCAGGGTACTGTTGCATTAACAACTAATATCGCCGGAAGAACTGAGGTGGGTGATGTTGGCGAGCGCAAAATTTCAGTTGCGATGCTAGCGTAGATTGAAATGACCCTCTCGAATATCTGTGCGCAGCCCTAGTCCAGTACTTCCGGGGACAGGGAAAATGCAGAGTAAAACCTTTGCAAATTGTCAACACGTGCCCTGAAACGGCTGAGAATACCCCTACGTAGGAACAAACTCACTGTGGATAGACAGGTAAGGCCGATAATGCAAAGGCTTGACTGGTACAAACCCAAACATTGACTAAGGGCGATACTTTTCGAACGCTGATCATCCTCACAGAGTAAGATGACGTCCAAACACCATGGCTCATATCATATAAAGGCTAAGCTCTGCGCCCAAGTCAAGCTGCGTGTCTGGGCAGTCTCGTGGCATGGAAAATGTGAACACAACGGTCGCACCACAATTATCAGCCTCCCGGCCGATGGTAAAGGCAAACAGACAAACATGTAGGGATGAGAGTTGCACCCCAAAGCAGAGACATGGGCCTACATGGGGCGAAACTTGGCCCTGTGCCCAGGTTGTATTATGGCAACATATGGAAAGATTGCGGTAGACTCTGTATCAAAGGCTTAGCGCAGATACATTTACTGGGTAAGGTTGGCCAAGCGCAAATTCTAAAGTTGCGCTTTAGTGCCTAACGAAACTGCCCTCCCTGGGACAACCAGGCAAGGTACTGTTGCATTTACAACTAACATCCCCAGAGGAACTGAGGTGGGTGATGTTTGGCAAGCGCAAAATATCAGTTGTGTTGCTAGCGCCAATTGAAACGGCCCTCTATATTATTTGTGCTTAGCCCCAGTCCGGTGTTTCCTGGGACCATGGAAAATGCATGGTAGAAACTGCAAATTGCCATGTGCCGACACGCGCCTCGAGAAGGCTGAGAATATTCCTACTCCGGAATAAACTCAAAGTGGTAAGTAAAATAAGGCTGACAATGCAATTGCCGAAGGCCGACACTTCACACGGTGTGTTATACGAGTATTACACTGTCCCAGGAAAGCTTATGTGACCCGTGAAATGTTCCTTATCCGGAATGACCTCATATTCAGAAAGGGCATAACAGTAGTAACTCACTGTTTAGCGTAGATCACAAAGCCCAAATATACGGCAAAAGTTGACTGAAAAGGTGTAGATCCGGGCCGAAATATACGACAGAATGGATCGTTCCTAGGCAAGCTACCCTAGTAAATCAACAGCTAGCTGAAATCGGGTAGACGGGCCTAGTCACCATTGGCGCAAAATTCTTAACGTAGATCAAGTGTTCTTGTCAAAGGATCAATTATATATCACAAGAAGAATGAAGCGAGAGAGAGAGAGAGAGAGAGAGAGAGAGAGAATAAGTGACTATCATCTCACGTTTCCTTTGTTTTATTCTTGTTGGCAAATCTATTATATTTAAACGTACTGATTGAAATAAGGGTTATGAATGGTCAAGCATCCTGAAGCGTCTGGACGAATAGATTAGAACAAGGCTCATATGAGGGAGCCCCATGTTCAAATCACGGTAAGGCCAAAGATTTTTTGTTGTTGTGGGCATAAATGAAAAATCTTAACCTGAACAGTTTCGTTTCGACTGCACTAGCCATGCAGGCCATTAAATTCCTCAGGCTCTCGTCCCACAGCGCCCTAAAAAAGTGGTACTACAGGCAGTAACAACAGTTTTAAGCATGCTGGTGCTTTCAACAGAGTAGGAAAAGAAGAGGAGCACCTGGTCTCGAATGGATTAGAGCGTGGACTCCCATTTGGGAGTGCCATTAAATTCCACAGGCTCATGTTTCCCCCTGTCCTACACCGCCCTAAAAAGCAGTATTACATGCAATAACAGCTGAGAGAGAAGATGTGTCAACCAACACCTCGTGGGCAAGTGAGATGGCTGCTGCTATCGAAGAATGGAGCAAATAAGGGCTTGCATAATTTATGAGAATATTGATGGGGAGAACTGAACTAAATCTAACACAAATCAATATGTACCTACAGGGTGTTCAAGATAAATGCAGCCCCATTGACAAATCGACAGGTACACATTGCCAGGTACACATTGCGCTGTGTTTATTTACTAGTTAAACCGGATCTGACTAGCTCGTCCTACGTCACATTTGTTCATCGCCCTTCCCGCACTACAATTACACACCGTCACACAACCTTGACCTATACTACGTCATAACTGAACCTTCTCATTTTCATACATATATGCCAGATTAGTTCCATTCACAGGCTGCATTTATCTTGAACACCCTGTATAAAATAACATGCTTAAAATAACAGAGAAATAAACTACTCTTTTTGCAGCCTAATTTCATCTTAATTTTTGCATCTCTAAAAGGAATATTTAATTTATTATCCCATATGGCCTAATCATAACAGTATGGTTTATAGATGAATAGTATTGGTATTACTACCTTGTAGTTAGACTGGAGACAATCAAAGACTAGCGGAGTAAACTGCACACAAAACTGGATGGCAGACAAACCAAGTAGTCAAAAAAAAGACTGGTAACCTGGGCAGGTAACGCTCGACATCCTGGAAGGGAAGGTTGTCTAAAGGTAGCTACCCTAAAAGAAAATAGCAACCTGCTGCCTTGCAGGTCAGCTGGGGACAGCCAAAGACTGATGGAGAGCAAACCCAGTAAACACTGGCTGAAACCGGACACATCGCCGAAGGATAAGCACCAGAACTCCATATGGCGCTGAATGATGTGACGTAAAAAAAACGTTCTTTGCAAAGGCTGTTTATATATCACAACAAGAATGATCAAAATGACCGATCAACGAAAAAGAAAGAAGACGAATAGTATTAACTGGTGAACATTTAACAATAACACAATACATTCTGTTCACTTTAAGTTCTACAAGATTCTGATGTTTAGTTGTAAATATGCACAAACCGGTTCTTGCTTTATCCATGTTGTTTGTCTATCTTTTTCTGTGTGTTCACAGTTTTCCAGCATGGCTTCCATTAGGCCTCAGTGCTGTAGATAATTATAGACAAGATTTCATTATGAATATACACATATCTCAAAAATGAATTGTCTGTTTCATCCTTATTTCAAAGGAGCATGCTGATGATCACTGCAGATGAATGAAGAACGTTGAGACTTTACATGGCAACTTGATTTATCATTATTGGTTACTGAACCGATGTTACAGCACCCAAGGCAGACACACAGGTGTCTCCCTCAACAGATGTCACAGGATATGCATACTGATCGTTCCTGTGGCTAGCTAGTTAAACACACTTTTCCCTCAAGCATTCAGTTCTACTTGTACAACGCAATCATAAACTTAAATCATTGGATAGATTCAACATCAATTTTAGCATCCTCATCCAACAGGTAACCAAGAGACCAAAGACATCCCCCTTATCTATACTAAACTCCCAGACAATCGATGCATGCATATGCGCTCTCTCGTTGCCACAGACACCACATGCCCAGGACAGTAGATCCACATGAGCCTCTGGAGGTTGGAAACCTCTATAGATGACATCCACTCATACCATAATCTGTCATTATGGATCTTCCAAAGCATCGACTGAGAGTCAAGATACATTAACAATAGCCCCATTAAACAAAGTCCCAGAGATTCACCGGAGGGCAGCAGCAATGGCCTCAAACCTCCATCCACATACTGGAAGTAGTTGTCCTATATGCTCCACTTTGTTCTGCAATGACCTTACCATACACACTATGGAAGCTCCACCGTGACCCACCGGTATAAACAACATCATCATCATTTGCATTATCAAAGCCAGGAAAAGTACTGAATAGTTTTAAAAAATACTAAATCTTGGATATAGGAGAGATCACAGTCACACAGTTAACAGATACGCTAACAGAGGTCACAGACAGACGAGAGAAGAACAGATAGGTTTTAGAAAACATAGATCATGCATAGACCAGACATCAAAATTGTGCATAATAACAGAACAAAGCTTAGAATCTCACTCTCTAGCCTGTGACACTTGTTTGGTTAGTGTTGCCATATTCAGAATCATTATTACTGTTTTTCTCAGATTGATTTTCATCCCAACCATTTGGTTGTACAGGTTACGGTGTTATGTTTTTTCCTGGATATCTTAGTGTGTGTGTGTGAGACATCAGCAAAATCTAGGTCCTCCAGGGTGAATGTGAGAGTTCATCTGATACTTCAGTTGTTTTGTGCATCACCCAATCTATGACAATGTTAAATAGTAGGGCTGACATTACATATCATTGTCGCATGTCTATTTTGACTTAGGCTTGGAAGCTACTGCATGTGAATCTCTTGTAGTAGCTTTTCACGATGTTTATAAAACACAGCAATATTTCACATCATCTTAGAATATGCAAAAGACTTTCATGGTGTATGCTATCAAAAGCTTAGAATGGAGCCTTCCATTTCACATTAGATTTGCGAACTATGAAAAAGCATTTGACGTGGATACGTTCTGGATGCTGCTGTGGCATTATGGAGACTTTATGGAGATAATAACATAAATAAGATTGACTTTGTAAAAATAAAGGAAAGATATAGAAATAAGAAAGCAAAGACATATCCAGGAAAAGAAATAAACACAGACCACAATCATGCAGCAGTCAAGATGCATAAACCATTTTAAAATGACAGAAAACAAAATGCATAAAAAACATTTGAAATGAAACAATCAGGCATAAATAGAAAAGATCTTGTTGTGGAGTATATTGGTTATTGGTTACTAAATTGACGTCATTGCACTCTGGGCAGACCCATAGGTGTTCAGTATCCTCCAACAGATATCGAAGAGTATGCATACTGATGGTTCCTGTGACTCGCTGATTAAACACACCTCTCACTCTGTCCCTCAGGCATCCAGTTCTACTGGTACAACCGGTAACTCCAAACTGCCTAAATCGCTTCAACATCTATTTTAGTGTCATAATCCAACAGACAGTCGCGAAGAAATCAAAGAACATCCTCCTTATCCATTTCAACTCCCCAACAATCGATGCTGTTGATGCAAGCCTGTCCGCTCTCTCATTACCGTAAACACCCGCATGCCCAGGACAGTATATCCATGTAAGCCTCTGGAGGTTAGAAACTTCTATAGACGACATCCACTCATACCGAAACCAGCCCTTCTGGATTTTGTGAAGCATCGACTACGAGTCAGCTACAACAATGGCCCCAGTAAATGAAGTCCCAGAGAGCCAATGGAGGGTAGCAGTAACGGCCTCAACCTCCATCTACTAGAAGTAGTTGCCCTGTAAGCTCCACTTTGCAACAACCCTACCATGCGCATTAGCCAAGAAACCCCAGCCGGACCTCTCACCATAATGAACCGACCCATTGGTATATACAACAACATCCCTTGCATTATCTTCTATCAGCTGCTTAACTGCGAGATCAGCCTTCAGGTTGCCCCAATCTCTACATTCTCTTCCAAGAGTAATGATAACATTGAGATAGTTGGTCATGCTACCATCTGTTGGGATCCATTCTTCTCCTTTTGGTAGGGTCGCATCCGTGGTCACCTGTCCAATTGTTCTCTCAGCCTGGGCCATCCATGAAATGTCACGCTTGATTCTCGTGCCTTCAACATCATTAGTGTTCTTGTGAAGTGGATGCCTCTTATCCAGTAACCCATATATGCCTTGGTTTGGCGATTGCATGACGGGAGCGTAGTGACAGAAGGCCAAGCATATATCTCATATTCACAATGCCAAGGACTATACGCATACCTTCATTCTGCACCTGTTCGGCGATCACATTGTGATCATGATATCATAAGAATGCTGAGTCCGTACGTAATCTACCACGGACATAACCAGTCAATCGAACAAAAGGACAAGTAGTCTCTGCTCAAGGTGTGCGGCTACCATAACTTTGAAAGCCGCAAGACCACGCTTGCAACGTTGTATCGTCTATATTACTACTAGAGAAGAGAAAATCCAAATTAGAAAGATAATAACTCACATGGCAGGACTGCTGAAGATTAAAACAGAAACTGGAAAACCAATAACCAAGCATGGATGACTGATAAAATTATAAGATGACAGAAAGAATGAAAGTAAATTAAGTAAGGAATAAGCCACACGAATATGACAAATAGTTAAGCAAATATTAGACATAGAAAATAAAACGAAATTCTTAGAGAAAAAAAAGAGATAATCAGATAACTGACAAATCTGATAACTAATAAGTTAATAACTAGGTCGACCGCAAGTCAGATCACGGCAAATCAGCAAATTTAAGAAATTCGGCGATCACCGATTGCAGGTCAGTCTGGGTATCTGCATCATACAAATATTTAAATATTATGTCGTTTAAAATCTTTTTAGAATAAGATATTTTTTACATTTCGAGCCTACAACCCACTCTGTATAATAATAATAATCAGGAATGCAGATGAGACCCTGCTGGTTAGACCTGCTGGGCTAGACCACTCACTACCGCTACCACCCTTTCCCCGTGAGTAAAATTGTTTTTGATTGCTAATCACTGATAATAAGTACAACATTTTATAAAGTGAATTATATATATATTATAAAATAACGTATTTTTTTTAATACTGACCAAAATTAGACCCAAAAATTTAACAAATGTATTTCTTTTCTAAGCTAATATAACATAGAACACCCAACCTAACGGATATTTATGAAACAAAGGAAGTGATCTATACAAGGTTGGATTGGATTAAAAGTACAGTTAAAAAATACTTTTAACTTGGTTTAGACTACTCATGTAATCTCAGGTAATGAGATGTGACAAGTCCATTGATTAAAGTATCTGGGAACATTCCTAATATCAGATTGAAAATGTAAAACAGAGATTAGGAGTAGATTATAGCTCAAGCGAAAGCGGCTTTTATGAAAATGAAAAACACACTCAAGTTCTCCAGTGCTATTGAACTTATGTATGGCAGCGAATCATGGACAATAAACAAACAATCAATACGATCATTGGAAGCCACAGCGATATGGTTTTACAGAAAAATGCTGAACATCCCATGGACAGCGAAGAAAACAAATGATGGGGTTGTAAAACAGGCCTGCACACAAATAAACATTATCAAAAGAATCAGACAATCTTCGGGCTATAATGCGAAGAGGAGGTTTAGAACATTTGTTCACAACAGGTAAAATTCAGGGAAGGAGATATCGTGGATGACAGAGGGAGAAGGTGTTGGATGGTCTGGCATCGTGGTTCGACGTCAGGAAGGATTAATTGCACAAATGAGAGAGAGAGAGTTGTGGAGAGACATGATCACCTACGCCGGCAGGTCTGGCACTTGATTGATTGACTCAGGTATTTAAGGTCGCCCTTGATTTCTGCTTAAATTTGTTCTACGCTATATAAGTACTTCGTGTCCAGGTGACTCAACGTATTCTAATTAATTTACACAGAACTACACCAACTTGTCGTAGATGGCATATTGCTATGACATTTGTTTAATACACCATTTATACATGTAGTATGAGAAAGTTACTGACATCCAAACAAATTACAAACAGGCTAAAAATGAGAATGATTACATGCTATATATATGTCCTATATTCATGTATGGATCGGAAACATGGACAATGAACAAGCAGTTAGAAAACATAATTTATGCATTTGAGATGTGGATATATAGAAGAATAGGCAGAGTTTCATGGACAGAAAGAGAGACAAATAAACAAGTTTTAGGAAAACTAGGTATGAAGAAACAATATTAAGAGAAATAAAATTCAGACAAATAAAGTATTTTGGTCACATAAAAAGACATGACACCATGATTAAATCTTCACTAGAGGGAAAGTTGAGGGGAAGAGCAAGAGGACGACCGAGAGATAAGTGGGAGGGAAACTTTAAGAAATGGAGAGTGCCTGGCAGAGTGCAACACCAAGGCGAAAGACAGAGGATGCTGGAGATTCATTGCAGACAACCTTCGATGTGGAGACGGTACCTGATGATGATATATATATATATTAATTAATACACATGTACTTCCAACACTCTTGACTAAAACACAAACTCTAAAAATAAAACTCTGTGACAGTTAAATCTTGTATCTATAAGAACAGTATGATTCTCTGCTTATTATTGCTCATAAATCTACCAACCTGTATAACTCAAAAATAACATTGTAGTTCATTCAGAGGTCTATATAGTTTTCGTTAGTGTTGTTTCACTGGACCAGTGCGTGTGGTTCAATACATCGTATTTATGGTAATCGTGAAGTATGTCTTCTACAGTCTAGAGGTCTCTGTGGTGTAGAGGTTAGGTGCTCGTCTCTCGTGCCAAAGGTACCAGGTTCGCTTCCTCATGGAGCCTTCTGATATCTCTGATCTCGGTGAGATCCTATAGGAATCGAACGATAAAATGTAGATCCTGTGTTCAATAGGAGCATGTAAAAGAACCCTTGGCAGTTCAATACCGAGAAGAGCAGGCTGGAAAGTCACTGCCTGTGCAAAATTCATTAGAAAAGATTTAAAATAAAATTCCTTCAAAAATATCTTCACGGTTTTCAAAATTACATTGGGAACCGTTGCTGGTGCTACATAGTTCAAGCACGGCAACTGAGATCTTCCTGTGAGAGAAAGAGATCGGAGCACACATGGTTACTCACCGAAGTGTAATGATGATGGTTCTATCAATCAACCAATCCTCTAGTCTACAATGCCTAGTTATATGTAACACATAATAATAATTCCTCTCATACTGTTATACGTTACATAGGGCCTGCATATGCTCATATTGGGGTTTTCTGATCTATCATGTTATATAACTTGTACATCCAGTTGCTCATCTGCAGCAGTATTCTTCATCAGTCGGTCTGCTGCCCCATTTCTTTGTATAAACAAGCTATAAAACATCACATTTCCTGAACTTTGTGATGGTACAGAAGGTGTGTTCTATGTTTGGCTCAGCATCAAGCAGAGTTGTTGTTGGCTAGTCTCTCTTAGGAAAGCCAAAAAGTGAAAACTAGTAGCCTGTTGATGAACCCCAGAACACACAAACCAACCCCACCTCCAAGTGGTGTAGACCAGGACACTTAGACATTGACTTCTAAGACTAATGGGACCGTATAGGGCAATGGGATCACCTAAGTCAGTTTTTTTAATAAATTATTTTTTGGCCTAAACATAAACAAAACTTGCGCTCAAATGGTGAAAATCACATACAGACCACAAAGAATGGTTTAACAAGAGGTAGATGTAGAACAAATCACATACAGACCACAAAGAGTGGTTTAACAAGAGGTTGATGTAGAGCACACAAAGAAAAACTCTGTGATATGGTGAACAACTCAGCAAATTTATTTCCCAACAACATCAGACACTGGATGTTTTCTTAACATGTGTTTGATTAAAACAAGAAAATTTGAACAAATCTCAATAAAAGAACATCAGTAAATGTTGATGTATCAAAGTTAATGCTACAATAAAAGTTATTTTAATTGCTAAATAAGTACAAAGTAAACAACACAAAAAGCAACAATGAACATCAAGTATATTACATGTCCCAAACATCATCATCATCATCAAGGTGCGTATCCTTTATAGGACGTTGCTCTCTTTGCAGCACATCTGAAATTCACTCTGTCTCTTGCCAGTTCACCCACTTCGTCGATGGTCATGTTCATGGTTTCTTTAATACCTTGTAGCCATCTTCTTCTTGGTCTGTCTGCATCCTGGGACCCTGCCTTCTAGTATTGTTCTTTCCAGGCCATCGTGACGCTTGATGTGACCAAAGTATGTAATTTTTCTGTATAGTATGTTGTTTATCAGCCAATTCTCTTTAACATTTAGTTCTTTCAGGACATCAGTGTTCTTTCTTTTTCTGTCCATGGTATTCTTAGGATCTTTCTGTAGTATTTAGTTTCGAAGGACTGGATTTTCGTTCTTAATTTCTGTGTAATAGTCCATGATTCACAACCATAAGTAGCCACTGGGAAAATGCATGCTCTCAATATTTTTAATTTTAGTATTTTGCTGGTGCTTTGCCACATGTTCTTCATTGTGTTTAACTTCTTGAATGCTATTGCCAGTCTTCTTGAGATCTCTTTGGAGCAGTCACCGTTATTGTTAATTATTGAGCCCAGATATTCGTAGCTAGCTCTCTACACATTGGAGTTCTTCATTGTTTACTTGGATGTCAGGTGAGCCTTTTGCTTTGTCAGTTGACATGATTTTTGTTTTTGTGTATTCAAATATAGATGTTGGTCTTCACTATGTTTCTTGGTCGTCATGATTAGGTTTTCCAAACCTTCTTTGCTGGTGGATAATAAGACTGTATCGTCTGCGTATCTAAGCTCTGGTATGCATTTGCCGCCTATAATGAGAGGGTCGTAATTCACATAGTTGGCATCGTCTTTTACATTCCTCATGATGTTCTCCGCATATATGTTGAATAAGTATGGTGACAAAATACATCCCTGTCGTACCCTTTTGAATCTCAAACTATTCAGCTATTTCACCTCCTATTTTAATGGTTGCCTGTTGTTCGTGGTATAAAGATTCTATGAGTTGTATTATGTGTGTTGGAAAGTGCATGTCTTTCATGATGTTCCACATTTTCTGGTGTTGTATATGGTCGAAAGCCTTGCTATAGTCTATGAAACATGCATGCAGGTCTATGTTGTATTCTCTGCATTTCTCGATAATGAGTCTCATGCTACAAATATGGTCTCTAGTGCTTCTACCTCTTCTGAAACCTGCTTGTGTTTCGTGTATTTCATCTTCTAATTTTGTTCCATCCTCTTCATTATGATTTTTAGTAGGATTTTGCTGGCGTGACTTATAAGGGCAATAGTTCTGTAGTTGGTGCATTGTTTCATGTTTCCCTTCTTTGGAATAGGTATAAATACTGATCTTTTCCATTCCTTTGGCTAGGAGGAGCTATTCCATATCTTTGTGCACAATTTATGATATACCGAACACTGGCCTCCCCACCTGCTTGAATCAATTCCGCTGGTGACTTCCCTCTCTTCAGGCTTTTGATGGCCAGGTGCACTTCATCCAACATGGGCTCTGGTTCTGTCTCTTCGCTTTCTGTTATTATCTTATGTGGATTTTTAGATGTGTCTTCATACATGTTTCTGCAGTACTCACGCCATCTTTCTAGTACATCTTTCTTTTCTGTTAATGTTTTGCCATTGTTATCGTTTATGACTTGTATTGATGGGCTGGTCACATGTCCCAAACACACATACTATATCAAAGCATTTAGGATGTGCTCAAATAACTATAAATATATATGACCTTTCTGTCTTTGCAGATGGTCATTTGGCAAGAGTGTAACAGTGATGACTTAATATATATGACCTTTCTGTCTTTGCAGATGGTCATTTGACAAGTGTTGCTGTGATGACTTTGAACTTGTTTTTCTTGTCTTCAAGCTCATCTCTTAAGTTTCTTTTCGAAGGACTCTGCACCTTTGCGAAACATTGTATTCTTTCTCTCTCTCTCTGTCGCTCATTCTTCACGGCCAATTTTATCATTCTTTTTGTGATATATAATTGATCCTTTGACAAGAACGCTTGATCTCGTTGCGATTATGTGCTCATGGTGACTAGGCCCATCTACCCGATTTCAACCAGCTGCTGATTTACTAGGGTAGCTTGTCCTAGGTGCGATCCATTCTACCGAATATTTTGGCCCATATCTCGCCTTTTTGATCAGCTTTTGCCATATATTTGGACTTTGTGATCTATGTTAAACAGTGAGTTACTACTGTTATGCCCTTTCTGACTGAGGTCGTTCTGGATCAGGAACATTTCACGAGGCACATAATCTTGTCCTTGGGCGCGTAATACTCGTCTAACACACCGTGTAAAGTGTGATCCTTCGCCAAAGTTCGAATCCCGACAGCCTGTCAGATCTTTGCATTGTCTGCCTTACTTTACTGACCACTTTGAGTTTATTCCGGGGTAGGAACATTCTCAGCCTTCTTGAGGCGCGTGTCGGCACGTGTCAATTTGCAGTTTCTACCCTGCATTTTCCTTGTCCCGGAAACACCGGACTGAGGCTAAGGACACATAATATAGAGGGTCGTTTTAATCAGCGCTAGAAATGCAACTGAGATTTTGCGCTCGCCAAACATCACCAGCCCCAGTTCTTCCGGGATGTTAGTTGTAAATGCAACAGTACCTTGCTTGGTTGTCACAAGGAGGGCAGTTCCGTTAGGCATCACCCGCCCCAGTTCTTCCGGGGATGTTAGTTGTAAATGCAACAGTACCTTGCTCGGTTGTCCCATGAAGGGCAGTTTCGTTAGGCACAAAAACGCAACTTTAGAATTTGCGTTCGGCCAACCTTACCCAGTAAATGTATCTGTGCTAACCCTTTGATACGGAGTATACCGCAATCTTCCCATATGTCGACACAATACATTACAGCGTTTCCAAAGACACTTGCCGAGACTTTTTTAAATTTCGTGCCTCGAGACTGCCCGGACATGCAGCTCAACTCGGAAAAAGGGCTCCAAGTTTCGCTCCATGTAGGCCCACGTCTCTGCCTTGGGATGCACTTCTCATCCCTACATGTTCATCTGTTCACCTTTACCATCGGCCGGTAGGCTGATAATTGTGTTGTGACCGTTGTGTTCTCATTTTCTGTGCCACGAGACTGCCCTGACAGGCAGCTTGACTTGGGCGCAGGGCTCCAAGTTTCACCTCATGTGGGCCCACTTCTCTACTGTGGATGCACCTCTCATCCATTTAATTCGGTCATTTACTCCGGGGAGTTAGCATTTGTTCGCAGACGACTCGTACACTGCCATTTTTTAAAATTTACTTTTTTGGCAACTTGGACAAAATTTGATCGTTCATTTGGCCAGGAGATGTGTGCATTTTATTTGCAATTTTGTGGACCTGCTTTCCCCTTCCGTGCTTGCACTGCTATCACTACCAGTAGCTCTCCTTCGATCCCTGTACCCTCTTGGCCAGACCGGAACCAAAGTCTGTTTCCAGGGTCACCATGTGGAGGTGGGGCACAGGGTCTTGATTAGTGCCGGAAAACTAATCCTGACACAGCTCCCATGCGCCTATGACCCCACATTGTTTTCAATACAGCTCTGTCATCAGTAAATTTTCCCCATTTACTGGAACCGATAGCGTCCGTGTGTTGCCGGGCCCATAAGGGAGTGAATAATAGTAACACTGTGACCCATAAGGCATGTCGTAAGATGCGACTGAGGTAGGGGCATAGGGAAGCTACCATAGTAATAAACGTCACATAAATTGGATGTGCTGGCCTACTGTAGGCGCATAACTGGCACAATGTACAATCGCTCTTAGGCTCAGATCACATACAAATCACAATTGAGTGGTTTAACAAGTGGTCGATATAGTGTCCGAATAAGAAGAAACTGATAAAAAAGTCCTTTATTGAGGCCTTGCAGATATCCTTATCAGATATATCAAACCACTGCTCAGATACCAGTGGTCTGCCTTGAAGTCTCTTCCTTGGGGTCAAAGGCGCAAAGGGACAACGCTGCAAAGTCTTTTCCCTTTCAAAAGTTCACAGAATAGCCCCTGTTTGGGTATGTAGCTATTATGAATTCTCATATTTTATAAGCCATCTTAGTCTTCAATCGCTGACTACTCTCATGATGGATAGCGCATAGTAGCACTTCAGAGTTGGTTATTTTGACATGCATATCATAATCTTATGGATACAGCAACGGTAAGAGGTGTTAAGTCTCCTCTTGTGTCTGGAGTCGTATCATCACCACCTGTCCCTGTAGCGATATGGTGTGACAAAAATGAGCGATGATAAAGGAAAGGCCTTTCTCAAACATTACATTCAATAGACTAATCATAATGATAAGAGGCAAGACTCTATATAGTGTCATTATTATCCGATCAATGTGATACCATTGGATGGAACAACAAGCTTAAATTTACGAGAGAGGGAATCCATGTAATGCTCAAGATCTTAAGAGATCACACAATACAGCAATGGGTCCCAACGGTGTCCAATACAGTGACATAAACAGGATATCCGACACTGACATGAATGTTTGTAAAGAAATAAACACCAACTGAAAAAGTGGTGAGGACAGGGAGAAATGGCTTCATAGCTATTTACCACCACTGGCAAAACCTAACAAAAACATGAGGTTTTAGAATAATAGTAATGCAGAACACAGTGGGCACTGGAACGAGTTCGAGAGTTTGGACATGCCAGACAATGTTGTCTTCGTGGTAGAGGGAGAAGATATATTAATCAGCTTCTCATGGGTTTCAGTTTGGAATATCTTCAATGCGCTCAGGAAATATCCATAGGTGCTCCGATCTCCTTCACAATATCTCCAACAACTGACCGTACCAGTTTGATTTTGATTGAGGAGCCTACTCATATAACTGTTATGCTGTTCTCATGGGTACGGTGAGCAAATTGACTTTGGGATAGCTGCTGCAACGGAGGACAGAGCACGAATGGGAATGCACAATGTGCCATGACGTCGATCACATAACATAACAGTGGGCAAACTTCTAGAAAAGTTAGTGTCATGCAGACTGGAGCGGAAATTGGAGGGACATTACATGTTGTCTTCCACCCTCTGCGAAATAATGAAACTTGGTGCAATGATTCAATTTTTGCATACAATGTCTTTGAAGGTCTCCAGGCTGGTTTGGAGACGTGCTGTTGTATTTGATCTTAAAGATGCCTATAAGAAAGCTCCAATCATGTACCTTATACATATGCTCATGCTACTCAATATCGATCTACTGTTCATAAAATAGATTGTAAGAGCCCTGTTCGAGAGAAAAGTGGCAATCAGGTGTGGTAATTGGTACTCTGTGCCGACAACATTTTCACCAAACCTATCACAGGGGACCCCCGTCTCAGTACTATTCAACGTATTCACCATAATGATTACAAATCAGATACTGCCTGCCAGAGGAAGGACACTGTCATTTGCAGATGACATCATGGTGTACAAACAGGGGAAAAGCAGGAATGAAATTGCTAATAAGCTACAGGATTAACTAGACCTTTATGATGACCTGGTGCAATGATAAACCACACTAAAGCGGTGCTATTGTGGTTCTCCCTATATAATCACATTGCAAATTCTGAATATTTCATTATCAAATATTTCATGTTAATTCAGATTATGCAATTATGTGATTGATTACACCAGAGTTGTCAGTACACTTGGATGCTGTTGTAGGAAATTGATCCATGGTGTCGTCAATGTAGAGATTATGGCGCTCGTGGATCAGCAATTCCATGACTATGGAAATCACCACTACTTCCAGGGCTCTCTCGTAGGTTGCTGGGCAACAAGCCACCCATACGATTATCATATCAGACTCGATGAATATGCTTCAAAGAGTTGAATCTGGAAGTCTACTAGCAGAATGGGTGGACAGCATTCGCAGGTCACATCTCAAGACGCAGAATTGGCTGTACACACCTAGACCTGCTGGAGTGCAGGGTAACAAATGTTCTGACTTTCTTGCAAACAATGCCCCGACTCAAGCTGGAAGAAGTATGAAATCAACCTATGTCATCAATGCGGTGCTCGTTCATTTGTGTGATATGAACGAGTCTCAGACACTGGAACGATTGCGAGAATTAGGAGCTAAGTTTGAACATACCACATTGGCCACGAAGACAGTGTTGTCTTCATGGTAGAGATAGAAGATATACTAATCAACTTCTCATGGGTAGAGTGAGCAAGTGGACTTTGGAATTGCTGCTGCAGCGGACAGAGCATACATGGGAATTCCCAATGTGCCATGACGTCAAACAAATAACATAACAATTCAGATTATACTTTTAGTAAAATCTAAACCCCAAACACAACTTTTGTAAAGTTTCTTTTTAGTATGTATTCTTCTATGTCTGTCTAGGCTTCTCTATTAACTCTTAACCGTTCGTGGGTTTTAAGGTTTTTGTTATTTTGAAGGCCTGCTCTACTACTAGAAGCCATATATACTCCATGAATTGAACATAGGCATGTTATGTATGGTTAGAAAGCTAACTGAATGTACTATCAAGATATGGGCTTTTAATATCAATGTCATGTAATATATGATATCAGTGACCTCATTTTGGTGATGCTAAAAATAGATTTTAAAACAAATTTCAAATAATTATGCAGTCACAAAGAAGGAAAGAAATAAGTATGAAATATATCATGAAAACTATTAATATACTCTCTTAGTACCTTCATATTTACACAATATATCCAAACATGAAGTTGTTTGGACAATAAATAAGGCAGTAATTAGGAAATTTGTAACTTCTAAATATTTCCATATTTTGGAGACGTCAATTAATAAATAATAAATAAATAAGAGAAAATGATGCAGAACTGGTCTAGTAAGCAGCCCATAAAGAACTAACACTTATAGTCTTGATTAGGACAGTAATCTGAGTCACTAGATGCCATTTTTAAGCAAATGTGTGATTTTTGACAAGAGCAAGTGAAAACTCGCCTGCAGAGATTATCCAAAATGGCGGCCGTTCGGAAATGTCGGTGTAATAAAAGCATGTTCTTACCACTGAAGTCGAAGAAGGTTCGCCTGAATGGCTAGGGACACCGTACACACGGTTAGTCAGCTTTCACGCAGAAATCAGTCAGATACGCCATAAAAGGCTCCTTGACTACGCATGAATTCATAGCGGGCGGAGGCAGAAGAAGAAGAACAAAAAAGCATGCTTTATTCAACGAGATTAGACATCTTAAAAATTAAAAATATATTTTTTAACAATTTATTATGGTAATATCATATGTTTTACATTATGAAACATAAATTATATGCTTTTAAATGCATAAATAACACACAAATACGGCTAGTTCAGGAGTCATGTAGCCATCTCATTTATAAATGAGATTTTCTTAGTACCCGAGCGTTACAGGGTTAAGGAAATTGTGCATCACAAACATGACAATTGTAAGGGTTATCTTAACTCTTTCCACGCTTTAAGCCGCACACTGCGCCATAGAGTTGCTTCCCTTATAAGAAGTCTTTCTAGTTTTACTTCTACTGTTTTACTTATACTACTTTTCAATCTTGTTATTCTATTGGGTTGTCCAGCTTTCTTCAATTTAGTATATAATAATATATATATATGTTTATTTATTGTGAGTAGATGGGATCGGTTTTTACCTCCCTTGAATTAACTGCTTAAAAATTTAGGAAATAACTGCGCATGGAAAGAGTTAAGTATGTCTTCTTGTATGTGTTTCTAAGTGCCTCCTAGTAGCAAATCCAGTGCCACAGACATCACACTTGTAAGGTTTCTCTCCAGTATGTACTCTTTTATGTATTTCTAGATTACTAAACTGAGTAAATGCTGCACTACAAACATCACACTTGTAAGGTTTCTCTCCGGTATGTTTTCTTATATGATTTATCAGACTATTCATTCCAGCAAATCCTACATTACAAAAATCACATATGTCGGTTTTCTCCAGTATGTACTCTTTTATGTATTTCTAGAGTGCTGCGCTGAATAAATCCTGCACCACAAACATCACACGTGTAAGGTTTCTCTCCAGTATGTATTTTTTTATGTGTTTTTAGATTACCATCCTGAGAAAAACCTGCACCACACACATCACATTTGTAAGGTAGCTCACCGGTATGTATTCTTTTATGTCGTTTTAGATTACTGCAGTGACTAAATCCTAAACCACATGAATCACATTTGTAAGGTTTCTCTCCAGTATGTGTTCTTTTATGTGTTTCTAGACCACTACACTGAGTAAATCCTGCACCACAAACATCACATTTATGCGGTTTCTCTCCAGTATGGGTTCTTTTATGTAATACCAGATGACTTTTACTAGCAAATCCTGCACCACAAACATCACACTTGTAAGGTTTCTCTCCAGTATGTGATCTTTGATGTTTTAAGAGATAACTTCTATAAGCATATCCTGCACCACAAACATCACATTTGTAAGGTTTCTCTCCAGTATGTGTTCTTTGATGTTTTACTAGAGTACTACTAGTGGCAAATCCTACACTACAGACATCACATTTGTAAGGTTTCTCTTGATTATGTGCTATTGTATGTGTAACAAGATAATCATGTTGAGTTTGAATAAGTATATCACTTTGCAATCTGTCAGTCACATCAACTGTATGAAGATCAGTATTCTTGTCACTCACAGAAAATATCTTATCTGAATCTACCACACAATCTTCATTATATAATGTTGGCTGATAGTCAGTCTGAGTGTCACAAACATTTCTTGTACTTCCATGACAGACAACAGAATCCAAGGATGCTTCATTTTCAGTCATTCTTATATTTGTCTGATCATTTCTGAAACACTTGTACCACTGTTCATGTTTACCATTGTATTTATTTTGTAGCTGTCATATTCAGGTAAGACATCTGAAAGTTGTCATGTTCCCTCAGGTGCAAGTAGTTGCTATCACATTCTTATAAGCCTGCAACTATTCTTGTTGGATGAAGGGAAAATGGTTCTGTGTATGACAGTATAACTCTGAAATACACAAGAAAAATACCTAAGTTAGACAAATGAATAAATATATCAACTAGCAATGTTCTCAAGTTATTAAATTAATAAAATCATGAAGATCTAAAGACCACCTGTTGTCCTGACACTCCAAGACTAGATCACCAACAATGTGCATGCTTACTATTATAATATAATAATCAACTGCTATATCATAGTTTCAGAGTATGCTCAATAAATTGTGAGACTTGAATGGAACAAAGTATATTATCAATATAAACTAGCATACATGTATACTCTCTTAACACTCACATAGTAAAGACACCTACTCCAGTTTTCAGCATGTGTAACAAAGACATTGACAGAAGCAAAATACTAAAATATCTTGGAATAACAGTTGACAGAAGATTGTCATTTAAGTCATGTTGAGAACGTAATCCTAAAGGCAGGAAAAGGGCTAACTGCTTTCAAAGTTATGGCGGAGGCGGATATTTAACAACACCTGCTGCTTTTTCTTTATCAGGGACTAGTGTCAGGGAGAGCGTGGTGGACTATGGTCTTGGTCTTCTGACAGTGAGAAGAACATCGCTGGATAAGTTAGACAGGATCCAAAATGAAGCGATGAGGCTTATACCCGGTTGCACACATGACACTTCATGCGCTATGTTCTTGGCTTGCCAACAATGGCCATGAGACACAAAGTCGCACAGGTAAAAGCTTATCTGAAAGTTTCTGAAGACACAAATCATCCTCTGCACAAATCCATAAATGAAAACAAAGGCAGGCGTTTGAAGAGAGGTCGATCCTGGATGGCCGAGGATGTTATTAAACAGGTCTGTTTTCTAGATGAGCTGCAACATGGGGAAGAATGAATGCCTATAACAAGAGGATAGGACTGATTAGACCATGACTGGGGTCATAGGTGCTTGGGGACAACAATGCGCCAGGACTAGTGAACTGGCACTAATCAAGACCCTGCCCCACCTCCTCGTGGTGACCCTGGTAATAGACATTGGTTCCGGTAAGAGCGCAGGGATCGAGGGAGAGCTACCCTGGTATAGGTAGAGATGCAGAGGTAGTCACGCTAGATGGGATCCGCTCGCAACACAGACGAGCGGAACCCCAGAGTGACTATTAATGCTCATCTCTCCCAGCCGAAGGAAAAAGCTGGATGGATAAACAGCAAGGGATGAGGGGTTCATCCCGAAAACAGTTGTCGGCACACATGGGGTGAAAGTCGGAGTCCGAAAGTAGGGCTCTGAGCTGTGTTGCATGCGGCGAAACTCTGAGCCCTGAAAGGAGGAAGGGGAAAACAAATAAACATACAGGATGAGAGGTGCATCCGGCGAGGAGAGGTGGACCCACATAGGGTGAAACTCGGGCCTCCATCACTGACGGAGATGGTGAGGCAGGCACCAGGGCAGAGCGAGCACGCATGCGGACGATGCACGTGTGGGCCCAATGGTGGGCAGACGTGCACAGCGCAGATGGCGCGAGGGTGAGCGGACCACCAAAATATGCAGAGAACTGGAAAGCCCAGCAGAGGCTGAAGTCAGTACACGTTTCCACCAGCAACGTATCGTGTCGACACACAGGAAGATTGTGGCAAACTCTGTATCAAAGGCTTAGCACAGATACATTTGCTGGGTAAGGTTGGCAAAGCGTAAATTCTAAAGTTGCACTTTAGTGCCTAACGAAACTGCCCTCGCTGGAACAATGGACAAGGTACTGTTGCATTAGCGACTAACATCCCCGGAAGAACTGGGGTGGGTGATGCCTAACAAGACTGCCCTCCCTGGGACAACCGGGCAAGGTACTGTTGTATGAACAACTAACATCCCCGGAAGAACTGAGGTGGGTGATGATGGTGAGCGCAAAATTTCAGTTGCATTGCTAGCGCCAATTGAAATGACTCCAGGGGTCAAAGGCGCATGGCGACATTGCCGCGCCAGGATTAGTGAGCTGGCACTAATCAAAACCCTGCCATCACCTCCTCGTGGTGACCATGGAAACAGACATTGGTTCCTGTCTGGCTAAGAGGGCAGGGATCGAGGGAGACCTACAGGTAATGCTAGTAGTGTAAGCACGGAAAAGCAATGATAGTCCAAAAATCGCTAAACAAAATGCACGCATCTCCAGGCCGTTGTCCGCAGAAACAAAGTCCAAGTTTTGCTGAAACATAAGAAAACAGCAGAGTACGAGACGTCAGCGAACGAATGAAAACTCCCCCAGAGTAAATGATCAAACCAAAATTGCCACCTATGGGACAAGAGTCCGTAAGCATGAAAACGAACATGAAGGGATGAGAGGCGCATCCATAAGTAGAGAAGTGGGCCTACATGGGGCGAAACTCGGAGCCCTGTGCACGAGTCAAGCTGTATGTCAAGGCAGTCCCGAGATACGGTAAATGCGACGGCAAATGTTAACACATTGGTTGTAACACAATTAGCAGCTTCCCGGCCGATGGGAAAGGCTGCACGGAGGGAAGAGAGGTGCATCCTGAATAGAGAAGAGGGTCCACACGGAGTGAAACTCGGAGCCCTGTGTATGAGTCGAGCTGAGTGGCAGGGCAGTGCCGAGGTACGGGAAATGTGAACACAACGATGGTGATGGTCGAAGGCAACACATGGGAAGATTGTGGTAAACTCCGTACAAGAGGCCAAGCACAGATAGATCTATTGGGTAAAGTTGGCAGAGCGTAAATCCTAAAAGTTGTGTTCTAGCGTCAAACGAAACTGCCTTCCCTGACAAAGCTGGGCAAGGTACTGTTGTTCTCACAACTAACATCCCTGGAAAAACCAGGGCAGGTGATGATTGGCGAGTGTAAAATTTAAGTTGCACTGATAGCGCCTAATAAAACGTCCCTATACATTATTATGTGCAAGGCCCCAATCTAGTGTTTCTCTCAGCCAGGGAAAATGCAGAGTAGCAACTGCAAATTGCCGACACACGACTCGGGAAAAGCTTAGAATGTTCCTACTCCGGAACATACTTAACGTGGTCAGAAAAGTTAGGGTGAGCGGCCCACCCAAATGTGCAGGAATACTGAAAAGCCCAGCAAAGGCACGAATCCATTGAAAGTTTTCGCTCGAAGGGGACTGCTGCCTTGTAGTTTGGGGACAATCAAAGTCTAGCGGAGAAAACAGTACACAAAACTGGACGGCAGGAAAACCAAGTTGTCCACAAAAAGACTGGTTACCTGGGCAGATGACGCTCATAAACCCGGGAGGGCAAGTCATCTAAGGGTCACTACCCTGAAAGAAAATAGCAACCTGTTGCCTTGAAGGTTTGGCTAGGGACAGTCAAAGGCTAACGGAGAGAGCGAACCTAGTTAACGCTGGTTGAAATCGGACACTTCACAGAAGGATAAGCACTAGAGCTCCAAATGATACTTAAAGTTGTGACGTAGCATACCCATGCTAAGGCTGCATGGACTAAATTTTTTCATAAATGTGTAATAATTTAGAATCTCGATATGGTGCTACGCCTGTGGATATCCGTCGGGCAGGACGAGTGCCGGGCCGCATGCCTCAAAGGGCCAATTTTTGCTCCGTGATCCCGTCCCCGACTTGGCAAATTAGCGATTGCAGCCCACGGGAAAAAGCTACTGGTTCGATACGGCCGAATACTGGCCAGAGACGATTAAATATTGTGCAATGGAATGCTGAAGGTCCCCATCACAAAAAGCAAGCACTTGCACAAAGACTTGCAGAGAAGATCGATGAAGCGTGCATACAAGAGACACACTTGAATGCCCAACACAGATTCTGGCTGCCCCAGTGATATCTCGCTATCACTCGAGGCGTGGCAATATCTAACACAGCATGCATGGTAGTCGGTGATTACAACAGCCACTCAGAACGGTGGGACTACCAAGAACATTAGTGGCGTTGAAGTCAAGGACTGGGAGATAGAAAACAATCTGTTCCTTATCAATGCTCCAGACGATCTGCCAACCTTCTACTCTAGAAGGTGGCATCGACTAGCACCCTGATCTGGCATTTGCAACAAATGACCTATCCACAAAAACAGAATGTACACGGTCACTAAGCAACTCGGAGATAGCACCATAGGCCCGTCAAATTACAAGTGGATCTCCACTTTGTACCTGAGCCCAAAATGTGGCTCCCATTGTGGAACTACAAAAAAGCTAATCGGAAAAAATATGCGGTACTGTCAGATGCCAATGTTGAAAAACTCAACACGCATGAAAATAAACACATGCGATCCTCGTCAAAATAACTCTCGGAAGCAATCCTGAAAGCGGCACGGAGACCATCCGAGAGGTGCACGGAAGGATTATAAGGCCTACTGGACATCAGAGTTTCAAAAGCTTGAAGACGACCTTGAGCTGGCAAGGAGAGAGACAGAAGAGGCAAAACAACTTTTGAGTGTCTTTTTGCTGGAAACAATCACAGGCCTCCAACCAATGGCAGAACGCAGAGATAGGAAAGTTTTGATACTGGCGGAAAAATTGAAACGGCTTAACTCCCACCCTATGTAGGTCAGAATGAATGGACTAGGAAGGGGTAGGCTAAAGAGAACTAGCTTCGCAAAAAGTGCCAAAGCACTGACCCAAGACCACCCGGTCTTAGCAAATTGTAGACCCAAACTGATACTGGCAACCGATAAGAGCCTGCCGTAAAAGACCAATATGTCAGAATTAAGGGAATCAATCCCAGGAATACAAAAAAAGGAAGCAAGAGAACTGTGAAAGAAGAGTGGTTACAGAAAAATACATATAGAACGAATACCCTGAGAGTGCTTGGACACATGTGCACGCCGATGGATCGGCAAAGAACGCAATTAGTGATGGCGGATGAGGGATAGTGCTTAAACTCTCAAAGAAAGTAGCGATCATGAAATCGATTGCCACAGGTAAGTTCTCAAACAACTACCGGGCAGAGGCAAAGGCAATAAGAACAGCCGCGGAAATGATCCTAGAGAGAAGAAGCGCCTCACGCAACAAAGTCATGATATTCACTGATGCTCTTTCGGTCATCACGTCACTAAAAAGTGCAGTCAAAACAGCTCAATGAGCTAAAAGCTATCCTCGGTGTACTAATGAATTCACTTAAACGCAGTCATTAGTGGATACCATCACATTGTAATATAATCGAAAATGAAGCAGCAGACAGGATAGATAAAGAAGGAGGGCGACTACTGCAGACTGATCATGAGATCAGCTATCAGGAGACCATAACAACCATCGCTTAGCAGTGCAAAAGAAAAATGGTCGAAAGACCACCCACAACACAGCATCAGAGATGGGTACTATGGTCTATCCCGAAACGAACAAGTTGCTATTTTCCGCCTCCATACTGACCATATTAGGCTTCAGGCCCACATGTCCAACAAATTTAAAATTGGCACAACTGGCCTGTGCCACTGTGAAAAGGCGGACATGGCGGCAGAGCACATACTGCAAGACTACCAATTGTTAGCAGGCCTAAGAAACGAAACCTGGCCCGATAACAGAGGATCGCGAGAAGCTGCACGAAGGGACGTAGTCCCTAAAAACAACAGTACAATTCAAGAAAGAATTTGGTAGATTAATCTAGGCGGGAATTGAGAGAGAAATGACTCTCAAAAATATCTGTGCGCAGCCCCAGTCCAATGTTTCCCGGGGCAGGGAAATGCAAATTGACAAGTGCAAACACACGCCCGAAACGGATGAACATATTTCTACTCAGGAACAAACTCACTGTGAATCGAAAAGTAAGGTCAATAATGCAAAGGTTTGACTGGTACAAACTCAAACATTGACTCAGGGCAATACTTTTGGGCGCCGATCATCCTACACAGATGACACCCAAACACCATGGCTCAGATCACATAAAGGCTAAGCATACCGCCAACATATGATCGTTTGTTTGACAAAGCACATGCATTTACGATGACTGAGAATGTTCTTAAACTGGAAGGATCACATATAGTCAGAAAAAGCGCATATTGTAGACATACTCTTTGGCGAAGATCATAAAGCCCAAACATATGGAGAAAAATGATTGTAAAAGAGCAATGAATACATGAAAGGTGACAATTCCTGTGACTAGCCCTAGAAGGGTCGAGATCACATGATTCTTTACCGACAACCTCACCCAGTCAGCGCAAAATAAGCTATACGTAGATCTAAGCCCAAATTTACGGCACAAAAAGATCATTAAAGAGTGTTTATCTTATGATGTGTACGGAACGACCTCACCAAAGGCAGGAATGCCGATTGAGAAGTCATCCGTTCTGCCTTCACTAACTAACTCTGTCCGAGAAAGAGTTACAAGGAAAACAGGTCTCCTGCAACAATCTACCTTGAGAATCTTCAAGTACCTCGGAAGTCGGCGAGGCTGTCCATATGGTTGAGGGATGCCCGTAAAAGGGTAATATAGGCCAACGCAAAAATCAGCCAGAAGCGCAATACCAGGCGTCATGACTTTCCGTCTGAACTTTTTTTTTTTTTCTTTCGTCCGCTTTCAACTCAGACGAAGTTCCATCTCTGAAACTGATTTTGCGTGAAAATCTGTTTTCCAATTTCTTACAATGGCAGCAGCGTGCACATTGTAAATTACTTACACTGGCAGCCGTGTGCTCAATGTACTCGTAATTAGTATTCCCTCGCCATACAGGCAGATTTTCTCCGACTTCAGAGGTACTCACGTTATCGTCCTGAGTAAGACCAGGGGACTCGAACAAATGCCGGACAGTAGGTTCGAACCCGAGCTATGAGGCGTCTCACAGCTAGCAGGCCGAGCTACTATCAACTACTCTAGGCAGTCCCCTAACCAAGAACTAATTGCACAGTGTCAACAGAAGAATATGAGCACCATTATCCAAATAGACGATGGAGATAGATCGGACATTTCTTCTTCTTCGAACGCCCTATATCGACTAATTGTTAACCACTCTGTGTGATTTGTATGTGATCTGAGCCTAAGAGCGATTGTACGTTGTGCCAGTTATGCGCCTACAAGTAGGCCAGCACATCCAATTTCTGTGCTGCTTTTTATTTACTAGGGTAGCATCCCTAGGGCCTACATCAGTCGCCTCTTATGACATGCATTGTAGATTGCTGTGATACTATGCTTCCTTGGGCCCGGCACCAAGCGGGTGTAGATCGGATATGTGATACTCGTGGAGACTAACTCTGTTACGAGAACTGCACTGAGATGTACACCAGAGGGTAAACGAAAATGTGGAAGACACAAAATGACCTGGAGGAGAACAGTAGAACAAGAACTGAATAATCGCTGGAACATAATACAGAAGAGGCCAAGAATAGAGAAGAATGGTGTGCATTTGTTGCTATCCTAAGCGCAGGTGCATACAGGCTAGAGAGATATCATGGATGAAACACCACTACTTGATTACTTGCAACATGTTTACTTGATACAGTATCACATAGTACTAAACAAAAAAATCACCGAACAAGATGTTACCACAGCATTTAAAGTATTGGTTCAACTCAACTGACGTCATTGCACTCGGAGCAGACCCATAGGTACTCAGTCTCCCCCAACAGATATAGAAGAGTATGTATAATGATGGTTGCGTGGCTTGCTGGTTAAACACAATCCTCACTCTGTCCCTCAGGAATCCAGTTTTACCCGTACAATGGGTAAAGTGTAATAAGGTATTATCTCTACAAAATGAAAGTTGCTCAAGATTACCAATCTACATTCTGCAAACATGTATCTCTCTTCATGGACACAAATTTTAAACCTGGCCGAGAGGTTGCAGATAACACTCTGCATTAGTCAGCATGTGCAGTAAAAATTCTGGGCTTTGATGCCAACTTGGTAAAAAATTCTTGGTGTGCATTGGTACGACACGACTACAGGAGACCCTAATCTTTTACTTGGGCATCTAAATTACAAATACCTCTGAGAGTTGGACTAAGGCTCATCTGAATGATGAGGGACACTGGTGATAAAGGCAAGCCTTCAGGCAAAAATAAGTCAGGTCGCCATGACAAAGTCTAAATTCAAAGGGGGTGAGCTTTAAAAAAATGTGGCCCTATGAGACTGAAGGTGAAATTGTTGGACACCATAATGTACCTCCTGCTGACATCTAGATTCATGGAGGCAACTCATCTTACGTCTTACTGTTTAGATCTCTGACATGTGGTCACTGTAGGTAACTGATCGCAGAAGTAGATAAGATAATATATAAATTGATATCAAATAAAATAATCAAAAGAGATATATCAAAAATCAATCCATGCATGCACAAAATTGCGGAGTGCATTTTTTTTAATCCACGGACTCTAGAGACGGTCTATATAAAATTTTATAGGAAAATAATATCAATTATTAGTTTAATATTCGTTTTAAAATAATTAACTCATGAATTAATAATCATAATGTATGATATTATTGATATAATATAATAATTATTATAATAATTAAATAGACTCGGGTCAAAATTGTTTAAGTTTATGATTGTCATATCATATTTAAACATCAATGATAGTGATATTGATATGATTATAATTAATATGGAATGATCAATCATATTTAAATATTATTATATTATAATAAATTATTTGCAAACATATTGGAGCGAAGTGCAAGACATATATTAGAGTCCCAGTTAAGCAATAGCTAGTTTAGGTTTAGGAGGGATAAGAGCTGCACAGACGCAATATTTACACTAAGACAGATCTGCGAACAAACAATTGAATATAATCAAAGTAAACAACTTATATTTATAGACCAAGAAAAGGCATTTGATACAGTAAACAGGTGCAAACTATGGAAGATCCTTGAAAAATATGGCGTCCAGGGACAACTATTAGATAATATCATGGCCTTATATCAAGATAGCCAGAGTACAGTAAGAACAACAGAAGGAATGACCAACTGATTCTCCATTACATTTACATCAGGTGTTAGACAAGGTTGTGTCCTCTCACCACTACTCTTTATTGCATATATGGATAAAACTACTTGAGTCAAATTCAGATAATGATGAAATAAATGAACTGCTGTTTGCAGATGATCAGTGCCTGATACATCAAAATGAACAAGATCTACATCATATTGACACCTTGAACAAAAATTGTATCTCAACACTATAACAGAAATAATGAATATGGGAAGAAAACATAATCTAGACATCCATGTCAATGGCACTAAAATAAAACAAGTGAAAGAATTCAAATACTTAGGAAGCATATTCACATAAGACGGAAGACTAGATAGAGAGTTAGAGGCTAGAGTGCAAAAAGCAAGTGCTGTACTGTAACCTACCAGCTAGCCCCATTGTTAAGGCACCCACAAATTTCACAGGCAGCTAAGCAACAGATGATCAACAGCATTTTATACCTACTTTGTCACAAGTTTGTGTTACCAGAGCCAAACATGGACATTGAGCAAAGCGCAGTCACAAACTACATGTGAAATGCGTTGCCTGCGAAAAGTTACCAACAACACAAGAAAGACAGAATCACCAACATCAGCATAAGAAAGAAAGTTGGCACAAAACCGTGCTTGAATTACATAGAGGAACAAAGAATGAAGTGGTTTGGCCACTTAATAATAAGAATGCATCCAATCTCCACAGTTAGTATAGTCTTCTACAACAGAACATCGGGAAAGAAGGCAAGAGGAAGACCACGGGAAAAAAGGTTAGATGGCGTAGCAGAATCCTGTGAAAGAGTAAAAATAACAATCAGAACAGCGCAAGACAAAAACAGAAAACCACGACACTGGGCCACTGGGCAACAACCAGGTACTCAGGTAGCAGTGTGTCAGTGTGAACTGTGTCACGACAAAAGAACTTAAGAAGAATAAATTATAATCAAATCATAACTCTTCTTACACGTCACGCTGCTATGGCGAATAAATAAATTATAGTCCATTCTGTTATTAACTAAATAAATGTTATAAAATTTGTAAACTTTACTATTATTATGACCATAAATGATTAAAACTAAACTCACAAAATATTCCTTTTATAAAAGGTGAACATTTTCGAACTGCAGAATATGATACACCGGAAGTGACATTTACAATGTTGGACTAGATCAAACGGATTTTAAGAATGTTACTATTTGTGAAGATCATTAATGCTTTTGAATGCAAATGCTACAGAAGAGTACATGTATTTAGAATATCATGGACAGAGAAAATAACAAACGCTTCTGTTCTGCAACTGTTTGATATTAAAGAGAGAAGAGTTAGCTAAAAGAGCATAAAATAAGGAAAATTAAATATTTCGAACACATCAAACGATAGGAGCGCCTAGAGAAAATAAATTTGGAGGGAATGGTGCCTGGAAGAAGAATGCGAGGAGACCTAGAAGACGATGGGTGCAAGATGTCATTGACGATCTGAGCTATTTATGAAGCGCACAAAAAAGCCCGTTCTTGAGATTTCTTCTGCCCGCTAGCGTTATGAAGTCAGACGTAGTCAGGACGACTGCTATGGCGCTTCTGACTAATTTTTGCGTGAAGTCCTACTTTCCTTTTTTATCGATGTCCCTCGCCACATAGGCGTGTCTTCTCCAACCACAGGTACTTGAAGTTTAGATCGTGAATTTTAAATATATGGTCAGGAAACCTACTATAGTCCAAACCACTTGCCGTGAGCTTACAAGAAATTCCACACTTCGTACTCTCGAAATGTCTACAAGTGACAACTTATAGTGAAGATTCGACTTATCTTTCGAATTTCCCACCTGTGGTGAGGTCGTTCCGGATAAGGAACATTCTAACCATTTTGATACAATTGGACTTGTTTATGTTTTTTCAGTGTTGACAATTCCTAATTTTCCATCATGAGGTATGATCTACGCCAAGAAATGTGTTCATTTTTGCAACCCTCTGACTGTTGAGGTCGTTCCGATTTAGAAACTTTCTCAAACGTTATGGGACTCGTGTAGTTTTGTCGTCACCAGGCAACTTGGAGTTTTTACTTTGAATGTCCCTTCCGAAGATGCAGAAACATTGGGCTATGGCTGAGCATAGGCAGTCAGAGAGGTCAGTTTAATCAGGCGCTAGATTGTAACTTTTAATTTTACGCTCTGCCTACATCACCCACCCCAGTACTTCAGGGACAGCAGCCTTTCTAGACGCAATAAAAGCAACTTTTGGTTTTGCGCTCGATCAACATAACCATCCCCGGTTCTTCCAGAGAAATCAGTTTTATTAGGTTCTAGATTCTAGAGCCTAATTGTGTATCATAGATTCTAGAGCACAATTTGTATTTTGCGCTCTTCCAACCCCGTTACCTGCGTTTGGTACATGCGCTTCTAGTACAGAGTTAACTGCAGTCTTCCCTTGTGTGGACGTGACACAGACTGAATATCTTGGACTTTCACAGTGTCTTGTCTAGATCTGGCAACTTTGGTATTGACCATTGACTTTAAGTGTCACGACTTTGCTCCGTTTATCGGCCATTTGTACTGCATCTGTAACTGCCATCTATCTTTAGATGTCGACCCGGAGATACGCAGTCTGGGATTGTGTTCGTCTATATTGCGAAAAGATCACATAGCATTCGTGATTGCGCCCATAATACTACTTTACCACATGGTAGGTCTCCCTTGAACCCCACCTACTTTGTCAGACTATTGAGCCGTAGTCTGTATCCACGGTCACGACGTGGAAGTGGGGTCTTGATCAGTTCCTAGCTCGCTGACCCTGGCACATTATTGTTTCTGTTTGCCTGAATCCCCGGAATCTATACTTATCCTGATGTTGTGAGGAAAAACAGGATTAAAGAAAAGAAGAAGGTTATAAGACCATTTTAGCTTGACTTAGAGAGTAGGCCCTACTGATGTTGTATATCACAACTGGTGCATTCATATTATTATTTCTCCAACTCTGTCTTACCTAACAACGCCAGAATAAAAAGATATTTATAGAACTGTTTTTGTACAGTGTAAATGTTGTCTTTCAACGTTTTGGTGTGTGTCTGTGGTTCCCTTTTTTTGTGGACAACCTTTTGCCTTTCAACAAAATGACACGGAATACTTGAGATGTACTTCGGATAAGGTCTAACTGGAATTGATTTCATATTTCCTCAGATGGAATTCGTGTTTTCTAGCCTGGATGTTATAGACTGGTGCACATTTTGACCCATCTAAAGGATTATGAAGACACTGTGATAAGCCTAGAAAGTCGACTTTAACTGAATTTAATTTATGTTCATAAAATGTCACGAATCATCTAGCAGGGTCAGAGGAATGGCAGTTGCCCCAGTCAAGTGTCTGATGTTCAAATTCACAAGTCAAGTCCCAGTCAAGATACAGTACAATTATGTCTATGACAGTTGTCCCAGTCAGTGTATGATGTTCAAACTCGCAAGTCAAGTCCCAGCCAAGATACAGTGCAATTATGTCTATGACAGTTGCCCCAGTCAGTGTATGATGTTCAAACTAGCAAGTCAAGTCCCAGCCAAGATACAGTACAATTATGTCTATGACAGTTGCCCCAGTCAGTGTATGATGTTCAAACTTGCAAGTCAAGTCCCAGCCAAGATACAGTGCAATTATGTCTATGACAGTTGCCCCAGTCAGTGTATGATGTTCAAACTTGCAAGTCAAGTCCCAGTCAAGATACAGTACAATTATGTCTATGACAGTTGCCCCAGTCAGTGTATGATGTTCAAACTTGCAAGTCAAGTCCCAGCCAAGATACAGTGCAATTATGTCTATGACAGTTGCCCCAGTCAGTGTATGATGTTCAAACTTGCAAGTCAAGTCCCAGCCAAGATACAGTGCAATTATGTCTATGACAGTTGCCCCAGTCAGTGTATGATGTTCAAACTCGCAAGTCAAGTCCCAGCCAAGATACAGTACAATTATGTCTATGACAGTTGCCCCAGTCAGTGTATGATGTTCAAATTCGCAAGTCAAGTCCCAGCCAAGATACAGTGCAATTATGTCTATGACAGTTGCCCCAGTCAGTGTATGATGTTCAAACTCGCAAGTCAAGTCCCAGCCAAGATACAGTACAATTATGTCTATGACAGTTGCCCCAGTCAGTGTATGATGTTCAAACTCGCAAGTCAAGTCCCAGCCAAGATACAGTACAATTATGTCTATGACAGTTGCCCCAGTCAGTGTATGATGTTCAAATTCGCAAGTCAAGTCCCAGCCAAGATACAGTGCAATTATGTCTATGACAGTTGCCCCAGTCAGTGTATGATGTTCAAACTCGCAAGTCAAGTCCCAGCCAAGATACAGTACAATTATGTCTATGACAGTTGCCCCAGTCAGTGTCTGATGTTCAAACTTGCAAGTCAAGTCCCAGCCAAGATACAGTACAATTATGTCTATGACAGTTGCCCCAGTCAGTGTATGATGTTCAAGCTCTCAAGTAAAGTCCCGCAAGATACAGTGCAATTATGTCTATGACAGTTGCCCCAGTCAGTGTATGATGTTCAAGCTCTCAAGTAAAGTCCCCGCCAAGATAGTGTGGAAACAAATGTGTCCTTTGATCTAACAGAAATGATGACATGGATCAATACGCTGTCACAATGTCTTCTTTCATATCCTTTCAGATTGTGTTTTATAGTGAAGCTTAAATCATGAAAAGGACATTTGTAAAGTTTCTCTTAGAATGTACTATTTTATAACTTTAAAACAAAATTTATTAAACAAAACATAATCATTCCATCTGTGAGGTTTCTCTCCAATATGAGTTCTTTAATGTATTACTAGACCATGCTCATGAGAAAATTCTTTATCATAAACATCTTTTTCTGTAAGGTTTCTATTCAGCGTGTATTCTTCTATGCCTTGCTAGATTACTAGCAGCTAAAAAACCTGCACCACAAACATCACATTTGTAAGGTTTTTCTCCAGTATGTATTTTTTTATGTGTTACTAGATTACCATACTGAGTAAAAACTGCACTACAGATATCACATTTGTAAGTTTCTCTCAGCATGTATTTTTATGTATTCCAAGATTACTACTACCAGCAAATACTGCACCACAAAAATCACACTTATATGGTTTCTCTCCAGTATGTATTCTTTTATGTTTTACTAGAGTATTCTTATGGAAAATCCTGCACACAAAAATCACATTTATAAGGTTTCTCTCAGTATGTACTCTTTTATGTATCACTAGAGCACTCTAAGAACAAATCCTGCATCACAAACATCACATTTGTACTGTTTCTTCCAGTATGTATTTTTATGTACTCCAAGATTACTACTACAGCAAATACTGCACCACAAAAATCACACTTATACGGTTTCTCTCCAGTATGTGTTCTTTTATGTTTTACTAAACTACTCTTATCAATAAATGCTGCATCACAAACATCACATTTGTAAGGTTTCTCTCCAGTATGTATTCTTTTATGAGCTGCTAGATTGCTGCAGTGAGTAAATCCGCATACAAACATCACACATGTAAGGTTTCTCTCCAGTGTGTATTCTTTTATGCGTTTCTAGAGTACTACTACTAGCAAATCCTACATGACAAAAACCACACTTGTAAGGTTTCTCTCCAGTGTGTATTCTTTTATGTTTAACAAGGCTACTCTTATCGGCAAATGCTGCCCCACAAAAATAACATTTGAAAGGTTTCTCTCCAGTATGTGTTCTTTTATGAGCTACTAGACTACCACACTGAGCAAATCCTGCATCACAAACATCACATTTGTAAGGTTTCTCTCCAGTATGTGTTCTTTGATGTTTTACTAGAGTACTGCTAGTGGCAAATCCTACACCACAAAGATCACATTTGTAAGGTTTCTCTTGATAATGTGCTATTGTATGTGTAACAAGATAATCATGTTGAGTTTTAATATGTATATCACTTTGCATTCTGTCAGTCACATCAACTGTATGGAGATCAGTATTCTTGCCACTCACAGAAAATATCTCATCTGACTCTACCATACAATCTTCATTCTGTAATGTTGGCTGATAGTCAGTCTGAGTGTCACAAACATTTCTTGTACTTCCATGACAGACAACAGAATCCAAGGATGCTCCATTTTCAGTCATTCTTATATTTGTCTTATTGTCTCTGATCATTTCTGAAACACTTGTACCACTGTTCTTGTTTACCATTGTATTTATTTTATAGCTGTCATATTCAGGTAAGACATCTGAAAGTTGATCATGTTCCCTCAGTTGCAAGTAGTTGCTATCACTTATCACATTCTTATAGGGTTGCAAATATTCTTGTTTGATGAAGGGAAGATGGTTCTGTGTATGGCAGTGTAACTCTGAAATACACAAGAAAAATATCAAAGTTGTAAAAATTAATAAATATATCAACTAGCAGTGTTCTCAAGTTATTAAATTAATAAAATCATGAAGATCTAAAGAACCTCCTGTTGTCCTGACATTCCAAGACTAGATCACCAACAATGTGCATGCTTACTATTAGAATATAATAATCAACTGCTATGTCATAGTACCAGATTATGCTCAATAAATTATGAGATTTTAATGAAACATCTGCCCATGCGTTGCCGGGCGCTCAAGGAGCAAAGAATATTAACACTGCGACCTACAAGGCATGTCATAAGAGACAACTGAGATTGGGGCCTTGTGGGTACATAACTGGCACAATGTACAATTGCTCTTAGGCTCAGATCACATATAAATCACAAAGAGTGATCAATTAACAAGTGGTCGATATGGAGCGTTCGAAGAAGAATGGAACAAAATATAGTAGCAATATAAACTAGCATACATGTGTAAGAAGATATCATGGAGTGTTTTGTAATGGGATATTGTGAAGGACAGCTATTCAAAAGTACATTCCACTATTTATATAGATTACATGGCACTATACACAAGGGAAGACAATTTAAAAAAAAAAATATAAACTGTTTCGCTTTTTAGGCGGTGTAGGACAGGGGGACATGTGCCTGTGGAATTTAATGGCTGCTTTGTTAGTGCAGTTGCCACGAAACTGTTCAGGTTAGGATTTTTATTTATGCTCCAAAAAAAAAACTCATTTACCATACCATTGCTGGAGATACAGAGTTTGTGCTTTGTTCAACACTCTTGGCAGATGGTATGCTATCTGTGACGACAGGGGACGAGCCAAATGGGAAAACCTGGTGCAATGAAGTCAGTCCTTTAGACTCTTTATCAAGTAGAAAACCCATGTGCACAATCTTTAACCTGTCCAACAAGATAATGACAACAATGCTAATAATTAAAGACCACATACATTCTACTTGAAAACAATCCCAACATACACTTTTATTGCAATGAACTGCAGATTGACACGACAAAGTAAATAGACAATGATGACAAAAGAGTTGGACACTGAATTGGAATGATGAAAAGCGGGAAGGCATCTCTTTTCTTGCTATAGTTCTTTTTGGCCATGTTTATCATTCTTATTGTGATATATACACAGCCTTTGCCAAGAAAGACTGGTGGAGTTATGTATGCTGTCAAACTTAGTAATTGGAGGTACCATCTTGCACATAAGGAAATTCATAAACTTACTTGGCACTCACCAGATGGAGTGACCAGGAATCAGATTGACCATATGTGCATAAATACCCAATTTAGAACATCATTGCTGGATGTCCGTGCATACAGAGGGGCAGATGTAGGAAGTGATCATAATTTATGCATAGGTAAATTGAAACTGAAAATTCACTATACTAAAAAAGAACAATTGCGAATAGACAGTCAAAGGCTACAAAATAAAGAAATAAAAGAGGAATATCAGCTCGAACTTAAGAATAGGTTTGAGTTACTCAATGGGGAAAATGAACAGAACATTGAAGACAAATGGACTAAAATAAAGGACACACTATTGGGGGCAGCAAATAGTAGCGCAGGATTAAAGACGAAAGGCAGAAAACCCTGATAGCATGACACCTGGAAATGTATTCAAGAAAGAAGAAACTAGCGATATTTGATACTAAGAAGGCAACAGATGAAATCCAAGCTAAAGAGGAATATAGACTAAAAGACAAGGGAGTGAAAGAGTGGCAGAAGAGATAAAGAGCATACGTCAATCGACTGGCTGAAGAAGGGAAAAGGCAGCTAAGACTGGGAAAAAATAAATGCTATACAATATACTAAAACAACTTACTGGAACTTTTGTTTCAAAGGTGGCCCAATCAAGAGTAAAGATGGTAAAGTTCAACATCAGATACCGAGCAGAAGAAAGATGGGCAGAACATTTTGAAGAAATATTAAATAGACCCGATTCACCAGTCCTACTCAAATTTGACGAAGAGGCAAGAAACAGCTCTCTACCAATTAACGAAGAAATGATAAGTGTAGCTGAGATCAAGGAGGCAATCCATTCCTTGATAACCAATAAGGCAGCGGGTGATGACAACATTACTGCAGAAATGTTCAAAGCGGCTGATTCAACTACTAGCCAGGTGCAAGAACTATTTAATAAAGTATGGGAAGAAGAAACTGTCACAGATCAATGGAAAAAGGAATAATTGTTAAAATCCCAAAAAGGTGATCTCAAAGATTGCAACAACTGGAGAGGGATCACCATATTTTCAGCAATTACCAAGACTTTCTGCAAAATCATTCTTAATAGAATCAAAGGAGCAGTGACACAATCCTGAGAGAAGAACAAGCTGGTTTTAGACCTGGAGAAGCTGCTTAGACCAAATAATTACCCTATGACTAATTTTGGAGGAACATATTGAGAAGCAAAAACCACTTATACTAAATTTCATCGATTTTAAAAAAGCCTTTGATAGTCTACACAGAATCTCCCTATGGAATACCAGACAAAGTTTTGAAGTCCGACAAATATCAGATGTCACAGATGCAGGAGAGAGGAAGGGGTGTTAGGTAAACCGTGATAAACATTCTTCTTCTTCTTCTAACCAGGGCTGCGAGTTTTCACTCTTGGGCAGCCAATGCCAGTTTGTAGAATCTGCATGTGTTCTGTAATTGTGGGAGACTAGTGTAAAAGGTATTATGAACAGATGGGTGTGGTGGGAGGAGTTCTTGTCTAGCTTTATGTAGTCCAGAACATTCAAGCAAGATATGCTGTACTGTCTCACATGAGTGACTGCACTTTCTACAGTGTGGTAGGTGTGTGGGTTTTATTCTGTGTAGGTGGTAATTCAGTCCAACATGTCCTGTTCTTAACTGAAAGATAGTGCTTGATCTTTTCTTTGTAGCAGATTTATATTGTCCTTGGGGTTTGGTCTATTCATCTCTGCATACATGTCCCGACTAGTCGTCCCCATAGCCCATCGGTTCAGCCAATCTTCTCTGGAGTTGTTTTCAGAATCTGTTTTATACTTTGTATGCTAACAGGTTTGTCTATTTGTGGTTTTGATGATCCCTGTTTGGCCAGATGATCTGCCTTGTCATTTCCTGGGATATTTGTGTGCCCAGGAATCCACTGTAGAATGACATTAATATCAAAGGAGGAAATCAGATTGTGGATGACTAATGTCAATGACTGGATCTCGCTTGACTGATTCTGCTGTTCTTCTAAAGCTTTGTAGTTTGACTGTGAGTCAGTGAATACTATCATGTCTTGGACAATATTCTCTCCAAGTTCAAACTGCTGGTGGACTAGTTCTACAGCGGTCTTTATGGCTATAATCTCGCCTCATAGTTGGAAAATATATTACCACAAGGAGCACAGTAACTATAGGTAGTTCCATCTGGATATTTCAGGTATATGCCGAAGCCAGCGTAAGTAGTGGCTTGAAAGCTGAACCATCAGTGTAGGCATGGATAGAGGAAGTTGGATAACTGTCTATTGTCTCCAGTGCACAGGTTTTTAAGATCGATGCAAGTGTTGCTTTGTTTATAGTTTTGTCAAGGAGGTATTTCTGGATTACTGGTTGTTTTATGTTTAGCCATGGTGGTGGGCCGGGCATCTTGTGATCGGTTCTCTGTCAGTTGGGAGATGGTAGTGTTCTTCGAGATTTTTCTCAACTTCCAGCAATGATTTTTGCTGGATTCTTTGATTGGATTTCCACCTGTCAATAGTTTGTCTGTTGGGATGGTTTTTTCTATTCTTTATATCGCCCGACTGTTCTATTAGTGCCCTTCGTCTCCTAATATCTAGTGGTTCGATGTTGCGCGATTTCACAAGCAGCAGTTGGGGTCGTTCCTCCCCTCACATATAAACCTGAGACCCTGATTCTGCACTCTGTCCAGGGATGTTGTGATGTGCTCACTTGCTATAGCTTGGAGAGGAAGGCAGTTGTCCATTGTAGATCTTACATAGCCAAGATATAGTTGCCTAAGGGTGTGCTCTTGTCTGACCCCAGGTGGTGCTACAAAAGTCTTTTAACCATGTTGAGTCTTTTAGATGCTTTTTCTTTTATGTTGTTAATGTGTTCTGTCATCCTCAGTTGTTTGTCTAACTTGACTCCCAGGTAAGTCGGATTTTCCTCTTTTTTCAGCAGTGCTCCATTCATTGTAAGCCGAAAGGTTCTTTTGAGTTGTTTTGGGCTGGGAGAATGTAGTATACACAGTTTTCTGTTCATTGACTTTAAGCTTCCAAAGGTTGCAATATGTTGAGATTATGGCAAGGGTTCTATTAAGTTTAGCCTGAGTTAGTACAGGGTATTTCTCGCTTGTCCATATTACAAGGTCATCAGCAAAAAGGGCTTCTGTGTGTTTAGAAGGGATGGGAGGTCATTGATGAAGATGAGGAAAAGGGTGCAGCTAAGGGCAGAGCCCTGTGGAGGCCTTCTCTAATGTTCTCTTGGAGGACATTGTTCCACTAAAAGATGTTCCAATGGTCCTGTTTTGGAGAAAAGCTTGTATCCATTGTAACATCTTTCCATGGATCCTCATATTGAACATCTTCATCAAGAGGCCCTTCCTCCAGACTCTGTCATATGCTTGCTGTAATCGATGAAAACCCATGTGTGTGCTTTTCATTCTGGAATCCATCAATTGTATTCTGCACAAGTCTGAAGAGTTGGTCTTCTGTTCTGCAGCCCCTTCTAAACCTTGCCTGGGTATTATCAAGTGACTGGGTTTTTCAGCCACCAATAAAGTCGGTTATTAACCATTCTCTCCGCTTGCTTTCCTAAACATGAGGTCAATGAGATGGGCCTGTAACTTAGGGAGTCGTCTACTGGTTTCCTTTCTGAGGATGGGAGTGATATTGGCTGTCGCCACAGCAGGATTTTGGCCTCTCTCCAAGTTCTATTTATAGCGAACAGCAATATCAACCTAGCCTTCTTGCCCATATGACATAACATTTCATTCTTAATCTTATCTAGGCCTGGGGCTTTTCGAGGTTTTAGTTTTTTCATTGCTGTTTCCATCTCAGCAAGACTAAAATCTTGTTCAAATGCACATACATTCGCTACTGGTGCATTTTTTTACTTTTAAAGATTTTCCATAAAGCTTTATTCAGCTGTTTTCTTCTTATGCTTCTGTTAACGCTAGCAAAGTGTTTGTTGAATATTTCAGTTTTCTTTTTTGCATCTATGATGGTTTCATTGTTTCTTTTGATGGGTCTGAGATTTTCTTTCTTTCTAGTGCCTGTCAGTTTGTTTATCAGATCCCATGCCTTGTGGCCATCTTTATTTAGATCAAGTTTCTGACACGTGTCTTGCCACTTCATCTTCTTTGCTGCTTTAATTAGAAGGCTAACTTTAGCAGTCAGCGATTATAATTGGTTTTATTAACTCGATTAGGTTATTTTTCAGCTTGTTTCCTTGCTTTTCTTCTATCCATCACTGCTTTTTCTAGATCTTTGTTCCAGTATGGCTTATATTTTCTGGTGTTTCCATTTGGAATGGCCTTTCTTGCAGCTTCCAGTATTTTACAACATATGTTAGCAAAGACAGTATCGATATTTCCAGTAAGGTCAATTTTGTCCATGCCTATGTTGGTCTGGTTCTCAAGAGCGCCAGTCTGCTTTTCTGAAATTCCAGAACTTTCTATTTCTATAGACTGAGCTCTGAGTTGCTTGTGGTACAGAGATAAGTATGGGAGATGGTCGCCCCTATATCATCCAAGACAGTGATAGTTGTTGCATCTATAATGTCAGCTGATACTATGGTAAGATCTGGTCTGCTATTCGTACCATGGGCTCTGTGTAGAAGTGTTGGTTTGGTTTCTGAGCTCTGCATTACCATGAGGTTGGATGAGTTACACAGGTCTTCAATGTCTCTCCCTCTTTGTTGTAATCTTTGTAACCTAGGGCTGGTGTGTGCATTAAAGTCTCCTGCAATATTGTTCTGGTGTACATGGGTTCCTTGAACGCTGGTCAGAGGTGCAGGTTGGTGGACAATAGATGTTATGTACAGTATATCTCACTCCATCAAACCACACTTGGATGGTCTGGGTGTCTATGTTGTTGTGTGGTCTGTTGTGGACTTCTGCCTGCACATCATTTCTTATCAGTGTCATGAGTCCTTGACATCTGTTGCACTCGCATTTGTATTGGGTGTAACCTGTGATGTTAACTCCTCTTGAGGTAAGATGGTTTCTTGTATAAGGACAATGTGGACATTACTCTGTTGTAGAGTTCTTCGAGCTCCATCTTTTTATTCTGTAGTCCTGATATGTTTATCTGTAGTATATTAATGGACCCCCTTTACATATTTTTCACACGGAGCGAGGGGCTTCACTCGTGAGCGGACCTTGCTGACCGAGGCGACGTCCAGCTCGTATCTATGTGTGTTGTATGAGCATTATGTCTGGAGTTTTGTTGGATAATTTCATCCCAAAGAGGTTGTCAAACAAGATCTCTAACTTGATCTGGGGCCCCTGGTGTTTCTGGGCAGATATGTGGTATCAGGGTGTCATTGGATCGAACTTGGGGAGACATTTCACCGCTTGTACAATCCCCGCTAGTCATAGGTGCACCATGCTTGCAGGCCTTTATCACTAGCTCTGGTTCTGGGCTATTTACTATGGCCGTGTCACGTCATGTGCATAGGTGTTTTGTGCATCTCCACCCATCCAGCTATTCCCTTCCAACACACAGAGTCTGTCTTCACCATGGGTCCCCGCAAGCAGTGTGACCTTATCTGGCTCAGTGCAATGCCAGTGTCTTATCACCTCTTGTCGCAACTGGGAAGGAAGTGGGAAAGGGACGTAAGGGGAAAATGGGGGACGGGAGGGTTAAGCAGGATTACTCCGCCCACTCATGTTGTTTAGCCAGTCAGCTGAGACTGTTGCCCGGTGTGTGGCACGTGGAGCCAAACATGAGCTAGGTGAGAAGTGGGGACCAAATAGGATCATGACTATTCGTGGACAACCAGGATACGGCTGTCTTTTTCTGTGAGGTACTAACCCCTACTTCTCACCCAACACCCCGTGATAAACATTCAAAAAGTATTACAAGACACTAAATAATTAAGTTTAGTACAATGTTGAGTTATTTTATTGATATCATTTTTATTCATATTAATGCAAGTAATAGCAGTGTGCATGTTTGTAACATCTTTGAGTCTTCTTCTTCTAGTTAAAGTATTGTTATTGTGTGAATTATTTTATACAAAATAATGATTGTCCTGGAAAACCAAGACAGGTGGCAAGAAATGTCCTGGTTTATCGATTGCAACATTTGGCAACCCCAGTCTGAAGTAGTAATTCTGTGGCTACTACCCCACTGCATCATCATTAAGGGAAATAGAAAAGCTGATAGTCTGGTAGTAATTAGTGACTACCCTCACAATACATTGCAAGGGAAATAGAAAAACTGAACGAGTAAAGTAAAATATGGAGGGAAACTGCTGTAAGAAGAGTACATGGTCACTTATGAGCAAGCTAAAACTACATCAAAGGAAAATACTCTTCAAAGTTAAAGAAGAAAAAAAAAAAAAAAAAACACTACAGACTACAGCAAACTAATTTCTAAAAGCAAATATGGATAATATTATTAATTTTTCTGCTCATACTCAGCAGAGCTTGTATACTTTAGATTTAGAATAGTCTAATAGACCAAAAAATTGGGGTCAAAGGTGCATGAGGGGATGTGCCAGATTTTGGTTCCTGTCTGCTATGGGGAGGGATCGGGAGAACTACTGGTAGTGGTAACAGTGCAAGACGAAAAGCTGTGCAGGTCCATAGAACAAAATGCACAAATCTCCTGGCCGATGTCCAACAAAATATTGCCCAAGTTCCTAACAAAAATAATCAGCAGCAAAACATCTCTGATAGAATCCTACTCCTCGGAGTAAGGGCCGAATACAAATTGCATTCTCCGGAGCAAGAGACTCCATACACAAGCTCGAAGTGTAAGTCAAAGGTCCCGCTACAAATTACTAGTTTCCCTGCCGATGGGGAGATTAGTGTACAAGTGAACATGAAAGGATGAGAGGTATCCAGTGAGGAAACATGTGTCCACATAGGCAAAACTTGAGCCACGAGGGGGGCAAACATTGCCAGCTGTGGGCAAGAATAAATAAGTCAGATGCGTAATAAATAAAAGTCTACCCTTGTGTTGGTAAGAGGAAGATTACAACTGACTCCACATCGGTGGCCTGACGAGGTACATTTACTGGGCAAGGTTGCAGCTCAAAACATAAAGTTGCGTTTTAGTGCATAACGAAACTGCTCTCCTGGAAATCGTCAAGGTACTGTGCTGATAACAACTAACATCCCTGGAAGAACTGAGGCGGTGATGCCTAACTAACTGCCAACCTTGGGACAACTAAGCAAGGTACTGTTGCAGTCATAACTAACGTCACCGAAAAAACTGGGGCGGGTGATGGTGGCGAAGCGTAAATCTCAGTTGCGTTGCTAGTGTGGATTGAAACGACCTCTACATTATTTGTGCTTGCCACAGCCGGTGTTTCCTGAGGCTAGGAAAATGAAGTAGAAACTCGCAAATTGCCACGCATGCGACACGCGTCTCGAAAAGGCTGGGAATGTTCCTACTGAACAAACTCAAAAGTGAACAGTAAAGTAGTCAACAGTGTAAAGATCTGACAGGTTGTCCATTGGCGAAGGCCGATACTTTACACAGTGTTTTATACGAGTAAGACACCGTCTGAGGACAAGCTTATAGGCCTGTGAAATGTTCCTAATCCGAAATGACTTCACAATCAGAAAGGGCATAACAGTAGTAACTCACTGTTTGGCATAGATCACAAAGCCCAAATATATGACAAAGCTGATCGAAAAGGCGAAGATCCGGGCCGAAATAGTCGGCAGAAAGGATCGACCCTAGGAAAGCTCACCTAGTAAATCAAAAGCTGGCTGAAAACGGGTGGGCGGCCTAGTCACCATGGGCGATAATCGTCAACATGGATCACTTCTGTCTTGTCAAAGACTATGTGAATTACTGACCTTTTCAATATAGGCGGCAAGTTCATACCAGAGCTTAGATACGCAGACGATACAGTATTATTATCTACCAGCAAAGAGGGTTTGGAAAACCTAATCATGACAGCCAAGAAACATAGTGAAGACCAACATCTATATTTGAATACACAAAAACAAAAATAATGTCAACTGACAAAGCAAAAGGCTCACCTAACATCCAAATAAACAATGAAGAACTCCAATATGTAGAGAGATACGAATACCTGGGGCTCAATAATTAACAACAAAGAGATCTCAAGAAGACTGGCAATAGCATTCAAGAAGTTAACAAATGAAGAACATGTGCAAAGCACCAGCAAAATATTAAAATTAAAAATGTTGAGAACATGCATTTTTCCAGTGGCTACTTATGGTTGTGAATCATGGACCATTACATAAAAACAAGAACGAAAATCCAGTCCTTCGAAACTAAATGCTACAGAAAAATCTTACGAATACCATGGACAGAAAAAGAAAGAACACTGATGTCCTGAAAGAACTAAATGTTAAAGAGAATTGGCTGATAAACAACATATTATAGCCTACAGTCAATACAGAAAAATTAGATACTTTGGACAACTTTGGTCACATTAAGCGTCATGATGGCCTGGAAAGAACAATATTAGAGTTAATTTAGAGGGCAGGGTCCCAGGACGCAGAGGCAGACCAAAAAGAAGATGGCTACAAGATTTTAAAGAAACCATGAATATGACCGACCATCCACGACGTGTGTGAACTGGTTAGAGACAGTGAATTTCAGGTCAGATGTGCTGCAAAGAGAGCAATGTCCTATAAAGGATACGCACCTTGATGATGATGAATAGACCAAAAGTAAAGGTGTAAAAAGTTCACATCTGTACACGCTATTCAGTATTCTATTGCATTTAACAAGTAAAACCTGTTATGAATTAATTATTTTATAAAACAAAATAAAGTGTTTTTCATACTGACCTAGATTCAAGATGGTAAACAAAACGAGATAAAGAATCATTAGAATGGATAGCACCAGCGATCTGTATATATTTATTTTTGCCATAGTACTGATATGGAAAAGCAAAATCACTTTTAAATCAGTACTACGGCAAAATCATTATATCAGATCGCTAGTGCTATCCATTCTTTTATACGGTTGTGAGCTGACGCTCAATGCAGAATTGAAACGAAAAAATACAGGCTTTCGAATATAAGACGTGTTACAGACGGGCTCTGACGGGTACTACCTACGTATTAGTTACATAGAATATAAAACGAATATTTATGTAAGAGACCAAATAACTAACCTTGCAGGTCGACAAGTACCACTCTTAACAATCGTGAAACGGCGTAAATTTGCGTGGTTCGGGCATGTAATGAGACATTGACATAGGCTCCTATCCTAGGGAACAGTTGAACCGAGGGTGAAAGAAGGAAAGGAGCCTAGGAGGGCAGAGAAAATCCTGGTCTGACAACATCAAGAGCTGGTCGGGGCAAAGTTTCTTCACACTCGCTCGAGGAGTTGAAGACAGAGATTCATGGCGTGCTTTTTGTGCTGATGTCCCCACAGTGACACTCCTACGACCCTAACGGGTTATGGACTTTATTATTATTATTGTTATTATAAATAATCGAAGTACCGGATATTGATGAAACACTGAAAAGTCACTTTTGCAATGTTGGATTGGATTGTTTGTTTGTTCTTGCAAATAATAGTTTTCACTCTTTTCTCTTATTTAGGAGATTTTACAGGAGCTGAGTTTGAAGATTTGAGTAGCAAGAAAAGAACAGCATAACAGGTATGTGAGTAGGCTCACAATAAAAGTCGAACTGGTACGGCAGTTGCTGGACGCTGTTGGAGATATTGCGAAGACGATCGGAGCACCTATGGACATGTCCGGAATGCAATGAAGATATTCCAAACTGAAACAGAACATGTAGGTCTATCTATTGCATACCAGCAGGGGCGGCTCGTCATTATGGGCCAGTGGGCCAGGGCCCACCAAAATATTTAGTAACGTGTACTTATTATTTCAGACATTATTTGTTTATAATTATTACTTTCAACAGGACACTGATTAGCTTTGAAAGTTGATATATAACGCTAAAATATCACACACATTCTGAACTCTAAAATTCAGCATATTTTTCATCTAATTAGTATACACCCATGGTCATTAGGGACGAATAAGAACAGGCCTACCAAACTAAAAATAATTAACGTGTACATATTATTTTTTTAAATTTTGTTGTAATTATTATTTTTAACTTGACACTGATTAGCTTTGAAAGTTGAATATTTAACACTAAAATATAAATATTATATCATAATAATATAACAATCATAATAATATATAAACATTATTATTTAAAAACTATTATATACGGTCTCAAATTCAGCTTTCTAAAATGCTTGACGTATATATCAGCGCACTATGTTTTATCGGGTCGTTTTAAAATTCTCTACTGACGATGTAACATTGCGACCTCTGACCGCTACCTTTAATAATAATCGCCAAAACAATTTATTCACCGGAAGCTAAATTCCTACGCGATCAACCAATTAACAGTTAAAAGACGACTCTTGATTAAATAGTACTTTGTATAATTATCGATTGAATCACAAATTATATCAAAAATAGTAGAAAATGATATGCATTAATATAAATATGTAACTAACTATTATTATAATCGTTAACGGTAACCGTCCGATTCGTATTCAATATACACATGTCTTCTACAACGCACACTCGTTTGCGTTTGACAAGCTGTGACCTACTTTTGAAGTTGTGGCTTACTCGAAATTCAAAATGAATCAAATAGATTATTTATTACAAAATCCGTTTCCTTCGTTAAAGATAGAAGAAAGGCTTGAAATTAAACGGCTAGGTGCACATCAGCCAAATAGCTTTGTATATATGCAACAAGATGGCAAGAAAAGAGGACTTTCAATAATAAGTGGTTTAGTAAAAATCGTGGTTAACTGTCAGTGAAGAAAAGCAAAGTTTTTTTTGTTTTTATTGTTTGCTATTTCATGGTGAAGGACTGTGGTCAGCGGTAGGTTGTAGGGATTTCTTTTGTACCTTAGTTATATGGTATATATTTTAGTTGTTGTTGAACCCAGGAATTATGAGTTTTCACCATTTTGCCTATAGTGCGTGAGGGAGAGTGCCCGGCTTTCTTGCAATGAGAGCTGGCAATTATGGTTGACCATTGATTTAAGAGGAGAGTAACGCTACACCCGACTCGTACATTGTTACTTACATTTGCTTTGCATTTATGCAACTTTTTTCATTAGACATCGGCAGAAGATGAGTGCATTCACTAGTATTTAGTACCCAAGAGGCGTGTCTGCGTTTGCTTTATTACCTATACCAGAGTAGCCTCTCTCTCGATTTTTACCCACTTAGCCAGACGTGATCTTTTATCTATTTCCAGGGTCACCACGAGGAGGTGGAGTAGGGTCTTGATCAGTGCCAGCTCACTTACCCTGGCGCAACGTTGTCCTGTTTGTTATTTGCGCATGCGGCGCCAGATCATTAAAGTAAAGGGGGAAAACTTCGCAGAATAGACAAATAATAGTAAATACTAAAATATAAACCTAACCTAAAAATCATGATTTTCCCGAAATCTGTGTCTGGCCCACCACCAAAATGACCACGAGCCGCCACTGCATACCAGGATCCAACAGAATCAAACAGTTCACGGCGGTAGTTATGCTTGAAATTTAGAGGCTTCTACCAGAAAGGATCTAAAGACGAAGAATTTACTTACTCCCAGCATATGGATTCTCCGCAGAAATGGCACATCATCAGGCGAGAATATTACAGACAATTATAACTATAAAAGTTATACAAGTGATTCTGAAAAAATAAACCCGCGACTTCCGGTACTGAGGCAAACGGCTTAGGCACAGAGCCTCGTTTATTAATTGCCAGTGCAATATCACATCAGTTTCAACACAGAAGGCGCACTAAAAACACCACTTTAAACTACATTTTGTGATCTGGATGTGGGTTTAGTCCAAATACATTCTTAGCTGCCATCGCTCTCATCACCACACGTTGACCATTCCTTGTTAATCTACTTAGTTAGCATAGCAGAGTTGTGCAGCGATGTGGTGTTAGATGAAGACTGTGTCACTGCTGAGATTATAAGGACTACACTGAAAACCTCTGGAAGCACTGCGCCAGGTCCTGTGGCATTCGCTAAAGATATTGCCGATTTATCGAATGACGGCATGGAGGACCTGGTAAAATAATTCAATGTCAGTGATGCAATCAGGGAAGGGTGGCTTCATAGCTACCTACTACCATTGCCGAAACCTACCAAGGATCATCCTCAGATAGCCGGCTACAGAATTATTGCATTGCAAAATACGACAGGCAAGCTTCTTGAGAAAATCATATCACGTCGACTGGCATGGGACCTCGAAAGTCTTCATATCTTTCACACACTCGGGGTTACAGATCTGGGAAAGAAACATGGTGCAACGCTGCGGTCTTCGCCTATGGTGTCTTCGAGGGTTTCCATGCAGGTATTGAAACATGTGCGGCAATGGTGGACTTGGAAGACGCATACAACAGAGTGCCCTATGATTATTTTATGCACCAGCTTATCAAACTCCAGGTGCACCCTCTATACATAAGATGGATAACTGCTGCGATATTCAAAAGGAAGGTTGTACTGCGATGTGGTATTTGGTTTTCTGAATCAGTGACTGTATATTCCGGATTGCCAGTGGCTCTCCTTCACCTGTCGTATTCAACATATACACGGTGTCAATTACAAAACAACAACTCGATGGCAGAGGTAGAACTTTGTCATTTGCTGATGACATTCTAGTGTATAGGCAGGGTAAAGACTGGGATGCGATTGCCGGTGAGATACAGAAGGAACTTGACCGCATCACAAACTGGGTCGCCTGTGTGGTTACGGGACCCAAATTTAGGGTGTAAAGAATAGAATCACTGTTACCTATCACGCATGTCGTAAGAGGCGACTAAGGAGGTTTGGCTGAAATCGGATGCATGCCTCCTAAACGTGTAGAAGTCTATGCGTTTAGAGGCCTACCAAACCAATGTGTAACGTATACACGTTCTGGCAAAGATCAAACATATCACAAAGAGTGATTAAAATTGGTCGTAAAGAACGAAAGCAAAGAAGAAGAAGAAACTGATGTGATGTCTCTGATGCACTAGTTAACCTTACAAAAGCGACAGTAACATGGTTCTCTCTCAATAATCACACTGTTAACGCATTTACGCCTATTGTAGAACTTTGCGGTGTTGGTTTGTCCCACGACCTTCTCTATAATGTCCATCTCGCAAGTTTTTTCAAGATGGCGGGTGAGGCAGAGTATTCAAATGTGTTTAGTAAACATATGGGCTCTTTAGTAAACATACGGACTTACTTAGTAAACATAACAACAAAATAGCGATGCCAAGCTAGTAAGTGATGTGTACCAAAATGTAGATAAAATTACGATTATGTTTATACATGTATAATTTAAGTTAATTTAACAAGTATCTTCTTCAGTAAACATAACTGTTGACAGTGACACTGTTGTAAACATAACAACAAAATAACGATGCCAAGCTAGTAAGTGATGTGTACCAAAATGTAGATCAAATTACGATTATAATTATATATGTATAATTTAACAATTACCTTCTTTAATACTTTCGCTGCCACCGACGACAAAAGTCGGAGAAGTACAAACTCCCTTTCTCTACGGCCGACGACTTTTATCGGCAGACATGTGCCGTCGACGATGTCTTTTTTAAACGGGAGTATCGCTTGCCGAAAACGGGGTTCCGTGACGTACTACTTCCGTATTGTTCCGACGAGCTCTCCAAAATGTCGGATCTAACACACACGCGGTAAACGTCGGTATAAGTCCGATTTTGTCGCGATTTTTCGTAAGTAAACAAAAATTTTCAAAATGGACGACGTAGCTGATAAATAGTGATGTCCAAAATGACTCTTTTTCGGACTTTTTAACCAGTGATAGTGTTAAAACGAACTCTGAATGTGATATGAATTTGAACTGTGATTCACGTGACGATGTTTATAGATCGATAGCAGATATTGTCACGGTTATAGGAGTAGATGACGGACACCTATCTCGAAAACGACGGCATATCATACTGTGGATATCAGTTACTACAATAGCTTGTGGATTATAAAGAATATATTCCACATATAGACAGGTTAGTAGCTCATTAATATATGAACACTATTCCGTAGTTTAAAAGTCCTAAGTTTATTAGTTTATTGTTTACGATTTTTTGAAATTGTCACTCTGAAAACTGAATACCAAAAAAAACGTGGCACTGGGCCAGACTTTGTTGAAAAATGCGTGGCAGCGAAAGTGTTAATAGACAACAACAAAATAACGATGCCTAGAAAGTGTTGTGTATCCTAATGTAGACAAGGAATATATTCTATTGTATACTGTAATTGTGGAAACCATGAAAGCACCAGCTATAGGACTCAGTATTAAAATAGATCAGGACATGTCTTTTACTGTTCACCTAAAGGAAGTTTCCATAGATAAAAGTCCCTTTAACTGGCTGTCAAGTAGTGGAAAAATTGAGAGATGGTCTCATGTTGAGAACCTCTTGTCCATGCAAAGATTTAGATGAGCACCAATTATTGACTATTAGATGACAATGGCACATGATAATCTGGTTGAAGCAATTAGTTTATCATCCACCACAACAAGCACTCGTTTTGTGCCAGAGAAAACACCCCAATTCCTCGTTGAACAGTTGCATCTGGTCAGAACTCCAGATAACAGAAAATGGTATAGCAATAACACTCAGTGTTTTGCATTTATGACATTAAATTGAACCTGATCTGTCCTCATATCATCTGGATATGAAGATAAGTTCTTAGCCACGACAAACCATAAGGAGATAGTCATACAAATTGTAACTACCAGTTACATGAAATTATCATTAGACAGTACTGTTTGTGTCTGCGGATCTCAAAAAAGAAATATTTTATTGTCTGCGGTTCCAACATTTTCCTCAACAATGATTTAAAAATCAGGAATGATCAATGCAATGTCCAGCAAGCTGCTTCTTCACAAAAAAGGAAAGGAGCAAAATTCAGTAGCAGATAAATATATTTGTGTAATACTGTTTAGTTTATGTGCTAATCAAGCTGTGGTGATTCAGATGGATGAAATTTATGTTAAAGCTGCACTGAATTACAGTGGCGTCACTGGGGTTGGTGTCACCCAGTGCGGTAAACTCTTGGTGTCACCCCTCTAGACTTTCACCATGGTCTTCTTCCGAGTGTTCCTGTACCATATATAATCGCATATAGTAATGTTTGTAAAATAAGTTAATAAGGACATAAGAAAGAAAACAAATTGAACAATATAACTTCAATACTTCAGGTAAAACATATTGATAAAATTATAAAATTTCGCAAAAATAATTATTTACATAAAAAAACGAACCTGTAAACAACGTCTGTAATTTTCTGCAACCACGTGACTCCACACGTCATTAATTGGCGCGTTTGCAAATGACCCACGATCCGACTCCGAGCAGCTCTGAACCTTATTCATTTAAGCACCAGACGCTCTGCATGGTGGCACCCGGTGCCTGCATGTATTTAACAATGAACGGTTATGAAACCCGACTAGACAGAGCTATGTCTGCTTTGTCAAATTTGCAATTTTTATATTTTGGTGTCACCCCTTGATGGTGTCACCCGGTGCGGCCGCACCCCCGCACCCCCTAGTGACGCCCGTGCTGAATTATACTGGAGGAAAATTGATTGGCACAGCATTTTGTTTTCTCTTGTTATTCTGTATCACTATTGATCTCTTTCGACATAATGTAACAAAAGTTGTCATGTAGACTATTAATCTCCTTCGACATATTGTAACAAAAGTTGTCATGAAGACTATTGATCTCCTATGACATATTGTAACAAAAGTTGTCATGTAGACTATTAATCTCCTTCGACATAATGTAACAAAAGTTGTCATGTAGACTATTAATCTCCTTCGACATAATGTAACAAAAGTTGTCATGTAGACTATTAATCTCCTTTGACATAATGTAACAAAAGTTGTCATGTAGACTATTAATCTCCTTCGACATAATGTAACAAAAGTTGTCATGTAGACTATTAATCTCCTTCGACATATTGTAACAAAAGTTGTCATGAAGACTATTGATCTCCTATGACATATTGTAACAAAAGTTGTCATGTAGACTATTAATCTCCTTCGACATAATGTAACAAAAGTTGTCATGTAGACTATTAATCTCCTTCGACATATTGTAACAAAAGTTGTCATGAAGACTATTGATCTCCTTCGACATAATGTAACAAAAGTTGTCATGAAGACTATTGATCTCCTTCGACATAATGTAACAAAAGTTGTCATGAAGACTATTGATCTCCTTCGACATAATGTAACAAAAGTTGTCATGAAGACTATTGATCTCCTTCGACATAATGTAAACAAAAGTTGTCATGAAGACTATTAATCTCCTTCGACATAATGTAAAAAAAAATGGTGTTTCATTTAACTACACGCATTTAATAGATAGGGGTGAACTGAAGTACCCATCACAAGATCTCACTGTTCTCTGCTTCATATCATATCTAGTTGTTCAAAAGCTGATATCTGAATATGAAGATAAGTTCTTGGCCACGACAAACCAGAAGGAGATTGTCACGCGAATTGTAGCTGCCAGTTACTTAAAATTCTCATTAGACAGTACTGCATGTGTCTGCGGAGCTCAAAAAGAAATACTTTGTTGTATGCGGTTCCAACATTTTCCTCAACAATTATAGAAAAATAAGGAATGATCAATGCAATGTTCAGCAAGCTGCTTCTTCACAAACAAAGGAAAGTAGCAAAATTCAGTAGTAGATAAATATATTTGTGTAATACTGTTTAGTTTATGTGCTAATCAAGCTGTGGTGATGTTCAAACTTGTGACTGACTTATTCATGGATTAGTGATAAGTGATGTTAGTTTATGTGCTAATCAAGCTGCAGTGTTGTGCAAACATGTGGCTTACTTATTCATGGATAACTGATGAGAGACTACCATAAGCTGATGTAAGTACACTAGTAATCATATATAAATTACTCTAAGTATTCTGTATAAAATTAAACTAAAATAGTATGTGAGAGCAACAACTATAGCTACTCATCAGAAAACATCTTCTGTAATACACACATGCATCCAACAATAAGTTTCTAACATCTGCAAAATGTATGGTCTAGATCGACGTTTCCCAATAGTAACAGACAATAGTAAGTCTGTGAGAATACACCGCCTCAGCCTGTGACGTCACATGGCAATATTGTCGTCCGCGCTGAGGCCATTATAGAGAAGGTCGTGGTTTGTCCAGAGCTAAATCGATGAAATTTTTGGGTGTGCAATTTGACCGCAGCCTGTGTTTCAGGAAACATGTTGAGTATGTCATTGTCAAAGCAAATAAAGGTTTAGCGGCAATGAGAGTTATGGCGGCTGCTAATATAGCGCAACGGCTGTTTGACATCCTGTATCAGACGCTGGTTCTCTCCACCATTGAATATGCAATGACCATCCTCACTGTTAGTAAAACGCTGAAGACACTGATGGTGTCATTAATCTGGCACTGATCTCCACAACTGATGCTACTTTTGCTCGATGGAATGTTCTTGGGGCTCAAGATAGTGATCATCTCCCTTGCGTTGTTCTTCTTAATAAGGCCAATAATTTACGACACAGAAGACCCAAATCTGTCTTTCAGTACACGCCATGCCACTCTCATCACGAAAACCCATTATGTATACTGCGGCAGACTGCCAGAAAGAAGACTGCTAGGACTCCTTTCCTGCAACCACCGTGGTGGAATGAAAATGTTGAAAAAGCATGGCTGGCAAAAGAGGCTGCTACAAAGTCATGGCAGAGAGCACGAAAGATGCGACCTAGAAATATGTGTGATGTGGCTGAAAAGTCTGCTATTCGCAACAAAGCCACTGGGGATTTCAAAGTATTGGCTAGTGAGGCAAAGAGTGGGTTATGGGAGACTTTCATAACGCAAGTCTGTGGCGACAAGTCTCTACATCAATTCTGGCAGTTTCATCGCAAAATGAACAGGAGGAATACCAGCCAGTCTGGGGGACTGCCTAGAGTAGTTGATAGTAGCTCGGCCTGCTAGCTTTGAGACGCCTCATAGCTCGGGTTCGAACCTACTGTCCGGCATTTGTTCGAGTCCCTGGTCTTACTCAGGACGATAACGTGAGTACCTCTGAAGTCGGAGAAAATCTGCCTGTATGGCGAGGAATACTAATTACGAGCACATTGAGCACACGGCTGCCAGTGTAAAGTAATTTACAATGTGCACGCTGCTGCCATTGTAAAAAATTGGAAAAACGGATTTTCACGCAAAAATTAGTTTCAGAGATGAAACTTCGTCTGAGTTGAAAGCGGACGAAAGAAAAAGAAAAAAAAAAAAGAAAAAACCAGCCAGTTTTTCCTACTTTACGTGACTCATCAGGATCCGTCTTGACAATAGATGCAGAAAAGGGGCAGGGGTTCCTTCATCGTTTCGTGGAACAGACAGAAAAAGGTGATAAAACGGACCGCCATAATATCATAAGTGCTCTTCGTGATATTACTAGCTCTGGAGAACCTTACATTGACTTAATAACAAAGAAGGATGTTGTTAATGCACTCAAGGCAAGCCACAGCACCGCTCCAGGGCCTGATGGTGTCCAATATCATCACATCAAACAGCTGGACGAGACTGTTATTAATGCAGTTGTGATGGATTTTAATAAAAGTGTACAGAATGCTGTGGTACCCGAGGATTGGCTTCATAGTTATTTACGACCGCTCCACACACATGGGAAGGATCCTAAACTGCTCAGCAGCTACCGCATACTCACCTTGCAAAATGAATATGGTAAATTATTAGAGAAGATAGTGGCCAGAAAGGTAATGTGTCACTTGGAAAATGACCACATCCTCCCTGACACTTTAGGTAGCTACCGGCCAATGAAAGGGACATTGGACAATGCTGGCACGTTTGCATATGATGTTTATGAAGGCTTCCAATCCAAGCAAGAGACTGTTGTTGTGGCCATCGACTTGGAGGATGCTTATAACAAGGTGAATTTTTCCATAATGGTGCTCTCTTTGATTAAATGTGAAGTTAATCCTTGGCTGGTGAACTGCTTCTTTAATGGAGAGAACCGTTGCACTCCGTTTAGGAACATGGACATCGGATCCTGCTCGTATATGTCCGAGATTACCCCAGGGTTCTCCTCTATCACCCGTGTTTTTTAATATTTACACAGCAAATGTAGCTAAAATTCAGCCAACCGGATTGGGTCGGACATTGACATTTGTAGATGATATCTTAATATATAGGACTGGGTCAGATAGACGAGAGATGGTTGACGACATTCAGAAAACATTGCATACCATCTCGGGTTGGTGTAGAGAGTCTCGCTCTCAGGTCAATCCTGAAAAAGCGTGTATGTTGTGGTGCTCGTTGAATAATCACATCGTCAAGGCTGACCTACCCTGTGTAATCTTTGATGAACATACCATCGAGCACAGAGACAGGCTGCGCTATCTTGGAATCACCTTTGATCGTAGTCTATCTTTCAACCACCATATTGAACAGACGATACAACGGTGCAAGCGTGGTCTTGCGGCTCTCAAAGTTATGGTGGCAGCACATCTTGAGCAGAGACTACTTGCCATTTTGTTCGATCGACTGGTAATATCAGTGGTAGATTACGGACTTAGAATTCTTACGATATCAACATCACAATGTGAACGACTCGAACGGGTTCAGAATGAAGGTATGCGTATAGTTCTTGGCTGCACTAGAGATACCCCCATTGTGAAGATGAGATATATGCTTGGCCTTCTGTCACTACGCTCCCGTCATGCAATCGCCCAAACCAAGGCATATATGCGGTTACTGCGGATAAGAGACATCCACTTCACAAGAACACTAATGATGTTAAGGGCACGAGAATCAAGCGTGGCATGTCGTGGATGGCCCAGGCTGAGAGAACAATTGGCCATGTGACTACGGTTGCGACTCTACCAAAAGGGAAGAATGGATCCCAACAGATGGTAGCATGATGAACTATCTCAACGTTATCATTACTCTTGGAAGAGAATGTAGAGATTGGGGCAACATGAAGGCTGATCTCGCAGTTAAGCAGCTGATAGAAGATAATGCAAGGGATGATGATGTTGTATATACCGATGGGTCGGTTCAACGTGGTGAGAAATCCGGCTGGGGTTTCTTGGCTAATGTGCATGGTAGGGTTGTTGCAGAGCGAAGTGGGGCATACAGGACAACTACTTCTAGTATGAGGATGGAGGTTGAGGCCGTTACTGCTGCCCTCCATTGGATTTCTGGGACTTCATTTACTGGGGCAGTTGTATCTGACTCTCAGTCGATGCTTCACAAGATCCAGAAGGGCAGGTTTTGGTATGAGTGGATGTCATCTATAGAAGTTTCTAACCTCCAGCTGTTTACGTGGATATACTGTCCTGGGCATGCGGGTGTTTACGGTAATGAGAGAGCGGACAGGCTTACATCAACGGCATCGATTGTTGGGGAGTTGAAGATGGATAAGGGGATATTCTTCGGTCTCTTCGCGACTCTCTGTTGGATGAGGACACTAAAATCGATGTTGAATCGATCAAGCTATTTAAGCAGTTTGGAGTTACCCGTTGTTCAAGTCGAACTGGATGCCTGAGAGGCAGAGTGAGAGGTGTGTTTAATCAGCGAGCCACAGAAACCATCAGTATGCATACTCTTCGATATATGTTGGGGAGACTGAGCACCTATGGGTCTTCCCGGAGTGCAATGACGTCAGTTTAGTAACCAGTAAAACGCAAATTGAAAGACTGGAAAGAATACAGAATGAAGCTATGCGTATCATTCTCGGCTGCCCACGGGATACACCCTGCGTGGCGATGAGGTTTCTCCTGGATTTTCCGACTATGGAGTATAGACTGAAGATAGCTAGAGCACGTGCGTACCTCAAAATCAGTGCTAAAAAGGATCACCCATTGCCCAGTTTCGACCCTTTTTTTCTGGATGTATCTATTTGTTCTTTTTCTCTCTCTCCATGGTATAAGGAGTACTTTTCTGTAACATTTATACTCAAAAGAACATAAATGCTTTTCCACTACCACATTAAAGATGTCCATGTCGCACTCCCATCTGTTGTTGCTACTGGGAATGTACATGTTCCTAGTAACTTATTCTCTCTCTCTCTCTCTCTCTCCCTCTGTCGTTCATTCCTCTCGGCCAATTTTATCATTCTTCTTGTGATATATAATTGATCCTTTGACAAGAACGTTTGATCTACGTTGACGATTATGCGCCCATGGTGACTAGGCCCGTCTACCCGATTTCAGCCAGCTGTTGATTTACTAGGGTAGCTTGCCCTAGGGACCAATGCATTCTGCCGAATATATCGGCCCGGATCTACGCCTTTTCGATCAGCTTTTGCCGTATATTTGGGCTTTGTGATCTACGCCAAACAGTGAGTTACTACTGTTATGTCCTTTCTGACTGTGAGGTCGTTCCGGAGCAGGAACATTTCACGGGGCACATAAGCTTGTCCTGGGACGGCTTAATACTCGTATAACACACCGTGTAAAGTGCCGGCCTCCGCCAAATGCATTGTCGGCCTTACTTTACTTACCACTTGAGTTTATTCCGGAGTAGGAACATTCTCAGCCTTCTCGAGGCGCGTGTCGGCACATGGCAATTTGCAGTTTCTACCATGCATTTTCCATGGTCCCGGAAAACACCGGACTGGGGTTAAGCACAAATAATTTAGAGGGTCGTTTCAATCGGCGCTAGCAACGCAACTGAGATTTTGCGCTCGCCAAACATCACCCGCCCTAGTTCTTCCGGGGATGTTAGTTGTAAATGCAACAGTACCTTGCCCGGTTGTCCCAAGGAGGAGAGTCCCGTTAGGCATCACCCGCCTCAGTGCTTCCGGTGATGTTAGTTGTTATTTCAACAGTACCTTGCACGGTTGTCCCAGGGAGGGCAGTTTCGTTAGGCACTTAAACGCAACTTTAGAATTTGCGCTCGGCCAACTTTACCCAGTAAATGTATCTGCGCTAGCCTTTGATACGGTGTCTACCGCAATCATCCCATATGTCGACACGATACATTAGAGCGTTATCAAAGACACTTGCCGAGACTGTAAAAATTTTTTCGTGCCTTGAGACTGCCTGAACACACAGCTCAACTCGGGCACAGGGCTCCAAGTTTCGCCCTATGTAGGCCCACGTCTCTGCTTTGGGATGCACCTCTCATCCCTACATGTTCGCATTTACCATCGGTCGGGAGACTGATAATGGTGGTGCGACCGTTGTGTTCACATTTTCCGTGCCACGAGACTGCCCTGACAGGCAGCTTGACTTGGGCTCCAAGTTTCGCCTCATGTGGGCCCACTTCTCTACTGTGGATGCACCTCTCATTCCTTTAATTCGGTCATTTACTCCGCGGTAGTTTCAATTTGTTCGCAGACGACTCGTACACTGCTGTTTCTTACTTTTTGGCAACTCTGGCAAGTTTTATCGGATAATCGGCCAGGAGATGCGTGCATTTTGTTCGTAATTTTGTGGACCTGCTTTTCTTTCTCGTGCTTGCACTACTACCTGTAGCTCTCCTTCGATCCCTGTGCCCACTTAGCCAGACCGGAACCAAAGTCTGTTACCAGGGTCACCACATGTCGGTGGGATACAGGGTCTTGATTAGTCCCGGACCACTAATCCTGGGGCAGCCCCAAGCGCCTTTGACTCCGTAGCCTATTCTAAATACTGAAGTCCTATCAATTTTATTCCATACGTTTTTTAATTAACTTTTGGTAAGGCTATGTTTGTTATTCTTTTGATTTCATTAATCATATTTTTATTCAACCTTTAAAATGACAGGCAAGCGTCTTAGCCACTTCGCTATGGAGACCCTCAGGAACTCAAAGAAAACAGGCTTATGTAACAAATAAGAAAATTGAAGTATTTTTGACATATAAAAAGACATGAAGGATTAAAGAGATGTTAAGGGAGAGCTGTGTATAATAGTAGCGTGGTCACAATCACGAAAACTATATGATCTGTTCGCAATATAGACGAGCAGAATCTCAGATACATTGTAGATTGCTTTCGCATGTGTGGCCTGGCTGACGTCCAACAATAGAACAATTGACCGCTAAACGGAGCAAAGTCGTAAACGTCAACTCCCAGCAAGCAAAGTTAATGGTAAATCAAAAGCTGCCAGTTCTAGGCAAGTCTATAATAATCTGTTTTTGTCGCATCGATGCAAGGAAAAACTACAGTTAACTTTATACTAAAAGCCACGCTCATGTAATGGGGTTGGCAAAATTAAAAGTTGTGCTCTAGAGCCTTAAAAACTGCCCTCCTGGGAAAAACCACAGCCAGGCTCTAGCACAGGCCAGACAACTGGCCGGTATTCCCTGACCTAGATAAGAAAAGGGATCTGGAAAATACAGATGTTTGATAGAACACTGCACGCTTTTGCAATTTTACTCAATTCTATGAGTCTATGGTTATTTATTGATGAAAAATATTCATAATATTGATATTCCTTATTGTTAAACTTAACTTGTTGCATAATATGACTTCGAGTTAGCATTTTGTGTTGATTTTAAAATGAATTCGTCTATATACACCAATACTGGAATGCGAGGTCACGTGGTGTAGTTGGGTCTGATTTCCCACAATTCTTACCTGAGCCCGAAGGCCCAGTAGTTTATAGTTGGCTCTGGAAAAACCGAGGCTTGTTATCAGGGTCGTGTGGCATATTTTTCTCAGTATGATGCAGATCTTCGAAATGCCGACCCTTAAATACTTTTTTCTTTAAAATAACCATCAATTTTGATTTCGCTGCTTATGTCCCCACCTTACGATGCCGTCTGATGCGGCCGCCTCTCTTTATTATAGCACGGCACGGCTCTGCTGGTCATGATGGTTTGTTCCTATAAAACTTTTATAAAAACCTCACTACCATAGGCGAGTTGCACATCATCTAATGCATAGGTTCCCAACCTTTTTTGAATGAGCGCCCCCTTTTTCAGTGAATAATTCGCTACCGCCCCCTTGGGTAAACTATATTGTACATACTATAAATTGAAAAACAAGGACATATTTTTCAGTTATTTTATTAGAAGTTAATACCAATATTACTGTATTTCCCACAGTATCGAAGACACAATTTATGTTATAATGTATTTATTGGAGCTGAACTAGATGTGATGAAACTAATTTTTCGATGTTTGGTGACATTTTTGTAATCAATAATTTTAAATCGCCGCATTCCTCTATTCACAAACTTTTTCGTTTCTTTGTAAATAGTCTGGTGACCATGCTAACTCCTCTTTCAGCTAAATATGGTGATGGGAATACAATAAACAACTTCTTACTGCAGCCCATTAGGGTTGATAACATATTGGAATTTAACTTTGTAGACACAATTCTTGATATCCATTATTCAATTTTCCATTTCATCTCTTCATTTTTTGACAATTCTATCAACTCTTCCTCCATAAATATTTATGTTATTTGTACATTTTCTGTTTCTTCTTCCTCTGCGTGCTCACTAGACTGGGATTTCGGATTCTCTAATAAAGGCATCTATCAGCCACGCCATACAGTTTTCTTGGACGCTGGTGTGTTGGAAAGTGGGCCACCTCTTTCTTCTCAGGTCTGCATACTATGGGCAGTTCTGTAGGACGTACTCTGTCGTCATATTCGTCAAACCACAGGGGCATAGGTCGTTTGTGCCTATCACAGTGCGCCAGAGGTAAAGACTCATTTGTTGGTAAAGAAGACGCATCAAGTTATAAAAAAGCTTCAAAAGTAGTCGTCAAAACATCAGTTCGACGATTCATCTCTACACTATGTTATTTCTCAATGAGACTTAAAAATAATTTCAGACCGCGGCATATGCAGTACAGAACGCAGAACCTCACTTACCGCTGGAAGTATCAAATCTTCGCCAAATAGTGTGCGGTTTTTCACATTTAGCAATAAGTAAGAAAATATTGCATTAAGAGGTAACACATCATTTTCGTGTTTTGCTGCTGCTGAAACCATACCAGCCAAAGTTGGACATCTCAAATGTTGACCTCTAATCTTGAACATAAGATACATTTTCATCTTTTCTGCCAGGATGCATTTTGCTCACATGTTCTTCTAATCGCGATGGTTTCATAGCTTTATGTGAAAACATCTTGTGGAAAATACAGACACATTGGTAATGTCTTGTTTATGGGTGATTGAATAAAACCTATTTCAAATACTCGACATCATAGTGTCTGGATTTCTTCTGTGATTCCGACATAACCTGGTACAGTATGCATAGATTCTGTCTATTGCACTATTAATCGTTGCGTGTGGGCAGGACTCGCGTGACTTTGAATTTTCAGCTTGGGGAGGGAAAGATGGTCCTCAACGCCCCCAAAATTTACTTTTCAACTTCTCAGCGCTTCAGTTCTTCATTGTTTACTTTTCATTACTCTATCCTTTTTAATAGCGAACCAACCATTTCTATGAATGATTCAGTTACTTTCTGTGTCAGTGATACTTTATAGATCCTGCTATATCATGTGTATTGAATTGCACTAATAAATATCTCATTTGTTTTGTTAAGTGTATAGGTCTCACATTCTGAAGTACGTTCTTAAATATAATCTGAAAATATAGTTCCGTTTATCCAGCCTCCCACAGTTTTTTCATGTTCTAAAGAGCAATAGATGTTATTTTAATCTCCTTCATCTTACCTATATTGTCATTAGTAATAGATATTATTTTAATCTCCATCAAACCTCCATTGTCATTAGTAATAGATATTATTTTAATCTCCTTCATCTTACCTCCATTGTCATTAGTAATAGATGTTATTTTAATCTCCTTCATCTGACCTCCATTGTCATTAGTAATAGATATTATTTTAATCTCCTTCATCTTACCTATATTGTCATTAGTAATAGATATTATTTTAATCTCCTTCATCTTACCTCCATTGTCATTAGTAATAGATATTATTTTAATCTCCTTCATCTTACCTATATTGTCATTAGTAATAGATATTATTTTAATCTCCTTCATCTTACCTCCATTGTCATTAGTAATAGATATTATTTTAATCTCCTTCATCTTACCTATATTGTCATAGGTAATAGATATTATTTTAATCTCCTTCATCAAACCTCCATTGTCATTAGTAATAGATATTATTTTAATCTCCTTCATCTTACCTATATTGTCATTAGTAATAGATATTATTTTAATCTCCTTCATCAAACCTCCATTGTCATTAGTAATAGATATTATTTTAATCTCCTTCATCTTACCTATATTGTCATTAGTAATAGATATTATTTTAATCTCCTTCATCAAACCTCCATTGTCATTAGTAATTATTCAAAAATATACAAAGCCTTTCACCATTGACATATATGAATCATTCTATTGGCTGCCAATGCTTAGCATAAGCTACATTAAGATTTTGGTCCTTACTACTTTTAGACTGACATAATTGGTTTCTCCATGTCACGCTGCGATATAGATAATAAAACTGTGTTGTAGGCACATTTAAGGGATTTGACAGGGAATCTCCCATTTCAATGTAACGTGGGTTGTGTACAAAACAGACTATCACCATGCTACTATTGGTTATTGGTTACTAAACTGACATCATTGCACTCTGGGAAGACCCATAGGTGCTCAGTCTCCCCAACAGATATCGAAGAGTATGCATACTGATGGTTCCTGTGGCTCGCTGATTAAACACACCTCTCACTCTGCCTCTCAGGCATCCAGTTCGACTTGAACAACGGGTAACTCCAAACTGCTTAAATCGCTTGATCGACTCAAAATCGATTTTAGCGTCCTCATCCAACAGAGAGTCGCGAAGAGACCAAAGAATATCCCCTTATCCATCTTCAACTCCCCAACAATCGATGCTGTTGATGCAAGCCTGTCCGCTCTCTCATTACCGTAAACACCCGCATGCCCAGGACAGTATATCCACGTAAGCCGCTGGAGGTTAGAAACTTCTATAGACGACATCCACTCATACCGAAACCTGCCCTTCTGGATCTTGTGAAGCATCGACTGAGAGTCAGATACAACTGCCCCAGTAAATGAAGTCCCAGAAATCCAATGGAGGGCAGCAGTACGCCTCAACTTCCATCCTCATACTAGAAGTAGTTGTCCTGTATGCCCCACTTCGCTCTGCAACAACCCTACCATGCACATTAGCCAAGAAACCCCAGCCGGATTTCTCACCACGTTGAACCGACCCATCGGTATATACAACATCATCATCCCTTGCATTATCTTCTATCAGCTGCTTAACTGCGAGATCAGCCTTCATGTTGCCCCAATCTCTACATTCTCTTCCAAGAGTAATGATAACATTGAGATAGTTCATCATGCTACCATCTGTTGAGATCCATTCTTCCCCTTTTGGTAGAGTCGCAACCGTAGTCACATGGCCAATTGTTCTCTCAGCCTGGGCCATCCACGACATGCCAGGCTTGATTCTCGTGCCCTTAACATCATTAGTGTTCTTGTGAAGTGGATGTCTCTTATCGAAGTAACCCATATATGCCTTGGTTTGGGCGATTGCATGACGGGAGCGTAGTGACAGAAGGCCAAGCATATATCTTATCTTCACAATGGGGATATCTCTAGTGCAGCCCAGAACTATACGCATACCTTCATTCTGAACCCGTTCACATTATACTGTACTATTATTATGCTTATCCTGCACTTGCAACTTTCTACTAAAACACAACTCTGTGGCCATTAACAAATGATTTATGAGAACAAAATATTTCCGTTTACTATTGTTTTTTAATCTACAAGCATGTATAACTAAAAAAAAACTATACATGAAACAAAAGGAAAACCAAATCAAATTAGTTATCAGTTATATGAGGACTATCATCATAGCACTCTGGACATGTCCATAGGTGCTCCGGTCTCCGCATCAGCAAATCCAGCAGCGTCCAGCGACCCAACACGCCAGTTCGATGTTGAATAATCAATCTCTTTGCATATTTAGTATGTCGTTCTTTTCGGGCTGCACCAATATTGACACCGCACCAATATTGACACCCATTTCTTTCAATCTGGTCAGCAAGTGGGATTCACAGCCCTGAAACTCCTCTGTTCGGAAAGGCTCTCTCAATGCGTGAAGAATGTCATTTCGATCCATGGCAGTTCCCTCTGATATTGTAGCCAAGCCAGCCAATCTATCAGCTTGTTCATAACCCCTAACTCATGCGTGCCCAGGGACAAAAATGAAAGTATTTCTCTGATCATTGTCTGTACCAGTACCTCCACCGAGTGCGTCTCACCTTTTCTGATTCGAGTTTACGAATCATGCTCATGGAGTCACTGAGTATGAAAACATGAGAGTAGTTGTATGACCATGTTACAGTATGACTAACAAATATTGACTTAATTATATATCAGAATCTTCTCTGCGTTAATTATTACAACCTCTACTAGTTTTCTACAACTAATTACTCAACTGAAAACATTTTACTATAGTCTGTCCATTAATTCTGAGCACGTTTGAAATTGATTTTCTCGAAAACTACCTGTTGGATCTCAGTGATTTTTGCATGCAGCCTTAGAATATCCATGACGCTAAAATAAAGCTAACCAGTAGTCCGTAGATGCTACGATTTTGCATCGGCAAATTCCTTTGATCTTTTATGACAATTGCAAATACTGGGGCTCAAATTTTAGATTTTACAGTACCCCTAGAATTTGTCCATGTCAATTCTATTCATAGCTGTATCTCCATATTAACTTGATAGGTCAAGTAAATAAGTGGGTTGCCCTTTATGTGCAATCGTGAACTTGGATACAATATGCAACAGTTAGTCCTCCCTTCGGTCACCATTAGACCCCAGGGTGTCTTAACTTCACCACAAATTGTATGATGGTAGACGCATTTGGATATGGAAATGTATACGTTGCTATTTCTCAGTCTGTAATCAAAATATGATTTGTATCATCCCGAATCTGACGATTCCATGAGGTTGATAATTGTTACTGGCTGGACAAATTGTAATCCATCTCGGTGCCAGTACTCGTCTTCCTCTCGGAGAACATGTTCAACACACTTCTTCCAGAACTGCATGTCTATCATTGAGAAGGACTCACGTGTCAGAACTTCAACATCACACATTTTAAACGTCCTGTTCTGTTGGGCAACTTGCCCTTTTACTTTAGCCCAGACAAGCTCTATCGGATTGAGGTGAGCATGATATGGAGGTAGTCACAAAGACGTGTGGCCGTATTCCAATGATTTTGTCAATATGAAACACCTTTGTCTTATTTGTCATCCTCACCAGGTGCAACAACTCGGGTTTCAAATATGTATCATCGAAGCTGACATTTTCCTTAGCAAGCCAAGTCCTAATTTGATCTTTTGTATTTGATGCAATTAGTACTTTGTCTTCCGCTGATACTGCGTTGTGATAGGATGCATTATCCATTACCAAGCATGATGGTCTGTTTAGAATTGGAAGTAGATCTTTCTCCATCCAGTGCCTGAAAATATGTCCATTCATTTCTGTGTGGTAGTCCCTACCGTCGGTACTTTTGATTGGAAAATAAGTCCAGCGTCATGGACAAGACCTTCTTCACTACTTCCTGCATGTGTTAGTATAATACGCTGGCCTTTGCTGCTTGTATTTTTCTTTTCTGTTCACCGTCTACTGATTGCCATTCTTTAGCATTGGTGTGGTGAGCATTGACCCAGGATTCGTCCAAATATACAATATCATAGCATTGCCTCCTCCGCTCACGGATCTGCCTCAGGTATTTACTTCGGGCAGCAATTAAATGTGGCTTTTCACAAATAATATTCCTGCCGCCTATAGTTTTCTGAAGGTGAAGCCGGCGGCTCTTACAATTTTCATAGAGTACTTTTAGAAATGTCTATGCTGCAATCTGATTGCAGTTTTAATTTCAGTTTCCTGAGAGTAACAAGTTGATTTTGTGAAACATTTTCAAGAGCTCCCGTCTTATGACATCTATGTCAAAGTCGTCAATTGTTCTTTTCCTTCCTTGCTTGACATTAGTGCACTTTGTGTCCTGTTTAATCCATCGGGAAAAGGATTCTCTATTCAGACCAGCGCCAGTTGCGTTCGTTTCTCAGGGTTATGAATATCGCAATATAGATGACCTCTCTTAGATTCCCTACGGAAGTGTTGGTATAGTAAAACTGTAACCTTCTGCATTGTTATAAATGTGCACTTCAGACTCATTATGAATGTGATATCAATGTCAGTTTTGATAAGCCAACAAATATGATACAATAGCTTCATACAAATAGCGAGATACACCTATGACTATACAACGGTATCCCAATTATAACGTCATATGCTTTCCGCTTTCAAAGTCGACTGGGTTAGGTGCACAGGATTTCGTGAAATTGTTGTATACTCACGATATTTCTATGTTACCATAATGTATTTTTAGAACAACGCGTCTGTGTACCGTAAATCTGTTACTATTGTGTACAATCCGGTGAGGTTGATTTTAATATAACCTGAAGAAGAAATATTTCAAACTACATCAAATTTTCTTGGAAAAAAATATTTCTCTAGCGTCATGGATATTCTAAGGCTGCTTGCAAAAAAACACTGAGATCCAACAGGTAGTTTTCGAGAAAATCAATTTCAAACGTGCTCACGAATTAATGGACAGACTATACCTTGGTTAGCTTGATGTCTGAAAATATGTCTACACAATATACTGATTCTACTCATTAACTATGGCTAATCCTAGATGAAATGTCACCCAGAATCATCACCGGAGGTCTGAGAAGTACACAAATCAAAGATCTAGAAGCAACTGCTGGCATTGAGAGCCTGGGACGACGCAGGGAACAAAAATACTCACACTATCAGAAAAGTACAAACGCACAGAAAATAACCCCATGCACCAAACAATCAAGGAACCAACCAAAAACCGCATAAAAAGACACAGCTTCCATCACTTGTCAAAATCACTCTCTGCAAAAAACATGGACATCCTCTCAAAAGACCCAATAACCTGGGAAATGATAGTACCATTCAACAACACAGACCTACAGCCCAACTTCACAGTGATAACAACAATTCCAAATGTAGACAAAATGGGTGAAGAAACAGGTCCCATCTTGAGAGCAAAGACACTAGAACACATTGATACCTCATACCCCCATCCCGAGTGGACCCATATATACACAGACGGATCATCAGACACGACAGCGAGGAAAGGAGGGGCCGGAACCATCATCATACTCCAAGATGGCACTACACTAACAAATTCAAGTGCCACTGGAGAACTATCAATAAATTTTAGAGCCGAACAACAGGCAATTGTGGATGCCTCAAAAATACTGCAGCAAAAAACATCCAAAACAACAAACTTGTCTTCCTTTGCGACTGCTTGTCAGTCCTGCAGGCCACACAAAGGGAACCACAAGATAACATGGAAAGAGAGCTGATACTACAGCTAAACAAGCTCTCAGAACACAACAAAATTATTCTCCAGTGGATACCAGCCCACTGTGGAGTTCCAGGAAATGAGAGAGCAGACATGCTGGCTAAGGAGGAAACAAAACTTACACAACAGAAACACCCAGTATCACTACCAGAAATCAAGACACATATCAAAAGAAAGTACAAAGAGGTATGGAGGCAACAAACCCACAGCAAACACCCACAAGATCCCATCAGCAGACTAAACAGAAAACAGCACACAACAATCTTTCGCCTAAGAACAGGTCACTGCAGGCTCAACCGCCACATGCACAGAATAAAGCCTGCTCAGACCGCACAGTGTGCATGCCAGACAGAAACACAGACTCCAGAGCACATCCTGCAGTCATGTCCATCATACATACACCAACGAAATGAAACGTGGCCTCATGAACAAAGCTTACAGACCAAGCTATGGGAACTCTCGAAGAACTCCAACTGACATGCAGCTTCATAGAGGCAACCCATCTCATGATTTAGACGAGCATACGAACGACGCAAAGAAGAAGAAATGTCACCCGAGTGGTTACGGGCCCATATTTGGGGTGCAAAGAATAGAACCACTGTTACCTGCCACGCATGTCGTAAGAGGCGACTAAGGATGTTTGGCTGAAATCGGATGCATGTGTCCGCTAGGAATGCTAACCCGAAACAAATGCTTGCAGAAATGGATGCACCAGGCCATAAGGCGCATAACATGGTGCAACGACCCTCACAATGAGGAATGGGAGAACGGATTCCACGGCCGTCAATCTGCCTCGGAGATTTAGCCACGCAGTAAGAATGTCAGACCCACCATCACGAGGGTGGCCAAAACTTACTGCTGGAAGAGGTCGGCACAAACAGGGAAGCAGAAATCATAGGAGGTGGCCCACTTACACTAGCGTCCAAGACAAACTGTATGGCGTGGCTGATAATCTGAGGCAGACGGCTGCCTTTATTAGAGAATCGGAAATCCCAATCTAGTGAGAACGAGAATAAGATGAAATGCAGTAATCTTATATATATAAGACAGATGAATGAAATTGTATGTCTGTCCCAATTGTTTGGAGATATCTGGACATCCTACGGACTTGAAATTTGGCAGGAAGGTGGATTTCTTGGATATGAAAAGGGGAAAATTATAAAACTAGACTTTTTATATATTTCTATAACCATATTCCCAACTAAACGCACATGGTCTTTCTGCATAGAAATCACTGAAAGTGTCTTTCCATGTTTTCACGAAGTTCCAGATCACGTGATCATGTTGTTACTTTAGTGAATCCCTTTAATCACAAAGTACAGAAGTTTTACAAAATACAAAAACAATGGCAATACACTGCAACGTTTCAACCAACAAGGCCTTTATCAAGCAAACAATACAGCAAATTGATGAATGTCACAGCACACTACATAGACTTTGACAAAGATTATTACTTTCCGCTCAAGTCCTGTGGTCATATGATAACGGCACTATTATTATAACAACGTATTTTAAACACATTTATTTATAACTTTCTCTAGGGTAGTTGATAGCGTGCCTGCCTAGATAGCTGTAGACATGCCTATTCGGCCTATTTTTTTAATAAACACGTCGATAAGTTAATAATCTGAATAAATTTAATTTGCCAATTGTCATTTTTCAACTTTCATGGGAATTCAATTGTATCAGGTTTTAATGACAATCGAAATGATGGGCACTTTAAATTGTTATTTGTCAACTATCACGGAGCAGGAATTCTGTTTAGGTTTTACTGGCCGGTGCATGGAGAGAAAACGTATTGTTTTTAATGGGGAGGAAGCCGATTTTGAAGCAACGTGGCATGTTTCTATAAGGGACTTTACAAATAGACAAACTAAATTCCCGTGCGAAGAATGGGTAAACTGCTAGTCTTGTATATGTCTTACTAGATTACTGCATGGAGCAAATGCTGCACCACAGTCGTAAGGTTTCAATTCACTGTGTTTTTTTATATGTCTTACTAGATTACCGCAATGAGAAAACGCTGCACCACAAACATCACATATGTACGGTTTCTCTCCCGTATGTATTATTTGATGTATTTTTAGATGGCCAGACCCAGAAAATCCTGTACCACAAACATCACATTTGTAAGGTTTCTCTCCCGTATGTATTCTTCTATGCAATGTTAGATGGCTGGACTGAGAAAATCCTACACCACAAACATTACATATGTACGGTTTCTCTCCCGTATGTATTCTTCGATGTATTTTTAGATGGCCAGACCCAGAAAATCCTGCACCACAAACATCACATTTGTAAGGTTTCTCTCCTGTATGTATTCTTCTATGCAATGTTAGATGGCTGGACCGAGAAAATCCTGCACCACAAACATCACATTTGTAAGGTTTTTCTCCAGTATGTATTCTTCTATGCAATGTTAGATGGCTGGACCGAGAAAATCCTACACCACAAACATCACATTTGTACGGTTTCTCTCCAGTATGTACTATTGTATGTTTTACTAGATATCTCTTAGAAGCAAATACTGCCCCACAAACATCACATTTGTAAGGCTTCTCTCCATTATGTGTTCTTCTATGTATTTTAAAATTGCCGAAATGAGCAAATCCTGCTCCACAAGCATCACATTTGTACGGTTTCTCTCCAGTATGTATTATTTTATGTGTTTCTAAGTTGCTGGATTGAGTAAATCCTGCCCCACAATCCTCACATTTGTAAGGTTTCTCTCCAGTATGTATTCTTTTATGTTTTATTAAATAATCCTTACAAGCAAATCCTGCCCCACAAACATCACATTTGTACGGTTTTCTCCCAGTATGTATTCTTCTATGTATTTTTAGGCTGCTGGACACAGTAAATCCAGCCCCACAAACATCACATGTGTAAGGTTTCTCTCCAGTGTGTATTCTTTTATGTATTACTAGATAACTCTTGGAAGCAAATCCTGACCCACAAACATCACATTTGTACGGTTTCTCTCCAGTATGTGTACTTTGATGTTTTAATAGACAACTTCTATCAGCAAACCCTGCCCCACAAAAATTACATTTGTAAGGTTTCTCTTGATTATGTGCTTTTAAATGTGTTTTAAGATAACCATACACAGTAAATCCTGCACCACAAAGATCACATTTGTAAAGTTTCTCTTGATTATGTGCTTTTGTATGTGTAACAAGATGATCATGTTGAGTTTGAATAAGTATATCACTTTGCAATCTGTCAGTCACATTAACTGTATGAAGATCAGTATTCTTGTCACTCACAGAAAATATATTATCTGACTCTACCATACAATCTTCATTCTGTAATGTTGGCTGATAGTCAGTCTGAGTGTCACAAACATTTCCTGTACTTCCATGACAGACAACAGAATCCAAGGATGCTTCATTTTCAGTCATTCTTAAATGTGTCTGATTGTCTCTGATAATTTCTGAAACACTTGTACCACTGTTCTTGTTTACCATTGTATTTATTTTATAGCTGTCATATTCAGGTAAGACATCTGAAAGTTGATCATGTTCCCTCAGTTGCAAGTAGTTATCACTTATCACATTCTTATAAGGTTGCAAATATTCTTGTTTGATGAAGGGAAGATGGTTCCGTGTATGGCAGTCTAGCTCTGGAATACACAGAAAAATACCAGTTAGAAAATACATGTATATCAACTAGCAGTGTATTTAAGTTATTGAATTAACAAAATCATGAACATCTAAAGATGTCACATTTATTCCAAAGCAAAGGATAGTGTACTATGTGACTATTAAACATCTGATCTATGAGAACATTATAATTTTATTTATTATTGTTCATAAATCAACCAGCATGTATAGCTCTAAAACATAATCAAAATAATTATAAATGAAACAAAAGGAAAACCCACATCAAATTAGTATGACTATGTTACAGTATGACTACTAAAGTCCTTAATTATATAACAAAATCATCTCTCGTTAATTATTATAACCTCCACTAGTTTTCTACAACTAATTAATGAACTCTTAAAAGACCAAACCCTATACTAAAGGGCATTTTTTTTTCAAGGCCTTAGAGCCGCTGTAGTAAACATATTCCATTCCACCTTTATTAATTTAACCTAAAGTCATCTAGCATCTCCAGCTTCACATGTGGACATAGCTTTTTCGATTTTAGTTTAGTAAACTTTGACAAAAATAAGCAAAAATGTCTACAACTGATTTTTTAAACACAATTTCCCCCCAAAAAGTTATTTATTCATAAAAACTGATGAAACTGTCCTGGATTGTGTAATTTTTGCTTAATCAACTCTACAATATAATATTTAGTTACATAAGCAACAACTGTAACCAACAGTAAACAGGTTAGAGAGAGAGAAAGAACACATGAGGAGGATGCGAGAGAGTTTAAATTCTCACGGGCAGAGTTGAAAATCACTCAGTATTGAATTTGTCAAAGTGTGAAAACAGTAGAAGCTCTATGTTCCAATGGCAACAAACAGTTTTTGTAATAGTAATCAACCAGGCAATCAACAAATGTAGCAATCCAACAAATTATGAAAGCAGAAAGCTGGTATTTAATAAAGTATGCTTCAAGGAAATATAATCAACATATTTAACACTTTCAGTGCCACCGACGACAAAAGTCGGCGAAGGTTGAACTCCTTTGAGTGCCACGGACGACTTTTGTCCTCGGGGAGATACAACTTTTAAAGCGGGTAGTTTTGCTTACCGTACACCGTTATTACATTACGAACTAGTTCCGTATTGTTCAGAGTAGCTTTCTAAAATGGCGGATCTAGCGGCCCGTGTTAAAAATACATAAGTCCGATTTTTATTGAATTTTTCACGATCTTTCTTCTTCTTTGCGTTCGTTCTTTACGATCAATTTAATCACTCTTTGTGATATGTTTGATCTTTGCCAAGAACATGTATACGTTGCACATTGGTTTGGTAGGCCCTAAACGCATAAGACTTCTACACGTTTAGGACACATGCATCCGATTTCAGCCAAACCTCCTTAGTCGCCTCTTCGACATGCGTGGCAGGTAACAGTGGTTCTATTCTTTACATCCCAAATTTGGGCCCAGTAACCACTCGGGCGTCACGATCTTTCATAAGTAAACACGATCTTCAAAATGAGCGATGTAGCTGATGTTAGTAATGTCCAAAATGACTCCGATTCGACATTTTAGCCAGTGATAGTGACCAAACGGGATCTGAATGTGATACAGATTTGGACTTTGATTCACGTGACGATATTTATAGATCGATCGCGGATATTCCCAGTGGTGCAGACGTAGGTGATGGACCCTCATCTCAAAACGGGCTGGCACTGTCACTGCTAGACCAAATCAAGCAGAAAACAAATGGAATTGGATCATTTTTGAGAGTGAACATGATGTTTTTGAACAGAAGTGGGTTCCACAATATGGTCTTGAACAGGGCAGTCAAGTAAACACCACAAATTTTTCAGTGAGAGATTATTTCAGACTGTACTTTACCGATGATGTAATCAGCCTAATTGTTCAAAAGCGAATCGTTATGCAGAACAACATGCTAACAGCAACAGCTATTCTGATAGATCCTGTAAGCAGAAGTGGAAGTCTACATCATTTGAGGAAGTTGAAGCTTTTATTGGTCTTCAAATTGCAATGGGATTTTTAAAAACCTGCATTATATGATTATTGGAAACTACTCATTGGCTTACCCAGGCGCTATTCCACGAAAATCATGAGCAGAAACCGATCCCAAATTCTGTGCGTTTGGAGCGACGCCAACAGCAGTTGCAGCAATAATTCTTGGATTATATTGTAAATATAATGTACATATATACAGGTCAGTAGTACTGCCCCTCCAGATTAGCCTACCTTATCGTGGTTGGAGGGTTTGCGTGCCTTGGTGATCCTTCAGGCTATGTCGTGGGAGTCTTAACTCCTGGCAGGTCTAACAAGCCGAACAGACTGAAGGTGAAAGGCCAGACCAAAAGGCGGGAGCAGGATGGGGCCTCATAAGGTGACAGCGCAGAACCCACCGGCGAGTGGAAAATGCTCTGGCTGCAACCAACCCATCCCCTAACTATGGGTTAAATGGCAGCCCTCCTCTCTCTTGAGGAGGGCATCTTTTTCTTGTCTTCTTCTTCTTCTTTGCGTTCATTCTTTACGACCAATCTTAATCACTCTGTGATATGTTTGATCTTTGCCAAGAACGTGTATACGTTGCACATTGGTTTGGTAGGCCCCTAAACACACAGACTTCTACACGTTTAGGACATGTGCATCCGATTTCAGCCAAACCTCCTTAGTCGCCTCTTCGACATGCGTGGCAGGTAACAGTGGTTCTATTCTTTACACCCCAAATTTGGGTCCGTAACCACTCGGCGTTTCTTGTCTTATCTCCTACTTCTTTTAAAATTTTTTCTACCCCTCGAGTTAGACCACAGTCTTCTCTAGCAGTAAGAGTGCTGAAGTCGGAGGCAACCAGCCAAGAGGCGCACTATAGCAATCAGGTTGCCACGCATAAACGCATATGAATATGTCTATGTATTTAAAAAATATGGTGCTCGCCCTGTGACGGACACTCAGGCAGGTGCAGTGCCGGGCCCTCACCTCGAAAGGGCCCAACCCAGCTACTGGATGTCCTTCTCATTTGCCCTGTGGAGCCAGGAGGCATGAGAATAGAGCAACTGGCCAATTTCTTAAAATAATGCACTGGAATGCTGAGGGTGTGAACAGCAAAAAGATGGCTACAGCAAAAAAGTAGAACTTGAAAACATCCTAAATGAAGAACAAGTACATGTATGCTGTTTGCAAGAGACCCACCTGAATGAAGATGTAGCCTTCAAAGTCAGAGGCTTCCAGTGCTACCGATCAGACCGAAAAAATAGAAGAAAGGGTGGAGTACTGACACTTGTGAGAAACAACATCACCACATGTCAGTTTGAGGAGTACATGGAGGGTGCAGAATATCAGATGCTGCATCTTAGGACGACAAGTACAGAGTTTCACTTAATCAACTACTACTGTCCAAGTGACCGCCCACTGGCACTGGTCACAATTCCAACAAAGGAAAGACTCATAGTGTGGGGGACTTCAATAGTCACTCACAGAGCTGGGGGTATGACCACATGGACAGTAGGGCGAGGGGCTTGAAAACTGGCAGGATGACAACAAACTAATCCTTGTCAATCAGCCCAAAGATCAGCCAACCTTCTACTCCAGATCATGGCACACCACCTCTACACCAGACTTGGCATTCCACTCCTCAGACCTGGAATGGAACATTACACGTGTTGTTGGGAAACAGCTAGGAGGCAGCGACCATCGGCCAGTATTTCTCACTGTTGAAAATCAACTCATCAGGAAGAGCAGCACTCTATCTAGGTGGAATTACAAGAAGGCAGATTGGACAATGTATAAGCATCGCACCAGTATACTGACACTAGGTCTATCTACTGACAAGGACATCAACAAGGTAGTTGATGAGTTCAGCCAATGCATAAAACAGGCTGCCTACGAAACAATTCCTAGAGGGCTCAAAGCACTACACGCCTTACTGGAGCAGTGAATTGGAACTACTGCACAATAATGTAGAAATTTCACGAAAGCAGGCAGAGACCACTCCATGCCAAGAACACCACAACAAATATCAGCATGCCAAGGCTATATTTCAAGGGCCAAGCTGCAGGCCAGGCGGAGGAGCTGGAAGGAAAAACAGAGTCCTTAAACTTTGAAAGAGATACCAGGAAGCTGTGGAAGCTAGTAAAACAACTTAATGATGAAGGTACAGGGAGAAATCCAAAGATTGCATTAAACAAAGATGGAAACATCCTCACAGGAAAACAGGCAGCTGATCATTTTGCAGACTCCTTTGCTAAAGACAGCAATATTGAAATTAGCACAATGAAACAGCGAGAGATTCGTGAGAAAAAGCAAAATGTAGAGCAAGATGAAACCATACCTGAAGTGATGAAGACCCCAATCACATTTAAAGAACTGGAACTAGCAATATCCAAATTAAAATTGAGAAAATCACCAGGAGCTGATGGAGTGTCCAATGAGATGATTAGGAACTTAGGAACTGCAGCAAAACCAAAGTTACTGCAGATTTACAATAATTGTTGGATCTTGGGTCAAGTTCCACAGACCTGGAGAGAAGCAATCATGATACCGCTCTCGAAACCTGGAAAAGATAGTTCTTCTGCCTCCAGCTACCGACCGATCAGTCTTACAAGTTGTCTCTGCAAAACAATGGACCGTATAATCAATCTCCGACTGCAGTGGTATCTTGAAAGCGAAAACATTCTTGTGTCACAGCAGGCAGGTTTCAGGCAGTGCTACTCTACTGAAGACCAAGCAACGTACCTTTCTCAGGAGATTGAGGACGCGTACAAGATAAGAAACTGGTACTAGCGACATGGATAGACCTAAGGAAAGCCTTTGACAAGGTTTGGAAAGAAGGACTGCTGAAGAAACTGAGAAATAGTAGAATAAAGGGTAGGATGTACAGATGGATAAAAGCATACTTACATAACAGAAAAGCCAGAGTGCATCTAGATGGACTCAAGAGTAAAAAAGTTCTTCTGCGTCATGGCGTCCCTCAAGGAGGAGTATTGTCCCCCACACTCTTCTTGATTTTCATCAACGACCTGGTTGCTGAGTTACCACAGGGAGTAAAAGTTGCAATGTACGCTGATGATCTGGTAATATGGTGCACAAATGAGTATGCAACAGTGGCCACCAAATTGATACAAAGAGCTGTAGATGCCTTAACCTCATGGGCCAACAGATGGTGTGTCAGCATCAACACAGATAAGTGCAGCACTACACTCTTACTCTCTCTCCCAAACAAAAGCTGGCACCATTAAAATAAATGGAGAACTGCTAAGAGAAGACAAGCAACCCACCTATCTCGGAGTTACATTCGATGATAGACTGACGTGGAAGCAGCACATCAACAAAGCAGCAGCAAAGGCCAGGAGGAAGTTAGCCATCCTGAGAAAGTTAAGTGGAACCACATGGGGCGCCAGTCAAAAATACTTAAAAATATTTATCAGCAGGGCATACGACCACACCTGGAATATGGGTCAGCTGCATGGTGTCAGCATCAAACACCACATTAGGAGAACTGGATAAGGTGCAAAACCAGGCGCTTCGTGTCATCACAGGAGCAATGAAAACAACACCAATAGTGGAGATGGAAAGAGTGGGGAATACAAGCACTGAGAGAACGCAGAGACACAAAAGTGATGAGGCAGGCAGAAAAGTTTCTGAGTATGCCAAGCCACCCAATGGAAAACAGATTCCAAAATCTAGCATTGGGGCGGCTGAAAAGAAGCAGCTTTATTCACTAGGCCAAAAGACTGAATAGGCAAACCTCAGACCTACCAAAAATTGGCATTCCCCTAAAGTCTGTGCCAGAGCAAACCCCTTGGAGAGAGGAGACTGAACCAGAAGTATGTATCCAGACAGAAGTGAAAGGAATATTCGACAAGGATGAGCAGAACAGCATACAACGCAAGACAGTCACTCTCAGTTTACTTGATGAAGAATACCCACATGACCTCTGGGTCGGGTATACGGATGGGTCAGCAGAAAATGCAGTGAAGAATGGAGGAGCAGGAGTGTACATAGAATACCCAAACAACGCTAGAGATGCGATTAAAGTACCACCGGGGAAATTCTGTCACAACTATGATGCAGAAATTCAGGCAATCAAGGTGGCAACTGAAAACTGTTGAATACCAGACCCGATCCTCAACCTGTTGTATTTTTGACTGATGCAAAATCAGCACTCCAAGCACTTCAGTCCAGAAAATTGCCAGATCTACAGACCCTACTGTCTAAATTGTCCAAGCATCGCAGGGTCGTCTTGCAGTGGATACCCTCTCACTGTGGAATATCAGGAAATGAAACAGCAGACCGATTGGCCAAGGAAGGTGCTGCAGGAGAGCAGCCGGATGTGCCAGTTACCTACCACCAAAAAAAAAGGATGATTAAATCAATGAGAAAGCCACAAATACCAACACAAGACGATTACTATAATATGAGCAGATTGGAACAAGTTGTTATTCTGCGCCTTAGAACAGGACACAATCGGCTCCGCAGCCACATGTATACAAAATTCAAGATTGGCAATTCAGCCATGTGTACATGTGGACAGGCAAACCAGACTGCAGAGCACATACTTCAAGACTGCCCCGAATATGATACACTGAGGCAAACTCACTGGCCTAATGAAACAACACTCGACATAAAACTACATGGACCTCTGTGTGAGCTACAAAGACAGTGAAGTTCATACAAGAGACAACATTGAATATATAGACATATTTCAAGCGAGCGAAAGGAAGGAAGTAGTACTGTACATGTCAAGACATAACTGCATGTATTATGCTTATAAATAACAACAATAACCAAAACTATCTTTTTTCACAATTTTTATTTTGTGCAAAAAAATCAGACAACTTGTAGATACACAAATGACACTAAAAATACATGCTACATACCAGATAAGCATAAAATAATGTTTCATATCATGTCATCTAACATATTTGATAACTTTCTCTAGTTTTGAGATCAATTATCTATTTCTTAAGAATTATTTTTGATTGTACCCTTGTTTTGGGCAAAAATAGGTTAAATCCAAGATGGCTGCCAAGGTCATGTATTCCAAGGTCACACGATAATCGTAAAGCCAATTCATATATGAACATTATACCAGAGTCTCAAAGTCCTATGTTTATTAGTTTATTTTATGTTTTTTTTAAATTATCACCCTGAAAACTGATGATATCCAAAAAATAGTGTGGCACTGGGCCAGACTTGGTTGAAAAAGGTGTGGCACTGAAAGTGTTAAACACTTTATTGATAAAGTGAGAAATGAAATTTGTGAGTGGGGCCTATATTACTTCCACGAGTAATATAGGCCACAAACTGTATAAAATTAAAGTCTAGATTTAATAACAAATATATACTTGTCTAAAATAATTGTTTGCTTTGTCCTTATTGTAAAGGATCATCATGCTGGTTATCACTTTCTCAACAAGGTGGAATAGAGGCAGATATTAAATCTTGTTTGAACAAGGCTAGAACAACTTCTGCCAGAATGAAACCAATCTGGAAATTGAGAGTCTAAACTAAGAAAACTTAAACTTTATGAAGGCATCATTTTACCAGTCCTGTTGTATGGGTGGGAATGTTGAAGAATGACACTAAGATATGCAGGAAGATTGTTTACCTTTCACCACTCATTCTTGCACAGAATCATGAAAATATTCTGATCAGAAAGAATATCCAGACAACCAAACAGAAAACAATGAATTACATCATAAAAGAAAAAAAGATGGAAAAGGCTCTGCCATCTTATACAAATGAATCCAGCTATACCATCAAAAACATGAACATCAGAAAAGAGAGGAAAGGAAGTCAAAGAACAACATGGAGACAAATTATGGAAGATTAATAAATAATAATTCCTCTTGTACCGTTATACGTTACATAGGGCCTACAAGTAATTTCTCATACCGCTCTATCCTGGGCAACTCGCTCAATCTCATCCATGGAACTGAGACCGATATTTCTTGCATCTCTCAGCAAAGTTCGTTTCAGGGTCTCCCTAGGTCGACCTCTCTTTCTTGAACCCTTTGCATCATACTTCAATGCCTGCTTTAATCCTTCCTCCCTTTCGTTCGCTTGAAATATGTCTATATATTCAATGTTGTCTCTTGTATGAACTTCACTGTCTTTTGTAGCTCACACAGAGGTCCGTGTAGTTTTATGTCGAGTGTTGTTTCGTTAGGCCAGTGAGTTTGCCTCAGTGTATCATATTCGGGGCAGTCTTGAAGTATGTGCTCTGCAGTCTGGTTTGCCTGTCCACATGTACACATGGCTGAATTGCCAATCTTGAATTTTGTATACATGTGGCTGCGGAGCGATTGTGTCCTGTTCTAAGGCGAAGAATAACTTGTTCCAATCTGCTCATATTATAGTAATCGTCTTGTGTTGGTATTTGTGGCTTTCTCATTGATTTAATCATCCTTTTCTTTTGGTGGTAGGTAACTGGCACATCCGGCTGCTCTCCTGCAGCACCTTCCTTGGCCAATCGGTCTGCTGTTTCATTTCCTGGTATTGCCTGCTTTAATATTCGTTGATCATTTCTCCTCAAGGTGTGTCCAACATATCTCCATCTTCTCTTACCTCTTAACTTGGAATACTGCACAAAAATACAGAAGATAATGGAGATTTTACTGAACCCTCATATTCCATCAGGCATGAAGAGAATAAGTAGTAAACTGTTATAAAAGGTAACTACTTGATATTCAAAATATATTATTGATTAACTTATAGAGACAATGAAAACGATATGTCACACCCAGGTGACCCATGTATATGAAGTTTTTGTATCATAACTTTATATTTCAAAATTACAAAATATACATTGTAAAATCATTTAACGACAACATAGCCGATTCAAACCTCTTCTTAAAAAATATCATAAAATATAATTCATGCTATTAGATGACATCTTTTGGAAAAGCTTACCTAATTCCTCATCAAGGATTACTAACAACTTTCACCAGTGCGAACCCGGGATTATTAGCTAGTATATATATAATCCTTAACTCATTGCGTCCAGTCGACGCTCCCAACATCTAATTTGGGTCCATGCACGTTTTGTTTCACTGTTCAGTTACTATACATCCGACACCGTTTTTGTTTATAGAATTCAACGGGCAGATAACTCCCATTTCATTCATATACTTTTAGGCATGGCAGAATTTATTTTCAAATATTTAGAAATAGTTTTATTTGCAAATATATTTTTCCTGTTGTGAAAAAGGTGAACTTTCGTGTGAAAAGTTTAGTTACAAGATGTTGTTACGCCCTCCATGTCGTTAAAGTGCCGAACAAACCATGTGACAAAGCAGACCACATTATTACCTATTATTGTAACTTTGAATGCTGTTGCAGAAAATGGTGGAAGAAAATTAACTTCCCGTTGTTTGAAATCGCTCAGTATAATTCTTTTAAATTATACAAACTTTCACTTCTCGTAACAATAATTTGCTAAATAAATACTAATTTATATATATAACTATTTATTATCAGATTGTTCAGAATTTAATTCTGCATATTTTGATGCCAACAGTATAAATCTAGCTTACATAGAACATATTTCCAAGATCACTCCATTTTGAAAATTGAAAAATTTTGCTAGAAATGTGTTCTGGCAGAGCGTGATTACACCCCAAAATTTTCTAGGACACAAAGAGTTAATGTATGTTTCAAGAGTTTTGACCTCTTGAAAAGACAGGGGTTGATAAATTTGCACTTTGGCACTGCCCTCCTAAGACATCGGCACTCTAATTGCCTGCAATGCCACAGTGAGATGGAATCCACTGTAAGTGAATTTCTACCTTTTCTGAAAGCTGAGCAAGTTCTCTTTATAGGTTTTGTACTGTGGTGGCGTCTGTGGCCTAGGGGATAGTGACGCGGTCTATTAACCCTGATGTTCTGAGTTCAAATCACACTGCGGACAGTTTGGTTGTAAATTGTTTCGCATGGATTTTAACAAAAAGACGATGTCACCACCACCCGTTCAGAAAGCAATGGCAAACTACTGACTGTAATAATGCCTAGAAAAATCACAAACAGCGTTAAAAGCTGGGTTGATTCGCAAAGTCCTGTAAAGGATATGCAATTAACGTAACTGTGCTGTCAGCAGATTTAGCCTCCAGGACTTGTATGTATAGCTGACAGTGGGTCTGTAAGAAATACCATCTTGCCTGCAGGTACTTGCAGCTTATTCATGTGCTGTCATCAGAAGGGCTAAGAGTTCTGCTTTGTAGTTGGAACATATTCTTCCAGTAGGGTCCGCTAGAGACACAGCAGTAGCATCTTGGTGCCTAATGTACACTCCTGCTCCACCATTCATGGTTGCCTTCATTGCCGATCCATCTGTGTAAATTCTTATCCAGCTGTCTTCTGGAAACATGTAATGGAGATGTTCCATTGTAGTTGCTTTCTTCACTGACTTATTGAGCATGAGCTTTCTTGCTTGTAACACTGGGCCATGAAGGTGGCTGCTTGCTTCCCTGTGAGAAGTTGCTCTCCTTGCTGGAGAACTGTTTTCCCTCTAGATGGGTTGTCATCGTTCCTGGCTTTTGTAAGTCTCCACAAATTTTGAATATCCTTTTCCCGGCAACCAACGTTCCATAGATTAAATGATAGTATTGATATGAAAAGTTATGTATCAAATAATAAGCATTATTATTAATATTAGGACAAATCAAAATGGTGCCAATTTTAAAATGCAAACTCACCATGAACACAAAAAGAGCATTGTAATGTGTTCTTTACAATCTTTCTCCCAACATTAGCCTATGCTATCAGTGCAGTCAACCCTGGACATCAAATGATACAAGAAAACTAGTCACAACAGAGATAAAATGTCTAAGCAGAATGCTGGGAGTATCAAGAAGAAACCGGTTTAGAAATGAATCGGGAAAAAAATGGGTACAACATCTCAATCTGTACACTGAACATAAAAAAACAACAAATTAATTGGTCGGTCACATAAGCAGATTACCAATTTGAACAGACAGTTGTGAGTGGTATACTGTGTCTGAGGTCTCAAATAGCAAGGACAATGAGTATGACTGCAACGTTACCTGGACATGATTATTTCGATTAAGGCGATTACTCCAACCAAAAGGCCGGGATAGCAAAGTGCTGCAAAGGTGAACCTTAAAGGCAACCAAAGACACTGTTTATGAAGCGCACACAACAGCCCGTTCCAGAAATCTTTTCCTATCCTGACGATGTGAGGTAAACATCAGAATTGGCGAAAATATAAACTTTATCATAAAGAAGCATGCCATCACCATCCCATGGCATGGCTATCATGCATGCATCATTTGTTCAATAATTGTTGCATTATCATTTATGATTGTCGTCATCATAAACTAAAGAATAGGTTTAGGCCTATGATTTACATTCTTTTTGTTCGTGACGTTATTTATTAAAATTAATCTCGTTTCACTAGATTATACATTTCTAATAAACACCTTTGAGATTAATGAAGTGTAAATGTACAAAGCAAAGTCCTCTAGTCATATCTTACCGGAACACAAGCAAAGCCTCGATAGAAAAATGTGTGACTTCTTGTTCAACTCAAATTATTAGAGTAATGTCCCCTTATTATCATCAATTGCCATGACGGCTGGCGTAGGCGACCATTGATCTGTACAATCATTGGTCCTTGGGGCAGACTATCAATCAGTTCAAATGTTGACAAATCTTCCGTGTTATGTGAGAAAACTTCCAGAATTATTTCTCCTCCTCTGTCTCGTCACACATTGATTTTATATGATGTCAAAATGGGCTCTAAACCTCCCTTTCTCATCACATGCCTGAAAAATGATGTCTGTCTGATATTAGCAGTCCATAGAGCATTTGATAGAGTAAACAGGTGCAAACTATGGAAGATCCTTGAAGAATATGGCGTCCAGGGACAACTATTAGGTAATATCATGGCCTTATATCAAGATAGCCAGAGTACAGTAAGAACAACAGAAGGAATGACCGACTGGTTCTCCATTACATCAGGTGTTAGACAAGGTTGTGTCCTCTCACCACTACTCTTTATTGCATATATGGATAAAATAACTAAAGAGTCAAATTCAGATCATGATGAAATAAATGAACTGCTTTTGCAGATGATCAGTGCCTGATACATCAAAATGAACAAGATCTAAACATCACACCTTGAACAAAAATTGTATAAATCATGACATGAAAATCAACAACACTAAAACAGAAATAATGAATATGGGAAGAAAATATAATAATCTAGACATCCATGTCAATGCACTAAAATAAACCAAGTGAAAGAATTCAAATACTTAGGAAGCATATTCACAGAAGACGGAACACTGGATAGAGAGATAGAGGATAGAGTTCATAGTTCATAAGTACGGTTCCAACTTCACTGCAACGGGTCACCCATAAAAGGATAGAGTGCAAAAGCAAATGCTGTAACCTACCAGCTAGCCCCATTGTTAAGGCACCCAAAAATTTCACAGGCAGCTAAGCAACAGATGATCAACAGCTTTTTTATACCTACTTTGTGTTACCAGAGCCAAACATGGACATTGAGCAAAGCGCAGTCACAAAAATAACTACATGTGAAATGCGTTGCCTGCGAAAAGTTACCAACAACACAAGAAACGACAGAATCACCAACATCAGCATAAGAAAGAAAGTTGGCACAAAACCGTGCTTGAATTACATAGATAAACAAAGAATGAACTGGTTTGGCCACTTAATAAGAATGCATCCAAACTCCACAGTATACGGAGACTTCTACAACAGAACATCGGGAAAGAAGGCAAGAGGAAGACCACGGAAAAGATGGTTAGATGGCGTAGCAGAATCAGTGAAAGAGCAAAAATAACAATCACACAAGCCACCAGAACAGCACAAGACAAAAACAGAAAACCACGACACTGGGCAACAACCAGGTAGCAGTGTGACGACAAAAGAAGAAAAGAAGAGTTCTTAGCACTTTCCTGCAAAATCACACTGTCCCTAGCCTGGCATAATCTTCCTTTCTCCTTGGTGGAAAGTTTGAGTTTATAATTTTTTTCGCACAGGTTGTCTCTATTCACTGTGTGTGTATAACTCTTTCACGGGAGATGCCTAGGCTTCTTGACATACCACGTAATTACCATACAATAACCAAGTTAACTTAACACAATCGATTCCCAAACATTTTCGGCCCACCGCCACAACATAAACTTTAATACCCCCAATATATACATGCTCTATTTTCTCTTTGATGTAGAAAATTTATATATATATATATATATATATATATATATATATATATATATATATATATATATATATATATATGTATATATATGTATATATATGCCTTTTTCGTCTGTACAGACGGTCAATTGGCAAGTGTTTTACTGTGACAACTTCTGAGTTTTCGTTTTCTCTCTTGTCGTTCAGCTCATACATGAGTCTTTTCTCAAAAGACTCTACGCCCTTTCGTAATTTGGCTTTCCGCACAACTCTGTCATCAGCTAGTCTTTCCCATGTGCTGGGACCTATAGAAAAGTTTTTCATTGAGACTTTGCAGACATCTTTATATCTGAGCAGTGGTCTGCCCTGGTGCCTCTTCTCCTCCGAAAGTTCACAGAACAACATTTGTCTTGGTATGCGATACGTTTCCATTCTTCTCACATGCCCCAACCATCTTAGTCGTCCACTGCTGAGCATGCCCATGATGGAAGGCAAGTTTGCACGTTGCAGTACTTCAGAGTTGGTTATCTTGTCGTACCACCTGATGTTCATAATCTTGCGAAGACATCGAAGGTGAAAGATGTTAAGTCTCCTCTCGTGTCTTGAGTAGGCTGTCCATGTTTCTGAGCCATATAGTAAAGAACTAATTACACAGGCTCGATATATTTGAATCTTCGTATGCAATGTCAGTTTTGTGTTGTACCACGCTAGCTTTAATTGTAATATATTATCAATTTTCAAATGATTATAGGAATGGAATAGAAAATTTATGAAAAAATGGATCGCGTAAGACGGGCATACGGTGAATTAAAAAGGATAATTCAAATTTAAAATGATTATTCAACCGCAAATCACGAAAATAATTTATTTTAAAATATTTATTCTTAATTTCTTCTTTAATGAGCCACCGAGCCCTAATCGTCTGAATTCCCCAAAATAAAAAAATTCTTCTAAACCACTACCGTCTCCTAGAACGCTTCAGCGTCCACTGGGGTGGGGCGGGGGCAGCCCACTTTGGAAAACGCTGTTCTAGAGCAAATGACAGAAGTAGCTCTGTGTAGGAGTTTCCGAAAAATAGCACTACCCGCCAATAGTTGTTGGAAGATTCTGGGTCTTCAAAAAAGCCAGGTACTCTCCACCACTCAATTATAGGAAAAAAAAGTGAAACGCATAATTCATGGGTGTCTTCTTCTTCTTCTTCTTCGCGTTCGTTCTTTACGACCAATTTTAATCACTCTTTGTGATATGTTTGATCTTTGCCAAGAACGTGTATACGTTGCACATTGGTTTGGTAGGCCTCTAAACACACAGACTTCTACACGTTTAGGACATGTGCATCCGATTTCAGCCAAACCTCCTTAGTCGTCTCTTACGACATGCATGGCAGGTAACAGTGGTTCTATTCTTTACACCCCAAATTTGGGCCCCGGTAACCACTCGGGCGATTCATGGGTGTTCAAAAGCAACAAAAAAAACCCCCAGAAACATTCTAAAAATCCAACGGACTGCTAAAATGACTAATGTTGATGTACATAGGTCAAGACTGACGAAGCTTGATATCACTATCAAACAGAGACAGTCATTTTTCGGATGTGTAATGAGAAAGAAAGGTTTAAAACATATAGAAAAAGGTAAAATCAATGGGAGACGAAACAGAGATAGAAAGAGCATTCTGCCTTCACGGCACGAAAGAATTGTGAACATTTGAATTAAATGATAGTCAGCACCAACACCCACTGAATACATACAATCCTTTGTAGTAGTCACCACTATAAACAAACCAAGTCGAGACTCGCTGCCCACAATAGTCAACGCAGATGTTGAACATTAATACATGACTACCATCGGAGGAAGATGCTGTTGTCTTCATTGACGGTTCTGTGATTCGACACAGTCGGCGTGCACAGGCTTTTACGGCTAGAGCGAAAGGAAAAGTCATCAATGAGGCAAGTGGCGCATATGTGACAACTACCAGCAGCATGTCTATGGAGGTCATGGCGGTGACAAAATCCCTGGAGTGGCTACAGACGCAAACATTCACTCATGCATGCATGCTCAGCGACTCTATGAGCATGATACAGAAGATCAAGGCCGGTTATGTACGAAGGCAGTGGATGCAATTAATACAAAACGCGTCAATCCAAACACTTACCTTCATCTTTGTCTCAGGTCATACTGGAGTGAAGGGCAATGAGAGAGCGAATGCACTGGCGGGCAATGCTACGATCGAGAATGGGTCTTTTATCGACACAAGTGACATCATCAACGCTCTCAGAGAAAATATACACTCTGAAGATTTCAACTAAGAAGATAAAGGGTATTCTCTATCTCGGTTGCTCAAGTTGTGCATACCGATAGGTACGGCAAGACGGGGAAACCACGAGAGAAAACCCAGTAGATACATCAATCAACACAGAACGGAGTTGTTAGCCCAAACACAATGAGATACAAACTTGGGGGGAGATCGGGACAATTAGAAAGGTATAACCTAGTGACAGAAAATTAATTTGAATTAAAACAATAACTATGGAAGCAAAAAGAATGTAAATCAAGTAAACCGTAACAGTAGTAACATCGACTATCATATATGATGAAACGTTACGTTGACGGTTGGTTATTGGACTTGGTGAAGTTGGTTATGATTGGCCCCTTGGACAGTGGTCGACGTTCTCGGCTCTATTCCTATGGCTATGCTGAGAAAAATCACTTAATAAACTTGTAGACGTTAATTATAATTTAGCCACATAAAGATTGTTTATTGAATAAACACCATGCTAATGTGTTTCTTCCTATTATTGTAAAGTTTATTTTCTTCAAAATAGTAGTAATGGGTAGTACAAGACCGTAGTACTACTCAAGTTAGACTACTCACTACTACAACAATGACTCGAGTTTCTAAGTTTCTACTACGACTACCACTAACTAGGTACTAACATAAGTTAGTAACTTTATAGTAAGTTACATTCACTACCATGTACTGTTCACTACACTACTACTACAATATTTCAGAGCAACAGAGTTGAAATTAAAGAGTTAGTTGGTAAGTTGAGATTCTTTCATACTCTTGAGTAGACGAGTAGTCAGACCTGGTGCCTGGTGGATTTTAGCCCAGCGTTGTGGTTTTCTGTATTTGTCTTGTGCTTCTCCAGTGACTTGAGAGATGGATTTATGCATCTTTGGACATGATTCTATTATCCAATATATCCATCTTTCATTAGTCTCCGTTACTAACGTGAGTAGGTGGCCAAACAATTTCACTCCATGTTTTTTCAACAATGCATTTAAAAGTTCAAGCAGTAAATAATAATAATTAGTAATCTCATATTTGTGATATAATAATTGCAATTTTGAAATATGAAGTTCTAGCATTAAAAGCTAATTTACAACCCTGTCCAGAAACTATGCCTTCCACTACCGATCTCTCCAAACCACTGTGACGTGTAATGTGGCGAAAATATTTCATCTTCTGGAACATGATGTATGTCATTTATGTGCCACCAATGCTCCTTGATATGCAGGTCTTGTAGAATGTCTGTGTTTTTTCTCTTTAGATTTTCCGAACTAGTGATACTATTTGAGAGGAGAACTGTGTCATCTGCGTACCATGAGTGTGACATATCATTTTCATTGTCTCTCAAGTTAATCAATAATATATATATATATATATTGAATATCAAGTAGTTTCCTTCTATAACAGTTTACTACTTATTCTCTTCATGCCTGATGGAACATGAGGGTTCAGTAAAATCTTCATGATCTCCTGTCTTTTGGTGCAGTATTCCATGTTATATATTTGGCAAATTAATCTTCCATAATTTGTCTCCATGTTGTTCTTTGACTTCCTTTCTTCTCTCTTCTGATGTTCATGTTTTTGATGGTATAGCTGGATTCATTTGTATAAGATGGCAGAGCCTTTTCCATCTTTTTTTCTTTTATGATGTAATTCATTGTTTTCTGTTTGGTTGTCTGGATATTCTTTCTGATCAGAATATTTTCATGATTCTGTGCAAGAATGAGTGGTGAAAGGTAAACAATCTTCCTGCATATCTCTATCTCTCTCTCTCTCTCACGCGATCGTTCTTTTTCAGTCATTTTTATCATTGTTATTGTGATATATAAACAGCCTTTGCCAAGAACGTGTTTCACATCACATTGTTCAGCGCCTTTGGAGCTCTAGTGCTTATCCTTTGGTGATGTGTCCGGTTTCAGCCGGTATTTACTGGGTCCGCTCTCCATTAGCCTTTGACTGTCCCCAGCCGAGCTGCAAGGCAGCAGGTTGCTATTTTCTTTTAGGGTAGCTACCCTTAGACGACCTGCCTTCCCGGTTGTTGAGTGTCATCTGCCCAGGTAACCCGTATTTTTATGGACTACTTGGTTTGCCTACCGTCCAGTTTTGTATGGTTTACTCGTTAGTCTTTGATTGTCCCCAATCTAACTACAAGGCAGTAGTAGTTCCCTGAGAGCGGAAACGCGCACTGGATCAAGCCTCTGCTGGGCTTTCCATTTTTTCTGCACATTTGAGTGGTCCGCTCACCCCTGTGCCTGCCACGCTTCCTTGTCTCTTCACCATCAGCACCTTGCACGTCTGCCCCACCGGTGTGTCCACCCGTGCATCGTCCACATTAGTGCTCGCTCTGCCCTGGTGCCTGCCCCACCATTTCCATCCGCTCTCATCGTGCTCACACCTACCATGCCTCCAGACTGAATGGATACTGAGCTTAACTCGGGCCCCCACCGCAGGGTTCTGAGTTTCACCCTATGTGGGCCACCTGCAACTCATCTCTGGTCCAAGTTTTGCTCCACGTGGGCCCATGTCTCCTCTCTGGATGCACCCCTCATCCCCTTATGGTTATCCGTTCAGCTTTTCCCATCGGCCAGGAGAGATGCGCATTAATAGTCACTCTGGGATTTCGCTATTCTGTGTTGCGAGCGGATCCCATCCAACATGACTATGTCTGCACTATTACCACTACCTGTAGCTCTCCCTCGATCCCTACCCGCCCAGCCAGACAGGAACCTTTGTCTGTCACCAGGGTCACCATGTGGAGGTGGGGTAGGATCTTGATTAGTGCCAGCTCACCAATCCTGGTGCGGCGTCCCATACAACAGGACTGGTAAAATTATACTTTTATAAAGTTTGAGATTGATTTTCTTATTTTAGACTCTCAATTTCCAGATTGGATTCACTATGGCAGAAGTTGCTCTAGTCTTATTCAAAGAAGATTTAATATCTGTCACTATTCCACCTTGTTGAGAAAGTGAAAACCCTTGCCAGTGCTACAGAGTTTGTGCACCACTGCTTAGATCTTCCTGTGTAAGAAAGGGATTGGAGCACACATGGTTACTCATCGAAGTGCAATAATGATGATCCTATGAATCAATTAATAAAAATCAAATTGATTAGACCTAAGAACAGAGAACAAATTAGTGCAGCTTTCTGATGGCTGACACCCATTGTTAAGGTGCAGTGACTCAGAGACATGATGACTCTTTTGTCTTGAACATTTGGACACATGCCTAGAGCTTAGTAGAGCTCGACATGATCAGTAAGCAGTTTGGTGACTGGGAATGAGCACAGTGAATCCTACCTTTGCTATTCATATCATTGAACGCCAGCTGTTTGCAGCCCTGAGAAAAGAAACTTGGCCCTATAACACAGAGCTCCACAAGAAGCTTTACGGAGGGACAGAGTCCCTAAAAGCAACAGCAAGATTCATGATAAAATTTGGTTCATCAGTCTAGGCGGGGATCACAAGAGAGAGAGAGATATATAATTGAATAGCACAGACAGCGCCTGCGTCCCCCAGTGCTAGAGCAGTCCAATCCTGGCTTTTGTCTATGGCGGGTAGATAATCCACAGGTACCCCAGTATTCTGAGAACCCGTCTCAGGACGATGTAATCATTACACAGAAGGGTAATTGATTTGACATGTGCAGAGCTCATGGGCTTTCACTGCTCCATTCAGAGCGGGTGCTGGAAAGGAAGACAGTTATGGTTTTGTTTTGACTACAAGGAGTCAAAATTGAGAACACAGGCTGAAAAGCCGTTGCCTGGGGAAAATTAATTCGAAAAAGATTGAAAATAAAGTTCCTACAAATGAGAAAGTGAAAACCAGCATGATGATTCTTTACAATAAGGACAAAACACGCAATAATTATTTGAGACAAATGTATATTCATTATCAATTCTAGACTTTAATTTTCTACAGTTGTGTGGCCTATATTACTTCTATGGAAGCAATGTTGGAAAGTTCTGGACACACTGAACAAGCTACACATTGATAAAGCAGGAAATGGAGTACAAGGTATGTGCATATTTACAATTTATAACTAAACATCAGAATCTTGTAGAACTAAAAGTGAAGAGAATTTATTGTGCTATTGTTAAATGTTCATGATTTGGTCCTAGTATTATACTTTTATAAATCATATTGACATGAGCCAACACTTTTTTCAGGGATTTACATGGGATGTTAAAACAGATACACCATTTAGAGATGAAAAAATTAAGATGGAGTCAGTCTCTAAAGTGAGTAATTTGTTTTTCTCTTTCATTTTAAGCATGTGCACTCATTTTATACGGACTCATTTTTGTGCTAGATTTAGTGTAGATCAGTATCCTTGTACATTGGCCAAGTCCATGCTTGCTTCATCTTCCAATGCAGTAACCATCTCAATATTCTCATATTCACTGTGATCAAGAGGTGTTGGTTGACACATCTCTCCCTACCCAGCAGGCAACTTCCAAATTCTTGTCCATATTTAACTCCCACTTCAATTACAGAACACATGCAGATCCTACAAATTGGCATTGACTACCCAAGAGTGAAAACTTGCAGCCCTGGTTAGAAGAAGATAAACTCCCACTTCAATCAGGCAGTTGCATATGTCATATTAACCAAAGAGAATAAAACCGATGAGAAGATGTTCATTCATTTATGAGTAGCTGAAATACCTTCTCATTCAGTTTCAGTTTGGAATATCATAATTATACTCCTGACATTTCCATAGGTGCTTCGATCTCCTTCGCAATATCTCCAACAGCGTCCAGTGACTAACAACACCAGTTTGATTTTGATTGATGGGCCTACTCATATATCTGTTGTGCTGTTCTTTTCTTGCCACTTCAATCTTCAATCCATCTCCTGCAATCTAGTAGTTAATGAGTTGTTTAAATAAAAATCTTCTTCAGGCACACTCTAAGAAGGCATTCTCTCTCTCTCGCTCCCGCCTAGACCGATGAACAAATCTCTTCATGAATTATACCGTTGCTTTTAGGGACTCCGTCTCTCCGTTCAGCTTCTCGCGAAGCTCAGTGTTATCGGGCCAGGTTTCGCTCTTAGGCCTGCAACAGGGTGTTGGGTGAGAAGTAGGGTTAGTACCTCACGGAAAATGACAGCCGTATCCTGGTTGTGTCCACGGATAGTCATGATCCTATTTGGTCCCCACTTCTCACCTAGCTCATGTTTGGCTCCACGTGCCACACCCCGGCAACAGTCTCGGCTGACTGGCTAAACAACATGAGTGGGCGGTAGTAATCCTGCTTAACCCTCCCACGTCCCCCATTTTCCCTCCCCATTTTCCCCTTACGCCCCTTTCCCACTTCCTTCCCAGTTGCGACAAGAGGTGATAAGACACTGGCATTGCACTGAGCCAGATAGGGTCACACTGCTTATAGGGACCCATGGTGAAGACGGACTCTGTGTGTTGGAAGGGAATAGCTGGATGGGTGGAGATGCACAAAACACCTATGCACATGATGTGACACGGCCATAGTGAATAGCCCAGAACCAGAGCTAGTGATAAAGGCCTGCAAGCATGGTGCACCTATGACTAGCGGGGATTGTACAGCGGTGAAATGTGCTCCCACCAAGTTCGATCCAGTGACACCCTGATACCACATATCTGCCCGAAACTACCAGGGGCCCCAGATCAAGTTAGAGATCTATGTTTGACAACCTCTTTGGGATGAAATTGTCGCAACAAAACTCCAGACATAATGCCAATACAACACAAATAGATACGAGCTCGGACGTCGCCTGGTCAACAAGGTCCGCGCACGCGGTAAGCCCTCGCTCCGTGTGAAAAATATGTAAAGGGTCCATTAATATACTACAGATAAACATATCAGGACTACAGAATAAAAAGATGGAGCTCGAAAGAACTCAACAGAGTAATGTCCACATTGTCCTTATGCAAGAAACCATCTTACCTCAAAGAGGAGTTAACATCACAGGTTACACCAATACAAATGCAGTGCAACAGATGTCAAGGACTCATGACACTGATAAGAAATGATGTGCAGGCAGAAGTCCACAACAGACCACACAACAACATAGACACCCAAACCATCCAAGTGTGGTTTGATGGAGTGAGATATACTGTACATAACATCTATTGTCCACCGACCTGCACCTCTGACCAGCCGTTCAAGGAACCCATGTACACCAGAACAATTATTGCAGGAGACTTTAATGCACACACCCCAGCCCTAGGTTACAAAGATTACAACAAAAGAGGGAGAGACATTGAAGACCTGTGTAACTCATCCAACCTCACGGTAACGCAGAGCTCAGAAACCAAACCAACACTTCTACACAGAGCCCATGGTACGAATAGCAGACCAGATCTTACCATAGTATCAGCTGACATAGATGCAACAACTATCACTGTCTTGGATGATATAGGGAGCGACCATCTCCCCATACTTATCTCTGTTACCACCAAGCAACTCAGAAGCTCAGTCTATAGAAATAGAAAGTTCTGGAATTTCAGAAAAGCAGACTGGCAGCTCTTCGAGAACCAGACCAACATAGGCATGGGCAAAATTGACCTCACTGGAAATATCGATACTGTCTTTGCTAACATATGTTGTAAAATACTGGAAGCTGCAAGAAAGGCCATTCCAAATGGAAACACCAGAAAATATAAGCCATACTGGAACAAAGATCTAGAAAAAGCAGTGATGGATAGAAGAAAAGCAAGGAAACAAGCTGAAAAAGAACCTAATCGAGTTAATAAAACCAATTATAATCGCTTGACTGCTAAAGTTCGCCTTCTAATTAAAGCAGCAAAGAAGATGAAGTGGCAAGACACGTGTCAGAAACTTGATCTAAATAAAGATGGCCACAAGGCATGGGATCTGATAAACAAACTGACAGGCACTAGAAAGAAAGAAAATCTCAGACCCATCAAAAGAAACAATGAAACCATCATAGATGCAAAAAGAAAGCTGAAATATTCAACAAACACTTTGCTAGCATTAACAGAAGCATAAGAAGAAAACAGCTGGATAAAGCTTTATGGAAAATCTTTAAAAGTAAAAAAATGCACCAGTAGCGTAATGTATGCATTTGAACAAGATTTTAGTCTATGCGAGATGGAAACAGCAATGAAAAAACTAAAACCTCGAAAAGCCCCAGGCCCAGATAAGATTAAAAATGAAATGTTATGCCATATGGGCAAGAAGGCTAGGTTGATATTGCTGTTTGCTATAAATAGAACTTGGAGAGAGGCCAAAATACCTGCTGCTTGGCGAACAGCCAATATCACTCCCATCCTCAGAAAGGAAACCAGTAGACGACCCCCTAAGTTACAGGCCCATCTCATTGACCTCATGTTTAGGAAAGCTAGCGGAGAGAATGGTTAATAACCGACTTTATTGGTGGCTTGAAAAAAACCCAGTCACTTGATAATACCCAGGCAGGGTTTAGAAGGGGCTGCAGAACAGAAGACCAACTCTTCAGACTTGTGCAGAATACAATTGATGGATTCCAGAATGAAAAGCACACAACCACGGTTTTCATCGATTTACAGCAAGCATATGACAGAGTCTGGAGGAAGGGCCTCTTGATGAAGATGCTCAATATGGGGATCCATGGAAAGATGTTACAATGGATACAAGCTTTTCTCCAAAACAGGACCATTGGAACATCTTTTAGTGGAACAATGTCCTCCAAGAGAACACTAGAGGAAGGCCTCCACAGGGCTCTGTCCTTAGCTGCACCCTTTTCCTCATCTTCATCAATGACCTCCATCCCTTCTAAACACACAGAAAGCCCTTTTGCTGATGACCTTGTAATATGGACAAGCGAGAAATACCCTGTACTAACTCGGGCTAAACTTAATAGAACCCTTGCCATAATCTCAACATATTGCAACCTATGGAAGCTTAAAGTCAATGAACAGAAAACTGTGTATACTACATTCTCCCACAGCCCCAAAACAACTCAAAGAACCTTTCGGCTTACAATGAATGGAGCACTGCTGAAAAAAGAGGAAAACCCGACTTACCTGGGAGTCAAGTTAGACAAACAACTGAGGATGACAGAACACATTAACAACATAAAAGAAAAAGCATCTAAAAGACTCAACATGGTTAAAAGACTTGCTAGCACCACCTGGGGTGCAGACAAGAGCACCCTTAGGCAACTATATCTTGGCTATGTAAGATCTACAATGGACAACTGCCTTCCTCTCCAAGCTATAGCAAGTGAGCACATCACAACATCCCTGGACAGAGTGCAGAATCAGGGTCTCAGGTTTATATGTGGGGAATGAGAACGACCCCAACTGCTGCTTGTGAAATCGACGCCAACATCGAACCACTAGATATTAGGAGACGAAGGGCACTAATAGAAGCAGTCGAGCGATATAAAAGAATAGAAAAAACCATCCCAACAGACAAACTATTGACAGGTGGAAACCCAATCAAAGAATCCAGCAAAAATCATTGCTGGAAGTTGGAAAAATCTCAAGAACACTACCATCTCCCAACTGACAGAGAACCGATCACAAGATGCCCCGGCCCACCACCATGGCTAAACATAAAACAACCAGTAATCCAGAAATACCTCCTTGACAAAACTATAAACAAAGTAACACTTGCCCGATCTTAAAACCTGCGCACTGGAGACAATAGACAGTTATCCAACTTCCTCTATCCATGCCTACACTGATGGTTCAGCTTTCAAAGCCACTACTTACGCTGGCTTCGGCATATACCTGAAATATCCAGATGGAACTACCTATAGTTACTGTGCTCCTTGTGGTAATATATGTTCCAACTATGAGGCAGAGATTATGGCCATAAAGACCGCTGTAGAACTAGTCCACCAGCAGTTTGAACTTGGAGAGAATATTGTCCAAGACATGATAGTATTCACTGACTCACAGTCCACACTACAAGCTTTAGAAGAACAGCAGAATCAGTCAAGCGAGATCCAGTCATTGACATTAGTCATCCACAATCTGATTTCCTCCTTTGATATTAATGTCATTCTACAGTGGATTCCTGGGCACACAAATATCCCAGGAAATGACAAGGCAGATCATCTGGCCAAACAGGGATCATCAAAACCACAAATAGACAAACCTGTTAGCATACAAAGTATAAAACAGATTCTGAAAACAACTCCAGAGAAGATTGGCTGAACCGATGGGCTATGGGGACGACTGGTCGGGACATGTATGCAGAGATGAATAGACCAAACCCCAAGGACAATATAAATCTGCTACAACGAAAAGATCAAAGCACTATCTTTCAGTTAAGAACAGGACATGTTGGACTGAATTACCACCTACACAGAATAAACCCCACACACCTACCACACTGTAGAAAGTGCAGTCACTCATTTGAGACAGTACAGCATATCTTGCTTGAATGTCCTGGACTACATAAAGCTAGACAAGAACTCCTCCCACCACACCCATCTGTTCATAATACCCTTTACACTAGTCTCCCACAATTACAGAACATATGCAGATTCTACAAACTGGCATTGGCTGCCCAAGAGTGAAAACTCGCAGCCCTGGTTAGAAGAAGAAGAAGAAGGGCCTGCTAACAGTTGGTAGTCTTGCAGTATATGCTCTGCCGCCATAAATCTGGGAACCTGTGGCTTTTCTGTCAGCCTGAATTGAACTCGCACTCACAGAGGGCTAGTCATCCATAGTCTAACGCACTACGAACACGCTGGGCAGACGGGCTGACACGTTATATCCACGCTAAGTAATAGAATAAATATCATGATGTTGACACTTTGGTATATTAAACCTAACCAACCAAGCCTTACTTTATCTAACACTTTGTTAATTTCTTATATGTTCCTACTACCTGTATAATTTTCCTGCCTGTCCGAATCTTCCGTGCTTCTCTTGTGTTCCGGGGTCTCTTGTTCCTCTTTGTCATCCTCATGTGCTGACTGTGTCCGCCTTATATAGCACCCTCAGCCGGAAATTGATTGCCCAATCACCAGCCTGTTGCCCCATCTGGTTGTAAATTTCCAGTCACATGTTATTCGCCTACCTCTGAAACCAAGGTCCGTAATTTTGCGTATCGCCTCTGCTACCCTGTTACACAAGTCCATAAACCCTAAACAAAATGCATGCATCTCCTGGCTGAAGTCCGATGAATAGTTGCCAAAATAGTTGCTGCAACGTAAGAAATAGCAGCGTGCAAGCCGTCTGTGAACGAATGCCAACTCCCTTGGAGCAAATGACAGCACCAAAATTGCTAGCTGTGGGGCAAGAACCAATGAGAACAATGAGTAACGAATAAACAGTCTCGGCAAGCGTTTCTGAAAACACTGTAACATATTGTGATGACACATGGAAAGATTAGGCAAACTCCGTATCAAGGCCTAGCGAGATACATTTACATTTACTGTGTAAGGTTCGCCAAGCGCAAATCCTAAAGTTGTATTTTAGTGCCTAACGAAACTGCCCTTCCTGGGACAACGGGGCAAAGTACTGTTGCATTAACAACTAACATACCTGGAAGAAGTGAGGTGGGTGATGATGTAAGCGGAAAATTTCAGTTCTGTTGCTAGCGCCGATTGACATGACCCTCTAAAAGATCTGTGCACAGCCCAGTCCAGTGTTTCCCAGGGACAGGGAAAATGCAGAATAAAACCTTGCAAATTGCCAAGTGCCGACACACGCCCCAAAACTGCTGAGAATACTCCTACTCAGGAACAAACTCACCGTGGATAGAAAAATAAGGCTGATTATGCAAAGGTTTGACTTGTACAAACCCAAACTTTGGTTAAAGGCGATATTTTTTGGACACCGGTCATCCTACACAGAGTAAGATGACGTCCAAACTCAGATCATATGAAGGCCAATTAAAAAGCCAAAATGATCGTTATGGACAAGCACATGCGCTCTCAATGACTGAGAATGTTCCTAATCTGGAACGACTCTCTATAGTATAAAGAGCGCATATTGTAGACATACTCTTTGGCGAAGATCATAAAGCCCAAATATACGTAAAAATTATCGTAAAAGAGCAAAGATTACAGGAAAGGGACAGTTCAATGACTAGCCCTAGAAGGGGAGAGAATGCTCCTAATCTGGATCAACCTCACCCAGTCAGCACAAAGTAGCTAATGCTCTTTGGCGTAGATCCAAGCCCAAAAATACGGCATTAAAAGATCATTAACGAGTGTTTACCATACAATGCATACAGAACGACTTCACCAAAGGCAGGAAATCCGATAGAGAAGTTGCACTTCACTAATTAACTCTAACGATCACACTTGGAGGATCTAAGCTTCAAGTACCTCTGTAGTCGCGATGCTGTTCATGGTTGAGGGACATCTGTAAAAGGTAATTTAGGCCTCACGCAAAAATCAATCGAAGGCAATACCAAGCGTCATGACTTTTGCCTGAATTGCAGAAGAAGAAGAAGATTGTACAAGTTCTACCGGTCTGCTATACCGTATATTGGATCTACGCTGTAAAGAAGGAGAGTACTGCGCCATTTCCGACTGTGAGGTCATTCCGAGCTAGAAATATTTCTCAGTCTTTTTGGAGCACATAAGATTGTCCTGGGACGGCCGTCTTACTTGTATAACACACAAGGAAAGTGTCGGCCTTCGCCAATGCTTGGATTTGGACAGCTTGTCAGATCTTTACATTGTCGGCCTTACTTTTCTGACCACTTTGAATTTATTCAGGAGTAGGAACATTCTCAGCCTTTTGAGCGCGTGTCGGCACTTGCAATTTGCAGTTACTACTGTGCATTTTCCTGGCCCCGGGAAACATCGGACTGGGCCACGCTCAAATATTGTAGACAGTCGCTTCATTAGGTGCTATCAGCGCAACTTAGATTCTGCGCTAGCCAAACATCACCCGCCCTGGTTTTTTCCAGGGTTGTTAGTTGTGAGAACTACAGTACCATGCTCGGTTGTTTCAAGGAAGGCAGTTTCGTTAGGTGCTAAAACGCATCTTTAGGATTTGCGCTCAGCCAACTTTAAAAAAAAAAAAAAAAAGGAACCCTTTCATACCTTGGGGTATATAGGGCAATACAGTGTTAGGCCTGTATTTTTCATTGACGTCGGCACACGATGGGTGATGTGGTCAGCATCACACCTGCCGCCTTTACTTCCCAGAGCATGTCTGGTACCCAGTTGAGGCTGGGTCTACCTGAGAGCCGTCGCGGTCGGGAAAAATTCCACGCCCACTATGGGAGCTGAACCCGGACCACCAGCCTTGAGAAGCGAGTTCACTAACAACTACGCTACTGCGCTCTCTCAGCCAACTTTACCCAATATATATATTTGCACTTGGCCTCTTGTACGGAGTTAACTGCAATCTTCCCTTGTGTCGTCACTTCACATTGCATCTCTTCCAACGATCCTTGCTGAGATCTGGCAAAGGCATTACCACCATTTCTTCGAGGGGACATGAATATTTCCTCCTGACGCCTCGTACGTGCCAATTTTATACAATTTTTTTTAGCAACTCAATTCGGGCTCCCACCTCAGGGCTCTGAATTTTGCCCATATGGGCCTCACGCTTTCTCTGAATGCACCCTCATCCCTTTGTGCGACCATTTACTCTGGGGAGTTGGCATTCATTCACAGACGATCGTGTGCTACTATTCCTTATGTTTCAGCAACCATTTGGGCGACTTTCATCGACTTTGGCCAGGAGATGCACGCATTTGGTTCAGAAATTTTGGACCTGCATGACTTTTCCGTGCTTACACTACTACCACTACCTGTAGCTCTCCCTCGATCCTCATCCTCTTGACCAGACAGGAACCGTTGTCTGTTTCCAGTTTCACCACATGGAGGTTGGGTAGAATCTTGATTAGTACCGGAAAACTAATCCTGGCGCACCGTTGTCCCTATGCGCCTTTGACCCCAACATTGGAATGAAAACTGCTCAGACTTCTATATGAGCTACAAAAGACAGGGAAGTTTATACAAAGACAACATTGAATATATAGACAATATTCAAAGTAATGGGAAGAGCTAATAATGTTATAAATCATAAATATTATATGAAAATCATATTTAGTTATTCAAACAATCAGCCACCCAGATTTTGTAGACACTTTTATCCAGACATGTTCTGTAACTTTTCTATTGTACCAGACTGAAGAAGAAAATAATGATACTAACATGTCAGATGAAGTTATCAATTTAAAACAAGAACAAGATTGTCAGGTAAGGAGTGAATACTTTTATGGCAAAACTGCTAAAATTATCTTGACTATAATGAATAGTTACAGTCCAGTATTCATTCACTGTGAACAAACTAATTAGAGATATTTCTTTTTGTTGTTTTGCATCAGTCATAACACAAGTACACACACACACCAGTGTATGATTCGAACAAACACAGGACTATCGGCAAAGTTTCACGTAGGGTCAGAAGTAAGACAAGGATGCGTACTATCTTCGCTGCTGTTCAACACATATATCAATCATATCTGTAAAACAGCTAATACCAGCGAAGGAAACAACCTTGTGTAACTCTTAACGAATTTCTTTTGTAGACGATCAAGCGATCATATCAGCAACAGAAGAACAGCTACAGCTACACATTAACAGACTCCAGTTAATATGTAATGAATACAATATGAGAATAAAAATCGATAAACGAAGTAATGACATTCGCTAGAGAGAAAATGCTACAAATATCTCTATTGACAATGCCCATTAAATCAAGTCAAAGACTTTACATATCTAGGGAGCATTTTTCAGCAAACGGAAGAATATGGAACAAAGCAAATCAAATGATAGGATATCTGGGTTGTGCGTCTGAAAACTGGGCCTTCCGCTTTTGAAAATAACGGACGGGCGAGCCAGTCAGCGAAGCGTTCCCAGTGTCGATAACCAATTGCGTGCTTAGTTCTAACGGCTCGCTGCCTCCTCGCTTTCACGCTGAACGAGGCTCCCAGCGAATAAGGGACAAGGTAGCGTCTCTATAAGACTTTGCGCTGGGTCTTATTGGCGGTGTGTGTGTGTCCGTATATCGGAGTTTCTCGGTCGCGATGTGATGCAGTCAGTCTAAAATTTTAAACGCTCGACGGTGGTCTCGTTAAAGGCCCGGCTCTCGCAACGAGCTTGTGGGTCCGCAGGTAGTAACATGGTGTCGTTCTTTGCTTGGCGGGGCGCAAGTCTTGCCGGCATATCTGTGGGAAGCGAGCGCTCGGTCGCTTGCTTCAATTTCGCATTTTGCCAGGGACGTCGGGATCCGCTCTGCACAGAGCGCTGTCTCCCTACCCCAAGCATTGTCGGTCCAGTCTCGTCCATGACAGCTATCTGGTTGATCCTGCCAGTAGTCATATGCTTGTCTCAAAGATTAAGCCATGCATGTCTAAGTTCACACTGTCTCACGGTGAAACCGCGAATGGCTCATTAAATCAGTCGAAGTTCAATGGATGACACGATCCATCTGGGTTGTGCGTCTGCAAACTGTGCCTCCCCGTTTTGAAAATAACCGGATGGGCGAGCCAGTCAGCGAACGCGGTTTCCCAGTGTCGATAACCAATTGCGTGCATAGTCTCTAACGGCTGCGCGTGCCTCCTCGCTCACGCGGCGAGGCTCCCAGCGAATAAGGGACAAGGTAGCGTCTGCTATTAAGACTCGCCGCTTGCCATCGGTCTTATTGGCGTGTGTGTGTGTCCGTATATCGGAGTTTCTCGGTCGCGATGTGATGCAGTCAGTCTAAAATTTTAAGCGCTCGACGGTGGTCTCGTTAAAAGGCCCGGCTCTGCAAAAGCTTGTGGGTCCGCAGGTAGTAACATGGTGTCGTTCTTGCTTGGCAGGCGCAAGTCTTGCCGGCAAAACTGTGGAAGCGCGCCGGCCGTTTAGCTTCAATTTCGCATTTTCGCCGGACGCCGGGATCCGCTCTGCACAGAGCGCTGTCTCCTACCCGAGCATTGTTGGTCTAGTCTCGTCCATGACAGCTATCTGGTTGATCCTGCCAGTAGTCATATGCTTGTCTCAAAGATTAAGCCATGCATGTCTAAGTTCACACTGTCTCACGGTGAAACCGCAAATGGCTCATTAAATCAGTCAAGGTTCAATTCAAAAGGCTCATGAGGTCATGGTGGTAATATGAGCCAAGGTTAGCGAGGGGGCGCGCTAACCAAGACCCTGCTCCCAACCTCCACGCGGTGACCCTGGAAACAGACTCTGGCTCCGGTCTGGCTAAGAGGGGCAGGGATCGGGAGAGAAAACTACTGGTAGTGGTAGCAGTGCAATTACGGAAATACAATAAAGATACATACAAAGAAAATGCACAAATCTCCTGACCGATGTCCAACAAGATATTGCCCAAGTCCCTGAACGCAAAGAAGCAGCGACGAAATGTCTCAGACATCGATGAGAGGTGCATCCAGTGACCAAACGTATGCCCACGTAGGGCGAAGCTCGAAGCCCAGAGGAGGGGGCAAACATTGCCAGCCCGTCGGCAAGAATAAATAAGACAGGACCGAACGAATAAAAGTCTACCCTCGTGTTGGTGCGAGAGAAGATTGCAGCTGACCCCGCATCGTTAGCCTGGTGCAGATACATGTACTGGGCAAGGTTTGCCGAGCGCAAAAGAACAAGTTACGTTTAGTGCATAACGAAACTACCCGCCCTGGGAAAACCGTGCAAGGTACTGCGATTAAAAATTAACATCCCCGGAAGAACTGAGGCTGGTGATGCCTAACGAAACTGCCAGCCTTGGGGCAACAGGGCAAGGTTCGATTCAGTCGAACTAACATCCCCGGAATAACTGGGGCGGGTGATGGCGAGCGCAAAATCCTCAGTTACGCTTATAGTGCCGACTGAAACGCACTCTTACATTGTTTGTACTCGGCCCCATGCCAGTGCTTGAGGTTAATTGCAAATTGCCACGCACTAAACGCGTCTAGAAGAGGCTGAGAATGTTCCTTCCCGGATCAAACTCAAAAATGTACGGTAAGCAAGGCCGACAATGTACGGATCAAACAGGAAGTTCGGGTCTGAACATTGGCGAAGGCCGATACTTTACACGGTGTCTTATACGAGTATGACGCCGTCCGAGGATAAGCTTACAAGCCCGAGAAATATTTCTCAGTCAGAACGGGCATAAACAGCGTAACTCACTGTCCGGGCGTAGATCACAAAGCCCAAAAATACGGCAAAGCTGATCGAACCCTAGGAAAAGCTCACCCTAGTAAATCAAAAGCTGGCTGAAATCGAACACCCCACCGAAGGATAAGCAACTGAGCTCAAATAGGTGCTGAAGGCTGGTGCACGTATATCACGTTCTGATGTTTGGCTGTTTATATATCACAATGAGAATGATTAAAACAGGCCTAGAACGATCGAAGAGGAGGAAATGATAGGATGGGGTCAAAGGCACATGGGGACAACACTGCGCCAGGGTTAGTGAAGTGGCACTAATCAAGACCCTGTCCCCCACCTCCACGGGGTGACCTTGATAACAGACTTTTGTTCCGGTCTGGCCCTGGGGGAGAACTACTGGTAGTGGTAGCAGTGCAAGCAAGGAAAAGCAATGCAGGTCTGAAAATCTCTGGACAGTGCACGCATCTCCTGGCCAATGTCCGCTAAAATATATCCAAGTTCCCCAAAAAGTAAGATACAGCAGTGTACAGAGTCATCCACGAACAAATGCTAACTCACCCTGAGGAAAAAATTTGAATTAAAGGGATGAGAGGTGCATCCCAAAGCCAAGACGTGGAGCAAAACTCTGAGCCCTATGCACGAGTCAAGCTGCATCTCAGAGCAGTCCATGTGTACGGCAAATGGGATGACAAATATGAGAACACAAAGGCTGCAGCTGCATCCCGGCTGATGGGAAAGGCTGCATGCGAAGTGATGAGAGGTGCATCCCGAACGGAGAAGACGGCTCAAACGGAGCGAAACTTGGAGCCCTGTGCACAAGCAGAGCTGAGTGTCATAGCAGTCCCGAGGTAAGGTAAAAATGAGACGGCAGTTGTATATGCTGGGCCTCAAGTTGCGCTGCATGTGGGCACACATAGGGCAAACTCGGGTCCCATCACAGGGATGGGGGCACGATTTAAACCCAGGGTCGGACAGCCCAGACAAATGTGAGCACGGAAAGAAATGACGGTGGCGATGAGGCAGGCACCAGGGCAGAGCGAACACACATGGAGGTGATGCATGACAGAAGTGCATGACACTGCATGCAAGGCAGAGGCGCGGTAGGCGAGAGGGTGTGCGGACCACCCGAATGTGTAGAAAAACTGGAAAACCAGCAGAGGTGAAGCCAGTGTGCGTTTCCGCCGAGGGAACTACTGCTGCCTTGTAGTTTGATTGGGGACAATCAAAGGCTAGCGGAGCAAACCATACACAAAACTGGACGGGTTGCAAACCAAGTAGTCCACAAAAAGACCGGTTAGCTGGGTAGATGACGCTCCTCAACCCGGGAGGGCAGGTCATCGACGGGTCGCTGCCCTAAAAGAAATAGCAACCTGCTGCCTTGCAGGTTTGGCTGGGGACAGCAAAGGCTAATGGAGAGTGAAACCAGTAAACGCTGGTTGAAACCAAACACACCATCGACAGATTAGCACCTGAGCTCCAATTGGTACTGAAGGTTGTGCACGTACACCTGTTCTTGGTGTTAGACTGTTTATATATCACAATAGAATGATAAAAATGGCCTTTAGAATGATCGCGAGAGAGAGAAATGATAGGACAAATGGCACCAATTTTAAAATGCAAACATGTCACCATGATCACAAAAAGAGAAATATTCAACACAATCTTTCTCCCCACGTTATACTATCAGTGCCAAACCTGGACACTGACATCAAATGATAGAATAAAACTAGTCAAGACAGAGATTAAGTGTCCACACAGAATGCTGGGTGTAACAAGAAGAGACCGGTTGAGAAATGAAGACATCAGGAAGGGACGAAAAGTGGGTACAACATCAGTACTAAACTCCATCAAGTAACAAAAAATTAAAAGGTTCAGCCACATAATCAGATTACCAACAGACAGTGCACCTCAAAGAGCTATGTTGCTCTGATACAATGGATACAAAGCAAAAGGCCGGCCACGCAAAAGATGAACCCAGAGATAACAGAGGAGACGAAAGACACTATTTATGAAGTGCACACAAGGGCTTCTTCTAGAAATCTCTTCTTATCCTGACACTGTGAGGCAAAACAGGATTAGAGAAAAGAAAGAAAAGATAACTCAAGTACAGTAGAACCATAAAATTGTGTGGAATCTTGTGCACATTGATGGGAAATTTGCTACCTTCCTACTCTCATTTGTTTAGAGGTGGAAATAAAGTGGTCTGGATGCGAGACATGAAATCATAGAGGAAGTTCAAGATTTTGTATACCTAGGAAGTACCGTATTGCAGGATGATGATTTGGAAAAGTCATTGAAAAAGTCAAGAAAGCAAGTCAAACATTCACCACGCTCTATAAAATCTGGATAACTAAAGAATTAAATCTTAAAACAAAGCCTAAAATATATACAGTGGAGTCTAGATAAGTAGAAGTTGCAGGGACCTAAGGAAGTTGTTACAGTTATCAGTAATTCTACTTATCCAGATAGCACATATAGTAAATGTCAATGTCCGACCCAATCCGGTTGGCTAAATTTGAACTATATTTGCTGTGTAAATATTAAAAACACGGTGATAGAGAACCCTGGGGTAATCCCGGGCATATACGTGCAGGATCCGATGTCCATGTTCCTAAACGTAGTGCAACGGTTCTCTCCATTAAATAAGCAGCTATCCAGTTCACCAGCCAAGGATTAACTTCACATTTAATCAAAGAGCGCACCATTATTGAAAAATTCACCTTGTTATAAGCATCCTCCAAGTCAATGACCACAGCAACAGTCTCTTGCTTGGATTGGAAGCCTTCTTAAACATCATATGCAAACGTGCCAGCATTGTCCCATGTCCCTTTCATTTGCCGTTAGCTATCCAAAGTGTCAGGGAGGATGTGGTCATTCTCTAAGTGACACATTACCTTTCTGGCCACTATCTTCTCTAGTAATTTGCCATATATATTTTGCAAGCTGAGTATGCGGTAGCTGCTGAGCAGTTTAGGATCCTTCCTTGTTTATATCTTGAAGATGATATCTTAATATATAGGACTGGGTCAGATGGTTGACGACATTCAGAAAACATTGCATACCATCTCGGGTTGGTGTAGAGAGTCTCGCTCTCAGGTCAATCCTGAAAAAGCGTGCATGTTGTGGTGCTCGTTGAATAATCACATCGTCAAGGCTGACCTACCCCATGTAATCTTTGATGGACATACCATCGAGCACAGAGACAGGCTGCGCTATCTTGGAATAACCTTTGATCGTAGTCTATCTTTCAAACATCATATTGAACAGACGGTGCAAGCGTGGTCTTACGGCTCTCAAAGTTATGGTGGCCGCGCACCTTGAGCAGAGACTACTTGCCCTTTTGTTCGATCGACTGGTAGTGTCAGTGGTAGATTACGGACTCGGAATTCTTACGATATCAAGATCATAATGTGAACGACTCGAACGGGTTCAGAAGGAAGGTATGCGTATAGTCCTGGGCTGCACTAGAGATACCCCATTGTGAAGATGAGATATATGCTTGGCCTTCTGTCACTACGCTCCCGTCATGCAATCGCCAAAAAACCAAGGCATATATGCGGGTTACTTCGGATAAGAGACATCCACTTCACAAGAACACTAATGATGTTAAGGGCTACTTGATGAAGAATACCCACATGACCTCTGGGTCCGGGTATACACGGATGGGTCAGCAGAAAATGCAGTGAAGAATGGAGGAGCAGGAGTGTACATAGAATACCCAAACAACGCTAGAGATGAGATTAAAGTACCAACGGGAAATTCTGTCACAACTATGATGCAGAAATTCAGGCAATCAAGGTGGCAACTGAAAAACTGTTGAATACCAGACCCGATCCTCAACCTGTTGTATTTTTGACTGATGCAAAATCAGCACTCCAAGCACTTCAGTCCAGAAAATTGCCAGGTCTACAGACCCTACTGTCTAAATTGTCCAAGCAGTGCAGGGTCGTCTTGCAGTGGATACCCTCTCACTGTGGAATACCAGGAAATGAAACAGCAGACCGATTGGCCAGGAAGGTGCTGCAGGAGAGCAGCCGGATGTGCCAGTTACCTACCACCAAAAGAAAAGGATGATTAAATCAATGAGAAAGCCACAAATACCAACACAAGACGATTACTATAATATGAGCAGATTGGAACAAGTTGTCATTCTGCACCTTAGAATAGGACACAATCGGCTCCCAGCCACATGTATACAAAATTCAAGATTGGCAAATCAGCCATGTGTACAGGTGGACAGGCAAACCAGACTGCAGAGCGGGGTCAAAAGGCTCATGAGGTCATGGTGGTAACATGAGCCAGGGTTAGCGAACGGGCGGCTACCAAGACCCTGCCCTAACCTCCACGCGGTGACCCTGGAAACAGACTCTGGTTCTGGTCTGGCTAAGAGGGGCAGGGATCGGGAGAGGAAACTACTGGTAGTGGTAGCAGTGCAATTACGGAAAGACGATAAAGACACATACAAATAAAATGCACAATTCTCCTGACCGATGTCCAACAAGATATTGCCCAAGTCCCTGAACGCAAAGAAACAGCAACGAACGACTCAGACATGGATGAGAGGTGCATCCAGTGACCAAACGTATGCCCACGATGCCCAGAGGGCGAAGCTCGAAGCCCTGAGGAGGGCAAACATTGCCAGCCCGTCGGCAAGAATAAATAAGACAGGACCGTAACGAATGAAAGTCTACCCTCGTGTTGGTGCGAGAGAAGATTGCAGCTGACCCCGCATTGGTAGCCTGGTGCAGATACATGTACTGGGCAAGGTTTGCGAGCGCAAAAGAACAAGTTGCGTTTAGTGCATAAAAACTACCGCCTGGGAAAACCGTGCAAGGTACTGTGCGATTAAAATTAACATCCCCGGAAGAACTGAGGTTGGTGATGCCTAAAGGAACTGCCAGCCTTGGGGCAACTGGGCAAGGTTCGATTGCAGTCGTAACTAACATCCCCGGAATAACTGGGGCGGGTGATGGCGGCGAGCGCAAAATCCTCAGTTACGCTTATAGTGCCCACTGAAACGACCCTCTACATTGTTTGTACTCGGTCCCATGCCAGTGCTTTTGAGGTAAATTGCAAATTGCCACGCACGATACGCGTCTAGAAAAGGCTGAGAATGTTCCTTCCCCCGGATCAAACTCAAAATGACGGTAAAGCAAGGCCGACAATGTACGGATCAAACAGGAAGCCCGGTCCTGAACATTGGCGAAGGCCGATACTTTACACGGTGTTTTATACGAGTAAGACGCCGTCCGAGGACAAGCTGACAAGCCCGAGAAATATTTCTCAGTCAGAACGGGTAAAGCAGCGTAACTCACTGTCTTGGCGTAGATCACAAAGCCCAAATATACGGCAAAGTTGATCGAAAAGGCGAAGATCCGAAAGGATCGCTTCTAGGAAAGTTCACCCTAGTAAATCAAAAGCTGGCAGAAACGGACGGGCGGGCCTAGTCACCATGGGCGCACAATCGTCCCGACGTAGATCACTCCGTTTTTGCCAGTGGACCAATTATACATCACAATAAGAATGATCAAATTGGCCGTGAAGAATGTTAGCAGAAGAAGAAAAAAGACTGCAGAGCACATACTTCAAAACTGCCCGAATATGATACACTGAGGCAAACTCACTGGCCTAACGAAACAACACTGACAGAAAACTACACGAACTTCTGTGTGAGCTACAAAAGACAGTGAAGTTCATACAAGAGACAACATTGAATATATAGACATATTTCAAGCGAACGAAAGGAGGAGGAGGATGTTAAGGGCATGAGAATCAAGCGTGGCATGTCGTGGATGGCTCAGGCTGAGAGAACAATTGGCCAGGTGACTACGGTTGCGACCCTACCAAAGGGGAAGAATGGATCCCAACAGATGGTAGCATGACCAACTATCTCAACGTTATCATTACTCTTGGAAGAGAATGTAGAGATTGTGGCAACATGAAGGCTGATCTTGCAGTTAAGCAGCTGATAGAAGATAATGCAAGGGATGATGATGTTGTTGTATATACCGATGGGTCGGCTCAACGTGGTGAGAAATCCGGCTGGGATTTCTTGGCTAATGCGCATGGTAGGGTTGTTGCAGAGCGAAGTGGGCATACAGGACAACTACTTCTAGTATGAGGATGGAAGTTGAGGTCGTTACTGCTGCTCTCCATTGGATCTTTGGGACTTCATTTACTGGGACAGTTGTTGTATCTAACTCTCAGTCGATGCTTCACAAGATCCAGAAGGGCAGGTTTCGGTAGGAGTGGATGTCGTCTATAGAAGTTTCTAACCTCCAGCGGCTTACGTGGATATACTGTCCTGGGCATGCGGGTGTTTACAGTAATGAGAGAGCAGACAGGCTTGCATCAACAGCATTGATTGTTGGGAAGTTGAAGATGGATAAGGGAGATATTCTTCAGTCTCTTCGCGACTGTCTGTTGGATGAGAACACTAAAATCAATGTTGAATCGATCAAGCTATTTAAGCAGTTTGGAGTTACCCGTTGTTCAAGTCGAACTGGATGCCTGAGAGGCAGAGTGAGAGGTGTATTTAATCAGCGAGCCACAGGAACCATCAGTATGATGTATACTCTTCGATATCTGTTGGGGAGACTGAGCACCTATGGGTCTGCCCGAGTGCAATGACGTCAGTTTAGTAACCAATAACATATAGTAGAGAATGTACACTAATACCATGCAGTAGCATTGAGTCAAACAATTGTACCATTTAGGAAACACCATAAGTTAACAAATAAATAGCAATACAATATCAGAAATGTTGAAACATTCAATTATTTTAGAAAGCAGAAAATGATAACTATATGAAAATTCACAAACTAATTAAAGAAAAAGTCTGTGGTTTTGCTTTGCGTTTTGGATTGTGAAAAATGTCTTTCCATGGCCTATTTAAAGGCAAACAATGGTGAGACTGTATCATCTGAACATCCAGTCTGCATCATATAAATGTTAATTTTGTCCATACATGGCAAAATATATGACTGTGATACAGGTTGTGCTTGCAGCCCACAGTTATCTTCATCCTCAAAGTCAGGGCTGGTCTGTTGGTTGGCATACATAACCCTATAATATCAGTGCTTGAAAGAGTGGCACTGGTAAAAACATCATTGTCAATGTTCACAAACTTCTATGGTTCACTGTTCAGCTCTTGATACAACTTAGCAAGTAATGGTTCCACTGAAATATCGGTAACATTACTCTCATTGCTCGTTGATGGACGAATTCTCATTTACTGGGACATCTAATGCAGTGTGTCTAAAGCGGTTTGAAATTGTTTCAGGCATAACTCTGTCCCATGCAATTTTTAACACTAAAATAGCATGAAGGAGGGTTATCTTGAAATCATCAGAACTGAGGTCATTATCCATATGGCCTACATGTCTTGACAACATCATGTAGATCTGTAATGAACTTTCAGACTTTGAATGATACCTTGATCACAAGGCTGAAGTGTTGATGTAGCATTAGGTGGCAAAAACAAAAGTTCTGTTGCTTTCAAATTGTTAATTCTTGTGTGAACAATTGTCAACAATTAAAAGAACTTTTCTTTGTTTACACATCATTAAAGACTCAAATTCTTGTAGCCACTCACTGAAAAATTCTCATGTCATCCATGACTTTGAATTGGCTCTGTAATTCACACACAATTTTTTCCAGGCCTTTGAAACAACGGGAATTTTTAAAGTTTCTAATCACAAATAAAGGTAATTTGTCACTACCGTCCATATTGGAACACACAACCACTGTTATTCTTTCTTTTTATTTTTTTCCACCCATGAAACGTTTCATTTTTGAAAAATAAATGTTCTATCTGGTGACATTCTCCAAAATAAGCTAGTTTCATCTGCATTAAATACATCCACATAACTATATTTAACCAAAGCCGGTTTAAGCATCTCTTATAAATAAGTCGCCGCTTCATCAAATGATCATTTCTCTCCACATACACTCTTGTATGTTATGCAATGTCATTTTTTGAAACAATCCAACCATCCAATACTACATCATTTCCAGTCTGTCTGACCTCCAAGACATGCAAATTTCTCTGCTTTTGCAATAATTTACGGGTACATTTGCCGACCTAAGCACAGTGAACCATTTTAAAAGGGCAGCATCACAAAGCCACATCCGGATGTTCTGGCTCGCTGTCTGTCACTGTTGATTTGACATTCGAAAAACAATTTTCTTTGGCGGTTTTTGTGCTTTAAAATGCCAGAAAGCGTTGATCTTGGAATAGCTAGACCGCAAGCCGCCATTGTTGATATGTAGGGAGTATCGTAGATGCGAGATTTCACGTTAAATAATTCTTTCATGAAACAATCTATTTAAAAAAAATTTTTTATAATGAACAGTTTGTCTTAAACATCAGCATGTATATAGTCGGTACTCATTTTTAGATTCAACTAATCCAGATATTATTCTTCTCGATCGTTCTTTTCAGCCATTTTGATCATTCTTATTGTGATAAACAGCCTACACCAAGAATGGGTGTGATTCGTCACATCTTCAGCGCCATTTGGAGCTCTGATGCTCATCCTTCGGTGATGTGCCCGATTTCAGCCAGCGTTTACTGGATTTTCTCTCCGTCAGCCTTTGGCTGTCCCCAGCCGACCTGCAAGGCAGCAGGCTGCTATTTTCGTTTAGGTAGCTACCTTAGACTACCTTCCTCCCGGGTTGTTGAGCATTGGCTGTCCAGGTTACCAGTCTTTTTTGGACTACTTGGTTTTGCCTGCCGTCCAGTTTTGTGTACGGTTTGCTCGCTAGCCTTTGATTGTCCCCAATCAAACTACAAGGCAGTAGTAGTTACCTGCGACGGCAAAAGCGCACTGGATTCAAGCCTCTGCTGGGCATACCTGTTTTTCTACACATTTGGGTGGTCTGCTCCACCCTACGTTTGCCACGCCTTTTCGTCGCTCCATCATCAGCACTGTGTATGTCTGCCCCACCAGTGGGCTCACATGTGTATCGTCTGTATGTGTGTTCGCTCTACTTTGGTGCCTGCTCACCGTGTTTATCTGGTTTCTCATCATGCTCTCATTTACTATGGACACGCAACTCAATTCGGCTCCCGCCTCAGTGCTTAGAATTTCGCCCCATGTGGACGCATGTCTCTTCTCTGGACGCACCCTTCATCCCTTTATGTTTATTTGTTCAGCTTTTCCCATCGGTAGGGAGAGACATGAATTAATGGTCACTCTGGGATTCTGCTCGTCTGTGTTTGCGAGTGGATCTCATCCAATGTGACTACGTCTATGCAAAAACCGAGTTTCGCCCTATGAGGACCCACGGGCAGCTCAACTCGACTCCCAGCATACTCATTGGCTCAAGAGAGAGTATGTGAGGGCTCTAAATTTCGCCTTGCATGGGTAACGTCTCTTCAGTGACTTATAATCGCGCCCCCATCCCTGAGATAGGGACCCAAGTTCCGCCCTATGTGGACCCTCGTGCAGCTCATCTCGATTCCCAGCATACTCATCGGCTCAAGAGAAAGGGCTCAAGAGAGAGCATGCGTGGGCTCCGAGTTTCGCCTCACTTGGTTCCACATTTATCCTTCAAGCTTTTCTTATCTGCCGGGAGAGACGAGCATTAATAGTCACTCTGGAAGTTCGCTTGTCTGTGTTGCGAGCGGATCCCATCTAGCATGACTACCTTTGCATCTCTACTTGCCCTAGAGTAGCTCTCCCACGGCACCTGCCCTCTTAGCCAGACTGGAACTACCGTCTATTACCAGGGTCACCACGTGGAGGTGAGGGCAGGGGATTAGTGCCAGTTCACTAATCTGGCGCACCATTGTTTCCTTGTGCCTTTGACCCTGTATGGTGCTTCTGATTTTTGTGTGACGGCTTGCTTTCCTTTTCATCAGTATCCCTCACCATTCCAGCAAGCCTTCTCTGACTTCAAAGGTAGATTGTGGCCTGATGTTGGAAACAATTAATAGAAAGGCTGCAGACAGCAACAATGGAAGCATTATATATCAGACGGGGACATAAAGAGGATATAGATATAGGATAATGTGAGATAACTCTGTTGTTGAAAGATGCAAAGTTCTGACACTGTAGTATGTGAACTTTGAAAATTCATTAAATTTATCACACATTTAAACAAGTTATTTAGATATTAATTTTTAATTTTATATTATTCAGAGGTCATGAAATGAAAATGGAGTGATTTCGTTTCTAACAACACAGTGAGAGATAGAACACACCAACAACCCGTATCAAATATTATAAGGAAACGAAGGTGGAAATATTTAGGTCATGTTCTTAGATCAGACGAAAAGAGACTAAATCGACAAGTCCTTATGTGGTCACCAGTTGGGAAAAGAAAATGTGGAAGACCAAAGACCACTCTTCGAAGAACCATCCAACAAGAAAGTAAACTATTGGGATGTAAAACCATACAAGATCTCCAACTGCTAGCAAAGAACCGTATCACATGGAGATCTAAAACCTCTGCCCTATGTGCCACCTTTGGCTCAAAAGGAATAAACTAACTAACTAACATGAAATGAAAGCATAATTTGCACAAAATCACTGTAACACAATCTTGCATTTAATTACTAGAAATATATTTACATCTCCTATTTATTGTTCTGTTGTGTTGTTTCTCAGTTGTATTCAGATATCATCAGGATAGTGATATCTTTCATGACCGTGTCAGTTAACACAATTTTTGCTGACAATTCTTCTTCTTCTTCTTCAATGATCCAGCGGCACTTGAGCTTTTGCCCTTCGGCCCAATGCTATGTAGTGGTATCTGCATGTGTCTGTAAGTTGTTCTTTTGTTCCGTATAATGTGTTCCATTTATCTGGCCTTGGAGGAAGGAGGGTCTTTCTGATATCTTCTAGTGCTTGACACTTGAAGAGATGGTGGTGAACGGTTTCATGATGATGTGCGCACAGTTGACACTCTGGAGTGTGTTGTGGATGAATTCTGTTCAAGTGATTATTAAGTGTTATGTGTTGGGTTCGGAGTCTAAAATGGTGCTCTGATCTCTTCTTGTAAGGTGGTTGATGTTGTCATTAAGGTTAGGCTGGCCATATGGCTGTACACCTCTCTTTCTGTGTTTCCCATGGCCCATCTGTTCAGCCAAATTTCTTTATTTGTTGTCATTAGGATTTGCTTTGCTGTATGGAGAGTTGTTGCTGTGATTGGTTGTTCCTGTGTTGACTCTTTCTTGGCTATCCTATCTGCTTTGTCATTTCCAGGTGTGTTTGAATGTCCAGAGATCCACTGCATGGTTATTTTGATGTCATGTGATGTAATAAGTCTGTCAATATCTAGGGCTATATGGATAGTTCAGATTTACAATGTCCACCATCTTCTAGGGCTTGAAGGGCAGACATTGAATCTGTGAATAATTATGTTTTGTGCCTTTGATGGAAAGGCATCGAAAACAGTCTTCAGGTGGTACAAAGCTGCTTCTATCGCATGAATTTCAGCCTCATAATTGGAGCATATCTCCATGCACCAAACAGCTCTTCGGATGATCTGTCTGGGTATTGTATATATGCTTGCTGACAATTATATCACATGATTGATACAAATAGAAGAAATAAATAATCTATTTGTTTCACATTATTTATTGCTGATATTTTTATACAATTTGTGATTAAAAGAGATCTAATGACATTTTGTTTTCAGGGACATCCAGTAAAGTTGGAAACTGAAGATGATAATGATGTGAAAGGTGAAGTAGTTTTTACTCTATTAAGTTTATTGTTTGTTTACTTTGCAAAACAACTGGCACAGGATAGAAAACTAAGACTCCCCACAACTCTTCACTGCACATGTGGACATGATTAAGATAAGAGAAGACTGTTTACTTTCATTGTTGAGAACAAAATCATTCTCAGTAGAAGAAAAGTTAAATTTTGAGTTCTACTGTTCAACTCTACTGTCCCCAGAGTTGAATGTTTTGTGCCGCTGGGATGTACTCGGACACCATGGCAGTGATCATCTACCTTGTGCAATACTGGTTAAAAAATCAGCTAAGATGAGAACTCAAAATCGCGCTTCGGCTTTCCATTATGACAGACACCAACCTAATGTCATCGGTCAGCTGCGGCTAAAGGTACATTGTTCACCAATTAAAACAAGAACTTCTTTCCAGCAACCACCATGGTGGACACCTGTTGTGCAGGCATGGACAGAAAAAAGGATGGCGACCAAAGCTTGGGAAAAAGTCAGAAAATCACAAAATCTCTCAGAGGAACGTGGAAGAGCCCTGACAGAAAGAACAGTCTGGCTATACATTTCAAGCAGATTGCAAGAGAAGTCAAGCACACTATATGGGAGAAATTCTGTGTTGAAATTGGAAACAAGCAATCACTCGCAAAATTCTGGAGATTGCACCGCAGCATGAATGGCGGTGAGAGACCTTTTTCAATGCCTAATCTGAATCTGGACAGTGGAGTAATTTTGAGGACAGATGAGGAGAGGGTGAGGCGTTCTTGCATAACTTTATTCTCCAGACAGAAAGGAAAGACAGAGAGGAACGTAAAAGGATGCAGCAGATCGTATACCATTCGCATGAGATGCAGACTGTCATGGACGACAATATAGAATACATTTCTGTCGATAATATCAAATCAATACTAAAGACATGCTCGGATACAGCGCCTGGTCCTGATGGTGTTCGGTACAGTCACATAAAATGTCTGGAGGACAAAGATCTTGCTGAATTATACAAGCTTTTCAATAAAAGTATCCATACTGGCACTATTCCTGATGATTGGCTGCATAGCTATCTGAGACCCTTGCCTAAGCCTGGAAAGATCTCACAGGCACAAATGGATATAGAATTATTACCTTGCAAAACACTGTCAGCAAACTGCTTGAAAAATTCATAGCCCGTAGAGTTTCAAATATAATGGAGACAAATGGTCTTTTCCTCCACTCGCGGCTATCGCCCAGGAAAGGACACCTGGTGCAATGCAGCGGTCTTTGCATATGATGCGTATGAGGGTTTCAGATGGGGATGGAAACGGCAGCAGCCGCATTGATTTGCAGGACGATATAACAATGTCTCTTACACCTTACTTATGCAGTTATTGATGGATATGTAGGTGGAAACACGCTTGGTCAAGTGGATTGCTGCTGCACTTTTTGAGCGCACGTTATCAATGTGTTGCGATTCATGGACATCACAACCACAACAGGTCCTAATGAGCCTTCCCCAGGGATCACCACTCGCCAGTCCTTTTCAATGTATACACCGTCGGGGTAACCAGCACACAAAGGGTTGGAGTTGGCAGAACAATGTCGTACGCCGATGATATTCTGGTGTATCACATGGGCAAGGACAGAAATGAGATCGCATCTGCATTACAGTGTGAGCTGAATAGGATTGGTGACTGGTGCAACGAATTCAAAGCGAATGTGAACCCAGCAAAGGCCTCTCGACATGGTTCTTCTTAACACTCACATAGTAAAGACACCTACCCGTTGTCAGCATGTGTAACAAAGATATTGACAGAAGCGAAACACTAAAGTATCTTGGAATAACAGTTGACTGAAGCCTGTCATTTAAGAGCCATGTTGAGAACGTAATCATAAAGGCAAGAAAAGGGCTAACCGCTCTCAAAGTTATGGCGGGTATTGAGCAACGCCTGCTACTCTTTCTTTATCAGGGACTAGTGCTGAGCGTGGTGAACTATGGCCTTGATCTTCTAACAGTAAGCAGAACATCGCTGGATAAGTTAGAAAGGATCCAAAATGAAGCGATGAGGCTTATACTGGGTTGCACACGTGACACTTCTTGTGAGGCAATGCGCTATGTCCTTGGATTGCAAACGATAGCCACAAGACACAAAGTCGCACAGGTAAAAGCGTATCTGAGAGTTTCTGGACACAAATCATCCTCTGCACAAATCCATAAATGAGAACAAGGGAAGGCGATTGAAGAGAGGTCGATCCTGGATGGCCGAGGCAGAGGATGTTATAAAACAGGTCTGTACTCTAGATGAGCTGAGGCACGGTGACGAATGGATGCCTATATCAGAGGATATGACTGCTTACGCCAGGGTTATCAGCACACTTGGACGCCGCTGTAGAGAATGGCCCAGGCTGTCAATGCGGAAATTCTTGCACTGTGGATCAGCACTCCCACCCAGGTGATATCATTATCTACACCGATGGCTCTGTCAAGCGTGGCACTAGATCATCGTGGGCTTACTCAGCACAATGAAACGGTCGCACACTTCATGAGGACTGCGGGGCTTTTGAGACAACGACATCGAGCATGACTATGGAGATCACCGCTGCCTCCAGGGCTCTGTCATGGGTGGCTGAGCAACAGGTTACCCATATGATCATCATATCAGACTCGATGAATATGCTTCAACTGATTGAATCTGGAAGTATGCGTGTGGAATGGGTGGACATCATTCGAAGATCACATCTCAAGAAAATGACTTGGCTAGACATGCTGGAGTGCGGGTAACGAGCGTGCTGACTCTCTTGCAAACAGTGCCCGACTCAAGTGGGCAGAAGCATGGACAGAGCCGATATCATCAATGCGGTACGCTCTCAATTGTGTGACATGGGCGGGTCTCAGTCACTGGAATGAGTTCGAGAATTAGGCGTTAAGTTTGGACATACCAGACAGTGTCGTCTTCGTGGTAGAGAGAGAAGATATAGTAATCAACTTCTCATGGGTACTGTGAGCAAATGGACTTTGGGATGGCTGCTGCAACGGAGGACAGCACGAATGGGAATGCCCAATGTGCCATGACGTCGATCGCATAACATAACTGTACTGCTATTTTCTCTTGGTCTAGTGCAGAAGGTGGACAACTATTATTTTGGTCTGTGTTATGGATACATAATGGGGCCTCAGGTGCAATAACTTAACGGAGCAACATAGAACCAGGTTCAGTTAACTGGCACTGACCAAGACTCCACCCCACCTCCCTATGGTGGCCCTGGAAACACATCTCTTGTCTGGCTAAGTGGCTAGGGAACGAAGGAGAGCTACCCTGGTATAGGTGGTAGTGCAAATGCAGTCATACCTCATAATTGAGAATCCACGCAACTCCTGGCCGTTATCTAGAAATGGAAAAGTTTCATAAATGCCAAAAAAATTAAAGAATTGGAAAGGTACAAGTTGTCTGCAAGCGATATTACCACTTTTCTCTCCGGAGTCAATAGTGACTATTGACTCCGGAGGAGGGTGTGGGTAATTATTGTGACAATAGTTAATAGCCGAGCAAAACATAAATTTGCTTTCTTGTGCCAGGAAAAGCTGCCGTACGGAAGAACTGGGGTGGGTGATGTTGGTGCATGCAAAACCTAAAGTTACGTTGATAGTGCCACCAAAACACGGCCCAAATACACCTAGAAGTCTCAGGAATAATCTCCAAAAATATACAAACAGAGACAGAGCAAAGAGCCATTTCACTCCAAATGCTACGAGAGCAATATCCCACCAGCACATGGACACATGTGTTCACAGATGGCTCAGCCACAGATGCTACCAGAAAGGGAGGCAGCGGAATCTACATCACTCACCCTCAAGGAATCACAGAAACACACTCTCTGGCAGCAGGAGAAACATGCACCAACTTTAGAGCAGAGGCAACAGCCCTTCTTGCAGCCATACAGATTCTCAACGACCAGCAAGTGTCAGCAAAAAAATTGCAGTCTTTAGCGACTCAAGATCCGTTCTCCAGGCTATCTCAAGTCCCAGACAAGACAAGCTCATTCAGGACATACGACAAAATATCAGCTTGTTGTCAAAAATCCGAACTGGTCTTACAGTGGATACCAGCTCACTGTGGCATACCAGGAAACGAAAAGGCTGACAAACTCGCAAAGGCCGGGGGGGGAGCCTAACACAACACCACCCAACACAAAGTTTTACAGAAGCAAAGACTCTCCTGAAACAATCCAGGAAAATGATCTGGAGAAAAACAAATGGAGGATACAGGCCAGAGCACGACAGTATAAATACACTAAACAGAAAAGCACAGACCACAATCTTCAGACTTAGAACGGGACACTGCAGTCTCAGAGCACACCTCCACAGAATGGGTCTCAGGGACTCGGCGCCCTGCACCTGTGGAGCACCAAAGCAGTCCCCAGAGCACATCCTGCAAGACTGCCCTAGTCTGAGTAGTGAGAGATTGGAGATCTGGCCAACAGAAACAACACTACAAGACAAACTATGGGGAACCGTGAAGACCTCAAGCGCACCGCCCTGTTTATGACACATACCGAGGTAGTCGCATAGCAAAAGCTGAACGCAGAAGAAGAAGAAGGGTATTCTATGTACACTCCTGCTCCTCCATTCTTCACTGCATTTTCTGCTGACCCATCCATGTATACCCAGACCCAGAGATCATGTGGGTATTCTTCATCAAGTAAACTGAGAGTGACTGTCTTGCGTTGTATGCTGTTCTGCTCATCCTTGTCGAGCATTCCTTTAACTTCTGTCTGGATACATACTTCTGGTTCAGTCTCCTCTCTCCAAGACCTCTCCAGTCTCCTCTGGCACAGACTTTAGGGGAATGCCAACTTTTGGTAGGTCTGTAGTTTGCTTATTCAGTCTTTTGGCCTGATGAATAAAGCTGCTTCTTTTCAGCCGCCCCAATGCTAGATTTTGGAATCTGTTTTCCATTGGGTGGCTTGGCATACTCAGAAACTTTTCTGCCTGGGTCATCACTTTTGTGTCTCTGCGTTCTCTCAGTGCTTGTATTCCCCACTCTTTCCATCTCCACTATTTGTGTTGAGTTGGTATCAATGATAAGATTGTACTTGTGTCTCTTTAACAAGGCTCTCAATATAACATTCATTGGCCTCTTCTCAGGAGACAATAGGTGTTGCGTCACGTAGTATGTTCTGCGCTGAATCACAACGTTTCTTGTGGCTGTAATGGCCTATTCTGGAGTGGCAATCCTTGCCACAGTTGCTGCAGGTAAAACTGGAGACTAGAGCCGATACATAGGATGTTCTCCCTTCTCTCTGTGCTCTCTTTTGCCTCCACATGTGTTGTTTTTCTTCTTTTCTTTTTGAGCTGCCGCTCGCCATGCTTGCCTGTCCTTGGCCAGCCGCTCCCAGTGTTCTTTGTCTATGCCGCATGAAGTTAGATCACGCTTGCAGGTGTCAATGAAGCGTAATAATGGACGCCCATGCTATCTAGCATCAGATGCAAGTTGACCATATAGAATGTTCTTTGGGATTCTATCATCGCTCATACGGCACACATGTCCCAGCCATCTCAGATGTCGCTGACTCAGTAAGGTGTGCATGCTTCGAATGCCAGCACTGTCCAGGACTTCTATATTGGAGATGTGGTCTTGCCATTGGATGTTGTATATTCGCCTGAGACAGCGCATGTGGAAGGTGTTGAGCGATGTTCTTGTCTAGCATATGTGGTCCATGTCTCACTACCATACAGCAGAGTACTGAGAACACAAGCTTTATATACTTGTGTCCCTCCATATTAGCCTACCTTATCGTGGTTGGAGGGTTTGTGTGCCTTTAGGATCCTTCAGGCTATGTCGGCGGAGTCTAACTCCTGGCAGGTCTAACCAAGCCGAACAGACTGAAGGTGAAAGGCCAGACCAAAAGGCGGGGAGCAGGATGGGGCCTCATAAGGTGACAGTGCAGAACCCACCGGCAAGTGGTAAATGCTCTGGCTGCAACCAACCCATCCCCAGCTATGGGACAAATAGCACTTGTCCTCTCTCTCTCCTGAGGAGGACATCCTTTTTCTTGTCTTGTCTTCTACTTCTATGACACTTTCCCTTAAGCATAAGGGATTAAACTACAGTGTCCAGGAAGCACACCCTGCATAAAAGCCTGGGTTGGTGAGCCCGGCAACAGAAGGCTGAAGTCATCTAGAGTAGGACGACTCCAGACAAACCCGGGAAGACAGATCTCGTCAGCAGGGACTGCAACTGTCTAGAGAACAACCTCAAAAAAAGATGTCCTCAGAAACGGAATGTGTCAGCCATTATTGGCGGGAGGAATCGACACATACGAACAACTCAAATGGCCATGCGCAAATATTTATATAACTGTGGTGCCACCACCATGGGAAACAGCCAGGTGGTGGTGGGACCGAACCCCCTGCCTCGAAGGGTCCACCCTTAGCTACTGGCGGCCCTGTTGATTCTTGCAAAGCCAGGGAGGACAGGGTATTACTACTGGCAGCAAGGACAAACTTTCACCCTCACAATTATGCAATGGAATGCAGAAGGGGTAACCAACAAAAACGAGAGCTAGAGGAACGTCTGCGAGCAGAAAAGATTGACTGCTGTATCCAAGAGACGCACCTTAATCCGGGAAATAGATTCAGCATTAGAGGATTTGAAACCTTCCGTCAGGATAGAGAAAATAGACATAAGGGTGGAGTAGTAACACTAGTTCGTAATTCCATACCGGCAGTTGAACTTCACAGGTCCAATCAGATGAGCACAGAATTCATAGCTGTTCAACTCCTTATCAACAACACTAAGATGACACTATACAATATATACTCACCACCCTCCATTCAAACTGAGCTGGAAGCTATCAAAGTTCAAGATGACAACTTACTTATAGTAGGAGACTTCAACAGCCACTCACCAAGCTGGGGATATGACACGCTAGATCCTCGAGGTGAAAGCCTTGACGAATGGCTGATCACCAACAGTCTCACCATTCTCAACCACCCAGATGATCCTCACACATGTTACTCACGACGGTGGCGCACAACAAGCACCCCAGATCTGGCTTTTGCTACAGACGACATTCACAGGATAACCGAAAGGCAAGTCTGCGACCAGATTGGAGGTAGTGACCATAGACCAGTGAAACTCCTCATAAATAACATTAACAAGGAGGAACTTACAAACTCTGCCCCTAGTTGGAATTACAAAAGGCAGACTGGAAGCTATTCCAAGAACTAGCAGACAAGTACTGTAAAGAAATTAATCAATCAGGAAAAGTGGACAGAGATGCACGTTCATTCAATAAAGCCATTTTAGATGCTGCAAAAAGGCTATACCCAGAGGGAGGAGAAAAAACTACAAGCCATATTGGACACCAGAGATGGAAGTTCTCCATAGCTCGCTTTGCAGTGCCAGAAATACGATGGAACTCGCACCAACGGACCAAATGTAATGCAACACAATAGAGCAAGGGCCCTTTATGTTAGAGAAAGAAACCAGCAGTGTAGAAAATCCTGGAAAGAAAAGACAGCCTCTTTGAACATGGAAAAAGATACTCAAAAGTTGTGGAGACTTACAAAAGCCCTGAATGATGACAACCCATCTAGAGGAAAACAGTTCTCCAGCAAGGAGAACAACTTCTCACAGGAAAGCGAGCAGCCACCCTGATGGCCCAGTGTTACAAGCAAGAAAGCTCATGCTCAATAAGTCAGGAGCAAGGGAAAGAAGTCAGAAGTGAGATAAATGCTACATTCAAAAAGCAACAAGTGAACCCTGTATGGAGGTAGACATCACACTGACTGAGCTGCAGAGAGCACTGAAAAGCTCAATCGTAAAAAGGCCCGGGACCAGATGGAGTATCAAACGACATGCTCAAACAAATAGGCCCAATAGCACAGAGTCTTCTACTCCAGATTTTTAACAATAGTTGGAGACAGGGAAGAGTCCCAGACATCTGGAAAAATGCCACAATCCACCCAATTTTCAAAAGTGGAAAAGACAAAAGGATCCGCAGAGCTACAGACCTATAAGTTTGCTAAGTTGCACTGCAAAACTGCTGGAGAGAGTGATAACCACTAGACTCAGTGGTTTTTAGAATCCAACCATAAACTGGATCCAGCCCAGACAGGCTACAGGCAGCATAGAAGCACTGATGACCAAGTGGTATACCTCGCACAGGACATAGAAAATGGCTTCCAAGAAAAGAAGAAAACCCTCACAGTGTTCTTCGACATGTCTAAGGCCTTCGACAAAGTCTGGAAAGATGGTTTGCTACTCAAGCTCTTACGCAGTGGAATACGGGGTAGAATGTACTATTGGATAAAAGACTTTCTTACCCATAGACAAGCATCTGTAAAATTGGATGGAGTGCACAGTCCCAGATTCAAATTAAGAGCAGGAGTCCCACAGGGCAGCGTACTGTCCCCATTGCTTTTCCTGGTATATATTAATGATCTGCCACAAACTCTGCCCAGACATGTATCACACTCTCTCCATGCTGATGATCTAGCTGTGTGGTACACCTCCGAGTTTCTGGGTCCTGCCATCCTTAAACTCCAGGCAAGCCTGAACAGCGTCATAATGTGGGCAAGTAAATGGGGTCTAGAAATAAACCGAAGCAAAACTATAGCAACGCTTTTCTCATTGTCAACAAAGGAAGAACACTTCAGACTGAAATTTAACGATGATATCGCTCCCCGTTCCCATACTCCAACCTTTTGGGAGTTAAGCTTGACAGTCGTCTGACATGGAAACATCACATAATGGAAACAAACAGAAAGGCTATGAGGAAACAAAGTGTGATGCGGAAGCTGGCTGGAACTACCTGGGAGCTGATATTCGAATCCTGAGTCAGGTGTACACTGGTGCAGTTAGACCGACCCTGGAATATGCATCATCGACATGGATATCAGCAGCCCATTCAAACAAATCGATACTGGAAAAACACAAAACAGGTGTCTGCGTACTATTTTGGGAGCCATGAAATCTACACCAATTGTAGAAATGGAAAAGGCAGCCAACATCCAGCCCTTGGAAGACAGAAGAAGGAGAAAAGTGATTCTACAGACTGAAAGGATCAAAAGAATGCCTCACCATCCACTGCATGAAAAAATGGCGGCTAGAACAAAGAACAGACTAAAGCGCACAAGTCTAAACCACAAAGCAAAAGAAATAGGAAAGTCATACTTGGAACTACTAAATCATAATTCTATACCTGAAGAATTGCTTTTTGATCACTGGGAACCAGACTCAGTAGCACTAAACTTCTCAACCTCCATCCCTAAATTATTAAGCAAAGATGCCGAGCCTAATCTAGTGAAAAAGCAATTACAATGGAACATCTCCATTACATGTTTCCAGAAGACAGCTTGATAAGAATTTACACAGATGGATCGGCAATGGAGGCAACCATGAATGGTGGAGCAGGAGTGTACATTAGGCACCCAGATGCTACCACTGTGTCTCTAACGGCTCCTACTGGAAGAATATGTTCCAACTACAAAGCAGAACTCTTAGCCCTTCTGATGGCAGCACAGCACATGAATAAGCTGCAAGCACCTGCAGGCAAGATGGTATTTCTTACAGACTCACTGTCAGCTATACAAGCCCTGGAGGCTAAATCCACTGACAGCACAGTACAAAAACTACAAAGAGAACTTGCTCAGCTTTCAGAAAAGGCAGAAATTCACTTGCAGTGGATTCCATCTCACTGTGGCATTGCAGGCAATGAGAGTGCTGATGTCTTAGCTAAGGAGGGCAGTGCCAAAGAGCAAATTTACCAACCCTTGTCTTTTCAAGAGGTCAAAACCCTCATACAGAGAAAATCTGCAGTAGACTGGAAGACAAACACTGGATATGATTATGGAAAAGACTCCCTCAAAGACCTAAGCAGAACAGACCAGGTCATTATATTTCGACTACGCACCGGACACTGCAGACTCAACAAACACTTATACAGACTAGGAATAAGTCAAACAGCTCTCTGCCAGTGTCAGCAGGCAGAACAGACACCAGAGAATATCCTGCAAGACTGTCCTCTTCTGTGTGAGCTGAGAAGCAACATGTGGCCACACCCAGTCGACCTGAAAACTAAGCTTTGGGGAAACCTGACAGACCTGAAGCTGTCTGCCCAGTTTGTGGTCCACAGTAAATTAAGCGCATGACCAGAGATCGCTGAAGAAGAAGAAGAAGAAGAAGATATACTTGTGTCTTGGTGTTTCTTGTGAGTGCCCTGTTTTCCCATATAAGATACTATATGAGATATTGATAGTTTAAACTAATTCTTCAAAGTTGTATCTGTTATTCAAGTTGTGTTTTTGACTTGATAAACTTCACTCACGAATAAGCAGCTGCTTGCAAACATAAATACTTTCCAAATGTTCAGATTTTAATGTGTCAACTCTCCCAAGTTTTAGAGTACTTGTCGGCTGGAAAATATCTTTGGTAAAATTGTTCTAAAGAACTGTCTCTAGTAATCATATTCAAGTTAGTGTTCTTTGAGATAGCTGCACATCTTCACAATATCTCCATACAAAACACTGCATGATGTCTTCTTACACATTTATGCTAGTTTATATTGTTACTAGACTTTGTTCCATTCAAGTCTCATAATTTATTGAGCATAATATGAAAATATGACATAGCAGTTGATTATTATATTCTTCTTCTTCTGTTAACACCCACTGTCAATTCAGGTGAAAGTCATGACATCTGGTATTGCGCTTCTGACTGAGTTTTGCATGAGGCCTATATTTCAGTTTGGAATATCTTCATTGCACTCCGGACATGCCTATAGGTGCTCCGATCTCCTTCGCAATATCTCCAACAGCAGTCCAGCGACTGACCGTACCATTTCGATTTTGATTGATGAGCCTACTCACGTACCTGTTATGCTGCTCTTTTCTTGCTACTCCAATCTTCAAACCCAGCTCCTGCAATCTAGTAGCTCATGTGGATTGGTTTAAATGAAAATCTTTGCGGCCACACTCTATGAGGGCGTTCAAAATATCAGCTCTATCCATTGGCTGGACCTCTGATATGGTGGCAGAGCCTATCTGCTCTCTCATTGCCAACGATACCCATGTGCCCCGGAACGAAGATAAGTGTCATTCTGCAAATTGTTGATGCTTGTAGTGATTCAGTCCATTGCCTGCGCACAGAACCAGCCTCTACCTTGCAGATCATACTCAATGAATCACTCAGAATGCACGCATAAGTGTAGTTTTGTGACTCTAGCCAACGTAAAGCATTAGTCACCGCCAGTACCTCCATTGTCATGCTGCTTGTCATACGAAATGCACCACTGGCCTCATTTACCATTCTGCTACATGAGCTTGCAGAGGCCTATATTACCCTTTACAGGTGTCCTCAACCATGCGAACAGCCTCGCCGACTTCAGAGGTATTTGAAGATTACATCCTCCTAGTGCGATCATTACAGGAAACCCGTTGTCCGTATAACTCTTGTCTTGTGTCCTCGTACTATCTGTACTTTTACGGCCAGAGTTAATTAGTGAAGTCCAACTTATCTATCGCATTTCCTGCCTTTGGTGAGGACGTTCCGTGCGCATCGTATGATAAGCACTCTTTAATGATCTTTTAATGCCATATATTTGGGCTTGAATCTACGCCAAAAAGCATTAGCTACTTTGCACTGATTGGGTCAGGTTACTACGGTTAGGGAGCATACTTGTCCCTTCTAGGGCTAGTCCAGACTGTCACCTTTTTTGTATTCATTGCTCTTTACGATCATTTTTGCTGTATATTTGGGCTTTATGAACTTCGCAAAGAGTTTGTCTACAATATGCGCTCTTTATGACTATATGTGGTCATTCCGGGTTAGGAGCATTCTCACTCATTGGAGACACATGTGCTTGTCACGCAAACGATCATTTCTTTGGCTTTTTAATTGACCTTAATATGATCTGAGCCATGGTGTTTGGACGTCATGTTACTCTGTGTAGGATGATCGGCGTCCGAAAAGTATTGCCTTTAGCCAATGCTTGAGTTTGTACCAGTTAAGCCCTTGCATTATCGGCCCTACCCTTCTATGCACTGTGAGTTTGTTCCTGAGTAGGAGCACTCTCAGCCATTTTGGGGCGCGTGTCGGCACTTGGCAATTTGCAATGTCTAATCTGCATTTTTCCTGTCCCCGGAAAACACTGGACTGGGGCTGTGCACAGATGTTCTAAAGGGTCGTTTCCATCGACCCTTGCTACGGAGTTTGCTGCAATTTTCCCATGTGTCAGCATGATACGTTACAGTGTTTTCAGAGACACCTGCCGAGACTGTTGATTCATTATGCATCGTTCTCATTTATTCTTGCCCCACAGCTAGCAATCCTGGTGCTGCCATTTGCTCCAATGGAGTTGGCATTTGTTCACAGACGAGTTGCACGCTGCTATTTCTAACATTTCAGCAACTATTTTGGCAACCTTTCATCGGACTTCGGCCAGCAGATGCGTGCATTTTGTTCAGGATTCTTGGACCTGCATTACCTTACTGCACTTGCACCACTACCTGTAGCTCTCCCTCGATCCCTACCCACAGCTAGACAGGATCCACTGTCTGTTTCCAGGGTCACTGTGTGGAGATGGGGCAGGATCTTGAATAGTGCCAGCTCACTAAACCTGGTGTGACGTCCCTAGAACTGCGCTTTTGTCCCCCATTATATTCTAATAGTAAGCATGCACATTGTTGGTGATCTAGTCTTGAAGTGTCAGGACAACAGGTGGTCTTTAGATCTACATGATTTTATTAGTTTAATAACTTGAGAACACTGCTAGTTGATATATTTATTAATTTTTACAACTTTGGTATTTTTCTTGTGTGTTTCAGAGTTACACTGCCATACACAGAACCATCTTCCCTTCATCAAACAAGAATATTTGCTGCCTTATAAGAATGTGATAAGTGATAGCAACTACTTGCACCTGAGGGAACATGATCAACTTTCAGATGTCTTACCTGAATATGACAGCTATAAAATAAATACAATGGTAAACATGAACAGGGGTACAAGTGTTTCAGAAATGATCAGAGACAATCAGACACATTTAAGAATGACTGAAAATGAAGCATCCTTGGATTCTGTTGTCTGTCATGGAAGTACAAGAAATGTTTGTGACACTCAGACTGACTATGAGCCAACATTACAGAATGAAGATTGTATGGTAGAGTCAGATAAGATATTTTCTGTGAGTGACAAGAATACTGATCTTCATACAGTTAATGTGACTGACAGATTGCAAAGTGATATACTTATTCAAACTCAACATGATCATCTTGTTACACATACAAAAGCACATAATCAAGAGAAACTTTACAAATGTGATCTTTGTGGTGCAGGATATGCTCGTAAAAGTTCTCTGATAGTACATAAAAGAATACATACTGGAGAGAAACTTTACAAATGTGATGTTTGTGGTGCAGGATTTGCTAGTAAAAGTCATCTGGTATTACATAAAAGAACCCATACTGGAGAGAAACCTTACAAATGTGATGTTTGTGGTGCAGGATTTACTCAGTGTAGTGGTCTAGAAACACATAAAAGAACTCATACTGGAGAGAAACCTTACAAATGTGATGTTTGTGATACAAGATTTGCTTGTAAGCAGTCTCTAGTAACACATAAAAGAATACATACTGGAGAGAAACCTTATACATGTGACATTTGTGATGCAAGGTTTACTCGTAAGCATCATCTAATAATGCATAAAAGAGTACATACTGGAGAGATACCTTATAAGTGTGATGCTTGTGATACAAGATTTACTCGTAAGCAGTCTCTAGTAACACATAAAAGAATACATACTGGAGAGAAACCTTACAAATGTGATGTTTGTGATACAAGATTTGCTCGTAAGCATCATCTAGTAATGCATAAAAGAGTACATACTGGAGAGAAACCTTACAAATGTGATGTTTGTGGCGCAGGATTTACTCAGTGTAATGCTATAGAAACACATAAAAGAACACATACTGGAGAGAAACCGTACAAATGTGATGTTTGTGGTGCAGGATTTTCTAGTAAAAGTCATCTGGTATTACATAAAAGAACCCATACTGGAGAGAAACCTTACAAATGTGATGTTTGTGGTGCAGGATTTACTCAGTGTTGTGGTCTAGAAACACATAAAAGAACCCATACTGGAGAAAAACCTTACAAATGTGATGTTTGTGATGCAGGATTTGCTCGTAAGCAGTCTCTAGTAACACATCAAAGAATACATACTGAGAAAACCTTACAAATGTGATGTTTGTGATGCAGTATTTACTCGTAAGCAGTCTCTAGAAACACATCAAAGAATACATACTGGAGAAAAACCTTACAAATGTGATGTTTGTGATGCAGAATTTACTCGTAAGCAGTCTCTAGAAACACATCAAAGAATACATACTGGAGAAAAACCTTACAAATGTGATGTTTGTGATGCAGGATTTACTCGTAAGCAGTCTCTAGAAACACATCAAAGAATACATACTGGAGAAAAACCTTACAAATGTGATGTTTGTGATGCAGGATTTACTCGTAATCAATCTCTAGAAACACATCAAAGAATACATAGAGAGAAACCTAGTAACACATAAAAGAACAGGTACTTTTGTACAATCTCATTGGTGGAATTGGGTCATTCTAAATATAGACTGTTTTCGAGTATTGTTCTAAATATAGCGCAGAGAGTTCCCTTTTTTTATTTATTGACGGAGATCCATAAATCCCTGCACGGTAAACCCATCCGGTCATTCCTGCTCGCTCAAATCCATCCAGTCACCGGTCATTCCCTGCTCGCTAGATACATATGTGAAGATGGCGATGGATTTTTTGTCTCTTTCAGCAGCTGTTCATGACAAGAAGCGTAGCGTTTTTTTTCTACAAGAGCATGGTATTTTGCATTCTTCAAGAAAATGTTTAAAAAAACATGATATGGTATTATCATTGACGCCAAGACAAGACCAGTGGCATGGCAGATGGTTGCAGGATCAAATCTGACTTACAGGGATGTCATTTTATTCCTTTGCGCCTGGTCTCAGGAGTGGACAACAGTAGATTTCTGCGAAGAACAGTTGCATATGAGAGGTGTGTGCAAACACACTACTGCAGACACCTGTCAGCATTGGAGGCCCCGACCAGATTGTCGAAATTGACGAGAGCCTGTTCAGTCTGAGAAAATATCACGTCGGTCGAGTTTTGCCACAACTGTGGTTTTTGGTGGTATTTGCCATGACACCAGTGAATGTTTCATGGAGTGTGTTCCTGATAGGAAAGCTGAAACACTTCTACCTATCATTAGGCGACATTCGTCCCGTACAACAGTCATGTGTGACGAGTGTTAAAACAGTTGCCAGTATCCCGGCGTGAATCACCAAACAGTCAACCACTAAGTGAACTTTGTTGACTCAAACACAGGCGCACATATCCAGACCATCAAGCGCTTGGGGAAAACAGCAAAGGAAAGGAACAAGAGGCAAAATGGGACACATCGCCATCTCTTGGACTCATACATGCGTGAGTTTGTGGCGTCGTCAGACTAAAATTTTGATCCCTTCCTAGCTATTATTGCTGATACCATCACTTTCTGACCCCGACAGTAACCCACAACCACTCATAGTCCCGACCGGCCTCCTACCACCTCACAGTCCCTCACAGGGCTCCCAATTCAAACAAAACACTGCTTTTTAAAAAACTATAACACACAAAAACACTACATACGTGACCTTTCAACCTGTTCCCCCTGTATTCCCGCATATCGTGAACTCTGACCGGTCGACTGACGTCACTTGACTTAGGTCAGCGAAGTTTCCCTTTTCCAATGGTGAGATTGTACAAAAGCTGGATTCTGGAGAGAAACCTTACAAATGTAATGTTTGTGGGCCATAATTTACTCAGTGTAGTGGTCTAGAACCACATTAAAAAATACACACTGGAGGGAAACATTACAAATGTGATGTTTGTGATGAAGGATTTGCTTGTAAACAGTATCTAGTAGCTCATAAAATAACACATACTGAGAAAACGTTACAAATGTGATGTTTGTGATGAAGGATTTGCTTGTAAACAGTATCTAGTAGCTCATAAAATAACACATACTGGAGAGAAACGTTACAAATGTGATGAAGGATTTGCTTGTAAACAGTATCTAGTAGCTCATAAAATAACACATACTGGAGAGAAACGTTACAAATGTGATGTTTGTGATGAAGGATTTGCTTGTAAACAGTATCTAGTAGCTCATAAAATAACACATACTGGAGAGAAACGTTACAAATGTGATGTTTGTGATGAAGGATTTGCTTGTAAACAGTATCTAGTAGCTCATAAAATAACACATACTGGAGAGAAACGTTACAAATGTGATGTTACTTGTGGTTACATTAATCAATGTCTGTTAAAGGACTTTGTAGTTAAAAAAGAAAGATAAAAGTTGATGACATAGATTTGTTTTATTTGATAGTTTGGAAGATTAAAACATGATAAATTAATATTTTGTTTTCTTTATTTTGTTGATCCTGTATTCGAGCAAACATGAAGTGAGGACCTGGGTTCTTATTTCTGTGAAAACATGATAATCGAGATGTTTTCTGAAAAACCTGTACAGAGATCAACACAGAAAAGAAACACCAAGTCAAAAGATATTGTCTCATGATTTGTAAATAGAATTGCTGATACAAGATCTTGTCTGTTGACAGCTGTCACAAGATGTTATCGTAGCTGTAGAAAGAGCTGTTACAGATTTGGTGCAGTGACCAGGATCTTTAAAAGCCTAAGGCTGCTGCGGACACAAGTGCCACCAGGAGACAAAGACAGAGAAGAAGGTACAGAGACAAGTTGTAGAAAGAGCTGTTACATAGCTACGCTTATCCCCTTCTGCTTCTACACAGTAAAATGCAGTAATGGCTTTGGATATCCTATTGTAGACCTCAGAGTCTATGTTTACCGATCTGCTAGATAGGATGCTGTCAAGATGGGCAAAGTTGTCCGCTGGCAGGAGCCACTGATGTTTAATATTGATGACTAGGTCATGGATGCTGACACTGATGATGCTCGTCTATCACGGGTGATAATGACCACACAATTTTGATCCAAGGGAATGTAGTTGCGTTATGTTTGTCTGTGTGTGCGTAGATGACTAGTGAGCCCGATGCTGGCTTGAAATGTTCTTGTACAGAGATTGGACAAGGTATACTTGTGGGGAGTTTTACTGCCTTTCTATTTTGACGTTTTTGTTCCATCTGTGCTGTTCTACCTGCCTCGCAGGCCGAAGAACTGTGTCGAAAAAGTGTGCGCCATGCTGATCTGTCTTGAGCAACATTCTCCCAGTTGTCGACATTTATGCGAAAGGATTTCATCGAGTTCTTGAGTGTGTCTTTGAATTGCTTTTTCTGACCACTCTGTGAGCGTTTACTGTTATGCAGCTCACCATAAAAGAGTCGTTTGGGTATTCTACAATCCGGCATTCTCTTTTTAGGACCTCTGTGTCTGGGATCATATCCTGCCATTAGATGTTCATTATTTTTCTGAGGCAGACTGTACGAAAGTGGTTTAGCTTCCGTGCGTGTCGTTGATATACAGTCGCGCACGTGAAGAAGGACTGGGAGCACGACAGCTTGATATACCTTCAGTTTCGTGGCTTGGACAATACCACATCTGTGCCAGACATTTCTATGTAGTCTGCCAAAAGTGCTGCTAGATTTAGAGATTCTAGTATTTATTTCATGGTCTGTAGCGACATTTTGAGACAGTGTGCTTTCAAGATAAGTAAATCTGTCCACTATTTTCAGTTTCTTGCCGTTTGTTGTAATATTTGGTTCGGCATATACTTTTCCAGGAGCTGGCTGGTACATGACTTCAGATTTCTTGGTATTGATGGTAAGACCAAAGTTGGAGCAGGCTTGTGAGAATCTGTCCATGCTAGACTGGAGATCTGCCTCAGTGAGGGTACAGTCGTCACTAACACTGTATCATCAGCATATCTTAGTTCATGTATTTATTTATCCTCCTCCTTTTATAAAAGTATCATCATGTTCTTTTTCACAACCTTCTGAAACATTTCTCATGTTTTCATCATACATGACAGACACTGTGTCAGAATGCAACATTGCATACTTCCTGCCTTATGTTATACTAATCTGATGTACCATCGCATGTCCCTACAGCCACCATTTGATCACTATAAAGTTATTTGATGATCTGTAGTATATGTAATGGGAATCTCATTTCTTAGATTATTTTACACAATTTCTGATTTTCATCACAATAGAACACCCAAAACACAAGAACGATGGATATTGCCAACTGTCCAGAAGGGACCAGACATCCAATCCTTCTCCTCCGGATGGGTCACAACAGAATGAGACACCACCTGTACACTAAATTCAAAATAGGCACCAACGACCTGTGGCTTGTCGAGTATGACAACAGAACACATCCTACAGAACTGCCCCCAGTATGCAGACCTAAGAAGAAAGAGCTAGCCCACCTACACCAGCATCCAAGGCAACTGTATGGCATGGCTGATAATCTGAGGCAGACGGCTGAACTTTATTAGAGAATCCGAAATCCCAATCTAGTGAGAACGCAGAAGAAGAATTTTCTAACTTTGATAAACTCTGCTGAAATATTATTCCATATGTAAGATTTTCCTGTCTTCAATTTTTTTTAGGTACATACTCTCTCTCTCTCTCTCTCTCTCTTGCGATCGTTCTTTTTGGCCATTTTGATCATTCTTGTTGTTATATATAAACAGCCTTTGCCAAGAACGGTTTTTACGTCACATCATTCAGCGCCATTTGGAGATCTGGTGCTTATCCTTCGACGACGTAGACGACAGTAGTCCGTCAACAACAGAATATCGAGCAACATAGACGAGCAGTAGGCCTATCTTAAAGTGAATGCATCTGCACAATTCTCCAAACGTCACCGGGACTAGAAAAGCAAGGCCGACAATGTAACGCTTTGTCTTCTCGCACAAGCCCAAACATTGTCAAAGGCCAACACTTTTCGGGTGCGATTGTTCTACCATGTAGGGTGGCGTACAAAGCATCCGATCGCTCCCTGGCTTAGATCAAATAGTCAAATTAAACAGCCAAACATTGATCGTTTGAGCGAATGCAAGCCATCCGTCTGTCCGTGCAGGTGATCGCCCAGTATCCTCTATGACGAAAATCACACAACGGTCACACAGAGCAGTCAACGGGTGGTTGTTCTAGAGCAATGACAGAAGCAGCTCTGTGTAGGAGTTTACGCAACATAGCACAACACGCAAAGAGTTGTTGGAAGTTTCTGGGTTTTCAAGAAACCCAGGTACTCTCCACCACTCAAATATAGGAAAAAAGTGAAACCCCATACTTAATGGGGGTTCGAAAACAGGCAGGAAAAATTCAAAAAAAAACCACGGACCGTTAAACTGACTAATGTTGATGTACAGAGATCAAGACACATATAAAAACTTGATATCGCTATCAAACAGAAACAGTAATTTTTCGAATATGTAATGAGAAAGGAAGGTTTAGTTAGAGCATATTATGGCAACCGGTAAAATCAATGGGAGACGAAACAGACATAGAAAGAACATTCTGCCTTCACGGCACGAAAGAATTGTCAACATTTGAATTGAATGATAATTAGCACCAAGAACAGGAGAATGTGGAGAACAATGGTCGCCTACGCCAGACGTCATGGCAATTGATGACGAGAGGGACATTACTCTAACAATTTGAGTTCCAACCGACAAGATACACAACTTTCTATTGAGGCTTTGTTTGTGTTCTCCGGGTAAGATATGACAACAGATGACTGTGCTTCTACTTTGTACATGTCATTAATCTCAAAAGTGATTGAAAATTAGAAAGATATAAACTAGTGACATAAAATTAAGTTTAATTAAAACAAGAACTCTGGATGCAAAAAGAATGCAAATCAAATAAACTGTAACATCGACTATCACTATCAGTATCAATAGTATCATGATATATTTATATTATCATATAATATATAATATATTGAATCGATATTGATATTGAAACGTAACAACAATGTTAATTAATAATTCTTGGATTCTCCGAAAGGAGTTAATTCTTATTTTTCACGTTTGTTGGCCTACACGCTCTGATATAACAAATAAAAGGTTCGCCTTAGGTTGAAAGGGCGTGCCTCGGCTTAAAGAGGCTTTAATCCTCTAATAAACAAACAAACAAACAAATTGACGGCGTTGGTCATACGGTGAATTGGTCATGATTGGTCCGTTGGACAGTGGTTGCCGTTCTCAGCTCTTTGCCGATAAAAATCGCTTAAACTTGTAGATGTTCAGCCACATAAAGATTATTTAACGATAACAGCCACATAAAGATTGAATAAACATTATATTAGCAGTCAATGTCATGGTAATGAATTTCTTCCTATTATTGTAGATAAGTTTATTTTCTTCAAAATTGCTACTACACAACAGTCAACAGTAACAGTGAATGAGTGACTTGAGTTTCTACTACGACTATTGGTTATTAAACTGACGTCATTGCACTCCGGGCAGACCCATAGGTGCTCAGTTTCCCCAACAGATATCGAAGAGTATGCATACTGATGGTTCCCGAGGCTCGCTGATTAAACACACTTCTTACTCTGCCCCTCAGACATCCAGTTCTACTTGTATACCAGGTAACTCCAAACTGCCGAAATCGTTGGTTCGATTCAACATCAATTTTAGTGTCCTCATCCAACAGACAGTCACGAAGAGACAGAAGAACATCCCCTTATCCATCTTCAACTCCCCAACAATCGATGCTGTTGATGCAAGCCTGTCCTACAACTAACTACATTATAGTTAGTAACTTAGTAGTAACTAGTAAGTTTAGTTACATACACTACCATGTACTATTCACTACAGTACTACTACAGCATTTCAAATTTCAGAGAAACAGAGTTGAAATTAACGAGTTAGTTGGTAAGTTGAGATTCTTTCATTTGTCCTTACACTCAGTAGACGAGTAGTCAGACCTAGTGGCATTTAGCCCATTGTTGTGGTCTTCTGTATTTGTCTTGTGCTACTCCAGTGAGTGAGTGACTTGAGAGGTGGATTTATGCATCTTGGACATCATTCTATTACCCCATATATCCATCTTTCCTTATTCTTTGTTTTGTTCTGATACTGACTAAGCAGCCAAACAATTTAATTCCATGTTTATTCAATGCAATTATATTCAAGCAGGTAAGTTGAGTAGCTTTTGAATCTTTCAATTCATATTTAAGATAGCTCAGCCAAATCTGCACCTCATTATTTGAGAAAAAAAATTGTATTTTTAATGAAATTTAAATTGAGTGGGTATCTCTCTTTTGAGCCATATAGGAAAAATGTTTGCAAAAATATTGTAGCAAAGAGCAAGACATATATATTAGAGCCCGAGTTAAGCAATAGCCAGTTTGGGTTTAGGAGGGGTAAGAGCTGCACAGACGTAATATTTACACTAAGACAGATCTGCGAACAAACAATTGAATATAATCAAAGGAAACAACTTATATTTATAGATCAAGAAAAGGCATTTGATAGAGTAAACAGGTGCAAACTATGGAAGATCCTTGAAGAATATGGCGTCCAGGGACAACTATTAGGTAATATCATGGCCTTATATCAAGATAGCCAGATTACAGTAAGAACAACAGAAGGAATGACCGACTGGTTCTCCATTACATCAGGTGTTAGACAAGGTTGTGTCCTCTCACCACTACTCTTTATTGCATATATGGATAAAGTAACTCAAGAGTCAAATTCAGATAATGATGAAATAAATGAACTGCTGTTTGCAGATGATCAGTGCCTGATACATCAAAATTAACAAGATCTACAACATCATATTGACACCTTGAACAAAAATTGTGTAAAACATGACATGAAAATCAACAACACTAAAATAGAAATAATGAATATGGGAAGAAAACATAATAATCTAGACATCTATGTCAATGGCACTAAAATAAACCAAGTGAAAGAATTCAAATACTTAGGAAGCATATTCACAGAAGACGGAAAACTGGATAGAGAGATAGAGGCTAGAGTGCAAAAGCAAATGCTGTAACCTACCAGCTAGCCCCACTGTTAAGGCACCCAAACATTTCACAGGCAGCTAAGCAGCAGATGATCAACAGCATTTTTATACTTACTTTGTATTACCAGAGCCAAACATGGACATTGAACAAAGCGCAGTCACAAAAATAACTACATGTGAAATGCGTTGCCTGCGAAAAGTTACCAACAACACAAGAAAAGACAGAATCACTAACATCAGCATAAGAAAGAAAGTTGGCACAAAACCATGCTTGAATTACATAGAGAAACAAAGAATGAAGTGGTTTGGCCACTTAATAAGAATGCATCAAAACTCCACAGTATACAGAGTCTTCTACAACAGAACATCGGAAAGAAAGCAAGAGGAAGACCACGGAAAAGATGGTTAGATGGCGTAGCAGAATCCTGTGAAAGAGCAAAGATAACAATCACACAAGCCACCAGAACAGCGCAAGACAAAAGCAGAAAACCACAACACTGGGCAACAACCCGGTAGCAGTGTGACGACAGAAGAAGAAGAAGAAATTTTTTTTTTTAATGTAGAATAAACATAAGATGATTTTAAAATACAGAGTTTTCATTAAGACTCATATTTGTGACCCAAAAAAAAAATTAGCACAGAAGCTTTACCTTTATCGTTATGTATAATTTTCAGAAATATCTCATTTATATATTTATAATATTCAAATAATGGATATAACGTATTTGTTAAAATATGTGTAAATCACCATGTATTTAATCAAAATAAAACATTAAATTGTTGCTAAAACAAAGTAACCAAACTAATTTATGCAACACACATAATAATAATAATAATAATTAGTATCTCATATTTATGATATAATAATTGCATTTTTGAAATATGAAGTTCAGGTACACAGGTGTGTTCAAGTAGTAGCATGTCCTTTGCGAAACGTTTTCATCACAGCCCGCCTGCAAGTTCTCCCTCCTCTTCCAGCGTCATGTTCAAGGTTTCTTTTATGTCCTGCTGCTACCTTCATCATGGTCATCCCCTGCCTCATACTCCAGAAACCATGCCTTCCATTACCTTTTTCTCCAAACCACTGATGAATAACGTGGCCAAAATATTTCATCTTCCGGGACATGATGTTATTTATGTGCCAATGCTCCTTGATATGCAGGTCTTGTAGGATGTCTGTGTTTTTTTCTCTGTCTAGGATTTTCTAAGAACTTTTCTGTATCACCTTTTTTGAAAATTTTCAGTTTTGTTCTTTATTGTTTGTGTTATGGTCCACGATTCGCATCCATATGTTGCCACAGGAATATGCATGTTCTCAGAAGTCTTACTTTTGTTTCTTTGCTTGTGTCGTGACATAATTTCTTCATGTTGACCATCCTCTGGAAAACCATGGCTAGTCTTCTAACTTCTTTCGTACAATCTCCATTGTTGTTATATATAAAGCCAAGATATTCAAAATATGTGACATTCTCAATGTCTTAATTATTGATGGTAATTTTGGGTTGAGATTTTGCTTTTGTCGGTGGACATCCCTTTTTTGTTTTTTTGTATTCATTAAAAGGTTCTGATCTTCACTGTGTTTTTTGACAGACTGAATTAGATGTTCCAAACCAGTGACACTATTTGAGAGGAGAACTGTGTCATCTGTGTACCATGAGTGTGACATCATTTTCATTGTCTCTCAAGTTAATCAATAATGTATATAATATATTGAATATCAAGTAGTTTCCTTCTATAACAGTTTACTACTTATTCTCTTCATGCCTGATGGAACATGAGGGTTCAGTAAAATCTCAATGATCTGTCTTTTGATGCAGTATTCCATGTTATATATTTTGCAAATTAATCTTCCATAATTTGTCTCCATGTTGTTCTTTGACTTCCTTTCTTCTCTTTTCTGATGTTCATGTTTTTGATGGTATAGCTGGATTCATTTGTATAAGATGGCAGAGCCTTTTCCATCTTTTTTAATTTTATGATATAATTCATTGTTTTCTGTTTAGTTGTCTGGATATTCTTTCTGCTCAGAATATTCTCATGATTCTGTGCAAGAATGAGTGGTGAAAGGTAAACAATCTTCCTGCATATCTTAGTGTCATTCTTCAACATTCCCACCCATACAGCAGGACTGGTAAAATGATGCCTTCATAAAGTTTAAGTTTTCTTAGTTTAGACTCTCAATTTCCAGATTGGTTTCATTCTGGCAGAAGTTGTTCTAGCCTTGTTCAAACAAGATTTAATATCTGCCTCTATTCCACCTTGTTGAGAAAGTGATAACCATCATGATGATCCTTTACAATAAGGACAAAGCAAACAATTATTTTAGACAAGTATATATTTGTTATTAAATCTAGATTTTAATTTTATACAGTTTTGTGGCCTATATTACTTCGTTGGAAGCAATGTTGGAAAGTTCTGGACACACTGAACAAGCTACACATTGATAAAGCAGGAAATGGAGTACAAGGTTTGTGCATATTTACAATTTATAACTAAACATCAGAATCTTGTAGAACTAAAAGTGAAGAGAATTTATTGTGCTATTGTTAAATGTTCATAATTTAGTCCTAGTATTATACTTTTATAAATCATATTGACATGAGCCAACACTTTTTTCAGGGATTTACATGGGATGTTAAAACAGATATACCATTTAGAGATGAAAAAATTAAGATGGAAGTGGTCTGTAAAGTGAGTAATTTTTTTCTCATTTTAAGTATGTAATTATATGGATAAATTTTGGTGCTACATTTAGTGTAGATCAATATCCTTGTATGCCAGTATGGTGCCAGGGCCCGCAATTGAAGCAAAGAATAGTACCACTGCGACCTACAAGGCATGTCTTAAGAGGCGACTGATGTAGGACCTAGGAAGCCACCTAGTAAATAAAAATCATAGCAGAAATCGGATGTGCTGGCCTACATACATGTAGGCGCATAAATGACACAACGTACAATTGCTATTAGGCTCAGATCACATACAAATCACACAGAGTGGTTAACTAGTGTTCGATATGGAATAGTCGAAGAAGAAGAAGTATCCTTGTACACTGGCCAAGTCCATGCCTGCTTCATTCTCCAATACAGTAGCCATCTCAATACTCCCAAATTCACTGCTCAAGAGGTGTTGGTTGGCACATCTCTCCCTACCCAGCAGGCAACTTCCAAATTCTTGTCCATATTTCAACCCCACTTCAATCAGGCAGCTCAATATGTCAGATTAACCAAAGAGAATAAAACCGATGAAAGAAATGAGAGAATGTTCAATAATTTCTGATTAACTGAAATGCCTTCTTATTCAGTTTCAATTTGGAATATCATCATTGCACTCCGGACATTTTCATAGGTGCTTTGAGCTCCTTCGCAATATCTCCAACGGCGTCTAGCGACTGATCATACCCATTCGATTTTTTATTGATGAGTCTACTCATATACCTGTTGTGCTCTTCTTTTCTTGCCACTCCAATCTTCAATCCCAGCTCCTGTGATCTAATAGTTGATGTGTGGTTTAAATGAAAATCCTCATTGCGGCCACATTCTATGATGACGTTCAAAATGTCAGTCTATCCATTGGCTGGCCCCTTGATATAGTGGCAAAGCCAGCCAGCCTGTCTGATTTCTCATTGCCAATGTCAACCTTGTGCCCTGGAACGAAGATAAGTGTAATTCTGCAAATTGTTGATGCTTGTAGCGATTCAGTTCAAAATAGAAAACTTAAAATTGGCAATTCAACCATGTGCACAGGCACCTAAACTGCAGTGCAAATGTGTCAAGACTGCCTTGAATGCACAAGTGAAACAACACTGAAATGAAAACTGTGTGAACTATATGAGCTACAAAAGTCAGGGAAGTTTATACAAAGACAACATTGAATATATAAACAATATTTCAAGCTAATGAGAGGATATAATAACGTGGGGGTCTGTGGCTGAGCGGTTAAACCCTTAGCCTTGCGAGTCAAAGGTTGTGGGTTCGAATCCGGACCGCGCCATTCTGTTCACGAGTGCAGTTTTTCCAGAGACCCCTAGGATTGTTGCCAAAGCTACGGAGTTCATGCTTTGTGCAATACTCTCGGCAGGTGGTATGCCATTTCTGCGGAAAGGGACCGAGCCATATGGGGTAAACCCGGTGCAATGAAGGCAATCCTTCGACTTTAAAACCCTTTATATAATAACGTAATAAATCATAAATATTATATGAAAATCATATTTAGTTATTCAAACAATCAGCCACCCAGACTTTGTAGACACTTTATCCATACATTTTCTGTTACTTTTCTATTGTACCAGACTGAAGAAGAAAATAATGACACTAACATGTCAGATGAAGTTATCAATTTAAAACAAGAACAAGATTGTCGGGTAAGGAGTGAATACTTTTATAGTAAAACTGCTAAAATTATCTTGACTATGATGAATAGTTACAGTCCAGCATTCATTCACTGTGAACAAACTAATTAGAGATATTTCTTTTTGTTGTTTACATCAGTCATAACACAAATACAGTAAAACCATAAAATTGTGTGAAATCTTGTGTACAATGATGGTAAATTTTCTACCTTTCTACTTACATTTGTTTGGAGGTGGAAATAAAGTGGTCTGGATGTGAGACATGATGAAATCATAGAGACAGTTCAAGATCTGTATACCTGGAAAGTACAGTATCACAGGTTGGTGATTTGGAAAGGACATTGAAAAATATCAAGAAAGCAAGTCAAACTTTCACCATGCTCTACTAAATCTGGATAACTAAAGAATTAAATCTTAAAACATAACATAACCCTTTCGCTCTGTAATTATTTTGACCTCTGGATGCATTTGTTTTGCAATTCCAATTTAACATTCAATGTTAAGTAGTTTAAATCTTTATAACTCTAATACTGTTTCTCTGACCTGTTCTCACTGTATTGTGAAAGCATTTTTGGGTCTATAAAAGATTTTCATGGAATAGCTGTGGGAGGACATATCATAAATAACCTGAGATACGCTGATGATACTGTCTTAATAGCAAGAAATGAAATGGAGCTACAGAAATTAGTTGATAAGGTTGTGACAGAAAGTAACAACAAAGGACTCAGTTTTAATATTAAGAAGACAGAAGTTATGATCATATCAAAAAGCAGATTTTGCCAAAATGCACCATCACAGTAAAAGACAAGTGCAGCAATTTAAATACCTCAGAGTCCTGGTAACATCAGATGGCAGATGCCGATCAGAAATAAAGAGCAGAATAGGACAAGTGAAAACATCATTCCCGAAAATGAGAAACAATATCTGCAACAAGTCCTTGTCAATCAGAATGCGAGTTATTCAGTGCTACATAGAACCAATACTGACATACGAATGCGAGTCATGGACAATGAACACACAGATAAAAAAATCTCTGAGGGCCACAGAAATGTGGTTTTATAGAAGAATGATGAGAATCCCATGGACTGCTAAAATGACTAATGTTGAGGTGCTGAATGAGATCAAGACACAGAGAAAGCTTATCATCAATATAAGAAAGAGGCAGTCGTCATTTTTCAGGCATGTGATGAGGAGGGGAGGTTTAGAACACATCGTGACAACCGGTAAAATCGAGGGTAGACGAGACAGGGAAAAACAGAGAGAGAAAATGTTGGATGGCCTGACTTCATGGCACGGTAGAGCGTCAACATCTGAGTTGATAGCAAACACCAACGACAGAGATTTGTGGAGATCCATGATCGCCTACGCCAGCCGGCACGGCACCTGATGATGACTGTTTCTCTAATGTAGGACATCTTCTTCTTCTTCTTAGAACCCTTTCATACCTCGTGGTATATAGGGCAATACAGTGTTAGGCCTGTATTTTCATTGACTGTCGGCACACGATGGGTGATGTGGTCAGCATCACACCGACCACCTTTACTTTCCCAGAGCATGTCTGGTACCCAGTTGAGGTTGGGTCGACCTGAGAGCCGTCGTGGTCGGGAAAAATTCCAGCATACTGCGGGAGTTGAACCTAGACCACCAGCCATGAGAAGCGAGTTCACTAACAACTACACTACCGCGGCTCTCAATGTAGGACATATTACATATTCAATTGTTGCTAGTTGGATGATGAATACATTAATATAATAATATTTTACATCAGGTGATATGCATTTGAGAAAATTAAATTATTGTAGCATGACTATTTTTTTAAAAAATCATAAAAAATATTTATACTCTCGTGAAGGGCATCCAAAAGAAAAGCAAGGTGTACAAAATGGTGACAAGCCTCGAAGATGGGGTCTCTATCCAGAGAACAATAACCATGTTTCCCTCGGGAGAACTACTACTGCCTTGTAGTTCGATTGGGGACAATCAAAGGCTATTGGAGCAAACCACACACACAACTGAATGGCAGGCAAACCAAGTAGTCCAAAAAATGACTGGTAACCTTGGCAGATGATGCTCAACAACCTGGAAGGGAAGGTTGTGTGAGGGTAGCTACCCTGAAAGAAAATAGCAACCTGCTGCCTTGTCAGCTGGGGACAGCACAAGGCTGACGTAGAGCGAATCCAATAAACGCTGGCTAAAACCGGACACATCTCAGAAGGATAAGCACCAGAGCTCCAAATGGCGCTAAAGATGTGCGAAGCACACCCATGCTAAGGCTGCATGAATCAGATTTCCACATGAATAAGACAAAAATTTAGAATTTCGATATGGTGCTAAGCCTGAGGCGATCTGTCGGGCAGGACGAGCACCATGCCTCGAGGGGCCCACCCTTGGCTACTGACGGTTCCCTCGTACCTCAAGATGGCAAACCAGCGACCACTGTCCTCAAGTTAACTCCCATCCCATCTATGGCAGAATGAACGGATTGGGAAGGGGCAGATTAAAGAGATCCAGCTTTGCGAAAAGTGCGAAAGCACTGATCCAAGATGACCCGCTCCTAGTCAACTGTAAATCCAGACTTCTACTAGCAGCGGACAAGAACCGGCCTTGGGAGACCACGATGCCAAAGCTAAGAGAATCAATACCGGGCATACAAATAAAGGGGCCGCAAGCAAACTATGAAAGGAGAGCAATTACAAAAGAATTCATATCGACGGAGTACCCTGAGAGAGCGTGGACACACGTGTACACTTACGGATCGGCAAAGAACGCGATTAGCGATGGAGGAGAAATAGTGCTTAAACTCCCACAGAAAGTGACGGTCACGAAGTCGATAGCACAGGAAAGTACTCAAACAACTACAATGCAGAGAAGGAGGTACTAAGAATAGCCGCTGAAATGATCCTAGAGAGATGCAGCGCCTCACATAACAAAGTAGTGATTAAGTGGAAACAAAGAGGCAGACATGCTAGCAAAAGCAGAAGGGCGACTGCCGCAGACTGATTACGAAATCAGCTACGAGGAGGCTCAAACAACCATCGGATGGCAATATAGAGAAAAGTGGTCGCAAGACCACCCTCAACACGGCGCCAAAGATGGATACTGTGGTCTATCCCGTAGCAAACAAGTTGTCATATTCCGCCTCTATACCGGCCATAACAGACTCTGGTCCCACCTTTACAGCAAATTTTAAATTAGCACAACTAGCCTGTGCCACTGCGGGATGGTGGAAATGACGGCAGAGCACCTACCGCAAGACTGCCCACTGCTAGCAGGCCTGAGAAACGAAATCTGGCCGGAAAATACCGAGTTAAATGAGAAGCTGTACGGAGGCGGAGTCCTAAAAACAACACCAAAATTTATGGGAAAATCTGGTACATCATTCTAAGTGGTGATCGTGAGAGAAATCTAGACTTAAATTTTCTACAGTTCTGTGATCTATATTGCTTCTATGGAAGCAATGTTGGAAAGTTCTGAACAAGCTGCACAAACATTGATAAAGCAGGAAATGGAGTACAAGGTTTGTTCATATTTACATTTTATAACTAAACATCAGAATCTTGTAGAACTAAAAGTGAAGAGAATTTATTGTGAAGAGAGTTAAATGTTCATGATTTGGTCCTAGTATTATACCTTTATAAATCATATTGACATGAGCCAACACTTTTTTCAGGGATTTACATGGGATGTTAAAACAGATATACCATTTAGAGATGAAAAAATTAAGATGGAATCAGTCTGTAAAGTGAGTAATTTGTTTTTCTCTTTCATTTTAAGTATGTATTTATATGGACAAATTTTTGCGCTAGATTTAGTGTAGATCAATATCCTTGTACAGTGGCCAAGTCCATGCTTGCTTCATTCTCCAATACAGTAGCTATCTCAATACTCCCATATTCACTGTGCTCAAGAGGTGTTGGTTGACACATCTCACCATACCCAGCAGGCAACATCCAATTGTCTATATTTAACCCCGAGTTCAATGTGTCAGATTAACCAAAGAGAATAAAACAGATGAGAAAATGTTCAATCATTTCAGTGTAACTGAAATACTTTCTTATTCAGTTTCAATTTGGAATATCATCATTGCACTCCGGACATTTCCATAGGTGCTTTGATCTCCTTCGCAATATCTCCAACGGCGTCTAGTGACTGACCATACCCGTTCGATTTTTATTGATGAGTCTACTCATATACCTGTTGTGCTGTTCTTTTCTTGCCACTCCAATCTTTAATCCCAGCTCCTGCGATCTATTAGTTGACGGGTGGTTTAAATGAAAATCCTCTTTGCGGCCACATTCTATGATGGCGTTCAAAATGTCAGTCTATCCATTGGCTGGCCCCCTGATATAGTGGCAGAGCCAGCCAGCCTGTCTGATTTCTCATTGCCAATGTCAACCTTGTGCCCTGGAACGAAGATAAGTGTAATTCTGCAAATTGTTGATGCTTGTAGCGATTCAGTTCAAAATAGAAAACTTAAAATTGGCAATTCAACCATGTGCACAGGCACCTAAACTGCAGTGCAAATGTGTCAAGACTGCCTTGAATGCACAAGTGAAACAACACTGAAATGAAAACTGTGTGAACTATATGAGCTACAAAAGTCAGGGAAGTTTATACAAAGACAACATTGAATATATAAACAATATTTCAAGCTAATGAAAGGATATAATAACGTGGGGGTCTGTGGCTGAGTGGTTAAACCCTTTGCCTTGCAAGTGAAAGGTTGTGGGTTCGAATCCAGACCGCGCCATTCTGTTCACGAGTGCAATTTTTCCAGAGACCCCTAGGATTGTTGCCAAAGCTACGGAGTTCGTGCTTTGTGCAATACCCTCGGCAGGTGGCGTGTCATTTCTGCGGAGAGGGACCGAGCCATATGGGGTAAACCCGGTGCAATGAAGGCAATCCTTCGACTTTAAAACCCTTTATATAATAACGTAATAAATCATAAATATTATATGAAAATCATATTTAGTTATTCAAACAATCAGCCACCCAGACTTTGTAGACACTTTATCCATACATTTTCTGTTACTTTTCTATTGTACCAGACTGAAGAAGAAAATAATGACACTAACATGTCAGATGAAGTTATCAATTTAAAACAAGAACAAGATTGTCAGGTAAGGAGTGAATACTTTTATGGTAAAATTGCTAAAATTATCTTGACTATGATGAATAGCTGGGAGAAGCTGCTTAGACCAAATAATTACCCTACGACTAATTTTGGAGGAACATATTGAGAAGCAACAACCACTCATACTAAATTTCATCGATTTTAAAAAAACCTTTGATAGTCTACACATAATCTCTCTGGAATATTCTGAGATGCTATGGAATACCAGACAAAATAATAAACATTATAAAGAGCCTTTATGATGGTTCACAGTGTGCAGTTAGCACTGATGGTGGACACAGCGACTGGTTTATGGTTGAAACCGAGTAAAGCAAGGCTGTATTCTATCTCCGCTATTGTTTGGAGTGACCATTGACTGGGTGATGCAAAAATGTTGCAGGGACGAAACTGGCATCGATTGGGTAGAAAATAGTCAACTAGAAGATTTGGATTTTGCAGATGATATTGCCTTGTTAAGTAGAAACAACCAAGATATGCAAAGAAAAACAGACAACTTGTCATCTATAGCATCAAAAGTTGGACTGCAGATAAGCTATGAAAAACAAATATAATGAAGACACCTATGGCAAGTAATGCAGATATCACACTGGAATCTAAAATGATAAAAATAACAGAGCAGTTCACCTATTTGGGTATCGAAATAGGGGGAAGACTGCAGTAAAACTTGGTAAATAGTGAAACACGAACAAACAAAGTACTATAGTTTTACAAAATACAGAAACAGTGACGATAAACAGCAACGTTTGACCAAAAGGCCTTTATCAAGCAAGCGAACAAACAGGAGTGACAAATTAAAATGAAACACAAATGGACGACCAAATACAACGTATCTAAGAAAAATCCCAAATAGATTTTCCTTAGATACGTTTGTATTTGGTCGTCCATTTGTGTTTCATTTTAATTGTCACTCCTGTTTGTTCGTTTGCTTGATAGAAACTATTTGGGTAGCAATTTTGATTGCACAGTAAATGTTAAAAAGAAATTATGATACGAATTGGCAAAGCAACATCAGCTTTTAAAAGTCTAAATAAAATATGGAACTGCAAGTTATATAGTATTAAAACTAAATTACGAATTTTCAATTCAAATGTTGTATCAATCCTAACATATGCCAGCGAGAGTTGGAAAATGACTAAAGATATAGAAAGCAAGTTGAATGCATTTGAAAATAGATATCTGCGAAAAATAATGAATATAAAATGGAACGAATTCAGGAGAAGTGATGAAATCAGAGACATGTCTGGTCAACAACTAGTGACAACTGTTATTAGAAAGAGAAGATGGAGATATGTTGGGCACACCTTTAGGAGAAATGATCAACAAATATCAAAGCAGGCATTGAAGTGGGATGCAAGGGGTTCAAGAAAGAGAGGTCGACCTAAGGAGACCCTGAAGCGAACTTTGCTGAGAGAGGCAGGAAATATCGGTCTCAGTTCCATGGAGGAGATTGAGCGAGTTGCCCAGGATAGAGCGGTATGGAGAAATTGCTTGCAGGCCCTATGTAACGATAACGGACGAGAGGAATTATTATTATTATGATGATGAATAGTTACAGTCCAGTATTCATTCACAGTGAACAAACTAATTTTTGTGGTTTTTTTTCGATCAAGAAGCACTTGAGCTTTCAGCTCTTCGGCTCGGTGCCATGGACATCATAACCCTTCAGTTCGGTGCCACGAACACCGTAAATCTGGGGAACCTGTGGCTTTTCTGCCATCCCGCTGGAATAGAACCCACACTCACAAAGGGCTAGTCACCCGTAGTCCTACGCGCTACGAACACGCTGGGCAGGTGGACGAACAAACTAATTAGAGATATTTCTTTTTGTTGTTTTACATCAGTCATAACACAAATACAGTAAAACCATAAAATTGTGTGAAATCTTGTGTACAATGATGGTAAATTTGCTACCTTCCTACTTTCATTTGTTTGGAGGTGGAAATAAAGTGGTCTGGATGTGAGACACGATGAAATCATAGAGACAGTTCAAGATTTGTTTACCTGGAAAGTACAGTATCACAGGTTGGTGATTTGGAAAAGGACATTGAAACAAAAAAAAGAAAGCAAGTCAAACTTTCACAGTGCTCTACTAAATCTGGATAACTAAAGAATTGAATCCTAAAACAAAATTTAAAATATATAGAAACGGTGTCCTGGTAGTGTTATTATACAGTAGTGAGCCCTGATAAATGACCTGCAACATCATACGCACGCTGAAGACATTTCAAAATAAATGTTTTATTAGAACAACCCTGCAAATTTTCTGACCAAATACAAAAGCAAATTAAGAACTTTTAAAATGAACAGTCTGTGCATCTTTGGAGACCTTCATTTTAAAGATGGAGATGGATTGGTCATGTAAGTCATATGTCAGTAGTATACCGGCAACCGACAAGAACCCCCCGTGGAAGACCACGATGCCAGAGCTAAGAGAATCAATACCGGTCATACAGAAAAAAAGGGGCTGCAAGTAAACTGCGAAAGGAGAGCGATTACAGAATAATTCATAGAGTACCCTGAGAGAGTGTGGACACATGTGTACACCGACGGATTGGCAAAAAACGTGATTAGCGATGGAGGAGGAGGAATAGTGTTTAAACTCCCAAAGAAAGTGAAGGTCACAACGTCGATAGCCACAGGAAAGTACTCAAACAACTACCGTGCAGAGACGGAGTCACAAAGAATAGCCACTGAAATGATCCTAGAGAGAAGCAGCACCTCACATAACAAAGTAGTGATATTCACGGACTCACTGTCGGCCATCAAGGCACTAAAAAGCTCAACCGGCACAGCGCTAAACAAGCTAAAATTGATCCTCGGAGTATTAACAAACTCATTCAAACGCACAGTCATACAGTGGATCCCATCACACTGCAATATAAGCGGAAACAAAGAGGCAGACAAGCTAGCAAAAGCAGTAGGGCGACTGCCGCATACTGATTACAAAATCAGCTACGAGGAGGCTCAAACAACCATCGGATGGCAATATAGAGAGGTGGTCACAAGGCCACCCTCAACACTGCGCCAAAGATGGGTATTATGGTCTATCCCGTAGCAAACAAGTTGTCATATTCCACCTCTATACCGGCCATAACAGACTCTGGTCTCACCTTTACAACAAATTTTAAATTAGCACAACTAGCCTGTGCCACTGCGGGAAGACAGAAATGACGGCAGAGCACCTACTGCAAGACTGCCCACTGCTAGCAGGCCTGAGAAACGAGACCTGGCTGGAAAATACCGAGCTAAATGAGAAGCTGTACGGAGGGGCGGAGTTCCTAAACACAACAGCAGAATTTATGGGGGAATCTGGTACATCAGTCTAAGCGGTGATCGAGAGAGATATGCCAGTAGGGGCATTGGCTAGGACAGCTCTCCGATGCACCATAGATGGGAATAGAAGGTCATCATAATTCCGCTTTGCTCCTCGTTAAGTATTTTGCCTCAACAGTTGTTCGCCACTCTTCTCGGTCTCTGGCTGTCCTCTTTATTGTCTCCCAGGACAGTTCAGCACTTCAGTTCCTCAAGAAGATTTCATCTCCAGGTCTGTTTAGGGCATCCTCTTTTTCATTTTCTTTGCGGGTTCCACTCAAATGCTTGTCTAGTGACACTCAACTGTGTTTTCCATAGGGTATGCCCAACTCATCACCATTTTCTCCTCTTGGTCTGGGTCATCATAGGTTCCTGTCCGGTTCTTATCCTCAGGTCTGTGTTTGCAACTCTATCATACCATCTCAGTCTGAGAATCCACCGAAGACATCCGCTGACAAAGGTCTGAATCTTATTTGTATTTAACTTGGTGACTCGCCGCGTTTCTGAGTCACACAGCAACACAGGTTTTACATTTGAGCTGAATATCTTGAGCTTTGTTTTCCTGGAGATGGTAGTGGACTTCCACACCATGTGCAGGATAGCAAATTCTTATCAGGCTTTCCTAATCCTGGCATTAATGTCCTCATCTATGCCTCCTCATTTGCTGATCTTGCTTCCAAGGTAGACAAATTCACCATCTTTTATATACCTTCCCTCAATCAATATTGCGTCTTGCTGTATGTTGTTGCTTCACAGTATTTTTGTCTTCTCTTGACTGATTTTAAGACCGACCCATTTGCGTCAGAGCATCCACTTTTTCCTGCATGTCTTGTAGTCTTTGTGAGAGCAAGGCAAGATCATCCACAAAGTCCAGGTCTTCTAATTTTGACATAAGTGCCCACTGAATGCCTTTTCTGGACCTCGCATATGCTGTGCGTGTAACCCAATAAAGTAGCACCAAGAAGAGGAGGGGGGACAGCAGGCCTCCTTGTCTAATACCAGTAGTAACCTGGAACTCCTCTGACAGTCTTCCATCGTGGATAACCTGGCAGGCAAACCCCTCATACAGTTGCCGTTTGATGTTAACAGTCTTCTCTGGCACCCCATAATTTCTCAGGATATTCCACATTGATTTCCTATCTATGCTGTCAAATGCCTTCTCAAAATCAACAAAGCACACATAGTCTGTCACTCCATTGTTTATTCTACGATGATTGGAATAGGTCTGGATGCCCAAAGGGAACATAAAGAAGAATGGTGAAAAGAGAGTTGAAAGATCGTGGCCTGACAGCGGAAACAATTTATAGAAAGGCAGCAGAACGACAACAATGGAAGGCTTTTGTGGATCTTAAGTGTTAGTCGGGATAGATATAGGAGAATGTGGGACAACTCTGTTGTTGGAAGATGCAAAGTTCTGACATTGTTTGTGACTAATTTATCATTTAATTTATCACACATTTTGACAATCACTAGACATTATTTAGATATTAATTTTATATTATTCAGAGGTCATGAAATAAAAGCATAATTTACACAAAATCACTGTAACACAATCTTGCATTTAATTACTAGAAATATATTTACATCTCCTATTTATTGTTCTGTTGTGTTGTTTCTCAGTTGTATTCAGATATCATCAGGATAGTGATATTATCTTCCATGACTGTATCACTTAATACAATTTGTGTTGACAATTATATCACATGATTGATACAAATAGAAGAAATAAATAATCTATTTGTTTCACATTATTTATTGCTGATATTTTTATACAATTTGTCATTAAAAGAAATGTGATGACATTTTGTTTTCAGGGACATCCAGTAAAGTTGGAAACTGAAGATGATAATGATGTGAAAGGTGAAGTAGTTTTTACTCTATTAAGTTTATTAATTGTTTACTTTGCAAAACAACTGGCACAGGATAGAAAACTAAGACTCCCCACAGCTCTTCACTGCACATGTGGACATGATTAAGATAAGAGAAGACTGTTTACCTTCATTGTTGAGAACAAAATCATTCTCAGTAGAAGAAAAGTTAAATTTTGAGTTCTACTGTTCTTCTTCTTCTTCTGCTAACATTCTTCACGGCCAATTTGATCATTCTTATTGTGATGTATAATTGGTCCACTGGCAAGAACGGAGTGATCTCGCGCGGGACGATTGTGCGCCCATGGTGACTAGGCCCGCCCGTCCGTTTTCAGCCAGCTTTTGATTTACTAGGGTGAGCTTTCCTAGGTACGATCCTTCGGATCTACGCCTTTTCGATCAACTTTGCCGTATATTTGGGCTTTGTGATCTACGCCAAGACAGTGAGTTACGCTGCTTTACCCGTTCTGACTGAGAAATATTTCTCGGGCTTGTCAGCTTGTCCTCGGACGGCGTCTTACTCGTATAAAACACCGTGTAAAGTATCGGCCTTCGCCAATGTTCAGGACCCGGGCTTCCTGTTTGATCCGTACATTGTCGGCCTTGCTTTACCGTACATTTTGAGTTTGATCCGGGGAAGGAACATTCTCTGCCTTTTCTAGACGCGTATCGGTACGTGGCAATTTGCAATTTACCTCAAAAGCACTGGCATGGGGCCGAGTACAAACAATGTAGAGGGTCGTTTCAGTGGGCACTATAAGCGTAACTGAGGATTTTGCGCTGCGCCATCACCCGCCCCAGTTATTCCGGGGATGTTAGTTACGACAGCAATCGAACCTTGCCCAGTTGCCCCAAGGCTGGCAGTTCCGTTAGGCACCACCAACCTCAGTTCTTCCGGGGATGTTAATTTTAATCGCACATTACCTTGCACGGTTTTCCCAGGGCGGGTAGTTTCGTTATGCACTAAACGCAACTTGTTCTTTTGCGCTCGCAAACCTTGCCCAGTACATGTATCTGCACCAGGCTACCAATGCGGGGTCAGCTGCAATCTTCTCTCGCACCAACACGAGGTAGACTTTCATTCTTACGGTCCTGTCTTATTTATTCTTGCCGACGGGCTGGCAATGTTTGCCCCCTCCTCAGGGCTTCGAGCTTCGCCTACGTGGGCATACGTTTGGTCACTGGATGCACCTCTCATCCATGTCTGAGACGTTTCGTTGCTGTTTCTTTGCGTTCAGGGACTTGGGCAATATCTTGTTGGACATCGGTCAGGAGAATTGTGCATTTTATTTGTATGTATCTTTATCGTATTTCCGTAATTGCACTGCTACCACTACCAGTAGTTTCCTCTCCCGATCCCTGCCCCTCTTAGCCAGACCAGAACCAGAGTCTGTTTCAAGGGTCACCGCGTGGAGGTTAGGGGAGGTCTTGGTTAGCGCGCCCTCGCTAACCCTGGCTCATGTTACCACCATGACCTCATGAGCCTTTTGACCCCGAGTTCTACTGTTCAACTGTACTGCTATTTTCTCATGGTCTAGTCCAGCGATGGCCAACTATTTTTGTGTCCATCATATGGATGCATAATTTTTCTGCTGGTTGCAGGCCATGCTAAAAGAATTCAAACTAAATATGACATCAGCATTTCATCATAACATGATTTTGTACTGACCTGAAAGCTGAATTACACATAATATTAACACATTATCATGTCAAGGAGTTGATGCTTAATCAGTTATGATTGTGCTTAAACAGAAATAAGTAACTTCAGTTAGAAATATTTATATGTATAGTTTAGTCGTCGTATCGTCATCACTGTAACATCCAACCAATTAGTCCATAAGTGCTCTGATCTCCCCCCTCAGTATGTCTCTCAGACATGGAGAAGGCGTTCAACACATTCTGGAAAGAGGGGCTAAAACTCAAACTCCTTACCCTCGGGATAAAGGGAAGAATGTACAAATGGCTTGATAGATACCTAGAGAACAGAACAGCAAGGGTTCAAGTTCAGGGGTATACAAGCGCTAAGGCCACACTAGAGCAAGGTATCCCCCAAGAAGGAGTGCTCTCGCCAACTCTCTTTCTAATCGTCGTCAACGACATAGCAACATGCCTACCAAAGCGAGTACACTCTGCCATGTATGCCGACGACCTGGCAATATGGGCGAGAGAAGACTCAATGCCCATAGCAACAAATCTACTGCAAGATACACTAAATAAGCTAGAAGTCTGGTAAAAAAAAGTGGAATATGAACATAAACGCTTCTAAAACCACCTACACTGTGTTCTTGCAGAACAACCAGAATTACAATATTAAGCTCAAAGTCAACGGGCAAGATCTTCCAGAAAGCAAGACCCCAACGTACCTGGGAGTCACACTCGACCGAAAGCTGACTTGGTGCCCTGAAATTGAAAAGGCTACGGCAAAAGCGAGACAGAGGCTAAATATGATGCGCAAACTCGCAGGTTGAGGACTCGTAGGGAGCAAACACCAGAGTCCTCAAAACACTATACACTGGTAGAGTGCGACGGTCTTGAGTACGGCATTGTAGCATGGAGCAGTGCATCCAATAAACAATTTGCAAAAGTGTGCAGCAGTAGCGCAGAGTGTTATAAACTTTGTTATTGGTGACCCCATTGATGGCAATGAGCGAGCCAACAGACTGGCTGGCTCTATCACAATATAAGAAAGTCATAGAGTGTGGTCGTTTCAGTCTAATCAATCCACATCAATAGATAGATTGCAAGAGCTTAGATTGAAGTAGTCAGAAAAGAGCATCACAGCAGACTTATGGTGGGCTTATCAATGAACATTGAACTGGTACAGTTAGTTATGGTTGATGGTATTGCAGAGATCAGAGCACATTTTTAGTTAGCACATTTCACATCTATAACGCATGAAATGTTCAGCCTAACATTTCCCATAGGCTGAAATTTGAGATGCATCTGCCATACACTTGTAGGGGTCTATAAACCGAGGTGCAGCGTATAGTTGTTCTTGGCAAAGACCAAACATCACAAAGAGTGATCAAACTGGTCGTAAAGAATGAATGCAAAAAACAACAACAAACATCTTGGATTAGCCATAGTTGATAAGTAGAATCAGTATATTGTGTAGACATACTTTCAGACATCAAGCTAACCAAGGTAGTAAAATGTTTACAGTTGAGTAATTAGTTGTAGAAAACTAGTAGAGGTTATAATAATTAACATAGAGAATATTTTGGTACATATAATCAAGGACTTCAGTAATCATACTGTTAGATGTTTACATGCTTGTAGATTGATGAACAATAGTAAACAAAGAATTATATTGTTCTCATAGATCAGATACTTAGCGGCCACAGAATTGTGTGTTTTATTAGCGAGATGTGTTTTATATACAGGGTGTTAAAGATAAAAGCAGCACAGTCAAGGGAGCCAATCTGGTATATGTTTATGAAAATGAGAAGGTTAAATTATGGTTTAGTATAAGTCAAGTGAGTCCTTTTGTGATGGTGTGTAATTATGGTGTGGGAAGGGGCGATGAACGAAAGGACAAGCTAGTCAGAACTGGTTTAAATATTAAATAGACAAATCGCAATGCGAACCTGACAACTTTTGATTTCTCAATGGAGCTACTTTAATCTTGAACACCCTGTATATGTATGTTTTGAGTGGTGTATATAGGCTTGACAGCACAGGATAAGCATAATAATAGTAACAATGTGATAGTCTGGTTTTTACACACCCTACGTTACTTTGGAATGTGAGGACATGACATCTTTAGATTTTAATGGTTTTGTTAATTTAATAGCTTGAGAATAGAGCTATTTTTATACATTTTATAAATTTTGTATTTTTCTTTTGCATTTCAGAGTTACACTGCTGTACCCAGAACCATCTTCCCTTCATCAAACAAGAATATTTGCAACCTTATAAGAATGTGATAAGTGATAGCAACTACTTGCAACTGAGGGAACATGATCAACTTTCAGATGTCTTACCTGAATATGACAGCTACAAAATAAATACAATGGTAAACAAGAACAGTGGTACAAGTGTTTCAGAAATGATCAGAGACAATCAGACACATTTAAGAATGACTGAAAATGAAGCATCCTTGGATTCTTTTGTCTGTCATGGAAGTATAAGAAATGTTTGTGACACTCAGACTGACTATCAGCCAACATTACAGAATGAAGATTGTATGGTAGAGTCAGATAAGATATTTTCTGTGAGTGACAAGAATACTGATCTGCATACAGTTGATGTGACTGACAGATTGCAAAGTGATATACTTATTCAAACTCAACATGATCATCTTGTTACACATACAAGAGCACATAATCAAGAGAAACCTTACAAATGTGATCTTTGTGATGCAGGATATGCTTATAGAAGATGTCTACTAAAACATAAACGAATACATACTGGAGAGAAACCTTACAAATGTAATGTTTGTGGTGCAGGATTTACTCTGTATAGGGGTCTAAAAACACATAAAAGAACACATATGGGAGAGAAACCTTACAAATGTGATGTTTGTGATGCAGGATATGCTTGTAAGCAGTATTTAGTAGATCATAAAAGAACCCATACTGGAGAGAAACCGTACAAATGTGATGTATGTGGTGTAGGATTTACTCGTAAAAGTTATCTGGTAGGACATAAAAGAACCCATACTGGAGAGAAACCATACAAATGTGATGTTTGTGGTGGAAGATTTGCAGGTAAAAGTATTCTCGTAGTACATAAAAGAATCCATACTGGGGAGAAACCTTATAAATGTGATGTATGTGGTGTAGGATTTACTCGTAAAAGTATTCTGGTAGTACATAAAAGAAGTCATACTGGAGAGAAACCTTATAAATGTGATGTTTGTGATGCAGGATTTACTCAGTATAATGGTCTAGAAACAAATAAAAGAACATATACTGGAGAGAAACCTTACAAATATGATGTATGTGGTGCAGGATTTGCTTATAAAGGTTATCTGGTATTACATAAAAGAACACACACTGGAGAGAAACCGTACAAATGTGATGTTTGTGATACAAGATTTGCTCATAAGCATCATCTAGAAACACATAAAAGAAAACATACTGGAGAGAAACCTTACAAATGTGATGTTTGTGATACAAGATTTGCTCATAAGCATCATCTAGTAGCACATAAAAGAAAACATACTGGAGAGAAACCTTACAAGTGCGATATTTGTGATACAAGATTTGCTCATAAGGAGTCTCTAGTAACACATAAAAGAGTACATACTGGAGAGAAACTACACAAATGTGATGTTTGTGATGCAGGATTTGCTTGTAAGAAGTATCTAGTAACACATAAAAAAATACATACTGGAGAGAAACCTTACAAGTGTGATGTTTGTAATACAAGATTTGCTTGTAAGAGGTATCTAGTATGTCATAAAAGAGTACATACTGGAGATACACATTACAAATGTGATGTTTGTGGTGCAGGATTTGGTAATAGTAGTACTCTAACAAAACATAAAGGTGTACATACTGGAGAGAAATGTTACTAATGTGATGTTTGTGATGCCGGATTTGGTACCAGTACTGATCTAAAAGCACATAAAATAAAACATACTGGAGAGAAACATTACAAATGTGATGTTTGTGGTTCAGCATTTGCTTAGTGAATCTACAGGGTGTTCAACTTAAAAGCAGACCCATTGATAAATATAAATTTGCCAGGTATGCATTGCATCTCCGTGTATTTACTATTTAAACCGGTTCTGACTAGCTTGTCCTACGTCACATTTGTTCATCACCCCTTCCCGCACTACAATTACACACCATCACACAACCTTGACCTATACTACGTCATAACTGAACCTTCTCATTTCTATACATATATGCCAGATTAGCTCCATTCATGGGCTGCTTTTAAGTTGAACACCCTGTAGTAAGACATAGAAAAGAACACATACCGTAAAGAAACCTTACAACTGTGGTGCAGCATTTGCTCCATGCAGTAATCTAGTAAGACATATAAAAGAACACATACTGGAAAGAAACCTTGCAACTGTGGTGCAGCATTTGCTCAGTGTAGTAATCTAGAAAGACGTATACAAGAATACACTGTGAATTTAAACTATAGATATGTGATGTTACAGATTCACTGTCAGTTATACAAGCCCTGGAGGCTAAATCCACTGACAGCAAGGTGTATAAACTAATAAGAGAACTTCAGCTGCTGTCCAAAAGGATGGACACTCACCTGCAGTGAATTCCATCTCACTATAGCATTGAGAGTGCTGATGTCTTGGCTAGAGAAAACAGTGTCTAAGAATAACTCTGCCTACCTCCTTCTTTTCAGGTCTAAACCTTCATAAAGAGAAAATCTGCAGTGGGGAACTCTTCTGTACACCATTCTTTGTCTTTCATTCCTTTCTTTTGGTTTTATTGGGCTTTTCCTACAAAGTATTCAAAAATTAAACATTTCAACATTTTTATTTGGGCTCAACTCCTTGTGGAGCAAATGTCAAACTTTATGTAGCAGATGACGAGACCAGACAAAGAAAGAAATACCCACTGTTGAGAAAATGGGTATCCTTCTTCTTCAGCTAACTCTGGTCATGCGCTTAATTTACTGTGGACCACAAACTGGGCAGTCAACTTCAGGTCTGTCAGGTTTCCCAAAGCTTAGTTTTCAGGTCAACTGGGTGTGGCCATATGTTGCTTCTCAGCTCACCCAGGAGAAGACAGTTTTGGAGGATATGCTCTGGTGTCTGTTCCGCCTGCTGACACTGGGAGAGAACTGTTTGACTTATTTCTAGTCTATATAAGTGTTTGTTGAGTCTGCAGTGTCCGGTTCGCAGTCGAAATATAATAACCTGGTCTGTTCTGCTTAGGTCTTCGAGGGAGTCTTTTCCATAATCATATCCAGTGTTTGTCTTCCGGTCTACTGCAGGTTTTCTCTGTATGAGGGTTTTGACCTCTTGAAAATACAGGGTTTGGTAAATTTGCTCTTTGGCACTGCCCTCCTTAGCTAAGACATCGGCACTCTCAATGCCTGCAATGCCACAGTGAGATGGAATCCACTGCAAGTGAATTTCTGCCTTTTCTGAAAGCTGAGCAAGTTATCTTTTTAGGTTTTGTACTGTGCTGTCAGCAGATTTAGCTTCCATGGCTTGTATAGCTGACAGTGAGTCTGTGAGAAATACCATCTTGCCTGCAGGTGCTTGTAGCTTATTCATGTGCTGTGCTGCCTTCAGAATTGCTAAGAGTTCTGCTTTGTAGTTGGAACATATTCTTCCAGTAGGGGCCGCTAGAGACACAGTAGTATCATCTGGGTGCCTAATGTACACTCCTGCTCCACCATTCATGGTTGCCTCCATTGCCGATCCATCTGTCTTCTGGAAACATGTAATGGAGATGTTCCATTGTAGTTGCTTTCTTCACTAGATTAGGCTCAGCATCTTTGCTTAACAATTTAGGGATGGAGGTTGAGAAGTTTAGTGTTACTGAGTCTGGTTCCCAGTGATCAAAAAGTAATTCTTCTGGTATGGAATTATGATTTAGTAGTTCCAAGTATGACTTTCCTATTTCTTTTGCATTGTGGTTTAGACTTGTACGCTTTAGTCTGTTTTTGTCCTAGCCGCCATTTTTTCATGCAGTGGATGGTGAGGCACCCTTTTGATCCTTTCAGTCTGTAGAATCACTTTTCTCCTTCTTATGCCTTCCAAGGGTTGGATGTTGGCTGCCTTTTCCATTTCTACAATTGGTGTAGATTTGATGGCTCCCAAAATAGTACGCAGTCACCTGTTTTGTGTTATTTTCAGTATCGATTTGTTTGAATGGGCTGCTGATATCCATGACGATGATGCATATTTGAGGGTCGGTCTAACTGCACCAGTGTATACCTAACTCAGGATTCGACTATCAGCTCCCCAGGTAGTTCCAGCCAGCTTCCGCATCACGCTTTGTTTCCTCATAGCCTTTCTGTTTGTTTTCATAATGTGGTGTTTCCATGTCAGACGACTGTCAAGTTTAACTCCCAAAAGGTTGGAGAATGGGAACGGGAACGATATCATTGTTAAATTTCAGTTTGAAGTGTTCTTCCTTTGTTGACAACGAGAAAAGTGTTGCTATAGTTTTGCTCCAGTTTATTTCTAGACCCCATTTACTTGCCCACATTATGATGCTGTTCAGGCTTTCCTGGAGTTTAAAGATGGCAGGACCCATAAACTCGGAGGTGTACCACACAGCTAGATCATCAGCGGGGAGAGAGTATGATACATGTCTGGGCAGAGCTTGTGGCAGATCATTGATATATACCAGGAAAAGCAATGGGGACAGTATGCTGCTCTGTGGGACTCCTGCTCTTAATTTGAATCTGGGACTGTGCACTCCATCCAATTTTACAGATACATAATGGGTATCCAAATTTAGAGAAGATATAGTTGGGCAGTAAAATGCACCAGGGGAGGTAAATTACAAAAGGGCAAGTAATCTGCATTACTGAGACAGGGCTGGTCAGCCAACTCACGATTTCTGTTTGGACGGATTACTTTTCTCGGACAGTGGATTGATACCTGACAGGTGATAAAAGACACGACTCGGCCAGTACAGACAGATTCGGACGGGACAGATTCCGACAGACACATTCGGAAACTCAAGGAATATTGAATATTACCTGTTCACTATTTTCTATTGATTTGATCGAAGATTACACATTCAGTATTTCTCTTGACTTGAATATTTTCTATTCAATAGTTTCTGTTGATTTGATATCAAAATTTATGACAAATCTACCTTTTTCATTGTAAAGCAAGGAATGCTAAACTATTATTTATTTGTATTATTTAATATCACTGTTTATTAATCATTGTAATATTTACTGATTGCATTATCTGGAAATTACAAGTACATTCCTTTTCATTGTAATTTTTTTTTTTAAATGTAAAAAAAAAAAAAAAATTATGACAAGTGTATCTCTGGTATTGTATAGCGTGTATTGTTAGCTCCGCCAAATTAATGCATTGTATATTAATGACCGCATTAATTGGTAAAATATGACCAAACATGACTTATGACGAATGTACTTCCTTCATTGTATATCAAGCACCTTTGTTAACTTATTTAATACATTGTATATTATTGATCGCATTACTATGAAATTTTGACAATTGTTTTCCTTTTCATCGTATATTATTTGGAGGAAAAAAATCACATTCAGGAGAACCACGGAAGACATTCGAACAGGACATGGGGTCAAACGCTCATGAGGTCATGGTGGTAACATGAGCCAGGGTTAGCGAGGGCGCGCTACCAAGACCCTGCCCCTAACCTCCACGCGGTGACCCTGGAACAGACTCTGGTTCTGGTCTGGCTAAGAGGGGCAGGGATCGGGAGAGAAAACTACTGGTAGTGGTAGCAGTGCAATTACGGAAATACGATAAAGATACATACAAATAAAATCAAATGCACAAATCTCCTGACCGATGTCCAACAAGATATTGCCCAAGTCCCTGAACGCAAAGAAACAGCAACGAAATGTCTCAGACATGGATGAGAGGGGCATCCAGTGACCAAACGTATGCCCACGTAGGGCGAAGCTCGAAGCCCTGAGGAGGGGCAAACATTGCCAGCCCGTCGGCAAGAATAAATAAGACAGGACCGTAACGAATAAAGTCTACCCTCGTGTTGGTGCGAGAGAAGATTGCAGCTGACCCCGCATTGGTAGCCTGGTGCAGATACATGTACTGGGCGAGGTTTGCCAAGCGCAAAAGAACAAGTTGCGTTTAGTGCATAACAAAACTACCCGCCCTGGAAAAACCGTGCAAGGTACTGTGCGATTAAAATTAACACCCCGGAAGAACTGAGGTTGGTGATGCCTAACGGAACTGCCAGCGGGGTCAAAGGCTCATGAGGTCATGGTGGTAACATGAGCCAGGGTTAGCGAGGGGCGCGCTAACCAAGACCCTGCCCTCAACCTCCACGCGGTGACCCTGGAAACAGACTCTGGTTCTGGTCTGGCTAAGAGGGACAGGGATCGGGGAGAGAAAACTACTGGTAGTGGTAGCAGTGCAATTACGGAAATACGATAAAGATACATACAAATAAAATGCACAATTCTCCTGACCGATGTCAAACAAGATATTGCCCAAGTCCCTGAACGCAAAGAAACAGCAACGAAACGTCTCAGACATGGATGAGAGGTGCATCCAGTGACCAAACGTATGCCCACGTAGGCGAAGCTCGAAGCCCTGAGGAGGGGGCAAACATTGCCAGCCCGTCGGCAAGAATAAATAAGACAGGACCGTAACGAATGAAAGTCTACCCTCGTGTTGGTGCAGAGAAGATTGCAGCTGACCCGCATTGGTAGCCTGGTGCAGATACATGTACTGGGCAAGGTTTGCCGAGCGCAAAAGAACAAGTTGCGTTTAGTGCATAACGAAACTACCGCCCTGGGAAAACCGTGCAAGGTACTGTGCGATTAAAATTAACATCCCCGGAAGAACTGAGGTTGGTGATGCCTAACGGAACTGCCAGCCTTGGGGCAACTGGGCAAGGTTCGATTCCAGTCGTAACTAACATCCCCGGAATAACTGGGGCGGGTGATGGCGGCGAGCGCAAAATCCTCAGTTACGCTTATAGTGCCCACTGAAACGACCCTCTACATTGTTTGTACTCGGCCCCATGCCAGTGCTTTCGAGGTTAATTGCAAATTGCCACGTACCGATACGCGTCTAGAAAAGGCTGAGAATGTTCCTTCCCGGATCAAACTCAAAAACGTACGGTAAAGCAAGGCCGACAATGTACGGATCAAACAGGAAGCCCGGGTCCTGAACATTGGCGAAAAACGATACTTTACACGGTGTTTTATACGAGTAAGACGCCGTCCGAGGACAAGCTGACAAGCCCGAGAAATATTTCTCAGTCAGAACGGGTAAAGCAGCGTAACTCACTGTCCCGGCGTAGATCACAAAGCCCAAATATACGGCAAAGTTGATCGAAAAGGCGTAGATCCGAAAAGATCGTACCTAGGGAAAGTTCACCCTAGTAAATCAAAAGCTGGCTGAAAACGGACGGGCGGGCCTAGTCACCATGGGCGCACAATCGTCCCGACGTAGATCACTCCGTTCTTGCCAGTGGACCAATTATACATCACAATAAGAATGATCAAATTGGCCGTGAAGAATGTTAGCAGAAGAAGAAGAAGAAGGAACTGCCAGCCTTGGGGCAACCGGACAAGGTTTGATTCCAGTCGTAACTAACATCCCCGGAATAACTGGGGCGGGTGATGGCGGCGAGCGCAAAATCCTCAGTTACGCTGATAGTGCCGACTGAAACGACCCTCTACATTGTTGTACTCGGCCCCATGCCAGTGCTTTCGAGGTTAATTGCAAATTGCCACGTACCGATACGCGTCTAGAAAAGGCTGAGAATGTTCCTTCGCCGGATCAAACTCAAAATGTACGGTAAAGCAAGGCCGACAATGTACGGATCAAACAGGAAGTTCGGGTCTGAACATTGGCGAAGGCCGATACTTTACACGGTGTCTTATACGAGTAAGACGCCGTCCGAGGATAAGCTTACAAGCCCCGATAAATATTTCTCAGTCAGAACGGGCATAAACAGCGTAACTCACTGTCCCGGCGTAGATCACAAAGCCCAAAAATACGGCAAAGCTGATCGTACCATAGGGAAAGCTCACCCTAGTAAATCAAAAGCTGGCTGAAAACGAACACCCCACCGAAGGATAAGCAACTGGGCTCCAATAGGTGCTGAAGGCTGGTGCACGTACATAACGTTCTGATGTTCGGCTGTTTATATATCACAAAGAGAATGATTAAAACAGGCCTAGAACGATCGAAGAAGAAGAAGAAGAACAGGACATTTTCGGACGGACACAGAGAGAACAGGAGCTCGCATGCAGAGGCTGTCTGGCAGTATATCGAAGTTTGGCAATATAGAAGAGACCATGTGGTTTTCGGTTGACTTATGCAGGGGAAATAGTTATTAACGTAAATCAAGTAGCAGTGTATTGTACAGGAATAGTCAGTTACTCATTGGACCGATACAAGTAGTAGGAACATATAAGAAATTAACAAAGTGTTCGATAAAGGTAGCAGTGTATTGGACAGGAATAGTCAGTTACTCATTGGACAGATACAAGTAGTAGGAACATATAAGAAATTAACAAAGTGTTCGATAAAGGTAGCAGTGTATTGGACAGGAATAGTCAGTTACTCATTGGACAGATACAAGTAGTAGGAACATATAAGAAATTAACAAAGTGTTCGATAAAGGAAAGCCGATTTTGTTAGGTGTGATATACCAGAGTGTCACCATCGTCATATTTATTCTATCACTCAGCGTGGATAGAACGTCTCAGGGAGCTAGTGATAATCACATGGCGACAGATAACTTCAAGTTTCACCAAGCCCAGTTTGTGTTAGACGCTGCCGATTGGTAGCCATCAACCACGTGGCAGATGACCTTTCATCTTAGGTTGACAGTCTTCATTAGACTTTAGTTCTACAGAGTTGTTCCTTGAGAAAGTGCTACGTCACATTTAATCATCACTCAGCCTGACTCGAACTGTTCGGAGCAATAGTTACCAAGTGGGTCGGTTGTCAAGCATTAGCCTTTGGTTTAGTCAGAGACCACGATCCAGTTCTTCTACGGCCAATAGTCCGAGCTTCAAGTTAACTGGTATACAGTTGGATTTAGAAGGGGTGCTGTTTGAATCCAAAACGTGAAATCTTGTGTGTAGAGATAGACTGATACATTCGAAGGACATCTAATTGATAATTAAGAAATTATTGTTGAACAGTGGAGTGATCTGCGCATTAAGACGGTGTAATTTAAGAAATTTAGAAGAACCAGTTCTTGTAGAAGGAATCGGTTGAATGTGACATTCTTTCAAGTTTCAGCGTTAATTAAGGTGTATTTTAATTGTGTGTATTTTTATAATACTTATGTGAGTGTTTCATGAAATGTTTGTACGTATATGCAAATTATAGAAGTGAATAATTAGAGATGTAAGTATATTGATAACCTCTTGATGCAAAGAATAGAACCAAATAAAGAAAGTTGCGTATATGATAATCTGATACCATGTGTTTCCGCAGACTACATATTCTAAGTGTTTAAGATAGATGTTTTAAATATAACAGGATTGCATATACTACTGCTTAACCCCTGTTATATTTGGGGTGAACGTCATTTTACCAGGAGCCACACTAAAGGGTATTTTTATTCTTAAAAACAAATGGCTTGTAAACATGGCTTTTGCCCTTGTCTACTAAGAGTTAATATAAAGACATAGCACCATCAAATAGCTCATCCTGAGCAGAACTTTGCCAACTTAACAATTCTTTAAAATTCTCTCTCTCATAGGTAAGTTGTCCCACCATTGCAGCCGTCATGCTCAAGTCAACAGTTACAACCTGAATCCATCATCTCCATGATCTTCCACTTTGTCGGGATGTCTTCTTCCATAATGGTTTTCTCCAATCCTTCGTGTCTTTTTATATCTCCAAAAGGGGTCAAAGACGCAACTCTAGAGACAACGGCGCCAGGATTAGTGAGCTGGCACTAATAAAGATCCTATTCCACCTCCAGAGGATCCTGTCTGGCTAAGCGGGTAGGTATCGATATAGAGCTACTCTGGTATAAGTAGTGATGCAAGCAGTTATGTTACACACGATCTACTCGCAAGATAGACGAGAAGAAACACACAGTGACTGTCTCTGCACATCTCTCATGGCCGACTGGAAAAGCCAACAAAAATAAAAAAACGAATCGTTTAAAATTGACATGGTACGAGTCGTCAGGAGGAAAATATTCACGTCCCCTCAAAGTAATGGTGGCAATGCCTTTGCCAGCTCTCGGCAAGGATCGTCGGAAGAGATGCTATGTGAAGTGACGACACAAAGGAAGATTGCAGTTAACTCCGTACAAGAGGTCAAGCGCAGATATATCTATTGGGTATAGTTGGCCAGGCACAAATCAATAAGTTGCGTTTTAGCGCCTGTAATAGTCTATCCTGGGTGTTCGAATTCTGGTTCACAGGCGCCAAATATGTAACCGTCAAACTTTGGCTACTGATAACTATTTAATATTTATTCTTCTATCCTCTCCATTGGCACTAATATGTAACAGTCTATCCTTGTAATCTCTACTAATATTCTTTGACACTTATTTACAACTACTATCAACCCCATCCACAAACTACGTACATAGACTACAAATAAAAGAAATGGCCGTCAAGTACATCGTACATCTATGTGAGAATCAAACCCGATTCTTAACTTTTATTTCTTTATATTTACTTATTTAAATATCTCATCTATGTTCAAAATAATAGCACATACATCAAATTATAAAAATAAAGAAAGTCCTGGAAAGAAAATCAACAATTCAAAACACATACCAATGCACATAGCTGAAAAAATATACCTACTAACTAATATTGATTTGTCTCCCCTAAGTGATATCTAATACCCTGACATCCTATCTCTAAAAATGTTCACCGTTCCACTCTACCTTGCTTGCGATGTCCTTAGAATAAACACTTGTTCAGTCACAAATACGTTATACCGCTTCTAGCTAGAGTTGCTGTCCTAATAGTATACACGAAATGTCTCTGCTACTGGTTAAAATAATGCATCCTGAAAAATGGCTGACATCTCTCTCTCTCTCATATACTGTTATAGCCTCTCTGTCGGGTCTGGCCCTACCCCTTTAGTTTAGCTCTACCGCCTAGTTTTCCAACTCTGACAACTAGTCCTCCGGTTCTAATGTAACCGGTTCACCAATTCTGAACAGGAACTCTCTCTGATTTGGACAAAAATCTCTGTGGAGGTCTACATCTACGTCTTAGTTGGGCTCTCTCTCTGTCTGCAACTCAGTTCAATTCTACTGCCTCGTTCTCTATTCCGCTTATAACTCGCAGCAGAGTCATTCTGCTCTATAATTCTTGTTACTATCTACTAAGTTCTTGTCGATAACTGTGTGAGTCGCTTATGCTAGACTACACTCCTTGACTTGTTGATTCTTTCTGTCCCTCTGTCTCTATCCGAATGCGTATCTAAAGTTGTGTCTTCACTCTTTCTAACTGGTCAATATTAACTGTTGAAGTCTGTCTCGGGACTACCTACACTGCCTGTTCCTGAGTACCTCTCTGTCCCTCTGTCTCTATCCGAATGCGTGTGATGATGTCTGACCAACTGTCCCTCTGCCAAGTGTGTGTGAAGATGTCTGTGAAGATGTGTCTGAAGTGTCTCTGCCAACTGTCCCTCTGCCAAGTGTGTGTGAAGATGTGTCGAATCTACCATATGTATTCTATTTATCCACTGGCAATTTTCTTTGTTTCCAAATCAGTCATTGTCCTTTTAGTATATTTCTCACGGTCAAATCTATTTTGTTGGCCTGGAAAACCGAGCTAATTAATGAAACGACCCTCTACATTATTTGTGCGCAGCCCCAGTTCAATGTTTCCCGGGTCAGTGAAAATGCAGAATAGAAACTGCCAAGTGCCTACACGCACATCGAAAAGGCTGAGAATGTTCCCATTCTGGAATAAACTCAACGTGGTCGGAAAAGTAAGGTCGACATTGTAAAGGCTGTCCCAAATCCGAACAATGGCGAAGGTCGAAACTTTTCACGATGTGTTGCACGAGTAAGAAGCCGTCCCAGGACAAGCTTATGTGCCCCAAAAGACTGAGAAATGTTTCTAATCCGGAACATAGTCAGAAAGGCTACACTTTGGCGTAGATCATAAAGCCCGAATATACGGCGAAAGATGATCGTAAAAGAGCAAATCCTAGGGCAAGCTACCCTAGTAAATAAAACCTGGCACTAAATTGGATCTGCTGGCCTAGTCACTATAAGCGCATAATTTGGCACAACGTAAAAAAACGTTCTTGTCAAAGATCAATTATATATCACAATAAGAATGATGAAATTGGCCGTGATAAAATGTCCAAAATATTTCAATTTTCTTTTTTCTAGTATACACCTGTTTCTTTGATTTTGAGTTCCATGGTATGCAGAGGTATATGCTGTAACACTTTAATTCAAAAGCTAGTATATGGTTTTCCACTGCCTTTTTAAATGTTCATCATATTTCATACCCATACGTTGGCACTGACATTAGGACATTTGCAGCTTCCCTCCCTGAGCACATATTGCTATTTTGCTCAAGAACTATTGGAGGTCGGCTGGTGTTTTCATCACTCCGAGCTTTCGCCAGCTTCCACAATTTGTGGAGGACCAGTCAACGGTGGTTGCTACCCTACCAAAAGGGGAAGACTGGATCCCAACAGATGGTAGCATGACCAACTATCTCAACGTTATCATTACTCTTGGAAGAGAATGTAGAGATTGGGGCAACATGAAGGCTGATCTCGCAGTTAAGCAGCTGATAGAAGATAATGCAAGGGATGATGATGATGTATATACCGATGGGTCGGTTCAACGTGGTGAGAAGTCCAGCTGGGGTTTCTTGGCTAATGTGCATGGTAGGGTTGTTGCAGAGCGAAGTGGGGCATACAGGACACCTGCTTCTAGTATGAGGATGGAGGTTGATGCCGTTACTGCTGCTCTCCATTGGATTTCTGATATTTTATTTACTGGGGCAGTTGTTGTTATCTGACTCTCAGTCGATGCTTCACAAGATCCAGAAGGGCAGGTTTCGGTAGGAGTGGATGTCGTCTATAGAAGTTTCTAACCTCCAGCGGCTTACGTGGATATACTGTCCTGGGCATGCGGGTGTTTACGGTAATGAGAGAGCAGACAGGCTTGCATCAACAGCATCGATTGTTGGGGAGTTGAAGATGGATAAGGGGATGTTCTTCTGTCTCTTCGTGACTGTCTATTGGATGAGGACACTAAAATTGATGTTGAATCGAACCAACGATTTCGACAGTTTGAAGTTACCTGGTATACAAGTATTTCGCTTGTATTTTGACGCTGCCGCCTTGTAAGCAGTATTGGAAGTAATAGACTGGGTCGCTTTCCTTACCAGGACCTCTGCTGTCCAGTTGGGTTTATAATCCTTCTGCGCGCCTCTGGGAATGGTCTCCCGTGCCGCTTTCAGGATTGCTTGCGAGAGTTCATTTGCTAAGGATCGCATGTGTTTATTTTCATTTGTGTTGAGTAGTTCAACATTGGCATCTGACAGTGCCGCATATTGTTTCCAATTTGCTTTTTTGTAGTCCTACCGGGGAACCACATTTTGGCTCAGGTACAAAGTGGAAATCCACTTGCAGTTTGACGGGCATATGGTCGCAGTCTCCGAGTTGTTTAGAGACCAGACCGTACTTCTGTTTTTGTGGAGAGGTCGCTCGTTTGCGAAGAATAGATCAGGGGTGCTAGTCGTATGCCACCTTCTTGAGTAGAAGGTTGGCGGATCGTCTGGGGCATTGATACGGAATAGGTTATTCTCTGTCTCCCAGTCCTCGACTTCGACGCCTCTGCTATTCGTTTCTTGGTAGCTCCATCTTTCTGAAAGGCTGTTGAAATCACCGACTACCATGCATGCTGTGTTAGTTATAGTCATCGCCTCAAGTGATAGCGAGGTATCACTTGGGCAGTATAGGTTGTACAGAAGAATCTGTATTTCGTCAAATGTGATGAGGACGCCTACGATCTCTGCTGCGCCGGCGCCTCCTGTTGTCGTTTCGCACCAGCGTGAGGACTCCACCGTTGTGCCCCTCTCGATCTAATCTGAAGGTTTGATAACCTCTGATCCAGAACCTGTGTTGGGCATTTAGGTGTATCTTTTGTATGCACGCTACGTCTATCTTTCCTTCTGCAAGTCTTTGTGCAAGTGCTTGCTTTTTATGATGGAGACCTTCGGCATTCCATTGCCCAATGTTTAATCGTATTTGGCCAGTTTGGCCGTATCGAACAAGTAGTTTTATCCCGTGGGCCGCGGTCGCTGATTTGCCAATTCTCTCTCTCTCTCGCAATCCCTATTTGCCAATTCGGGGAACAGGGACCGTCGGTAGCAAAAGGTGGGCCCCTTCGAGGCATGGGGCCCAGCGCTCGTCCTGCCCGACGGATCTCCACAGGCGTAGATAATATCTTCTCACAATCCTCTTTTCTTTTGTAACAATTCTACTGTCATTAAATTGAATCAGGCAGTTTCAGTTTCAGTTTGGAATATCTTCATTGCACTCCGGACATGTCCATATGTGCTCCGATCTTCTTCACAATATCTCCAACAGCGTCGTCCAGCGACTGACCGTACCAGTTCTATTTTGATTGATGAGCCGACTCGTATACCTGTTGTACCGTTCTTTTCTTGCCACACCAATCTTTAAACCCAGTTCTCGCAATCTAGTAGTTGACGTTCTAGTAGTTGACGTGGATTGGTTTAGATGAAGGTCTTCTCTGCGGCCACGCTCTATGAGGGCGTTCACGATGTCAGCTCTGTCCATTGGCTGGCCCTCTGATATAGCGGCAGAGCCAGCCAGTCTGTCTGCTCTCTCATTGCCAACGACACCCATGTGCCCCGGAACAAAGACAAGTGTAATTCTGCAAATTGTTGACGCCTGCAGTTTCAGTTTTGCGTAAGTCGAAGGATTTGCTTCATTGCACCGGGTTCCGTAGCTCCAGCAACAATCCTAGGGGTCTCTGGAAAAACTGCACTCGTGAACAGAACGGCGCGATCCGGATTCGAACCCACGACCTTCGACTCACAAGGCAAAGGGCTTAACCACTCAGCCACAGAGACCCCCATAGCTGGTTCCGCTAACTCGCCAGATATATTGGTTACAAATCAGTTGTGGGACTCATTTTTCATGAATAATAAAAAACGATCTTTTTGTTTTGTTCCTTGAGTTCAATTATCATTCCGAATTGGTCTCTTTATGTAAAGAGACATTGGAACCTAGAACCACGGGGTGTGGGGGAAGGGAGGAATAAAGAAAGAAAGAAAAAGTAACAAACTAGAAACACAAAGAGAAATTTGGACGGTGGTCAAAGTTAGTCAGTCTATGAGAGGCCGAAAGAAGTTGTCTTTAGTCAATAGTCAAGTTATGTTAGAAGTGTCTTGTAAATGTCGAAAGTTAATGAAGTCAAGAAGTGTTTCGTCTTGTGAAATAATAGAGGAATTGGGAACGGGACAAGCCGGTTGTTTTTGTTTGTTACATAGGGGATTAAAGCCTAGTTAATCCGAGGCACGTCCCTTTTTGTTTGTTAAGAAGGAGATTAAAGCCTCTTTCAACCTAAGGCGAACCTTTTATTGGTTACATCAGAGCGTGTAGGCCAACAAACCTAAGGCGAACCTTTTATTGGTTACATCAGAGCGTGTAGGAGGCGAACCTTTTATTGGTTACATCAGAGCGTGTAGGCCAACAAACCTAAGGTAAACCTTTTATTGGTTACATCAGAGCGTGTAGGCCAACAAACCTTACTCAAACCTTTTATTGGTTACATCAGAGCATGTAGGCCAACAAACCTAAGGCGAACGTTTTATTGATTACATCAGAGCGTGTAGGCCAACAAACCTAAGGTGAACCTTTTATTGGTTACATCAGAGCGTGTAGGCCAACAAACCTTACTCAAACCTTTTATTGGTTACATCAGAGCATGTAGGCCAACAAACCTTACTCAAACCTTTTATTGGTTACATCAGAGCATGTAGGCCAACAAACCTTACTCAAACCTTTTATTGGTTACATCAGAGCGTATAGGTCAACAAACCTAAGGCGAACCTTTCATTTGTTAACCATCGAACGTCCAAGAAAGTGTACATAGAAGACAAAGAAGAATATCCGAGAAAACTTACAAATATTGACCTATATTTGCAATGACAGGAGAAACATCAACTATTATTACCAGTCCAAGGTCAAACAAAACCTTTATATAAACATCGAATTCTTCTCTCTATTGTCTATTCCCAGGTGAAAGATGTAGTTGGCTGTCCACTCTTGCCGTTAAGCGTAGGTCTTGATATTGTCTATCCATCTTTTTCTTGGTCTTACGTGTTAAGTGTTGGTAGGAAAATACTTTTTATCATCTGTCTTTTCACTTCCATCTTGATCTTTGAGAGTTGTAGTAATGGTGCCAGTTGGTAGGTCACTGCATTTGCTTTTTGTCACATTGTCTCTATTTCTCTATCTAGTTTTCCGTCCTCTGTGAAAATGCTACCTAAATATTTGAATTCAGAAACTTGCTATACTCTCTCTCTCTCTCTCTCTCTCTCTCTCTCTTTCTCTTTGCCTTTTTAACCCGGGTTGGGGCATAGGCCCTCAACCAACTCATGCCAAGTCTTCCTATCTCTAGCTATCTCCTGCAGCTCCCTCCAGCTCTTCTTTATATTGTTGATCTCCGCCTCCAAATCTCGTCTCCATGTATTTCTCGGCCTCCCTTCTTTCGCTGTCCCTGCGGGTTCCAGGCAAGGACCCTTCTTGTTATATTCCCTCCGGTTTTCGCAAAGTTGCTATACTCTGGTGTTATCTATTTGTATGTTTGTTTGGCTTGGTGTTCTGCTGATTTTCATAGTCTCTGTCTTTTGTTTGTTGATTTTCATGTTGTACTTTCTACAAGCTATTAGCAATTAATTCATGTGATGTTGTAGCTGATCTTCATAGATTAAACTTTGGTCGTCCGCAAAAAGCAATTCGTTGATTTGGTTGTTTAATTGGTCGTCGTGATCATTGTCTATATCAATAAGATCCTTTTCCGCACTGTGCCTCTTTCACTATTTTGTCTATATATATGCTGAAGAGAAGAGGTGAAGCACACAACCATGTCTTACTCCTGACTTTGTTTCGAATGAGTCTTTCATTCCGTCTGTTGTTCTTACCACACCGTGGCTATTTGTGTATATTGCTCTGATATTGTCTAGCAGTTGTTCCTTGATCCTATAGTTTTCTAGTGTTTTCCAAAGAATACTTCTATCTATTCTGTCGAATGCCTTTTCTTGATCGATGAATAAGTGTAGCTCTTTATTATATTCTATTGCTTTTTCACTCAGTTGTCTCAGAGTGAATAGAGCATCTGTGCATCCCACTCCTCTTCTAAATCCAAACTGTGAGGGCTTATTTGTGGGTCAGCTGTGTGTCTTATGCGCTGTTCTAATATTTTTGCGTATATTTTACCAGTGTGGCTTAATAGTGAAATGTCTCTGTATGTTTCGAATTCTCTTTTATTGCCTTTATTTTTCCATAATGGGACTATTACTGATTTTTGCCAGTCATCTGGTACTTTTCTTTCTGTCCATGCGGCTGTGAATATTTTATTTAACCAGTTTACATCTATTTATTTGCATGCTTTAATTGCTTCGTTGGGTATGCCATCTGCACCTGGTGATTTGTTGTTTGGTCTGTTCTTTATTGCTGTTTCAATTTCTTGGATCAATATATATGGTTCTGTTTCTTCACTTTCCTTTGTTGTGTATATATATTCAGTTAATTTATTAGGGTTGTAAAGTTCTTGAAAATATTCCTTCCATCTGATCATTCTATCTTGTCTGTTGAGTAATGGTGTTCCTTCCTTATTGTTTATGATAGTGGTAGGGTTGTAGCTATCGTCTCTCACTCGCATTGCCTTGACACTCTTAAAAAATTCTCTCGGTTTTGTCCTACATAAATCTGTTAGATGTTCTCCATATTTGCACCAAGTGTTTTCTTTCTCTTTCTTGACTATTCTTTTCACCTCTCTCCTGGCTAGATGGTATTGTACATAGTTGTTATGGTTTTTAGATTTCAACCATGTTTGGAAACAATGTTTCTTTCTGTGTATGGCTGTTTGTATCTCTTCACTCCACCATCCTATTTTTTATGAGCTTTGGCTGGTCCTCTTGTGCCACATACATTTAGTAAATTGTTTGATATGGAGGTTTTAAATACTTCCCGTTCCTTCTCGATGTTATCAATTCTCTTGGGTAAGGTGTTGTAGATCTGGTTCATTTCTTGATATAACTCGTCTCTGGTTGTTTCTTCCACCAACTTTTTAAAGTTTATAACAGTTTCTTTCCAATGTTTTGTTTCAGTTTTGTTTTTTGGTCTCAGCGATTGTCTTCTTTCAGTTACTACGACAGGTCGATTGTCGATATCAATGTTAATGTTTGGTATAACTCCAGCGTCTGTGATATATCCCTTCTGCCTGTATCTTAATAATAATAATTCCTCTCGTACCGTTATACGTTACATAGGGTCTGCAAGTAATTTCTCCATACCGCTCTATCCTGGGCAACTCGTTCAATCTCCTCCATGGAACTGAGTCCGATATTTCCTGCCTCTCTCAGCAAAGTTCGTTTCAGGGTCTCTTTAGGTCGACCTCTCTTTCTTGAACCCTTTGCATCCCACTTCAATGCCTGCTTTGACATTCGTTGCCTGTATCTTACAAGTATGTAATCAATCTGTGACACATGCACAAAATGTTCAGCAGAGACTGCCGCGTGCGACTGGGGAGCAGGAATAGGTCTACTCGTTATATTTTTTTTCAGGGTGGCTCTCTGTGGCAGTCGATACCAGGGCATTCTTGTCAGGTGCCCAAAACATTTAATCTGTTAAAAAAAAATATGAATTGTATGATTAGTCTTCTTCTGATCCCTCTTATGATTTCTTCATTTCTAATTTTGTCTCTTATTGTTACTCCTGCAGCTCTTTTATTTTTTTCTTCTTCTTGCGTTCGTTCGTTCGCGATCAATTTTATCATTCTGATTGTGATATATAATTGATCTTTGACAAGACCGTATGTTTACGTTGTGCAATTATGCGCCCATGGTGACTAGGCCCGTCCACCCGATTTCAACCAGTTGTTTATTTATTAGGGTAGCTAGCCTAGAACGATCCCAAACTTGGATCTACGCTTTTGGATCTATATTTTAGAAGGTCGTTTCAATCGGCGCTAGCAACGCAACTGATATTTTGTGCTCGCATTCATCACCCACCTCAGTTCTTCCGGGGATGTTAGTTGTTAATGCAACAGTACCTTACCTGGTTGTCCCAGGGAGGGCAGTCTCGTTAGGCATCACCCTCCTCAGTTCTTCTGGGAATGTTAGTTGTTAATGCAACAGTACCTTGCCCGGATGTCCCAGAGAGGGCAGTTTTGTTAGGCACTAATACGCAACTTTAGGATTTGCTCATGGCCAACCTTACCCAATAGGTCTATCTGCGCTTGGCCTTTTTTTTACGGAGTTTACCGCAATCTTCCCATGGGTCGCGACGATACAGTGTTTTCGGAGGCTCTTGCCATGCCCTTTGATTCATTACACATCGTTCTAATTATTCTTGCCCCACAGCTGGCAATTTGTTTGCGGCCTTTTCTCCGGTGAGTTGGAATTCGTTCACAAACGACTCGTACACTACTGTTTCTTACGTTTCTGTTGGTTCTCATTGTGCACACATTCACAATGTCTCTAGCTTGTTCGGACACAGAGCTCAACTCGGGCCCCCTCCTCAGGGCTCCGAGTTTCATCCTATGTGGGCTCAGTGTAACTCATATCGGACCTAAGCTTTTCTCCACGCAGGCCCACGTCTCTTTTCTGGATGCACCCCTCATCCATTCATGTTTATCCTTTCAGCTTTTCCTTTCGGTCGGGAGAAACAGACATTAATAGTCACTCTGGCATTCCGCTCGTTTGCGTTGCGAGCGGATCTCATCCAATATGACTATGTCTGCAACACTACTTATACCAGAGTAGCCCTCCCTCGATCCCTCTCCCTTAGCCAGACAATATCAGTTACCTGTTACCAAGGTCACCGCGTGGAGGTGGGGTAGGATCTTGAATAGTGTTAGCTCACTAATCCTGGCGCGGCGTTGTCCCTATCCGCCTTTGACCCGCAGCTCTTCTAAGGCACCTCATCTTCGTTGTTATGATTTTCCGCTGATTAGCTGCTATTATTGACCATGTTTGACACTGGTAAAATAGTATTGGCCAGAAAATCGTTTTTGTTATATTTGCTTCAGTTTTTAGCGGTTTCTCTTTATGTGACAACTGGGGTGTTAAATGCTCCAGTAGCCTACCTGATTAGCTTTATTTTGTGCATCGATTGCTGATTTCCTTATCGATACTTCCGTCTGCAGTGACAATTACCCCTAAGTGTTTGGCCTCATTGGTTTATTTAATTTCTATGTTCTGGAGTTGTATTGTAAAGTTTTCTGTTTGTTTGCTTATTGTCATTGTCTCTGTCTTTATTATATTTATTCTCACGTTGTACCCCCATTGATGTTAACTAAGCTCAAATGGTTCTGGAGAGATTCTTTGTTTTCTACAATCAGGTCGTCAGCGAATAAAAGTTCTGGAATGTTTTTAAAATTCATTAAACATAACACATAAAATTTCAAATTTAAACCATCTTCAAAATTGTATCGGGAACCCTCGCCGACGATACTGAGTTTAATTAAGCACTGCAGATGAGATGTGTTTGTGTAAGAAAGATCGAAGCACGTATGGTCATTAAAGTGCAGTGATTGCGGTCCTATTGGGATAAAAGTAGCCACAAAGCTGAAAGTTTACCAGGTCATAGTGCTAACTACGCTGCGAGCGAGACATGGACAGTGTATAACAGATACGCAAAAGGGGTCAAAAAGGCTCATGAGGTCATAGTGGTAACATGAGCCAGGGTTAGCGAGGGGGGCGCGCTAACCAAGACCCTGCCCCTAACCTCCACGCGGTGACCCTGGAAACAGACTCTGGTTCTGGTCTGGCTAAGAGGGGCAGGGATCGGGAGAGGAAACTACTGGTAGTGGTAGCAGTGCAATTACGGAAATACGATAAAGATACATACAAATAAAATAAAATGCACAAATCTCCTGACCGATGTCCAACAAGATATTGCCCAAGTCCCTGAACGCAAAGAAACAGCAACGAAACGTCTCAGACATGGATGAGAGGTGCATCCAGTGACCAAACGTATGCCCACGTAGGGCGAAGCTCGAAGCCCTGAGGAGGAGGCAAACATTGCCAGCCCGTCGGCAAGAATAAATAAGACAGGACCGTAACGAATAAAAGTCTACCCTCGTGTTGATGCGAGAGAAGATTGCAGCTGACCCCGCATTGGTAGCCTGGTGCAGATACATGTACTGGGCAAGGTTTGCCGAGCGCAAACGAAAAAGTTGCGTTTAGTGCATAACGAAACTACCCGCCCTGGAAAACCGTGCAAGGTACTGTGCGATTAAAATTAACATCCCCGAAAGAACTGAGGTTGGTGATGCCTAACGGAACTGCCAGCCTTGGGGCAACCGGGCAAGATTTGATTTCAGTCGTAACTAACATCCCCGGAATAACTGGGGCGGGTGATGGCGGCGAGCGTAAAATCCTCAGTTACGCTGATAGTGCCGACTGAAACGACCCTCTACATTGTTGTACTCGGCCCCATGCCAGTGCTTTCGAGGTTAATTGCAAATTGCCACGTACCGATACGCGTCTAGAAAAGGCTGAGAATGTTCCTTCCCGGATCAAACTAAAAATGTACGGTAAAGCAAGGCCGACAATGTACGGATCAAACAGGAAGTTCGGGTCTGAACATTGGCGAAGGCCGATACTTTACACGGTGTCTTATACGAGTAAGACGCCGTCCGAGGATAAGCTTACAAGCCCGATAAATATTTCTCAGTCAGAACGGGCATAAACAGCGTAACTCACTGTCCCGGCGTAGATCACAAAGCCCAAAAATACGGCAAAGCTGATCGTACCTAGGAAAGCTCACCGTAGTAAATCAAAAGCTGGCTGAAAACGAACACCCCACCCGAAGGATAAGCAACTGGGCTCCAATAGGTGCTGAAGGCTGGTGCACGTACATTACGTTCGGATGTTTTGCTGTTTATATATCACAATGAGAATGATTAAAACAGGCCTAGAACGATCGAAGAAGAAGATACGCAAAAAAACTAAACCACTTCCACACAAGCTGTCTATACAGAATACTAAAAATAAACTGACAGGACAAAATTCTAGATAGCGAAGTCATCACAAGAACAAAGATCCCAAGCGTCAACGCCTTGTCGCAGAAGGCCCAAGTGAGATGGGCTGGTAACGTTGCTCGAATGCCTGATAAACGCACCCCAAAACAGTTGATGTATAGCGAACTTGAAGGGGACAGACGTTCGGCCGGTGGACAGAAAAAACCCGCTTTAAAGACACTCTTGAAGTGTCTCTGAAATGCTTCGATATAGATACAAAGTGCTGGGAATCCCTTGCGCAAGATCGCCAAATGTGGCGCTGTAACAATACAAGAGGAACCCTCATAGCTGAGAATCATCGTGCCGTTGAGGCACAGAGAAAACGAGCTGCGCGAAAAGGCAGAACACACAACACTCGCATGTCTAACCTTGATCATGTATGCCCCACCTGTAGTAGGGGAATGTGTTCTACGACTGGACTCTCCAGTCACCTCCGCACACACCAGAGAGGTGCAACAGAACACGTCTGAGACTGTTGTCATCATCGCTTGCGACAGACGGCTATTATTATTATTATCTAGAAATAAAAAAGGCGAAATATCAACACACGACGTAAAAATACGAATGATTCTGCCAACCAAAAATTTTTGACCATACTTTGTAAAAAAATCCGACCAAAGTCAAGATTGTTCCAAGGACAATACGATTGACTTGTGTTGCTTTTGCTTACTACTGGGTTCTTTAGGACAGACAAAAAACTTACTTGTTGACAAGGTAATGATTAATATCAGCAAATATAAGCATCATTAGTAATATGTAATAAGTTGTTGTTTTATTAATATACTTCTAACCGACAGAACGACATGCAAACTTAAATAATAATTTTTTTGTGGATACTATATCAATATAAAGGACAAAGGTAGTGTAGTGTACTGTACACTGTAACACTGTGTTAACTGTGTACTGTAAGAAGTGTATGATCCAGTTGATTTACTCTACCTACGTGATCTCATCCCCATCAGCACCATGGCACATTGTGATTGAATTCAGTGATTGTTATTTGCGTGTCTAGTGTCGATCATGACATCGCATCAAGTTTTAGAATGACGTTTCAAAGGACAAATGTCACAAATGTTAGTTAAGTTAGTATAGTAAGTTAGTATTTAGTATTGTTAGTTATTAGTTATTTATTATAAGTTTTAAAGTATAATAATATAATAAATATCATATTAATATATCACATGATGATGATAATGACAAAATGATAATGATGACAGTAAAGAATAAGATATATAATAATACAGCTAAGACTCAAGACTACACTGACTACAGTAACATTGTGTTTTGTATGACCACAGACATTCATTCATTGTGACTGTCAAAATCTTGTGGTATGTATATACAAAATATAAAGTGTATTATTAACTAATTAAGTATGTTATGTCCCAACTTCATGCACCAAATACATTGAATTTGAAAGACAACAAATGCAGTGGTTAGAAAATTTAATGAGAAGGAAATACATTACCACCAATAACAGCACGCAATAAAAAGAGATCAGGTACTCGAGCCAAGGGAAGACAAAGATGAATAGACAATATCAAGACTACACAAAATAAACACTGACATAACACAAGGGCTACTCAAATGGCCCTGGAACGCAAATTAAAGCTCCCATCCATACGCTTAACGGCAAGAGTTAACAAACATTTCAACCAATAGACCTTCATCGGGGTATAACAGAACAACCAAGTAGTATCAAACATTCTGAGAATATGAAAAATAGTAAATCGAAACAATGCAACATGAGAGAATCCTGTGTCCGAACAGCAAGTTCTGGATTTAAACTCACAAACAACCTGCTGCCTTGCAGGTAGACTGGGGACAGCCAAAGGCTGACGGAGAGTGAATCCAGTAAACGCTGGCTGAAACTGGACATGTCGCCAAAGGATAAGCACCAGAGCTCCAAATGGTGCTGAATGATGTGACGTAAAAACGTTCCTGACAAAGGCTGTTTATATACCACAACAAGAATGATCAACTGGCCCAAAATAACCCAAATAATAAATTGGGATAATGGCCCAAAAAAACCGATCGACAAGAATAAAGAAGAAACTCACAAACTATAGAATGCAAGGCAAACTGCTTTACAACTACCCCACAGAGATCCCATTACTGCACCAGATTGGTTAGTTTACAGTGTTCCTTCCACATGACTAGAGTTTATAACAACTCTTGCTCACTTGATGCTTTTATTGAATATATGGGATATTTCATTGGAGGCACCACTGCCACCTATTGGCTTATATTGCAGTTGGCACTTCAAGCCTTAGTGTTGTCATCCTATCCACCACCTGTGGTTGCTTTGGGAGAAAGTGATCTAATTTTCTTAGTGTTACACAAATATTAAGTCTCTGACATGTAAATGTTAATGACATGTGCAGCGACAGTTAAACTAGTCTTTGAAGCATTAACTGAAACATTTTCTCATGTATTTTATGCGATCGACGTCATGGCCCCCTTTTGCATTCTCATGCATGCTGTCTTCTGCTGCAGCAGCCATCCTAAATTCAATTTGCTCACCGTAACCATGAGAAGTTGATTAGCATACCTTCTCTCTCTACCATGAAGACGACACTGTCTGGCATGCCCAAACTTCTAATTCTCGCACTTGTTCTAGTGTCTATATTTTCTCATGTACATTACCACAGATGCTTGGAAGAGCAGTTGTGCGGCGGTTGTCATCACTGGCGGAACCACTTCCTAAAATCACCCATGGTAGTTATCGTGTACCAAACTCTACAGGGTACAAAAAACTTATGGAAAGGCAAAATCTCTTCTGTGTAAGTATGATTTGTGCATGTTTTATGTGTTCATTTTAATGATGCTATATATATCACATTATCATTGCAGATTGTCATTATAAGACTGAGGTGGAGAGGTAATGGTCATGTGTGTCTTGTATACCAGTAGAGGTATTGGTTAAGACACCTTTCCAATGGGAAGAGAAGGCATTGACATCGAAGGGATACATGGAGAAAAACTGGAAAGAGAGTTGAAAGATTTGGGCCTGACATGGGAAACAATTGATAGAAAGGTGGCAGAACAGCAGTAATGGAAATATTTTGTGGAAGCTTTATTTGTGAATGGGACACGAAGAGGATTTAGATATATCACATTACTGAGAGAAGCCAGAAATATTCAGACCTAATTCCAGATATTGAGCGCGCTGCCAGGAATAGAGTGGTGTGGAGAAATTGCCCTATGTAACGTATAATGAATGTGATGAGAGGAATGCTATAATATATAATATACTAATTTGATTTCATAATACAATAAAATATTTACATTTGTAAACTTGTTTATAAAATATAAGTGCTTTCATTCGGTACTTATCTCCAGTTATTGTAATACAATCTCGTACTTTTATTGCATGCACCTAGTGTGGATGACACCTCTCTCAGATCCCTATGTTGTATTACTTGTATCACTAGAATTTCTAATTGTAAAAATGTGCTAGAAACTGATACATCAGTGTCAGAATCAATATATTTCTCATCATTCAAGTAGTAGCATATTCCTTGCGGAACGTCACATTCATCACAGCCAACCTGAAAAGCTCTCTGTCTCTTGCAAGTTCTCCTGCCTCTTCTTTCGTCATGTTCAAGATTTCTTTGATGTCCTGCTGCTACCTTTGTCTTGGTTGCCCCCTGCCTTGTTTTTCAGGAACCATGCCTTCCATTACCTTTCTCTCCAGGCCACTGTGACATTTAATGTGGCCAAAATATTTCATCTTCCTGGACACATTGTTATTTATGATCCAACGCTCTTTGAGATGCAGGTCTTGTAGGATGTCTTTGTTTCTTCTCTGTCCAGGATGTTCTAAGAACTTTTATATAGCACCTTGTTTCAAAAGCTTCAATTTTGTGTTTTAATGTTTGTGTTGTGGTCCACGATTCGCATCCATATGTTGCCACAGGCATGTTCTCAGAAGTCTTACTTTTGTTTCTTTGCTTGTGTCGTGACATAGTTTCTTCACGCTGACCACTTTCTGGAAAGCCATCATAATCATTAGATATATGTTCTATCCATTTTCTAGTTGCAGCAGCTGAAACATGCTTTAGTCTTGTTGAAGATGATTGACTCATTTCGGCAGAAAATTGACAAAACTTGAAGTATACACATTTTCCAAATAATTGTAGAAGTACAATATTTCACTGCAATGTTTGTGTTTTAAAAGGAAGTGATGTACATCTTTATTTCAAGGATAAAGCTTTATAAAGTCCTCCATATATCATGGACAGTATAGCTATACAAATGAAACTCAAAATCAAAGACAACTGGCTGATTCTACAAATAGGAATGATAAAATTGAAGTATTTTGGATATATAAAAAGACACAAAGGGTAGGAGAATATGGAAGGAGCCATCCCGGCAAAGAGAAGAGGAAGACCACAGAGAAGATGGATTAAGAATGTAACTGATGATTTGAGCAAGATGGCTACAGAGGCAGGACATCTGACCTATGAGAGAAATTCTGATGGACTGTTAGCGTGGCAAAGTTCTGCTCAGGATAAACTATGTGATGATGATGAGTTTCATAAAGTTTGTGTGTAAAGCATTTTTAATTTTTTGGGGTAACATTTTCTGAGCAGGTATGTGTTTGAATTCCAGTCCTAAAGTATGTGTTTAAATTTCAGTTCCGCATGTAGTCAGTCCTGGAGTATGTGTTTCACAGGTCAATCCCGCCTAGCTGAAGGACAGCTGCATTAGAGACTGGCTAGTTAACCCTCTTATTCCCAGCCCTTCAGAAAAAGTTACTACAGAATTCCCAGGGCAAGGGAGATAACCCAGCAACAATGAGAAGTGCTCGTGAAATAAAATTCATAACAAATACAATTTCTAATCAATATTTGTGATTTAAAGTCCAATTTACAGTTCAATGGATGAGGTACTAGTTTGTAAACACGTATGTTGTCATTACCATGCAAGTTGGATGTAAAAATTATACAAGTGAAGAAATATAAAATGAATGACAATATTGAACGTATGTTTCACTAAAAATGTCAGTTTTATTGAGGATAAATGTAAATTGAAAGGTTGAAAAGCAATCTCCTAACAGAGGTTGATTTTACATGTGGGACAGCTATCACTTGTTTCCACACACCTTTGTGGTGCAGTCCTCATCTTCATTTAGAAACACTAACTGCGGCTCTGCCACACAGTAGAGTTGAGTCCGTTGATGGTTGGCATGAATGGAGTTGATCAGTCCTGCAGTATCTGGGAGTTTATCAGTCCTGCAGTTGCCTAGCCTGCATGTTTGTACGGGCATGAGGGCCCTCATACAATCAAGACAGAGATTCAACCTTGCACATGTCCATATTGTCCTCATAGAACGAATTTGGAATTGACATTGAAGTACAAATATTTGCTGATACCTTCAAATCTATTTCTTGACACTATATTTGACAAAGCAGGCACATTCAACAGTTTATCTGTAAACCAAAACATTCTGTAGTAAGGTAACTGGTGAGTTCGACACATATAGTTTACATAAAGAAAGATATTGATGTAATGAAAAATACAGTGTCCATGAAGGATCTGGATTTTCCTGAATTTTCATAGAGCAAATGCGCTGGTTAGCTCTGTCTAGTTCTAAAAATATACCTCGCGTAAAAATCGCGCGTGATGTAACGACGTAATGACGGTAATCACAAATAGATAATACTCTGAATCAATGTCATTTGCAGAACCTATTTCTTCACTAAATTGTTTGATATTGATAGTGCTCAGCTGTTGCGACTATTCTCTCTCAATTTTACAACCTGGGTGGACGGAGGGAGCGGCGGTGTTCGCATCCATCGACAATCGTAATTCATCGTAACTAATAGTTACGCAAATCGTCATAAACACTAGAACTAGCGTCGTATATTTTCGCACGCAAATCTTGAATTAATTATATCTCAATCCGATTTATCCACGATCTCGCAGGTAAATTTTCCATCAACTGAATCATAAATCAAGACAAGTTTTCCAGAAAATAAAAGGACTTTTTAAAATATTCGCTGATACGAAACCAAATACACTAGAAACACACAGATTTCTAAAATGGCATCAGCCATTATCGGCAATGACATCAGGGCTAAATTTAGCGTGTCTATTCGCAAGGAAAGATATAGAAAAACGATTTAAAAAGGTATATACCCGCGAGGTAACGGCCGCTACAGGTTTATACCGATAACGCGATTTGGCCGCTCCAGGAATAAGAGGGTTAACTCTCCCCAAGAAAAGAGTGATTTACCATGTTTTTCTGACACATATCAAATTCTAAACATGGGAGGATCAGATCATTCATGGGAACAATGTCGCATCAGGATTAGTGGAGCTGGCACTAATCAAGACCCTGTGTCCCAAATCATCGAAAAGCATAGATCCGGCCAAAATATACAGCAGAATGGATCACTCCCTAGGGCTAGCTGGTCTAGTCACTATAGACGCATAATATGATGGCACAACGTAGAACAAAGGATCAATTAAATATCACGATAAGAATGATAAAATTGACCGTGAAAATTGAACGAAGAAGAAGACCATTCATTATAGCATTTATTTCTTATGTCCAGTAGTGTCAATCAGCAAATAAGAATATGGTCTCTCTCTCTCTTTGCCTTTTACCCCGGGTTGGGGCATAGGCCCTCAACCAACTCATGCCAAGTCTTCCTATCTCTAGCTATCTCCTGCAGCTCCTCCAGCTCTTCTTTATATTGTTGATCTCCGCCTCCAAATCTCGTCTCCATGTATTTCTCGGCCTCCTTTTCTTTCGCTGTCCCTGCGGGTTCCAGGCAAGGACCCTTCTTGTTATATTCCCTCCGGTTTTCGCAAAGTGTGTCCTATCCAGCGCCAGCGTCTTTTTTAACCTGTTCGTTCACTGGAATCTGTCTTGTTCTCTCCATAAGTTCCTCATTTGTGACCCTATCATACCATCTTATTCCCTCTATTCTGCGCAGACACCAGTTGATGAATGTTTGCAATTTATGCGCTATTGTTTTAGTTGTTCTCCATGTTTCTGACCCATACAGTAGAACTGCTTTAACATTAGAGTTAAATATCCGAATTTTTGTTCTAGATTTGATTTCTTTGGACTTCCAAATGTTTCCCAGTGCAATGAAAGCTCCTCTTGCCTTCTGTATTCTTATTTTAACATCTCTATCTGTTCCACCCTCTTTGTCTACGTTGCTGCCCAAATATGTGTATGATTCTACCTCTTGAAGTGGGATTTCCCACAGGGAGATTGAGTTGTCGTTTGCTTGGTTAATTCTCAATATCTTTGTCTTTCCCTTATGAATGTTCAGCCCTAGTTGCTGGGACCTTTGATTCAATGTGTTAGCTTATCCTGCATCTGATTTCGTGTATGTGACAGAAGGGCTATATCATCAGCGAAGTCCAAATCATCTAGTTGCTCTGTCAGAGTCCATTGGATTCCATTTCTGGTGTTAGTTACTGTGGTCTTCATAATCCAGTCTATTGTCAGTAAGAACAACAAAGGTGATAGAAGACATCCCTGACGCACTCCTGTTTCTATTCAAAAAGTATCTGTTAGTTTACCTTCATGAAGAACTCTACATTTCATATCTGTATATGTTGCTTTTATTAGGTTAATAATTTTCTGTGGGATTCCATAATGCCTCATTAATTTCCAAAGGGTTTCCTTATCAATACTGTCAAAAGCCTTCTCATAATCAACAAATCCGATATAAAGTGGGGATTTCCATTCAATACTTTGCTCTATTATTATACGTAATGTGGCTATCTGGTCAGCACAGGATCTATTTGGTCGGAAGCCTGCCTGTTCATCTCTTAGCTTTATATCGATGGCATCTCTCAGTCTCTCCAGGATGACTCTGCTTAGTATTTTCCCAGGTACTGACAACAGCATTATTCCCCTATAGTTTTCACACTTCTGAAGGTCCCTTTCTTTGGTAGCTTCACCAGGTATCCTTCTCTCCAGTTTGCTGGTATTTCTTCGGTCTCCCAGATTCTGCTAAATAATTTATACAGTATTTCTGTGGATGTGTTTATGTTGGCTTTAACCGCCTCTGCTGGAATACCATCTGAACCGGCCGCTTTCCCATCTTTTAAAAGTTTAATGGCTTTACTAATCTCCTCCTTGGATGGTTTCTCACAGTTGATGTCCAAGTCAATTTCTGCCGGTTGGATATCTGGGGGTTTGTAGGTGCTGGTCTGTTCAGGAGTTCCTTGAAGTATTCCATCCATCTTTCCATTTGGTCTCTAACATTAGTGATAGTTTCCCCACTACTATTTTTGATCAACCCATTTGATGGTCTGTATTTTCCTGCTAGCTTTCTAGTGATATTGTAAAGATCCCTAAGGTTTCTTTTCCTGCAGCTACCTCTGCTTCTCTTGCTAGATCTTCTACGTATTGTCTTTTATCTAACTTTATTTGTTTCTTCACTTTCTTGCTAGCTTCTGTGTACTTTTCCTGGGCTATGGCTTTGGCAGTTCTAGTTTTGCTATTATTTAAATCTGCTTTCCTCTTTTTCCTTTCTTCTATTTCCTTGAGAGTTTCTGGAGTTATCCATGCCTTATGATTCCGCTCCTTCTTTCCTAATACCTCTGTGCATGTTTCATTCCAAATATTTTTGGCTTGCTGCCAGCATTCTTCCGCACTCACCTCATCTTCTAATTGCGCAAAACCTCATACTTATTAGAGACTGTGACCGTGAACTGTTCCTTTGTTTCTTGACTTCTGAGGTATCCTACATTATATTGGTGTCTATGTTCATGGGATGTTATGTATCGCTTAAGCTTCAGTTTAATTTTACTTATCAGCAAATGGTGATCCGAATCTACATCTGCCCCCTTAGGACCCTTACATCTTGTAGAGATGACCTGAATTTCTTGTTTATGCATATGTGGTCAATTTGATTTTCTGTTCTGTGATCTGGTGATACCCAGGTTGCTTTATGTATTCTTTTATGTGGAAAGACACTTCCACCTATGACGTATTGATTCGTTGCACAGAAATTAGTGAATAGTTCTCCATTTTCGTTCATTATTCCTAGTCCGTGTTTCCCCATGATCTCCTCGTAGCCTATGTTGTCCGAACCTATTTTGGCATTGAGGTCACCCATCAGAATTTTGATGTTCCCATTTCTCTGATTACCTATAGTATTTTGAAGTTTTATGTAAAATTCCTCTTTTACTTTTTCCTCTTTATCATTGGTAGGTGCATAACACTGGGTCACATTCAAGAATACTTTCTTTTGGTGGTTCTGAATGTTGCTGTGATTATCCTAGGACTCACTGCTTCCCATTTTATTAGTGCAGTCTCCGCTTCTTTAGATAGCATTAAAGCCACTCCTTCACTATGGGGGCATTTTCTTCCATATGGCCTGAGAACAACATTGTTTCTCCTGTGTTTAGACGTTGTTTGCCTGCACCATTCCACCTAGTTTCACATAATCCCAAGATGCCAATCCGTGAAATTTCATCTCATTTACAACCTGTGCTGTCTTTCCCATTTGATACATACTTCTAACATTCCAGGTGCCAATTCTGGAGCTTTTCCTAGGTGAAAGGAAGATAATCTGCGTGTAGACTCTTGCGGCTTTCTCTGCATCGCTTCATACCTCTTCTAGAAGAGCTTCCTTTCCTCTTGGTTGGCACAGTTTTTATTTTATTTTTATGTGACTTGTTCATGGTTGGTTGGATTTTGTGGCTAAAATTTTCTACTGGATAGGGTAGCCAGCCCTACGCCAAACCCCACCTTAGTCGCCTTTTACGACATGCCTTGTAGGTCGCAGTGCTGCTACTCTTTGCCCTTGGGCCCCGGCAGCACACGGCGAAGAATATGGTACATCCACAAAATTATAATGTGATTATACCTAGTTTGAGCCTACACAACTATATATTCTTGGATTGGATTCATTTTTTTACTGTTTCATTTCTTTTTCTATTTTCATGTTGTATTAGATTGCTTTGTTGTAGCCAGATAAAGGTCTATTGATCAATTAATTAGTGTTGCTACTAGATTATTTATTTTAGTCAAACTTTAGTAAATAAAAACCCAAGTAAATAAAAAGCATCACAGAAATCATATGTGTTGGCCTACTTGTAGGCGCATAACTGGCACAACATACAATCGCTCTTAGGCTCAGATCACATAGAAATCACAAAGAGTGGTTTAACAAGTGGTCGATATGGAGCTTTCAAGAAGAAATCAAACTGCCAAATCTATTTTATTTCCAGATTTACTATAACTGCTCAAGTAAAAAAAAAAGTAAGACTGAAATACCATCTAACAAGACACACACGTTTTAATTGGGGCTCGTTAATTGTTATGGGAAGGGGGGGTGTTATGTGTTTACATTGATACTGTATTTATAATTGTTTTTATCTATTTTTCACAGAGAGAGGATGGCACTATGGTGTGGCAGAAATCAGGAGGTGATTCTATTCTGTACAATGGAACCATAGTTTTTGCTGTAGTTGGTACAATTTTGAATGTTGGTGTTTTATGGAAACTCATCAGTCCACCCAAAAACTAGTCATAAATTGACAGTGTTGGCACCTGAGATTAGGCCACAGTTCCAAAAAGAAAGCTAAATAAGCATGCCATGATTTCAGTAGTTTTATATCATTTGTTGGATATAAATTAAAATTTTCAGTGTATTACTTTACTGACTATAGTTGTTGTTCTATTGAATGTTATTTATTTCTTGTAATCTAAAGTTTTATAGCATGCACACACACACTAGAAATACAAGCAGCACCAACCAAGTCTTCAGTCACCCTCAGCAAATATTGAAGGGTATGGATGCTTAAATATAGAAGAATAGGCAGAGTTTCATGGACAGAAAAACCTACAAAAAACAAGATTTAGGTAAACTAGGCATGAAGAAACAATTGTTAAGAGAAATCAAATTGAGGCAAATAAAGTATTTTGGGCACATAAAAAGGCATGACACCTTGATAAAATCTTTACTAGAGGGGAAAGTTGTGGGGCGAAGAGCAAGAGGAAGACCGAGAGATAAGTGGGAGGAAACTTTAAGAAATGGACAGGTTACAGTCTGGCAGTGTGCAACACCAAAGCAAAAGACAGAGGATGCTGGAGATTCATTGCAGCCAACCTTCGTATGGAGACGGCACCAATGATGATGGATGCTTATGGTTTCTATGATCTGTTGGATAAAAGTGTTCCTCTCTGCCCAGTCTACTTAAGCAGCATTTTAGTTCAAATTATTTCTAATAATAGATGCATCATGGGATTACAGATAGCGTAGTGAACACACTGAGTTAGTGCTGCATGGATATTCCAGGGTTCAAGGTCAGCTTGGGCACAAAATGCGATTGGACTACAGGAAACCCTGATCCTTGTACTGTGATTTCCTGAAGGGTATAATCTAGATCTCTGGGAGGGACCACCAGTCAACAAGGTGGTAGAATGTACTGTGATTTCTTGAAGGGTATAATCTAGATATCTGGGAGGGACCATCAGTCAACAAGGTGGTAGAATGTACTGATTTCTTGAAGGGTATAATCTAGATAGAGGGACCATCAGTCAACAAGGTGGTAGAATGTACTGTGATTTCCTGAAGAGTATAGTCTAGATCTCTACGAGTGACCAAGTTACAATCAACAAGGTTGTAGAATGTACTGTGATTTCTTGAAGGGCATAATCTAGACCATAGGTTCCCAACGGGTGGCACCGCCACTGGGGGGCTGAGAAGTTGTAGAGGGCGCTGGGTTGAAAAGTAAATTTTGGGAGGCTTTGAGGACCATCCGCTGCCCCCTTAACCCGTTAGCTGCTAAGGATGTATATATATGTTTTTCCCATTCACATCAAAAGACGCATTAACACGTCTGCTATTATCTCTACTCGGTGGGCTAAAGACGTATTAACACATTATACATTGCTACTGTCAATGCTATAGGCGTACATTCACGTTTGTGACTTAGAAACAAAGAGTAGCTATTTTTAGCTCAGCCTTCGGAAAGTATGTAGCAGCGAAAGGGTTAAGCTGAAAATTCAAAGTCACGCATGTTCGCTTAGTAAAAGATGAAAACATTTGTCAAGAACTATTATTTACGAGAACATTAGAAACGGACAATAAAGAAAAATCTATATTTGACGTATTGGAATACCATGGAACGCTACAGCTAGTTGATTTCATCTTTGAAAAAACTGTCCCAAATGTAGTCGCTGTGCATTGTGTGATTCTCCGACGTTTTGTCACAAATCTTAGTAATTGCCTTCATCGCGCACTACAGCATGTAATTACATCAGTTAACATGACCAGAAGAAAATACTCTCAGTGAAAGATTATTTAGAAAGCTCTGTGATGAAAACGATGAAGACTTCAATAGTTTACTAGTGCACACAGAAGTTCGTTGGCTATCAACAGGTACCTCTCTAAAATGATGTTAGGAACTTTGAATCAATTACAAAGTTCTTTTTTGAGAACAAAAATGATTCTTTTAGATAGATTTTATTGAAAAGTTATAGCAATATTGCTTATTTGACAGATTTATACAACAAAAAGGTAAAGGTAAAGTTTGCCAAGGGACAAGTCCTGCTGGACGTAGAGTGTGAATTTATTAAACCAAACAGGTATTTTGTTTAAATAAAGTATGCCAAGAGAAAGCAGCAAGTCATACAAAATCATGCCATGAATGTTACATTCATTGCTTCTCGAAAGTAACAGGATGAGATCAAATTGTATATTGCAAGGGTGTGGTCATGTACATCAGCAGACATGTGCGATACTATCAGGTTAACACAAACAAAATCTCATAACACAAAATATGATGATAGAACAGGTAAAATTGAGCATGGACAGTCTTTATTAATACAACATTATCAATACAAATGAACAAAACAGAGCCAGGGATGAGAATACAGATAACATATGTACATTAAGGATAGAAAATTGGGCATGTTATGTTGCATGTGATAAGTGTAGCACAAAACAATTCTGTACAAACCAAGTCTAAAATTAATGATCCCAAATCTTCTTCTTCGCGTTCGTTCTTTATGACCAATTTTAATCACTCTCTGTGATATGTTTGATCTTTGCCAAGAACGGTATACGTTGCACATTGGTTTGGTAGGCCCCTAAACGCATAGACTTCTAGACGTTTAGGACACATGCATCCAATTTCAGCCAAACCTCTTTAGTCGCCTCTTATGACATGCATGGCAGGTAACAGTGGTTCTATTCTTTACACCCCAAATTTGGGCCCGGTTACCACTCGGGCGATGATCCCAAATGTAATATAGAGCATAAAAGCAACCATACAAAACAATTCTGTACAAACCAAGTCTAAAATTAATGATCCCAAATGTAATATAGAACAAAACAGCAACCATACAAAACAATTCTGAACAAATAAATTTGCTTCCACACTGTTGGATTTTGAACCAGATATGCTTGGGTTGTGATCACTACCGCTTTCACTACAGACGCCCACATTTATTACTACATAGCTTAAACTGAAGATATCTCAAGTCCTTATATGCTTGTTTGGCATGTGATAACAGCTGAATGATTTATCATAAGTGTTTACTGATAACAGAATTATACTCTAACATGTACATAAGTGTTTACTGATAACAGAATTATACTCTAACATGTACATCAACTAGACTCGCCTGTGTTTTACCGGGGCTCGAAGGAACAAAGAATAGTAACACTGTGACCTACAAGGCATGTTGTAAGAGGTGACTAGGGAAGCTACCCTACTAAATAAAAAGCATAGCAGAAATTGAATGTGCTGGCCTACATGTAGGCGCATAAGTGGCACAACGTACAATCACCCTTAGGTTCAGGTCACATACAAATCACAGATAGTGGTTTAATAAGTGGTTGATATGTAGCATTCGAAGAAGAAGAAGATAGCAGGCAAACAGAAAGAAAAAACTGGCACATAAAAATCATTTTCAAACATAGAGAAAAATGTAAGAAACATCAACGACTGAGTAATTAATATGTCAGATGGCACATTAGTTTTTGTAAATTTATGACAACTATTAGTACTTCGTCTTCTTCAAACGCTCCATATCGACCACTTGTTAACCACTCTGTGTGATTTGTATGTGATCTGAACCTAAGAGCGACTGTTGTGCCAGTTATGTGTCTGCAAGTAGGCCAGCACATCTGATTTCTGCGATGATTTTTATTTACTAGGGAACTTCCTAGGTTCTACATTAGTCACCTCTTACGACATGCCCTGTAGGTCACAGTGGTACTATTCTTTACTGCCCTTGCGGGCCCCGGCACCACACGGCCGCAACTATTTGTATAAATAAGAAACTAACATTAAACATAAGAATAAACTAGTAGCAAATGTAACAAGTAAAAATATTTCTTATAATGTTAACATAAAAATGGTTCTTATAATGTTAACATAAAAATGTTTCTTATAATGTTAACATAAAAAAATGTTTCTTATAATGTTAACATAAAAATGTTCATGGAAATTGATTGATAGATCCATCATCATTGCACTTCGGTGAGTAACCATGTGTGCTTCGACCTCTTTCGTACACAGGAAGATCTCAGCTGCAGTGCACGCACTCCGTAGCACTGACAAGGGTCCTCGCTGTAATTTTAAAGATGGTGAAGATATTTTTGAAGGAATTTTATTTTAAAAAATCTTTGCTAATGAATATTGCCCGGGAAGCAGCTTTCCAGCCTGCTCTACTCGATTTTAAACTGCCAAGTGTTCTTTCATGTGCTCAAATTGAACATAGGACCTACATTTTATCATCCGTCTCCGACAGGACTAGGAACTCGATCTCACCTACACTGAGGGATCTCTGGAAAAAATATTAGAAGGCTCCATGAGGGAGCAAACCTGGTACCTTTGGCATGAGAGATGGGCACCTAACCTCTATGCCAGAGACCCCTTAAAAAAACATGATGTTAGATGTGAAACAAATCAAGAAGTGAATAAATGACCAAATATTTCAATAAGAGAAAAATGTTTACATTTGTTCATCTGAGAAGAAAACAGGACTATGGTAAAATTTACAGTCTGTTGCAACCAAATTTTGATGTGATGATGGCACTTGATCTGATAATTGAGAAACTGGTGCGAACCAATGTCTAGGATAGCATGAATTTGAAGAAATACTGAAAGTCTACTAAATATGCTTGCAGTTTACTAGTCTGCATTTGTATTGTCTCTTGATTTTGTGTGTAAACATTATGTGTAAGATTTTGTGTGTAAACGTTATGTGTAAGATTTTGTGTGTAAACGTTATAAGATTTTGTGTGTAAACATTATGTGTAAGATTTTGTGTGTAAACGTTATGTGTAAGATTTTGTGTGTAAACGTTATGTGTAAGATTTTGTGTGTAAACGTTATGTGTAAGATTTTGTGTGTAAACGTTATGTGTAAGATTTTGTGTGTAAACGTTATGTGTAAGATTCTGTGTGTAAACGTTATGTGTAAGACTGTGTGTGTAACTGTTACAGATATAAATAAGACTGCGTGTAACTGTTACAGATAAGACTGTGTGTGTAACTGTTACAGATAAGATTGTGTGTGTAACTGTTACAGATAAGATTGTGTGTGTTACTGATATAGATATGATAAATGGACAAATTTAATTGCACAAACTAATTCTCATAATAATAGCAACACACTTGAGAATTGCTTCAAATGTTCAATATGTAAGGAACTAGAATATAGGTTTATCCACTGTGAACTCATCTATAACTCTTCATCAGTTTCCCCATGCTCAGATATTTAAACGGTATAAGTCGATTCCATAAATTCAGTCATCAGCATAGGTACTTGTGGTTGCTACAATAATTTGTCCTTCAATGTAGTCGTTGTGGCCAGGAAGGAGTGTTCAAGCTATTGAATACAAAGCATGTTTGCAGAATGTATGAGGGCCATTTTGGAATATGCAATGGTCAGTTTGAGCAGTTTTTTGTTGTGGAGATGGAAATCTGGAATTAAAAAAACTTTTCAACATTATCTAGTTCAGATGTCGTCAAGAATTAATATCAAATGTGAAGAAAGTCTAAAGTAAAAAAAACCAATTTCAATCTGGCACATGGAAAATGGTGCAAAATTATAATCTCTGGGTTCATTATAAGGAACAACAACAAACCAAAGTAATATTGTTGATTGATATGACCATCATAAATGCACTACGATGAGTAATCATGTGTGCTCTGATCTCTTTCTTATACAGGAAGATCATAGCTGCAGTTCATGAACTAGGTTCCCAATGTAATTTTGAAGATTGTGAAAATATTTATGTAGGAATTTTATTTCTAAAATTTTCTAATGAAGTTTGCTTGGGCAGCAGCTTTCCAGCCTGCTCTTCTCAATTTTGAACTGCCAATGGTTCTTTTATGTGCTCAAATTTAACATGTTTTATCGTCCGTCTCCGATAGGACTAGGAACTCGATTTCACCTACACAGAGATCTCTGGGAAAATATCCAGACAGCTCCACGAGGGAGCGAACCTGGTACCTTTGGCACAAGTGATGAGCACCCAACTTCTACGCCACAGAGACCACTAATATTGTTGAGCTGATTTGCAACTTATTAAATAAACAAACAAAAAGTGGAATAATACTTGATGAACTGACTTGCAACTGTCTATTGACAAATAAAAAGTGAAGTAATACTCTTGCAACTTATTAGAAAAGGTGACACATGTTTATCAGTGTGAAGATTAATTTTTTTAAACAGTGATTCAAATTGTTAGACAAACTCCTAGAAATCTAAATGCCACACTACATGGCGACTGTGTTGGACAACTTTTTACAGGCGCCAAATTATGTAGCGTTTGGTACTCTAGAAGTTAACTCATAGTGGACCTCGGCAAAAATCACGTTTTGCAAGCCATAACTCATGACGGATGCAGACAGGACATCTGGTCTATGAGCGAGTGAAATGGCCCATGTGGTGCTGGGGCCCCCAAGGGAAGAAGAGAATAGTACCACTGCGACCTTTAAGGCATGTCGTTAGAGGCGACTGATGTAGGATCTAGGGAAGCTACCCTAGTAACTAAAAAGCATCGCAGAAATCAGATGTGCTGGCCTACTTGTAGGCGCATAACTGGCACAACATACAATCGCTCTTAGGCTCAGATCACATACAAATCACACAAAATGGTTAACACATGGATGATATGGAGCGTTCAAAGAAGAAGAGAGAAATTCTGAAGGACAGTTAGGGGGGTCGTTCTGCACAGGACAAACTGTTTGATGATGATGAACCCTCTGCACAAATGTGTGCCCAATATTCCCCAGTTTATCAGGGATTTGATTAGGATTAGGGCTAATAACTAAAATCTATAAAAACTGACCTGTTATAGAAACTACAATAAAAAAACTGACATAGTGCTAGGAACATATTCAACACTATCTTTCATTAGGAATACTGGAGTAACACAATTAATATAAATGTTAGTGGCAAGTTGCAACCTTATGTTCCTTTGGAAAAGAAATGGGTGAGGCATCCTTACAGAAACCTCTCCCTGAACAAGTCCTCCATTAGATTTGTATCACGACTTGCATGGAAGCACAAGTTTGACTCAATAAATGAAGAGAAGGATACTCTGCAAAACTTAAATGTTTTACTGGCAGTATTTGGACTTGCAAAAACATGGACAACATACTTATCCTTACTGAAGATGAAACATATCAACCTAACAAATGAATCAGGGTCTCTGTGGTGAAGTGTTTAAAATGTTTGCCTTGCAATCTGAAGGTTGTGGGTTTCAATCCAATTCACTTTCTTCAGTTCACATATGCATTTTTTCCAGAGATCCTAGGAATGTTGCCAAAGTTCATGGTTTGTTTAACACTCAGCAGTTGGCATGCTATTTCTTCCAGGTGGGACAGAACCATTTGGGGAAACCTGATGCATTGAAGTCATTTCTTTGCTTTTAGAGGTTTTTTTTAGAAGTGAACAGCCAGTAATGAAAATGGGACACACAATTATCATAAAGTTAATGAATGTACTCAGATATCTTATACAGACTGAGGTTGTCACTGTAGATCATCATAAACTGAATTCATAGAGGTAACTCATTTCTCAGTATAGACTTCTATACATGGAAAACTGATCATGAAAAAGATCATGGAAAATCAGTTACCTGACTTAGAATCGCCGCTGGTCTAGGGATGGCAATGTGTACTGGTTATAAAGAGCTTTAGTGGTCTTTGTTGGAGGCTGAGGAAGAGTTATACAACAGCATCAATATTGAAGCAGCATGAATGTGACAACTTTAAAGAAGAAAAATTGCATTAACTTTTATTGAGTATTTTTACAAACATATTTTCTTGCTTGATGTTGTTGAGAGCTAAATATACTCAATGTATAATTCTTTCACTGTTAATGTCCAGTTATGTACGTGGCATCATATTACTTCTTGTGTTCGCTCGCTATGAATTCAGGCATAGTCAGGGCGCTGGTATGAAACTTCTGACTGATTTTTACATGGTCGGGTTTCCTTTTCATCGATGTCCCCCATCTTCTCCTTCTTCAGAGGTATCACATTACTATAAAGTTGTTTGTTGCTTTTCTGACCTTCTGCAGCATATTAACATGAAGTTACTAGGATCAGTCTCGTTCTTGTGTATTTCATCTTAGTTTTATGTAGACGGTCCTCGTCTCTGGTTCCCATATGGAAGAAAAAATAGAACTTTAGCCATGCATTCTCTACTATCCTTGCATGTGATTCAAATATGCAGGGTTAAAAATATATGCTCTAGTTCTGGGCTATCTAATCATCATATTCTTGAGCCATCTCACAGCATCCCAAATCTATCTAAAAACCACTTCAGGATCCTTCTACGCACTAGTGTCAGATACAAGTTGAAATTTAGATTGAAGCTCAGATTATTTCCCCTAGCTTAATGTGCAATGTTCAATTTTTAACATGTTGTACAAGGGGAATCATAGAACTAGGCTGCTGTTGGTGCAGTTACTTCATCCCTAAGTGTTGGTCAGTCAGCCTGAGTCAGACTGAGGCTGACTGTTTCCAGGATGCACTGCTTGAAGATTAATATGGAAACAAGATTGGTGATTTAATTCTGAGGAACCCACTTGTGCAATGTGATTCCCTTCTTATCTTTTCAAGCCATAACAAAATTTATATTATAAAAATAATAATTCTGTGATGTTTTATGAGATTCATATATCAAGTTTTTAGTTTTATGATAAATCAAATTTGAATAGAGCGTTAATAAAAACACTTCTTGACACTGACTAGTCTTTTGAAAGTTCATTAAGGTCAATGCATAATGACATTAGGTATGGATCGTTGATTAGATAAGTGCATAAACACATGGAACAAAACAGTTATGTTAATCATGAATCTTAAATTAGAGAAATGAATAAACACATGGAACTTTTTTGTTCGCTCTACATCAACCACTTGTTAAGTGAATCTTTGTGGTCGGTATGAAATTTGTGCTTTAGAGTGTGAGTTCTCTCTCATGCGCGATCAGCGACCGATGTACCAGATCTCCCCATAAATTCTACTCATGTGGAAATCTGATTCATGCAGCCTTAGCATTGGTGTTTTTTACGTCACATCTTCAGCACCATTTGGAGCTCTGGTGCTTATCCTTCGCGATGTGTCCGGTTTCAGCCATCGTTTACTCTGTTCCCTCTCCGTTCTGTAGCCATCTAGTGTTTTTTACGGTGTGGGGTAGCTAGCCCCACGACCAACCTTCTTAGTTGCCTCTTACGACATGCGTGGCAGGTAACAGTGGTTCTATTCATTACACCCCAATTTGGGCCCTGGTAACCACTCGGGTGAGTGTGAGTTCGATATGCCAGTTAGGCACCTACAGACCTGTGGGCCAGAACATTAGGTTTCTTTATTCTTTTTTATTCAGGTTCACATTCCAAAGTAGGACAACAACAAACATTGACTTGAGTAGTCCATCTCTCTAGGTGAGCCAGAGCCCTGATAGCATTGGACCTAACGGTCAAAGTTTCCCAGTCTACACCACAGTGAGATGGGGTTGGCTTGTGTGTTCTACGGGTCATCAGCAGGCTACTAATTTTCACTTTTTGCCCTTCGTAAAAGAAACAAGTCAACCACAACTCTGTTGGATGCAGAATACGATGCTGAGCACACTCTGTAGACCAACACATGAAACAAATCACTGATGGTGATCTTGAATTGGATAAATGAATAAACATGGACTAAAATAATGTTTATTGACCTAGTACAAATAGATTTGAAAAGGGCAAATAAATCATGTAATAAAAATATAATTTAGATTTAAAAAATGCAGGATCAGTTCTTCTGCTGCTACACTATATGTATAAAGGATAGGTAACATTGAGCTACAAGATGCAATACAACTGACATTAAATGAGTAAAGAAGAAATTTACCAACCTTATGAAGTTTGTATGAATTATTGATGGTAGGCAAGAGAGTTTGAGGGAATCCTACAGCAGGCAGTCTGTTAAATGTTGTTGGGAAACTTGTTGTGTGGAAGGTGGGATTGAATGTTGCTGTGTGCATGGGTACTCGTGGCAGGAAGTGAGAGTCATTTCTCCATTTGTGCTATGAAAGAAATGCAGACTAAACAAGTCAGAGCAATGCACAAATAACATGTAAATAATGCACAGAAAATCCTTATCAAGTCTGTACAACCAACATGTTATTGTTTAGAATTGGTAACTATTATTTTACTCACCTGTAAAGCAATATTTTTTTTTAGATGGGATAAAAATCTTACAGGAAATTTTAGTTTAATGTCACCTAAAAGCTACTGATCTGGGTAACTTTAGCAAGATTCAGTTTGGCTGTCAGTGACACAATACATGTGTTTATACATAGTTGTATTTAGAGAATGCTTTTACATGCGAGTCCCACATCGTTATATATGCCATCATTTACACTAACTTTGTGATCTGACTTCTAGCCTGAATGTGATAGACTAGTGTACTGTTTATCTCATTTAGGGGAATCTGTCTTGGCTCTGTATAGAATTCCGTCAAGATAAACAAAGATGTTCACTGGTAGGAGACGCTGGTGTTTAATAATGATGACTGGGTTATGTTACTGCTCTCTAGGGATGAGCTGTCTCCTGGTGTTAATGGTAAGGCCAAATATATCACAGGCCATAGAAAATCTGTCCATGTAGGTCTGTATATCTTCCTCAGAGTTGGTAGTAAGGGTGTAGTCATCAACAAACAGCAGGTTTGAGATGGTTGATTCTTTCACCTTGGTGGAGGATTTTAACCTGTGATTGAATAGATTGCCATCTGTCCTATATCTAATCTTTAATTCAATTTTATGACATTCCTGAAAGATATTCTTGAGCACGACCGCAAGTATCATGCTGAAAAGTGTTTTAGGTCTGCATGCAGCCATGTTTGACACTTCATTTTTCACGCGCTGTGTTTCATATAGGTGCATAGACAGTGAAGTTTATACAAGAGACAGCATTGAATTTATAGACAATATTTCCAGCAAACGAAAGGAAGGAAATAGGCGCATCATTTTTAGCCCTTACTGAATTTGGTATCCTTTGATAGATCGGAGCACCTATTGACATGTCTGGAGTACAATGAAGACATTCCAATCTGAAATTGTATCCATTGCTTGATAAAGACATTTTAGACCAAATGATAATTTAGCCTGTTTTTGTAAAACTAATTATCTTTGATTTATTTATTTCTTAAATAGATTTAGTACAGTTTTTCTTCACCTTTTCTGGTTGGTGTTAGAATACTATCTGTACTTTATAATTTCATAAGTAATGATAGCAAATACATCTGATACAGTATATAATGGAGTCATCTTAGACTGCACTTACCCGCCTTCTGTCCTTCAATGGATGTGTGGGATGGGACTGAGCTTTTGGGAGTGTTGGATACATAGTAATCTCCATCATTCGTGCTTTCAGAGGAGATGAAGGATCTTCATCCAGTTGAATGATTGCCTCAGAGATATCATTGTCTTCATGTGGTGTAGTAATATCTCTATTGTCTTGAATCTTCTGCTGTTTAGCTTTCAGAGTCTCTTTCTTATCATCACTTCTGCATTAGACACATGATTTATATGTTAGTATAAATAGCTGTTATTATGTCCCGAGTTATAGTGAAATAAATGTGTACAATGCTAATATAGGGCATTCCAAGCACAGAAATAAAAAGTGCAATCAGAGAAGAAAGAAATTTAATAGAAACGAAGTACTTTTCTTTCTTCTTTCCTGTATTGTCATTGTGCCTTTCTATGTCAAGGTATAAAAGGAGTTCTGGCTAGTGTCCTAGATTTTTCTTCACATTTGGTGGTTTCTACCTCTTCTGATATTTCTACTGTCCATTTGTGTGGGTGACCTTGTGTTTTGAAACCATTGTATCTGAAGAGTAGTATTGAGTTTTAGAGTATATTCATTGCATTCCAGACATGTCCATAGGTGCTCCGATCTCCTTCCCAATATCTCCAACAGCGTGTAGCGACTAACAGTACCAGTACAATGTTGATTGACAAGTGTGTAAAGAAGTGTATATAAGATAAAGAGTGTGTACAATTGTGTACAAATATGTATATAAGGTATAGAGTGTGTACAATATCTTACTATAGTTATATTTGATATCCTACCTGAAATCCTTAAAATATGTATGTTTCATTGCTTGAAGAGCTGTAATTCTGTCATCAGGGTCGTAGGTACACATCAAATAAATCAACTGAATGGCTTCAGATGATACATGAGTCAGCAATCTTTCAATCCCTGACCCTTTCTTGTATGGAAAGTTGAAGGTCATTCCCCTTGATCTAGCAAAAATATGAAATAAATGTTTTTCTCAATTCTTCTTTGAACGCTCCATATTAACCACTTGTTAAATCACTATTTGTGATTTGTATGTGATCAAAGTCTAAGAGTGATTGTACGCTGTGCCAGTTATGGGTCTATGAGTATATCAGCACATCTGATTTCTGTTATGCTTTTTATTTACTATGGTCGCCCGTGTTGTGCGGGGCCCAAGGGAAGCAAAAATAGTACCACTGCAACATACAAGGCATGTCAGAGGTAAGTAAGAGGCGACTGATGTAGGACTTAGGAAGCTACCTCGTAAATAAAAGTGTCACAGAAATCGGATGTGCTGGCTTACTTGTAGGCGCATAACTGGCACAATGTACAATCACTCTTATGCTCAGATCACATACAAATCACACAGAGTGGTTAACAAGTGGTCAATATGGAGTGTTCGAAGAAGAAGATTTACTAGGGTAGCTTCTCTAAACCCCTACCTTAATCGCCTCTTACGAAATGCCTTGTAGATCGCAGTAGTACTATTGTTTGCTCCCCATGTGAGCCCCGGAAATACAGGGCGGTTTCTCTCAATAAAACTATGTACCCTACACACAAGACACTGACTTAATAAAAGTTATAATAGTTATACTAACAGGATATTATAGTTATGTAACTAAACCATCTGTGGCCTAGGGGTTAGTGACTTGGGTCTATTAACCCCGACGTTCTGAGTTTGAATCACGCTGCAGACAGTTTGGTTGCAAATTGTTTGCGTGGATTTTAACAAAGGACGATGGCACCACCCGTTCAGAAAGCAATGGCAAACTACTGAACGTAAAAATGCCTAGAAAAATCACAAACAGCTTTAAAAGCTGGGGTTGATTCGCAAAGTCCTGTAAAGGACATGCAATTAACTTTAACTAAACCATGAAATATTTACTATTGTAACCAAAATGGATGATATCTCTCATGCATTCCCGAAATGGATGATATAAACAACAAACTAAATAGATGTTATAATAAATAAACTAAATAGATGATATAATCAATAAACAAAATGGATCAAATAATCAATAAACTACATGGATGATATAATCAATAAACTACATGGATGATATAATCAATAAACAAAATGGATCAAATAATCAATAAACTACATGGATGATATAATCAATAAACAAAATGGATCAAATAATCAATAAACTACATGGAGGATGTAATCATGAAACTGTCAAGTCAGCTGTGTTATTTAAGATGGCATATGAAACATTTTACCTAAGAAAAAACCATGCACCCACAAGATACCATACTGGTTTATCATCATAGACAAAATAATGATTATGTACGTCACAAGTATGGCACAAATTGTTCATAAATTACCTCCTAAATTTATTTAGGACACTTGTCTCTGGAGTTCCAATAAGATCATGTATTTTTGCAATTTGATCCACTTCATTAGAACCAGGAAATAATGGATGTAAACTGAAATTTTAGAAATTATATATTATCTGGCCAGTTTCACTGAATCACTTTTGAACATGGACTCTAAATATGAACTACAGAAAGAACCTAGAGTTTTTTTTAGATGTGGTACTATGGCAGAATGGAACAAGTGAGATGGGCGAATACAAAATAAAATAAACAAATTCTTCAAGGCATTAATGAACTTGGACAACTACTAAAAAACAGAAATGCAGAAAGCTGTGACTTTGTCATAATGTTCTTCTTTGTCTAACCCTGATCATCTCACACATTGTTGGGATGAGAAGAGATTTATAGAACAAGTTTGTGTGCGCCCTTGTACAGGTGTCTTTCATTTCCTCTGTTATTTCTGTGGTCCACATTTCTGTTTTTCAAGTACAACTTTTTGTCTAGTATCTACTGTATCTGAGTGATATAACTCTTAGAAGTGCACTGTCTGTTGATAATCTGCTTATGTGATCAAACCATTTAACTTGACCAGTCTTTAGATTGTCCAAACTGTAGAGTAGAAAAAGAGATTAACAGAGGATGGTCACTCTGGGTCATCAGTCTTCCAGCTTCTCCACTCTGGTCTGTCTGCTATATATAATGTCTGAGAAATGCTTTTTCTTTATTCTCATTGGACTTCTGTCAGGTCTGGTTTGTGCTCTGGTAATCTGGAATGCATCTACGTCATGCAATACAATTCACATGCTGATTCACCCGTATGTTGTTGGGACTCACAAGGGGAGCAAAGAATAGTAACACTGCAACCTACAAGGCATGTTGTAAGAGGCGACTGAGGTAGGGGCCTAGGAAGCTACCCTAGTAAATAAAAGCGTCGCAGTAATCGGATGTGCTGGCCTACTTAGTGGGGCAAAACTGGCACAGCGTACAATTGCTCTTAGGCTTGGATCATATATAAATCACAAAGAGTGGTTAACAAGTGGTTAATATGAAGTGTTCAAAGAAGAAAAGGAAGTTATAAAAGCTGGCCATGTGGACTGTTCTTTCCTCCAGATTGGTTTCCTGCAGTGTAATGAAGTTAGCACTGTATAGGAGTTTATCGATAAATGGTTGCTTCTAGTTCACACTATCACAATTTCAGTACATGATGCAGACAGTTTTCTGACAAAGTCGCTTACATTTTAACATATTTTTCCTGGCACTCGCATGTTTCCTTCCTTCTACATCTTCTATCTTATTGTTGGCATTGTCTCTGACACATCTGTGTAGTATTGGACATTATTCTGGCTGTGATACGCTGTTAGTTAACCACAAAAGATTCCTACTTATACGAACAATCTCCAATGCGAGGCAGAGAGTTTCTTTCCTTGTTATACACTGGTTATACTGCAGTTATACAGCTCATCGACATCTGGACACTTTAAACTTAGTTACATTTTCTTGAAACATGAAATGGATTCTGTGTCACTTGTAATGTGGGTTACAAGAAAACTACTAACCTGAGGATTTCAAAGAAGACACAACCCACACTCCAAATGTCCATCTTGTAGTCATAGTAACCATCTGTCAGAAGACATTCTGGAGCACGGTACCTAGTGAACATATATATATATATATATCAACATTGTCCTAATTATGGCGGTATCCTGTTAGTTTCCAGAGATAATGAATGTTACAATCATGGGGGATTTAATATGCATGGACACCATCAGAGTGTAATGGTTAGGGCACTATCTTTTTAGGCACATGATCCAGGTTCAACTCCACAGTGAGAATAGACATTTTTTCCAAATTGAATGGCTCTCAGGTGAAAACAGTTTTAATTGGGTACCAGAAAAGCTCTGGTAAGCAAAGGCGTTCAGCAAGATGTTGACCACATAACCTATTGTGTGTTGATGGTCAATGAATACTACGAGCTGGTACCCAATATACCTCATAGTATGAAGAAGGATTCCTTTTTTTGAACACCATCAGACAACACAAAATGTTCTCAGTAGGATGCTACATTAGACATGGTGAATTGGAGGACTACGAAACGAGGACATCAAAAGCAGAGTGGGCATAAGTGAAAAGTCGTAATTTAGTTTTAATACTATATAACTTGCAGTTCCATATTTTATGTAGACTTTGAAAACAATTGTTGTTTTGACAATTCAGAGCATATTTTCTTTTTAGTATTGCCTGTGCAATCAAAATTGCTACCAAAATAGGTGAACTGGTCTGTTATTTTTATTCTTTTAGATTCCAGGGTGATATCTGCATTACCTGCCATAGGTGTCTTCATTATATTTGTCTTTTCATAGCTTATCTGCAGTCCAACTTTGGATACTATGGATGACAAGTTTTTCTTTGCATATCTTGGTTGTTTTTACTTACGGCAATATAATCTGCAAAATCCAAATCTCTTAGTTGACATATTGTCTTATTACTAACTAAAAATTCCAGAAAATGATTTCTCTATCAATAGCAGTCCTCGTTACATCTAAGGTCACATAATACAGAGACAAAAATGTACACTCAGTTTTATCTTGTACCTTTTTATTTACCTCAAACTTACTCTTATGTAGGAGAGCCACAGTAGTGCAGTTGTTAGTGAACTCACTTCTTACGCTAGTAGTCCGGGTTCAATTCCACAGTCGGTGTGGAATTTTTCTGACCTAACGGCTCTCAGGTTAACCCAGTATTAGTATAGGAATAGTAGATTGAATGTATCAAGACAATGTTTCAAGCAAACAAAAGGAAAGAAGGATCAAGCATACTGTGCATCAGGTCTCAATTACATTGTCAGTGTCCTGTTATTCTTACCATCGTGTTGAAATGTATTCAGTGTAAGGCTGTTTAGATGACAAACTTCGACAAGAACCAAAGTCTGCGAGTTTTAGCAGGTCTTCCTGAAATTATAAGACATAGTCTTTTTATTATAAAAAAGTAAACATATGGTTATAAATGAACAGTTACTTGTTGTGACTACTGTGTGTCTGAGTTATAAAAAGTAAACATATGGTTATAAATGAACAGTTACTTGTTCTGACTACTGTGTGTCTGAGTTATAAAAAGTAAACATATGGTTATAAATGAACAGTTACTTGTTCTGACTACTGTGTGTCTGAGTTATATAGTATTGATTATACAATTAAACAACTAAAAATAGTATGGAATGGAACCGATAGGAAAACAAAGTTCAGAATACTAAGAGAATGCATATTCCCAGTGGCAACATATGGATGTAAAGCATGAACATTTAACAAGGCAGTGGAAAAACACATATGTGCTTTTGAATATCTTCTTCCATGCGTTCGTTCTTTACAACCAATTTTAATCACTCTCTGTGATATATGTTTGATCTTTGCCAAGAACGTGTATACGTTGCACATTGGTTTGGTAGGCCCCTAAACGCATAGACTTCTACATGTGTAGGACATGTGCATCCGATTTCAGTCAAACCTAAGTCGACTCTTACGACATGCATGGCAGATAACAGTGGTTCTATTCTTTACACCCCAAATTTGGGCTCCGGTAACAACTTGGGCGCTTTTGAATGTAAATGTTACAGAAGAGTCCTCCTTACATCATGGACAGAGAAGAGAACAAATAGATCTATCCAGAAAGAGATCAAAATCAAAGAAAACTTGTGGATGCTACAAATAAGAATGAGAAAATTAAAGTATTTTGGATATATAAAGAGACACGAAGGGCTGGAGAAGACCATTATGGAAGGAGGCATCCCAGCAAAGAGAAGTAGAGGGAGAAGATGGATTCAGGATGTAACTGATGGTTTGAGCATGACTGCTGCAGAGGCAGGACATCTGGCCTATGAGAGAAAGAAATTCTGAAGGCTGTTAGAGTGGCAATGTTCTGCTCAGAACAAGCTATTTGATGATGATGGTGTACAAACAGGCAATAATGTTATCACATGATATGATATGGCTTTTTCTTTATCAGGAACTAATGCTGAGCGTGGTGGACTATGGTCTTGGTTTTCTGAAAGTGAGCAGAACATTGCTGGATAAGTTAGACAGGATCCAAAATGAAGCGATGAGGCTTATACTTGGTTGCACACGTGACACTTCATGTGCAGCACTGCGCTATGTTCTTGGCTTGCCAACGATGGCCATGAGACACAAAGTCACACAGGTAAAAACTTATCTGAGAGTTTCTGAAGACACAAATCATCCTCTGCACAAATCCATAAATGAGAACAAGGGCAGACGTTTGAAGAGAGGCCGATGCTGGATGGCAGACAGAGGATATTAAACAAGTCTGTATTCTAGACGAACTGAAGCATGGGGAAGAATGGATGCCTATATCAGAGGATATGATTGATTACACCAGGGTTGTCAGTACACTTGGATGCTGCTGTAGAGAATGGGCACCTGGCGTAGTCAATGCGGAGATTCTTGCACTCGTGGATCAGCACTCCCATCCAGGTGATATCATTATCTACACCGATGGCTCTGTAAGACGCAGAACCCGATCATCGTGGGCCTATTCAGCACAATGAAACAGTAGCACACTGCATGAGGACTGCGGTGTTATCGAGACGACATTGAGCATGACTAAGGAGATCACTGCTGCCTCCTGGGCTCTGTTATGGGTGGCTGAGCAACAGGTAACCCATACGATTATCATATCAGACCTGATGAATATGCTTCAAAGGATTGAATCTAGAAGTCTGCGCGTGGAATGGGTGGACATCATTCATAGATCACATCTCAAGAAAATGACTTGGCTGTACACACCTGGACATGCTGGAGTTCAGGGTAGAGCGAGCTGACTTCCTTGCAAACAATGCTGCAACTCAAGCGGGCAGAAGCATGAACAGAGCCGATATCAATGCGGTACGCTCTCATTTATGTGACACTAGCGAGTCTCAGACACTGGAAAGAGTTCGAGAATTAGGCATCACGTTTGGACATACCAGACAGTGTCGTCTTCGTGGTAGAGAGAGAAGATATACTAATCAGCTTCTCATGGATACGGTGAGCAAATGGACTTTGGGATGACTGCTGCAGCGGAGGATGGAGCACGAATGGGAATGCCTAATGTGCCATGACGTTGATCGCATAACATAACATAACACGATAGGATGCTACTGTATGGTGATATTTCTAGTTTGGTACAGGTTTAATATTTCTAGTATCTCTCTCTATTCTGTGATATCCATGGCGCTTAGGGCAGGAACAAATGCACACCATTCTTCTTGATTCTTGACTGTCCTCTGTATTGTGTTCTAGCTATGATTCATTTCTTTCAGTTCTTGTTCTACTGTTCTCGTCCAGGTTATTTTGGGCCTTCTGTGTTTCCGTTTACCTTCTAGTGTCCATCTCAGTGCAGTTTTGGAGATATGGTTTTTAGTATGGTACGGTGTTAATATTTCTAGTATGGTACAGTGTTAATATTTATAGTATGGTACAGTGTTAATATTTCTACATGTAGTATGGTACAGTGTTAATATTTCTAGTCTGGTACAGTGTTAATATTTCTAGTATGGTACAGTGTTAATATTTATAGTATGGTACAGTGTTAATATTTCTACATGTAGTATGGTACAGTGTTAATATTTCTAGTCTGGTACAGTGTTAATATTTCTAGTATGGTACAGTGTTAATATTTTTAGTATGGTACAGTGTTAATATTTCTAGTATGGTACAGTGTTAATATTTCTAATATGGTACAGTGTTAATACTTTTAGTATGGTACAGTATTAATATTTCTATGTTAATACTTTTAGTATGGTACAGTATTAATATTTCTAGTATGGTACAGTGTTAATATCTCTAGTATAAGTAAAATAGTAAATAATTTATTGCAGCAGGTGGGATGTAGCACCAAACAGCTCTCTCTTACTTCCATAGATAATGATTAGCAGCATACAATGCATGGTTAGAAAGTGTGTTGTTATTTTACCATAACTTTTCTTCAGTTTTGTTATCTTACCATAAAAGGACAATTTGTATGCCGATATTATGATAAGTATGATAATAACAATATACCTTAATCAAGATATTTTCTGGTTTGACATCACGATGAAAGATCCCATTCCTGTCAGAAGAAATACACATAACTTACAGTAATAGCAGTAGAAAGATCTTAATGTTTCAAACAGCAATCAAATCATTCATTTTCAGTTTCAGTTTGGAATATCTTCATTGCACTCTGGACATGTCCATAGGTTCTCCGATCTCCTTCAGATCAAATAATTATTACAAAGAAACAAATTAAAGATACAAATATGTTTACATTTCATTTAAATCTCACAATTTGTGAACACAAGTTCATCATCATCATTCAATAGCTTGGGGCCGGCAATAACAAAATTGATAACATGCTGTGCAAGTGATCCCATGCTGCAGAAACCACGGTGATCGAGGCCAGCTTGGCAACAAATTCTCGATATGCATTCAGTATGCAGTTGGACTTCAGGAAACCCTGATATTTTTCCTGGGGATCTCCTTCTTCTTCTCTCGTACACCCGCTGTTAATTCAGGCGGAAAGTCATGATGCCTGGTATTGCGCTTCTGACTGATTTTGCGTGAGACCTATATTAACCTTTTACAGGCATCCCATAACCATATGGACAGCCTCGCCGACTTCAGAGGTACTTGAAGGTTAGATCCTTCAAGTGTGATCGTTGCAGGAAACCTGTTGTCCTTGTAACTCTTTCTTGGACAGAGTTAGTTAGTGAATGCAGAACGGATGACTTCTCTATCGGAATTCCTGCTTTTGGTGAGGTCGTTCCGTACGCATCGTAAGATAAACACTCTTTAATGATCTTTTAGTGCAGTAAATTTGAGCTTGGATCTACACCAAAGAGCATTAGCTTACTTTGCGCTGACTGGGTGAGGTTGTCCCGGTTTAGGGGCATTTTCAACCCTTCTAGGGCTAGTCACAGGAACTGTCACCTTTCTTGTATTCATTGCTCTTTTACGATCATTTTTCGCAGTATATTTGGGCTTTGTGATCTTTGCCAAAGAGTATGTCTACAATACATGCTCTTTCTGGCTATATGAGATCCTTCCGGATTAGGAACATTCTCAGTCATTGGAGGAGCATGTGCTTTGTCATACAAACTTTATATGTGTGCAAAATATTTCATTTTCTTATTTGTAGCATTATCCAGTTTTCTTGAGTTTTTCTGGATAGATCTCTTTGTTCTCTTATCACTCCATGGATGACACTTATGCAACATTTAAATTCAAAAGCACATATGTGATATTCCACTGCTTTGCTAAATATCCATGTTCATACCGATGCGTTGCTAACGGGAATATGTATGCTTTTAGTTTTCTAATCATTGTTTTCCTTTCTGCTCTATTTCATGTCACTTTTAGTTAAGCTTTGTGCATGGCTATATTTGTTCTTCTTTTGATTTCCTTTCATCCAACTTTCATAATTTGTTAGCAGAAAATATCTTCACCATCTTCAAAATTACATCGGGGACCTCGCAGGTGCTATGGTGTCCGTGCACTGGAGCTGAGATCTTTCTGTTTAAGAAAGAGAACGGAGCGCACATGGTTACTTACCGAAGAGCAATGATGATGGTCCAATCAATCAATCAATCAAAAGCAGTGAGCTGAGATGTTCTAAACTAGTCAAACACAAGCTAACATATAAATATGTTTACATTCATCACACAATTTATAATCAAATTTCCGGGTAAAGTATGCTATTATCTGTGAAATATTTTATACAGTAGTCAATACCAACTGTCAACAGATGCCTGCGCAGGATACTGCATCTGTGATGGTATGACAGGGTCACAAACAAGGAACTGTGGGATAGAGTGGAACAACGAGAACAAGAGATAAGGGGCAGAAGGTGGCAATAGATAGAACACACATTAAGGATAGCATCACAAGACAGGGTCTCCAATGGAACCCCCAGGGCAATAGAGGTACAGGAAGACCCAAGAATACCTGGAGACAGGAGTTGAAAGCGGAATGCAAAAAAAATGGGAAAAAGGTAGAGAGATCTGCAAAGATGGTCTTGGGCAGGATAGCTTGGGAAAACTTTGGTTGTTACCTATGTCTCTCTAGGGATGATGGGCGAAGAATTTTTTAAAAAGTGCCAACAAATAATTTCAACATAATTAAGGGCAAAGTTGAAAGACAGTTTTTCAGTTCATTTATTTCTTCAGAAACATATATATATATTCTGCATAACCTTTTCTACTATTTAAGAGTTTAACTGTCAATCTCTCTATTGAACCTCTTCTATTCAAGTTATCTATGAAATAAATATATTGAACCTCTTCTATTCAATTTATCTATGAAATAAATATATTGAACCTCTTCTATTCAATTTATCTATGAAATAAATATATTGAACCTGTTTTACCAATGCATGTGATCAATGGCCTTCAAAAGCTGGAACATGAAGTTTTTGGCTTTCCTCTCTGGTAGATAATGTCTCTTACCTAAAATAAATGGTATAAAACTGTTTCAGAGTTAAGTTGCAAAAGTAGAAAAGTACAGAAATTCCTTTTCCCACCGTGAGGTACATTGGGGAATATAGTGTTAGGCCCATATTTTTTTACCGTCTGTACACGATGGGTGATGTAGTCAACATCATACCGTCACCTTTACTTCCCAGTTCTATTTCTTGTACCAAAATGAGACAAAGTCAACCACAGAGCCATTACGATCTGAAAAATATTCCACACCCACTGTGGAATTGAACCTAGACCACGCACCTAAGAAGCGAGTTCACTAACAACTACACTACTGCAGCTCTCACCACATTTACTACAATGGATCAACTTATGACTTATCTGAGATATCAATGGATCAACTTATGACTTATCTGAGATATCAATGGATCAACTTATGGCTTATCTGAGATATCAATGGATCAACATGACTTATCTGAGATTTCTTCTTCTTCTTCTTCTTTGCGTTCGTTCTTTATGACCAATTTTAATCACTCGCTGTGATATGTTTGATCTTTGCCAGAACGTGTATACGTTGCACATTGGTTTGGTAGGCCTCTAAACGCATAGAATTCTACACGTTTAGGACATGTGCATCCGATTTCAGCCAAACATCTTTAGTCGCCTTTTACGACATGCGTGGCAGTTAACAGTGATTCTATTCTTTACACCCCAAATTTGGGCCCGATAATCACTCGGGCGACCTGAGATATCAATGGATCAACTTCTGACTTATCTGAGATATTAATGGATCAACTTATGACTAATCTGAGATATCAATAGATCAACTTATGACTTATCTGAGATATCAATGGATCAACTTCTGAGATATCAATAGATCAACTTCTGACTTATCTGAGATATCAATGGATTAACTTATGATTTATCTGAGATATCAATGGATTAACTTATGATTTATCTGAGATATCAATGGATTAACTTATGATTTATCTGAGATATAGATGTTACTTAAAATAAATCAATTATCTAAGAAATAATTCTTACAATGAATTCAACAATCAGGGAAGGATCGACTTCATTACACCAGGTTTCTCCAAATGACTCAGTCCATCACCACATAAATAGCACATCCCTTACCAAGAGCATTACACAAAGGCCAAACTTCGTAGCTTGAGCTACAATATTAGGTATCTTCAGAAAATAATGCATTCATGAACCGATCAATGTGATCCAGATTGAAACCTATGACCTTCAGAATACAAGACAAATGGCTTGGTCTCTTTGCTAACCCTACCAATTATCTAAGAAATAGAAAATAGATGCTACAATGACTTAATATGTTATTAATCTAAGACAATCTGTTCCGACAATACATCGGTATCAGACAACGTAGGAAATGTACATGTTTGTCACATAAAACAGTGAAATATCAGGAGAAACTTTACCTCGTATCAGTTCATAGATGTTCATGTCCATCAGTTCACAGACCAAAATGAGAGTGCCAGATTTCTTGTCACTAAGAATAGAAATATAGGTATAATGCTTAATTCTCAGAGAAAAAACAACATTCAAATATAAATACTGGACATGTCTGAGAAATAGCTATGAAAAATTTGAAATGAAGAGAAAGTTTAAAACTGAGTGAAACAATTCATGTACTTCTGGACTAATGAGTGAATGAGCATATGAGGAAATGAGGGAATGAGTGTATAAGAGCATGAATGTATGAGGGAATGAGTGTATGAGAGCATAAGTGAATGAGTGTGTAATGAAATGAGTGTATGAGAGCATGAGTGAATGAGCGTATGAGAGAATGGGTGTAGGAGAGCATGAGGGAATGAGCATATGAGGGAATGAGTGTATGAGAGAATGAGTGAATGAGTATGTATGGAAATGAGTATATGAGAGCATGAGTGAATGAGAGCATGAGTGAATGAGTATATGAGAGAATGAGTGTATGAGAGCATGAGTGAATGAGTGTATGATAGAATGAGTGTAGCTGAAGAAAAGAACAATAAGTAAACACTCACAAAATAACTTCCAGAAGTTCTAGAACATTCGGATGTGGAGACAGACGTCTCATGGCTTGAATTTCTCGCAGATTATTGACTTGCTCCATGCTGGAAAAAAACATATTCAACCTCAGATTACTAGAGACAAATAGATGCTCAACCGGGGTCAAAAAGGCTCATGAGGTCATAGTGGTAACATGAGCCAGGGTTAGCGAGGGGGGCGCGCTAATCAAGACCCTGCCCCTAACCTCCACGAGGTGACCCTGGAAACAGACTCTGGTTCTGGTCTGGCCAAGAGGGGCAGGGATCGGGGAGAGGAAACTACTGGTAGTGGTAGCAGTGCAATTACGGAAATACGATAAAGATACATACAAATGAAATGCACAAATCTCCTGACCGATGTCCAACAAGATATTGCCCAAGTCCCTGAACGCAAAGAAACAGCAACGAAACGTCTCTGACATGGATGAGAGGTGCATCCAGTGACCAAACGTATGCCCACGTAGGGCGAAGCTCGAAGCCCTGAGGAGGGGCAAAGCCCTGAGGAGGGGCAAACATTGCCAGCCCGTCGGCAAGAATAAATAAGACAGGACCGTAACGAATAAAAGTCTACCCTCGTGCTGGTGCGAGAGAAGATTGCAGCTCACCCCGCACTGGTAGCCTGGTGCAGATATATGTACTGGGCGAGGTTTGCCAAGCGCAAAAGAACAAGTTGCGTTTTAGTGCATAACGAAACTACCCGCCCTGGAAAAACCGTGCAAGGTACTGTGCGACTAAAATTAACATTCCCGGAAGAACTGAGGTTGGTGATGCCTAACGGAACTGCCAGCCTTGGGGCAACCGGGCAAGGTTTGATTCCAGTCGTAACTAACATCCCCGGAATAACCGGGGCGGGTGATGGCGGCGAGCGCAAAACCCCCAAGTTACGCTGATAGCGCCGACTGAAACGACCCTCTACATTGTTTGTACTCGGCCCCATGCCAGTGCTTTCGAGGTCAATTGCAAATTGCCACGTACCGATACGCGTCTAGAAAAGGCTGAGAATGTTCCTTCCCGGATCAAGCTCAAAAATGTACGGTAAAGCAAGGCCGACATTGTACGGATCAAACAGGAAGTTCGGGTCTGAACATTGGCGAAGGCCGATACTTTACACGGTGTCTTATACGAGTAAGAAGCCGTCCGAGGATAAGCTTACAAGCCCCGAGAAATATTTCTCAGTCAGAACGGCATAAACAGCGTAACTCACTGTCCCGGCGTAGATCACAAAGCCCAAAAATACGGCAAAGCTGATCGTACCCTAGGGAAAGCTCACCCTAGTAAATCAAAAGCTGGCTGAAAACGAACACCCCACCGAAGGATAAGCAACTGGGCTCCAATAGGTGCTGAAGGCTGGTGCACGTACATTACGTTTTGTTGGCGGTTTATATATCACAATGAGAATGATTAAAACAGGCCCAGAACGATCGAAGAAGAAGAAGAAGAAGATGCTCAACCTCAGATTACTAGAGACAAATAGATGCTCAACCTCATATTACTAGAGACAAACAGATGTTTAATTTCAGATTACTAGAGACAAGCAGATGTTTAACCTCAGATTAATATAGACAAACAGATGTTCAGCCTCAGATTACTAGAGACAAAAAGATGCTCAACCTCAGATTACTAGAGACAAGCAGATGTTTAACCTCAGATTAATATAGACAAACAGATGTTGAACCTCAGATTACTAGAGACAAACAGATGTTCAACCTCAGATTACTAGAGACAAACAGATGTTCAACCTCAGATTACTAGAGACAAACAGATGTTTAACCTCAGATTACTAGAGGCAAACAGATGTTTAACCTCAGATTAATATAGACCACTGGATGTTCAACCTCAGATTAATTTAGACCATTGGATGTTCAACCTCAGATTAATATAGACCACTGGATGTTTAACCTCAGATTGTAAGTTAATTGCATATCCTTTACAAGACTTTGCAAATCAACCCCAGCTTTTAACGCTGTTTGTGATTTTTTTAGGCATTATTATGTTCAGTAGTTTACCACTGCTTTCTGAATGGGTGGTGCCCTCATCCTTTTGTAAGAATCCATGCGAAACAATTTGCAACCAACCTGTCCGCCGCGTGATTCGAACTCAGAACATCGGAGTTAATAGACCGAGTCACTATCCCTAAGCTACAGATGCCACCAATCTCAGATTACTAGAGACAAACAGATGTTTAACCTCAGATTACTAGAGACAAACAGATGTTTAACCTCAGATTACTAGAGATGAACAGATGTTTAACCTCAGATTACTAGAGACCAACAGATGTTTAACCTCAGATTACTAGAGACCAACAGATGTTCAACCTCAGATTACTAGAGACCAACAGATGTTTAACCTCAGATTACTAGAGACCAACAGATGTTTAACCTCAGATTACTAGAGACAAACAGATGTTTAACCTCAGATTACTAGAGACAAACAGATGTTTAACCTCAGATTACTAGAGACAAACAGATGTTTAACCTCAGATTACTAGAGACAAACAGATGTTTAACCTCAGATTACTAGAGATGAACAGATGTTTAACCTCAGATTACTAGAGACCAACAGATGTTTAACCTCAGATTACTAGAGACCAACAGATGTTCAACCTCAGATTACTAGAGACCAACAGATGTTTAACCTCAGATTACTAGAAACCAACAGATGTTTAACCTCAGATTACTAGAGACAAACAGATGTTTAACCTCAGATTACTAGAGACAAACAGATGTTTAACCTCAGATTACTAGAGACAAACAGATGTTTAACCTCAGATTACTAGAGACAAACAGATGTTTAACCTCAGATTACTAGAGATGAACAGTTTAACCTCAGATTACTAGAGACCAACAGATGTTTAACCTCAGATTACTAGAGACCAACAGATGTTCAACCTCAGATTACTAGAGACCAACAGATGTTTAACCTCAGATTACTAGAGACCAACAGATGTTTAACCTCAGATTACTAGAGACAAACAGATGTTTAACCTCAGATTACTAGAGACAAACAGATGTTTAACCTCAGATAACTAGAGACAAACAGATGTTTAACCTCAGATTATTATAGACCACTGGCTAACTTCATATTACTACTATTTTTTTCTTCCGACGCTCTATATCAACCGCTTGTCAACCACTCTATGTGATTTGTGTGTAATCTGAGTCTAAGAGCAATTGTACGTTGTGCCAGTTATGCACTTTCAAGTAGGCCAGCACATCCTATGTCTGCGTTGCTTTTTATTTGCTAGGGTAGCATCCCTATGGCTTACATCAGTCACCTCTTACGACATACATTGTAGGTCAAAGTGGTACTATTCTTTGTTTCCTTCGGGCCCCATCAGCACACTGGTGTTACTACTACTACTAAACTTGAACCCCATCAGCACACTGGTGTTACTACTACTACTAAACTTTCTTGCTCCATCAGCACACTGGTGTTACTACTACTACTAAACTTTCTTGCTCCATCAGCACACTGGTGTTACTACTACTACTAAACTTTCTTGCTCCATCAGCACACTGGTGTTACTACTACTACTAAACTTTCTTGCTCCATCAGCACACTGGTGTTACTACTACTACTAAACTTTCTTGCTCCATCAGCACACTGGTGTTACTACTACTACTAAACTCTCTTGCTCCATCAGCACACTGGTGTTACTACTACTACTAAACTTTCTTGCTCCATCAGCACACTGGTGTTACTACTACTACTAAACTCTCTTGCTCCATCAGCACACTGGTGTTACTACTACTACTAAACTTTCTTGCTCCATCAGCACACTGGTGTTACTACTACTACTAAACTCTCTTGCTCCATCAGCACACTGGTGTTACTACTACTACTAAACTTTCTTACTCCATCAGCACACTGGTGTTACTACTACTACTAAACTTTCTTGCTCCATCAGCACACTGGTGTTACTACTACTACTAAACTTTCTTGCTCCATCATCACACTGGTGTTACTACTACTACTAAACTCTCTTGCTCCATCAGCACACTGGTGTTACTACTACTACTAAACTCTCTTGCTCCATCAGCACACTGGTGTTACTACTACTACTAAACTCTCTTGCTCCATCAGCACACTGGTGTTACTACTACTACTAAACTCGAGCCCCATCACCACACTGGTATTACTACTACTACTAAACTTTCTTGCTCCTCGTGGAATATACATCTAAAACTGTCACTGTCTACCAAATTCTATTCTGGGTCATCTTTTTCTGCAGACCCATCTATTAGGCTCGATCACTCTGGCTCCGCTTCTTTGTCAAATATTTTCTGACTTCCTCGCTTTATTTTCCCCAGTGTGAATCAGTCATGTGCATGTCTGGTTATAGTGTGCGGCTGCTTCCTGAGGGTTGTGTAATCCATCACCACTTTCTTTCATTAACCTTCATCTGTTTCTGTATCATCTTCTCTTCCACAATTCTGTACTGATGGCCATCTGCTACGGAGTATGCAGCAGAGACATCTGTTGGTTTAACATCAGATTTTTAGAGATTTGTCATCAAGTTCTTCTTGCTTTATTTTACTTCATACTAACATCCACCCTAAAACAAGATACAACAAAAACACTTGTAGAAGAAAACATGTTGCTTGCAAAGTTATGTTTACAAGTAGAATAGCATGAAGGTGTTTGCAAAATATTTCTTTCAATTTTTACATCTCAAATTTATGTTTGAATTCTTATTTCTCAAATGTTTGTTTCAATTCTTACCTCTCATATGTCTGTTTCATCTTTTTACATGCTCTGTAGGATCCATCTTTAATGACCTGACATTTGAGAACTTCAGAGAAAGTTCCCTCACCTTTCTTTCCCAAGATATGATACTCTGTTCAATAAATATTCAGTGAATTCTTAAATTTATATCAATGTTTTGTTTCAAATGATACCTAATCATCTGTTTTTCTTTTGTTTTAATTTTTTTATAATCCAAGTTCTATAACTTTGTTGCCCCACTTCATAACAAGAAATGCTAGACACCTTTATTTGTTGGTTCTTCTCATCCATGCATTGCTGGGTCTCTCAAGGGGAGAAAAGATAGTAACACCTACAAGGTAGTAAGAGACTCAGGTAGGGACCTACAGAAGCTACCCTGGTAAAAAAAAAAAAGCATCGCGGAAATCGAATGTGCTGATCTACTTGTAAGCACATAACTAGCACAATGTACAATCGCTCTTAGGTTCGGATCACATACAAATCACAAAGAGTGGTTAACAGGAGTCAATATGGAAGATTTGATAGAAGAAGAAGAAGTTAGTTTTTCTGATCTAGTTCCAGTATAGTTGTACACACTCTTTCTTTCTTTTCTCCAATCCTGTTTTGCCTCATAGCATCAGGATAAGAGATTTCTAGAACAGGCTTTTGTGTGAAGAACAGTCTCTTTCATCGCCTCTGTTATCTCTGAGGTCCACCATTTGCGTGGCTGGCCTTTTGCTTTGTATCCATTGTATCGGAGTAACATTGCTCTGTGAGGTACACTGTCTGTTGATAATCTGTTTATTTAGCAGAACCACTTAATTTGTTGTTTCTTGATGAAGTTCAGCACAGTACTAATGTTGTACTCACTTTATTCCTGATGTCTTCATTTCTAAACCGTCTCTTCTTGTTACTCCCAGCATTCTGCATAGACACTTCATCTTTGTCATGACTAGTTTTCTTCCATAATTTGATGTCAGTGTCCAGGTTTGGCACTGATAGCATAATGTGGGGAGAAAGATTGTGTTGTACAATGCTCTGTTTGTGTTCATGTTGACATGTTAATGTTGTACACAGTGATAATTGAAATAAAAATGTATACACATAAATAATATAAGGTTGACATGTTAATGTTGTACACAGTGATAATTGAAATCAAAATGTATACACATAAATAATATAAGGTCGCAGATCTGAAAGTTGTAGGTTCGAATCCAGACAGTGACGTTCTGTACAATATTGCATTTTTTTCTTCCAAAATCCCTAGGATTGTTGCCAGAGCTATGGAGTGTATGCTTTGTGCAATCTTCTCGGCAGGTGGTGTGCCATTTCTGCGGAGATGGACTAAGTCATATGGGGAAAACCCAGTTAACTCCACACTACTTGGCTTTGGGATGGGTGCCTTTTTACCAGAAGCCACACTAAAGGGCATTTTTTATTCTAATAACAAATGGCTTGTAAAAACATGTGTTTTACCCTGGTCCACTAAGAGTTAAATTAAATCAATTCTTTGTCTTTAGACTCTTCTGTTTATTTAGACATGTCAGTAATAATGATTGTAGTAACATTCTTCATGTCTTTATTCCATTTGTCTTTTCATAGCTTATCTGTACTTCTAATGTCTACTTTCACTAAATGTATGAATTGTGTTCTCAATGCCTACTAAATGTATGACATGTTCTCTTGAGTTCTCAATGCCCACTAGATGTATGACATGTTCTCTTGTGTTCTCAATGTCCACTAGATGTATGACATGTTCTCTTGTGTTCTCAATGTCCACTAGATGTATGACATGTTCTCTTGTGTTCTCAATGCCCACTTTTACAAAGTAAATATACAGTCATAAAATTACTCTACTTACTCTGTAACAACAGGTTCATGCAGATAGATTGTGATGAACAATACTGTGACCTAGAATTCCAAGAAATTGAACATCATAACTGTTCAACTTAGTTCCCTTGTACTGTACCAATTGTTATTTGTTGCTTGGATCAAATTGTGTTTAAAGTTACTACTGAACCATTTATGTACTTCATGCAAACACTGTCAAATAAACAACATAAAATGAATCTTAATATGTGAACAAATCACAGTAATCATGAGTCAAGTGTACTTCTTTTCTTTTTCTATGATCATGCCATGCTAGATAATTAGATTTGTCTCCAAGACGGAGCCAGACACTCCATCCCTCTTCAGCGAACAACACATAAGCAGCATGGACTTTTAACAGTCAGCGACTTATAGCTGACTGTTAGCGTCAGGATCAGTATAAGAACAAAAATGACCAAGATGCCACTCCACCACCCTGTGGTAGCCATGAAACAGACGACTACCAAGAAGCCTGGCTAAGGTTGTGAGATCGAAGATGAAGAAACTAACCAGATACACAAATAAGGCTGTGATGAAGTCGGATGTGTCGATCAAAAGGTGCAGATACCACAGCTCCCGTTGAAAACTGCAACACAGCTCATTCTGTTCTCAAACTGCATCCTGCTATAAGCAGTGGGAGTATGATAGCAAACAAGGAAGAAGTCTCCAGGACAAAGTCTACAGCCTTCTCTATGTTTATGTGCCAGTCTCGTAATGATCCGACATATATTTCTTCGTATATGATCAATAACGTAAGGATAGATTTAACTTTCACATGTTTATTTTTTGAAAAGCAATTCTTCAGATAACAGTTGAGTGTGGTAAAGAGAGAAAGGCAATGAAAGGCATGAAATGATAACAGCAAGGACTGATCAGGAAATAATACGTCTTTCAGAGGAAAGAGATATTGATTTTTTATATATAAAATTTTGTCCCAAAGGGGCATGTTTAAAAATATACTCTTTTATGTGCACAGTTTGAACAAGGGACCCATGTTTCATCAAAAGTCTCTGATATAACTAAGCACCTGATCTCACCTAATCTGAGAGAAATTGTTTTGTACAATGCTATTTTAGTGTTCATAATCACATGCTTGCATTTAAAAAATGATGCAATGTGTCCTATGGTTTGATTTGCCTTATTGCATCTATGTTGGATTTCATTAGTTATTTTTCCATTAAATGAAAAAAGCACCATGGATATGTAAAATTTATTTTTCTTTTCTTTCTTTAATCCTGTTTTGTCTCACAAAGTCAGGGTAAGAAGAGATTTATAGAACGGGCTCTTGTGTGCGATTCATATGTTGTGTCTTTCCCAGCCTCTGTTACTTTAGTGTTCCACCTCTTGCATTGACAAGCTTTTGCCTTGAAGGCACTGTATCAGAGTAGCATTGCCCTTTAAATAGCACTATCTGTTGGTATTCTGTTTGTGGCCAAACCATTTTATTTGTTACATGTTGATGAAGTTTAGTACTGATGTTGCACTCCAATTTTTCTTGATGTCTTGATTTTTAAACTTCTTCTTGATACTGTCAGCACTCTGCATAGACATTTCATCTCTGTCATGATTAGTTTTCTTCTATCGTTTGATGTCAATTCCAGGTAAAGGGATAGAATAGTAGAATAAGAATTATTTTCTGCAGATGTGTGTCTAACATAATTTTAAGTGATGCACTACCTCACTTGCATCCACATGTCATTTGTTTAATATGGTCTTTGTAAGACAGACTGCAATCAAAAATAATTTCAAAATATCACAACATACCATTATTGTCAATATCCTGCACATTAAACTTGATGCCAGGAATGTCAGTTTTCATCATGGAGTTGTTCAAAGAAAACCCCAATGTGTACACCTTTCTGGAATTTACTTGTTATTGAGAGTTTTCATGTAAACTTTTCTCTATATTTCTTTGTGTCTGCCGAAACGTAAAGATAACATTTGTTGAGATTGTTCTTTTAGATTACTTAACTGTATTATCTATTTGTTTGCAATGTTCCATCTTTATAAATACATTTTAGTCCAAACTTGGCTCTGCTATAATAATTTAACCTAAAACTAGTTTGCACTGAAATCTACAATTTACAGATAATGAAATTCAGAAATAACTTTGTCCTGTTGATTGTGAAAAATAAGTTTCAGTTTAATATTCACAATTATCTTACATCAAAAACTCAAAGAAGGCAATTTATTTTGTACAGTTTATGGCTATAGGAATTACTTGATAAACTGGAAATGGTAGTGGGCGAATTGACATTGGGACCTGTTAGACAGATTAAATACATTAAAGCTATCATAGACTGGAAAGCAGGCATTCAAGTATCAGGTATTCAGAATCGTCCGAGTGGTTACCGGGGCCCAAATTTGGGTGTAAAGAATAGAACCACTGTTACCTGCCACGCATGTCGTAAGAAGCTAATAAGGAGGTTGGCGTGGGGCTAGCTTCCCACACCATAAAAACACTAGATGGCTACAGAGCGGAGAGCAAACTGAGTGAACGCTGGCTGAAACTGGACATGTCGCGAAGGATAAGCACCAGAGTTCCAAATCGTGCTGAAGATGTGGCGTAAAACACACCAATGCTAAGGCTGCATGAATCACATTTCCACATGAATATAGTTTATGGGGAGATCTGGTACATCGGTCTGGGCGGTGATCCGAAGAGAGAGACAGGTACTCGGAATTAAGCAGAGTAGAACAACCAGCCAAACCAAAACTAAGATGTTAAAAGTAATGCAATGGAACAGTAAGGACATAATGAAAGAAATAATCAAACTACAAAATTTTTACAAGAATTAAAAGACAGATGGTTAGTGCATCTAGGAAACCTATTTGAATAAAAACTGTAGATTCTTTGTCAGAGACCGTGAATGTTACCATCAAGACATACCTGATCACAAAAGTAGATTTATCAGTGTGGCAATAAATAATATCTCCATCACAGAAATTGCATAGAACCAGGAGTACTTTGAGCATTTTCCATCAAATTGTACAGAACACTAAAGCTGCGGTTCATTACACACTTCTACTGCCCAAATAAAATTTTAAAAAGCTGTAGGTACTGCCTGTAGTACCGCTTTTTAGGGTGGTGTAGGAGGGGGACTGCCTAGAGTAGTTGATAGTAGCTCAGCCTGCTAGCTGTGAGATGCCTCATAGCTCGGGTTCGAACCTACTGTCCGGCATTTGTTCGAGTCCCTGGTAGGACGATAACGTGAGTACCTCTGAAGTCGGAGAAAATCTGCCTGTATGGCGAGGAATACTAATTACGAGTACATTGAGCACACGGCTGCCAGTGTAAAGTAATGGCAGCAGCGTGCACATTGTAAGAAATTGGTAAAATGGATTTTCACGCAAAAATCAGTTTCAGAGATGAAACTTCGTCTGAGTTGAAGCGGACGGAAAAAAAAAAAAGGGTGGTGTAGGACACGTGGGACGAGGGCCTGAGGAATTTAATGGTAGCATGGCTAGTGTAGTCGCCACGAAGCTGTTCAGGTTAGGATTTTCATTTATGCCCACAACAGAAAAAATCGTTGGCCTTATCATGAATTGAACAAAGGTCTCCTGCATGGGACCGACTCCATTTGTCCAGACGCTCCTCAAACAATAAAGCTTCTAGAATATAAAAGAACTAAACACAAACTGATTGAACAGATCAAGTTTCAACCACCAATTTTAATAAAATGATGATTGCCAATGAAGATATTACCTAAAAATAAAAACCAAGAGAAAAGGGAGCAGCAACTGCAACAACACAAATACCACAGTCACTGTACGCCTTACAATCTGAGAAATTAAAATCTGAGATAAGGTAACTCCTGTTTATAAAAAAACTAAAGAGTCTAAAGCCAAAAGATTGACTTAATTGCACTGGGTTTTACCCTATATGGTTCGGGTTCCCTCTCCGCAGAAGTGATACACAACCTGTTGAGAGTATTGCACAATCTCCGGCAACAATCTTGGGCATCTCTGGAAAAAATGCACCCATGAACAGAACAACGTGGTCCAGATTTGAAACCACAACATTTTAAATACAATGGGAAAGCTTAAGCACAGATACCCCCTAACTAAACTCCAACAGCGCTGAAAAACTACAACACTGGATCACCTCAGCAACCACTATCTAACTTCCCAGTTGATTCATGTCTTTGCTGATGGTTCTTTAGAGGAGGCATTAAGAAAAGGAGGAGCTGGGATACATATATTAGAACCAATCATCCCCACAAGCAAAAAAGTAAAAGAAACCACTTAATCGCTACAGGAAACTTTTAATAAGCTACAGGGTAAAACTACATGTAATTTTAGAGGCCACAAAAGTACTGGATGATTGGTTATTGGTTAATGAACTGATGTCACAGCACTCCAGGTAGACCCATGGGTGCTCAGTCTCCTCCAACAGATTTTGAAGGGAAATAATGCTGATGGTTTCTGTGGCTCGCTGGTTAAACCTACTTCTCTTTCTTTGCCCCTCAAGCAACTAACTCTACTTATACAAAGTGTAATTTCAAAGTCCCTAAATCGCTCTATTGATTTAACATCTATTTTATTGTCTTCATTCAACAGTAGGTTGCCAAGAGACCAACGAACTTCCCCCTTATCCATCCTAAACTCCCCAACAATCAATACTTTAGATGCAAGCTTGTTCGTTGCCACGAACACCTGCATGAACAGGATAGTAGATCCACATGAGTCTCTGGAGATTGGAAACCTCTGTAGACGACTCCCTTTCATACCACAACTTGCCATTCTGGATCTTCTGAAGCATCGACTGAGAGTGAACAAAAACTAAATGGATCAAATATATTCTTCCTGTGCTACTGTACATCAGATATCCAGAATTTCCCAAAATAACATCATGTGGATAGTTTAGTTTTGTCATCAAATCATCATCACCGCACATCAAACCAATTAATCCATAAATGCTATGATCTCTTTCTTAGTAAGTCTCTCCGTCTGTTACAACTAAAGATATAAGTTCTATGTTTGTTTATTATTCTTCTTGGCAGAATGAGGCCGCTGACAGACTTCCATCATCAAAAAAGAAACTCCACCATCGAATCTCACAGAGAAAGAAAAACACTTATCAATGAGAAACACAAATGTTCCATGAGTCTCAGAACAGACAGCAATTACCCACAAGACTTCATTCTAGAGTTAGACAGAACAAAACAAAACTTCATTTTTTGGAAAAGACTGCAGGCACATCTTAACCAAATTAAAGCTGCCCAAAATAACAAGTTTCTATGTAAAAATATCTCCCCTCTTCAAAGTTTTCAGAGCTCAAGCCTGAACCCAGGTTACTAAATTGAGAGATTATGGGGCAACCCATCTCATGGTTTAGGCGAGCATACGAAACCGAACGCAAAGAAGAAGATATCTGAGCATGGGAGACAGATCACTGAAAAAGGCAAACCACAAAGATTATATATTTTATTTGAAGACGTTTGTTCAAGTTAAAAAAAAATTGTGAAGTTCACAATCAAACAATATGTCAATGTATCAAAATAGAACACTTACAAACCAGAGTGGAAGTTAAAATTAATCAAATTACGATGGTACGGTTAGGTAACCTCGAAAGCAACCTATTGCCATGACGCCAACAAGCATATGAAGACCAAAACTAATAGGATATTGAATAATTATCTCTGAAAGACACAGCAGTGTAAGAGAAATTAGACTTTGTAAACTAAACTAAACGCTTAGTTGTTAATACTCAGAGTCGGTAAGTAACTGTATCAGCAGCACACAGTCTGAGTCACAGTTCTCACAGTTCTGTCAGTTCAACTCATTCACAGACACAGTCACTCAACTGACAGTCGCCCCGAAATGTATCTCTCTTGTTTCGTGATAAGAGCTCGCATAAATCTTCTCGACTTCGGCACTACATTTTATTTTTGATATACAGACGCGTGACATATTTCAAATTTAAGTTTTAAATAAAGGCTGTCTATCGCTTACACACTAAGATCACCATATCCCACATTTACGCGAGAACGGTCCAATAGCAGCTCGTCTCCATAGAAACATTCCAGGTGTTGACTCTTTTGTGACAAAGTACTTGGAGGAAAATCTGAAGTGAACTCTTCTGTGTTTCATAAACCAACATCATCATCATCAGGTGCCGTGCCGGCTGGCGTATGCGATCATGGATCTCCCCAAATCTCTGTCGTTGGTGTTGCTATCAACTCAGATGTTGACGCTCTACCGTGCCATGAAGGCAGGCTATTCAAAAATTTTTATCTCTCTGTCTCGTCTACCCATTCAGTATATATATATGGAACTGCAGTAAAACTATTTGATTGGCAAAACACGTAATTACAAAGTACTGTAGTTTTACAAATTACAAAAACAATGACAAAATACAGCAACGTTTCGACCAACAAGGCCTTTATCAAGCAAACGAACAAACAGGAGTGACAAATTAAAATGAAACACAAATGGACGACCAAATACAAACGTATCTAAGGAAAATCTGGAATAAAAACGAATAACGAAATAAATGTAACACAAAAACACACATAAAAACTAGAAATAGAAAGGAAAAGAAACAATGAAACATCTAGTAAATATATAACTTGAATACATGCAACATATACCCATATAGATTACAAAGCAGGGAAGAGAAAGTACTAAGAAGCATAAGAATGGAATATAACATGAATACATGCAACATATACCCATATAGATTACAAAGCATGGGAAGAGAAAGTACTAAGAAGCATAAGAATGTAATACGTTGAGCCCGCGTGGTCGCAAGGTACCATACAAAGAAATCAACCGATTCTCCAGAGCAAATCGACTGCGATCATCCGAGGAACATGATCGGATGGCTGTGACCTGGACATCGTGAGCACCTAAATGGCCAGTGTCATTGAAATGGGTGGCTACAGGGTCACAGAGCATTGGCGTATGTCGCGTAAGTGTTGGGCGAATCGGTCACTGAGCCTCTTGCCTGTCTCGCCGATATAAGCCTTGTTACACCGCTTACAGATAATGGCATAGATAAGATTACGGGACTCGCATGTGAACCCATCGTCAATAAGAAACGTTCCTAAAGGAAAAGATACAGTACGCGTCTGTATCACATAAGCACACGTGTTGCAACGCCGACGACCACACTGGACAGTGCCAAAATGAGTCTGGATATTGGACTTAAGGCGACTGTGTACCAACATATCCTTAAGACTTCTGTCCCGTCTGTAAGACACCAAAGGATAGTTGGAGAAGACAGAACGGGTCTCAGGATCTGATCTAAGGAGAGACAGATGACGGAATAAAACATTTTCACCAGGGAACTATGGGGTGGTAAGTTAAGATAAGTTTTACTCTGTCAGAGTTAGTAGTGCTATGCTGACTGGTAAGGGCCTGCTGGCGAGTGATTTTCTGAACTCGATGCATAGCCGAGACAAGCACCCTCTCCGGGTATAGGCGCCTACGAAAGAAATCAAGCATCTCGCGAGCTCTCTCAAGAAAATCATCGTCCTCACTACAAAGGCGACGAAGGCGTAAGAGCTGCGAGAATGGCAAAGAGTCACGACATGCCCGGGGATGGGAAGAAGTATAGAGGAGAAAACTATGTGCATCAGTAGGCTTGTAATATACTGATGTAGAGATAGCGGATAGGCGTAAGGTGATAGTAATGTCAAGAAAGTTGACACAAGTAGTGGAGATGTGAGAAGTAAAACGAATAGAAGGGTTGAAAACATTAATGAAATTAATGAAGCGTGACAAATCGGCTTCAGGCATATCAGTGATGCCAATACAGTCATCAATGTATCTGTGATAGACAGACGGAAGGGGCCATCATATGTAGTCCATACTAGGTGTTCAAGATAACCCATGAAAAGACAAGCATAACTAGGTCCCATTTTAGTACCCATGGCAACCCCACTGATCTGCTCAAAGAATTGGTCATTAAACTGAAAGGAGTTAAGAGTGAGAACTAGTTCCGCAAGACGAAGGAGAGCAGAAGTTGACACAAGTGGATTAGTTCTCCTATTGAGAAAGAACTGGAGAGCTATAAGGCCGTCAGGATGAGGTATAGAAGTGTACAATGAGCACACATCAAGGAGGAAGAGACGGTAGGTTCTCTCGGTAGCAACTCAATGGTAGAAAAGACAGACAAAGCGTGGTTTGTATCCTTCAAAAATGACGGGAGTGTGGTGACTATGGGATTAAAGATGCTATCAAGGAATTCGGAGATGTGTTCCGTAGGGCAGGAGCAAGCAGAAACGATAGGCCTACCGGGATTGTGGAGTTTATGAATTTTGGGAGCATATAAAAGGCGGGTTTACCCAAACAGCTATCGATCACACAGAGTGTGATCATGAATTCCTTGATAGCATCTTTAATCCCATAGTCACCACACTCCCGTCATTTTTGAAGGATACAAACCACGCTTTGTCTGTCTTTTCTACCATTGAGTTGCTACCGAGAGAACCTACCGTCTCTTCCTCCTTGATGTGTGCTCATTGTACACTTCTATACCTCATCCTGACGGTCTTATAGCTCTCCAGTTCTTTCTCAATAGGAGAACTAATCCACTTGTGTCAACTTCTGCTCTCCTTCGTCTTGCGGAACTAGTTCTCACTCTTAACTCCTTTCAGTTTAATGACCAATTCTTTGAGCAGATCAGTGGGTTGCCATGGGTACTAAAATGGGACCTAGTTATGCTTGTCTTTTCATGGGTTATCTTGAACACCTAGTATGGACTACATATGATGGCCCCCTTCCGTCTGTCTATCACAGATACATTGATGACTGTATTGGCATCACTGATATGCCTGAAGCCGATTTGTCACGCTTCATTAATTTCATTAATGTTTTCAACCCTTCTATTCGTTTACTTCTCACATCTCCACTACTTGTGTCAACTTTCTTGACATTACTATCACCTTACGCCTATCCGCTATCTCTACATCAGTATATTACAAGCCTACTGATGCACATAGTTTCTCCTCTATACTTCTTCCCATCCCCGGGCATGTCGTGACTCTTTGCCATTCTCGCAGCTCTTACGCCTTCGTCGCCTTTGTAGTGAGGACGATGATTTTCTTGAGAGAGCTCGCGAGATGCTTGATTTCTTTCGTAGGCGCCTATACCCGGAGAGGGTGCTTGTCTCGGCTATGCATCGAGTTCAGAAAATCACTCGCCAGCAGGCCCTTACCAGTCAGCATAGCACTACTAACTCTGACAGAGTAAAACTTATCTTAACTTACCACCCCATAGTTCCCTGGTGAAAATGTTTTATTCCGTCATCTGTCTCTCCTTAGATCAGATCCTGAGACCCGTTCTGTCTTCTCCAACTATCCTTTGGTGTCTTACAGACGGGACAGAAGTCTTAAGGATATGTTGGTACACAGTCGCCTTAAGTCAATATCCAGACTCATTTGGCACTGTCCAGTGTGGTCGTCGGCGTTGCAACACGTGTGCTTATGTGAACAGACGCGTACTGTATCTTTCCTTTAGGCACGTTTCTTATTGACGATGGGTTCACATGCGAGTCCCGTAATCTTATCTATGCCATTATCTGTAAGCGGTGTAACAAGGCTTATATCGGCGAGACAGGCAAGAGGCTCAGTGACCGATTCGCCCAACACTTACGCGACATACGCCAATGCTCTGTGACCCTGTAGCCACCCATTTCAATGACACTGGCCATTTAGGTGCTCACGATGTCCAGGTCACAGCCATCCGATCATGTTCCTCGGATGATCGCAGTCGATTTGCTCTGGAGAATCGGTTGATTTCTTTGTATGGTACCTTGCGACCACGCGGCTCAACGTATTACATTCTTATGCTTCTTAGTACTTTCTCTTCCCATGCTTTGTAATCTATATGGGTATATGTTGCATGTATTCATGTTATATTCCATTCTTATGCTTCTTAGTAATTTCTCTTCCCATGCTTTGTAATCTATATGGGTATATGTTGCATGTATTCAAGTTATATATTTACTAGATGTTTCATTGTTTCTTTTCCTTTCTATTTCTAGTTTTTATGTGTGTTTTTGTGTTACATTTATTTCGTTATTCGTTTTTATTCCAGATTTTCCTTAGATACGTTTGTATTTGGTCGTCCATTTGTGTTTCATTTTAATTTGTCACTCCTGTTTGTTCGTTTGCTGATAAAGGCCTTGTTGGTCGAAACGTTGCTGTATTTTGTCATTGTTTTTGTAATTTGTAAAACTACAGTACTTTGTAATTACGTGTTTTGTCTCGTCTACCCTCGATTTTACCGGTTGTCACAATGTGTTCTATAAACGAACATAAACATATTTATTAGTGAAGCGCGTTTAGGTTACATTTCAATAATCGTATTGTAGAAGGCATGCAGCCAGTCCCTCAACCCCAAGTGGTAGCTAGGTAGTAAAAGTAATACACTCTATCTATGGTATAGACTCACATATTCACTTTAAAAGTAATACACTCTATGGTATAGACTCACATATTCACTTTAAAAGTAATACACTCTATGGTATAGACTCACATATTCACTTTAAAAGTAATACACTCTATCTATGGTATAGACTCATATATTCACTTTAAAAGTAATACACTCTATCTATGGCATAGACTCATATATTCACTTTAAAAGTAATACACTCTATCTATGGTATAGACTCACATATTCACTTTAAAAGTAATACACTCTATCTATGGTATAGACTCATATATTCACTTTAAAAGTAATACACTCTATCTATGGCATAGACTCATATATTCACTTTAAAAGTAATACACTCTATCTATGGTATAGACTCATATATTCACTTTAAAAGTAATACACTCTATCTATGGTATAGACTCATATATTCACTTTAAAAGTAATACACTCTATCTATGGCATAGACTCATATATTCAATTTAAAAGTAATACACTCTATCTATGGTATAGACTCACATATTCACTTTAAAAGTAATACACTCTATGGTATAGACTCATATATTCACTTTAAAAGTAATACACTCTATCTATGGTATAGACTCACATATTCACTTTAAAAGTAATACACTCTATGGCATAGACTCATATATTCACTTTAAAGTAATACACTCATCTATGGTATAGACTCATATTCACTTTAAAAGTAATGCACTCTATGGCATAGACTCACATATTCACTTTAAAAGTAATGCACTCTATCTATGGTATAGACTCACATATTCACTTTAAAAGTAATGCACTCTATGGTATAGACTCATATATTCACTTTAAAAGTAATACACTCTATCTATGGTATAGACTCACATATTCACTTTAAAAGTAATGCACTCTATCTATGGTATAGACTCACATATTCACTTTAAAAGTAATACACTCTATGGTATAGACTCACATATTCACTTTAAAAGTAATACACTCTATCTATGGTATAGACTCATATATTCACTTTAAAAGTAATACACTCTATCTATGGCATAGACTCACATATTCACTTTAAAAGTAATACACTCTATCTATGGTATAGACTCATATATTCACTTTAAAAGTAATACACTCTATCTATGGCATAGACTCATATATTCACTTTAAAAGTAATACACTCTATCTATGGTATAGACTCACATATTCACTTTAAAAGTAATACACTCTATGGTATAGACTCATATATTCACTTTAAAAGTAATACACTCTATCTATGGTATAGACTCATATATTCACTTTAAAAGTAATACACTCTATATATTCACTTTAAAAGTAATACACTCTATCTATGGTATAGACTCATATATTCACTTTAAAAGTAATACACTCTATCTATGGTATAGACTCATATATTCACTTTAAAAGTAATACACTCTATCTATGGTATAGACTCACATATTCACTTTAAAAGAATACACTTATGGTATAGACTCACATATTCACTTTAAAAGTAATGCACTCTATGGTATAGACTCATATATTCAATTTAAAAGTAATACACTCTATCTATGGTATAGACTCACATATTCACTTTAAAAGTAATGCACTCTTATCTATGGTATAGACTCACATATTCACTTTAAAAGTAATACACTCTATCTATGTGCATGACTCATATATTCACTTTAAAGTAATACACTCTATCTATGGCATAGACTCACATATTCACTTTAAAGTAATTACACTCTATGGCATAGACTCACATATTCACTTTAAAAGTAATACACTCTATCTATGGTATAGACTCATATATTCACTTTAAAAGTAATACACTCTATCTATGGTATAGACTCATATATTCACTTTAAAAGTAATACACTCTATCTATGGTATAGACTCACATATTCACTTTAAAAGTAATGCACTCTATCTATGGTATAGACTCATATATTCACTTTAAAAGTAATACACTCTATCTATGGCATAGACTCACATATTCACTTTAAAAGTAATACACTCTATCTATGGCATAGACTCACATATTCACTTTAAAAGTAATACACTCTATCTATGGCATAGACTCACATATTCACTTTAAAAGTAATACACTCTTATCTATGGTATAGACTCACATATTCACTTTAAAAGTAATACACTCTATCTATGGTATAGACTCATATATTCACTTTAAAAGTAATACACTCTATCTATGGTATAGACTCACATATTCACTTTAAAAGTAATGCACTCTATCTATGGTATAGACTCACATATTCACTTTAAAAGTAATACACTCTATCTATGGCATAGACTCACATATTCACTTTAAAAGTAATACACTCTATCTATGGCATAGACTCACATATTCACTTTAAAAGTAATACACTCTATCTATGGCATAGACTCATATATTCACTTTAAAAGTAATACACTCTATCTATGGCATAGACTCATATATTCACTTTAAAAGTAATACACTCTATCTATGGTATAGACTCATATATTCACTTTAAAAGTAATACACTCTTATCTATGGTATAGACTCATATATTCACTTTAAAAGTAATACACTCTTATCTATGGTATAGACTCACATATTCACTTTAAAAGTAATACACTCTATCTATGGTATAGACTCATATATTCACTTTAAAAGTAATACACTCTATCTATGGTATAGACTCACATATTCACTTTAAAAGTAATGCACTCTATCTATGGTATAGACTCACATATTCACTTTAAAAGTAATACACTCTATCTATGGTATAGACTCAAATATTCACTTTAAAAGTAATACACTCTATGGTATAGACTCACATATTCACTTTAAAAGTAATACACTTATCTATGTATAGACTCACATATTCACTTTTAAAAGTAATACACTCTATGGCATAGACTCATATATTCACTTTAAAAGTAATACACTCTATCTATGGTATAGACTCACATATTCACTTTAAAAGTAATGCACTCTATCTATGGTATAGACTCACATATTCACTTTAAAAGTAATGCACTCTATGGTATAGACTCATATATTCACTTTAAAAGTAATGCACTCTATGGTATAGACTCACATATTCACTTTAAAAGTAATGCACTCTATGGTATAGACTCACATATTCACTTTAAAAGTAATGCACTCTTATCTATGGTATAGACTCACATATTCACTTTAAAAGTAATGCACTCTTATCTATGGTATAGACTCACATATTCACTTTAAAAGTAATGCATCTTATCTATGTATAGACTCACATATTCACTTTAAAAGAATGCACTCTATCTATGGTATAGACTCACATATTCACTTTAAAATAATACACTCTTATCTATAGTATAGACTCACATATTCACTTTAAAAGTAATACACTCTATCTATGGTATAGACTCACATATTCACTTTAAAAGTAATACACTCTTATCTATGGTATAGACTCACATATTCACTTTAAAAGTAATACACTCTATCTATGGTATAGACTCATATATTCACTTTAAAAGTAATACACTCTATCTATGGTATAGACTCACATATTCACTTTAAAAGTAATGCACTCTATCTATGGTATAGACTCACATATTCACTTTAAAAGTAATACACTCTATCTATGGTATAGACTCATATATTCACTTTAAAAGTAATACACTCTATGGTATAGACTCACATATTCACTTTAAAAGTAATACACTCTATCTATGGTATAGACTCACATATTCACTTTAAAAGTAATACACTCTATGGCATAGACTCATATATTCACTTAGAAGTAATACACTCTATCTATGGTATAGACTCACATATTCACTTTAAAAGTAATGCACTCTATCTATGGTATAGACTCACATATTCACTTTAAAAGTAATGCACTCTATGGTATAGACTCACATATTCACTTTAAAGTAATGCACTCATGGTATAGACTCACATATTCACTTTAAAAGTAATGCACTCTATCTATGGTATAGACTCACATATTCACTTTAAAAGTAATACACTCTATCTATGGTATAGACTCACATATTCACTTTAAAAGTAATACACTCTATCTATGGTATAGACTCATATATTCACTTTAAAAGTAATGCACTCTATCTATGGTATAGACTCACATATTCACTTTAAAAGTAATACACTCTATGGCATAGACTCACATATTCACTTTAAAAGTAATGCACTCTATGGTATAGACTCATATATTCACTTTAAAAGTAATACACTCTATGGTATAGACTCACATATTCACTTTAAAAGTAATACACTCTATCTATGGTATAGACTCACATATTCACTTTAAAAGTAATGCACTCTATCTATGGTATAGACTCACATATTCACTTTAAAAGTAATGCACTCTATGGTATAGACTCACATATTCACTTTAAAAGTAATGCACTCTATGGTATAGACTCACATATTCACTTTAAAAGTAATGCACTCTATGGCATAGACTCACATATTCACTTTAAAAGTAATGCACTCTTATCTATGGTATAGACTCACATATTCACTTTAAAAGTAATGCACTCTATGGCATAGACTCACATATTCACTTTAAAAGTAATGCACTCTATCTATGGCATAGACTCACATATTCACTTTAAAAGTAATACACTCTATCTATGGTATAGACTCACATATTCACTTTAAAAGTAATGCACTCTATGGTATAGACTCACATATTCACTTTAAAAGTAATGCACTCTATCTATGGTATAGACTCACATATTCACTTTAAAAGTAATACACTCTATCTATGGTATAGACTCACATATTCACTTTAAAAGTAATGCACTCTATCTATGGTATAGACTCACATATTCACTTTAAAAGTAATGCACTCTATGGCATAGACTCACATATTCACTTTAAAAGTAATGCACTCTATCTATGGCATAGACTCACATATTCACTTTAAAAGTAATACACTCTATCTATGGTATAGACTCACATATTCACTTTAAAAGTAATGCACTCTATGGCATAGACTCACATATTCACTTTAAAAGTAATGCACTCTATCTATGGTATAGACTCACATATTCACTTTAAAAGTAATACACTCTATCTATGGTATAGACTCACATATTCACTTTAAAAGTAATGCACTCTTATCTATGGTATAGACTCATATATTCACTTTAAAAGTAATGCACTCTTATCTATGGTATAGACTCATATATTCACTTTAAAAGTAATGCACTCTATCTATGGTATAGACTCATATATTCACTTTAAAAGTAATGCACTCTATCTATGGTATAGACTCATATATTCACTTTAAAAGTAATGCACTCTTATCTATGGTATAGACTCATATATTCACTTTAAAAGTAATGCACTCTATCTATGGTATAGACTCATATATTCACTTTAAAAGTAATGCACTCTTATCTATGGTATAGACTCATATATTCACTTTAAAAGTAATGCACTCTTATCTATGGTATAGACTCATATATTCACTTTAAAAGTAATGCACTCTATCTATGGTATAGACTCATATATTCACTTTAAAAGTAATACACTCTATCTATGGTATAGACTCATATATTCACTTTAAAAGTAATGCACTCTATCTATGGTATAGACTCATATATTCACTTTAAAAGTAATGCACTCTATCTATGGTATAGACTCATATATTCACTTTAAAAGTAATGCACTCTATCTATGGTATAGACTCATATATTCACTTTAAAAGTAATGCACTCTATCTATGGTATAGACTCATATATTCACTTTAAAAGTAATGCACTCTATCTATGGTATAGACTCATATATTCACTTTAAAAGTAATACACTCTATCTATGGTATAGACTCATATATTCACTTTAAAAGTAATGCACTCTATGGCATAGACTCATATATTCACTTTAAAAGTAATACACTCTATCTATGGTATAGACTCATATATTCACTTTAAAATTAATGCACTCTATCTATGGTATAGACTCACATATTCACTTTAAAAGTAATGCACTCTATCTCATGGTATAGACTCATATATTCACTTTAAAAGTAATGCACCATGGCATAGACTCATATATTCACTTTAAAGTAATACACTCTATCTATGGTATAGACTCATATTCACTTTAAAGTAATGCACTCTATCTATGTATAGACTCACATATTCACTTTAAAAGTAATGCACTCATGGTATAGACTCACATATTCACTTTAAAAGTAATGCACTCTATCTATGGTATAGACTCACATATTCACTTTAAAAGTAATGCACTCTATGGTATAGACTCACATATTCACTTTAAAAGTAATGCACTCTATGGTATAGACTCACATATTCACTTTAAAAGTAATGCACTCTATCTATGGTATAGACTCACATATTCACTTTAAAAGTAATGCACTCTATCTATGGTATAGACTCACATATTCACTTTAAAAGTAATGCACTCTATGGCATAGACTCACATATTCACTTTAAAAGTAATGCACTCTATGGCATAGTCTCACATATTCACTTTAAAAGTAATGCACTCTTATCTATGGTATAGACTCACATATTCACTTTAAAAGTAATGCACTCTTATCTATGGTATAGACTCACATATTCACTTTAAAAGTAATACACTCTATGGCATAGACTCACATATTCACTTTAAAAGTAATGCACTCTTATCTATGGTATAGACTCACATATTCACTTTAAAAGTAATGCACTCTTATCTATGGTATAGACTCACATATTCACTTAAAAGTAATGCATCTCTATCTATGGTATAGACTCACATATTCACTTTAAAAGTAATACACTCTATCTATGGTATAGACTCACATATTCACTTTAAAAGTAATGCACTCTATCTATGGCATAGACTCATATATTCACTTTAAAAGTAATGCACTCTATGGTATAGACTCATATATTCACTTTAAAAGTAATACACTCTATGGCATAGACTCACATATTCACTTTAAAAGTAATGCACTCTATGGTATAGACTCATATATTCACTTTAAAAGTAATGCACTCTATCTATGGTATAGACTCACATATTCACTTTAAAAGTAATGCACTCTTATCTATGGTATAGACTCACATATTCACTTTAAAAGTAATGCACTCTATGGTATAGACTCACATATTCACTTTAAAAGTAATGCACTCTTATCTATGGTATAGACTCACATATTCACTTTAAAAGTAATACACTCTATCTATGGTATAGACTCAAATATTCACTTTAAAAGTAATACACTCTATCTATGGTATAGACTCATATATTCACTTTAAAACTAATACACTCTATCTATGGTATAGACTCATATATTCACTTTAAAAGTAATACACTCTATCTATGGTATAGACTCACATATTCACTTTAAAAGTAATGCACTCTATGGTATAGACTCATATATTCAATTTAAAAGTAATGCACTCTATCTATGGTATAGACTCACATATTCACTTTAAAACTAATGCACTCTTATCTATGGTATAGACTCACATATTCACTTTAAAAGTAATACACTCTATCTATGGTATAGACTCATATATTCACTTTAAAAGTAATACACTCTATCTATGGTATAGACTCACATATTCACTTTAAAAGTAATACACTCTATCTATGGTATAGACTCACATATTCACTTTAAAAGTAATACACTCTATCTATGGTATAGACTCACATATTCACTTTAAAAGTAATACACTCTATCTATGGTATAGACTCACATATTCACTTTAAAAGTAATACACTCTATAGGCATAGACTCATATATTCACTTTAAAAGTAATACACTCTTATCTATGGTATAGACTCATATATTCACTTTAAAAGTAATACACTCTATCTATGGTATAGACTCACTTTAAAAGTAATACACTCTATCTATGGTATAGACTCACATATTCACTTTAAAAGTAATACACTCTATCTATGGTATAGACTCACATATTCACTTTAAAAGTAATGCACTCTTATCTATGGTATAGACTCATATATTCACTTTAAAAGTAATACACTCTATCTATGGTATAGACTCACTTTAAAAGTAATACACTCTATCTATGGTATAGACTCACATATTCACTTTAAAATGAAACACCTCTTATCTATGGTATAGACTCATATATTCACTTTAAAAGTAATACACTCTTATCTATGGTATAGACTCACATATTCACTTTAAAAGTAATACACTCTATCTATGGTATAGACTCACATATTCACTTTAAAAGTAATACACTCTATCTATAGTATGACTCACTTTAAAAGTAATACACTCTATCTATGGTATAGACTCACATATTCACTTTAAAAGTAATACACTCTATCTATGGTATAGACTCACATATTCACTTTAAAAGTAATACACTCTATGGATAGACTCACATATTCACTTTAAAAGTAATACACTCTATCTATGGCATAGACTCATATATTCACTTTAAAAGTAATACACTCTATCTATGGTATAGACTCATATATTCACTTTAAAAGTAATGCACTCTATCTATGGCATAGACTCATATATTCACTTTAAAAGTAATGCACTCTATGGTATAGACTCATATATTCACTTTAAAAGTAATACACTCTATCTATGGCATAGACTCACATATTCACTTTAAAAGTAATGCACTCTATGGTATAGACTCATATATTCACTTTAAAAGTAATGCACTCTATCTATGGTATAGACTCACATATTCACTTTAAAAGTAATGCACTCTTATCTATGGTATAGACTCACATATTCACTTTAAAAGTAATGCACTCTATGGTATAGACTCACATATTCACTTTAAAAGTAATGCACTCTTATCTATGGTATAGACTCACATATTCACTTTAAAAGTAATACACTCTATGGCATAGACTCATATATTCACTTTAAAAGTAATACACTCTATCTATGGTATAGACTCATATATTCACTTTAAAACTAATACACTCTATCTATGGTATAGACTCATATATTCACTTTAAAAGTAATACACTCTATCTATGGTATAGACTCACATATTCACTTTAAAAGTAATGCACTCTATGGTATAGACTCATATATTCAATTTAAAAGTAATGCACTCTATCTATGGTATAGACTCACATATTCACTTTAAAACTAATGCACTCTTATCTATGGTATAGACTCACATATTCACTTTAAAAGTAATACACTCTATCTATGGTATAGACTATATATTCACTTTAAAAGTAATACACTCTATCTATGGTATAGACTCACATATTCACTTTAAAAGTAATACACTCTATGGTATAGACTCACATATTCACTTTAAAAGTAATACACTCTATCTATGGTATAGACTCACATATTCACTTTAAAAGTAATACACTCTATCTATGGTATAGACTCACATATTCACTTTAAAAGTAATACACTCTATGGCATAGACTCATATATTCACTTTAAAAGTAATACACTCTTATCTATGGTATAGACTCACATATTCACTTTAAAAGTAATACACTCTATCTATGGTATAGACTCACTTTAAAAGTAATACACTCTATCTATGGTATAGACTCACATATTCACTTTAAAAGTAATACACTCTATCTATGGTATAGACTCACATATTCACTTTAAAAGTAATACACTCTATGGCATAGACTCACATATTCACTTTAAAAGTAATACACTCTATCTATGGTATAGACTCACATATTCACTTTAAAAGTAATACACTCTATGGCATAGACTCACATATTCACTTTAAAAGTAATGCACTCTTATCTATGGTATAGACTCATATATTCACTTTAAAAGTAATACACTCTTATCTATGGTATAGACTCATATATTCACTTTAAAAGTAATACACTCTTATCTATGGTATAGACTCACATATTCACTTTAAAAGTAATACACTCTATCTATGGTATAGACTCACATATTCACTTTAAAAGTAATACACTCTATCTATGGTATAGACTCACTTTAAAAGTAATACACTCTATCTATGGTATAGACTCACATATTCACTTTAAAAGTAATACACTCTATCTATGGTATAGACTCACATATTCACTTTAAAAGTAATACACTCTATGGCATAGACTCACATATTCACTTTAAAAGTAATACACTCTATCTATGGCATAGACTCATATATTCACTTTAAAAGTAATACACTCTATCTATGGTATAGACTCATATATTCACTTTAAAAGTAATGCACTCTATCTATGGTATAGACTCACATATTCACTTTAAAAGTAATACACTCTATCTATGGTATAGACTCACATATTCACTTTAAAAGTAATTCACTCTATCTATGGTATAGACTCACATATTCACTTTAAAAGTAATACACTCTATCTATGGCATATACTCACATATTCACTTTAAAAGTAATACACTCTATCTATGGTATAGACTCACATATTCACTTTAAAAGTAATACACTCTATGGCATAGACTCATATATTCCCTTTCAGCGACATTGTATTGCCATTTATGTCCAATTTGTTATTATGTATACAGTACAAATCCTCCTTAGGTGTTGAACACTCAGTGTGGAAACCATTGGCTAAGTTGGCATTGATAACCTGAGTGAGTTTGAGAGATCATGTGGATGGGCATGAGTCAGCTGTGATGACCTCCTTTATGACCACCCAGAACTAACATTATGGTTTTTAAAAAAAATGGTTTTTAAAGCCGAAGGATTGACTTCATTGCACCGGATTTCACCCCATATGACTCGGTCCCTCTCCGCAGAAATGGTACGCCACCTGCCACGAGTATTGCACAAAGCACGAACTCCGTAGCTCCAGCAAGATTCCTAGGGTCTCTGGGAACAAATGCACTCGTGAACCCACGACTTTCGACTCGCAAGGCAAGGGCTTAACGATACAGTATAACAGTCGATGTGGTATATAAAGTGGGTGTTTTTGTTTTGCAAAGTCTTACCATTAGCATATCTGTATAAATGTGTATCTTATTTGGTCAGAGTAATGCACTCTTTACTATCGACAGAAAAAAGCTCAACACGTTTTACCTGGAGATGTGTGTAGTGCAACGCTGTCCAATGCGCTGTCGGTGTCACAATGCATGGCGCCCTATGTTAATAATAATAATAGCTGTCCATCGCAAGCGATGATGACAACAGTCTCAGACGTGTGCTGCTGCCCATCTCTGGTGTGTGCGGAGGTGACTGCAGAGTCCAATCCTAGAACACAATGATGAAGGTTACACATTTGGGTGTTGTGTGTTCTGTCTTTTCAGGCAGCTTGATTTCTATGTGCCTCAACGGCACGATGATTCTCAGCTATGCGGGTCCCTCTTGTGTTGTTACAGCGCCACATTTGGCGGTCTTGCGCAATGGAGTACCTGCACGTGGTGTCTATATCGAAGCATTTCAGAACACTTTAAGAGTGTGTTTAAAGCGTTTTTTCTGTCGACCAGCAGAACGTCTGCCCCCTTCAAGTTCACCATACATCAACTGTTTTGGACGGCCTATCATACTTGTTGATAAACGTTGCGAAAATGCATATTTAGTCGAAACTGGCAAAAAGCTTAGTGACAGTTTCTGCCAATACTTAGTGGTATACACAATTGCTCTGTTACCACTGTAGCTACTCATTTCAATGAAACAGACCATTTGGGAGTTTGTGATATATTTAGGTCACAGCCATACGATCAAGTTCCTCTGATGATCGTAGTCGATTTGCTCTAGAGAATCGTTTTATGGTACCTTGCGACCTCAACGCACTACATTCCTATGCTTCTTAGTATTTTCTCTTCTCCTGCTCCATATTCTATATGTGTATATGTAATGTGGCTTTGTTGAACGCAGGGAACAAACAACGCAATATATACAATAAGAACAATAATGGAAAGATCAGTAGAAATGAAGTTGGACTTATACCTATGTTTCATAGACTACTCAAAAGCTTTCGATAAGTAAAACATGGAGAAATAATCAGCATGTTAGAAAGTATAAATATTGATGGTAAAGATCTTAGACTGATCAAGAATTTGTACTGGCAACAAAGCGCAGCCATTAGACAGAGAATAAGATTGGAATCTATCAGGCGATACAGTTAGAGATACGGCAGGTGCGTACTCACCAGACCTATTCAACTTATATAGCGAAAACATATGAGATCTATAGAAGAAAAGACAGGAATAGCAGTCGGTGGACAAAATATAAACAACCTAAGATACGCTGATGACACAATTCTCAGGGCTACAAATGAACACGATCTGCAAGACTTGATAGACATACTAGTGAGAGAAGTGAAAAGAAAGGATTAAGCATGAATATAAATAAAATAGGTTATGGTTGTCTCCAAGAAACACCAACATGCAATATCAAAATAAATAACACAACACTGAAACAAGTCCACCGATTCAAGTATCTAGGAACTTTCCTAACATCAGATGGAAGATGTACAACAGATATAGGTAGAATAGCTCAAACAAAGCAGATTTATGAAAATGAAGAACACACTATGCGTGAACTCACTACAATGACATTGCGAAAACGAGTACTCCAATGCTATATTGAACCAATTCTTATGTATGGCAGCGAATCATGGACACTGAACAAACAATCAATACGATCATTGAAAGCTACAGAGATGTGGTTTTACAGAAGAATGTTGAGAATTCCATGGACAGCAAAGAAAATAAACGTGGAGGTTTTAAATCAGGTCTGCACACAAAGAAACCTTATCAAAAGAATAAGAATCCGACAATCAAGGTTCTTTGGGCATATAATGCGAAGAGAAGGTTTAGAACATTTGGTGACTACAGGTAAAATTCAGGGAAGGAGAGATCGTGGAAGACAGAGGAGAAGATGTTGGATGGCCTGACATCATGGTTCGACAAAATATCGATGTCAGAACTAATTACATGCACCAAGCAAAGAGAGTTGTGGAGAGACATGATCGCCTACGCCGGCAGGCATGGCATGATTGATATGTTATATATATATTTGATTTTTTGTTTATCTTTTTTCCACTTCTAGTTTGTTTTGCATTTATTTCATTATTCATTTTTGGTCACATATTTTCAGTTTAGGCAGTATGAATTTATTGTCTATTTCTATCTGTAGTATGCTGTGTAAGAAGTGAATGTATTGTCTATTTCTATCTGTAGTATGCTGTGTAAGAAGTGAATTTATTGTCTATTTCTATCTGTAGTATGCTGTGTAAAAGTGAGATTTATTGTCTGTTTCTATCTGTAGTATGCTGTGTAGAAGTGAATTTATTGTCTATTTCTATCTGTAGTATGCTGTGTAAGAAGTGAATTTATTGTCTATTTCTATCTGTAGTATGCTGTGTAAGAAGTGAATTTATTGTCTGTTTCTATCTGTAGTATGCTGTGTAAGAAGTGAATTTATTGTCTGTTTCTATCTGTAGTATGCTGTGTAAGAAGTGAATTTATTGTCTATTTGTATCTGTAGTATGCTGTGTAAGAAGTGAATTTATTGTCTGTTTCTATCTGTAGTATGCTGTGTAAGAAGTGAATTTATTGTCTGTTTCTATCTGTAGTATGCTGTGTAAGAAGTGAATGTATTGTCTGTTTCTATCTGTAGTATGCTGTGTAAGAAGTGAATTTATTGTCTGTTTCTATCTGTAGTATGCTGTGTAAGAAGTGAATGTACTGTCTGTTTCTATCTGTAGTATGCTGTGTAAGAAGTGAATGTATTGTCTAATTCTATAAGTGGTGTGCTGTGTAAGAAGTGAATTTCTTCACTTCTTTTGTATCCTTTGCTTGATAAAGGCCTTTTGGTCGAAACGTTGCTATGTTTTGTTATTGTAAAACTACAGTACTTTGTGTTTACATGTTTCGATATTGCTACATAGTTTTACTGCATTCTTCCCTTATATCAATATGTTACTCTGTCAACTTTAAAGTTAATCATATTTACAGAAAACAAACAAATTTTTTCCAGTTTTTCTTGGCACACGATCTTCCTATGTTTGCAATCTTGTTTTATTTTGTAACACTGCTACGGCGCTTTAACCCTATTCTTTCACTGGAAAAAAGTCGAATCTCAACTATATTAATTTTATTGTTCATCATCAAGCAGCTTGTATCTTCCGGATCTTCGCTCCCATGACAGTCCTGAAAAAATCTCTACTCTGTGCTAGTTGACCGGCGTCAGCAGCAGTCATTCTCAGATCGTCAATGACATCTTGCACCCATCATCCTCTATGTCTTCCTCTCATTCTTTTTCCAGGTATCACTCGCTCCAAAATTATCTTCTCTAGGCACTTATGTCGTTTGATGTGTCTGAACTATTTAATTTTCCTTGTTTTTATGTTCTTTAATAGTCAACTCTCATTAATATCACACTGTTGCAGAACATAAACATTTGTTCTTTACTCTGTCCATTGTTATTATTAGTAGTATTGTAATCATCACATGGTGTCCGTATCTCCTCAACCAACAGCCAGATGTAATCATCACATGGTGCCCGGATCTCCTCAACCAACAGTGTGATGTAACCATCACACGGTGCCCGGGTCTCCTCAACCAACAGTCAGATGTAATCATCACATGGTGCCCGGATCTCCTCAACCAACAGTCAGATGTAATCATCACATGGTGCCCGGATCTCCTCAACCAACAGTCAGATGTAATCATCACATGGTGCCCGGATCTTCTCAACCAACAGTTGGATGTAATCATCACATGGTGCCCGGATCTCCTCAACCAACAGTTGGATGTAATCATCACATGGTGCCCAGATCTCCTCAACCAACAGTCGGATGTAATCATCACATGGTGCCCGGATCTCCTCAACCAACAGTCAGATGTGCCCTAATATATAAAAAAAACATTGAACAACAATACTGTAGTGTTTTATTGGCATATCATGCAATGATTTTATAGCCAACAAATAAGTGCTTGAATGAGCAGAAATTCCCACCATGTATAATCTAGTCAAGTAGAGGAATCTCCGCGCCACATCTAGAAAATCTCTGCGTCACATCTCGCACATAAAAGATTTGTCAAATTGCTAATGATCTCTGGGAAGAGATTGACTGGAAGACCCTAAATGTGATCTTCTTGACGCTCATCGACCACCTGTTAAACGGTTTTTGTATGTGATCTGAGCCTAAGAGTGATTGTACGTTATGTGTCTACAAGTAGGCCAGCACATACAATTTCTGCAACACTTTTTATTTACTAGGGTAGCTTCCTAGGCTCCTACCTCAGTCGCCTCTTACAACATGCCTTCTAGGTTACAGTGTTACTATTCTATGCTCCCCATGCGAGCCCCGGTAACACGCTGGACACAAAATGGCTTTCAATTGTCTGCACAAATGAGATAAATATGATGGGGAATATTTGGACAACATTGACAATGAATCAGATATTGATGAAGAATTAATTCAAGATTTGTGTGAGGATACTAGCACTAACAGTAAACTATTGATAGATGGGAAGGACACCACTCCTTCCATCAGGTCCTAGTGGTGATAGAGAATGGTCACAACAGTTGGGCAGTATCAGCAGTACTTTATTACGGAAACAGGTCATGCAAATGACATTGATACAGATTCATATTACTCTCCATTTGGATACCTCTCACGAATTTTACCAGAGACATTTTTGTAGAATTGGACAGAACAAACTAATGCTTATGTCATCACCAAAATTGTACAAAAACCAAATCTTTCATGGAAATCTGTTTCTTCTGATGACATCAAGACCTTTCATTATGTAAACTATATGTTTGGAATTTGTTAGTTACCTTCCTACAGAATATTTTGATATAAAGATGAACTGTTGAATGTGCCTGCTGTTTCTCAGTTACCTTACTACAGAATGTTTTGTTTTACTGTTGAATGTGCCTGCTGTTTCTCAGTTACCTTACTACAGAATATTTTGTTTTACTGTTGAATGTTCCTGCTGTTTCTCAGTTACCTTACTACAGAATGTTTTGTTTTACTGTTGAATGTTCCTGCTGTTTCATCAGTTACCTTACTACAGAATGTTTTGTTTTACTGTTGAATGTTCCTGCTGTTTCTCAGTTACCTTACTACAGAATGTTTTGTTTTACTGTTGAATGTTCCTGCTGTTTCATCAGTTACCTTACTACAGAATGTTTTGTTTTACTGTTGAATGTTCCTGCTGTTTCATCAGTTACCTTACTACAGAATGTTTTGTTTTACTGTTGAATGTTCCTGCTGTTTCTCAGTTACCTTACTACAGAATATTTTGTTTTACTGTTGAATGTTCCTGCTGTTTCTCAGTTACCTTACTACAGAATATTTTGATCTACAGATGAACTGTTGAATGTTCCTGCTGTTTCATCAGTTACCTTACTACAGAATATTTTGATCTACAGATGAACTGTTGAATGTTCCTGCTGTTTCAAACATAATATCTAGAAATAGATTTAAAAGTATTAGCAAATATTTGCACCTCAACGATAATATTTCTCTGTCACCTGAATGTCAGTATTAACTGTATGAGAGGCATCATGTCCGGTCAAACAAGCAGGCTACAAAGAGCAATACAGCACCCAGTAGCTACAGGACTGACAAACCCAATTCATGTTAATCATCAATTGACTTGGATGTTTGGGCAGAAAATGAACCTGCAGTTGGTGTTCCAAAATGAAGCTGAGAACTGCATCGGGAAGGTGTGTGGAAACCAATAACTGCTGCCCAACCTCTGCAAGGGAGATTGCTTTGCAGCCTTTCATTTGGACATCTACCAGCAACAAGATGGACAGATATGAGCAAAACATGCTTTTAATATTGTCATAAATTTTTTATTTCTTCCCTTGTATAATTTTTCACATCAAACTCACATGACATTAACCAAATACATGTTCACAAATTAGTACCGTAACCATTTACCTGTAAATTGAACTTTAAATCACAAATATTGATTAGAAATTGTATTTGTTCAGAATATTATTTCACAAATACTTCTCATTGTTGCAGAGTTATTTCCCTTGCTCTGGGACTTCTGATTGTTGAGGTTTCAAATTCAACAAAGAAACTTGGGAATTTTTAGATAATGTTTGGACAACAAAGAAACTTGGAATTTTTAGATAATGTTTGGGCATGAATAAACTCAACCAATTTCAATAAATATCCTCTTCAGTCTAATCAAAAATATGTTACATTTCCATTTTCTGCTCCTTTTGATCTAGTAGTAATGTCATGACCTCATTTTCGTGGTTGCTATCAAATACCTGCACTTCCAGAGCTATCTCCTATCAATCTATGATCATCAGTTGAATGCAATTCTATATCAGTTTCTGAATCTGTTTGATCAATATTGGTTATTAAGATGTCTGAATCATTGCCATTTTGAATCTAGGTATCATCAGCCACATCATTCAATTTCAAGTCTAAAAAAGGGCATAAAGCTGAAGGATTGACCTTATTGCAACAAGTTTTACCACACATGGCTCGGTTCCTATCGGAGAAATGTAACGCCATCTGTCAAAAGTATTGCACAATGCACAAACTTCGGCAACAACCCTAGAAGACTCTGAAGAAAATTAAGCTTGTGAACAGAACGCTGTAGTTTGGATTTGAACCCACAACCTTCGTAACGCAAGAGCATAACCACAGAGATCCCCAAATTTGAAGTGTCTGTATACATATTGAAAAATACAATAAAGTTGTTAAAACTTGACTACTGGCGTTAAATCAATCGGATCATAAATGTAACTATTTTTGGAAAGACCTTTATAATAAACAGGAAGCATAGTGTCAAGTTTTTCAAGCATTGAATCAGTGAGACTCCCCACTAAAAAATTGTACTCCTTGTCTGTGGGTTTGTGTGCTTCTACAAGTTTTGTGACTGGTGGTAGCGAATGTGTTATGTCATCAAATGTACAAGACTGGTTGTACAAATATTTATTTACACAGACAATGAAAGGAAATTGTGTAATCCATATTTTCTTCAGCAGTCAAACATTTCAAATGCTGCTTTCTTCTCTTCGTTTTCTTCTTCCTTCTCTATGTGTGGAGGCAAGATTCCTACACGTGGGGTGAAACTCCACCGAGGAAATATTCGTTTGTACAAGTTCATCATAACAGTATCTTCAGATTTCAGCTGTCCATTGAATGCACACTTCATGTGACCATGGGTACCTATAAACAGAAAATCAATAATACATTCATTTAAGTGTTTACATCAAATGTCGACATTAATATATCATCTATGATACCAATATTATTTTAGCACCTCTGAAGTCGGAGTTAATATATCATCTATGATACCAATATTATTTTAGTACCTCTGAAGTCGGAGTTAATATATCATCTATGATACCAATATTACTTTAGTACCTCTGAAGTCGGAGTTAATATATCATCTATGATACCAATATTATTTTAGTACCTCTGAAGTCGGAGTTAATATATCATCTATGATACCAATATTATTTTAGTACCTCTGAAGTCGGAGTTAATATATCATCTATGATACCAATATTATTTTAGTACCTCTGAAGTCGGAGTTAATATATCATCTATGATACCAATATTATTTTAGTACCTCTGAAGTCGGAGTTAATATATCATCTATGATACCAATATTACTTTAGTACCTCTGAAGTCGGAGTTAATATATCATCTATGATACCAATATTACTTTAGTACCTCTGAAGTCGGAGTTAATATATCATCTATGATACCAATATTATTTTAGTACCTCTGAAGTCGGAGTTAATATATCATCTATGATACCAATATTACTTTAGTACCTCTGAAGTCGGAGTTAATATATCATCCATGATACCAATATTATTTTAGTACCTCTGAAGTCGGAGTTAATATATCATCTATGATACCAATATTATTTTAGTACCTCTGAAGTCGGAGTTAATATATCATCTATGATACCAATATTATTTTAGTACCTCTGAAGTCGGAGTTAATATATCATCTATGATACCAATATTATTTTAGTACCTCTGAAGTCGGAGTTAATATATCATCTATGATACCAATATTATTTTTAGTACCTCTGAAGTCGGAGTTAATATATCATCTATGATACCAATATTACTTTAGTACCTCTGAAGTCGGAGTTAATATATCATCTATGATACCAATATTACTTTAGTACCTCTGAAGTCGGAGTTAATATATCATCTATGATACCAATATTATTTTAGTACCTCTGAAGTGTTGAGATGTGGATATATAGAAGAATAAGCAGAGTTTCATGGACAGAAAAACAGACAAATAAACAAGTTTTAGGAAAACTAGGCATGAAGAAACAATTATTAAGAGAAATAAAATTCAGACAAGTAAAGTATTTTGGGCACATAAAAAGGCATGACACCATGATAAAACATTTACTAGAGGGGAAAGTTGAGGGAGAAGAGCAAGAGGAAGACCGAGAGATAAGTGGGAGGAAACTTTAAGAAATGGACAGGTTACAGTCTGGCAGTGTGCAACACTAAGGCGAAAGACAGAGGATGCTGGAGATTCATTGCAGCCAACCTTCGATGTGGAGACGGCACCTGATGATGAAGTCGGAGTAAGATGAGCGTGAAATGCGAGGGACACAGGTGATAAGTAAAGTAAAACTTCACGCAAAAAAATCAGTCAAAGGCGCCATATTATGTGCGTTGACTACGCCCTCACCCGTGTGGTACCGGAACCCAGAAGGGAAGCAAAGAATAGTACCACTGCGACCTACAAGGCATGTTGTAAGAGCCTATTGATGTAGGACCTAGGGAAGCTACCATAGTAAATAAAAAGCATCACAGAAATCGGATGTGCTGGCCTACTTCTAGGTGCCTAAATAGCACAACGTACACTCCCTCTTAGGCTCAGATCACATACAAATCACAGTGGTTAACAAGTAGTCAATATGGAGCGTTCTATCTCTCGATCATTCTTTGTGGCCATTTTGATCATTCTTATTGTAATATATAAACAGCCTTTGCATAGAACATTTTTTACGTCACATCACTCAGCGGCATTTGGAGCACTGGTGCTTATCCTTCGGCAATGTGTCCTCAAAATTACGTTGGGAGATTTTTTCTGGTGCTACAGAGTTTGTGTACTGCTGTTGAAATCTTCATGTCTAAGAAAGAAATAGGAGAACACATGGTTATTAACCGTAGTGCAATGATGATCACTCAGCTAGAGAAACAAGGATCATGATATTGAATTTAACATTCAAGAATAGAATGCTGACAGTTTTATCTGAGACTGACATTTCAGACAAGGTCAAGTCAGCAGATCTGAATGAAATAGACCAGCAAATGTTGTCAGATGCCATCAATAATGTTTGTCTCATACTTGGACAATCCTAGATAACGACAACACATACCTAAAGCTTGTTTAATGTGTCCTCGTTTGCCCCACTTGGTTCTAATTTCTAATGGCTTGTAATAGTCAACATCCTCTGTTGAAGAAATAAAGAGTAACATTACAGTGACACTGGTACCACAAACATTCATACAGAAAGCTGAAACATAGATTTTCTGCATAATTGTTTTACAATGTTTCAGCAAACGGGATAATAAATAACAAAATCCAACATAGATGCAATAAAGAAAATCAAATCATAGCGACAAATAGCGACAATATTGAAATGCAAACATGTCACCATGAACACTTAAAGAGCATTGTACAATACCTCTCCCAACATTTTGCTATCAGTACCAAACATGGCCGCTGACATCAAATGATAGAAGAAAACTAGTCATGACAGAGATGAAGTGTTTATGCAGAATGCTGGGAGCATCAAGAAGATACCAGGAAAAAAAAGTGGGTACAACATCATTACTGAACTTTATCAAGAAACAACAAATTAAATGATTCGACCATATAAGTAGATTACCAACAGACAGTGCCTCAAAGAGCAATGTTACGTCGATACTGTGGATACAAAGCAAAAGGCTGTCCATGCAAAAAGTAGAGCACAGAGATAACAGGCGACAAAAACACTGTTTATGAAATGTGCACTAAAGCCCATTCTAGAAATCTCTTCTTATCCTGATGCTATGAAGCAAAACTTGATCAGAGAAAAGAAGACGAAAAGAGTAAGGAAAAAAAAGCAGCTGTTACGTTCTCACAGTTGAGAACAAGACAGCGATACCTGTGTTTTCAATTTCAACACACACATACATTTTCAGCAGAATTTTAGGCACTGGGTTTTTCTTCCATATTTGATCCCTACTAATGTAACCCCATTTTAGTCTGGAAATCTAATTGGAAGTGGAGCAGAGTCTTCGCACACATCTTGGTTTGCTGACTTCTACCATCTCATTCACTATGTTTTATGAGCTGTCGCAATGTATTCATGTTCTCGGCGCAAACAGCAATGAGTGGTCAATAAACGCAAAGAAGATTTACTGTGTTTATGCCTCTCTTGAATGTATTATGTACGTGACGACAGTAGTAGAGTGAGTAATGCTAGAACTGTGTTTGCAAAACCTAAACAACATTTAGAGATGTCATCAGTGCATTGCAAATACCAAACTAACAATATATCAGAACTGTGTTCTATTGATACTAGTTTATGTGTGTTCTTTTCTTCAGTACATCCTTTTCAAAATCAGGTTCCCTATCCCTCTGATTGCTGGTGCAGCCAGCATGAAGTTCTTGTATCACCACTTGGAGTTGGGTCTTGGTCAGTGGACTCTGACATCTCATTTAATGTGTCTTAGGCCTCATATATCGCCAGTGTTGGGACTAACATGAAGAAAAAAGCAAGCTGTAGAAACAAGTACAATGGAGAGACATGATCAGATAACGTCATTGCCAGTCTTCACACTGTCTAACATGAAGAAGCAAGCAAACTGTAGAGACAGGTACAATGAAGTAACATGATCACATGACTTTATTATGATCTATATTATGGTGTGTTCTGCGTCTAGCAGAGTTGGGGCAGACTCTTCTCTATTAGAAAGGGAGAAAGAGGGAAATTAGTAGCCTTCTGATGACCTGTAGAACACTCTAATGCACTTTGTAAGCGGTTACTCATTTTCTTCAGGCTTTTCTTGATGCTGTCTTTCATCTTTTGCATGGTCTTCCTCTTACTCTGTACTTGCTATACATTTTCAGTGTGGCTCTCTGTGGTAGACGATACCAGGGCATTCTTGTCAGGTGTCCAAACCATTTAATGTGTTGTTCTTTTATCTGACCTACACCGTGCATGGTACCATACACAAAGTAGGGGCCTAATTTTAACAGGGTTCAATATCAGTTGTTCTTGTCAAAGACCAATTATATATAACAATAAGAATGATCAAATTGGCCACGAAGAACGAACGCTAAGAAGAAGTTCTTTTATGAATCTGGTGTCACATAGTCTTCTAATTTCTTCATTTGTAATTTTGTCTTTTATTGTCACACCTGCAGCTCTTCTAAGGCATCTTATCTCTGTCATTATGATTTTCCACTCATTAGCTGAAACACATCTTAGTGTATCAGATGTTAAACTTGTCATCTGTATCCAACATTTGAGAAGTGAGAGAAGAAAAATGGTAAGAGTACCTCTGTTAAAGAACATATATCTGACAACTACAGTTTTCTTGTTGATCTTGAAAGGGGCACCACTCAGCACTACACGTTTGACAATGATTCTGTCAGTGTCCAATGGTAGAAGAGATCCCTTCGCGACCAGGTCAAACTTGCCTGAAACAGATACAAGAAAAACTATAAATATATTGTTGACAATATTAGTTAATCTTTCTCTTCTCTAGTATCTCTCTAGTCTGTGATGCACTTGATGCTTGCGGCAGCAACAAATGCATGCCACTGGTAGTTTCTGTTCTTGGCGGTTTTCTGTACTGTGTTCTATCGTTTACAGTTTATGTTCTCCCCAGGTTGTTTTCACTTAGCCTCTAGAGAAAAACTAGATACATTTGGATGACAATATTTTTGTACTTAATTGAATAGGTAGAGAAAAACTAGATATGTTTGGATGGCAAAATGACATTTCTTAATCTTATAAGTTTCTTAATGTTGACTAGGTCATAAATATATGTTATTTTTAGATAGAGTACAATCACAGATGAACTTACCTACAACATTCTCTCTGAAGACCAGAACTGGCGCTGGAGCAAACATTATGGGGGCATACATAGAAGCTACTATAAAACCAGTCTGAGGCAGAAACCGTTCCATCTGAATAAACACATTTCACTATGAGACAGAATTAATGAACATTTTTGCTAAATAAAACACCAAATTTAAAAAAAATGTACCATTTGAAAAAACTGTAAACTTTGAAAACGTTTTACATCATTTAAAAAACACAATTAAAAGACAAATTTTCGCAGCAAAACTCATATTTTTTGTCATATTTCTTAGATAAACAGCAGACAATATCAACTTACAAACAGCAGACAAACCGATCATACAAACAGTTAAAACAATCAAACACTGACCTTGAATTTATTCTGGTATGAATGCTCTGAAAAAATTGGGCAGACTGAAAATCTACGGAAGCCAATTTGAAAAATAAGAGGGTCCTTGGACTTGACAGGAGATGTGAAACTTGCAGCCCGAGAAATAAGTGTACTTATAAGTGTCATTTTTTGCTCATGACAGAACAAGCCAAAAAGTGTCACAGGTGATCCAGGATTGTGGGAATCTGAGAGAGAAAACAAGACAATTGTAACATATATGTTTATGTCATTCTGAGAGAGAAAACAGGACAATTGTAAGATTTATGTTTATGTCATTCTGAGAGAGAAAACAGGACAATTGTAAGATATATGTTTATGTCATTCTGAGAGAGAAAACAGGACAATTGTAAGATATATGTTTATGTCATTCTCCATCATTTAGTTCCCTGTGTATATCAATCATGTACCATCGCTGCATGAAAAGTTGACTGAAATGGATATCCTTCCAATGATTAGTAGCTTGATGTTAGATTCTGTTAGGCAACAATTTGTCCATCTCTTGATGCTTTCATTCCATGTGTGTCTTGGCCTTCCTTTTTTCAACGTTCACATATAAAACTAAAATGTGATTAGTGATTGTATGTTTGTCCAGTGAGTTTATGTTTTACAGTTTCAGTTTGGAACATCTTTATTTCACTCTGGACCTATCCATAGGTGCAGCTCTGATCTCCTTCCTAATATCACAATCAGCGTCTCACCGTACCAGCTCAATATTGATTGATGTGCCTACTCATATACATGTTGCGCTGTTCTTTGTCAGTGATTGTATGTTTGTCAGCGATTCTGTTTTTTAGTGATTGTATGTTGAATATGTCAACTATTGTTACATATCATAGTTACCTGTGAAAGACTTTGGCACATTTTTCACATAAACTGTGATGAAGGTTCCAGGCTGAAAACAAAAAGATTGACATATCAGAACCACAAGTGACATATTTCTCTTATACTATGAAATGTCAGATTTGTGACAGCTGCTAAAAGACAGGAATAAAATCAGATCATTAAATGATTACTTCTATCTGACTTTCTTATGTGAACCTGCAAGCATCAAGGTGCATGATAGCATAGCAGTTAGTGCACATGCTATGTTGGCAGATGAAACCAAGATCAAATTCCACAGAGGGAACAGGATTTGTTTCCGACCGCACTCTCAGGTTGATCCAGCCCCAGTTGGGTAGCAGAGAAACACTGGGATGATATGAAAGGCAGCAAGTGTGATGTGACCACATCACCCATAGTATGGTGTCGGTCAAAGAAAAATGCGGACACAACAGCTTATTCATCAATGTCACATGGTATGAAAACGTGGCTGTTATTTTTTTCATTCTTCTGCGAGTTTCAGTTTCAAATATCTTCATTGCACTAGGCTATGACATGTCCATATGTGCTCCAATCTATTTTGCAATTTCTCCAACAGCATCCAGCGACTAACCATACCAGTTCGATATTGATTGATGAGCCTACTATATAACGGTTGTGCTGTTCTTTTCAATATTGTGCGAGTTCCAAGGTTAAACTACCAGCCAAGACCTTCAAGCATCTACTCATTGTGTATCCTGGAAACATTCTATTTCCAGTTTGCAAATTTGCGCTATCAATTTATTCTACAATTCCCCAATGTAGTGCAACATGCTGAGGACATAACATTGTCCACTAAGCTGCAAGAAATAACCTGAACTTCATGTTTTATCTCTGCATCTATATGGTAAGATGTGCACAGAAAATTCCAAAATGCATTTAGAACAGATAAGGGGATGTTGAGAACAGACTCTGTTCAGGATGTGACAATTCCTTCTGGCTCTGAGTATATACTAGCCATTACCCCTAATGTTTACATCATTATTAGTAATGATTGTTCTGTTACTCTCATGTCATAGTCGAAGCATCGTAGTTAGTATATGGTGTATCATATATCCTTCTACAGCAGTGACATCTGTTGATCCATACTGTACATACAGCAGTGACATAGCCTAGATTTTTTCTTTAAACGGCTGAAACATCCATAGTAGAAAGACAACAAGAAACTACTGACCTCAGCAACTTCATTTACATCATCCTCTTGCTCATTTTCTTTCATGGCGAGCTTTCTTAGTCTCTTATAATGATGTCTGCTCACTCGATAGATTCTAGCATAGTCACGAGGCAGGGATTCATTAGGGTCCCATACACCGGTCTGGAAGTTGTCCAATCCCCGATACCTGTTTTGTAGTGAAATAAATATGTAAGTACTATCTGTTATAAGATCTTTAGTCACAATATATAATTGTCATTACAGATGCATGAACATTTAACAAGGCAGTAGAAAAATATATATGTACTTTTGAATATAAGTGTTACACAAGAGTCCTTTGTATATCATGGACAGAGAAGAGAACAAATAGATATATTCAGAAAGAACTCAAAATCAAAGAAAACTGACTGATGTTAGAGCATCTGACTGAATGAATTAGAACGCAGCTCCCATCGGAGACCAGTGTTAAATACACAGCAAGGCCAAAGTTTTTACTGCCAGGGGCATAAAAGAAAAATCATAACCTGAACTGTTTCACGGCGACTGCACTAGCGACCCCATACGTTGCAAGTTATGCGTCTATAAGCAGGCAGCACATCCGATTTCTGCGACGCTTTATATTTACTAGGTAGCTTCCTAGGCCCCCACCCCAGTCGCCTCTTATGACATGCCTTGTAGGTCACAGTGTTACTATTCTTTACTCCCATTGAGGGCCCCGGAACACGCGGGCAAACATCTTAACCACTTTGCCATAGAGATCCCACCACTCTACATATAGGATATAAGGCATAAGAGTATAACAACATAGGATAGCAAAAACAAGTGCAACAAATTGGAGGTAACAAATGACATAAAAATATATCCCTTACCTGGCAAATCGTTGACGTGCTGGCATATTCAGTGGTGTATCAACTTCATCAGGGAAATGTTCATGTTGTCTTTCCAATTTCAGACGCTCATAGCTGCCAAATGACAAAATGGATAACAGTGAGATATTGTGGCAAGAAATGGTGACTTAATGGTCTTGTAGTTTCTTTGCATTTGTTCATATAGACCAAGTTAACAGCACTTTGTGATTTGTGTAGTTTGCACTGAGAACATGAGTGTGCTGTGAAAGAACCCCTGGCAGTTCAAAATCGAGAAGAACAGACTGGAAAGCCGCAGATCGGGTAAAATTCCATATAATAATAATTCCCTCGCCTACACAGGGCCTGCAAGTAATTTTTCCATACCGCTCTATCCTGGGCAACTCGCTTAATCTCCTCAATGGAACTGAGACCTATATTTCTTGCCTCTCTCAGCAAAGTTCGTTTCAGGGTCTCCTTAGGTTGTCCTCTCTTTCTTGAACCCTTTGCATCCCACTTCGATGCCTGCTTTGATATTCGTTCATTTCTTCTCAAGGCGTGTCCAACATATCTCCATCTTCTCTTTCTTATAACAGTTGGCACTAGTAATTGACCAGACATGTCTCTGATATAATCCCTTCTGAATTCGTTTCATTTATATTCATTATTTTTCGCAGGCATCTATTTTTGATCAATCAATACCAATAAAGGCCTAGTGAATGTAAGCATAAGATAGTCACTCCACACTAGTGACCTGTGGTATTACATAAGGGGATAGGAAGGCCCAGTGGTCAACTTGTTTTTTATATTTAAAAAAAAACATAATAAAAACAGACATAAAGATAGTACTTACATTTTCCTCTCTTCAGTCAAGTCCATTTGGTCATCATAGTTTTCATGATCATCAAGTTCACTTGTCTGTAGTAAATAATAACGAGAAATTTCAAGGTAAGCTCTTGGAGTCTGCACAGATAGTGGTAGAGTGCTGGTTTCTATCGCTAACATATGTGAGTAACAGACCAATATAACAATTACTAATCTCCCTCATCCTTCAGTTGGAAATAGGTACATGTCTCCCACATAGAGGTGGGAGATGGTAATTGATTAAGAATCATTGACAGAATAAGTGTTGTAATATATTATGCACGATGAACTGATCTGAGCACAAATTGGTCAGGGAAGCAGGCTTTGAGTGCTGTCCACTGTCACATTAAAACAATAAGTCTGATAGGTTCCTTGTTAATTTATTGGCCAGTGTCTTTTGCTATGTTATCGTATTTCACTTCATTTGTATCTTGTATTGTTTTGCCTGATAAAGATTTTTTTGTAGGAACACTGATTTTGTCTGTTGTGGATATGTGTGACACAGCGGTTAAACTGTTTGCCTTGCATTTTGAAGATTGTGGGTTTATAAAGGGTTTTTAACTGGGAATCCTAAGATTGTAGATGGGGATTATCTCTTCCTATAAACTATCTAATCTTCTGGGTGAGGTATTTTTTGCCCGTCATCCTACTCTCCTCTGTGGGTTTCGGTCAAATGCATGTCTACTTATGTTGTTCACTGAGGATTTGTTCAATCCATTGTTACTTTTCTTCATCCATATTTACATTATGTGGTGAGATTACTACAACTACTACCTAATCTAGTTCCAAGTGGAACATACAATTACCTTGTGATTATTACGACTACTACCTAATCTTCTAGTTCCAAGTAGAACATACAATTACCTTGTGATTATTACGACTACTATCTAATCTTCTAGTTCCAAGTAGAACATACAATTACCTTGTGATTACTACGAATACTATCTAATCTTCTAGTTCCAAGTAGAACATACAATTACCTTGTGATTACTACGAATACTATCTAATCTTCTAGTTCCAAGTAGAACATACAATTACCTTGTGATTACTACCACTACTACCTAATCTTCTAGTTCCAAGTGAAACATACAATTACCTTGTGATTACTACCACTACTACCCAATCTTCTAGTTCCAAGTGAAACACATAATATATAGAGAAGAAATGATTAATATAGTTTTAAGCAGAATACACCAAGGCTTACCATATCATCAGCGATTTCTTCCTCCTCATCTTCATCCTTCTGTAGTTTATCAGAAGAGCTTTTATCTTCCACTAATTTCACATCAGAAGCATCATCATCGTCATCCTCATAATCATCATCATCTCCCAAATTTTCCTGAAAAATGTTCATGAGAAAATGAAATACATAAAAGGAAACTATTGCTATCGGATTAGTAGACAATATTCTATGAAATGACATTAACTAATCGAGTGTGTCTTTGGATCTGTCTTGGAAAGGAAAACTAAGTGTAACTACAAATAACCAACCTATGAAATGACATTAACTAATCGAGTGTGTCTTTGGATCTGTCTTGGAAAGGAAAACTAAATGTAACTACAAATAACCAACATATGAAATGACATTAACTAATCGAGTGTGTCTTTGGATCTGCCCTGGAAAGGAAAACTAAGTGTAACTACAAATAACCAACCTATGAAATGAAAATCGTGGCGTATCCTTTACAGGACGTAGCCATCAACAACAGTAATCGAGTTGCTGATGTACTAGACACCACTTATACGTTCAGTAATTACCATTGTTTCTGAACAGTGAGGTTTATTTTTTTACAGCTTGTAAAAATCCAAGGGAACTAATTTGCTTCCAAATTTGCCAGCCGCGGAGTTGAACCAGGTACGCTTGGGTTGTGATTGAGCTCACTACTGCTTAAGCTACAGACGCTCACTAAAGAAACACGTCAGTAAATACTAAATCTAACAGTTCAACATTATGTCAATCTTTAAAATATTATAAATGAAGGAATACATAAGAAAAGTGTATGTCTTGTTCTGATCTGATCTTCCAGAGAAACTCAAAGACAGACAAAGTTATATAAGAACATTACTGACAATGTACAATGAAATAAATAAAATAAAAACATCATCTGTGAAATTCTATAAGAATTCAATAACGGTCAATGTTCTATAAGAACTTATTGATCATCCAAGTTCGATAAGAATTCAATGACCACCAAAATTCTATAAGAATTCAATAACTGCCAAAGATCTATAAGAATTCAATAACGGTCAATGTTCTATAAGAACTTATTGATCATCCAAGTTCGATAAGAATTCAATGACCACCAAAATTCTATAAGAATTCAATAACTGCCAAAGATCTATAAGAATTCAATAACAGTCAATGTTCTATAAGAACTTATTGATCATCCAAGTTCGATAAGAATTCAATGACAGAAAAAATTCTCCAAAAACTTGATGACGGTCAAAGTTCTCAAGAATTCAACTGTCAAAAGACATAAATTTTGTTACTACATCAACATGGACACACAGACAAACATACGCCACCTCCATATCCAAGATCCATTCTCCTTGATATTCAGACACTCCCTTGAGAGATTTGACTTTGAGAGCTGAGGATGATAGAGAGGAGAAAACATGTCAATGTTGTACAGCTAACAGGAAGATATCTGCTTAATCAGATAACAAATAAGAGACAAAGAAGTATCAGATGTCATCTATTCATTGATGTCTCACTCTATTGGATCAACATTTTCTCTTTCTTGTGAAAACTGAAATATATTTACCAAGAAAACGTGTGTATTACTTTTTACCAAGATAACATGAATATTACTTTTTACCAAGAAAACATGAGTATTACTATTTATCAATAAAACATGAGTGTATTACTTTTTACCAAGAAAACATGAGTGTATTACTATTTACCAAGAAAACATTAGTGTACTGCTTTTTACCAGGATAACACGAGTGTATTACGTTTTAACTCTTAGTGAACCAGGGCAAAAGTCACATTTTTACAAAGCCATTTTTTTATTATACATTTGTATACAGACAGCTGTCATTAGTTTTGACATAAAACATATAATTAATTTTATGGAACATGTACAATATATCAAAATGTTCAGAAATGAATGTTCTATTTATTTACATTAGTGAAATATTTTTGAAAAATAAAGAGAGAAATGTTAAGTGACTTTTAGTAAGAAGAAAATTTGTTAAAATATTTTTAGTGAGAATAAAATTCTTACTTAGCACTCAATATGAATATATCCAACGTATCTGCAAGCCATAACACGTTTCTGTTCATACTACAATCAGCAATCGACACTTCCTCATCATTGTCGAACTCAGCCATATGATGCCGCTACAAATAACCTTTTCATACATTTACAGCTTGTTCTACTGTATATCGCGGCTTACGTGTTTCAGAAGAAGAAGCCATTTTTTCCAATAAAAATTGCAAGTAAATAAAACTTTTTGCTGAGATTTTGTGTGTTTTATAACGCTTCTACTAACTATAGATCGAAAATAAGTATACAAGCATGTACAAAAACGGAAATGACGAATGGCCAGAGGTTAAAATAAAAAATGTGGACTGAAATATAATTTACTACAGCGGTTCTAAAACTATGATAACCAAACGCCACTCAGCATGGCGGCATGTAAAAATGCGTCCACTTCAAACGCCGCTTAGCATGGCGCTTGGTCCACTAAGAGTTAAGAAGAAAATTGGAACATACTGGAAGGTCAAAAGTATTGACCCCCTACCCTAGCAACAGGAATAAAATATGCATAGCTCCTACTTTCTTGGCTTTATATCAACAAGTTATAATTGTGTACAAACAGTAGACAAGTGTCACATACGCTTCTGCTCGCTCATGTCTTCTGCTGTTGGCCATGTCTGCTCTACATCCATATCATCAAGAACAATTTCTGACTGTAAGGATTCTGGTTTCGTTGCTCTTGCCAGAACGTGATGGGCAGGTACAGTCTGAAAATAGGAGTGGGTTACTAGGTTGATATTTAGTTTAATATGAAGGCAAAATATAAAAAGGGGTTCTTCTTCTTCTGCTCCATATCGACCACTTGTTAAACCACACTTTGTGATTTGTATGTCACATGAGCCTAATAGCGATTGTATGTTGTGACAGTTATGTGCCTACAAGTAGATCAGCACATCCAATTTATGTAAAGCTTTTTATTTACTAGGGTAGCTTCCCTAGGCCTCTACCTCAGCCGCCTCTTATGACAGGATATGTAGGTCAGTGTTACTAATCTTTGTTTCCTTGCAGAGTCCGGCAGCATGTGGGGAAAGGGGGTGTTGGTTAAAAAAGTTTGACAAATACACAGAAATCAACCTCTCTCTTCTCTAGCCTGTGATGTCCAAGGCGCTTAGGGTTGCAACAAATACACACCATTCTTCTCTATTCTTGGCTGTCCTCAGTATTGTGTTCCACTTGTGATTTATTCCTTCAGTTCATGTTCTACTGTTCTCATTCAGGTTGTTTTGGGTCTCCCACGTTTTCCCTCTGGTGTCCACCTCAGTGAAGTTTTCTTGACAGAGTTAGTTAGTCTCCATGCATATCACAAGTCTGATCCTTCTCCAGTGACTCTCTTGGAGTATGGTGCTCATATTTTCTTGTTCATACTGTGCAGGCAGTTCTTGGTTGGAGATATTATTTGGCCAGAAAACATGTAAGATCTTTTGCAGAGAAGTGTTATGAAATGTGGAGACTTTGGACAAATCTTGTTATGTCATTCTTTAGTATTCTGATTAACCAGTAAATATTTATGAAGATAACGATAGATACACACATCAACAACAACAAAAGTATCGGAAAAAATAAGTTACTGAAAAATCGTGGCATATCCTTTACGGGACTTGGTCATCTACCACAGTAAGCGAGATGTTGATTTTCTAGACACCACCTATACAATCAGTAGTTTGCCATTGCTTTCTGAAAGGTGAGGTCTATTTTTATCGTTCTTAAAATTCCAGGCTAACAAATTTGCTTCCAAACTGCAGACATAGGTAGGAGTTTCAACCAAGTAAGCTTGAGTTGTGATCAAGCTCACTACCGCTTAAGCTACAGACATCCACTCATTATCCTTTGTCTGTTTACAGTAACATACAAGATAGGCATCTGTAGTATAAGGTTAGTGACATGATTAAGTTGACAAAAATGTGTACATACCATACAGTATTCACTTATCAACTAGAAGTTTTAAAGTGATACAAGCACAGCAACATATTCTCATCAGTAATATGTTAGAATACCCACAAACTGAAGAGTAAGCGTGTGTCTTCATCAATGTGCCCTACACAGACCTGCCCAACTTGATAGAACCTTCTCCACCCTTCAACTACCAACGGAGCACAGGTCTCCATGTTTGTTGAAGTTTTTTTTAGCGTATCTTTTCTATGGGGTGAGATAGCTAGCTCCACACATAACCTTCCTTAATCGTCTCTTATTACATGCTTGGCAAGTACACATTGCTGCATATTCTTTCTTCCCCTTTTGGACCCTAGCAGTACACGGGTGGGGCCCAACTGTAGTCGCCTCATACGATATGCATTGCATGTCACAGTGCTACTATTTTTTGCTCCTTCGAGCCCCAACAACACACAAGCGTTAGAAGCACCTACCATGGGTAAAACTATGACGGCAGTCAGTACATGCAGACTACCAAATCAAACAATGATAAATACACCACTGTTGTCAGCAAGAACAACATGGCAGACTAATATCACTGAATGAACTGTTGTACCACTCATTAGTTACAATACTAAAAAAAAAAGTCAATAGGACTGACAGAATCTGTGTTAATATCTTTCTTACCTCCTCATCCATTGATTCCCCTTTGTTGTGTCTTCTGTCCTTGTTGCCCTTGACAAACAAAGGATATGGATCATCTGATTCATCAATTTGAGACATTTGGAAATCCCCCCATCCTGGTAAATGGACTAGCTGGTTGACATTTAAATTATGACCTCTTAGGTAGCCACTGACTAGAAGAGTGCCACAATCTGTCTCCTGGAGAGAAAAATAAAATGGATATCTCTGTGAGAATATGTTTGTTCTCATTGAGAGAATCAAAAACTGCTATCACATATCTTGAAAGTATTATCAGTCACAAAGGAGGAGCTGGATCTGACATTAAAAGCAGACAGAGTAAGACGCAAAATGAGTTCATGACCTGTCACTTCAGAAAATCTAGAAATAAGCTCAAAACAGCATAAGAACCAAGACTGTCAGCAAGAGAATGAAATGGTATCCAAACAAGAAGCTGGAGATGGATCGAATATGAAAGACACAAAACAACCCGGAGAAGAACAGTAGAACAAGAATTGAAAGAAACAAATCCCAGCTGGAACACAGTAAGAGGATGACATAGAACAGAGAATAATGATGTGCATTCGTTGATACACTAAGCGCCAAAGGCGTCACATGCTAGAGAGAGAGAAAAATAAAATGGACATCTGTTTGAGAATACACTTAATTTTATCATTACACAATTGACTAGTGCCTATGAGTCCATACTCTCTGTAAAGCCATCTACATCAGAACATTGAGGTGAAATCCCTTTGACCCTAGCAACACACGGGCGAAAGTGTACAACAAATATAGAAGTTCATGACATTGGGGTACAACCTGGTAGCAGTGTGATAAAAACAAAAAGAATATTGGTCTCCACATAAAAAACAATCGTTTCTTATTCTTTCAAAATCAGTTCCAAACCACAAACATACCAGCAACAACAATCAACATTTAAACAAGAATTGAGGCAAAAGCAAACGATATGTTAGTTTAGAGGGACGACTGATTCAAGATTATTATATTCAAACCTGATCAATAGCGCTGGTCTCAAACTCGACTTTCTCAGCTAGTAGGTATGGTCGATTCTCACGAACATGCACACTTTTCTGTGCCAAGTTAGCCAACTGTCTCCACAATGTCTGAGAATCTTGCCATGTGTCAATGCTACGAACTTTGTTTCCTGGGAATCTGATAAGACAAACATTTTAATGACAAATGATAACATGACTCAAGTATATATCCAATAAAAATTAATCCCTGATGTGCTATAATAGAATGAAAGTCAACAATGGCAGCTCTGCTGTGCTATATTTTTCCTGCTAATATGCTACGAGTTCATGTGTTGTCATGGCATTTATGATTCATTTTCAATTGAAGGCTTACTTTCCTCCCCCTCCCCAAATATGTCTCGCCATTCAGATGAGCCGTACTCCAGCAATACTTGTAATTAAAATCTCAAAGTAAAGAATCAGGGTCTGATGTACACCAACCATGTAATATGCACACACCGTTGTTGGGAGGGGGTAGGGGGGCAGAGAAAGCAACCAAACTGGCCTTGAACTTTGAAATGTCCACTACAAGTGATCACTAGTACAGTGTTATAATCTTCACTATCGCGACCCTGCTATAATATAATGAAAATATCACTGTGGTTATTATCAGTTATATGAAGACTATCATCATAGCACTCGGACATGTCCATAGGTGCTCCAATCTTTGCCTCAGCAAATCCAGCAGTGTAACACGCCAGTTCGATGTTGATTAATCGATCTCTTTGCATATTTAGTATGTTGTTCTTTTCGGGCTGCAATATTAGTGACACCCATCTCTCTCAATCTGGTCAGTGATTCTCAATGCGTGAAGAGTATCATTTTGATCCATGGCAGCTTCCTCTGATATTGTAGCCAAGCCAGCCAATCTATCAGCTGTTCATTACCCCAAACTCCTGCGTGTCCAGGGACAAAAAAAGAAGGTGATTTCTCTGATCATTGTCTGTACTAGTACCTCCAATCAGTTGCATCTCACCATTCCTGATTCGACTTTACGAACCATGCTCATGGAGTCACTCAGTATGAAAACACGAGAGTAGTTGTGAGATGCTAACCATTTCACCGCCTCCGTAACCGCCCAAACCTCCATTGTCAAACTATTTGTGGTTGTTGCGTAGGCCCCACTGGCCTCTCTTATTATTTGTCCTCCTGAGCATGCTGAAAAAGCATACGCACAGCATTGTTGGTGAATGAATGAACCATCGGTGTAAATAACCACATCTGTATCATTGATGTTGTCATTCGAGAGGGCATCCACGTTAATCAGTGATGGATTATTTTGTTCGAGTTTTCTTAATAGATGTAATAACTGTGAAAGCAGTCTGAAATTGAGGTGGCACAGCAATCCATTCCTCTCCTGATTCAATTCCGGAAGGATCACATATTTACCTAAGAGTATCTTCCGCCTGACTCAGCTCCGGAAGGATCACATATTTTCCTAAGAGTATCTTCCGCCTGACTCAGCCATGATCTGCTTCTCTTGAGTCTACGCTCTTTCTCCTTAATGAGTTCTTCATGGAGAGGATGTTCCTTGTTTGCGTTGATTTTTAGATATGATCGAACCCTCCAAGTTTCAATTCTGTTAGCAATAGTTGGGAGATAAAGAAGGAATCACATTTACACTCCTGGTGTATTTTTGGTGCATCCCAGAATGATGCGTAGCCACATTATAAATTCTTTCCAGTCTCACTGTTTGCGTAGCACTAATTGTTAGTAGAGCGCATGCATATTCTATACATGACAGAACAATGACTTGTATCACTGCTGTCGTATAATAGGAAAGGTTGCAAAACTCAAGTTCAAACTAATTATGTTTGAGATTACTGTGACACATTCATTTTCTGCATTAAATAAGCATCAACAATTAAAATAAATGTTGAACTACTGTAATAAAATGTGTAAGACAAATTTCTAACTACTAGAACTGGAAGTCTTAGAGTTAAAGTTAATTATGTCTCAGGTTAGACATCTCTATACACATCCCACCAAAATGAGACGAGTGCAACAAAATGTCAAAATTTGCATTTCTGTTAAGATTGTATGCAGAAAAAAATAAAAGTAAATATCTCACCTTTTCTCTATTTGCTTGTCAATTCTTTTTTTTGCATCCAATAGTTTTGTTTTGTTTAAATTTGATAAACCCTGAAAAAGACACTAATATTTGATGAAATGTGTAAAAAGAGAAATATTGACAGAACACTTGACAGAAACATTCACAAAATACATACAGAAAAATATCACTATCTTGAAGAAAGGCAGTTTTACAAAGTTTTAAGCAGTTCAATCAAAGTGACAAGAAAAGAACAGCACAACAGGTGTATGAGTAGAATCATCCAATCAACGTCAAACTGGTTTGGTTAGTCCCTTGATGTTGTTGGTGATATTGCGAAGGAGATTGGAGCATCTATGGACATGTCTGGAGTGCAATGAAGATTTTCCAAGCTGAAGCGCAAGTAATGATGATGTATATACGGAAGAGACTGTGCTGTTGGGATTTCCTAGCTAGCGTATACAGTAGGGACATTGCAGAGTCAAATGGAGCATACAATACAACTACATCCAGCATGAGGATAAAGGTTAACATGAAACTGTGTTTATTGGGGGCCATTATTGTGTCTCGACTCTCAATCAATGCCATCTATTGAGATTTTCAACCTAGAAGCTTATGTCTGTGGATCTACCAAACAAGACAAGTCGGTGGATGGGAGGGCGTTCGGTTTGTTTGGCTACTGTATTTTGGATGAAAACATTCAAAATGATATTGAATCTATCCGGTTGCTTTAGAAGTTTGGAATTACACATTGTACAAGCAGAACTGGATTTGTTTCGGCCAACATTTATGCTCTATATGCAAACGTCAATCTAGCTGTGTGCACATCATCATGAAACCATTTACCACCACCTCTTGAGGTGCCAAGCATTGGATGATGCCAGGAAGATTCTTCATTCTCCAAGGCAAGATAAAACTTACCTGACAAGCAAAAACATGCGATGGAATGCCTTGACCAAGTACACATGTCAAACAATGTTCTCCATATTTGTCGATTCCAAACTCGCCAAACAGAAACAGGACAACATCTGCAACTTTTGTGGCATCCAAGACAGACTGCAGATCTCCAAACTCTGGCACAAAGAAATCCATACGCTGCTTCCACCGGCAAGCACTGCAAATTGTGTAGAGAAATAACAGTAAACAAGAGAGTTCTGACAAAGTAGTCATAGATGATGGGTTCCAAAACAGATAATAAAATGATACATTTTGTTGAAGACCTAGAGTAGTAGATGAACTCCGTATCTATGTCAAGTATTAAACCAACTATTGATCATTGTGTGTCAGCTATTGAAATGCATACTTTTCACTCTAGATTGGTGTTTCTCTGATAAATTAGTTTTCCAGCACTTCCTTTCAAATCCCAGAGATGCTTGACCATAGGTTCCAAATACAGAAGGCAAGAGGAGCTTTCATTGCACTGGGAAACATATAGAACAAAAATTCGGATATTTAATGTTCTATTATATGGGTCAGAAACATGGAGATCAACTAAAACAATAGCGCATAAATTGCAAACATTCACCAACTGGTGTCTGCGCAGAATAGAGGGAATAAGATGGTATGATAGGGTCACAAATGAGGAGCTTATGGAGAGAACAAGAGAGATTCCAGTGAACGAACAGGTTAAAAAAGACGCTGGCGCTGGATAGGACACATTTTGCAAAACCGAGGGGAATATAACAAGTAGGGTCCTTGCCTGGAACCCGCAGGGACAGCAAAAGAAAAGGGGGTGGGGGAAGAGAAGAAGAAATACATGGAGACAAGATTTGGAGGCGGAGATCAACAATATAAAGAAGAGTTGGAGGGAGCTACAAGAGATAGCTAGACTTGGCATGAGTTGGTTGAAGGCCTATGCCCCAATCCGGGGTAAAAGGCAAAGAGAGAGAGAGATAGGTTCCCAAATTTTTCGGCGTCCACCCACTTTGCAAGACATAAATATTGTAACCCCCATAAGTCTTCAGTGTTCAAACCGTTGATATTTTCAACGTAACAACTATTGATACACTACCACTTATGCCGTTAAAGTATTGAAAAAGTAGTGCTTAATATGTGCTTCATCTTGAACACAGTTATTCAATCGCAAAATCACGAAAATAATTTATTTCTAAATATATATTATTAATTTCTTCTATAAGGAGCCAGAGAGAGAAGATATACTAATCAACTACTCATGGGTATGGTGAGCAAATGGACTTTAGGATGGCTGCTGCAGCAGAGGACAGAGCACAAATGGGAATGCCTAAAGTGCAATGACATCAATCGCATAACATAACATTATAGCCAATCTTAACTAAAAAATACTGCGACTACTCATCGCAGATAAGGGTTACACATTGATCATTCCATCAGGGGACACATTATCTTAGTCAATTTTGACTGAATGTTACCACTATTACCAAACACAGCTTAGGGTTAGAGGTTGTCCACTTCTTCAGAAGCACATTACAAACTACATTTCCCTGGCAACCATAATCAGAGGAAGAAGATGGAAATGGTTTGGACATGTGTATAGAATGCCACAGAGCACTTTAGGAGAGATAGCTTTCTGATGGACAGGAGATGTGGCAGAAAGACAGATCTGCAGAATTCTGGGATGAAGAAGGACGCTGCTACAGCTGTAGGGTTCTGGGATTATCGACCTAAATAAGTGAGTTAAAAAAGCACCACTGATTTTGAAGTGTAGCAGCAACAAGACAACACATAACTTGCCTGATATGACAAACTTTCTCCATGCTAACTTTAGTTTCTGAACTTAAGTCTGCCTCCTTCAGTAGATCAACAGCAGCTGGTATATCCACATTCTTATCTAAACTGACTACGACCTGTCGAAAGAAGATTTTAATACAGATTCACAGTTACTAGACATTTATGAATGTAGATTTCATTATAGATTCATACAGTTGCAGTGCTAGCAGTTACTAGACATTTATGAATGAAGATTTCATTATAGATTCATAGTTATAGTGCTAACAGTTACTAGACATTTATGAATGAAGATTTCATTATAGATTCATAGTTATAGTGCTAGCAGTTACTAGACATTTATGAATGAAGATTTCATTATAGATTCATAGTTACATACTAAATGGTTTGACCACATAAACAGATTACCAACAGATCCACCAAAAGAGGAATATTACTCAGATACAGTGGACATAAAGCAAAAGACCTCAGAGATAACAGAGGCGAAGAAAACACTATTTATGAAGCGCACATGAAAGGTACCATCACCAGTTAGAGGTGACTGGAGAATCAAATAAACCAGTAATTTAAACCAATTCATTTTAGTCTAACCGAGATTGCATACTTCAACTTCCCCAACCACCCTCTCTGCAGGTAGTCTGCAAATGATCTTACAGTTCTGGTTTTCTGCTACAATTTGTTTTATATAATAAAGTGTCTAGCCCCAGTTTTCACTTATGACATGATTGGTAGGCCATGTGCAGTGTTACTAGTTTCTTTATTTCTATTTATTTCCCATTACACATTTTATTTCAAGTGAAAAAACCTTCTACAGATATCTAAAAATAATAAACCTCTTTGGGGATCTCATATATCAACCACTCAAATATCAAATAATGATTTCACAAGGAACAAACATGGACCATACCACTAGACGAGGTGGATTAGATGCAGTCCCTCTTCTGTCATCCAACAATTGTGTTCTTCCATCAGCCCGACTCTGATTTGTCTGAGTATACAAAATTGTACATCATTAAAACATTTACAATAAAATAGAGCAGATATACTGTTGGGTAGGAACAAACTAAACAAAAACTACATCTTAACTCTTAGTGGATCAGAGCAAAAGCCATGTGGTTTTAGAATAAAAAACACCCTTTAGTGTGGCTCCTAGTAAAAAGGCATCCAATCCAAAGCCATGTAGTGTGGCGTTTGGTTCACAAGGAATTAAGTACTAATGAAAATTGTGGCATATCCTTTATAGGGCGTAGCCATCAACCACAGTAAATGAGCCATTGATTTTCTAGGCACCACTTTTACATTCAGTAGTTTGCCATTGCTTTCCTAATGGTGAGGTCTACTTTTACCTTTCATAAAAAATCCATGGAAACGAAGTTGCTTCCAAACTGCCTGTTGCTGAGTTTGAACCAGGTATGCTTGGGTTGTGATCTAGCTCACTACCGCTTAAGCTACATATGCTCACAAGTACTAAATGATGTATATTACAAGCTAGGCAGCAAAAAAGGAGCATATTGTAGTCTTGAGACTTACCACAGATCATCACAACAGACTGCGTTGCCATTATTTTCAACAATTCTATTTATATGAACTTCTTATGAATATGACTACGCATTGAAAAAATGACAGTAAAATATGTTGCCAAAATATTCACGGTATGATGAGGAGACACAAATGAACTGGAGAAGACCATCATGGAAGGAGGCATATCGGCAAAGAGAAGACCATGAAGAAAATGGATTCAGGATGTAACTGATGGTTTGAACATGATGGCTGCAGAGGCGGGACATCTGGCCCATGAGAGAGAAATTCAGAAGGACTGTTGGGGTGGCAAAGTTCTGCTCAGGACAAGCTATTTGATGATGATGAGCAGATCAGTTCATCTGATCGACATCTTCGCACATTGGACAAGTCCATATATGCTTCATCCTTCAATAGAACAGCCATCGCAATGTTCCCATGCTCACTGTAACCAAGTAAAGCAGGTTGGCATATCTCCTCTTTCTCCCTGCAAACAGTAATAGAATGTTTGTTCATGATTAGTCCCCATCTCAATCAGACAGTTTTTTTTTTTTTCTTTCGTCCGCTTTCAACTCAGACGAAGTTTCATCTCTGAAACTGATTTTTGCGCGAAAATCTGTTTTTCCAATTTCTTACAATGGCAGCAGCGTGCACATTGTAAATTACTTTACACTGGCAGCCGTGTGCTCAATGTACTCGTAATTAGTATTCCCCCGCCATACAGGCAGATTTTCTCCGACTTCAGAGGTACTCATGTTATCGTCCTGAGTAAGACCAGGGACTCGAACATATGCCGGACAGTAGGTTCGAACCCGAGCTATGAGGCGTCTCACAGCTAGCAGGCCGAGCTACTATCAACTACTCTAGGCAGTCCCCAATCAGACAGTTCAATGGCTCGGATTCTGTTACCACATATGTGGAACAGAGTGCATTTATAATTACCCTAAGGATGATGAGCAGAGATAATTTATATGGATGATACCAGTACTATTTCAGGACAAGCTGTTTGATATCAGCAGCCCGAGGATGACAATTGGTTAGTTTTAAGTAAGTAAAATTGATGTCTGAGAGTGAATGAGGAAGAAATAATAATACACAAATTAATCTTAAACATTTCAGTTTCTGGGATTGACCATAATCTTGTTCTTACCTCCTGCCTCAGTACATCTTTTATCTTGTCATCTTTTGTGCGCTGTTTGGGATTGACTCTCCCTGAAACATAATTTTAACATCTAGTTTAATATCTAGAGAATGGTAAGAAATCTGAGGCAACTTCAATGTTAGTGAAAAATATGATATAATAGACAAATGCAGACAGGTACGAGAAGATTTCAGGAAACATACACAACAAATAATAGAGAAAATGGTCTCCGATTGACAGCAGGTGGGAGAGAAGATTTAGATGTCCAAAGGAAACATGGAGAAGAACGGTGGAAAAACTGTGGCCTGACATGGGAAACAATTAATAGAAAGGCGATAGAACGGCAACAATTCAAAACATTTGTGGAAGCCTCATGTGTCAAATGGGACACATCTTCTACTTCTTGTGTTATCACACTGCTACCGGGTTGTTGCCCAGTGTTGTGGTTTTCTGTTTTTGTCTTGCGTTGTTTTGGTGGCTTGGGTGATTGTTATTTTTGTTCTTTCACAGGATTCTGCTATGCCATATAACCATTTTTTCGTAGTCTTCTTCTTGCCTTCTTTCCTGATGTTCTGTTGTAGAAGACTCTGTATACTGTGGAGTACTGGGACACATAAAGGATATAAATAGAACAAGAGAAACAAATGATAGGTATGGGAAGTTCTCTGGAAACATCATCAGGTGCCATCTCAACAAAGGTTGACTGCAATGAATCTCCAACATCCCATCTCTTGCTTTCATTGATTTTAAGCTTAATTTTGTGGTTCTGATTGTTCTGCAAGAACACAGTATAAGTGGTTTTAGAAGCGTTAATGCTCATGCTCCACTTCTATGTCCAGATTTCCAGTTTGGTAAGCGTATCTTGCAATCGATTTGTTGCTATTGGCATTGACTCCTCCCTTGTCCAGATTGCCAGCATACATAGCTGAGTGTACTCACTTTGGTAGGCATGTAGCTATGTCGTTGACAAAGATTAGAAAGCAGGTTGGTGAGAGCACTCCTCTTTGGGTGGCTCCTTGCTCTAGCGTGGACTTCATGCTTGTATACTCCATAATTTGAACTCTTGATGTTCTGTTCTCTAGGTATCTATCAAGCCATCTGTACATTCTTCCCTTTATACAGAGGCTTAGGAGTTTGAGACCCTCCTTCCAGACTGTGTCGAATGCCTTCATGTCTACCAAAACTGCCAGTGTTTGCTTCTTTTCTTGGAAACCATCCTCGATTTCCTGGGCGATATAGGTTACCTGATCTTTGGTAGATTGGTACTTCCTAAAGTCTCCCAGTTGCTCCAAGAGAAGCCATTTGCTCTCCAAGTGCCATGATAGCCTTTTATTCACCATGCGTTCCATGAGCTTGCCTGTCAGCTTAGGAGGCTTATGGGTCTGTAACTCACGGATTGAGTTTATCTTTACCTGGCTTTAGGATGGTTACCTTGATCGCTTCTTTCCATTCTCTTGGAACTATGTCTGTCCTCCATGATATGTTTAGGACTATATCAGAGGATATGATTGATTACACCAGGATTGTCAGCACACTTGGGCTCTGTTATGGTTGGCTGAGCAACAGGTAACCCATACGATTATCATATCAGACTCAATGAATATGCTTCAAAGGATTGAATCTGGAAGTATGCACATCGAATGGGTGGACAGAATTCGGAGATCATATCTCAAGAAATTGACGTGGCTGTACACACCTGGACATGGAGTGCAGGGTAACGAGTGTGCTGACTTTCTTGCAAACAATGCCCTGACTCAAGCGGGCAGATATATGGACAGAGCCGATATCATCAATGCGGCACGCTCTCATTTAATTTATATGACATGAGCAAGTCTAAGACACTGGAACGAGTTTGAGAATTGGGCGTTAAGTTTGGACATGCCAGACAGTGTGAGTGTCATCTTCGTGGTTGAGAGAGAAGATATTCTAATCAACTTCTCATGTGTACAGTGAGCAAATGCACTTTGGGATGGCTGTTGCAGTGGAGGACAGAACACAAATGGAAATGCCCAACAACGTTACAAGTAAATGTGCCAGCCATGCATGACGTTGATCCAGTAACATCACATAACAATGATCATGATGGAGAAATTGCTTTTCTGAAGTTTTCTTGCACCTGCAAGCGAGGCCCCCTACCTATGCAACGTATAACGGTACGAGAGGAATATAATGATATATTTGAAAATTTGTTAATTATTAACTTGTACTACTAGTGTACGATGACCATTGATAGATGTGTGAACATACTATAACTAAGTATCAAGTATCATACTAACATGATACTGACACACATAATGAATATCGACAATAGGTCAGAGAAGTGTAAAAATCGGGAAGCAAACTCTACAATCCTAAAAGAAATAATTATATATCACACTAACATATAAAAAAAAACACAATTACCATGAGCTTCGCGTTTCATGTTTCTTTTACTGCGGTGTTTACCATGATTATGGGTTTTATTTTTCTGTTTCAACGTCGACCGATGACTACCTCCACCTGCCATGCTGATCAATGTTGTTGAAAAACAGAAATGAAATTATAGTTGGATTGGAATAGATATTGTCATATTATATACAGATAAATTATGTTCCAGCGTTTAAATATATTATTCACTTGAACTCGAATATATAATTTTTAAAGTTATGAGGCACTAGAGCTGAAGGTACTGAATCTGTCTGGTTATTTTATGATGATTTTATTTTGTTTTAATGTCTTAAAATAGTGAACAAACTTGTCTTATTTTGAGAGGAAGTGGAATTATTTTCAATCAACCTAGACCAACAATTGCAGATTGTAGGAGCTTAGTTCTGTCAGTGGATGAGGTTTCTTGAGACCATAATACAAATAAAACATATACGAGGTTTGTTCGGTACATAGGAATACGAGCTTATTCTTTGCTGTTTTGGTAATTTGTCGAAGTTTCTTGTGCCACTGACATAATCACATATTACGTTTGTTTGGTACACTTACTAAGTTACTCCTAGTCTACAACTGGAGTGTGTAAACGTAACACATCACTACAAGGTAAAGTTAAAGGACATGACGAAATTTGTTGAGTCTACACTCTTATCACCCTACACAAACTCAAGACATACGAATTGCTGAATACAATGCTTGAATTGTTAGTTCTTTCCTTCCACGGACATACCAGGTCTGTTGGACCCAGACATACATCCACTCATACCAAAACCTGCCCTTCTAGATCTTGTGAAACATCGACTGAGAGTGAGAGTAGCCCCAGTAAATTAAGTCCCAGAGAGCAAGTGGAGGGCAATAGTAACAGCCTCAACCTCCATCTTCATACTAGAAGTAGTTGTCCTGTACGCTCCACTTCACTCTGCAACCACATATCTCTAACTTCATTAGTTTTGATAGATCCTCTTCTTTTCCTTTTTCGCTAGATTGGGATTTCGAATTCTCTAATAAGGGCAACCGTCTGCCTCAGATTATCAGCCACGCCATACAGTTTGTCTTGGATGCTGGTGTAAGTGGGCCACCTCTTTCTTCTCAAGTCTGCATACTGGGGCAGTTCTGTAGGATATAATTCCTGATTTCTGCTTCCCTTTTGTGCCGACCTCTTCCCGCAGTAAGTTTTGGCCACCCTCGTGATGGTAGGTCTGACATTCTTACTGCGTTGCTAAATCTCCGAGGCAGATTGGCGACCGTAGAATCCGTTATCCCATTCCTCATTGTGAGGGTCGTTGCACCATGTTATGCGCGTTACGACCTGGTGCATCTGTTTTCTGCAAGCATTTGTTTCGGGTTCGCATTTCCTAGCAGACACGTGCATTCGATTTCAGCCAAACCTCATTAGTCGCCTCTTACGACATGTGTGGCAGGTAACAGTGGTTCTATTCTTTACACCCCAAATTTTGGCCTCGGTAACCATTTGGACGGTTTTGATAGATCTACAAAATGTATAATTTCTGAAATTTTAAAATCCCAAACAGTGCGAGACCAAGCATATTAAAGAAACATGCACCATCCCATCAAAATCAGTTAAAATAATGATTGAATTTATTCAGATTATAAACATATTGAATAGTGACCAGATGTGTTTAAAAAAAAATTAAAATCCTTGGCCTTACCGTGAATCGAATGCGGGTCTAATGCATGTCAGACTGCACACTTATCAATTCGTCCACATGCACCTCAAAGTAGATGTGTTAAAATACATTATAATATTAGTCTTCATCATCGCTTTAACTTGTGACCGGCAAGTTTAAATACGGATACACCTTTTCGGTGTTTAGCTTTTCATGACCATTTCATTAAGTTGGAATTTAGATATAGAGACAAACTTTCTGTTTTATAATTTTTACATTTTCCCATCTATTAAAGCTACCCTCTTGCCAAATTTTAATTCCGTTAGATGTCCAGATATCTTCAATTAGTGTAAACAGACATACATACAATGTAATTCAACTTTTGTTTATATATATATATATATATATATATATATATATATATATATATATATATATATATATATATATATATATAGACAAGATTTGTTGGATCCACGGATGTACTAGTTTTGTTAGGAGATCTACAGATATAATAGAATTTGATTTGTTGGGTTCACAGACCTATGAGATTTCTTTGGGTCCACCCTACAGAAAGTGCAACATTTGTTGTGTTCGCAGACATACCAAGGTGTGTTAGTGTTGGGTTTACAGAAATACATTACATGCTCTGCTGAGTTTACATACAAGGCTAACAAGGTGTGTTAGGTTGACAGAAATATAAGGTGTGTTGGATTTACAGAAATACGTGGTCTGTTGAGTTTACATACAAGGTGTGTTGGGTTTACAGACATATAAGGTGTGCTGGGTCCACAGACATACATGGTGTGTTGGGTCCACATAAATATAAGGTGTGTTTGGTCCACAGACATATAAAGTGTGTTGACCCACCAACATACAGTTTGTGTTGGGTCCACAGACATATAAGGTGTGTTGGGTCCACATAAATATAAGTTGTGTTGGATCCACAGACATATAAAGTGTGTTGACCCACCGGCATACAGTTTGTGTTGGGTCAACAGAGATACACAGTGTGTTGGGTCCACAGACATATACGGTATGTTGTGTCCACAGACATATAAAGTGTGTTGACCCACCGACATACAGTTTGTGTTGGGTCCACAGACATACACAGTATGTTGGGCCCGCAGACATACACAATGTGTTGGGTCCACATACATATAAGGTATTTTGTGTCTACAGACATACATGGTGTGTTGGGTGCACTGGCCTATGAAATTCTGAAGGACTGTTGGGGTGGCAAAGTTCTGCTAGGCTAATTAATTGATGGTGAACATTTTGTAGAAGTTTTAATTTTGTTTTTACTAAATTTTGCAGTGGCTTTGCAGCCTACTCTTAAAGATTTTTAGCTGCCAAGGATTCTTTTACCTGCTCAACTTGAACACAGATCCTTTGTTTTATTTGTGTTATCCTTTTATTAGTATGGATCATATTTTTTTTACTCATTTATATACTTTACATAAATATATATATATATATATATACTGTATATATATATATATATATATATATATATATATATATATATATATATATATATATATATATATATATATATATATATATATATATATATCAGTATATATATATATATATATATATATCTATATATATATATATACACACATATATATTACATATATATTTTGTTTACAATACTGTAATCTGTTTTCATAACAGATTTCTGTTTTAATTTCAGTTTCCGTGATGAAAAATCCTGGGAAAAAATGGGTTTACACTCCGTGGATTGGGCTTTGGAATAAAAATTGTGGTTCTTGCTGAGACAGCACTTTTTATTGGCTCTTACTTGTTATGGAGAAAGATGAATAGAGACAGAGGTAAGGTTGTGTCATTAAGTCTATGTCTTGTCTCTGGCTGATATTATCAGTTGTCATTCTTTTTTTTTGTGTGTTTGTTATTTAGATATATCTTATTCTTTGAACGCTCCATATCGATCACACATTAAACCACTCTTTGGGATCTGTATGTGATCTGAGCTTAAAATCGATTGTATGCTGTGCCAATTATGCACCTACAAGTAGGCCAGCGCATCCAATTTCTGCGTCACTTTTTATTTACTAGGGTAGTTTCTCTAATCCTTGTAGGTCGCAGTGTTACTATTCTTTGCCTCCCTTGCGGGCCCTGGCAACACTAGCGATTGAAATATATAACTTCTATTTACTACTCACCCTAGTAAATAAAAAGCTGGCAAGAAATCAGATGTGCTGGTTTAGTCACCATGGGCACATAACTTGGCACAACGCATAATTGCTCTTACGCTCAGATCACATACAAACCACAAAGAGTGGTTAAATAAGTGGTTGGTATGGAGTGTTCACAGCAGAAGAAGGATAAGAAGAAGAAGATTTACTACTCAATCACCAGTTGTTTTCAAGTTGAATAGCATTAGAAATTTCAAGTAAAGTGAAAGTAGAACCTTTAAGTAAAGTAGATCTCTGTTGCAGAATAGAAGGACTAAGATGGTGTGATAGGGTCACAAATGAGGAACTTATGGAGATAACATGACAGATTCCAGTGAACAAACAGGTAAAAAAAAAGACACTGGTACTGGATAGGACACACTTTGCGAAAGCCTGAGAGGAATATAACAAGAAGGGTCCTTGCCTGGAACCCACAGGGACAGCGAAGAAGGAGGCCGAGAAATACATGGAGACGAGATTTCAGGCGGAGATCAACAATATAAAGAAGAGCTGGAGGGAGCTGCAGGAGATAGCTAGAGATAGGAAGACTTGGCATGAGTTGGTTGAGGGCTTATGCCCCAATCTGGGTTAAAAATGCAGAGGAGAGAGAGAGAGATCTCTATTATAACATCAAAGTAAAGTAGATCTCTGTTATTACATCAAAGTAAAGTAGATCTCTATTATTACATCACATAAAGTAGCAACATCACATGAATTGCTACATCACATAAAGTAGCAACATCACATGCTATTAGCCACATCACATGAATTCATTGCTAATAGCATGTAGGAAGTACAACATGAAAATCAACAAACAAAAGACAGAGACCATGAAAATCAGCTGAACACCAAGCCAATCATCAGAGTAAAGCAAGTTTCTGAATTCAAATATGTAGGCAGCATTTTCACAGAGGATGGAAAACTCGATAGAGAAATAGAGACAATGTGTCAAAAAGCAAATGCAGTGACCTACCAGCTGGCACCATTACTACAACACCCAAAGATCAAGATGGAAGTGAAAAGGCAGATGATAAAAAGTATTTTCTTACCAACATTTTGTTACCGGTGCCAAACTTGGTCTCTTACAGCAACACACCACAGAAAGCTCACCATGTGTAAAATGAAATGCTTGAGGAAGGCAGTGGGGTCACCAGGAAAGACAGACTATGAAATGAGGACATCTGAAGTAGGGTGGACATAACTTCATGCACCGAATACATAGAAAAACAACAAATGCAGTGGTTTGGACATTTAATGAGAATGAAACACAACCAACCACCAATAACAGCATACAATAAAAGAGATCGGGTACTAGAGCTAAGGGAAGACCAAGAAAAGATGGATAGACAATATGAAGACAACACTACATAAACACGGATATAACACAAGAAGGTCCTAGAACGCAAATTAAAGCTCCCATCCCTATGTTTAATGGCAAGAGTGGACAGCCAACTACATCTTCCACATGGAAATAGACAATAGTAAAGTAGTTCTCTATTATTACATCAAAGTAAAGTAGTTCTCTATTATTACATCAATGTAAAGATCTCTATTATTACATCAATGTAAAGAAGATCTCTATTATTACATCAAAGTAAAGTAGTTCTCTATTATTACATCAATGTAAAGAAGATCTCTATTATTACATCAAAGTCAAGTTTGGTTTTGCTTTGAGTCACATATTTTGTGTTATATAAAGTAGTTAAACTTTTGATTTCTGTCTCAATCATTATTCTTGTTCTTAGTTGCACATAAAACCATCATTTTACAAAAATTGTTAAAGACATAGTAGACATGAGAAATATTGAAGTCAAAGCAGATAAAAACTAACACAAAGCTCAGAATCTTTCAATCAAATGTGAAGTCAGTACTGTTATATGACTCAGAAACATGGAGGACAACAAAAGAAACCACCAGAAAACTACAGATCTTCATAAATGGATGTTTATGTAGAATAGAGGGACTAAGAAGGTATGATGAGATTACAAATGATGGACTCTGAGAAAAAACTATGCAGATACCAGTGGAGAAAGAGCTAAAGTAAAATGCTGGCGATGGATATGATACACATTGAGAAGACTGGCCGGAAGCATTGACAGACAGGCAATGTTTTGGAACCTTCAGGGAAAGAGGAGTATGGGAAGGCCTAGACATACCTGGAGAAGAGAGCTGGAGACTGATATGAAAAGGATAGGTAAAACATGGAAAGAATTGAATGTGATGGTGGAAGAGCTGGAAGAAGTTTGTTGATGACCTGAGCTCCGTGGGGAGTTCTTCTTTGCGTTCGTTCTTTACGACCAATTTTAATCACACTTTGTGATATGTGTGATCTTTGCCAAGAACGTGTATACGTTGCCACATTAGTTTGGTAGGCCCCTAAACGCATAGACTTCTACACGTTTAGGACACATGCATCCGATTTCAGCCTAACCTACTTAGTCGCCTCTTACGACATGCATGGCAGGTAACAGTGGTTCTATTCTTTACACCCCAAATTTGGGCCCGGTAACCACTCGGGCGCCGTGGGGAGTTGAAAGGTGAAGAAGCGGACACAATTGCTGAAGATCATGGTTCAATTTCGGTGTTTAGAAATTATTTTTTTCAGAGACCTTCAAATACTTGTCTGATGTTTATTTATGCATACCCTTTGTGATTAGATACTTTGAAGAAGAAAAAATAGCTATCCTGGACATAGAAAAGAACCTAAACTATCCAATGACAACTACCACACACTTGACAGACAAGGACATACCATTATCTTCCTACTCAGGACAGGACATAATAGAATAAACAAACACCTACACAGGCTATATTTATTCCCTTCCCCTCTGTATCCCTGTGGCACCACTGATCAAACCACAGAAAATGTCCCGTAAGACTGTCCCCTGTATCTCCTCCCTAGAAAGGGATGCTGACCCTACAACACTACATTAAAAACTACATGGCACAAGAGATGAGCTCCAGACAACAGTGAACTTCATCATAAGAACGCGTCTAACGGTATAACCATCAAAATAGCTATCGCAAAAAAGACATTTGCTGTGACAGACTGAGCACCTATGGGTCTGCCCGGAGTGCTTTGACCCATAACCAGTTCCGTAACCAATAACCAATTTTATGTTGTGTTTTGAAATTATGCCTTTGTTATATAGTTTTACATAATTTTTCTCTTATTATTGATATTATATAGACAATAACGCTGCTAGATTTTCTAAGGTGGAGATCGGAGCACATATGGACATGTCCGGAGTGCTATGATGATAGCCCTCATATAACTGATAACTGAAGTGAAGCTATATTTATGTTTTGTTTCAGATTTCAGATTCACATTACACCAGAAAATGCCATACGTTCTAGAATGTAAGTTTTTACATATTTAGTTTTAACAAAATCAGTTTTATAACTGTGAAATGGCATGGGGGTCTCTGTAGCAAAGTGGTTAAGCCCTCTGTGGTTTTGCTCTCTTCTTCGCCTGTGATCAACTTCTATTATGCAACTACTCTGGTATGTGTCATAAACAGGGCGGTGTGCTCGAGGTCTTCACCGTTCCCCCATAGTTTGTTCTGAAGAGTTGTTCCTGTTGGCTAGATTTCCTTTCTCAGGCTGGGACAGTCTTGCAAGATGTGTTTTGAGGACTGCTATGGTGCTTCACAGGTGCAGGCAGCTGAGACCCATTCTATGGAGATGTGCTCTGAAACCACGGTGTCCTGTTCTAAGTCTGAAGACGGTGGTCTGCACTTTTCTGTTTAATGTATTTATATTGTCATGCTTTGTGTTATATATATATGATCCTTTTGTTTTGCGCTCTGAAGGTCGGAGGTTTGAATTCAGACTGAGTTGCACGGTTCACAAGTGCATTTTATCTGGAGATCCCTTCCTTGACATAATAGATGACATTCCTGGTATTGAAATAAAAATATCTAGGCAGAAACACAAAGATGAACCTTGACAAAAATATACAGAAAAATGCAACCTAAAACAACTAAACCCAGAAATAAATATGACATTAAATGGAAATAATATACATAAAGGATGTTTTGACACCTATGGGGTAGACTGTGATGTGTGTTCATAAGTAAGCTACAGGAACCATCAGCAATGCATGTCCTTTATTGTTTGTGATATTTAATGTCTAGCATGCTGTTGGGAGTAATCATTTGTTTTGATGTTCCATTTCAGATTACTATACAATTGGAGAAAAATTAGGAAGTCAGTCAGCAAGGGAGTCAGACTACACTGCCTGGAATATGAAACAGTGAATGAGTAGTTCTGTCAGATGTGGTTTGTCTTGTATTTAAAACATAGGTAGACCAGTCTTGTAGCTGAAACATGGGTAGTTCTGTCAGGTGTGACCAGTCTATAGCTGAAGGTAATGAGAGAGCGGATGCACTGGCGAGCAATGCACCGATCGAGTATGGGCCTTCTATGGACAAAAGTGACATCGTCAATGCTCTAAGAGAAAACACACGTTCTGAAGATTTCATTGAAGATAAAGGGTATTCTTTATCTCGGTTTCATAATTTATGCATACTGATAGGTGCTGCAAGATGGGAAAACCATGAGAGAAACCCCAGTAGATATATCAATCAGCACAGAATAGGAGTTATTAGTCTAAACACACTGAAAAACATGCTTGGAAGGAAATCGGAGCAATTATGGACATGTTCGATAAAAATGACTCTCAAATGAACAATGAGCAAAAGCTGAAACATGGGTAGATCTGCCAGGTATGACCAATCTTGTAGCTGAAATTTCAAATCTTCCCTTGAAGATACTTAATTCTAGAAGAGTTACCTTAAATTTAAGAAGAACATTTTAGTTCAATGCAAGGACAGAGATTGTGTTTATGAAGAACATGTTGAATATTACTGCAATAGGAAATCTCAGAATACAATAAAGATGGATGAGCAGAAGTTTACATAGAAGACCCACACAAATTTATAGATGATACAACTAAATCACCAGCAAGAAAATTCTGTCATAACTTTGATGTAGAAAACCAAGCAATCAAGGTGACAGCTGCGAAACTGTTCAAAACTAGTCTTGAACCACATCCTGTGGTATTTTGACAGATGCAACATCAGCACTCCAGTTCAGAAAATTGTCACCAAATTACTGAGCTATGCAACCAGTGCAAGGTCACCTGACAATGGATATTGTCTCACTGTCAAATCATCATCAGGTAGCTTGTCCCTTCCGAAACTTGGCTCCCATGACAGCATTCCTGACAAACTCTCTGTTCTGTGCAAGTTGGCCGGCGTCAGCAGCAGTCATTCTCAGATCATCAATGACATCCCGCACCCATCATCTTCTAGGTCATCCTCTCGTTCTTCCAGGCACCATTCCTTCCAAAATAAATTATCCAGGTACTCATGTCGTTTGATGTGTCCGAAATATTTAATTTTCTTTGTTTTTGTGCTTTGTAATAGCCAACTCTCTTTAATATCCAGCTGTTGCAGAACAGAAGTGTTTGTTCTTTTCTCTGTTCATGATATTCTGTCAAATACCAGGTCTCAACAAGACAGCAGACTGAATGGCTAAGGAAGGTACTACAGATTTCCAATCAACTGTATCTGTTACCTATCATCAGAAAAAATGACAGATCATAAAATCAATCAGGAACCCTCAAATTACCAACACTAGATGACAGCAGGACATCAAAGAAACCTTGAACATGACACTGGAAGAGGCAGGAGAACTTGCTAGAGACAACAGAGTTTTTCTTGCGGTCTGTGATGAAAATGACATTCTACCAGGGACATGCTAATACTTGAAGATGACTACCAAACTATGAACCGATTAAAATGTGTTCTCATTCTCTGCCTCAGAACAGGACACAGTCGACTCAACAGCGACATGTATACGAAATTCAAGATGTACAATTCAATCATGTGTACATGATGCATGACACCACAGTCTACAGAGCACTTACATCAAAACTGTCTGGAATATGATATACTGAGACAAACTCATTGATATACTGAAACAACACGGGAAAGAAAACTACATGAACCTCTGTGTGAGCTACATACGACAAGGAGGCTTATACAAGAGACAACATTGAATATATAGACAATATTTACCACTAATGAAAGTAAAGATGATTTATATGTATTTTGTTCTGTTTGAATATTATACCAGTAAAAATATATTTGAATGAATAATTCAATCTGTTGCAATTTATTGACATTATTTGCTGGGGTTTTTTTTTTTTGGTCCTGTGTTTGTTATTTATTCAAAAAATGAAAGGCATTATATGCAACTTCTACTTCTTCTAACGCTCCATATCGACCACCTGTCAACTACTCTGTGTGATTTGTATGTGATCTGAGCCTAAGAGTGATTGTACGTTTTGCCAGTTATGCGCCTACAAGTAGGCACATCCGATTTCTGCGCAGCTTTTTATTTACTAGGGTAGCATCTCTAGGGCCTACATCAGTCACCTCTTATGACATGACTTGTAGGTCGCAGTGGTACTATTCTTTGCTTCCCTTGTGGGCCCTGACACCACACAGGCGATTAAATGCAACAGATCATTGTCCATTCAAATCACAATCAGAGTTTTTCAGTTGTACATAGAGCCAGTACTACATGTGAATGTGACTCATGAACAATCTGTGGACACATAGATGTGGTTTGACAGAAAAATGCTGAGTATCGCACAGACTGCTAAATCTGTGGACACATAGATGTGATTTCACAGAAGAATGTTGAGTATCGCACAGACTGCTAAATCTGTGGACACATAGATGTGATTTGACAGAAGAATGTTGAGTATCGCACGGACTGCTAAAATGACTAATGTTGATGTACTGAAAGAGATCATGGTACAGATAAAACTCATCAATATAAGAAAGAGGCAACATCTGAAGTCGGAGAAGGCACGCCTGTATGGCGGGGACACTGATGATAAGGAAAGCATGCCTTCACACAAAAATCAGTCAGAAGTGCCAAGCACACTGACCACGCCTGCATTCATAGAGAAGAAAGAGGCAATCATAATTTTTCTGGCATTCAATAAGAAAGAGAATATATAGTGACAACTGGGGAAAGCAAGCCTTCACTCAAAATTCAGTCCAAGCTGTTATATTAGGCACCATGATTACGATTGAATTAATATTGGGCCAACAAACAAAAATAGTAGAACTACTCCCTCTGTCTCTTCAATGTTTGACAGACAAGCAACTAAAAATAGTAGAACTACTCCCTCTGTCTCCTCAATGTTTGACAGACAAGCAACTAAAAATAGTAGAACTACTCCCTCTGTCTCTTCAATGTTTGACAGACAAGCAACTAAAAATAGTAGAACTACTCCCTCTGTCTCTTCAATGTTTGACAGACAAGCAACTAAAAATAGTAGAACTATCCCTCTGTCTCTTCAATGTTTGACAGACAAGCAACTAAAAATAGTAGAACTACTCCCTCTGTCTCTTCAATGTTTGACAGACAAGCAACTAAAAATAGTAGAACTACTCCCTCTGTCTCTTCAATGTTTGACAGACAAGCAACTAAAAATAGTAGAACTACTCCCTCTGTCTCTTCAATGTTTGACAGACAAGCAACTAAAAATAGTAGAACTACTCCCTCTGTCTCTTCAATGTTTGACAGACAAGCAACTAAAAATAGTAGAACTACTCCCTCTGTCTCTTCAATGTTTGACAGACAAGCAACTAAAAATAGTAGAACTACTCCCTCTGTCTCCTCAATGTTTGACAGACAAGCAACTAAAAATAGTAGAACTACTCCCTCTGTCTCTTCAATGTTTGACAGACAAGCAACTAAAAATAGTAGAACTACTCCCTTTGTCTCCTCAATGTTTGACAGACAAGCAACTAAAAATAGTAGAACTACTCCCTCTGTCTCCTCAATGTTTGACAGACAAGCAACTAAAAATAGTAGAACTACTCCCTCTGTCTCCTCAATGTTTGACAGACAAGCAACTAAAAATAGTAGAACTACTCCCTCTGTCTCTTCAATGTTTGACAGACAAGCAACTAAAAATAGTAGAACTACTCCCTCTGTCTCCTCAATGTTTGACAGACAAGCAACTAAAAATAGTAGAACTACTCCCTCTGTCTCTTCAATGTTTGACAGACAAGCAACTAAAAATAGTAGAACTACTCCCTCTGTCTCCTCAATGTTTGACAGACAAGCAACTAAAAATAGTAGAACTACTCCCTCTGTCTCCTCAATGTTTGACAGACAAGCAACTAAAAATAGTAGAACTACTCCCTCTGTCTCCTCAATGTTTGACAGACAAGCAACTAAAAATAGTAGAACTACTCCCTCTGTCTCTTCAATGTTTGACAGACAAGCAACTAAAAATAGTAGAACTACTCCCTCTGTCTCTTCAATGTTTGACAGACAAGCAACTAAAAATAGTAGAACTACTCCCTCTGTCTCCTCAATGTTTGACAGACAAGCAACTAAAAATAGTAGAACTACTCCCTCTGTCTCCTCAATGTTTGACAGACAAGCAACTAAAAATAGTAGAACTACTCCCTCTGTCTCTTCAATGTTTGACAGACAAGCAACTAAAAATAGTAGAACTACTCCCTCTGTCTCTTCAATGTTTGACAGACAAGCAACTAAAAATAGTAGAACTACTCCCTCTGTCTCTTCAATGTTTGACAGACAAGCAACTAAAAATAGTAGAACTACTCCCTCTGTCTCCTCAATGTTTGACAGACAAGCAACTAAAAATAGTAGAACTACTCCCTCTGTCTCTTCAATGTTTGACAGACAAGCAACTAAAAATAGTAGAACTACTCCCTCTGTCTCTTCAATGTTTGACAGACAAGCAACTAAAAATAGTAGAACTACTCCCTCTGTCTCCTCAATGTTTGACAGACAAGCAACTAAAAATAGTAGAACTACTCCCTCTGTCTCTTCAATGTTTGACAGACAAGCAACTAAAAATAGTAGAACTACTCCCTCTGTCTCCTCAATGTTTGACAGACAAGCAACTAAAAATAGTAGAACTACTCCCTCTGTCTCCTCAATGTTTGACAGACAAGCAATTTATTGTAGAAATATTTCAAAATACATTACATAGTAATTCTGATTGTGTGTCTCAGTGACATGAGGTACAACAACTGCCCGTGTGCTGCTGGGGCTCACAAGGGGAGCAAAGAATAGTAACACTGCAACCTACAAGGCATGTCATAAGAGGCAACTGAGGTAGAGGCCTAGGAAAGCTACCCTAGTAAATAAAAAGCGGCGCAGAAATCGGATGTGCTGGCCTACTTGTGGGCGCATAACTGGCACAACGTACAATTGCTCATAGGCTCGGATCACATAAAAATCACAAAAGAGTGGTTAACAAGTGGTCGATATGGAGCGCTCCAAGAAGAAGCGAAGATCATAATTTCTGTCTTCTTTCTTTTCAGACGTAATCCTTTGTGAGAGGGTCTCTATGGCTAAGTGGTTAATCCTTTGCGATTCGAACGGTGTGGGTTCGAATCCGAGCTGTTATGTTCACAAGTGCATTTTTTCCAGAGATCCCTAGGAGCGTTGCTGAAGTTACGGTGTTAGTACTTTGCGCAATACTCTCGGCAGGTGGCGTGTCATTTCTCCGGAGAGGGACTGTGCCATATGGGGTAAAACCCGGTGCAATGAAGTCAATGCTTTGACTTAAAAATCCTTTGTGAAGAAATGTATGTGTAAACAAAATGAAAATCTAAGATTCTTATTACTCATTCCTTTCATGAAAATCTAGATACTCAGTTTGTTTATATGATGGCAGCCATCCATCACAAGCCTTGATGACAACAGTCTCAGACGTGTGCTGCTGCACCTCTCTGGTGTGTGCGGAGGTGACTGTAGAGTCCAATCCTAGAACACAATCCCCACCACATGTGGGACATATATGATCAAGGTTAGACATGGGGGTGTTGTGTCTTCTGTCTTTTTGCGCAGCTCGTTTTCTACTGTGCCTCAACGGCACGATGATTCTCAGATATGCGAGTTACAAAGAAAAATGGTCGAAAGACCACCCTCAACACAGCATCAGAGATGGGTACTATGGTCTATCCGTAGCGAACAAGTTGCTATATTCCGCCTCCGTACTTTTCATAACAGGCTTCGGGCCCACATGTTCAACAAATTTAAAATTGGCACAACTAGCCACTGCGAAAAGGCGGACATGATGGCAGACCACATACTGCAAGACTGCCAGTACTGATGCTGTGGATAAGAAACTGAGAAAGGAACAAGCAGGATTTCGCAGAGGACGGAGCTGTATAGGCCAAATATTTGCTCTTAGAAATAGAGCAATGCACAGAATGGCAAAGCAAACTCTATATCAACTTTGTAGATTTTGAAAAAGCTTTTGATGCATACACCGCGAAAGTCTATGGCGTATCCTAAGATGGTATGGAATCCCACTGTGTTTTATAAATATTATAAAAGCTGCTACAGCAAGTTTGCATGCAGTGTTGAAACCTCAGAACTAAAGTTTGAAGTAAAAACAGGCGTGCGACAAAGATGTGTTATGTCAGCCCTATTATTCAACACTGTCATAGATTGGGTGATGCGTAAAACAACGGAAGATAAGGCAAGAGGTATTAGATGGACGCTCACATCCACTTTGGAAGACCTAGATTTTTCAGATGACATCACATTCCTATCTCATACACACAGAGATATCCAGGAAAAGGCCTGCCGCCTTAACCAATATAGTGAGATGGTTGGGCTGAAAATAAATCAGAAGAAAACTGAAGTAATGACTCTGAACATAGCAACCCCAGCACCAGTCAAACTAGAAGGTAAAACCCTCCGAGATACAACCGCTTTCACATGCCTTGGAAGTGTTATTAGCAATGAAGAAGGCGCTGGATCTGACATTAAAAACAGACTGAGTAAGGCACGAAGTGCATTCATGACCCTTCAGACCGCCTGGAAATCTGCCCAATACAGAATCAGAACCAAGACTAGTATCTATAACAGCTGTGTGCTGTCAACATTGCTGTACGGATCGGAATGCTGCAGAATGACAGAACAGGATATGTCCAGACTCTCCACCTTTCATACAACTTGTCTGCGAACAATCTTACGCGTGTACTGGCCGACTACTATCTCGAACCAAGAATTGCTTGCACGATGCCAACAAGAGAATATGGGCACTATCATCCGAAGACGACGCTGGAGATGGATTGGACATGTGATGCGCATGGAGACTGGCTCCGACACGAAAACTGCACTGAGATGGACTCCAGAGGGTAGGCGAAAGCGTGGAAGACACAAGACGACCTGAAGGAGAACGATAGAGCAAGAACTGAAGGAAATGAATCATAGATGGAACACAATACAGAGGAAGGCCATGAACAGGGAAGAATGGTGTACGTTTGTTGTTGCCCTAAACGCCAAGGGCGTAACAGGCTAAAGAGAGAGAGAGAGAGAGAGAGTACTGGCCATAACAGGCTTCGGGCTCACATGTTCAACAAATTTAAAATTGGCACAACTAGCCACTGCGAAAAGGCGGACATGATGGCAGAGCACATACTGCAAGACTGCCAGTTGTTAGCAGGCCCAAGAAACGAAACCTGGCCTGATAACACAGAGCTTCAGAGAACCTGCACGGAGGGACGGAGCCTAAAAACAACAGTACAATTCATGAAAAAATTTGGTCCATCGGTCTAGGTGGGGATCGAGAGAGAGATATGAGAGTTCTTCTTGTGTTGTTACAGCGCCACATTTGGCGATCTTATACAGTTTATGTAGACAACACAACAAAGTCGTTATTACTAACGTACAAATGTTACTGTAACTTACATAAAATATTCATTGATTGATATGACAATCATCATTGCACTTCGGTGAGTAACCATGTGTACTCCGATCTCTTTCTTACACAGGAAGATCTCAGCTTCAGTGCATGAACTCCGTAGCACCGGTGAGAGTCCCCGATGTAATTTTGAAGAGGGTGAAGATATTTTTAATCTTTTCTAATTAATTTTGCCCCGGCGGAGGCTTTCCAGCCTGCTCTTCTCGATTTTGAACTGCCAAGGGCTCTTTCTTTCTTTCTTTGTCCTTCTCTGCTTTTTTGCCGCTAGGCGTAGCAGGTTTAACTGATGATGGGTTTCCGAGATAATGCACGCTCTGTCGCTTGATATGGTGTGGTATTGTGGAGTTTTAAAATGTCTGTAACTCCATCAACCCATCTTTTCTTGGTCTGCCCCTTCCTCTTGATGATTCCATTTTCAGGTTGTACGCTCTTGCAACTGGTGTATTCGGGTTCATTCTGACCAAGTGGCCAAACCATTTGAGTCTCTGTTTTGGTTCTTTTACGTGCTCAAATTGAACACTGGACCTACGTTTTATCGTCCGTTTCCGATAGGACTAGGAACTCGATATCACCTACACTGAGATCAGAGCGAACCTCTACGCTACAGAGATCGCTTATAAAATGTTAACGGTAAGAGCATGCAAACATTATTGAGAAAAAGAGTCAATAGCGGGACAGAAAGTAAATACACAAATCTATATGCCAGATTAATAAAATGGCGAAAGTTATGGTCACAACAAACCATCAATGTAACTGTAATCTCTGTATGCGTTCTTCGTTACTGTGGATAAGAGACAGCCTTATTTTGCTCTGATCAAATTTCAAGAAAACTTTTCACTGGTTTTTTGTAGCACTTCCACGAATAAGATCTTCCTGTTTTAGCAATTTTGTTTTATTTTGTAACCATTCTACTGCCCTCTAACCTCACACTTTTGGTTTGTTTCAATAGAGAAATCTTCAATATCTTAACTATATTAATATTACTAATATTATTATAAGTTGTAGTATTGCAGTCAGCACATGGCGCCCGTTCCTCTAGAACCATCAGTCAAATGCGCCCCAATATATAAAAACGTTGGACAGTGCTGGTGTAGACGAACAAACATGAAACATCTAGAACAGACAAGGATCAGAGAAAGCACCTTCATTTTTGTCCCTGGGCATGCAGGAGTTAGGGGTAATGAGCGAGCTGATACTGACTGGCTTGGCTGCAATATCAGAGGGAACTGCCATGGATCGAAATGACATTTTTCACGCATTGAGTCTTTCCGAACAGAGGAGTTTCAGGGCTGTGAATCCCACTCACTGGCCAGATTGAGAGATGGGTGTCAATACTGGTGCATCCCGAAAAGAACGACGCACTAAATATGCAAAAAGATTGATTAATCACCATCGAACTGGCGTGTTGGGCCGCTGGATTTGCGGAGATCGGAGCACCTATGGACATGTCCGGAGTGCTATGATAATAGTCCTCATATAACTGATAACAAAAAAAATCATGGCGTGTTGAAAAGTAGAAAAATCAGTTTTATTTTTGTGCCAGTGCATGCATGTGAAAGGGGAAATGAACGCACCGATATGCTTGCTGGTATGGATGCTGTGAAAAGCGGGCGAGCAATGGACCAGGCTGATATTATAATTCCCTAAGGGAGAGAGGATGTGTAACATTCAAGTAATAGTGGTGAGTCTACAACACTAACCAGACTGCAAGAATTCCAAGTCAAATGTGGTGTAGCTAGACAAGAACACTATGCTGGTAGCTAAAGAAAAACATTAAAACAACAAAGCCACACGCTGGTAGACATGCTGAGGGGGAGATCGGAGCACTTATGAACTAATTGGTTCGATATGCAGCGATGATGATCCGACGACTAAACTAAACTAAACTGAGAGACATACTGAGGAGAAGATTGGAGCACTTATGGGCTAATTGGTTCGACTTGTAGTGATGATCCGACGGCTAAACTAAACTGAGAGACATACTGAGGAGATCGGAGCACTTATAGACTAATTGGTTCGACGTGCAGTGATGATGATCCGACGACTAAATTAAAATAAACATTAAAAATAAGAATTGACTCCTTGTGAAGAATCCAAGCTAAGTACCTCCTCCTCCTTAATCTCCGTTTGTATTTGTTTGAAACCGTGTTCTCTCCCATCCATAAATCTGGATCTGTTATCGGTGCTGCTCATCTGATATGACGTATACGACGTATAATTCTGCTGAGCAATGTATGTAATTTGTTTGTGATATTTTTAGCTACAGCGCCATGTCTCCGAGTCATAAAACAGAACAGACTTGACATTTGACACCGATATCCCACACTAGATGAGATAGGAGGGGAGGGAGGGGATAGCACAGCGAAGAGCCCATAAGTCCCCGCAACAAGAGAATGTTAACTTGACACAGTTAGCAGCGCGTGCCTATCTCGTGCAGTGAGCAAGACTGGGGAAGGAGTGAAATATTGTCTATCGACCTGTGCAGCATTTCCAGTCTGATTCCTGTTTATAAACATTCATCAGGGCCCGTTTGGCTGTGGGCGAGTACAACTGGTCGCTTTGCAGTGAGTACGTTCTTGTGATTTCATTTTCTGTAATTCTGTTCTCGCTGATTCTTATGTAATTTATTTATATCTTACCGTGTCTACCTTGTCTAAGCTTCACAAATATGATATTTCAATAGCATTACACCAATAGCCACCTTTATTATTTCCTGCAGTTTACAAATTTGATATTTCAATAGCATTACACCAATAGCCACCTTTATTATTTCCTGCAGTTTACAAATTTGATATTTCAATAGCATTACACCAATAGCCACCTTTAATATTTCCTGCAGTTTACAAATGTGATATTTCAATAGCATTACACCAATAGCCACCTTTATTATTTCCTGCAGTTTACAAATTTGATATTTCAATAGCATTACACCAATAGCCACCTTTATTATTTCCTGCAATTTACAAATTTGATATTTCAATACCATTACACCAATAGCCACCTTTATTATTTCCTGCAGTTTACAAATTTGATATTTCAATAGCATTACACCAATAGCCACCTTTATTATTTCCTGCAGTTTACAAATTTGATATTTCAATAGCATTACACCAATAGCCACCTTTATTATTTCCTGCAATTTACAAATTTGATATTTCAATACCATTACACCAATAGCCACCTTTATTATTTCCTGCAGTTTACAAATTTGATATTTCAATAGCATTACACCAATAGCCACCTTTATTATTTCCTGCAATTTACAAATATGATATTTCAATAGCATTACACCAATAGCCACCTTTATTATTTCCTGCAATTTACAAATATGATACATGTATTTCAATAGCATTACACCAATAGCTACCTTTATTATTTCCTGCAGTTTACAAATGTGATATTTCAATAGCATTACACCAATAGCCACCTTTATTATTTCCTGCAGTTTACAAATTTGATATTTCAATAGCATTACACCAATAGCTACCTTTATTATTTCCTGCAGTTTACAAATGTGATATTTCAATAGCATTACACCAATAGCCACCTTTAATATTTCCTGCAGTTTACAAATTTGATATTTCAATAGCATTACACCAATAGCTACCTTTATTATTTCCTGCAGTTTACAAATGTGATATTTCAATAGCATTACACCAATAGCCACCTTTATTATTTCCTGCAGTTTACAAATGTGATATTTCAATAGCATTACACCAATAGCTACCTTTATTATTTCCTGCAGTTTACAAATGTGATATTTCAATAGCATTACACCAATAGCCACCTTTAATATTTCCTGCAGTTTACAAATGTGATATTTCAATAGCATTACACCAATAGCTACCTTTATTATTTCCTGCAGTTTACAAATGTGATATTTCAATAGCATTACACCAATAGCCACCTTTAATATTTCCTGCAGTTTACAAATGTGATATTTCAATAGCATTACACCAATAGCTACCTTTATTATTTCCTGCAGTTTACAAATGTGATATTTCAATACCATTACACCAATAGCCACCTTTATTATTTCCTGCAGTTTACAAATGTGATATTTCAATACCATTACACCAATAGTCAGAATTAATAATTTCCTGCAGTTTACAAATGTGATATTTCAATACCATTACACCAATAGTCAGAATTAATAATTTCCTGCAGTTTACAAATGTGATATTTCAATATTATTACACCGTTATTTAAAAAATTTTCCGCATTTTACAATGTAAGATTCCAATGGCGCTACACCAATAGCCACAACTGTTATATCTTTGTCAAGCCCTACGAAGTAAAATTATAAGATATTCTAGTTTATGATCAGGCGGCCGGCGTGACGTTGACCATTGTGTGCAGATGGTCAATGAAAAATACGGGCCTAACACTACATTATCCTATAGACAACGTGATATCTTCTTCTTCTATCGCTCCATATCGACCACTTGTTAACCACTCTGTGTGATCTGTATGTGATCTGAACCTAAGAGCGATTGTACATTGTGCCAGTTATGCGCATACAAGTAGGCCAGCACATCCGATTTCTGCGATGCTTTTTATTTACTAGTGTGGGGGTCAAATGCGCATAGGTACAACGTCGCGCCAGGATTAGTGAGCTGGCACTAAACAAGATCCTACCCCACCTCCACGTTTTTTGACATTGATAACAGACATTGGTTCCTGTCTGTCTAAGCGGGTAGGGATCGAGGGAGAGCTATATGGTAGTGGTAGTAGTGCAAGTACGGAAAAGGATTGCAGGTCCAAAACCCTGAACAAAATGCATGTATCTCCTGGCCGAAATCCGATGAAAAGTTGCCAAAATAGTTGCTGAAACGTAAGAAATAGCAGAGTACGAGTTGTCTGTGAACGAATGCCAACTCCCTTGGAAAAAATGGCCGTACCAAAATTGCTAGTTGTGGGCAAGAATCAATGAGAACGATGCGTAACAAATCAACAGTCTCGGAAAGTGTCTCCGAAAACACTATAACGTATAGTGACGACACATGAGTAGATTGCGGCAAACTCCGTATCAAAGGCCTAGGGCAGATACATTTACTAGGTAAGGTTGGCCAAGCGCAAATCCTAAAGTTGCGTTTTAGTGCCTAACGAAACTGCCCTCACTGGAACAACCGGGCAGGGTACTGTTGCATTAACAACTAACATCCCCGGAAGAACTGAGGTGGGTGATGTTGGTGAGCGCAAAATTTCAGTTGCGTTGCTAGCGCCTATTGAAACAACTATCTAGTCTAGAATATATGTGCGCAGCCCCAGTCCAGTGTTTCCCGGGGACATGGAAAATGCAGAGTAAAACCTTGCAAATTGCCGAGTGTCGATACGCGCCCCGAAACGGCTGAGAATACTCCCTACTCAGAAACAAACTCACCGTGAATAGAAAAGTAAGGACGATAATGCAGAGGCTTGACTGCAACATTGGCTAAATGCGATACTTTTCGAATGCCGATCATCCTACACAGAGTAAGATGACTTCCAAACACCATGGCTCAGATCACATAAATGCTAAGCATAACGCCAAAATATGATTGTTTGCATGACAAGCACATGCGCCTCCAATGACTGATAATGTTCCTAATCCGGAAGGATCTCATATAGTCAGAAAGAGCGCATATTGTAGACATACTTTTTGGCGAAGATTATAAAGCCCAAATATACGGCGAAAAATGATCGTGACAGAGCAATTAATACAAAAAAGGTGACAGTTCTAATGACTAGCCCTAGAAGGGTCGAGAAGGCTCCTAAACCGGAGCGACCTCACCCAGTCAGCACAAAGTAGCAAATGCTCTTTGGCGTAGATCCAAGCCCAAATTTATGGCACTAAAAGATCATTAAAGAGTGTTTATCATACGATGCGTACGGAACGACCTCACCAAAGACAGGAAATGCGATAGAGAAGTCGTACTTCACTAATTAACTCTGGCCGTAAAAGTACCAATGGTACGAGGACTCAATGCAAGAGTTACAAGGACAACAGGTTTCCTGTAACGATCACACTTGAAGGATCTAAGCTTCAAGTACCTTTGAAGCCGGCGAGGCTGTCCGGATGGTTGAGGGGCACATGTAAAAGGGTAATTTAGGCCTCACGCAAAAATCAGTGAGAAGCGCAATACCAGGCGTCATGACTTTCGCCTGAATTGACAGCAGGCATTCGCGGAAGAAGAAGAATTTACTAGTGTAGCTTCCCTAGGTCCTACATTAGTCGCCTCTTACCAATGCCTTGTAGTAGACCACGTGGTATAAAATGGTTCCTTTACTTGAAAAAAAAAAGTTTATATTTGAAACTGACCATGTTTTCTGCATGTAAGTGCTTATCTTTGACCGTCTCTTCCCGCACTATCTGCTACAGATACTGTTGAAGAATATGTGTTGTTTCTTTTAGAAGAGATTAACACCCCTTTAACTCTTTACATACCGTTAACGTTATCGAGTTGTGACCGCAATTGTTCTGCAACACAAGACACCCCCACAAAGTTTGTTTGTATTTACTTTGTATGCCGTAAACATCAAATAAGTTGTCCCGAGCAGAACTTTGCCACGCTAGCAGTCCTTGGGAATTTCTCTCTCTCACTATGCTAGCTTCCCCGACTCTGCAGCCGTCATGCTAAAATCTCCAACAGCTCCAGGCTTGTAGTGCTATGCTTAATGCTGCAGAAATCTCCAACAGCTCCAGGTGTGTAGTGCTATGCTTAGTGCTGCGGAGACTTCTACTCAAGTGGGGTTCATTGTCTTCACTGCAGTATTCTCCCACTTCTAGTGCGGTTGAATCCAGTACATCTATATATGAGTAAGCCACTTCCTCAGGGGCTAGAGCCACTCAAAAAGTAACACCCCGACGGGACTCGAACCCGCAATCCCCGGCTCACTCTAGTCAACATTAGATAGGAGGCCGATGCCTTATCCATTAGGCCACGGGGGCTGGTTAAATATATCATGCAATACACTAATTCTATATCTTGTTGTACTATTCGTTTAGTACAATGCGGGAAAAATGTATCATAATGACGTGATTGGCGCACAGTTGATTGCCGTTTAGTGGTTAATGGCATGGATTGTGTTTAGCCAAAGTACGCAATTAAACCCAAGGACAAGTCGTGTTTTGGTTATATCATGGCGTGTCGGGGCGTAACCACCGTTAGAATAATACTAACTGAGGCCACGACTGAGCATACAAACATAACAAAAATCTCATTACGTAGAATTCAGATATTGAGATTTATTGATAGAGACATCATCATAGCAATTGAGTGAATAACCACGTGAACTTCCCATCTCTTTCTTACACAGGAAGATTTCTGTAGCAGGGGACGAATTTCCTAGCACCGACGAGGGTCACCGACGTAATTTTGAAAATGGTAGTAATGTAGTGGAATTGTATTCAATATTCAATTGAGAATTCAGCTGTATGTTATAGAATGACGTTAGCTGTTGTTGTACCAGGTTTGAGACGATATAGCAGCTTATAGAATAAATTGTATATACACTTATATATCTATATAATGTGTCTTTGTAGCGTAGAGGCTAAGTGCTCGTCTCTCGTGTCAAAGGTACCAAGTTTGTTCCCTCGTGGAGCCATCTGAATATTTTTCCATAGATCCCCGATCTCAATGTAGGTGAGATCGAGTTCCCAGTCCTATTGGAGACGGACGATACAAAAAGTAGATTCCGTATTCAAGTTGAGCACGTAAAGAACCACTGACAGCTCAAAATCTCGTACAAAATTGATTAGAAACAGATTAAAAAAATTAAATTCCTACAAAATATCTTCACCATCTTCTAAATTATATCAGGAATCCTCGCCAGTGCTACAGAGTTCGCGCACTGCCGCTGAGATCTTCCTGTGTAAGAAAGAGATGGGAGCACACATGGTTACTCACCGAAGTGCAATGATGATGGTCCAATCAATCAATCAATACAAGTTCTTTCTTTTCCTCTTCTTTAAGAACTTCATACATGGCCACAATCTGTGGGAATTTTTCTTCTGCGTTCTCTGAATTTGTGAGCGTCTGTGGCTTAGCAGTAGTGAGCTCTATCTCAACCCAAGAGTACCTGGTTCAAATTCTACAACGGGCAGTTGGGAAGCAAATTTGTTCCATCGGACTTTTACGAACGGTTAAAAATAGACCACACCGTTCAGAAAGCAAGGGCAAACCACTGAACGTATAAGTGGTGCCTAGAAAATCGAAGTCTCGTTTACTGTTATTCATGGCTTAATCCTGTAAAGGATATGCCACCATTTTTCATTTCATTCTCTGCATTATTTTTGTGTGGATGATACTGTAGCGACAGTCGCGCCCGTTTGGTTTTCTGATATCTGAGCTGGACATTGACTCATCCATCGCAACATTCATACAAGTTCTGATACCTGAACTGAACGTTGATTGATCTACATCGCAACATTCATACAAGTTCTGATATCTGAGCTGAACGTTGATTGATCTACATCGCAACATTCATACAAGTTCTGATATCTGAGCTGGACATTGACTAATCTACATCGCAACATTCATACAAGTTCTGATATCTGAGCTGAACATTGACTAATCTACATCGCAACATTCATACAAGTTCTGATATCTGAGCTGGACGTTGTCTGATCTACATCGCAACATTCATACAAGTTCTGATATCTGAGCTGGACATTGACTAATCTACATCGCAACATTCATACAAGTTCTGATAACTGAGCTGGACGTTGTCTGATCTACATCGCAACATTCATACAAGTTCTGATATCTGAGCTGGACATTGTCTGATCTACATCGCAACATTCATACAAGTTCTGATATCTGAGCTGGACATTGACTAATCTACATCGCAACATTCATACAAGTTCTGATATCTGAGCTGGACGTTGTCTGATCTACATCGCAACATTCATACAAGTTCTGATATCTGAGCTGGACATTGACTGATCTACATCGCAACATTCATAAAAGTTCTGATATCTGAGCTGAACGTTGATTGATCTACATCGCAACATTCATACAAGTTCTGATATCTGAACTGGACATTGACTAATCTACATCGCAACATTCATACAAGTTCTGATATCTGAGCTGGACATTGACTAATCTACATAGCAACATTCATACAAGTTCTGATATCTGAGCTGGACGTTGTCTGATCTACATCGCAACATTCATACAAGTTCTGATATCTGAGCTGAACGTCTGATCTACATAGCAACATTCATACAAGTTCTGATATCTGAGCTGGACGTTGTCTGATCTACATCGCAACATTCATACAAGTTGAGATTGATCTCTTCGATGAAATGAAACAATTCGAAATCAGTTTTGTCCCAACAAAAATATGGGACAAAAATTGACACACAAAATTAGTATCAGACTCAAACGGGACTGCGCCTTAGTCTTTGATTTTGGTACGCTGTATACTCTAGTCTCATACGTATTATACAGTCTGCTCCTCAGCCTTATGAATTTGGTATAGTCTGCTCCTCAGCCTTATGATTTTGTTACAGTCTGCTCCTCAGCCTTATGATATTGGTACAGTTCGCTCCTCAGCCTTATGATGTTGGTACAGTTCGCTCCTCAGCCTTATGATTTTGGTACGATGCGCTAATCAGCCTTATGATTTTGGTACGGTACGCTAATCAGCCTTACGATTTTGGTACAGTCTGCTCCTCAGTCTTATGATTTTTGTACAGTACGCTCCTCAGCCTTATGATTTTGGTACGGTACGCTTCTGAGCCTTATGATTTTGGTACAGTACGCTCTTCAGCTGTACGATCCTAGTGGGACTCAGAATAACTCAGATATTGTGAAAAAAAACCCAGTGAGATTGAAGGTTTAAACACTGGGAATGAAACCAAGTTTTAAGACAACAACATGATTCATTCTCATGTTGTGTTAGGTCTGATCAATTGCATCTACATTCAGCTTTAATAGCACAATAACGTGAGATAGAGAGAGAGAGAGAGAGAGAGAGGTAGAGAGAGAAACATGTATTAGGGTTGTAGATAGAAACAGCGTTCTTTCTGAATGCCAAACAAAACATTTGTTTTTGTTGTCAAAGTGAACATACAAGCAAGGCAGATCAATATCAAGCAATCAAGTTCTTGAACTAATATTCTGAAATAGGTGTGGTATCGATGGAGGGCAACAATAACACATGTGTTTGATACTGTGTCAGATTGTATGGACGTACACGTACATGCATGGACCTGTTTGTCTCGTGGGCCTGTTTGTCAGAGCTATTGTCTCAATAGAATACATGAACAGACTTGTTTTTATAAGTATTAGACCGAACCATTGTCTCAATAGAATACATGAACAGACTTGTTTTGATATGTATTAGACCGTGTGCCAAGTAAGGCTCTTCTCACAATTAGAGGAAAGTCTGGTCGAATAGATTAGAGCACGGTGCCCATTGCGGGAGACACGTGTTCAACTCACGGTAAGGTCAATGATGTTTTTCTGTTGTGGGTATAAATGAAAAATTCTAACATGAACAGCTTCGCGGCGGCTGCACTAGCCATGCAGGCCATTACATTCTTCATGCTCTCCTTCACCCTGTCCTAAAAGCCCTAAAAAAGGTACTACAGTCAGTATCGAGAGGTTTCTTTTCAGTATCGATATGTTTCCTTCCTTTGCGTTCCCGGCCTAGACTGATGAACCAATTTTTATCATGAATTTTAATGTTGTTTTTTGGGACTCCGTTTCTCCGTACAGCTTTTCGCGAAGCTCTGTGTGTTGTGGCCAGTACTCTTTCCTTATACCTGCTAAACGTTGACAGTCTTGCAAGACGTGTTCTGCCGTCATGTCTGCCATATTGCATGGGCACAGGCTAGTTGTGCCAATTTTAAATTTATGTATCGATATGTTTCTTTTTCAGTATCGACAGGTTTCTTTGTCAGTATCGACAGGTTTCTTTGTCAGTATCGACATGTTTCTTTGTCAGTATCGACAGCTTTCTTTGACAGTATCGACATCTTTCTTTGACAGTATCGACAGCTTTCTTTGACAGTATCGACAGCTTTCTTTGACAGTATCGACAGCTTTCTTTTTCAGTAGCAACAGACTGTGTGCTAAGCTTGATGTTAGACAGTGTTGGTGTAGTACTGCTTTGATGTATATCCACATGTTTGTTGATGATAGACAGTGTTGGTGCAGTACTGCTTTGATGTATATCCATATGTTTGTTGATGATAGACCGTGTTGGTGTAGTACTTCTTTGATGTATATCCATATGTTTGTTGATGATAGACAGTGTTGGTGTAGTACTTCTTTGATGTATATCCATATGTTTGTTGATGATAGACAGTGTTGGTGCAGTACTGCTTTGATGTATATCCATATGTTTGTTGATGATAGACCGTGTTGGTGTAGTACTTCTTTGATGTATATCCATATGTTTGTTGATGATAGACAGTGTTGGTGTAGTACTTCTTTGATGTATATCCATATGTTTGTTGATCTTCTTCACATTCTCAGATAGGATCTTGTTTTATTGATAATATTGTGTTTGTTCTGAGAGAAAATGGCTGAAGCACACTGGGGCAGGGCTATGAAGGATGGGTTCTTTATGAGTCGTTTGTTTTTTCTAGGTCGCTTTGTCCTAGTCTGTTTTTATCAGTTCTCAGGTCAGAGTTCAAATCCTACTTCCTGTTATACCTGATATAATTTATTTCTATTTTGTTGCATTATTCAACGCTTTCAGCATCGTTTTCAGACTTAGTGAAAGAAGGCTCTTACCACAATTTATTTGTCGCCAGCTTTATTTTCAGACTTGCACGTAGCGAAGGAAGTCTATTCTCATAATCCTTATGTCGCCAGCCTTATTTTCATACTTCCACGTAGCGAGGGAAGTCTATTCGCACAATCCTTATGTCGCCAGCCTTATTTTCAGACTTGCATGTAGCGAAGGAAGTCTATTCTCATAATCCTTATGTCGCCAGCCTTATTTTCAGACTTCCACGTAGCGAAGGAAGGGTTTTCACGCAGTTCTTGTTGTCAAAGTTCTGATCTCTGTATCTCAATAGCGAATTAATAATCCTTCACCTTTTATTTTTCGTCTTCAATGATCATGCATCGCTTGGATTCTTGCCATTGTCATATAGTATTTGTTTTACAATAACATTGTCATATAGTATTTGTTTTACAATAACATTGTCATATAGTATTTGTTTTACAATAACATTGTCATATAGTATTTGTTTTACAATAACATTGTCATATAGTATTTGTTTTACAATAACATTGTCATATAGTATTTGTTTTACAATAACATTGTCATATAGTATTTGTTTTACAATAACATTGTCATATAGTATTTGTTTTACAATAACATTGTCATATAGTATTTGTTTTACAATAACATTGTCATATAGTATTTGTTTTACAATAACATTGTCATATAGTATTTGTTTTACAATAACATTGTCATATAGTATTTGTTTTACAATAACATTGTCATATAGTATTTGTTTTACAATAACATTGTCATATAGTATTTGTTTTACAATAACATTGTCATATAGTATTTGTTTTACAATAACATTGTCATATAGTATTTGTTTTACAATAACATTGTCATATAGTATTTGTTTTACAATAACATTGTCATATAGTATTTGTTTTACAATAACATTGTCATATAGTATTTGTTTTACAATAACATTGTCATATAGTATTTGTTTTACAATAACATTGTCATATAGTATTTGTTTTACAATAACATTGTCATATAGTATTTGTTTTACAATAACATTGTCATATAGTATTTGTTTTACAATAACATTGTCATATAGTATTTGTTTTACAATAACATTGTCATATAGTATTTGTTTTACAATAACATTGTCATATAGTATTTGTTTTACAATAACATTGTCATATAGTATTTGTTTTACAATAACATTGTCATATAGTATTTGTTTTACAATAACATTGTCATATAGTATTTGTTTTACAATAACATTGTCATATAGTATTTGTTTTACAATAACATTGTCATATAGTATTTGTTTTACAATAACATTGTCATATAGTATTTGTTTTGCAATAACATTGTCATATAGTATTTGTTTTACAATAACATTGTCATATAGTATTTGTTTTGCAATAACATTGTCATATAGTATTTGTTTTACAATAACATTGTCATATAGTATTTGTTTTACAATAACATTGTCATATAGTATTTGTTTTACAATAACATTGTCATATAGTATTTGTTTTGCAATAACATTGTCATATAGTATTTGTTTTGCAATAACATTGTCATATAGTATTTGTTTTACAATAACATTGTCATATAGTATTTGTTTTGCAATAACATTGTCATATAGTATTTGTTTTACAATAACATTGTCATATAGTATTTGTTTTACAATAACATTGCAAAGTTTTGGTCTCTGGTTTTTGTCTACCCATCCAAAGACACTGACCTGAATGGGACAACCCCGGCACTAGGGGACGTGAGAGACTCTTTGGGCTGCTCTGTGGTACAGCATCCGATGTAGTGTTTATTGTGTTTATTTCCTGTCAACTGATTACCTGCAAGCACTGCCTAGTTTTTCTATACATCAGGAGGTCTATTGTCTATTCCCAGGTGAAAGATGGAGTTGGCTGTTCACTCTTGTCGTTAAACGTAGGGATGAGAGCTTTAATTTACGTTCTAGGTCCAAACGAGTCGCCCTTGTTGTGTTATATCCGTGTTTGTGTAGTGTGGTCTTGATATTGTATATCCATCTTTTTCTTGGTCATCCCTTAGCTCTAGTATCTGATCTCTTTTTATTGTATGCTGTTATTACACTAGTAGGTATGGGTTCAAATGTTCAAGCTAAGAACATCATCACACCCTGCCTAGTTCTTTTATACACTAGGAGGTATGAGTTCAAATGTTCAAGACAAGAACAGCATCAAGTTCTGCCTAGTTCTTTTATACACTAGAAGTTATGAGTTCAAATGTTCAAGATTAGAACAGCATCAAGTTCTTCCTAGTTCTTGTTCTACATCTATTGATCTGGAAATCTATTGATCCGGACATCTATTGATCTGCACATCTATTGATTTGAACATCTATTGATCTGGACATCTATTGATCTGGACATTTATTGATCTGCACATCTATTGATCTGGATATCTATTAATCTGAACATCTATTGATCTGGACATCTATTGATCTGCACATCATGAACGTTACTGTGCATTATTATTGTTTTTGTATTTTGTAAAACTACAGTACTTTGTTTTTACGTGTTTCGCCATTGCTGCGTAGTTTTACTGCAGTCTTCCCTTTTATCGATCGTGTTTCGCCATTGCTGCGTAGTTTTACTGCAGTCTTCCCTTTTATCGATCGTGTTTCGCCATTGCTGCGTAGTTTTACTGCAGTCTTCCCTTTTATCGATCGTGTTTCGCCATTGCTGCGTAGTTTTACTGCAGTCTTCCCTTTTATCGATCGTGTTTCGCCATTGCTGCGTAGTTTTACTGCAGTCTTCTTCCCCTTTATCGATAATGCATCTATTGATTCCACATCAGGGAAATTTTTCATTCTCAAACGGTTGTCAGATCAATCTGGTCTTAAAGGGTTACTACGGAAACACTAGAAAGTGAAGGCTGCCGGTTTGATGTTAGTCACATCCCCTATTGTATCTCTCTGTCTCTAGCCCTTTACGCCACATCACCCATTGTGTCTCTCTGCCTCTAGCCCTTTACGCCACATCACCCATTGTGTCTCTCTGCCTCTAGCCCTTTACGCCACATCACCCATTGTGTCTCTCTGCCTCTAGCCCTTTACGCCACATCACCCATTGTGTCTCTCTGCCTCTAGCCCTTTACGCCACATCACCCATTGTGTCTCTCTGCCTCTAGCCCTTTACGCCACATCACCCATTGTGTCTCTCTGTCTCTAGCCCTTTACGCCACATCACCCATTGTGTCTCTCTGTCTCTAGCCCTTTACGCCACATCACCCATTGTGTCTCTCTGTCTCTAGCCCGTTACGCCACATCACCCATTGTGTCTCTTTGCCTCTAGCCCTTTACGCCACATCACCCATTGTGTCTCTCTGCCTCTAGTCCTTTACGCCACATCACCCATTGTGTCTCTCTGCCTCTAGCCCTTTACGCCACATCACCCATTGTGTCTCTCTGCCTCTAGCCCTTTACGCCACATCCCCCATTGTGTCTCTCTGCCTCTAGCCCTTTACGCCATTTAGACTTGGGGCATCATCAAATGCACGCCATTTTCTCTGTACTTCGTCGTCCTTTGTATTGTGTTTCAGATGTGATTCATTTTTATCAGTTCCCTACCGTTCTTTTCCTTGTGATTTTGAGTTTTCCATGTTGTCCTTTCAACTGTTATCTCTTCCAGCCAGTCACATGAGTCAATGTTTCCTTTCAACTGTTATCTCTTCCAGCCAGTCACACGAGTCAATGTTTCCTTTCAACTGTTATCTCTTCCAGCCAGTCACATGATTCAACTGTTATCTCTTCCAGCCAGTCACACGAGTCAATGTTGTCCTTTCAACTGTTATCTCTTCCAGCCAGTCACATGAGTCAATGTTTCCTTTCAACTGTTATCTCTTCCAGCCAGTCACATGAGTCAATGTTTCCTTTCAACTGTTATCTCTTCCAGCCAGTCACATGAGTCAATGTTTCCTTTCAACTGTTATCTCTTCCAGCCAGTCACATGAGTCAATGTTTCCTTTCAACTGTTATCTCTTCCAGCCAGTCACACGAGTCAATGTTTCCTTTCAACTGTTATCTCTTCCAGCCAGTCACATGAGTCAATGTTTCCTTTCAACTGTTATCTCTTCCAGCCAGTCACATGAATCAATGTTTCCTTTCAACTGTTATCTCTTCAGCCAGTCACATGAGTCAATGTTTCCTTTCAACTGTTATCTCTTCCAGCCAGTCACATGAGTCAATGTTTCCTTTCAACTGTTATCTCTTCCAGCCAGTCACATGAGTCAATGTTTCCTTTCAACTGTTATCTCTTCCAGCCAGTCACACGAGTCAATGTTTCCTTTCAACTGTTATCTCTTCCAGCCAGTCACACGAGTCAATGTTTCTTTTCAACTGTTATCTCTTCCAGCCAGTCACATGAGTCAATGTTTCCTTTCAACTGTTATCTCTTCCAGTCAGTCACATGAGTCAATGTTTCCTTTCAACTGTTATCTCTTCCAGTCAGTCACATGAGTCAATGTTTCCTTTCAACTGTTATCTCTTCCAGCCAGTCACATGAGTCAATGTTTCCTTTCAACTGTTATCTCTTCCAGCCAGTCACACGAGTCAATGTTTCCTTTTAACTGTTATCTCTTCCAGCCAGTCACATGAGTCAATGTTTCCTTTCAACTGTGATCTCTTCCAGCCAGTCACACGAGTCAATGTTTCCTTTCAACTGTTATCTCTTCCAGCCAGTCACATGATTCTTTTTTTTTCTTTTTTTCTTTCGTCCGCTTTCAACTCAGACGAAGTTCCATCTCTGAAACTGATTTTTGCGTGAAAATCTGTTTTCCAATTTCTTACAATGGCAGCAGCGTGCACATTGTAAATTACTTTACACTGGCAGCCGTGTGCTCAATGTACTCGTAATTAGTATTCCCTCGCCATACAGGCAGATTTTCTCCGACTTCAGAGGTACTCAAGTTATCGTCCTGAGTAAGACCAGGGGACTCGAACAAATGCCGGACAGTAGGTTCGAACCCGAGCTATGAGGCGTCTCACAGCTAGCAGGCCGAGCTACTTTCAACTACTCTAGGCAGTCCCCCAGTCATATGATTCAATAACTCTGATAGTTCGTCGTGTCCGTGAATAATTAGTGTCTTCGTTGTTGTTTCCGTAACATAAAGATGTTTTCCAAGATGAGATTGTTAGTCCCCAACTAAACTCCCAACCGGGAGGGCCAGAAAGCTATATTTAATCTGAGCCTCCTCAGTAGCTTGTCCGACCTGGGCGACCCTGCCAATAGCACACGTTCCCATAGTCCTAGCCCACTGTATCGTTGTAGCACGTAAGTCTCCCCATCACTAGGAAGTAATAGCCTCATGTGGCTTCAGTTATCAGAGGACTATCATCATATCTCTCCGGATATGTCCATAGGTGCTCCGATCTCTGCCTCAGCAAATCCAGCAGCGTCAAAAGGTCCAACTTGCCAGTTTGATGTTGATTAATCAGTCTCTTTGCATATTTGGTATGCCTTTCTTTACGGGATGTACCAATAAGGACAAACATCTCTCTCAATCTGGTCAGCGAGTGGGACTCGTAACCCTGAAACTCTTCTGTTCGAAAAGACTCTCTCAGTGCGTTAAGATTGTCATTTTGGTCCATTGCAGCTCCCTCTGATACCGTAGCCATGCCAGCCAATCTGTCAGCTCATGTGTATCCAAGGTGTACCGTTGGTTAAATCAAAAATCGATCTTACACCATATTCCCCTAATATGCCTCTAGGTATGAAAACAGGTTCTATACTTAGTTTATTATTATATTATTTTCATCTCATACCGTTATACGTTACATAGGGCCTGCAAGCAATATCTCCATACCGCTCTGTCATGGGCAGCTTGCAATAAATATCCTCCATGGAATTGAGTCTTATATTTCTCATATCTCTCAGTAAAGTTCATTTCAGGATTTTACAATAGCGTTCGGGGTCAAAGGCGCATAGGGACAACGCCGCGCCAGGATTAGTGAGCTGGCACTAATCAAAATCCTACCCCACCTCCACGTGGTGACCCTGGTAACAGACAACCGATCTTGTCTGTCTAAGCGGGTAGAGATAGAGGGAGAGCTACTCTGGTTTAAGTAGTGTTACAGACGTAGTCACGTTGGATGAGATCCGCTCGCAACACAGACGAGCGGAATCCCAGTGTGACTATTAATTCACATCTCTCCCGGCCGATGGGAAAAGCTGAACGGATAAACATAAAGAGATGAGGGGTGCACCCAGAGAAGAGGCGTGGGCTCACATTGAGCAAAACTTTGGGCCCGAGATGAGTTGCACGTGGGCCCACATAGGGCGAAACTCGGAGCTCTGAGATGGGGTCGAGTTGAGTCTCGTGTGTCTGGACAAGCTAGAGGCATGGTGAATGTCTGCACGGTGAGAACAAATAGACACGGTGGAGCAGGCACCGAAGCAGAGCGAACACGCATGCGGACGATGCATGGGTGGGCCCAACGGTGGGGCAGAGGTGCACGGCGCTGAGGGGGCGTGGCAGGCGTAGCGTGAGCGGACCACAAAAATGTGCAGAAAACTGGAAAACCCAGCAGAGGATCGAATCCAGTACGTGGCAGGCGTAGGGGTGAGCGGACCACAAAATGTACAGTAAAGCTGGAACGCCCAGCAGAGGATCGAATCCACGTTTCCGCTTGCAGGGAACTACTACTGCCTTGTAGTTGGATTGGGGACAATCAAAAGCTAGCGGAGTAAACCGTACACAAATCTGGACGGCAGACAAACCAAGTAGTCCAAATGAGGACCGGCAACCTGGGCAGATGACGCTCAACAGCCCGGGAGGTTAGGTCGTCTAGGGTCGCTAACCAAAAAGAAAATAGCAACCTGCTGCTGTGCAGGTTGGCTGGGGACAGTCAAAGGCTGACGGTGAGCAATCCCAGTCAACACTGGTTGAAATCAGATACGTCACCCAAGGATAAGCACTAGAGCTCCAAATGTTACTGAAGATTGTGACGTAAACCAAATGTTCCTGGCAAAGGTTGTTTATATATCACAATAAGAATGATAAAAATGGCCGAAAAGAACGATCAAGAGAGAGAGAGAGACAAAGCGTTATTTCTTTCTTGAACCCTTCGTCTCCCCTTCAATTCTTGCTTTGTGATTTTTTTGATCATTTCTTCTCAGGAGTTGACCAACCATTTCTCTGATTTCATCAGTTCTCATGAATTCATCCCATTTTATGTTCATTATTTTTTCGTAGACATGCATTCAACTTACTTTCCATATCTTTAGTCATTTTCCAACTCTCTCAGGTATTTTTCCATATCTTTAGTCATTTTCCAACTCTCTCTGGTATATTTTTCCATATCTTTAGTCCTTTTCAAACTCTCTCTGGTATATTTTTCCATATCTTTAGTCATTTTTTAAACTCTCTCTGGTATATTTTTCCATATCTTTAATCATTTTCCAACTCTCTCTGGTATATTTTTCCATATCTTTAGTCATTTTCCAACTCTCTCTGGTATATTTTTCCATATCTTTAGTCATTTTCCAACTCTCTCTGGTATATTTTTCCATATCTTTAGTCATTTTCCAACTCTCTCTGGTATATTTTTCCATATCTTTAGTCATTTTCCAACTTTCTCTGGTATATTTTAGAATTACTACAACATTGTAATTGCAGTTCCATATTTTATTTATACGTTTGAAAGCTTTGATTATTCGTTGCATAATGTTGTTCCTTTGCTTTGTTAATTTAGCAGACCGATAGAAAAATAAATGTCTATCTGTTGATATATTCATGTATTTTAACAGAATGAGCTCTGGAAACTTCAAGATTCAAGTCTCCTTGCGGAGATCCTTGGATGACGGACCAGTTTTCAAGAAACAAGATGGTGGTAGATTCGTCAACAGTATCACAGTTAAACTCAACGCAAATACAAAATACTCACTCCTTATTACTATGCGACCTGTGCGTGCTGTAAGGTATGTTTCCACTTATCTTAGTGTGTCTGTCTGTGTGTACGTGTGTGTCGGTCTGTGTGTGTCTGCATGTGTCTGTATATGTGGGTAGTGTATGTGTCGGTGTGTATCTGTGTTTGTCTGTGTATCTGTGTGTCTGTGTTGTAAGGTATGTTTCTACTTATGCTACTGTGTATGTCTGTCTGTGTGTGTGTCTGTGTGTGTCTGTCTGTGTGTATGTGTATGTCTGTTTGTGTCTGTCTGTATGTGTCTGTCTGTGTGTTTCTGTGTATGTGTCTGTCTGTGTCGCCCGTGTGGTGCCGGGGCCCGCAAGGGAAGCAAAGAATAGTACGACTGCGACCTACAAGTCCTGTTATAAGAGCGCTATCTCCATCGTCCCCTTCTTAGAGTATGCACAACATATCTCCATCTTCCCTTCTTAGAATATGCACAACATATCTCCATCTTCCCTTTCTTAGAGTATGCACAACATATCTCCATCTTCCCCTTCTTAGAGTATGCACAACATATCTCCATCTTCCCTTTCTTAGAGTATGCACAACATATCTCCATCTTCCCCTTCTTAGAGTATGCACAACATATCTCCATCTTCCCCTTCTTAGAATATGCACAACATATCTCCATCTTCCCTTCTTAGAATATGCACAACAAATCTCCATTTTCCCTTTCTTAGAGTATGCACAACATATCTCCATCTTCCCCTTCTTAGAGTATGCACAACATATCTCCATCTTCGATTTCTTAGAGTATGCACAACATATCTCCATCTTCCCCTTCTTAGAATATGCACAACATATCTCCATCTTCCCCTTCTTAGAATATGCACAACAAATCTCCATTTTCCCTTTCTTAGAGTATGCACAACATATCTCCATCTTCCCTTCTTAGAGTATGACAACATATCTCCATCTTCCCCTTCTTAGAGTATGACAACATATCTCCATCTTCCCCTTCTTAGGTATGCACAACATATCTCCATCTTCCCCTTCTTAGAATATGCACAACATATCTCCATCTTCCCCTTCTTAGAATATGCACAACATATCTCCATCTTCCCTTTCTTAGAGTATGACACATATCTCCATCTTCCCCTTCTTAGTGTATGCACAACATATCTCCATCTTCCCCTTCTTAGAATATGCACAACATATCTCCATCTTCCCTTTCTTAGAGTATGCACAACATATCTCCATCTTCCCTTTCTTAGAGTATGCACAACATATCTCCATCTTCCCCTTCTTAGAGTATGCACAACATATCTCCATCCCATCTTCCCTTTCTTAGAGTATGCACAACATATCTCCATCTTCCCTTTCTTAGAGTATGCACAACATATCTCCATCTTCCCCTTCTTAGAATATGCACACCATATCTCCATCTTCCCCTTCTTAGAGTATGACACATATCTCCATCTTCCCTTCTTAGAGTATGCACAACATATCTCCATCTTCCCTTTCTTAGAGTATGCACAACATATCTCCATCTTCCCCTTCTTAGAGTATGCACAACATATCTCCATCTTCTCCTTCTTAGAGTATGCACAACATATCTCCATCTTCCCCTTCTTAGAGTATGCACAACATATCTCCATCTTCCCCTTCTTAGAGTATGCACAACATATCTCCATCTTCCCTTTCTTAGAGTATGCACAACATATCTCCATCTTCCCTTCTTAGAATATGCAACATATCTCCATCTTCCCCTTCTTAGAGTATGCAACATATCTCCATCTTCCCTTCTTAGAGTATGCACAACATATCTCCATCTTCCCTTTCTTGGAGTATGCACACATATCTCCATCTTCCCTTCTTAGGTATGCACACATATCTCCATCTTCCCTTCTTAGAGTATGCACAACATATCTCCATCTTCCCCTTCTTAGAGTATGCACAACATATCTCCATCTTCCCTTTCTTAGAGTATGCACAACATATCTCCATCTTCCCTTTCTTAGAGTATGCTAATATATCTCCATCTTCCCTTCTTAGGTATGCACAACATATCTCCATCTTCCCCTTCTTAGAGTATGCACAACATATCTCCATCTTCCCTTTCTTAGAGTATGCACAACATATCTCCATCTTCCCCTTCTTAGGTATGCACAACATATCTCCATCTTCCCTTCTTAGGTATGCAAACATATCTCCATCTTCCCCTTCTTGAGTATGACTGTATATCTCCATCTTCCCCTTTCTTAGGTATGCTGAACATCTCCATCTTCCCTTTCTTAGAGTATGACAACATATCTCCATCTTCCCTTCTTAGAGTATGCAACATATCTCCATCTTCCCTTTCTTAGAGTATGCACAACATATCTCCATCTTCCCTTCTTAGAATATGCACAACATATCTCCATCTTCCCCTTCTTAGAGTATGCACAACATATCTCCATCTTCCCCTTCTTAGGTATGCACAACATATCTCCATCTTCCCTTTCTTAGAGTATGCACAACATATCTCCATCTTCCCTTTCTTAGAGTATGCACAACATATCTCCATCTTCCCCTTCTTAGGTATGACAACATATCTCCATCTTCCCTTTCTTAGAGTATGACAACATATCTCCATCTTCCCCTTCTTAGAGTATGACAACATATCTCCATCTTCCCCTTCTTAGGTATGCAAACATATCTCCATCTTCCCTTTCTTAGAGTATGCACAACATATCTCCATCTTCCCTTTCTTAGAGTATGCACAACATATCTCCATCTTCCCCTTCTTAGAGTATGCACAACATATCTCCATCTTCCCTTTCTTAGAGTATGCACAACATATCTCCATCTTCCCTTTTAGAGACAAGAAATTTCGATGATGTCATCACTTCTCCTGAATTCTTTTAAATTGATGTTCATACAGGCATATACACATACGGATAGACAGACAAACAGACATATATACAGCCATACATACAGACAGATAGACAAACATATACACAAGATATATATATATATATATATATATATATATATATATAGATAGATACTCATAGATAGACAGACAGACAGACAGATATATAGATAGATAGATAGATAGATAGATAGATAGATAGATAGATAGATAGATAGATAGATAGATAGATAGATAGATAGATAGACAGACAGACAGACAGATATATAGATAGATAGATGGATGGACGGACGGACGGACGGACGGACAGACAGACAGACAAATAGATAGATAGATAGATAGATAGATAGATAGATAGATAGATAGATAGATAGATAGATAGATAGATAGATAGATAGATAGATAGATAGATAGATAGATAGATAGATCGACAGATAGATAGATAGATAGATAGATAGATAGATAGATAGATAGATAGATGTAAGTCATTTCAGATGTCATCTCCCATGAACAATCACATCTGGCCCTCAGCCTAACAGTATAATCTAACAGATATGGTACTATATAATGGTGGTTTATTTTGGTAAAATCTTATCAATAGGCCGACCATCTGTGCATATTTGTGACATAATGGACATTATATATGCAATCTCTGAGCTTGGACAGAAGCCAGACCGTACTAACTAGATCTGAGGGTAGAGAGCAATCAACATGTTCTGGTGGTTGACACCTTTCCTCAACTCTTTGTGACTCAGGACGTTATGATCCATTGGGTTGAACATATGGCCACATGCCTACAGTAGAACGCAATTAATCATCATACTCGTCATCATCATCATTCTTCATCATTCTTCATCATCATCATCATCATCACCCTCAACGTCATCATCAACGTCATCATCATCGTCATCCTCAACGTCATCATCAACGTCATCATCATATTCACCACCACCACCATCATCATCATCAGCATCATCATCATCAGCATCATCATCATCATCATCATCATCATCATCATCATCATCATCATCATCATCATCATCATCATCATCATCATCATCATCATCATCAGCATCATCATCATCATCATCATCACCCTCAACGTCATCATCAACGTCATCATCATCATCATCATCATCATCGTCATCCTCAACGTCATCATCAACGTCATCATCATATTCACCACCACCACCATCATCATCATCAGCATCATCATCATCAGCATCATCATCATCATCATCATCATCATCATCATCATCATCATCATCATCATCATCATCATCATCATCATCATCATCATCATCAGCATCATCATCATCATCATCATCATCATCATCATCATCATCATCATCATCAACGTCATCATCAATGTCATCATCATCATCATCATCATCATCATCATCGTCATCATCAACGTCATCATCAACGTCATCATCATCATCATCATCATCATCATCCTCAACGTCATCATCAACGTCATCATCATATTCACCACCACCATCATCATCATCATTATCATCATCATCATCATTATCATCATCATCATCATTATCATCGTCATCATTACCATCATCATCGTCATCATCATCATCATCATCATATTCACCATCATCTTCATCATCATCATCATCATCATCGTCGTCATCATCATCATCATCATCATCGTCATCATCATATTCACCACCATCATCATCATCATTGTCGTCGTCGTCACCATCATCATCATCATCATCATCGCCTTCATCATCATCGTCATCATCATCATCATGATTCATCGGCGTCACCAAGGACATATAAGGTAGAGACAAAAAAGGTCCAGTCAATTTGATTTTGTGCCTTTCTTGCTACCTCAAACCTCGCCCCATGCATGTATTTGATCTCTGTTGCATAGGTTCTCCTTCATCTGTCTTTTTACTTACAGACGTATTTCTTTCTAGCTACCTCAAACCTAGCCCCATGCATGTATTTGATTTATTGCCCCAGGCATGTATTTGCATTGTTCTTTCATGCTACTCCACACTTGCATTGTTCTTCCATGCTACACTTGCATTGTTCTTCCATGCTACACTTGCATTGTTCTTTCATGCTACTCCACACCTGCATTGTTCTTTCATGCCACACCACACTTGCATTGTTCTTCCATGCTACACTTGCATTGTTCTTCCATGCTAAACCACACTTGCATTGTTCTTCCATGCTACACTTGCATTGTTCTTCCATGCCACACTTGCATTGTTCTTCCATGCTAAACCACACTTGCATTGTTCTTCCATGCTACACTTGCATTGTTCTTTCATGCTACACTTGCATTGTTCTTCCATGCTACACTTGCATTGTTCTTCATGCTACACTTGCATTGTTCTTCCATGCTACATTTGCATTGTTCTTCCATGCTACACTTGCATTGTTCTTCCATGCTACACTTGCATTGTTCTTCCATGCTACTCTTGCATTGTTCTTTCATGCTACACTTGCATTGTTCTTCCATGCTACACTTGCATTGTTCTTCCATGCTACACTTGCATTGTTCTTCCATGCTACACTTGCATTGTTCTTCCATGCTACACTTGCATTGTTCTTCCATGCTACACTTGCATTGTTCTTCCATGCTACTCTTGCATTGTTCTTCCATGCTACACTTGCATTGTTCTTCCATGCTACACTTGCATTGTTCTTCCATGCTACACTTGCATTGTTCTTCAATGCTACACTTGCATTGTTCTTCCATGCTACACTTGCATTGTTCTTCCATGCTACACCACACTTGTATTGTTCTTCCATGCTACACTTGCATTGTTCTTTCATGCTACACTTGCATTGTTCTTCCATGCCACACTTGCATTGTTCTTCCATGCTACACCACACTTGCATTGTTCTTCCATCTCACGCATTGTTCTTTCATGCTACACCACACTTGCATTGTTCTTCCATGCTACACTTGCATTGTTCTTCCATGCTACACTTGCATTGTTCTTCCATGCCACACTTGCATTGTTCTTCCATGCTACACTTGCATTGTTCTTTCATGCTACACTTGAATTGTTCTTCCATGCTACACCACACTTGCATTGTTCATCCATGCTACACTTCATTGTTCTTCCATGCTACACTTGCATTGTTCTTTCATCCAACTTGCATTGTTCTTCCATGCTACACTTGCATTGTTCTTTCATGCTACACTTGCATTGTTCTTTCATGCTACACTTGCATTGTTCTTCCATGCTACACTTGCATTGTTCTTTCATGCTACACTTGCATTGTTCTTCCATGCTACACTTGCATTGTTCTTCCATGCTACACTTGCATTGTTCTTCCATGCTAAACCACACTTGCATTGTTCTTCCATGCCACACTTGCATTGTTCTTCCATGCTACACTTGCATTGTTCTTTCATGCTACCACACTTGCATTGTTCTTCCATGCCACACTTGCATTGTTCTTCCATGCTACACTTGCATTGTTCTTCCATGCTAAACCACACTTGCATTGTTCTTTCATGCTACACTTGCATTGTTCTTCATGCTACACTTGCATTGTTCATCCATGCTACACTTGCATTGTTCTTCCATGCTACACCACACTTGCATTGTTCATCCATGCTACACTTGCATTGTTCTTCCATGCTACACTTGCATTGTTCTTCCATCTACACTTGCATTGTTCTTTCATGCTACACTTGCATTGTTCTTCCATGCTACACTTGCATTGTTCTTCCATGCTACACTTGCATTGTTCTTCCATGCTACACTTGCATTGTTCTTCCATGCTACACTTGCATTGTTCTTCCATGCTACACTTGCATTGTTCTTCCATGCTACACTGCATTGTTCTTCCATGCTACACTTGCATTGTTCTTCCATGCTACACTTGCATTGTTCTTCCATAGCTACTTGCATTGTTCTTCATGCTACACTGCATTGTTCTTCCATGCTACACTTGCATTGTTCTTCCATGCTACACTTGCATTGTTCTTCCATGCTACACTTGCTTGTTCTTTCATGCTACACTTGCATTGTTCTTCCATGCCACACTTGCATTGTTCTTCCATGCTACACCACACTTGCATTGTTCTTCCATGCTACACTTGCATTGTTCTTTCATGCTACACCACACTTGCATTGTTCTTCCATGCTACACTTGCATTGTTCTTCCATGCTACCCTTGCATTGTTCTTCCATGCTACACTTGCATTGTTCTTCCATGCTACACTTGCAGTGTTCTTCCATGCTACACCTGCATTGTTCTTCCATGCTACACTTGCATTGTTCTTCCATGCTACACTTGCATTGTTCTTCCATGCTAAACTTGCATTGTTCTTCCATGCTACACTTGCATTGTTCTTCCATGCTACACTTGCATTGTTCTTCCATGCTAAACCACACTTGCATTGTTCTTCCATGCCACACTTGCATTGTTCTTCCATGCTACACTTGCATTGTTCTTTCATGCTACACCACACTTGCATTGTTCTTCCATGCTACCTTGATTGTTCTTCCATGCTACCACACTTCATTGTTCTTTCATGTCACAACACTTACATTGTTCTTTCATCTACACTTCTATTGTTCTTCCATGCTACTGCATTGTTCTTCCATCCACACTTGCATTGTTCTTCCATGCTACACTTGCCATTGTTCTTTCATGCTACACTTGCATTGTTCTTCCATGCTACACTTGCATTGTTCTTTCATGCTACACCACACTTGCATTGTTCTTCCATGCTACACTTGCATTGTTCTTTCATACTACACTTGCATTGTTCTTTCATGCTACACCACACTTGCATTGTTCTTTCATGCTACACCACACTTGCATTGTTCTTTCATGCTACACCACACTTGCATTGTTCTTCCATGCTACACTTGCATTGTTCTTTCATGCTACACCACACTTGCATTGTTCTTCCATGCTACACTTGAATTGTTCTTCCATGCTACACCACACTTGCATTGTTCTTCCATGCTACACCACACTTGCATTGTTCTTTCATGCTACACAACACTTGCATTGTTCTTTCATGCTACACCACATTCGCATTGTTCTTTCATGCTACACCACACTTGCATTGTTCTTCCATGCTACACTTCATTGTTCTTTCATGCTACACCACACTTGCATTGTTCTTCCATGCTACACTTGAATTGTTCTTCCATGCTACACCACACTTACATTGTTCTTTCATGCTACACTTCTATTGTTCTTCCATGCTACACTTGCATTGTTCTTTCATGCCACACTTGCATTGTTCTTCCATGCTACACTTGCATTGTTCTTTCATGCTACACTTGCATTGTTCTTCCATGCTACACTTGCATTGTTCTTCCATGCTACACTTGCATTGTTCTTCCATGCTAAACCACACTTGCATTGTTCTTCCATGCTACACTTGCATTGTTCTTCCATGCTACACTTGCATTGTTCTTTCATGCTACTCACACTTCATTGTTCTTCCATGCCACACTTGCATTGTTCTTCCATGCTACACTTGCATTGTTCTTCCATGCTAAACCACACTTGCATTGTTCTTTCATGCTACACTTGCATTGTTCTTCCATGCTACACTTGCATTGTTCATCCATGCTACACTTGCATTGTTCTTCCATGCTACACCACACTTGCATTGTTCATCCATGCTACACTTGCATTGTTCTTTCATGCTACTCCACACTTGCATTGTTCTTCCATGCTACACTTGATTGTTCTTCCCTGCTACACCACACTTGCATTGTTCTTTCATGCTACACTTCTATTGTTCTTCCATGCTACACTTGCATTGTTCTTTCATACTACACTTGCATTGTTCTTCCATGCTACACTTGCATTGTTCTTCCATGCTACACTTGCATTGTTCTTCCATGCTACACTTGCATTGTTCTTCCATCTACACTTGCATTGTTCTTTCATGCTACCTTGCATTGTTCTTCCATGCTACACACACTTGCATTGTTCATCCATGCTACACTTGCATTGTTCATCCATGCTACACTTGCATTGTTCTTTCATGCTACTCCACACTTGCATTGTTCTTCATGCTACATGATTGTTCTTCCATGCTAAACCACACTTGCATTGTTCTTCCATGCTACACTTGCATTGTTCTTTCATGCTACACTTGCATTGTTCTTCCATGCTACACTTGCATTGTTCTTCCATGCTACACTTGCATTGTTCTTCCATGCTACATTTGCATTGTTCTTCCATGCTACACTTGCATTGTTCTTCCATGCTACACTTGCATTGTTCTTCCATGCTACACTTGCATTGTTCTTTCATGCTACACTTGCATTGTTCTTCCATGCTACACTTGCATTGTTCTTCATGCTACACTTGCATTGTTCTTCCATGCTACACTTGCATTGTTCTTCCATGCTACACTTGCATTGTTCTTCCATGCTACACTTGCATTGTTCTTCCATGCTACACTTGCATTGTTCTTCCATGCTACACTTGCATTGTTCTTCCATGCTACACTGCATTGTTCTTCCATGCTACACTTGCATTGTTCTTCCATGCTACACTTGCATTGTTCTTCCATGCTACACTTGCATTGTTCTTCCATGCTAACTGCGTTGTTCTTCCATGCTACACTTGCATTGTTCTTCCATGCCACACTTGCATTGTTCTTCCATGCTACACCACACTTGCATTGTTCTTCCATGCTACACTTGAATTGTTCTTTCATGCTACACCACACTTGCATTGTTCTTCCATGCTACACTTGCATTGTTCTTCCATGCTACACTTGCATTGTTCTTCCATGCTACACCTGCATTGTTCTTCCATGCTACACTTGCATTGTTCTTCCATGCTACACCTGCATTGTTCTTCCATGCTACACTTGCATTGTTCTTCCATGCTACTCTTGCATTGTTCTTCCATGCTACACTTGCATTGTTCTTCCATGCTACACTTGCATTGTTCTTCCATGCTACACTTGCATTGTTCTTCCATGCTAAACCACACTTGCATTGTTCTTCCATGCCACACTTGCATTGTTCTTCCATGCTACACTTGCATTGTTCTTTCATGCTACACCACACTTGCATTGTTCTTCCATGCTACACTGATTGTTCTTCCATGCTACACCACACTTGCATTGTTCTTTCATGTCACACTTCTATTGTTCTTCCATGCTACACTTGCATTGTTCTTTCATGCTACACTTCTATTGTTCTTTCATGCTACACTTGCATTGTTCTTCCATGCCACACTTGCATTGTTCTTCCATGCTACACTTGCATTGTTCTTTCATGCTACACTTGCATTGTTCTTCCAAGCTACACTTGCATTGTTCTTTCATGCTACACCACACTTGCATTGTTCTTCCATGCTACACTTGCATTGTTCTTTCATGCTACACTTGCATTGTTCTTTCATGCTACACCACACTTGCATTGTTCTTTCATGCTACACCACACTTGCATTGTTCTTTCATGCTACACCACACTTGCATTGTTCTTCCATGCTACACTTGCATTGTTCTTTCATGCTACACCACACTTGCATTGTTCTTCCATGCTACACTTGCATTGTTCTTCCATGCTACACCACACTTGCATTGTTCTTCCATGCTACACCACACTTGCATTGTTCTTTCATGCTACACCACACTTGCATTGTTCTTTCATGCTACACCACACTTGCATTGTTCTTTCATGCTACACCACACTTGCATTGTTCTTCCATGCTACACTTGCATTGTTCTTTCATGCTACACCACACTTGCATTGTTCTTCATCTACACTTGAAATTTTTCTTCCATGCTACACCACTTGCATTGTTCATCCATGCTCACTTGCATTGTTCTTCCATGCTACACCACACTTGCATTGTTCTTCCATGCTACACTTGCATTGTTCTTTCATGCTACACCACACTTGCATTGTTCTTCCATGCTACACTTGCATTGTTCTTTCATGCTACACTTGCATTGTTCTTCCATGCTACACCACACTTGCATTGTTCATCCATGCTACACTTGCATTGTTCATCCATGCTACACTTGCATTGTTCTTTCATGCTACTCCACACTTGCATTGTTCTTCCATGCTACACTTGAATTGTTCTTCCATGCTAAACCACACTTGCATTGTTCTTCCATGCTACACTTGCATTGTTCTTTCATGCTACCTTGCATTGTTCTTCCATGCTACACTTGCATTGTTCTTCCATGCTACACTTGCATTGTTCTTCCATGCTACATTTGCATTGTTCTTCCATGCTACACTTGCATTGTTCTTCCATACTACACTGCATTGTTCTTCCATGCTACACTTGCATTGTTCTTTCATGCTACACTTGCATTGTTCTTCCATGCTACACTTGCATTGTTCTTCCATGCTACACTTGTTCTTCATGCTACACTTGCATTGTTCTTCCATGTACACTGCATTGTTCTTCCATGCTACACTTGCATTGTTCTTCCATGCTACACTTGCATTGTTCTTCCATGCTACCGCATTGTTCTCCATGCTACTTGCATTGTTCTTCCATGCTACACTGCATTGTTCTTCCATGCTACCTTGCATTGTTCTTCCATCTACACTTGCATTGTTCTTCCATCTCACTGCATTGTTCTTCCATCTACATGCATTGTTCTTCCATGCCACACTTGCATTGTTCTTCCATGCTACACCACACTTGCATTGTTCTTCCATGCTACACTTGCATTGTTCTTTCATGCTACACCACACTTGCATTGTTCTTCCATGCTACACTTGCATTGTTCTTCCATGCTACACTTGCATTGTTCTTCCATGCTACACCTGCATTGTTCTTCCATGCTACACTTGCATTGTTCTTCCATGCTACACCTGCATTGTTCTTCCATGCTACACTTGCATTGTTCTTCCATGCTACACTTGCATTGTTCTTCCATGCTACACTTGCATTGTTCTTCCATGCTACACTTGCATTGTTCTTCCATGCTACTCTTGCATTGTTCTTCCATGCTACACTTGCATTGTTCTTCCATTCTACACTTGCATTGTTCTTCCATGCTACACTTGCATTGTTCTTTCATGCACACCACTTGCATTGTTCTTCCATGCTACACTTGAATTGTTCTTCCATGCTACACCACACTTGCATTGTTCTTTCATGTCACACTTCTATTGTTCTTCCATGCTACACTTGCATTGTTCTTTCATGCTACACTTCTATTGTTCTTTCATGCTACACTTGCATTGTTCTTCCATGCCACACTTGCATTGTTCTTCCATGCTACACTTGCATTGTTCTTTCATGCTACCTTGCATTGTTCTTCCAAGCTACACTTGCATTGTTCTTTCATGCTACACCACACTTGCATTGTTCTTCCATGCTACACTTGCATTGTTCTTTCATGCTACACTTGCATTGTTCTTTCATGCTACACCACACTTGCATTGTTCTTTCATGTACACCACACTTGCATTGTTCTTTCATGCTACACCACCTTGCATTGTTCTTCCATGCTACACTTGCATTGTTCTTTCATGCTACACCACACTTGCATTGTTCTTCCATGCTACACTGATTGTTCTTCCATGCTACACCACACTTGCATTGTTCTTCATGCTACACCACACTTGCATTGTTCTTTCATGCTACACCACACTTGCATTGTTCTTTCATGCTACACCACACTTGCATTGTTCTTTCATGCTACACCACACTTGCATTGTTCTTCCATGCTACACTTGCATTGTTCTTTCATGCTACACACACTTGCATTGTTCTTCCATGCTACACTTGGATTGTTCTTCCATGCTACACCACACTTGCATTGTTCATCCATGCTACACTTGCATTGTTCTTCCATGCTACACCACCTTGCATTGTTCTTCCATGCTACACTTGCATTGTTCTTTCATGCTACACACACTTGCATTGTTCTTCCCTGCTCACACTTGCATTGTTCTTCCATGCTACACTTCATTGTTCTTCATGCTACCCCTTGCATTGTTCTTCCATGCTCACCACCTTGCATTGTTCTTTCATGCTACACTTCTATTGTTCTTCCATACTACTTGCATTGTTCTTCCATGCTACCTTGCATTGTTCTTTCATGCTACACTTCTATTGTTCTTCCATGCTACACTTGCATTGTTCTTTCATCCAACTTGCATTGTTCTTCCATGCTACACTTGCATTGTTCTTTCATGCTACACTTGCATTGTTCTTCCATGCTACACTTGCATTGTTCTTCCATGCTACACTTGCATTGTTCTTCCATGCTAAACCACACTTGCATTGTTCTTCCATCCACCTTGCATTGTTCTTCCATCTACACTTGCATTGTTCTTTCATGCTACTCCACACTTGCATTGTTCTTCCATGCCACACTTGCATTGTTCTTCCATGCTACACTTGCATTGTTCTTCCATGCTAACCACACTGCATTGTTCTTTCATGCTACACTTGCATTGTTCTTCCATGCTACCCCGCATTGTTCATCATGCTACTTGCATTGTTCTTCCATGCTCACCACCTTGCATTGTTCATCCATGCTACACTTGCATTGTTCTTTCATGCTACTCCACACTTGCATTGTTCTTCCATGCTACACTTGAATTGTTCTTCCATGCTACACCACACTTGCATTGTTCTTTCATGCTACACTTCTATTGTTCTTCCATGCTACACTTGCATTGTTCTTTCATACTACACTTGCATTGTTCTTCCATGCTACACTTGCATTGTTCTTCCATGCTACACTTGCATTGTTCTTCCATGCTACACTTGCATTGTTCTTCCATGCTACACTTGCATTGTTCTTTCATGCTACACTTGCATTGTTCTTCCATGCTACACTTGCATTGTTCTTCCATGCTACACTTGCATTGTTCTTCCATGCTACATGAATTGTTCTTCCATGCTACACCACACTTGCATTGTTCTTCCATGCTACACTTGCATTGTTCTTCATGCTAAACACTTGCATTGTTCTTCCATGCTAAACCACACTTGCATTGTTCTTCATGCTAAACCACACTTGCATTGTTCTTCCATGCTAACGCACTTTCACTTGCATTGTTCTTCCATGCTACACTGCATTGTTCTTTCATGCTACACTTGATTGTTCTTCCATGCCACACTTGCATTGTTCTTCCATGCACATTGCATTGTTCTTCCATGCTCTTCATTGTTCTTTCATGCCACACTTGCATTGTTCTTCCATGCCACACTTGCATTGTTCTTCCATGCTACACTTGCATTGTTCTTCCATGCAACACTTGCATTGTTCTTCCATGCCACACTTGCATTGTTCTTCCATGCTACACTTGCATTGTTCTTCCATGCTACACTTGCATTGTTCTTTCATCCATTGCATTGTTCTTCCAGTCTTGCTTTTCTTCCCTGCTACACTTGCATTGTTCTTCCATGCTACACGCTTGATTCTTATCTTCTCATGCTACCACTTGCATTGTTCTTCCATGCTACACTTGCATTGTTCTTCCATGCTACACTTGCATTGTTCTTCCATGCTACACTTGCATTGTTCTTCCATGCTAACATCTTCATGCATTGTTCTTCATGCTACACTTGCATTGTTCTTCATGCTACACTTGCATTGTTCTTCGCTTGTCCATGACACTTGCATTGTTCTTCCATGCTACACTTCATTGTTCTTCCATGCTACACTTGCATTGTTCTTCCATGCTACACTTGCATTGTTCTTCCATGCTACACTTGCATTGTTCTTCCATGCTACTCTTGCATTGTTCTTCCATGCTACACTTGCATTGTTGCTTCATGCTACACTTGCATTGTTCTTCCATGCTACACTTGCATTGTTCTTCCATGCTACACAACACTTGCATTGTTCTTCCATGCTACACTTGCATTGTTCTTTCATGCTACCACCTGCATTGTTCTTCCTGCTACACTTGCATTGTTCTTCCATGCTACACTTGCATTGTTCTTCCATGCTAAACCACACTTGCATTGTTCTTTCATATTGCTTACTACTTGCATTGTTCTTCCATGCTACACTTGCATTGTTCTTCCATGCTACACTTGCATTGTTCTTCCATGCTACACTTGCATTGTTCTTCCATGCTACACTGCATTGTTCTTCCATGCTACACTTGCATTGTTCTTCATGACTACACTTGCATTGTTCTTCCATGCTACACTTGCATTGTTCTTCCATGCTACACTTGCATTGTTCTTCCATGCTACCCTTGCATTGTTCTTCCATGCTACACTTGCATTGTTCTTCATGCTACACTTGCATTGTTCTTCCATGTAACCACACTTGCATTGTTCTTCATCCACTGCACATTGATTCTTCATGCACACTTGCATTGTTCTTTCATGCTACACCACCTTGCATTGTTCTTCCATGCTACACTTGATTGTTCTTCCATGCTACACCACACTTGCATTGTTCTTTCATTCACACTTCATTGTTCTTCATGCTACACTTGCTTCTTCATGCTACCTTCTATTGTTCTTTCATGCTACACTTGCATTGTTCTTCATAGCCACACTTGCATTGTTCTTCCATGCTACACTTGCATTGTTCTTTCCCTGCTACACCATTGTTCTTCCAACTACACTTGCATTGTTCTTTCATGCTACACCACACTTGCATTGTTCTTCAATGCTACACTTGCATTGTTCTTTCATGCTACACTTGCATTGTTCTTTCATGCTACACCACACTTGCATTGTTCTTTCATGCTACACTTGCATTGTTCTTTCATGCCACACTTGCATTGTTCTTCCATGCTACACTTGCATTGTTCTTTCATGTCACACTTGCATTGTTCTTCCCTGCTACACTTGATTGTTCTTCCCTACTTACACCACACTTGCATTGTTCTTCCATGCTCACCCCCTTGCATTGTTCTTTCATGCTACACCACACTTGCATTGTTCTTTCATGCTACACCACACTTGCATTGTTCTTTCATGCTACACCACACTTGCATTGTTCTTCCATGCTACACTTGCATTGTTCTTTCATGCTCCACACACACTTGCATTGTTCTTCCATGCTCACCACACTTGCATTGTTCTTCCATGCTACCATTGATTGTTCTTCCATGCTCACCACCTTGCATTGTTCTTTCATGTCACACTTCTATTGTTCTTCCATGCTACACTTGCATTGTTCTTTCATGCTACACTTCTATTGTTCTTTCATGCTACACTTGCATTGTTCTTCCATGCCACACTTGCATTGTTCTTCCATGCTACACTTGCATTGTTCTTTCATGCTAACCCCTTGCATTGTTCTTCCAGTACACTTGCATTGTTCTTTCATGCTACCACACTTGCATTGTTCTTCCATGCTACACTTGCATTGTTCTTTCATGCTACACTTGCATTGTTCTTTCATGCTACACCACACTTGCATTGTTCTTTCATGCTACAAAACTTGCATTGTTCTTTCATGCTAACACTTGCATTGTTCTTCCATGCTACCTTGCTTGTTCTTTCATGCTACACACTTGCATTGTTCTTCCATGCTACACTGCATTGTTCTTCCATGCTAAACCACACTTGCATTGTTCTTCCATGCTACACCACACTTGCATTGTTCTTTCATGCTACACTTGCATTGTTCTTTCATGCTTGCTACCACACTTGCATTAGTTCTTCATGCTACCACTTGCATTGTTCTTCCATGCTACACTTGCATTGTTCTTCCATGCTACACCACACTTGCATTGTTCTTCCATGCTACACTTGATTGTTCTTCATGCTACACTTGCATTGTTCATCCATGCTACACTTGCATTGTTCTTCCATGCTACACCACACTTGCATTGTTCTTCCATGCTACACTTGCATTGTTCTTTCATGCTACCCACACTTGCATTGTTCTTCCATCTACTTGCATTGTTCTTCCATGCTACCCTTGCATTGTTCTTCCATGCTACACACTTCATTGTTCTTCCATGCTAACCACTTGCATTGTTCTTTCATGCTACACTTCATTGTTCTTCATGCTACACTGCATTGTTCTTCCATGCTACACTTCATTGTTCTTCATCTACCTTCATGTTCTTCCATCTACACTTGCATTGTTCTTTCATGCTCACACTTGCATTGTTCTTCCATACCCACACTTGCATTGTTCTTTCATGCTACACTTGCATTGTTCTTCCATGCTACACTTGCATTGTTCTTCCATGCTACACTTGCATTGTTCTTCCATGCTACACTTGCATTGTTCTTCCATGCTCACACTTGCATTTTCATTCATCGCTACACTTGCATTGTTCTTTCATGCTTTCTCACACCTTGCATTGTTCTTCCATCCACACTTGCATTGTTCTTCCATGCTACCTTGCATTGTTCTTCCATGCTAAACCACACTTGCATTGTTCTTCAATGCTACACTTGCATTGTTCTTCCATGCTACACTTGCATTGTTCATCCATGCTACACTTGCATTGTTCTTCCATGCTACACCACCTTGCATTGTTCATTTCCATGCTACACTTGCATTGTTCTTTCCATGCTACCCTTGCATTGTTCTTCCATGCTACACTTGCATTGTTCTTCCATGCTCACCACTTGCATTGTTCTTTCATGCTACACTTCATTGTTCTTCCATGCTCACTTGCATTGTTCTTTCATCTACACTTGCATTGTTCTTCCATGCTACACTTGCATTGTTCTTCCATGCTACACTTTCATTGTTCTTCCATGCTACACTTGCATTGTTCTTCCATGCTACACTTGCATTGTTCTTTCATGCTACTTGCATTGTTCTTCCATCTCACTTGCATTGTTCTTCCATGCTACACTTGCATTGTTCTTCCATGCTACACTGCATTGTTCTTCCATGCTACACTTGCATTGTTCTTCCATCTACACTTGCATTGTTCTTCATGCTACACTTGCATTGTTCTTCCATGCTACAACCACTCGCATTGTTCTTCCATGCTACACTTGCATTGTTCTTCCATGCTAACTTCATTGCTTCATTCAGTTCTTCCATGCTACACTTGCATTTTCTTTCATGCTACCCTGATTGTTCTTCCATGCTACACACTTGCATTGTTCTTCCATGCTACACTTGCATTGTTCTTCCATGCTACACTTGCATTGTTCTTCATGCCACACTTGCATTGTTCTTCCATGCACATGCATTGTTCTTCCATGCTACACTTGCATTGTTCTTCCATGCTACACTTGCATTGTTCTTCCATGACCACTTCCGATTGTTCTTCCATGCTAACCATTGTTCTTCCATGCTACACTTGCATTGTTCTTTCATACCACACTGCATTGTTCTTCCATGCTACACTTGCATTGTTCTTCCATGCTACACTTGCATTGTTCTTCCATGCTACACTTGCATTGTTCTTTCATGCTACACTTGCATTGTTCTTCCATGCTACACTTGCATTGTTCTTCCATGCTCCACTTGCATTGTTCTTCCATGCTACACTTTCATTGTTCTTCGCATCTTACACACTTGCATTTTTGTTCTTCCATGCTACACTTGCATTGTTCTTCCATGCTACACTGCATTGTTCTTCCATGCTACACTTGCATTGTTCTTCCATGCCACACTTGCATTGTTCTTCCATGCTACACTTGCATTGTTCTTCCATCTACACTTGCATTGTTCTTCCATGCTACACTTGCATTGTTCTTCCATGCTACACCTGCATTGTTCTTCAATGCTACACTTGCATTGTTCTTTCATGCTACACTTGCATTGTTCTTCATGCCACACTTGCATTGTTCTTCCATGCTACACACTTGCATTGTTCTTCCATGCTACACTTGCATTGTTCTTCATGCTACACCCTTGCATTGTTCTTCCATGCTACACTGCATTGTTCTTCCATGCTACTTGCATTGTTCTTCATGCTAACACCACACTGCATTGTTCTTTCATGCTACACTTGCATTGTTCTTCCATGCTACACTTGCATTGTTCTTCCATGCTACCTGCATTGTTCTTCATGCTAAAACTTGCATTGTTCTTCCATGCTACACCTGCATTGTTCTTCCCTGCCTACCACTTGCATTGTTCTTCCATGCTACACTGCATTGTTCTTCCATGCTACACTTGCATTGTTCTTTCATGCTACACTTGCATTGTTCTTCCATTCTACACTTGCATTGTTCTTCCATGCTACACTTGCATTGTTCTTCCATGCAACACTTGCATTGTTCTTCCATGCTACATCATTGTTCTTCATGCTCCACACTTGCATTGTTCTTCCATGCTACACTTGATTGTTCTTCCATGCTACCACTTGCATTGTTCTTTCATGTCACCACTTCTACTTGTTCTTCCATGCTACACTTGCATTGTTCTTTCAATACACTTGCATTGTTCTTCCATGCTACACTTGCATTGTTCTTTCATGTCTAACTTGCATTGTTCTTCCATGCTACACTTGCATTGTTCTTCCATGCTACACTTGCATTGTTCTTCCATGCTAAACCACACTTGCATTGTTCTTCAATGCTACACTTGCATTGTTCTTCCATGCTACACTTGCATTGTTCATCCATGCTACACTTGCATTGTTCTTCCATGCTACACCACACTTGCATTGTTCATCCATGCTACACTTGCATTGTTCTTTCATGCTACTCCACACTTGCATTGTTCATCCATGCTACACTTGCATTGTTCTTTCATGCTACACCACCCTTTCATTGTTCATCCATGCTACTGCATTGTTCTTCCATGCTACACCACACTTGCATTGTTCTTTCATGCTACACTTCTATTGTTCTTCCATGCTACACTTGCATTGTTCTTTCATGTCACACTTGCATTGTTCTTCCATGCTACACTTGCATTGTTCTTCCATCTACACTTGCATTGTTCTTCCATGCTACCTTGCATTGTTCTTCCATGCTACACTTGCATTGTTCTCCATGCTACCTTGCATTGTTCTTCCATGCTACCACACTTGCATTGTTCTTCATGCTACACTTGCATTGTTCTTCCTGCTACACTTGCATTGTTCTTTCATGCTACACTTCATTGTTCTTCCATGCTACACTTGCATTGTTCTTTCATGCTACACTTGCATTGTTCTTCCATGCTACACTTGCATTGTTCTTCCATGCTATACACCGCATTGTTCTTCCATGCTAAACCACACTTGCATTGTTCTTCCATGCTACACTTGCATTGTTCTTCCATGCTACACTTGCATTGTTCATCCATGCTACACTTGCATTGTTCTTCCATGCTCACCATACATTGTTCTTCATCCATCTACCTTGCATTGTTCTTCTCATGTACTCCACTTGCATTGTTCTCCATGCTACACTTGCATTGTTCTTTCATGCTACTCCACACTTGCATTGTTCATCCATGCTACACTTGCATTGTTCTTCCATGCTACACAACACTTGCATTGTTCTTTCATGCTACACTTCTATTGTTCTTCCATGCTACACTTGCATTGTTCTTTCATGTCACACTTGCATTGTTCTTCATGCTACTGCATTGTTCTTTCATACTACTGCATTGTTCTTCATGCTACTTGCATTGTTCTTCCATGCTACCTTGTTTTCTTCGCTAATTCATTGTTCTTCATGACTACCTTCATTGTTCTTTCATGACTACACTTGCATTGTTCTTCCGCTACACTGCATGTTCTTCATGCTACGCCATTGTTCTTCCATGCTACATGATTGTTCTTCATGCTACACCACTTGCATTGTTCTATGCACACTGCATTGTTCTTCCATGCTAAACCACAGATTGTTCTTCCCTGCTAAACAAACGCATTGTTCTTCATGTAACCACACTTGCATTGTTCTTATGCTAAACACATTACATTGTTCTTCATACCAACTTGCATTGTTCTTTCAATTACACGATTGTTCTTCCATGAACCATTGCATGTTCTTCCATTACTATTGCATTCTTTCATGCACACTTGCATTGTTTTATCCAGCACGATTGTTCTTATGCTGACGATTGTTATTCCATCTGACTTGCATTGTTCTTCCATGCACACTTGCATTTTCCCTGTACATGATTGTTCATTCTATACACTTGCATTGTCTTTAGCCACACTTGCTGTTCCATGCTCACTTGATTAGTTTTTTCACGAAAGAGATGTTCTCATACACTCTTATGACAGGCTCCTTCACCCTCATGCTTACTGATAAGTTCCTGGGACAGACGTTGTTCATCTGTTCAGATGATCTAACCATCTGTTGAGAGAGTAAGGAATTATTCAGTCATGGAACCAGTGCAAAATCTGGTTGAAGTAAGGAATATATTGACCAGTAGTATGGAACAGTAGCAAACCATCTTTGAAGAGAGTAAGGATTTTTGACCATAGTCATGGAACCGTAGCATGATCTTCGCGTATCTAGAAAATACTGAGCTATTGTTGTCTAAGTTGTATCAGTAGGTAGGACGGATTAACGTAGTGGGACCATTAGTAAGTGGGACGTTAATAAGTGGGACCGATTGAGTAATGGGACAATTGGTTTAAGTACCGATTGGTAAGGGGACGGATCGGTGTAAGTAAGACGGTGGCGTTGTGGACAGGTTAGCATGGTGGGACAGATTAGTGTAAGTGGACGGTTAACTGTGGGACAGTTAGCATTTTGGGACGATTAGTGTACGGGGCGGAAGTAGAGTAAGTGGATGGATTAAATTGGAAGGGCTAAGAAGTAAGTGCTGATTAAGTAAGTGGGACGTTAAGTGAAAGTTAGAAGTAGTGAGACGTTGTATAAGTGAACGATTTGTGTAAGTGGAACGAATTGTAAAATGGACGATTTGTGTAATGCACTTGCGTTGACGTTGAGTTACAGTAGACGTTAGTTAGTGACGCATATGTAAGTGGAACGGATTGAGTTAAGTGGACGTTGATTAGTGGGACGTTAGTGTAAGTGACTTGTATAATGCATAACGTTCAAATATCACTAGACAAGGGTTGTGGTGTATTTCCACACTCACGTTCACCGTGAGGAAAGAATTGTCTCTAACCTCTGTACATTGGTATAGTAATAGTGACATGCATTGTCCTAAAGGACAGGACACAGACATCCAATTTTATAAACAACAGCTAAATCTAGCATGAATATGAAAATCTCTATCCTTGGACTGCCATAACCACGTAAACAAGTCGCTTGATTTTCTACACCACTATACGTTCAGTAGTTTGCATTGCTTTCTGAACTGGGTCTATTTTACCTTTTTTGTAGAATCCCACGAAAGAATTTGCTTTCAAACTTGCCCACCTTGAGGTATGAACCAGGGACGCTTGGGTTTGTGATCGAGCTCACTACCGCTTGAGCTACAGACGCTCACCATAGGAATATACTTGAGAAAAAACCCACTTTCAGTCGCAGGCCGTCTCCACTTGATCATATTTCAAGCCAGTAGTGCGAGTGCCAAGAACAAATGTTGTAGTCATTAATAATCCATTCTCACTGACAGCAGACATGCCAAGATTTACCACACGCTGCTCTAACAGCAGAGAACAACAATGCACACTTTGATGTTATTTACACAACCACACACTGCTCTAACAGCAGAGAACAACAATGCACACTTTGATGTTATTTACACAACAACACGCTGCTCTAACAGCAGAGAACAACAATGCACACTTTGATGTTATTTACACAACCACACACTGCTCTAACAGCAGAGAACAACAATGCACACTTTGATGTTATTTACACAACAACACACTGCTCTAACAGCAGAGAACAACAATGCACACTTTGATGTTATTTACACAACAACACACTGCTCTAACAGGAGAGAACAACAATGCACACTTTGATGTTATTTACACAACCACACGCTGCTCTCCAACAGCAGAACAAAATCACACTTTGATGTTATTCATAAACAAATATGACACATTGTCATGTTTATTCTTTGTTTCTCTCTCGTTCTCTCTCTCTCTCTCTCTCTCCCTATCACTTTTCTCTCTCTCTCTCTTTCTCTCTCTCTCACTTTCTCTCATCTATGCTGGTTGGTGTTCATCTTTCTTCCTCTTTGACTATCTTTCTATCTTATACTATCTTATACTTCTGTCTTCTCCTGCGTGTATTTATTTACCAACACATACTCTCACTATCTTACAATCACATTCTTTATGTGCATATATGTGTCTTTGTCTCTCTTGTTCTCTCTCTCTCTCTTTCTTTGTGTATCTGTCATTCTCCCTGTGTGTGTGTATCTGTTATTCTCCCTGTGTGTGCGTGTGTATCTGTCATTCTCCCTGTGTGTGTGTGTATCTGTCATTCCCCAGTTGTATGTGTGTATATATGTCAGTCCCTCCTGTGTGCATGTGTATCTGTTTTTCTCCCTCTCTCCCTGTATGTGTGGTATCTGTCATTCTCCCTCTCTGTGTGTGTGTGGTATCTGTCATTCTCCTTCTGTGTGTGTGTGGTATCTGTCATTCTCCTCTGTGTGTGTGGTATCTGTCATTCTCCTCTGTGTGTGTGTGTGGTATCTGTGATTCTCCCTCTGTGTGTGTGTGTGGTATCTGTCATTCTCCTTCTGTGTGTGTGTGTGGTATCTGTCATTCTCCCTCTGTGTGTGTGCTTGTATATCAGTCCTTCTCTTTCCCCCTCTCTATTAACATGTTTGCGTCTACCACCCTCCCCTCTCTTAAATTTGTGTATGAGAAGTTCCCCCTACTTCCGGAGACGCCATGAACCTTACATATGACCTTTAACTTTATGTCATTCATAATTAATCGTTTTGCAAGCTGTGCCACAAATAATGAATATCTGTTTTACACGGCTCTGGATGTTTGTGACAAACGTGACGTCGACGCAACTTGAATTATTACCATGCAACAATGAAATATTTGCAGAACATATTAGAATAGTTTGTTCATGAGATTACAACTACCACCAAATCAATATTTATTTATTTGTTGACATTGTTCAGTTGTAATGTGTTACAACTGATGCATGTTGGCATCGTTGAGTTGTGCTAGTGTGTGGTAGGGGGACTCTCTCTCTCTCTCTCTCTCTCTCGCTATTTATCTATCTACATGGGTGTACATAAGTTAAGCTTAAGAGGTTGGGGATTGGGGACTGGGGTGGGATCAAGTGCCACCTAATAGGAAATTGTTTTTTTATAAAACAGTTATATGCGAGTCTGGCCTTCTTGATTTCTGTGTAGTAATGAATGACAATTGTGGCATGGACGTTAGAGGACGTAGCCATCAACCACTGTCAACGATTCGTTGATTTTCTGGGCACCACTTATACGCTCAGTAGTTTGTCATTGCTTTATGTGGCTTGTTGGTTAAACACACTCCTTACTCCGCTCCTCAAACATCCAATTTTAATCGTAAAACCGGTAACTCAAACTGCTAAAATCGCTGGATGGATTCAAAATCAATTTTAGTGTTCTCATTCAATATACGGTAGCCAAGAGACAGAAAACATCCCCCTTAACTATCCTCAACTTCCCGACAATGAATGCTGTTGATACAAGCCTGGCCGTTCTCTCATTGCCTCGAACACCCGGATGCCCAGGACAGTAGATCCACGTAAGCGGCTGGAGGTTGAAAACCTAGTTTGTCTGCTTTTACCGTTCGTAAAAATTCACTGACACTACTTTTCTGTCTGTCTGACTGCATGTCTGTCTGTTTTACTGTTTATCTGTCTGTTTGTCTCTGTCTGTTTTCCTATGTTTGTATATCTGTCTGTCTGTCTATCTATTTGTTTGTCTATATATCTGTCTGTCTGTCTGTGCCTGACTGTTTATCCGTCCGTCCGTCTATCTATCTGCCTATCTGTCTCCCTGTCTGTCTGCTACAGGAATCTGAAACAACGATTCTCTCACAGACAATACACCTAGAATGTCTTGAAAGACAGACAACGGATGAAGATGGAAGTTGTAGCTGTTACTACTGCTTCTCTCTGAGATTCCGTTTACTGTCACTGTTGTTGTGTAAGACTCATTCAAGAAAGAATTCGGAAACTAAAAAATGACATGATGTGGTAAGAGAGCGGCAGTAGCGTAGTTGTTAGGGAATTCGCTTCTTTTGCTTGTAGGCCGGGTTTAATTCTACAGTGGGCGTTGAATTTTTTCCGACCCTCAGGTCGACCAAGCCTCAACTGGGTACCAGACCCTCAGGTCGACCAAGCCTCAACTGGGTACCCGACCCTCAGGTCGACCAAGCCTCAACTGGGTACCTGACCCTCAGGTCGACCAAGCCTCAACTGGGTACCCGACCCTCAGGTCGACCAAGCCTCAACTGGGTACCTGACCCTCAGGTCGACCAAGCCTCAACTGGGTACCTGACCCTCAGGTCGACCAAGCCTCAACTGGGTACCCGACCCTCAGGTCGACCAAGCCTCAACTGGGTACCTGACCCTCAGGTCGACCAAGCCTCAACTGGGTACCCGACCCTCAGGTCGACCAAGCCTCAACTGGGTACCTGACCCTCAGGTCGACCAAGCCTCAACTGGGTACCTGACCCTCAGGTCGACCAAGCCTCAACTGGGTACCTGACCCTCAGGTCGACCAAGCCTCAACTGGGTACCTGACCCTCAGGTCGACCAAGCCTCAACTGGGTACCCGACCCTCAGGTCGACCAAGCCTCAACTGGGTACCTGACCCTCAGGTCGACCAAGCCTCAACTGGGTACCCGACCCTCAGGTCGACCAAGCCTCAACTGGGTACCTGACCCTCAGGTCGACCAAGCCTCAACTGGATATCAGAAAAAGCACTGAGAAGTAGCGGCGGCTGGCGTGGTGTTGAGCACAACATCCATCGTGTGCGTCGATCAATGAAAAATATTGGTCTAACATCGTATTACACTATATAAAATACTGGTCTAACACCGTATTACACTATATAAAATACTGGTCTAACACCGTATTACACTATATAAAATACAGATCTAACATCGTATTACACTATATAAAATACAGATCTAACACCGTATTACACTATATAAAATACAGATCTAACACCGTATTACACTATATAAAATACTGGTCTAACACCGTATTACACTATATAAAATACTGGTCTAACACCGTATTACACTATATAAAATACAGATCTAACACCGTATTACACTATATAAAATACTGGTCTAACACCGTATTACACTATATAAAATACAGATCTAACACCGTATTACACTATATAAAATACTGGTCTAACACCGTATTACACTATATAAAATACAGATCTAACACCGTATTACACTATATAAAATACAGATCTAACACCGTATTACACTATATAAAATACAAGTCTAACACCGTATTCACCATCAAGGTGCATATCCTTTATAGGGAATTAAATCTGGCCAGCAATGGCGGAATGCGGGAGGGCCATTCAGAGTCAGAGTTTGATTCTGAACACGACTTTGCTAGCGCATTTTCGCCATGTTTGGTCTGGCATTTTCCGGTTTCGTTTGCCGAGCTACTGAGTTAGTGCTTGAGCAACGCTGTGAGCTATGACTGTTACATGGAATGCTTTTGCTGTGTCAACCGTGCGTTTGTTGTGTGTATACAGAAAATGGCGGACAGCGGTTATGACGAACAAGCTCAATCTGCCATATGCAGTTATATTGCGAGTGCAGAAAGCTGGATTTTGTCATGATTGATGTTCCCTTCGATAAGAATTGCAATTCAAGTGATGAACAGTTTTGTGTTGCTACATTAGCGACGGCCATATGCATTTTATGCGGTGCAGGTTGCTTTTTGTGGCGGTACGCGGCTGTTTCATTCTGGAATTAGTTCACACAGGAAACATTTCACAGTTGTTAGCATTTCGTGTGATTTTCATTGGCACAGGAACGGAGCAATTATGGGGTGACCCGTTGCAATGAAGTTGGAACCGTACTTATGAACTATGAACTATCCTTTATAGGACGTTGCTCTCTTTGCAGGACATCTGAAATTCACTCTCTAGCCAGTTCACCCACTTCGTCGATGGTCATATTCATGGTTTCTTTAATATCTTGTAGCCATCTTCTTCTTGGTCTGCCTCTGCGTCCTGGGACCTGGGACCCTGTCCTCTAGTATTGTTCTTTCCAGGCCATCATGACGCTTGATGTGACCAAAGTATGTAATTTTGCTGTATAGTATGTTGTTTATCAGCCAATTCTCTTTAACATTTAGTTCTTTCATTATATCAGTGTTCTTTCTTTTTTCTATCCATGGTATTCGTAGGATCTTTCTGTAGCATTTAGTTTCGAAGGACTGGATTTTCGTTCTTAATTTTTGTGTAATAGTCCATGATTCACACCCATAAGTAGCCACTGGGAAAATGCATGCTCTCAATATTTTTAATTTTAATATTTTGCTGGTGCTTTGCCACATGTTCTTCATTCTGTTTAGCTTCTTGATTGCTATTGCTAATCTTCTTGAGATCTCTTTGGAGCAGTCACCGTTATTGTTAATTATTGAGCCCAGATATTCGTAGCTCTGTACACATTTGAGTTCTTCATTGTTTATTTGGATGTTAGGAGAGCCTTTTGCTTTGTCAGTTGACATGATTTTCTGGGTTTTTTTTGTGTATTCAAATATAGTTGATGGTCTTCACTATGTTTCTTGGTCGTCATGATTAGGTTTTCCAAAACTTCTTTGCTGGTGAATAAAAATACTGTATCCTCTGCGTATCTAAGCTCTGATATGGATTTTCCGCCTATTGTGAGAGGGTCGTAATTGACATAGTTGGCATCGTCTTTTACATTCCTCATGATGTTCTCTGCATATATGTTGAATAAGTATGGTGACAAAATACATCCCTGTCGTACCCCCTTTTGAATCTCGAACCATTCAGCTATTTCGCCTCCTATTTTAATGGTTGCCTGTTGTTCGTGGTATAGAGATTCTATGAGTTGTATTATGTGTGTTGGAAAATGCATGTCTTTCATGATGTTCCACATTTTCTGATGTTGAATGTGGTTGAAAGGCTTGCTATAGTCTATGAAACATGCATCCAGGTCTATGTTGTATTCTCTGCATTTCTCGATAATGAGTCTCATGCTACAATTATGGTCTCTAGTGATTCTACCTCTTCTGAAACCTGCTTGTGTTTTGTGTAACACTGTATTACACTATATATCATCTTTATCTGTCATCTTTCATTCACCATTCTACACTTACATCATCTCTCTGTCATCTTTCATTCCCAATTCTACACTTACATCATCTCTCTGTCATCTTTCATTCCCAATTCTACACTTACATCATCTCTCTGTCATCTTTCATTCACAATTCTACACTTACATCATCTCTCTGTCATCTTTCATTCACAATTCTACACTTACATCATCTCTCTGTCATCTTCAATTTATTTTGTTACTACTTTCATTCACTGATTTGTTTCTGTCCACATTCAGACAAATATATGTCAAGGCAGAGAGGTTGGACTTTGACCGCCAAAAGCCACAGAGAAATGATGACAACTGTTGTGTCTATCATGCTGATTGGTCAACTGTAGATTTTGACGTCAGCAAGAACAGTTCCAGAGTTTATCTACCAATCGTGATTGAGGTCAGTACTGGACCAATGAGAGCTTACTTGAGATGTCCTTATATAGACATAATCGGATATTTAGATGTTGTTAAATAGTCTAGTATTTACATATTCGAATATATAGCTGGTACCAATTGTTCTTATATTTATATATTCGAAGATTCGGTGGTCTGTGTGTCGTAGAGATTACGTGCTCGACGCTCGTTCCAAAATGTGCTCGGTTCGTTCCTTCCTGAAGTTATCGTAATATTTTTTCAGAGATCTCTGATCTCAATGTAGGTGAGATCGTGTTCCTAGTCTTATCAGAGACTGACGATAAGACGTAGGTCCCGTAGAACTATTGGCAGTTCAAAATCGAGAAGAGAAGGCTGGAAAGCCGCTGCCCGGACAAAATTGATTAGAAAATACAAATTTCAGCAAAATATTTTCACCCCATCTTCTAAATTATGTCGGAAAGCATCGCCGGTGCTACGGAGTTCGTGCTGATATCTTCATGTGTAAAAAAGAAATATGATCCCACATGGTTACTCACCGAAGTGCAATGATGATGGTCATATCAATCCACCCGTGTGTACCCACATCTCATTTTCCACCGTGAAGGGGAACAACTGCGACCTACAAGGCATGTCGTAAGAGTCGACTGAGTAGGGGCCTATGGAATATTAATCAATCAATCGTATTCGAATATGCTGCATGTATCAAATCATGTGCCTTTGGTATATTCGAATGTATTAAGACAAGTCAGGGATGTAGTGTTACCAGGTACGCCGTTTTTCCACCCAACTGGGCTAGTTTGAAACCATTTCTTCGTGAAAATTTTACTATAATAGTCGCTGTTTGCGGTATTTGGGCTGGATTATACGAGTATTTATCCCCTTATTTTTGGATGTTAGTGGCAGCACAGCACATGAATAAACTGCAAGCACCTGCAGACAAGATGGTATTTCTTACAGACTCACTGTCAGCCATACAAGCACCTGCAGGCAAGATGGTATTTCTTAGACTCACTGTCAGCCATACAAGCACCTGCAGGCTAAATCCGCTGACAGCACAGCACATGAATAAGCTACAAGCACCTGCATGCAAGATGATATTTCTTACAGACTCACTGTCAGCTATACAAGCCCTGGAGGCTAAATCCACTGACAGCAAAGTACAAAACCTAAAAAGAGAACTTGCTCAGCTTTCAGAAAAAGCAGAAATTCACTTGCAGTGGATTCCATCTCACTGTGGCATTGCAGGCATTGAGAGTGCCGATGTCTTAGCTAAGGAGGGCAGTGCCAAAGAGCAAATTTACCAACCCTGTCTTTTCAAGAGGTCAAAACCCTCATACAGAGAAAATCTGCAGTAGACTGGAAGACAAACACTGGATATGATTATGGAAAAGACTCCTCAAAGTTCTAAGCAGAACAGACCAGGTCATTATATTTCGACTACGCACCGGACACTGCAGACTCAACAAACACTTATATAGACTAGGAATAAGTCAAACAGCTTTCTGCCAGTGTCAGCAGGCAGAACAGACACCAGAGCATATCCTGCAAGACTGTCATCTCCTGGGTGAGCTGAGAAACAACATGTGGCCACACCCAGTCGACCTGAAAACTAAGCCTTGGGGAAACCTGACAGACCTGAAGCTGACCGCCCAGTTTGTGGTCCACAGTAAATTAAGCGCATAACCAGAGATCGTTGAAGAAGAGGAAGAAGAATGATAGTGGTTTCCTAGTCATAACTTCGCTATCTGTCGTTTAGTTTTTGTTATTTTTTTTAGATATGAATTGGACTGCATTACTGTTGTATCGACTGCAAGTTATCAGACCCGTTAGTTTCCTGTTTATTTGGCTGCTTTCAGACCATTTCTACATCAAATGTTTATTGGTCTCTCCGGGGCTGTTTTGGTCAGATTTTTCATATTTATCTGACTATGTTTTTTGGCAACTGAAGTTTTTTTGGACTAGATATTAAAAGACGCTGGGCTGGAATTCTTGGATAAACCTGGCAACATTGCAAAGATGTTATCGTTCTGTTCTTAATGTCATGCATTATGTAACATGTCGATGTATTTGGTGAAAAGCTTTATAAAGTTAACATTAGAGTTCACTTCAAAACAGTTTTAACCCTGACACTAAGTAAGATTTTTTCATATCCGAGCACATTTATATTGCAATGTATACAGCCAGTGTAAAGGCTTTGCGTCATCTTAAATAATACTCCAAGCCGGTATATCGGCTCAGAATAGCGAACTGGTTAATGCTCATTATCATATTAGATATTCCGAATCGATTATGTTGTCTGATCATGTATCTCTCCTTGATCATGTCCTCGGTAGTTCTCTTTAATTCAACCACAGTTTCTTTGTATGAATACACATGTCATCCATGGCATAACACAAGCAAAGAAACAGATAGTCGGTCTCTGTGGCTAAGTTGCTATATCGTTTGCCTTGCGTTCCAAAGATCGTTGGTTCAAATTCGGACCACTCCGTTCTGCTTACGTGTGTTCTTTTCCCATGAACCTCTAAGAATGTTGTCGGAGCAACAGAGCTCGTGCTTTGTTCCATACTCTTGGTAGGCGGTGTACCGTTTCTGTGAAGAGGGACCGAGGCATACGAGTAATCTAGGCGTAATGAAGTCAAGTTATCCCCTCATTTTGAACGTATGGGTGTAAAGCATGGACATTTAATAAAGCAGTGGAAAAAAATATACGTGCTTTTGAATATAAGTGTTACAGAAGAGTCCTTCGTATGTCCTGGACAGAGAAGAGAACAAATAGATCTATCCAGAAAGAACTCAAAATCAAAGAAAAATGGCTGATGCTACAAATAAGAAAGAGAAAATTGAGATATTTTGGACATATAAAAAGACACGAAGGGCTGGAGAAGACCATCATGGAAGAAGGCATACCGGCAAAGAGAAGAAGAGGAAGACCACGGATAAGATGGATTCAGGATGTAACTGATGGTCTGAACATGACGGCTGTAGAGGCAGGACATCTGGTCTATGAGAGAGAGAAATTCCGGTGGACGGGGTGGCAAAGTTCTACTCAGGACAAGCTATTTGATGATGATGATGATGATGAATGAAGTCAATCCTTTGTCTGTAGACCCTTTAAAGAAATCTAAGCAAATCTTCTGCGGAATTGTATTTTCCTTTGGCAACAAATGACTGTCAATCATAGAACATAACAAAAGTATTCAAGAACAAACTGAAACAAAGTGTTACAGAAAAAACTTCTTCAAATGCTCTGAACAAAGATGATCAAAAATTAAAAAGAAATGAAAATGAGAAACATTGAATCATAAATAAAATCATGTCTCAGAAAATGAATTATTTTTGTCCCATTAAACAACATAGCGGCTTGGAGAAAATAGTAATGGAGGACATGATTCATGGAAGACGAGGCTGGGATGACCAATACAACGGTAGCAACATTAAAGGTACCTTAAACATGAGGGTGAAGGCGATCGGAATACTTACAAGAAATCGGAAGTTTTTCATGCGGACTGCGATTGGAGAATTCTGCAATGGACATGATGATGATGATTACACAATGAAGAATGTCCTATTGAATTAAGTCAGCATAAATGTGAACTATAGTTTCTCTACATGACTGAACAATAAATATTGTACTCGAAGACTTTCACTTGCAAGGTATACCCGATCTATTGCAATTTTGTTTTGCTCTATGACCTAATAATATGTTTTATATTAAAACAACTTTTTAAAGTATGATTTCAAACATATTACATTTCAAATTTCTGACTTTTTTCTTCAAGATTTCTTCATGATGATAAATGTGTTGCATTTGAACTTTTAGCCATTTTGTTATATAAGTTCATACACATTTTTGTTTAGTAACATGATAGAAGCATTATATATAACAAGTCATTGTTAATTTCGATATCAGAATACGAGTTATAAAGTGCTACATAGAAACAATACTGACATACGGATGCCAGTCATGGACAACGAATACAAAGATCGAAAAATCTCTGAGGGCCACAGAGATGTGGTTTTACAGAAGAATGCTGAGAATCCCATGGACTGCTAAAATGACTAATGTTGAGGTGTTGAATGAGGTCAAGGCACAGAGAAGGCTTATCATCAATATAAGAAAGAGGCAGTCGTCATTTTTCGGACATGTGATGAGGATGGAAGGTTTAGAACACATTGTGACAACCGGTAAAATCGAGGGTAGACGACACAGAGAGAGAACATTTTGGATAGCCTGACTTCATGGCATGAAAGAGTTTCAACATCTGAGATGATAGCAAACCCCAGAGACAGAGATTTGTGGAGATTCATGATCGCCTAAGCCAGTCGGCACGCCACCTGATGATGATGAGCATGATTTTATATTGAGCTTTTAATTTTGTACATTTATGTATTTCGATAGATTTTGTTTTCTTAGTTTATAAATGTTTGTGTTGAACAGATTGTGATCTGTTAGTGTATGTATTTTGTGCATTGCAAAATTTGTTTTCTTAGTTTATAAATGTTTGTGTTGAACAGATTGTGATCTGTTAGTGTATGTATTTTGTGCATTGCAAAATTTGTTTTTTTAGTTTATAAATGTTTGTGTTGAACAGATTGTGATCTGTTAGTGTATGCATTTTGTGCATTGCAAAGTTTGTTTTGTATGTGTTTGATATATTTTGTGTTGAACAGATTGTGATCTGTTAGTGTATGTATTTTGTGCATTGCAAAGTTTGTTTTGTATGTGTTTGATATATTTTGTGCATTGCAAAGTTTGTTTTGTATGTGTTTGATATATTTTGTGTATGAAACTGATGTTGTTTTATAAGTTTATTTGTTTGTTCCAGCTGGAGGACGGTGCACGAGTTGAGGCCAAACTTCAGATCAAAGTTTACCCAGAGGCAGAGACTAGTCACAGTAAATGGGGGGACGAGTTCCACATGTTAGACCTGGACTGCTCGTCCAAACATGGACAATCTGTGGTCAACATACAAAAAGAGGAATATATTTAGATTAGATTATATTTGAGGGACATGATCGCCTACACCGGCACTCATGGCACCTGATTGGTTGATTGATTTAGATTCGATCACCTAATCTTCAAACCGGACATAAGCATTTTACAGTAAAATTTCTCATTTACTCAATTTAAAGGATCCATATGTTTAGTTGAAGTTCGTGTCGTTCGAGGATTCCGTTGTTATGACTTAAGTTGTTGTTCGACAATTTGTTGTTGTTCGGTTGTTCGACAATTTGTTGTTGTTCGGTTGTTAGACAATTTGTTGTTTAGAAACTCTACAGTTATGCTTTATTAATCGGTTGTTCGACAATTTGTTGCTTGGAAACTCTACAGTTATGGTTCATTGTTCGGTTGTTCGACAATTTGTTGCTTGGAAACTTTACAGTTATGGTTCATTGTTCGGTTGTTCGACAATTTGTTGCTTGGAAACTTTACAGTCATGGTTCATTGTTCGGGTACCCGCTTTTGATTTACTTGACTTATTTTGACTTACTTGGCTTTCTTGGCTTACTTGACCTATTTTGACTTACTTGACTTACTTGACCTATTTTGACTTACTTGGCTTTCTTGACTTATTTGACTTATTTTAACTTACTTGGCTTTCTTGGCTTACTTGACTTACTTGACTTATTTTGACTTATTTGGCTTACTTGACTTACTTGATTTACTTGACTTATTTTGACTTATTTGGCTTACTTGACTTACTTGACTTATTTTGACTTATTTGGCTTACTTGACTTACTTGACTTATTTTGACTTATTTGGCTTACTTGACTTACTTGACTTATTTTAACTTACTTGGCTTTCTTGACTTACTTGACTTATTTTAACTTACTTGGCTTTCTTGACTTACTTGACTTATTTTAACTTACTTGGCTTTCTTGGCTTACTTGACTTACTTGACTTATTTTGACTTACTTGGCTTACTTGACTCCTCTCCTACTGAACCATACAACCTCAATAATGGTTCGCCACTTTTTCCTGGTCTCTGGCTATTTTCTTTATATTTTCCCAGAATAGTTCACCATCCTATATTTTGTCAAGAAAACTTCGTCTTCAGGTTTGCTAAGGATGTCTCCTTTTCCTTTTCCCTTGCGGGTTCCACTAAATTGCTTGTCTAGTGACACTCGACTGTGTCTTCCGTAGAATAAGCCCAACCCGTCTCCATTGTTCCTCTTAACCTGGATCATCATGGGTTCCTGTCCTGTTCTTATCCACAAATCTGTGCTACCCTGTCATACCATTCATGAGTTCCTGTCTGTCCTTATCCACAAATCTGTGCTACCCTGTCATACCATTCATGGGTTCCTGTCCGTCCTTATCCACAAATCTGTGCTACCCTGTCATACCATTCATGGGTTCCTGTCCGTCCTTATCCACAAATCTGTGCTACCCTGTCATACCATTCATGGGTTCCTGTCCGTCCTTATCCACAAATCTGTGCTACCCTGTCATACCATTCATGGGTTCCTGTCTGTCCTTATCCACAAATCTGTGCTACCCTGTCATACCATTCATGGGTTCCTGTCTGTCCTTATCCACAAATCTGTGCTACCCTGTCATACCATTCATGGGTTCCTGCCTGTCCTTATCCACAAATCTGTGCTACCCTGTCATACCATTCATGGGTTCCTGTCTGTCCTTATCCACAAATCGGTGCTACCTTGTCATACCATTCATGGGTTCCTGTCTGTCCTTATCCACAAATCTGTGCTACCCTGTCATACCATTCATGGGTTCCTGTCTGTCCTTATCCACAAATCTGTGCTACCTTGTCATACCATTCATGGGTTCCTGTCTGTCCTTATCCACAAATCTGTGCTACCCTGTCATACCATTCATGGGTTCCTGTCTGTCCTTATCCACAAATCTGTGCTACCCTATCATACCATTCATGGGTTCCTGTCCGTCCTTATCCACAAATCTGTGCTACCCTGTCATACCATCACAATCTGAGAATTAACTGAAGACATTTGTTGTTATCTGTGCTACCCTGTCATATAGGTAAACACGTAAAAACAAAGTACTACAGTTTTACAAAATACATAAACAGTGACGATAAACAGCAACGTTTCGACCAAAAGGCCTTTATCAAGTGAATACCATGTCATACCATCACAATCTGAGAATTAACTGAAGACACAAATCTGTGCTACCCTGTCATACCATCACAATCTGAGAATTAACTGAAGACACAAATCTGTGTTTGCTACCCTGTCATACCATCACAATCTGAGAATTAACTGAAGACACAAATCTGTGCTACCCTGTCATACCATCACAATCTGAGAATTAACTGAAGACACAAATCTGTGTTTGCTACCCTGTCATACCATCACAATCTGAGAATTAACTGAAGACACAAATCTGTGTTTGCTACCCTGTCATACCATCACAATCTGAGAATTAACTGAAGACACAAATCTGTGTTTGCTACCCTGTCATACCACCACAATCTGAGAATTAACTGAAGACACAAATCTGTGCTACCCTGTCATACCATCACAATCTGAGAATTAACTGAAGACATTTGTTGTTCAAGATCTGAAACTTATTTATATTTAACTTGGTGACTCGAAACATGTCAGAGTCATACAACTTCTTCTCTTCTTCTTCTTTAGCCTGTTACGCCCTTGGCGTTTAGGGCAGCAACAAACGTACACCAATCTTCCCTGTTCATGGCCTTCCTCTGTATTGTGTTCCAGCTGTGATTCATTTCCTTCAGTTCTTGTTCTATCGTTCTCCTCCAGGTCGTCTTGGGTCTTCCACGCTTTCGCCTACCCTCTGGAGTCCATCTCAGTGCAGTTTTTGTGTCAGAGTCAGTCTCCATGCGCATCACATGTCCAATCCATCTCCAGCCTCGTCTTCGGATGATAGTGCCCATATTCTCTTGTTGGCATCGTGCAAGCAATTCTTGGTTCGAGATAGTAGTCGGCCAGTACACGCGTAAGATTTTTCGCAGACAAGTTTAGAGTCATACAACAAAGACATAAATTTATTTATATTTAACTTGGTGACTCGAAACATGTCTGAGTCATACAACAAACACATACATTTATTTATATTTAACTTGGTGACTCGAAACATGTCTGAGTCATACAACAAACACATAAATTTATTTATATTTAACTTGGTGACTCGAAACATGTCTGAGTCATACAACAAACACATAAATTTATTTATATTTAACTTGGTGACTCGAAACATGTCTGAGTCATACAACAAACACATAAATTTATTTATATTTAACTTGGTGACTCGAAACATGTCTGAGTCATACAACAAACACATAAATTTATTTATATTTAACTTGGTGACTCGAAACATGTCTGAGTCATACAACAAACACATAAATTTATTTATATTTAACTTGGTGACTCGAAACATGTCTGAGTCATACAACAAACACATAAATTTATTTATATTTAACTTGGTGACTCGAAACATGTCTGAGTCATACAACAAACACATACATTTATTTATATTTAACTTGGTGACTCGAAACATTTCTTAATCATACAACAAAGGAGAAAGTCAAATCCGCAGTTAGAAAGTACTTTTGTTGGAAATACGTTTTTCAATGAGTTCCTGCTTAAAATTTGTTGTTTGAAGATTTACATTTTGATCTTGTAAAATTCTTAATTTCGATATTTAGTTGTTGTTGCATTGCACAGTTGGTAAATCATAAACATGAACATAGATGGGGAAAAACTACTCAGCGTATATAATAAATAAATAAATATTTAGCGTTTCTTTGGCAAGTTTCAGCGACTCGTCATTGGGCTATATTTGGTGAAACTCAGAACAAAGTCAGCATTTAGATTGTGTTAGATAGCATTTTCTAGAACAGCTCAAACAATAACACTTAAAAGATAGTTTTGCAAAATGGAAAGTAATGATCGTCTTTCTGTCTTTCCTTTCATCCTGTTTTGTCTCACAGCGTCAGGATAAGAAGAAATTTATAGAACGGGCTTTTGTGGGCGCTTCATAAATAGTATTTTTCACCGACTCTATCATTCTCTGAGTTCATCTTTTGCGTGGACAGTCTTTTGCTTTGTATCCACTGCATCACAGTAACATTTCTCTTTGTATCCACTGCATCACAGTAACATTTCTCTTTGTATCCACTGCATCACAGTAACATTTCTCTTTGTATCCACTGCATCACAGTAACATTTCTCTTTGAGACGCATTATCTGTTGGTAATCTGTGTATGTGGCCGAGCCATTTCTCTTTGAGACGCATTATCTGTTGGTAATCTGTGTATGTGGCCGAACTATTTCTCTTTGAGATGCATTATCTGTTGGTAATCTGTGTATGTGGCCGAACTATTTCTCTTTGAGACGCATTATCTGTTGTTAATCTGTGTATGTGGCCGAGCCATTTCATGTATTGTTTCTTGATGAAGTTCACTACTGATGTTGTATCCACTTTTTCCCCGGATGTCTTCATTTCTAACTCTGTCTCTTCTCGATAATCCTATCAATAAACTCAATTATGTTACAAAATAAAATCATAAAGGAAATCATAACGAGCTGGTAGATTGGCTGGCATGGCTACGGTATCAGAGGCAGTCTTTTCGAACAGAAGAGTTTCAGGGTTGTGAATCCCACTCGCTGACCAAGCTGAGAGAGATGGGTGTCAATGTTGGGACAGCCCGTAAAGAACGACATACCAACTATGCAAAGAAACTGATTGATCAATATCGAACTGGCGTGTTGGCCCACTGGACGCTGCTGGATTTGTTGAGGCGGAGATCGGAGTATATATGGACTTGTCCGGAGTGATATGATGATAGTCCTCTGATAACTGACCGTAGAGGAAGGTAAGGATATTATATATCTGAGAAGTCAAGTATCGCAGAATGGTGATTTGGAAAAGGTTGTAATTGGGAAAATCAAGAAAACAAGTCCAACTTTCGCCATGCTCAACAAAATCGTGAAAGCCAAACGATTAAATATTGAAACAAAACGTAGAAGCAGTGTCCTGTAAGTGTTATTATAAAGTAGTGAATGCTGAAAAAGGATCTACAACAAAAAGATGTACAAGCTGGAGACATTCCAAAATAAATGTTGAATAAGAATCATACAAATTGACTAGCCAATACGATAGCAAATGAAGAACGTTTAAAACAAACAAGCTGTGCATAGTTAGAGACTATCATTAAAATAAACGAACATGGATGTGAATTGGTCATGTGTGTTGTATGTATGCCTGTAGGGACATTGTCTAGGACAGCTGTCCGATTGGTCATGTGTGTCGTATGTATGCCTGTAGGGACATTGTCTAGGACAGCTGTCCGATTGGTCATGTGTGTCGTATGTATGCCTGTAGGGACATTGTCTAGGACAGCTGTCCGATTGGTCATGTGTGTCGTATGTATGCCTGTAGGGACATTGTCTAGGACAGCTGTACGATTGGTCATGTGTGTCGTATGTATGCCTGTAGGGACATTGTCTAGGACAGCTGTCCGATTGGTCATGTGTGTCGTATGTATGCCTGTAGGGACATTGTCTAGGACAGCTGTCCGATTGGTCATGTGTGTCGTATGTATGCCTGTAGGGACATTGTCTAGGACAGCTGTCCGATTGGTCATGTGTGTCGTATGTATGCCTGTAGGGACATTGTCTAGGACAGCTGTACGATTGGTCATGTGTGTCGTATGTATGCCTGTAGGGACATTGTCTAGGACAGCTGTCCGATTGGTCATGTGTGTCGTATGTATGCCTGTAGGGACATTGTCTAGGACAGCTGTACGATTGGTCATGTGTGTTGTATGTATGCCTGTAGGGACATTGTCTAGAACAGCTGTCCGATTGGTCATGTGTGTTGTATGTATACCTGTAGGGACATTGTCTAGGACAGCTGTCCGACAGCTGATGAAAAAAGAAGACTCGTACGTCCAAAAGAAACATTGAGAACAACTGTGGGGAGAGTGTTGAAAGATTGGGGGCCTGACAATAGAGAACAACTGTTGGAAGAGTGTTGAAAGATTGGGGCCTGACAATAGAGAACAACTGTGGGAAGAGTGTTGAAAGATTGGGGCCTGACAATAGAGAACAACTGTGGGAAGAGTGTTGAAAGATTGGGGCCTGACAATAGAGAACAACTGTGGGAAGAGTGTTGAAAGATTGGGGCCTGACAATAGAGAACAACTGTGGGAAGAGTGTTGAAAGATTGGGGCCTGACAATAGAGAACAACTGTGGGAAGAGTGTTGAAAGATTGGGGTCTGACAATAGAGAACAACTGTATGAAGAGTGTTGAAAGATTGGGGCCTGACAATAGAGAACAACTGTGTGAAGAGTGTTGAAAGATTGGGGCCTGACATAAAAAACAATTAATAGAAAGACGGAAGAACGACAGCAAATGGAAATCTATGGTGGAAGCCTTATATGTCAAACGGGACACAACGGGACAGGAAGAAGATATAGATATATTCTTTTAGATACCAGTTTGGATACAATTTTTCCATTATTGAAAAGTTATCAGTTATCGGTTATCACAGGACTATCATCATATCACTCCAGACATGTCCATATGTGCTCCCATCTCCGCCTGAACAAATCCAGCAGAGTCCAGTGGCACAACACGCCAGTTCGATGTTCATTAATCAATCTCTTTGCATGTTTGGTTTGTTGTTCTTTTCGGGCTGCATCTTAATAATTGTCACCCATCTTTCTCAATCTGGTCAGCAAGTAGGATTCTCAACCCTGAAACTCCTCTGTTCGGAAAGACTTTCTAAGTGCGTTAAGAATGTCATTATTGAAATATTTTGTTTTATGTAAGAGTTCTCAATACAGATGTTTTACTGTAACTATATATTGCTTCACAAACTTATCTGTGATTTATCAATATAAAATACAGTGCCGGATTAAGCCAGTGTGGGGCCTATAGCAAATGTTACCAAGAGGCCCTAGATTTTGTATGATAATAAAATAAAACACAACTTTTACAAATTTTACTCGATTTAATGTGAGCAAATTTAGAGATAACACTAAACAAATCAATTTCTCTAGGTAATTTCTCTAGAAAAATTTCTCTAGAAAAATTTCTCTAGAAAAATTAACATTAAAAATTTTGGAGAAAATTGATCTTTTGCTGAAAAAAGCTCGATCTGAAAAACAAATATTTAAACCGAAATTTTACACGCTAAACATTTTCTGCTCTAGACGCGGGGCCTCCAGAAACGTGGGGCCCGCAGCATTTACTACTTCTGCTAACATTTTCTGCTCTAGACGCGGTGCCTCCAGAAACGTGGGGCCCGCAGCATTTGCTACTTCTGCTAACATTTTCTGCTCTAGACGCGGGGCCTCCAGAAACGTGGGGCCCGTAGCATTTACTACTTCTGCTATATGGCTAATCTGGCACTGATAAAATATAAAGTAAATAAGAAAATAAATGTCTAGAATCTAGATCATATTTCTACCAAGACTAGTTTTAGCAACTTTTAATTGTATATTGTCTATGGTTGCTTGTAGACTTCCAAGTGCAATTAATGTCTTCATGTCAATTTTATCATCAATTATTGCTCTTATTGATGTTATTATTTAGTTAAATATTATTATTGACATGCATCGTGTAAACTTTGCTCGTTAGTTTGTTCCTTTGTTTGTTTATCTATGTTCATACTGTTTGTTAGTTTGTTTACATGTTTGCTCCGCCCGTGTGTTCCCGTGGCTCGCAAGGGGAGTAAGGAATAGTAACACTACGACCTACAAGGTATGTCGTAAGAGGCGACTATCTGAGATAGAGGCTTAGTGAATAAAAAGCGTCGCATAAATCGGATATGCTGGCTAACTTGTAGGCGCATAACTTGCGCAACGTACAATCGCTCTTAGGCTCGGTTCACATACATATCACAAAGAGTGGATAACAAGTAGTCGATATGGAGTGTTCGAAGAAAATATGTTTGTTCATCTGTTTGTCAGTCCTCTGAAGTCGGAAATGACATGCTTGTATGGCGCAGGACACTGATAATAAGGAAAGCATGCCTTCACGCACAAATTAATCAGAAGCATCACACCAGGAGCCCTGACTACGCCTACATTCATAGCGGACTGTTGAAGGGGGGAGTTGATGGTGATGGTGTTTTTTTTACAATGTGACACAACTACAATATATTGAACGACCATGGGTTTTTGTGGAGTCATATACACATATTTATTTTTGTGGAGTCATATACACATATTTATTTCTGTGGAGTCATATACACATATTTATTTTTGTGGAGTCATATACACATATTTATTTTTGTGGAGTCATATACACATATTTATTTTTGTGGAGTCATATACACATATTTATTTCTGTGGAGTCATATACACATATTTATTTTTGTGGAGTCATATACACATATTTATTTTTGTGGAGTCATATACACATATTTATTTTTGTGGAGTCATATACACATATTTATTTTTGTGGAGTCATATACACATATTTATTTTTGTGGAGTCATATACACATATTTATTTTTGTGGAGTCATATACACATATTTATTTTTGTGGAGTCATATACACATATTTATTTTTGTGGAGTCATATACACATATTTATTTTTGTGGAGTCATATAAAATATTTATTTGATGTTAGATAGGTGGACTAGACACCAAACACGTCCGTCCATCTTTGTCTCTCCTATGTTTACTCACTGTTGCTATCTCATCACTCTCTAACTACGCAAAACGTTATTGTCTCGTTTAAGTGTTGCCATTCTGCTTGGAGAGTGCAAACACTAAGTCTCTGCTAATTATATATCTACAACTATAAACTATAAACTAAAGCTACCTGTCTGTTCCACCGGCTACCCCAGGGGCCGAGGGACTGGCTGGGGTCGAGGGACTGGCTGAATACCTATCACAGGACGAACGCAAAAAGGAGAAGAAGAAGAACACTGTCTGTTTGTTAGTTTGTTCATAAATGTGTTTGTTTGTGTCCATTTTGTCAGGTTTACTGTTATATCTGCTAATTACTGTCTTAAGTTGATATTTATGTCCATTTATAAAGCGTCTTATTAAGTTTATATTTATGTCCATTTATAAAGCGTCTTATTAAGTTTATATTTATGTCCATTTATCAATTGTCTTATTAAGTTGATGTTTACTTCCATTTATTAAATGTTTTGTTAGTTTATGCCTATGCGCTGCTTGCCAAATTGTATATCTATTTATCGTCTTCTGTTTACTTGTCTTCATTCTGTAGCCAACAATATATCTACACAAGAGGAGCAACTCGTGCACATAATCATTAAATAAGTTACCAAAGCAGCCTTTTCGACGGTTATTGACCTTTACCAGAGTAGCATCCAGCCGAATGGGTTAGTGTGTGTGCTCTCGGAGTAGCATCCGGCCGAATGTGTTAGTGTGTGTGCTCTCGGAGTAGTATCCGGCCGAATGTGTTAGTGTGTGTGTGCTCTCGGAGTAGCATCCGACCGAATGTGTTAGTGTGTGTGTGTGCTCTCGGAGTAGCATCCGACCGAATGTGTTAGTGTGTGTGTGCTCTCGGAGTAGCATCCGGCCGAATGTGTTAGTGTGTGTGCTCTCGGAGTAGTATCCGGCCGAATGTGTTAGTGTGTGTGTGCTCTCGGAGTAGCATCCGACCGAATGTGTTAGTGTGTGTGTGTGCTCTCGGAGTAGCATCCGACCGAATGTGTTAGTGTGTGTGCTCTCGGAGTAGCATCCGACCGAATGGGTTAGTGTGTGTGCTCTCAGAGTAGCATCCGGCCGAATGGGTTAGTGTGTGTGCTCTCGGAGTAGCGTCCTGCCGAATGTGTTAGTGTATGTGCTCTCGGAGTAGCATCCGGCCGAATGGGTTAGTGTATGTGCTCTCGGAGTAGCATCCGGCCGAATGGGTTAGTGTATGTGCTCTCGGAGTAGCATCCGGCCGAATGTGTTAGTGTGTGTGCTCTCGGAGTAGCATCCGGCCGAATGGGTTAGTGTATGTGCTCTCGGAGTAGCATCCGACCGAATGTGTTAGTGTGTGTGTGCTCTCGGAGTAACATCCGACCGAATGTATTAGTGTGTGTGCTCTCGGAGTAGCATCCGGCCGAATGTGTTAGTGTGTGTGCTCTCGGAGTAGCGTCCGACCGAATGTGTTAGTGTGTGTGCTCTCGGAGTAGCATCCGGCCGAATGTGTTAGTGTGTGTGCTCCCATTCGAGAGACCCGTATTGAATTCCCGGTAAGGTCCAGAAGTTTTTTTTCTATCGGGTACCTAAAGAAAAAATCATAGCCTAAACAGTATAGCTGTGACTGCACTGGTCATGCGGTCATTAATATCCTCAGTCCCATGTCCTCATTTGTCCTACAGCGTCCTAACAAGCGGTAACACAGACAGTAAAGACAGTTGTGTACCCCCCACCTCCCTTATTAAAAATGAAAATCGTGGCATATCCTTTACAGGACGTAGCCATCAACCAAAGTAAACGAGTCGTCGAGTTTCTAGGCACCACTTATACGTTCAGTAGTGTGCAATTGCTGCCCTTTACCTACGTTAAAAGTTAACATTCCAAAAGGAGTGAAATATTTTGTGAACATTTTGCCACATTTTAAAACGGAACATATCGAGTTCATTTTACAATTGCAATTTGTTTTGCTAATATACAAATATATCTGTGTTTGCCATTAACTGGACTATACAGTTTGATGTTTGCCATTAACTGGACTATACAGTTTGATGTTTGCCATTAGCTGGACTATACAAATATATCTGTGTTGCCATTAACTGGACTATACAAATATATCTGTGTTTGTCATTAACTGGACTATACAAATATATCTGTGTTTGCCATTAACTGGACTATACAAATATATCTGTGTTTGCCATTAACTGGACTATACAGTTTGATGTTGCCATTAACTGGACTATACAGTTTGATGTTGCCATTAACTGGACTATACAGTTTGATGTTTGCCATTAACTGGACTATACAGTTTGATGTTTGCCATTAACTGGACTATACAGTTTGATGTTTGCCATTAACTGGACTATACAGTTTGATGTTGCCATTAACTGGACAATACAGTTTGATGTTTGCCATTAACTGGACTATACAAATATATCTGTGTTTGCCATTAACTGGACTATACAGTTTGATGTTTGCCATTAACTGGACTATACAGTTTGATGTTGCCATTAACTGGACAATACAGTTTGATGTTTGCCATTAACTGGACTATACAAATATATCTGTGTTTGTCATTAACTGGACTATACAAATATATCTGTGTGTGCCATTAACTGGACTATACAAATATATCTGTGTTTGCCATTAACTGGACAATACAAATATATCTGTGTTTGCCATTAACTGGACTATACAGTTTGATGTTTGCCATTAACTGGACTATACAGTTTGATGTTTGCCATTAACTGGATTATACAGTTTGATGTTTGCCATTAACTGGACTATACAGTTTGATGTTTGCCATTAACTGGACTATACAGTTTGATGTTTGCCATTAACTGGACTATACAGTTTGATGTTTGCCATTAACTGGACTATACAGTTTGGTGTGCTAATTATTGATACAAATATATAGCGGTTGTATACTCTCTGTTAGTGCATATATTTCTATATTTCTATATATGATGTGTTTATTATATTTACTGTTGCAATGTATTGCGTTTATTAAAGAAAAGCTTATTGCTGCTAAAATGATGAACTCCTTCGTCAGTGTATCTATTTTAGTGGGGTCTTTGTGGCGTAGAGATTAGATGCTCCCCTCTCGCGCCAAAGATAACTGGTTCCTTCCCTGGTGGAGCTTTAGGGATATTTCTCTAGAGATCCCTGCTCTCAGTGTAGGTGAGATCGAGTTTCTAGTCCTATTGGAGACGGATGATAAAACGTAGGTATAATGTTCAATTTGTTATTTTTCGTCCGAGTGGTTACCGGGGCACAAATTTGGGGTGTAAAGAATAGAACCACTGTTACCTGCCACGCATGTCGTAAAAGGCGACTAAGGAGGTTTGGCTGAAATCGGATGCATGTGTCCTAAACGTGTAGAAGTCTATGCGTTTAGGGGCCTACCAAACCAATGTACAACGTATACACGTTCTTGGCAAAGATCAAACATATCACAAAGAGTGATTAAAATTGATCGTAAAGAACGAACGCAAAGAAGAAAAAGATGTTCAAATTGAGCACGTAAAAGAACCCTTGGTGCTACGGAGTTCGTGCACTGCAGCTGAGATATTCCTGTGTAAGAAGCACACATGGTTACTCACTGAAGCGCAATGATGATGGTTCTATCAAACAATCAATATATTTTATTGTACAATCAATTTGTTTGACAATCTAGGACTACTTTTTACATTTAATATTTCAATCAATGTTATTCATCAGCACTTTCCTATTATTCAATCAATGTTATTCATCAGCACTTTCCTATTAGGCAGCTAGCTAAAATAGTAATAACCGCCCATCACAAGCGGTGATGACAGCATCCTTAAACATGCGTTGTTGCACCTCTTTAGTGTGTGTGGAGGTGATTATAGAGTTCAATCCTAGAACACAATCCCCTACAACAGGTGGAACATACATGATCAAGGTTAGACATGTGTGTGTTGTGTGTTGTTGTAATTTCGCGCAGTTCGCTTTCTCTGCGCCTCAACAGTACGACAATTTGGCGATCACATTGTGGAAATCTTGCGCAAGGAATTCTCAACACGTGATGTCTATATCGAAACATTCTCAACACGTGATGTCTATGTCTATATCGACAACATTCTCAACACGTGATGTCTATATCGACAACATTCTCAACACATCATGTCATGATGACACGTGTCTATATTCTTCTCACATGCCCCAACAATCTTAGTCGTCTACTGCTGAGCATGCCCATGATGGAAGGCAAATTTGCACATTGCAGTACTTCAGATCTGGTTATCTTGTCATACCACCTGATGTTCATAATCTTGCAGAGACATCGAAGGTGAAAGATGTTAAGTCTTCTCTCGTGTCTTGAGTAGGCTGTCCATGTTTCTGAACCATATAGTATAGAACTAATTACACAGGCTCGATATATTTGAATCTTCGTCTGCAATGTCAGTTTTGTGTTGTCCCACGCTCGCTTTGATAGTTTGCCGAATGTAGTAGCCGCACTCCTACACGAGAGTTGATTTCTTCATCAAGAGAAAGGCTGGCAGTGACCATGGACCCAAGATAGCAGAATTTTTGAACTGGTGTTAGATGGTTGCCATTTAAAGTGATATTTGTTGCGTTACCTCCATGACATAGTACAACTGTTTTGGAGACACTTATAGTCAGAGAAAATAGGTCGCATGCCTTTGACAAATTATTGATTAGGCATTGCAGTGTAGTCTCACTGTGGGCGACTAAGGCAGCATCGTCAGCGAAAAGGTCCTTGAGAACAATTTCCGTCATTTTTGTCCTGGCTCTTAAGCGAGCCAAGTTAAAGAGTAACCATCAGATCGGATATAGTGCGGATGAAAACATCACCATCAGCGTCCCCTAAGGCGTGGTTCAAAAGGACTGCGAAGAAGATGCCAAAGAGAGTTGGGTCAAGGACACAGCTCTATTTGACTCCACTCTTAACCTCGAAACTGTCAGATGTGCTGCCATCGAACTATATGCTGACTGTCATGCCCTCATGGCTTTCATGCCCTCATCAATTGGAGCAACTTTGGGGGACAGCCAATATGCTTCAGAATTTTATAAAGACTTGGCCTGCTGACTGTGTCAAATGCCTTAGTCAGATCCACGAAAGCAATACATAAAAGCTTACACTGCTCTCTGCACGTCTCTTGTAGCTGTCAAAGAGCTATATTACTCTGATACAAGTTGCTAAAATGTTATGAAATCCGTGTTCTCTTCTTCTTCTTCCTCGTTCGTTCTTATACTGTGGCTGGTTGTAGTAAGACGTAGTCTGGAGAACGGAATGTGTTGTGTCGCAGTTTCCAACAGGGAACTGTGGTATCTGCACCTTTTGGTCCGGTACATCCGACTTCCACATCGCTTTTTTGTTTACCAGGTTATCTTCTCCATCATCATTCTTAACAAACTTAGTTATACTTCTTGGTAGTCGCCTGTGCCTGGGACCGCTACACGGAGGAGGTATGTAGTCTTAGACAGTTTTGTTATACTTCTTGGTAGTCGCCTGTGTCTGGGACCGCTACACGGAGGAGGTATGTAGTCTTAGACAGTTTTGTTATACTTCTTGGTAGTCGCCTGTGCCTGGGACCGCTACACGGAGGAGGTATGTAGTCTTAGACAGTTTAGTTATACTTCTTGGTAGTCGCCTGTGCCTGGGACCGCTACACGGAGGAGGTATGTAGTCTTAGACAGTTTTGTTATACTTCTTGGTAGTCGCCTGTGTCTGGGACCGCTACACGGAGGAGGTATGTAGTCTTAGACAGTTTTGTTATACTTCTTGGTAGTCGCCTGTGCCTGGGACCGCTACACGGAGGAGGTATGTAGTCTTAGACAGTTTAGTTATACTCTTGAGTGCCTGGCTGCGGAGATAGTCTTAACAGTGTTACTCTTGGTAGTCGCCTGTCCCGGACCTACACGGAGGAGGTATGTAGTCTTAGACAGTTTTGTTATACTTCTTGGTAGTCGCCTGTGCCTGGGACCGCTACACGGAGGAGGTATGTAGTCTTAGACAGTTTTGTTATACTTCTTGGTAGTCGCCTGTGCCTGGGACCGCTACACGGAGGAACTTGTAGTCTTAGACAGTTTTGTTATACTTCTTGGTAGTCGCCTGTGTCTGGGACCGCTACACGGAGGAGGTATGTAGTCTTAGACAGTTTTGTTATACTTCTTGGTAGTCGCCTGTGTCTGGGACCGCTACACGGAGGAGGTATGTAGTCTTAGACAGTTTTGTTATACTTCTTGGTAGTCGCCTGTGTCTGGGACCGCTACACGGAGGAGGTATGTAGTCTTAGACAGTTTTGTTATACTTCTTGGTAGTCGCCTGTGTCTGGGACCGCTACACGGAGGAGGTGTGTAGTCTTAGACAGTTTTGTTATACTTCTTGGTAGTCGCCTGTGTCTGGGACCGCTACACGGAGGAGGTATGTAGTCTTAGACAGTTTTGTTATACTTCTTGGTAGTCGCCTGTGTCTGGGACCGCTACACGGAGGAGGTGTGTAGTCTTAGACAGTTTTGTTATACTTCGTGGTAGTCGCCTGTGCCTGGGACCACTACACGGAGGAGGTATGTAGTCTTAGACAGTTTTGTTATACTTCGTGGTAGTCGCCTGTGCCTGGGACCACTACACGGAGGAGGTATGTAGTCTTAGACAGTTTTGTTATACTTCTTGGTAGTCGCCTGTGCCTGGGACCGCTACACGGAGGAGGTATGTAGTCTTAGACAGTTTTGTTATACTTCTTGGTAGTCGCCTGTGCCTGGGACCGCTACACGGAGGAGGTATGTAGTCTTAGACAGTTTAGTTATACTTCTTGGTAGTCGCCTGTGTCTGGGACCGCTACACGGAGGAGGTATGTAGTCTTAGACAGTTTAGTTATACTTCTTGGTAGTCGCCTGTGCCTGGGACCACTACACGGAGGAGGTATGTAGTCTTAGACAGTTTGTTATACTTCTGGTAGTCGCCTGTGCCTGGGACCCTACACGGAGGAGGTTGTAGTCTTAGACAGTTTTGTTATACTTCTGGTAGTCGCCTGTGCCTGGGACCGCTACACGGAGGAGGTATGTAGTCTTAGACAGTTTAGTTATACTTCTTGGTAGTCGCCTGTGCCTGGGACCACTACACGGAGGAGGTATGTAGTCTTAGACAGTTTTGTTATACTTCTTGGTAGTCGCCTGTGTCTGGGACCGCTACACGGAGGAGGTATGTAGTCTTAGACAGTTTTGTTATACTTCTTGGTAGTCGCCTGTGCCTGGGACCGCTACACGGAGGAGGTATGTAGTCTTAGACAGTTTAGTTATACTTCTTGGTAGTCGCCTGTGTCTGGGACCGCTACACGGAGGAGGTATGTAGTCTTAGACAGTTTAGTTATACTTCTTGGTAGTCGCCTGTGTCTGGGACCGCTACACGGAGGAGGTGTGTAGTCTTAGACAGTTTTATTCTAACACTAACTCTGACGCTAGCAGTCAGATATGAGTCACTGACTGCTACAAACCCACTCACGCAGCCTGTGTGTAATAACCCGAGGTAGGAAGGAGAGTTTGGCTCCAATAAAACCATCAAAATGTATGAGTATCAGTGGCGGCTCGTCATTAAGGGGCACTGAAGCCGGACCCCACCAAAAATAATGTGTAACGGGTATTTATTATGTTATAAATTAAAACATAAGTACCCCAAACCATGTTTTTTCCGAAAATTTGTGTCTGGCCCCACCAACAAAAATGATCACGAGCCGCCACTGATGAGTATGAATAAGAAAAAGAAAAAGTGATGGTTATATCAAAGAAGTCACTTCAAAAATGTAAAATTAAAATAAAAGGAATAGTTGTAGCAAAAGAAAAGCAATAAATAATCCTGGATATAATAATTAGATCTGATGATAAATATAATACAGAAATAAAGAGAAGAATCAACCAATCTAAGGAAGCTTTCTGGACACATGAAAAACATGTTTTATAATAAATGTTTATGATGGAACATGAGAAAGAGAGTATTACAGTGTTACGTAGAACACATTCTCACATAAGGAAGTCAATCATGGACAATACATAACAGTGTTACGTAGAACACATTCTCACATAAGGATGTCAATCATGGACAATACATAACAGTGTTACGTAGAACAAATTCTCACATAAGGAAGTCAATCATGGACAATACATAACAGTGTTACGTAGAACAAATTCTCACATAAGGAAGTCAATCATGGACAATACATAACAGTGTTACGTAGAACAAATTCTCACATAAGGAAGTCAATCATGGACAATACATAACAGTGTTACGTAGAACAAATTCTCACATAAGGAAGTCAATCATGGACAATACATAACAGTGTTACGTAGAACACATTCTCACATAAGGATGTCAATCATGGACAATACATAACAGTGTTACGTAGAACACATTCTCACATAAGGATGTCAATCATGGACAATACATAACAGTGTTACGTAGAACAAATTCTCACATAAGGATGTCAATCATGGACAATACATAACAGTGTTACGTAGAACAAATTCTCACATAAGGATGTCAATCATGGACAATACATAACAGTGTTACGTAGAACACATTCTCACATAAGGATGTCAATCATGGACAATACATAACAGTGTTACGTAGAACATATTCTCACATAAGGATGTCAATCATGGACAATACATAACAGTGTTACGTAGAACAAATTCTCACATAAGGAAGTCAATCATGGACAATACATAACAGTGTTACGTAGAACAAATTCTTACATAAGGATGTCAATCATGGACAATACATAACAGTGTTACGTAGAACAAATTCTCACATAAGGATGTCAATCATGGACAATACATAACAAGAATAGTAAATTATTAGAAGCTACAGAGATGTGGTTTTATAGAAGAATAATGAGAATATCATGGACATACAATATGACAAAATGTATAATGTTATCAAGAAAGCAGATAAGAATGGATCACTTAAGAAATGCATCAGAAAGAAACAATCAACATTTGTTGGAAATGTAATAAGAGGATAAAATCTTGAATATATTGTCAACTGGTGGAGAAACTAAAGCGACTTAGCTCCCACCTTACGTACAATAGAATGAACGGACTAGGAAGGGGCAGACTAAAGAGCATCAGCTTCGCAAAAAGTGCCAAGGCACGGATACAAGACCACCCAGTCCTAGCAAACTGCAAACCCAAACTTATACCGGCAACCGATAAGAGCTCGCCGTGGGAGACCACGATACCAGAATTAAGAGAATTAATCCCAGGCATATATAAAAGGGGCAGCAAGAGAACTGCGAAAGAAGAGCGGTTACAGAAAAATTCATAGAGACAGAGTACACTGAGAGTACGTGGATACACGTGTACACCGATGGATCAGCATAGAACGCGATTAGCGATGGTGGAGGAGGAATAGTGCTTAAACTCTCAAAGAAAGTGAAGATCACGAAGGCGATTGCCACAGGCAAGTATTTAAACAACTACCGGGCAGAGGCATTAAGAACAGACGCCGAAATGATTCTAGAGAGAAGAATCGCCCCAAGTTGTGATATTCATCGATGCGCTGTCGGTCATCACGGCACTCAAAAACAAAGCCAGAACAAAGCTCAAGGAGCTAAAAGCGATCCTCAAAGTACTAGCAGACTCACTTAAACGCACAGTCATACAGTGAATCCCGTCACACTGCAATATAAGTAAAAATGAAGAGGTAGACAGGATAGCAAAGTCAGGATAGCGAATGCCGCAGACCGATCACGAGATCAACTACGATTAGGCCAAAACAACCATCGGTTGGCAGAACAGAGAAAAGTGGTCAAAAGACCACCCACAGCACAGCGTCCGAGATGAGTACTATGGTCTGTCCTGTAGCGAACAAGTTGTTATATTCCACCTCCGTACCGGCCATAAAAGACTTCTGGCCCACATATTCAACAAATAAAAAATTGGTACAACTAGCCTGTGACACTGTGAAAAGGCGGACATGACGGCAGAATACATACTGTAAGACTGCCAATTGCTAGCAGGCCTGAGAAACGAAACATGGCATGATAATACAAACTTTAACGAGAAGCTGTACGGAGGGACGGAGGCCCTAAAAAAACAGCAGAATTCATGAGCAAATCTGGTTCATCAGCCGAAGCTGGGGTCGAGAGAGAGAGAGAGAGAGAGAGATACATTGTAAAAACGTGCAAGATGCAGGAAAAGAGAGACGGAGGTCGACAGGGGGAGAAAATTCTATACAGCTTAACGTCATGATACAGTGAAAAAATAATATCAGAACAAGAGACAGAGAGCTGAGGTAAAACATGATAAACTGCGCCTGCTTGTATGGCACTTGATGATGATAATATTTTATTTCTAAGACAAAAAATCAAGTTTAACTTTAGATGTGAAAGTATTCTATCGTCAAGTTTATCTTTTGATGTGAAAGTATTCTATCGTCAAGTTTAACTTTTGGTGTGAAAGTATTCTATCGTCAAGTTTAACTTTTGGAGTGAAAGTATTCTCTCGTCAAGTTTAACTTTTGGTGTGAAAGTATTCTATCGTCAAGTTTAACTTTTGGTGTGAAAGTATTCTATCGTCAAGTTTAACTTTTGATGTGAAAGTATTCTATCGTCAAATTTAACTTTTGGTGTGAAAGTATTCTATCGTCAAGATTAACTTTAGATGTGAAAGTATTCTATCGTCAAGTTTAACTTTTGGTGTGAAAGTATTCTATCGTCAAGTTTAACTTTTGGTGTGAAAGTATTCTATCGTCAAGTTTAACTTTTGGTGTGAAAGTATTCTATCGTCAAGTTTAACTTTTGATGTGAAAGTATTCTATCGTCAAGTTTAACTTTTGGTGTGAAAGTATTCTATCGTCAAGTTTAACTTTTGGTGTGAAAGTATTCTATGGTCAAGTTTGACAGAAGAACAAGAATGAGATATTAATATATAAATACTTTTCTGAAGAAAATTAATCAGATTAATGATAATGTGAAGTATGGACATGAAGGTGAGAAGCTCTCTTCCAGTGTCAACAGACGGAACAGACACCGGAGCATGTCCTGCATGACTGTTCCCTCCTGTGTGAGCTAGTAATAATAGCCGTCATCGCAAGCGAAGATGACAATATTCTCAGACGTGTGCTGCTGCACCTCTCTGGTGTGTGCGGAGATGACTGTAGAGTCCAATTCTTGAACACAATCCCCTACCACAGGTGGGGCATACATGATCAAGGTTAGGCATGTGCATGTTGTGTGGTCTGTCTTTTTGCACAGCTCGTTTTCTTTGTGCCTCAACGACACGATGATTCTCAGCTATGCGGGTTCCTCTTGTGTTGTTACAGCGCCACATTCAGCGATCTTGCGCAAGGGATTCCCAGCATGTATTGTCTATATCGAAGCATTTCAGAGACACTTTAAGAATGTCTTTGAAAGATTTTATTTTGTTCACCAGCTGAACATCTGTCCCCTTTGAGTTCGACATACATCAACTGTTTGGTAATGCGTTTATCAGGCATCCGAGCAACGTGACCGGCCCATCTTACTTGGTACTTCTGCAACAGGATGTTGACGCTTGGGACTTTTACCCTTGTGACCTTTACCCTTGTGACCTTTACCCTTGTGAGGACTTCGGTATCTGGAATTTTGTCCTACCAGTTTATTTTTAGTATTCTGCGTAGACAGCTTGTGTGGAAATGGTTTAATTTTCTTGCGTGTCTGCTATACACTGTCCATGTCTCGCTTGCGTGCAGCAGCGTGGTTAGCACTATGGCATGGTAAACTTTCAGCTTTGTGGATACGCTTATCCCCTTCCGCTCCCACACAGTGACACGTAGCCTTCCGAACGCAGCACTGGCTTTGGATATCCTATTGCTGACCTCAGAGTCTATGTTTGCCAAACTGGATTAGGAGGCTGCCAAGATAGGCAAAGTTGTCCGCTGACATGAGACGCTGGTATTTAATGTTGATGACTGGATCGTAGTACTGCTCTCTAGTGGTGTGCTGGAACATGACCTCTGTTTTCCTGGTGTTAATGGTAAGGCCAAACTTATCACAGGCCATTGAGAACTTGTCCATGTAAGTCTGCATTTCTTCCTCAGAGTTGGTAGCGAGGGGGCAGTCATCAGTAAACAACAGGTTTGAGATAGTTGATTCTTTTACCTTGGTGGAGGATTTTACCCTCCGAAGATTGAATAGATTATCATCTGTCCTGTATCTAATCTTTACCCCGTGTTCGTCGCCTTCTCAAAAGACATCCATGCGCATGGCAGCAAACATCATGCTGAAGAGTGTTGGGACCAGTACGCAGCCCTGTCAAGCAACATATGGCCACACAAAGTTGACCTAAAACTAAGCTTTGTGGAAACCTGACTGACCTGAAGCTGACTGCCCAGTCAGTGGTTCACAGTAAACTAAGCGCATGACTAGATATCGCTTAAGAAGAAGAACAACAAAAAATAGATGTGATAGATAGACGGAAGCACAAAAAAAGATACAGGGACAAGCATGAAAATAAAAACAGAACGAAGGGGAAATTATCGTAAATCTTAATTTCAATAAATCAATATATGTATTATCGCCCTTGTTATTGAATTCCACTTTTATGGTTGCTCCCATTTTCTTTTCTGTCTTATGATAAAAATGAAATGAAAATCGTGGCATATCCTTTACAGGACGTAGCCATCAACCACAATAAACGAGTGGTTGTTTTCCCTAGACACCACTTATACGCCCAGTAGTTTGCCATTGCCTTCAATATAATGTTTTACTATATATAATATAAAGCATTGTTTTAATATAATGAAGACACATATGGCAAGTAATGCAGATATCACACTGGAGTCTAAAATGATAAAAATAACAGAGCAGTTCACCTACTTATGTAGTAATTTTGATTGCACAGGAAATGCTAAAAAAGGAATTATTCTACGAGTTGGCAAAGCAACATCAGCTTTTAAAAGTCTAAATACAATATGGAACTGCAAGTTATATAGTATTAAAACTAAATTACGAATTTTCAATTCAAATGTTGTATCAATTCTAACATATGGCAGTGAGAGTTGGAAAATGACTAAAGATATAGAAAGCAAGTTGAATGCATTTGAAAATAGATGTCTGCGAAAAATAATGAATATAAAATGGAACGAATTTAGGAGAAGTGAATAAATCAAAAAAAGTCTGGTCAACCACTAGTGACAACTGTTATAAGAAAGAGAAGATGGAGATATGTTGGACACATCCTGAGAAGACATGATCAAAGAATACCCAAGCAGGCATTGAAGTGGGATGCAGAGGGCTCAAGAAAGAGTGGTCGATCTAAGGAGATCCTGAAACGAACTTTGCTGAGAGAGGCAAGAAATATCGATCTCGTTTCCATGGAAGAGCTTGAGTGAGTTGACCAGGATAGAGCGGTATGGGGAAATTGCTTGCAGGGCGTATGTAACAAAAAATGGTACGAGAGGAATTATTATGATATACATTCTTATAGAACAGCAAGTTTCTACTCAGGCATTATGGTGCCCGTGTCCTACATTCATAGCGCTATATTGTACTCGACAAACTCTAATGTTAGATTTCTTCCAGAAAATAAAACTATTTTTTCTGTTTATTTGTAGAGCTTTTATGAAAACGGTCTTTCCGTTTTTGTAGTTTCTCTATGTGGTTAAGCAATTGCCATGCGAGTGGAAGATCGTGAGTTCGAATTCAGTTTCTCTATGTGGTTAAGCAATTGCCATGCGAGTGGAAGATCGTGAGTTCGAATTCAGTTTCTCTATGTGGTTAAGCAATTGCCATGCGAGTCGAAGATCGTGAGTTCGAATTCAGTTTCTCTATGTGGTTAAGCAATTGCCATGCGAGTGGAAGATCGTGAGTTCGAATTCAAGCTGCGCCGTTCTGTTTACAAGTGTATTTTATTCCAGAGCCCCCTAATATTGTTGCCGCAGCCACGGATTTGTGCTTTGTACAATACTCTCAGCAGGTGGCGTGTCATTTCTGCGGAGAGGGACCGAGCACATATGGGGTAATATCCGCGGCGCTGCAATGAAGTAAATCCATCGGTTTTAAAACCGCTTTAGTCTAGTTCTATTTTGTAATCATTCTATTGACCCCTAACCCACCTATCTTTGCTCTTTTTGTTTTTTAACTGTAGGAAGCATCGGCATCTCAATTTATGTTCGTCTTCTTTCTCAAATTGTGCTTTGTCTCACAGAGTCAGTTATCAGGAGAGATTTGTCTCACAGAATCAGTTATCAGGAGAGATTTGTCTCACAGTCAGTTATCAGGAGATATTTGTCTCAAAGAGTCAGTTATCAGGAGAGATTTGTCTCACAGAGTCAGTTATCAGGAGAGATTTGTCTCACAGAGTCAGTTATCAGGAGAGATTTGTCTCACAGAGTCAGTTATCAGGAGAGATTTGTCTCACAGAGTCAGTTATCAGAAGAGATTTGTCTCACAGAGTCAGTTATCAGGAGAGATTTGTCTCACAGAGTCAGTTATCAGGAGAGATTTATCTCACAGAGTCAGTTATCAGGAGAGATTTGTCTCACAGAGTCAGTTATCAGAAGAGATTTGTCTCACAGAGTCAGTTATCAGGAGAGATTTCTAGAACGTACTCTTGTACAATTATGTATGCTTCTTACATGGTGTCTTTCATTGCTTCTGTTAAGCCAGGGTCCACCCCGCCCCCCACCCCCAATTAAAAACAGGAAAAAGTGCGTAATAATCCCATAACCCCTGCTGGTTATATAACAAACAAACAAACAAACAAACAAACAGACAATGCTTCTGTTATTTATGTAGTCCACTGTTTGAGTGGACGACCCTTCGACTTGTATCCACTATAACTGAATATAGTTAATATTGCTATTAGTAGTAGTAGTAGTAGTAGTAGTAGTAGTGGTAGTAGTAGTAGTGTAGTAGTAGTAGTAGTAGTAGTGGTAGTAGTGAAAGTAGTAGATAGTAGTAGTAGAATAGTAGTAGTAGAATATGTATGTAATATAGTAGTAGAAGTAATAGTAGTAGTAGTATAGTAGTGAGTAGTAGTAGTAGTAATAAGTAGTAGTAGTAGTAGTAGAAGTAGTAATAGTAGTAGTAGTAATAGTAGTAGTAGTAGTAGTGTAGAAGTAGTAATAGTAGAGTGGGATAGTAATAGAAAGTAGTAATAGTAGTAGTAGTAGTAGTAGTAATAGTAGTAGTAGTAAATAGTAAAGTAAGTAGTAAGTAGTAAGTAGTAGTAGTAGTAATAGTAGAAATAGTAATAGTGAGTAGTAGTAGAAGTAGTAAGTAGTAGTAGAGTAGTAGTAGTAGTAGTAGTAATAGTAGTAGTAGTAATAGTAGTAGTAGTAGTAGTAGTAGTATTACAATCGTCACTTGTTGCACTCGTCTCCCAATCCATCAGTTAGATGTGACCCAATATATAAAAACGTCGAACTGCACTGTTACAGAGATACACGTACAGTTCAACCATAGAAGAAGTCATTTTTGTTATATTGAACGTCCATGTTCCTCAAGGGAAGCAAAGAATAGTACCACTGCGAGCTACAAGGCATGACGTATGAGGCGACTGATGTAGGACCTAGGGAAGCTACCATAGTAAATAAAAGCATCGCAGAAATCGGATGTGCTGGCCTACTTGTATGTTTTTCTCATTCCATACTTCTGGGAATTCAACGCCGTTTCATATGCAACTGCTTTTTTGTCCAGCACGAAATTAATTTAGAACACAGCTGCCACTCTATTTCTGGAAATGTTTGCAACTTGTGAACATACCTAGTGAAAGTTGTTCTTTCCTTCACTGTGATGTTTCCATATAGTTCTTCTTTTTCTTCTTCTTTCTCTAATATTGTTTTGCCACACAGCTTCAGGATAAGAAGTGGTTTCTACAGCGGACTCTTGTATGCTATGCGTTAATGGTGTCTTTCATTGATATTCAAGAAAAACGTGTACATTGGTAATAGTACTGCCGATTGGTTTTCACGTGATTTGATAATTCATCATCATCATCAGTCCTCGCTGTGCCCATAACGGTACATAATGCAGCACCACACAATTCGATCTTGTATCTTACTTTCTACCTCAAACGTAGTCCCATGTATTTCTTTGAGCAGCTCAAACGTAGTCCTATGTATTTCTTTGAGCAGCTCAAACGTAGTCCTATGTATTTCTTTGATCAGCTCAAACGTAGTCACATGTATTTCTTTGAGCAGCTCAAACGTAGTCCCATGTATTTCTTTGAGCAGCTCATACGTAATCGTATGTATTTCTTTGAGCAGCTCAAACGTAGTCTTATGTATTTCATTTAGTAGTTCAAACGTAGTCGTATGCATTTCTTTGAGCAGCTCAAACGTAGTCTTATGTATTTCATTTAGTAGTTCAAACGTAGTCGTATGCATTTCTTTGAAATCAAACAATGAGATTCGGGGTCTAATATTGAAGAGACAAAAGTCATGAGGAATTGCCAAAATTTAGAAGTTGCAACTGTATTATAACATGAATGACTTCTCTATGTTACTTGTTTTCTATCAATTGAACTAGTGGAACCGAATCTGTGAAATTTAAGAAACCGAAACTGTGGAACTAGAGGAACAGAATCTCTGGAACTAGATGAACCGAATCTGTGGAACTAGGAGAACAGAATCTGTGGAACTAGAAGAATCGAATCTGTGGAACTAGAAGAACTGCAGTCTACTTCTGTTATGAAGGACCGAATCTTATAAAGTTTGCAATGCCGGCTGGGATGGCGATCATGAATCTGCATTAAGAAAATTATAAGTTGTGATTATAATTTCCGTGTTATAAAGTTATGCCGTCAGAATTATGTTCTCTCTCTCTGTGCACCCTCTGTCTGGTTTTTTATTAATTTACCAGTTGTCACAATGCGTCATAACCGTTCTCTTCTCTTGAGAAATAATGGATTGAAATCGGCCTACATAGTTAGCAGATCTCAACAACTGAAGTTTCCACTGGTGACGGAATGTTTTCCAGCAACTCAACAACTGAAGTTTCCACTGGTGACGGAATGTTTTCCAGCAACGACATCGATATTTTCTCTCGGCAGAGTGGAAAGCCAATCTATGCGTTCAATTTTGTGTCATTCGATGTCCAAATTGACAAAAATTGGTTCTGTTCTTAACTCTGACATTGCTTGAAGTTGAGCGGAAAACACAATGACGCTCCCTGATTTCCCTAATCTTTCAGACAAATGTTGCCAATCAGAGTCCTGTCTGGAATCTGGATCTTGGTGTTCTTATACTCGCCCATCCAAACTCGCCCTGCCTTCCACATGGATACCCCGCCCTGGGCAAGCGTTGTATTCTGCTCGGTCACAGAGTTTATAACTCGTCAATTTTTGCCCTCCTCTTGTCCTCCGTGTTCTCGTCTAACGAGAGCAAATTCTATTACTGTTCTATTTCTCGATCTATTAGGCCATCGTTGAAGGGCGCGCGCTCATTTAACAAGGATATAACTTTTTCATCTACTGTGTTCTCATTGTCATTGACCCCTGAATGTCCCTCTCATGACAAAACATATTTGACCCCAACGACTTCCACAATTGAAATGATCTCGTGGAGTAGTTAGTAATCAACAATATTGGAACAAATCTTACCATTTTACTAGCCACATAGTACGAGTAATTTACACACATTTATTGCTAGCGAGACCATTTGACTAAAACTATTGCAGAAGTAATCATCATCATCAGGTGCCAATTTTGCAAATTTGGATCTTTAACATTTCCTGTCTTTTACCTTGATGTTGCTCTCTATCAGACTGCAGTTTGTTCATCTTCTCGCCTGTGTGTTGCTCTCTATCAGACTGCAGTTTGTTCATCTTCTCGCCTGTGTGTTGCTCTCTATCAGACTGCAGCTTGTTCATCTTCTCGCCTGTGTGTTGCTCTCTATCAGACTGCAGTTTGTTCATCTTCTCGCCTGTGTGTTGCTCTCTATCAGACTGCAGTTTGTTCATCTTCTCGCCTGTGTGTTGCTCTCTATCAGACTGCAGTTTGTTCATCTTCTCGCCTGTGTGTTGCTCTCTATCAGACTGCAGTTTGTTCATCTTCTCGCCTGTGTGTTGCTCTCTATCAGACTGCAGTTTGTTCATCTTCTCGCCTGTGTGTTGCTCTCTATCAGACTGCAGTTTGTTCATCTTCTCGCCTGTGTGTTGCCGGGGCGCTCAAGGGGAGCAAAGAATAGTGACACTGCGACCTACAAGGTATGTCGTAAGAGGCGACTGAAATAGGGGGGGCCTAGGGAAGCTATCCTAGTAAAGAAAAAGCATCGCAGAAGTCGGAGGTGCTGGCCTACTTGTAGGCGCATAACTGGGACAATGTACAATCTTTCTTAGCCTCGGATCACAAACAAATCATAAAAGTGGTTAACAACAAGTGGTCAACAAGTGGTCAACAAGTGGTCAACAAGTGGTCGAAATGAATCGTTCAAAGAAGAAAAGAAAGAAGTTCATCTTCTAATCTTTCATTATCACAATAATAATATATCCAATAATTTCTTCTCTATCTTCTAATCTTTCATTATCTAACAATAACAATAATATATCCAATAATTTCTTCTCTATCTTCTAATCTTTATTTACATGACAGCGTCAGGATACAGACAGACTTCTACAACGGACTCTTATATGCGAGTCGTATATGGGGTGATTTTTTAATGAAGTTTGCTTATTGAGAACATTGTCACAAAAGTCTGTCCGACCACTAACATTGTCACAAAAGGTCTGTCCGACCATTAACATTGTCACAAAAGTCTGTCCGACCACTAACATTGTCACAAAAGTCTGTCCGACCATTAACATTGTCACAAAAGTCTGTCCGACCACTAACATTGTCACAAAAGTTTGTCTGACCACTAACATTGTCACAAAAGTCTGTCCGACCACTAACATTGTCACAAAAGTCTGTCGGACCATTAACATTGTCACAAAAGTTTGTTCGACCACTAACATTGTCACAAAAGTCTGTCCGACCACTAACATTGTCACAAAAGTCTGTCCGACCATTAACATTGTCACAAAAGTCTGTTCGACCACTAACATTGTCACAAAAGTCTGTCCGACCACTAACATTGTCACAAAAGGTCTGTCCGACCATTAACATTGTCACAAAAGTCTGTCCGACCACTAACATTGTCACAAAAGTCTGTCGGACCATTAACATTGTCACAAAAGTCTGTTCGACCACTAACATTGTCACAAAAGTCTGTCCGACCACTAACATTGTCACAAAAGTCTGTCTGTCTACTAACATTGCCCCAAAAGTATGTCTGTCTACTGATCAGTGACTTACATTGATCATTGTTTGAATTGTTGTTTGTATCAATAATCCAATCCTCACAGACTGACGGTTCAATGGGAAAAAGGCAAACTTTTAAATATTTGTTTTCTTTCTTTTAAATAAAAAAGATGATTGTTTCATTATTTCTTGACAATAAGTTTTCTCTGCACGTTGATTTCTTTCAGCACATCACGATTAGTCATTTTTGCAGTCTATTACTTTATTTGCTAAAGTTAATTTTGTCCAATTTCTCGTTCAGAATTTCTTCAATATCAATTCTCGCCTGCTATCATTCAGGCTTAGTCATGGTGTATAATATGGCGCATTTGACTGTTTATTGCGCGAAGGCATGAATTGCTTACTACCAGTGTCCCTCTTCCTTTTGACGAGCCTTACTTCGACTTCAGGTGTACTTGTAAGCTAGATCCCCCAAGTGCAAACGGTGATCAGAGAAATCACCTTCATTTTTGTCCCTGGCACGCAGGAGTTACTGGTAATGAACGAGCTGATAGATTGGCTGGCTTGGCTACAATATTAGAGGGAGTTACCATGGATCGAAATGACATTCTTAAAGCATTGAGAGAGTCTTTCCGAACAGGGAAGTTTCAGAGCAGTGGATTTGAGTCACTAACAAGATTGAGAAAGGTGTCAATATTGGTGCAGCTCGAAAAGAACGACATACCAAATATGCAAGAAAATTGATTAATCAACATTGAACTGACATGTTGGGACGCTGAACGCTGCTGGATTTGTTGAGACGGAGATCAGAGCACCGATGGATGTGTCCGGAGTGCTATGATGATAGTCCTTATATAACTGAAAACTGAAAATAACTGAAACCGCAAGTAAAGGATCCGATTTTCCTGAAGTAACTTGTGTACACAGAAAAATATTGGTCCTAGCTGGTCTCAAACCCCGGGCTATCCCCGACACATGGTCTCTAGAGCAGCGTGCTATCAACTTCGCTATCCCCGACACATGGTCTCTAGCGCAGCGTGCTATCAACTTCGCTATCATTGACCTATCTTTCATAATAAATCATAACATAATAAAACATAACATAACATAATAAAACATAACACAATAAAACATAACATAATAAAACATAACATAACATAATACAACATAACATAACATAATAAAACATAACATAACATAATAAAACATAACATAACATAATAAAACATAACATAACATAATAAAACATAACATAACATAATAAAACATAACATAACAATAAACATAACATAACATAATAAAACATAACATAACATAATAAAACATAACATAACATAATAAAACATAACATAACATAATAAAACATAACATAACATAATAAAACATAACATAACATAATAAAACATAACATAACAATAAAACAGAACATAACATAACAATGAAACATAACATAACAGAATAAAACGTGCTTCAATTGTTTCTAACATTATATGAAATTCTCCTTACAGTGTCTGTAACAAAGCAATTTTTATAGATCAGTTATATGAGGACTACGTCCATATGTGTTCCGATCTTTGCCTCAACAAATCCAGCTTCTTCTTCTACTTCTTTGAACGCTCCATACCAACCATTTGTCAACCACTCTGTGTGATTTGTATGTGATCTGACCCTCCACATTAGCCTACCTTATCGTGGTTGGAGGGTTTGTGTGCCTTTATGATCCTTCAGGCTATGTCGGCGGGAGTATAACTCCTGGCAGGTCTAACCAAGCCGAACAGACTGAAGGTGAAAGGCCAGACCAAAGGGCGGGAGCAGGATGGGGCCTCATAAGGTGACAGCGCAGAACCCACCGGCGAGTGGTATATGCTCTGGCTGCAGCCAACCCATCCCCCAGCTATGGGTAAATAGCAGTCCTCTCTCTCTCTTGAGGAGGACATCCTTTTCTTGTCTTCCCTTCTACTTCTTTGTTGCACACTCCCTGTGGTCGGTTTGTGCTCTGCTGATGCTCTGGTTCTAATCAAACTTGCAACAACCTAGGGTCAATGAAAGAAGACACCTCAGGAAGGGATATGCATCAACGTCTTCTCGACCATGAAAACATGCACGTCTTCGCACTGACACTAACGATCCAGGACGTGACGATCCGTTTGTCTGTGTACAGTGGCATAGATGCTATCTCACTCTAATCTATTTATGAATTGCAACAGCATGCCAGGAGACAACGGTGCGGGAATGACTCAGAGTGGCTCGTGCCTGGACGACACGTTGGACAGGTGGGAGATGTCTGTTGCGTTGCCCCTTTTGCTGAAGGAACGAAGTACTAACATTCCCTTGGTAAGCAGAGGGTTGGAGCTAGCTGTCGGCAGATCACAGACCTGGGTGGTAAGGAAAGCCACAGGCTTCCCAGCAAACATGGCAGAGAAAACTAAATGTAAAAAATACGAGCTCGGGTGTCGCCTCGGTTACCAAGGCCCGCGCCGGGTAGTAAATCTCCAGGCTACCGGTGAAAAGTTAGCAACTGGAAACAAAGATCTGTTCATTTTACAATTAAATATCTGTGGTCTGTCAACAAAGAAACTAGAATTAACACACCTGCTACACCATAAGAAAATACACATAGCACTCTTACAGGAAACCCTCCATCGGAACACAGACCAACATATTCCAGGATACACACATTACACCTGTAAATGTAATGACTGCAGAGGAATCATCACTTATATAAGAAATGATATCCAGGGAACGTGACAAACATCACATCTCATCAACCGTCTGATATACAGAGAGCAACAATTTGGCAAGACGGGAAAAAATACACAGTCTATAATGTGTACAACCCCCCCTGGTACCAATTGCAGCTTTCCATATCTCAGTGACACTGTGTATTCTGGACTCATCCTTGCTGGAGATTTCAATGGACACTCCCCTCAGTGGGGCTACAAAAATATAACCAGACTGGGAAAGCGATTGAAGAAATGTGTAACACAAGCAATCTACTAGTCCTTCAAGACAACACATCAACTCCAACCCTCTTACACAGGGTACACAACACGTTAAGTAGGCCAGATTTGACCATTCTTTCATCTGACCTCCTCCAAAGACATACTTTGGAAGTGCTTGACGGCCTAGGAAGTGACCACAGACCTATCCTAACATCCATACTGACACCATCTCCCAAACGATTTCTACAGAGAGCACGCTGGAATTTCAAAAAGGCCAATTGGACAAAGTATCAAGAAACAACAGATAAACTTCTAGGTGAAATAAAGTGTAATACAACAATTGAACACCACTGCGCTGTGATCACAGAAGCCCTGCTGAAAGCAGCCTCCATCTGCATTCCTAGAGGATGTAGAAAGAACTATAAACCATTCTGGAATTAAACAATTGCCAAAATAGTACAAGAAAGAGAACAAGTGAGGAAACATTTTGAAGAGAAGCCCACACTAGAAAACAAAATCCTATACAATAGAACTAATGCGGAAGTAAAACGGACCGTCAATACGGCCAAAAGAGAAAAATGGCATAAAACAGTAGCAGATCTTGACGTAGGAAGAAATGGGGCTAAAGCATGGTCATTACTGAGCAATTTGTGTGGAGAAAAACGTCGAAACAACCCCAGGCCTATAAGTACAGATAAAGCAACAATAGTGGAAGATCAAAAGAAAGCAGAAATATTTAACAAATACTTTGCTTCCATTAACAGAACAGATAAACATACAACGAAGGACAAAGACCGCATACATGAGCTCAAGATAAAAGAACATGCCTGCAGCACCAATATTGCACTCTTTGAGGACGACTTCACACAAACTGAGCTCACTAGAGCAATGAAGAAAGTAAAACTTCGGAAGTCACCAGGTCCAGACAAAATACATAATGAGATGCTCATCCACCTTGGTAATGTTGGTAAAGCAGTGATCCTAGATCTAATTAATAAAACTTGGAATGAGGGTACATTGCCCAAGACATGGAAGAATGCAACAATAACACCTATCTTGAAGAAAGGAAAACCATCTGAAGACGTGAAAAGCTATAGGTCAATATCCCTCACTTCATGCCTAGGTAAACTAGCTGAAAGAATGATTAATCACCGGTTATATTGGTGACTCGAAACCACCAAGATGCTGAACAGTAGCCAAGCAGGGTTTAGAGCAGGACAGAGAACTGATGATCAGATTTTTAGATTGAGCCAAATGATCATTAATGGGTTCCAGGGGGAAACACACTACTGCTGTATTCATTGACTTGCAACAAGCATACGACAGAGTGTGGCGAAAAGGATTGCTGGGTAAAATGTTAGATACAGGAATCCATGGTAAGATGTATCGTTGGGTGAAAACATCCCTCACAGACAGCACAATCCAGACAAAGATCAACAATGGCGTCTCTTCCAAGCAGGTGCAAGAAGAAGGTCTACCCCAGGGCTCCCCACTAAGTTGTACACTTTTCCTCCTGTTTCTGAATGACATGCCCAAAGAGCTACTGACAGAAAAAGCATTATATGCTGATGACCTGGTTCTTTGGCACACCAGCAAGCACACTGGCTTCAGTGAAAGGCGGCTAAATGAAGACCTTGACAGGCTTAGTAAATACTGTGAAACATGGAAATTGAAAGTGAACTACACCAAGACAACCTACTCTATTTTCACCAGGAGTAACAAGGTGGCAAAGAAAAATATTACACTAACACTAGATGGTAATATTTTAAAGAAAGAAGATAACCCAACATACCTAGGGGTGACGATGGATAGGCAGCTCTCATTTAACAAACATGTCCAAAACCTGAAGTTAAAGTAAAAAAAGAGACTAAATCTCCTAAAACGACTTGCAAGTACCTCATGGGGCGCAAACAAAAACACACTTAGGCAACTCTACATCGGTTATGTACGCTCTGTAATGGATTGCAACCTAGCACTGCAGGCAACATGTAATAAAACAACAAAGGAAGCTCTGGACAAAGTACAGAGCCAGGCAGTGCATTTCATCTCTGGAGGTATGAGATCAGCCCCTACAGCAGCATGTGAAATCCATACAAACATCGAGCCCTTCAGAATGCGTAGGGAGGCAGCAGTAGTAGAGACAGTGGAAAGATATAAAAGACTTAGTAGAAACCACCCTAACAGACAATTAGTAGACAACTGGCGACCACAGCACAGACTGAAGCAAAAACAATCCTAGATGTGGCATTAGACCTGCAAAAAATATCACATGCCGGAGAACAGAGAAGAGACACAAATTGTACACACAGAAGTCCCTCCAAATTGTAGTCTCGCCTGTCCAAAAATAAACACCACACTTACCAAAGACATCACCAAGAAGAACTCAGACCCAGTAGATCTCTGGATGGTGGCCCAAGACACCATACTATCTTTCCCAGACGAGTGGATACATGTATATACAGATGGCTCAGCCTTCAAGGGAACTATTAATGCTGGATACGGTGCACGAATAGAATACCCAGACAAATCGTGTGACGAGTTGCAAAATGCATGTGGAAAGTACTGTTCTAATTTTGAGGCCGAGACCATTGCCATTGAAGATTCAGTGCACCATCTTACAAACATATTCCAGCTCCATCCAGAAAAAACCCAGCACACAGTTATCTTTACTGATGGTAAGTCAGTGCTACAGACACTAGAAAATGCAAACCCTGAGAGCCCAGCGTGTCAGTCCCTGGCTCTATCCATCAGTTCATTCATCAACACCTTTGCCATCAAGCTTACCTTACAGTGGATACCAGGACACAGAAACATACAGGGAAATGAAAGAGCAGACATCCTTGCAAAGGCAGGGGCAAATAGTCAACAGCATGACAGACCAATAACTCTGCAGACTGCTAAACAAATAATAAGAAGTAACAAGAAGGAGGAGTGGATGAATGAGTGGGCAATGGGCAAAACTGGCAGAGCCCTCTTTAAACACATGACCACTCCAAATCCCAAAGATGCTATAAATGACCTCACACGACAAGAACAAGTCATTATTTTCCGCCTTAGGACACAACATGTGCCCCTCAATGCTCACATACACCGCATCCAACCAAAGATTTGCCCCACAATGTCAACTGTGTGACTATTCAGAAGAAACTGTCACACACCATCTCTTCCAGTGCCCTGCACTCAGTGACCTACGCCACAAGTACCTACCTCCAGACCCAGATGTTGAAAACTCTCTCTATGCTAACACACCACAACTCAGACAGACCTGTAAATTCACTGCCATGGCCTCAAGTCGAAGGGCAAATGCTCAGATGACTGCTGGATCGGAAAAGTAAGTAAAGTAAGTATGTGATCTGAACCTAAGAGCGATTTACGTTGTGCCAGTTATACGCCTACAAGTAGGCCAGCACATTCGATTTCTGCGACGCTTTTTATTTACTAGACCCCTACCTCAGTCGCCTCTTACGCCTTGTAGGTCGCATTGCTATACTTTGCTTTCCTTGCGCGTCCCGGCAACACCAGGGTTGTTGTTCTTTTAATATCGTTCATATCATGTTCATTATTTTACATTTTTTGTTAGCAGTTCTTTTAATATCGTTCATATCATGTTCATTATTTTACATTTTTTGTTAGCATTTCTTTTAATATCGTTCATATCATGTTCATTATTTTACATTTTTTGTTAGCATTTCTTTTCTCTCTCTTGCGTTCCCGGCCTAGCCTGATGGACCAACTTCTATCATGAATTTAACTGTTGTTTTTGGGACTCCGTTCCTCCGTACAGCTTTTCGCGAAGCTCTGTGTGTTTTGGCCAGTACTCTTCTCGTATACCTGCTAAACGTGGACAGTCTTGCAAGACGTGTTCTGCCGTCATGTCTGCCATATTGCATGGGCACAGGCTAGTTGTGCCAATTTTAAATTTATGGAACATGTGGGCTCTGAGCTTGTTGTGGCCGGTACGGAGGCGAAATATGGTAACTTGTTCACTGCGCGAGAGACCATAGTAACCGTCACTGTCTGTGTACTGCGGGTGGTCTTTGCCCACTTGCTTCGATAGTGCGAACCGATGGTTGTTTTGACTTCCTCATAGCTGATCTCGAGATCAGTCTGGGGTAGTCGCCCGCCCTCTTTGGCTAGCTTGTCGGCCGCTTCGTTTCCCTTAATGTTGCAGTGTGACGGTATCCACTGGATGACAGTGCGTTTGAGTGAACTCGTTAGTTCAGCGAGGGACGTTTTGAGCTCATTCATCTCAGTTTTGCCAACGCATTTGAGTGCCGTGATGACCGATAGAGCATCGGTGAATATCACGACCTTGTTGCGTGTAGTGTTTCTTCTCTCAAAGATCATTTCGGCCGCCTTTTGATTGCCTCTGCCTCAGCTCGGTAGTTATTCGAGTATTTGCCAGTTGCAATTTAATATCGTTCATATCATGTTCATTATTTTACATTTTTTGTTAGCATTTCTTTTAATATCGTTCATATCATGTTCATTATTTTACATTTTTTGTTATCATTTCTTTTAATATCGTTCATATCATGTTCATTATTTTACATTTTTTGTTAGCATTTCTTTTAATATCGTTCATATCATGTTCATTATTTTACATTTTTTGTTAGCAGTTCTTTTAATATCGTTCATATCATGTTCATTATTTTACATTTTTTTTTAGCAGTAAACTGAGATATTCAAAACAGACAATCAATGTTCATGGGCGTCAAATATTGATGGGGCAAGTTCCTTCCCACCTAGAAAATAACTTTTTGATAAAACATTGGGATTAACTGTTGCTAGCTAGCTATAATAAATTAATATTTCTAAACATGGAGTTGACAAATGAAATTTGATATGTTGCTAGCTAGCTATATGAAATTAATATTTCTAAACATGGAGTTGACAAATGAAATTTGATATGTTGCTAGCTAGCTATAATAAATTAATATTTCTAAACATGGAGTTGACAAATGAAATTTAATATGTTGCTAGCTAGCTATAAGAAATTAATATTTCTAAACATGGAGTTGACAAATGAAATTTAATATGTTACTAGCTAGCTATATAAAATTAATATTTCTAAACATGGAGTTGACAAATGAAATTTGATATGTTGCTAGCTAGCTATATAAAATTAATATTACTAAACATGGAGTTGACAAATGAAATTTGATATGTTGCTAGCTAGCTATAAGAAATTAATATTTCTAAACATGGAGTTGACAAATGAAATTTAATATGTTGCTAGCTAGCTATAAGAAATTAATATTTCTAAACATGGAGTTGACAAATGAAATTTAATATGTTACTAGCTAGCTATATAAAATTAATATTTCTAAACATGGAGTTGACAAATGAAATTTGATATGTTGCTAGCTAGCTATATAAAATTAATATTACTAAACATGGAGTTGACAAATGAAATTTGATATGTTGCTAGCTAGCTATAAGAAATTAATATTTCTAAACATGGAGTTGACAAATGAAATTTGATATGATGCTAGCTAGCTATAAGAAATTAATATTTCTAAACATGGAGTTGACAAATGAAATTTAATATGTTACTAGCTAGCTATATAAAATTAATATTTCTAAACATGGAGTTGACAAATGAAATTTGATATTTGCTAGTAGCTATATAAAATTAATATTACTAAACATGGAGTTGATAAATGAAATTTAATTTGTTGCTAGCTAGCTATAATAAATTAATATTTCTAAACATGGAGTTGACAAATGAAATTTGATATGTTGCTAGCTAGCTATAATAAATTAATATTTCTAAACATGGAGTTGACAAATGAAATTTAATATGTTGCTAGCTAGCTATAAGAAATTAATATTTCTAAACATGGAGTTGACAAATGAAATTTAATATGTTACTAGCTAGCTATATAAAATTAATATTTCTAAACATGGAGTTGACAAATGAAATTTGATATGTTGCTAATAGCTATAAGAAATTAATATTTCTAAACATGGAGTTGACAAATGAAATTTAAAATGAATATCGTCTTCTTGTAGCGGGTCTGAAGCTGAATAATTGTCTTAATTGCACCGGGTTTACCTTATAGGATTCGGTTCCTCTCTGCAGAAATAGCACATCACCTGCCGAGAGTATTGCACAAAGTATAAACTCCGTAGCTCCAGAAACAATTCTAGGGATCTCTGGAAAAAACTGTACCCGTGAACAGAACGGCGCAGTCCGGATTTGGACTCACGACCTTTCAAACGCAGGGCACAGGACACAGGGACCACCTGCTCTTCTTCATTTCCGCGTAGTAAACTGTGGGCGTCTGTAGCTTAAGTAGTGTTGAGCTTGTACATAACCTAAGAGTACCTGGTTCAAACTCCGCGGCGGGAAGTTTGAAAACAAACTTGCTTCTGTGGGATTTTTACGAAAGATAAAAAAGACGTCACCGTTCAGAAAGCAATGGCAAACTACTAAACGTATAAGTGGTGCCTAGAAAATCAACGACTCCTTTACTGTGATTGATGGCTACGTGTTATAAAGGATATGCCACAATTTTAATTTTTCAAACTACCAATTGAATTTTCTTAATTACCCCCATCCCACCACCTTCACTTCCATTTCCCTTGAAAAATGTATGTCGACGCCCATGTTAATGTTACTTATAAATAAAATATAATTTGACTGAAGATCATCTAAATGTATGTCGACGCCCATGTTAATGTTACTTATAAATAAAATATAATTTGACTGAAGATCTTCTAAATGTGTGTCGACGCCCATGTTAATGTTATTTATAAATAAAATATAATTTGACTGAAGATCTTCTAAATGTATGTCGACGCCCATGTTAATGTTACTTATAAATAAAATATAATTTGACTGAAGATCTTCTAAATGGAAAGTAACAAATATATATTTAGTCATTTGGTTTGTCTATTGTTAGTTAGGCTGATAGCAGAAGTTGTATTGTTCGTCTGACGGGACGTAGAGACAGAACCAGTATAGTTGGAACTTCTGAAATGCTTGATTGAAAGAAAGGAGAACACAGATGAATACGTCAATTATAGTCAATTGTTTCTCCTGCTCTCATTACCACGTCATCACTCTGGCAATCCCTGCTTCTACAGTACCCGAGGGAGATCACAAGGGCCGCCCAGCTACCAAGACGGCATCTGTCGATTTAGCACGACAACGGTAGCAAGACTGGAGAAGGCTGTAATCACATTTTTGATATTTGTAAAGATTTGCATGTGTGCTGGTATTAATTCTTTTTTATTTCAAATTTATTTACAACATTTATTTGATGCGTACATTCTTGGTATATTGGACATGTGACAGGAAATGAAATCTGGTACAGCAGAAGTCAATAGGTCAGAACAGGAAGTGACCTCTAACCTCATAGAGCTATTCAGTTGACAATAACAGAGAAATATGAATACAATCAATGTCGATGCAATCACTGCGCCTCGATTTGTGATATGTAACTTTTTATTTCATATTGATTATTGGTTATTGAACTGACATCACAACATTTCTGGCAGACCCATAGGTGCTCAGCCTCCCAAACAGATGTCGAAAGGTATGCATACTGATTACTGATGGTTCCGGTGGTTTGCTGGTTAAATACACTTCTCTCTCTCCCACAAGCATCCAGCTCTACTTGTTTTTCCCCTTCAAAATCGTGGCATATTCTTCATATGTCGTTACCATCAACCACAATAAACGAGTCGTTGATTTTCTAGGCAAAACTTTTGAGTTCAGTAGTTGGCAATTGCTTTCTGAACGGTGAAATCTATTTTTACCATTCGTAAAAATCCACGCGAACTAATTTGCCCCCAAACTGCCCATAACAAAGTTTGAACCAGGTACTCTTGGGATGTGATCCAGCTCACTACCGTTTAAGCTACAGACGCTCGTCATCTACACCGTGTAATTCTAAACTCTCTAAATAGCAGCTAAAATATGTGATTTTTAACTTGGTAATCACTACTATCATTACTTAGTTAAACCCTGTTTGTAATATGTCAAGTCATCTTCTTGTTGTTTTGTGTAGTTGAGTCTTCATGATTTCATCTGTGCGCTTGCTTTGTTTATGTTTTGTGTAGTTGAGTCTTCATGATTTCATCTGTGCACTTGCTTTGTTTATGTTTTGTGTAGTTGAATCTTCATGATTTCATCTGTGCACTTGCTTTGTTTATGTTTTGTGTATTTGAGTCTTCATGATTTCATCTGTGCGCTTGCTTTGTTTATGATGCTGCTCAAATATAGTTAACAAAATGGATTGCTCTCAAGACAAACGCCCTGGGTGCTTAGTTTCTGTTAGAAAATGGCCAGCTAGGTCGCGAAGTCGTCGTATTAAAACACGACAATTTAATCAAGCAGCTCCCCCTTTTGTTCATATCAGCGATTATTTGATGTTCTTGATGTTCTTGATGTTCTTGATGTTCTTGATGTTCTTGATGCTCCTGATGTTCTTCATGCTCTTGATGTGAACAAGAAATTACATGAACTCAGAAATCAATTTATACTGTATTTATATACACTCAGAAGTCATGTACAACATATACACTCAGAAGTAGCTATACAATCAGAGATCTTATTACACTGCAGATATACACACAAAAAGTCATGCAAAGATACACACACATAAGTCATGCAAAGATACACACACATAAGTCATACAAAGATACCCATACATAAGTCATGCAAAGATACCCATACATAAGTCATGCAAAGATACCCATACATAAGTCATGCAAAGATACTCATACATAAGTCATGCAAAGATACACATACATAGGTCATGCAAAGATACACACACATAAGTCATACAAAGATACCCATACATAAGTCATGCAAAGATACACATACATAGGTCATGCAAAGATACACACACATAAGTCATACAAAGATACCCATACATAAGTCATGCAAAGATACACATACATAGGTCATGCAAGACTGTAGATATACTTTCCAAAATTACGTAATATTGTAGACAGCATAAAAGCAACGAGTATAGATATGTGAGATTGAGTTATGGAGTTCTGAGTTCTATCGGAGACGAACGATAAATCTTTGATTCTTTTGAGCGGCTAAGGAGCACACATCATATAGTATTTCCTTCGCCATAACGTCGTTCTCATCACAGACCACCTGAAATGCTCTTTGTCTCTAGCAAGTTTCTCTACCTACGTTAACACTCTTTGTCTCTAGCAAGTTCCTCTACCTTCGTTAACGCTCTTTGTCTCTAGCAAGTTCCTCTACCTTCGTTAATGCTCTTTGTCTCTAGCAAGTTCCTCTACCTTCGTTAACGCTCTTTGTCTCTAGCAAGTTCCTCTACCTTCGTTAACGCTCTTTGTCTCTAGCAAGTTTCTCTACCTACGTTAACACTCTTTGTCTCTAGCAAGTTCCTCTACCTTCGTTAACGCTCTTTGTCTCTAGCAAGTTCCTCTACCTTCGTTAATGCTCTTTGTCTCTAGCAAGTTCCTCTACCTTCGTTAATGCTCTTTGTCTCTAGCAAGTTCCTCTACCTTCGTTAACGCTCTTTGTCTCTAGCAAGTTCCTCTACCTTCGTTAATGCTCTTTGTCTCTAGCAAGTTCCTCTACCTTCGTTAACGATATGTTTATCACCATCATCCTCAGTTCTTGTTGCATCCTTGGGAGCATAAGACATAAACAAACATTTTCCACTTAATTTGATTTTGTGATTTTATTTCTTCCTCTCAAACCTAGTCTTATGCATGTCCAAGAGTTCTGCATTAAAATTCCTACTCCATGTGCTTCTATGTCTCTCTTTTTCCCCACCGTCTTCATGATGTCTACTGCACTGAAGTTCTTGGCCGACTTTCTTTTCGCATCATGGAAACATATCCAATCCATCGTTCAGGGTTCTCTTGAAATAAATAATGCACTCGGGAATATATCGACGCGGCCCGGATCCGAACCCACGAGCTTGGGAACTCAAGACAACGACTCAACCACTAAGCCACAGAGACAACCACAGATTATATAACCACTAAGCCACAGAGACAACCACAGATTATATAACCACTAAGCCACAGAGACAACCACAGATTATATAACCACTAAGCCACAGCGACAACCACAGATTAGATAACCACTAAGCCACAGAGACAACCACAGATTAGATAACCACTAAGCCACAGAGACAACCACAGATTAGATAACCACTAAGCCACAGAGACAACCACAGATTAGATAACCACTAAGCCACAGAGACAACCACAGATTAGATAACCACTAAGCCACAGAGACAACCACAGATTAGATAACCACTAAGCCACAGAGACAACCACAGATTAGATAACCACTAAGCCACAGAGACAACCACAGATTATATAACCACTAAGCCACCGAGACAACCACAGATTATATAACCACTAAGCCACAGAGACAACCACAGATTAGATAACCACTAAGCCACAGAGACAACCACAGATTAGATAACCACTAAGCCACAGAGACAACCACAGATTAGATAACCACTAAGCCACAGAGACAACCACAGATTAGATAACCACTAAGCCACAGAGACAACCACAGATTAGATAACCACTAAGCCACAGAGACAACCACAGATTAGATAACCACTAAGCCACAGAGACAACCACAGATTAGATAACCACTAAGCCACAGAGACAACCACAGATTATATAACCACTAAGCCACAGAGACAACCACAGATTAGATAACCACTAAGCCACAGAGACAACCACAGATTAGATAACCACTAAGCCACAGAGACAACCACAGATTAGATAACCACTAAGCCACAGAGACAACCACAGATTATATAACCACTAAGCCACAGAGACAACCACAGATTAGATAACCACTAAGCCACAGAGACAACCACAGATTAGATAGAGGCCTCAACCTTCATTTTCCTACTAGAAGCAGAAGTGTTTCCATTAGAATGGAGACGACTCTTCAAAGTACAATACTCCCACGTGGTGCTGGGACCACAAGGAAGCAAGAATAGTACCACTATTACCTACAAGGTATGTCGTAAGAGGTGACTGATGTAGGACCTAGGAAAGCTACCTTAGTAAATAAAAGCATTTCAGAAATCGGATGTTCTAGCCTACTTGTAGGTGCACAGCTGGCACAATGTATAAGCGCTTTTAGGCTCAGATCACATACAGTTCACACAGAGTGGTTAACAGGTGGTCGATATGAAGTGTTCAAAGAAGAAAAGTACAATAGACAGACAACCACAACTGCTCATCAGAAAAATTATGGCTGATGCAAAAGAAAATTGTCAATTGTTTTCCGTGAATTTGTTTGTGCATGTGTGTGTTAGTCTAACTGATCTCCTGCTCTTTCTGGTATATTCGTTATTTCTTGTAATAACTTCTGTTCAAACGTCATGTCAAAGTGACAGAAGTCATAACACTCAACCCGCCCATCTGCAAGTCTTGACCTCTTGCATGCACGCGCATTGGAAGGGTCAATTGTTGTGACCTGCAATTAGAATAGAAAGATGAGCTCGCTACTCGCGTACACTTTGAGTTCCCTGTTTCTATCTGCATGCAGATTTCATATCAAGTATTTCTGATTCATCAAAAACCGATTCCAACCTCGTTATTCTCAAGTAACTACATCGTTTTGTTATATAATAATCACAGAGATGATAGAAATATATGAGTGTCGATGTGGCGTAAAGTTAGAGTTCTCGTCTCTCGTTTCAAAGGTACTCGGTTCGCTCCCTCGTAGAGCCATCGAGATATTTTCCCAGAGACCCCTGATCTCAGTGTAGGTGAGTGCCCGTGTGGTCCTTCAACTTTCCCCTCTAATAAGGCTTTGATCAATGTGTCATATCTCTTTTATGTGTCCACAATATTTTTATTTTATTTTAATTTAGTAATTCTTTCTTGAAGAACTGGAAGAAGTTTGTTGAAGACCTGTGCTCCGTTGGGAGTTGAAAGGTGAAGAAGAAGACGGCAAGAGAGAGGAAGAACTGGAAGAAGTTTGTTGAAGGCCTATGCTCCGTTGGGAGTTGAAAGGTGAAGAAGAAGAGGGATTCTTTCTTTATATCTAATTTGTCTTGAAATTGTTTTTTATTTGCATGTTTTTAATTCTATCAAATACGACATATAATTCTACATATTAACATCTCAATGATATTCATTCTGCTATGTCATTATACCTGGTTTCCCATGCTTTTTTGTTCAAGTTCGCCTTCCTATATAGGACCACTCAAAAAATGGAGCTTAGGAAGTCCATCACCCTATGCGAACCGGAACCCATTTAGCCATTAACCTCACGGTCAAAGATACCCGGTCTACACCAAGTCTAAAGCTTGTGTAATTGTCCATGATTAACATGCTTGGAAAATCCAAGGTTCAAGGCTAGCTCAGGCCAAAAATGTTTGATGTACGATTGGACTACAAGAAACCCTGATCCTTGACTTGGGGATCTAAATTACAAGAACCTCTTAAGTCAGTGTAAGGTTCACCTGAATATCGAGTGACACTGGTGATAAGGAATGCAATCATTCACGCAAAAATCAGTCAGAGGTGACATATTAGATGTCATGACTACACTTCAATGTCTTAATTACTGACAGTAACTTTAGAATATTTTATTTTGTCAGGGGCATCATCTTTGGTTTCTTTAAATTTAGGAAAATGTTCTATTGAATTATTGAGATTATTTGAATTGAGAATTGTCATCTGAGTTGTGGAAAATAAACAACTAATATTAGAATGTTGTAGTTGCTTTTTTTATCTGCAACATTTTTGTATAATATTGCAATCGTAAGCAGTAAAGACATTTACACAGATATAATACGAATGTTGGAGCGCAGCCACCCTCAAAGACATTTACAAAACCATAATAGGGATGTTGAAGTGCAGATACACTCAAAGACATTACTCTAAAAGTGTGGAAGTGCAGACACACTCAAAGACATTACTCTAAAAGTGTGGAAGTGCAGACACATTCAAAGACATTACTCTAAAAGTGTGGAAGTGCAGACACACTCAAAGACATTACTCTAAAAGTGTGGAAGTGCAGACACACTCAAAGACATTACTCTAAAAGTGTGGAAGTGCAGACACATTCAAAGACATTACTCTAAAAGTGTGGAAGTGCAGACACACTCAAAGACATTACTCTAAAAGTGTGGAAGTGCAGACACATTCAAAGACATTACTCTAAAAGTGTGGAAGTGCAGACACTCTAAAAGACATTACTCTAAAAGTGTTGAAGTGCAGACACTCTAAAAGACATTACTCTAAAAGTGCTGAAGTGCAGACACTCTAAAAGACATTACTCTAAATGTGTAGAAGTGCAGACACTCTAAAAGACATTACTCTAAAAGTGCTGAAGTGCAGAAGAAAACAAATTGCTAATAATACACTAAAAGTGTCGAAGTACAGACACACTAAAAGTGTCGAAGTACAGACACACTAAAAGTGTCGAAGTACAGAAGAAAACAAATTGCTAATAATACTCTAAAAGTGTTGAAGTACAGAAGAAAATAAATTGCTAATAATACTCTAAAAGTGTCGAAGTACAGATAGTCTAAAAGTGTCGAAGTACAGACACACTAAAAGTGTCGAAGTACAGAAGAAAACAAATTGCTAATAATACTCTAAAAGTGTCGAAGTACAGATAGTCTAAAAGTGTCGAAGTACAGACACACTAAAAGTGTCGAAGTACAGACACACTAAAAGTGTCGAAGTACAGAAGAAAACAAATTGCTAATAATACACTAAAAGCGTTGAAGTGCAGAAGAAAACAAATTGCTAATAATACTCTAAAAGTGTTAAGTGCAGATAGTCTAAAAGTGTTGAAGTACAGACACACTAAAAGTATTGAAGTACAGAAGAAAACAAATTGCGAATAATACTCTAAAAGTGTCGAAGTACAGACACACTAAAAGTGTCGAAGTACAGAAGAAAACAAATTGCTAATAACACACTAAAAGCGTTGAAGTGCAGAAGAAAACAAATTGCTAATAATACTCTAAAAGTGTTAAGTGCAGATAGTCTAAAAGTGTCGAAGTACAGAAGAAAACAAATTGCTAATAATACTCTAAAAGTGTTAAGTGCAGATAGTCTAAAAGTGTCGAAGTACAGAAGAAAACAAATTGCTAATAATACTCTAAAAGTGTTGAAGTACAGAAGAAAACAAATTGCTAATAATACACTAAAAGTGTTGAAGTACAGACACACTAAAAGTGTCGAAGTACAGACACACTAAAAGTGTCGAAGTACAGAAGAAAATAAATTGCTAATAATACTCTAAAAGTGTTGAAGTACAGAAGAAAACAAATTGCTAATAATACTTTGTCAAAGTCAACAAAAGAGAGTTCTACTCATTATTTATCATTTTAAAACTGTCAATGAATGAGCTAAATAAGCACATAACATACACTCTTATTCTCACTCTTCAACACAAGCGCGCTCACACAGCTGACACAAACAGCAACAAAAATAAGCAACATTTGTTGTTAAGTTATTTCAAGATTTTGCAAAAAGTTTCCAACAAGGGAATGAACAACATAAAATGTCAAACTAAGTGGGATCTATGTCTGTTCATATCTGAAACGAAACGAAATGCCGACAGAACATATAACACCAGTACGTCATCCAAATACAAGTGAAAGAAAAAAAAAATATCTGGAAAGGAAACTATTAGCTTTCTCTCATGGGAGTTCTCAACGTTTGCTAATGTCTAAACCTTCACTCACGCGCTAACTCATCTCTTCTGGGACATAGAGACATTCTGGAAAATTTTGTGTCTCGGAATTCTGAAAGGACCAGAGAGTGCCGTCTGCCCATATCCTGAAGTAGAGTTGCCTTTCCCTCGTTCAAATCCCTACACTCCAAACAATTTCAGCTTTTAGATATCACGTTTCTACATCGATCCAACTGACGCGGACAATCGCAGGCTGCTTCAGTGCGCTCAAATCGTAATAAACTCCGCCTTTTCTTCAGAGATCGGGTATCTTCTTATTTCCTGAAAACGGAGAACCACGCCCATCGTGTTGTTAAATGACTAGAGATACAAGTAACGGCGCCCAATGAAATCTCACTCGTTCTTTGATCGTATATGACCAAATCAATACTGGTTCTCAACGTGTATAGCCTCTATGATTGGCTAGTGAACACCAAATGAAGAAATAGGTTTAAGTAGGATGATGTCAACGCGTAAAGACACAAAATGTCATTACTTTTTTTAATTCTGAGTAGTCGAACAATTCATTGTCCCATTTGCTCGACATTTTTTCCCGACCAGTAAACAATGTTGACTATTCGAGTACCATTCATTCGCATTGTATCAACGTAATCGAGTAGCGACATATCTCTGATAGTAAATATCATCTATAAGCGATACTGGAATAACGATATTGTGTTTGCCTTTTGCTTGAAGCCAATCATCAAATATTTAGTCCAAGATAATTTTCTTTTCTAAGAAATTGTGTTGACTGGTAAACAAATACAATTCCTGTCAAATATTACTGAAAGTGTGCTCAAGACAATTCTGGTGTGTTTTTTAAGGGCTACAATTTGACTGTTTATATTTGATAAGTAGGGATGAACATAAAAGAAATATTTTAATGGAATAACTTTGTCTAAATTAAGACGAAACTGTTGTCTTGACAATAGAAAAACTTGATAGTATTTTACTGTTCTCATCTGCTGTCAATATTAGTGCCAAAATTGTGTTCCCGGGAATGATGGAGGAGCAACGAGTGCCGAGTGATGATCGAGAGAAACGAAAATGTGAGGATTTTAACAATTTTTATTCCTTAGACCTCGGTCATGGAGGATTAAATAACCATGTGTCCATCTCCGATCATACAGGTAGGTCAAATTCACAATATTTAATCATTAATGTAGTTTTATTACAGCCGCAGTAGCGTAGTTGTTAGTAAATTCGCTTCTTACTAGCGAGGCTTGGGTTCAATTCAACAGTGGAATATTTGTCCTGACGTAATGGCTCTTGCTTGATCCAGCCTCAGTTGGGTACCAGGAAAGGCAGTGGAAGTTAAGGCGGCCGACGTGATGTTGACTACCTCACTCATCTTGTGTCGATGGTCAATGAAAGATACGGATCTTCCACATTATTCCCCAATATACCTCTTGGTACCACGACACTGGGTTAACAACCCGGTAACAATGTGCTGACAAAATAAGAAGATACCTCTTGGTACCACAACACTGAGTTAGCAACCCGGTAACAATGTGCTGACAAAATAAGAAGATACCTCTTGGTACCACAACACTGAGTTAGAACCGGTAACAGTCGTATCTCTTCATTGTTTACTTTCTGTCTCATACTTCCCCGATACGATAGACAACAGCCGTACTTCCCCGACACGATAGACAACAGTCGTACGTATCTCTTCATTGAGTTTGTTTCCGTCTCATACTTCCCCGATACGATAGACAACAGCCGTACTTCCCCGACACGATAGACAACAGTCGTACGTATCTCTTCATTGAGTTTGTTTCCGTCTCATACTTCCCCGATACGATAGACAACAGCCGTACTTCCCCGACACGATAGACAACAGTCGTACGTATCTCTTCATTCAGTTTGTTTCCGTCTCATACTTCCCCGATACGATAAACAACAGCCGTACTTCCCCGACACGATAGACAACAGTCGTACGTATCTCTTCATTGAGTTTGTTTCCGTCTCATACTTCCCCGACACGATAGACAACAGCCGTACTTCCCACACGATAGACAACGTCGTACGTATCTCTTCATTGAGTTTGTTTCCGTCTCATACTTCCCCGATACGATAGACAACAGCCGTACTTCCCCGACACGATAGACAACAGTCGTACGTATCTCTTCATTGAGTTTGTTTCCGTCTCATACTTCCCCGATACGATAGACAACAGCCGTACTTCCACCCCGATAGACAACAGTCGTACGTATCTCTTCATTGAGTTTGTTTCCGTCTCATACTTCGCCCGATAGACAACAGCCGTAGTTCCCAACACGATAGACAACAGTCGTACGTATCTCTTCATTGAGTTTGTTTCCGTCTCATACTTCCCCGATACGATAGACAACAGCCGTACTTCCCACACACGATAGACAACAGTCGTACGTATCTCTTCATTGAGTTTGTTTTCCATCTGGTTTCAGACAAATAATAAAATCTTTAACAGATTGTATAACAAAATCTTCAATGTTAAAAATGAATTTAAAACAAAAGGGCAAGAATTGCATGTCTTCATTGTACTGGGTTTCCCCGTATGGTTTGATCACTTTCCGGAGAAACAGCAAGCTCGATAGCTACAGAAAATATTGTACAAAGCACAACCTCACAGCTCCAACAAGAATTCTCCATGGATCTCCAGAAAGAAATGTCATCATTAACTGAACGAGGTGGTCAGTTCGAACTCACCAGCGTTAAAGCATATGATAAGTTTCTTTAACCATTTCAACACAGAGACCCCTTCAAATGTTATCAAATTATTTAACATTTCTTGTTCATACAATAGAGTAAGTTACTTTATCAATATTTTATATTCATCTCTTTCTTCTATATATATATGTATGTATATGTGTGTATGTACACTTCTTTTAATATTTCAATCTCTATTCAATCTCAAGCAATAATACTTTATCAATATTTTATATTCATCTCTTTCTTCTATATATATATGTATGTATGTACACATCTTCTAATATTTCAATCTCAAGCAATCAATTGTTATATGTACTTCTTCTAATATTTCAATCTCAAGCAATCAATTGTTATATGCACTTCTTCCAATATTTCAATCTCAAGCAATCAATTGTTATATGCACTTCTTCTAATATTTCAATCTCAAGCAATCAATTGTTATATGCACTTCTTCCAATATTTCAATCTCAAGCAATCAATTGTTATATGCACTTCTTCTAATATTTCAATCTCAAGCAATCAATTGTTATATGCACTTCTTCTAATATTTCAATCTCAAGCAATCAATTGTTATATGTACTTCTTCCAATATTTCAATCTCAAGCAATCAATTGTTATATGTACTTCTTCTAATATTTCAATCTCAAGCAATCAATTGTTATATGTACTTCTTCTAATATTTCAATCTCAAGCAATCAATTGTTGTATGCACTTCTTCTAATATTTCAATCTCAAGCAATCAATTGTTATATGTACTTCTTCTAATATTTCAATCTCAAGCAATCAATTGTTATATGCACTTCTTCTAATATTTCAATCTCAAGCAATCAATTGTTATATGTACTTCTTCCAATATTTCTTCTCTATTCAATCTCAGTGTGGCGTCTGTGGCCTAGGGGTTAGTGACTCTGTCTATTAACCCCGACGTTCTGATTTCGAATCACGCTGCGGACAGTTTGCTGGCAAATTGTTTCCGTTGATTTTAACAAAGGACGATGGCGCCACCCGTTCAGAAAGCAATGGCAAACTACTGAACGTATAAGTGGTGCCTAGAAAATCAACGACTTGTTTACTGTGGTTGATGGCTACGTCCTTTGGGATATGCCACGATTTTCATTTTCATTCAATCTCAAGGACTAGTCTTTGTGATTTCTATGTTCATTGTTTATTGTTCCTTTGAACATCACCTTCAATGTACATCGGAAATGTGCCCTATAATTACTCTGATTTTCTGCCAAGTATGTATTTCAGTTTGTTGAGACCAACAACTTCCGTTCTGTGTTGACTGATATCTTCTTCTTTCTTCTTTACGTTCGTTCTTTACGAGCAATTTTAATCACTCTTTGTGATATGTATAATCTTTGCCAAGAACGTGTATACGTTGCACATTGGTTCAGTACGCCCTAAACGCATAGACTTCTACACGTTTAGGACATGTGCATCCGATTTCAGCCAAAACCTCCTTTAGTCGTCTCTTACGACATTGGTTACACCCAAATTTGGGCCCAGTAACCACTCGGACGAGATTGATGTATCTACTGGGGTTTCTCTCGGGGTTTTCCCGTCTTACCGCAGATGTCAGTATGCCAACCTTACTGGGCTTTCTCTCGGGGTTTCCGTCTTTACCGCAGATGTCAGTATGCTAACTTACTAAGAGGGTCTCTGTGTCTAAGTGGTTAAGCCCTTTGCCTTGTGAGTCGAAGGTCGTGGGTTCGAGTCCGGACCGCGCCATTCTGTTCACGAGTGCAGTTGTTTTCCAGAGACCCCTAGAATTGTTGCTGGAGCTACGGAGTTCGTGCTTTGTGCAATACTCTCGGCAGGTGACGTGCCATTTCTGCGGAGAGGGGCCGAGCCGTATAGGTAAAACCGGTGCGATGAAGTTAATCCTTCGAGTTTAAAACCCTTTATGTCTAACTTACTCAACCGAAATAGAGAATACGCGTTATTTTCTTCTTTGAAATCTTTAGAGCGTATACTTTCTCTTATTATTTATATGTCATATTTGTTTGAGATTTATATCTCGTCAAAAATTATACCTACTTTGCGCTCTCGTAGTTTACATTGTTTAAGATGGTAGATTTGTACATTTATAGAATTGTCGCTGGAGCTACGGAGTTCATGCTTTGTACAATACTCTCGGTAAATGGCGCACAATTTCCGCAGACAGGGACGGAGTAATATGGGGAAACCCGGTGTAATGCAGACAACTCTTCGTCTTTAGACCCTTGATATCCAATTTAAGATAGGAAAGTTGTGCCAGACATATCCATTTTGAGCATGTATTTACGTTGTTTTTGTCGTTCAAGTTTCTGTGTTACATTTTTATTTGAGCAAATGTTAGTTCCGCTGACGATCGTATGAATTTTGTATTTATTTTTCTGCAATGACAGTATTTGAAAGTAATTTGTAATATGTAAGGCTTCAAAGTATTTGAAAGTAATTTGTAATATTTAAGGCTTGATAGTATTTGAAAGTAATTTGTAATATTTAGGACGTTACAGTATTTGAAAGTAATTTTTAATAGTTAGGACGTGACAGTATTTGAAAGTAATTTCTAATATTTAAGGCTTGACAGTATTTGAAAGTAAGTTGTAATAGTTAGGACATGACAGTATTTGAAAGTAATTTGTAATTATGGAAATTACCTATCTTGAAACTAATCTGTAAGGTTAAAAATGTCAAAAAATGAAAGCAATTTATGTTAGATAGTGACACAATGTGAAAGCAATTTCTAATTTTGTTGGTGAGAGTGTAGAAGTAATGTATAATGTTACACAGTCACAAAATATGAAAGTACAGTATAATGTTACACAGTCATAGAATATGAAAGTAATCTTAATGTTATACAGACATAGAATATGAAAGTACAGTATAATGTTACACAGTAACAGAATGTAAAAGTAATGTATAATGTTACAAACTCACAGAATATGAAAATAATCTTAATATTACACAGACATAGAATATGAAAGTAATATATAATGTTACAAACTTACAGAATATAAAAGTAATCCTAATGTTACAAACTCACAGAATATAAAAGTAATCCTAATGTTACAAACTCACAGAATGTGAAAGTAATGTATAATGTTACACAGACATAGAATATGAAAGTAATATATAATGTTACAAGCTCACAGAATATAAAAGTAATCCTAATGTTACAAACTCACAGAATATGAAAGTAATCCTAATGTTACAAACTCACAGAATGTGAAAGTAATGTATAATGTTACACAGACATAGAATATGAAAGTAATATATAATGTAGCAAGTAGCTGGTTTGTACAGAAGTTTCTAATTTTAGAAAGTCACAAGATTTCAATGTAGTTTTCACCTCTGAGGTCAGAGAATGCCCGCCTGTAATGGCGGGGATACTGATAAAAGGAAAGCAGATCTTCACGCAAAGTCAATCAGATGTGCCATACCAGCCTACGCCTGAATTCATAACGGAAGAACGCAAGAAGAAGAAGAAGAATGTAGTTTCTAATTTTTATAGAGACCAGAATTTGACAACAATCTCTAATTTTAGTAAGTCCCGGAATTTGAAATTTTCTTGCAATTGTATACAATGACAGGATTTGAAAGTATTTATAAATATAATACAAAAATATTATTTGAAAGTAGTTATAAATATAATACAAAAATATTATTTGAAAGTAGTTATAAACATAATACAAAAATATTATTTGAAAGTAGTTATAAACATAATAATATTGCAAAAATAAAACAGTAATTGTAATAAAATAATATTATTTAAAAGTAAGTTATAATTGTAAATAATGCTAACATTTAAAAGTAGTTTATAATTGTGATATAATGATATTCTTTGTAAGTAGTTTATAATTGTAATATAACGATAGGATGAGATGATAATTATTACAGATCAAAGACAAGACGTGTCAGTCTACAGACAACTCTATGAACTCTTACGGCCAGATGACTTAGGTAAACATTCTGACATATCAGTCTACAGCCAACTATATGAACTCTTACGGCCAGATGACTTAGGTAAACATTCTAGGAAATAAATCCACAACCGTCACGTGACTTCGCATTCCAGTATTGTTGTATATAGACGAATTCATTCAAAAACGCAACATGCTAAATCAAGGTTATATTATGTAACAAGTTCAGTTTAACAATATGGAATATCAATATTATGAATATCTTTCATCAATAAATAACCTTAGACTCATAGACTTGAGTACAAATGCAAAAAAGCTTGTAGTGTTCTATCAAACATATATAAAATCCAGCCTCCACCCGCCCGCCCCTGCCCTCCCCTTCCCCTTCCCCCAAAAAAAAAACCTCAACTAGGTCAGGGTTTCCCGGTCAGTTATGCGGCCCAATATTAGAGCTGGCTGTGATCAGTCCCAATCTAAGTCAATGGGATTATGTACGTCTGTAATCATTAATTTAGGAAGAATATATTTCTTGGAAATGTTGAACATTTTAGACGAAGCACTCCTTGTTTAGAAGAGATTTAAAGTGATGTCTGTGGTTGAAAAGAGAAGAAAGGAAGAATTAGAAGAAAAAGAAAAAGGAAGAAATATGAATATAGAGTTATATGCCAATACTAGTGAGATATTGTGAAATACATCGTATCAAACACCAAATATGAATATAGAGTTATATGCCAAGACTAGTGAGATATTGTGAAATACATCGTATCAAACACCAAATATGAATATAGAGTTATATGCCAAGACTAGTGAGATATTGTGAAATACATCGTATCAAACACCAAATATGAATATAGAGTTATATGCCAAGACTAGTGAGATATTGTGAAATACATCATATCAAACACCAAATATGAATATAGAGTTATATGCCAAGACTAGTGAGACATTGTGAAATACATCATATCAAACACCAAATGTTCTGGACCGAAAGAAGCAATGTTCGCTGTGTTATTGTACGGAGGTGCGTCTGACCGAATGGACTAGTTCGCGGGCTCCTATTCGAGAGACCTGGGTTCGATCAAGAAGTTGTTTTCTGTCGGGGGAATAAAGAAAAAAATCATAACTTGAACAGTTTCCCGGTGATTGCACTATCCATGTAGCCATTACATTTCTCAGCTTTATATCTTCCCTGTCTTACGTCGCATTACATTTCTCAGCTTTATATCTTCCCTGTCTTACTTCGCATTACATTTCTCAGCTTTATATCTTGTCTGTCCTACGTCGCTCTAAATAGCGGTATTACAGACAGTAAGAGTTGAGACCAAACAAACAAGATTAGTTGTAAGGAGACCAAACAAACAAGATTAGTTGTAAGGAGACCAAACAAACAAGATTAGTTGTAAGGAGACCACACAAACAAGATTAGTTGTAAGGAGACCAAACAAACAAGATTAGTTGTAAGGAGACCAAACAAACAAGATTAGTTGTAAGGAGACCAAACAAACAAGATTAGTTGTAAGGAGACCAAACAAACAAGATTAGTTGTAAGGAGACCACACAAACAAGATTAGTTGTAAGGAGACCAAACAAACAAGATTAGTTGTAAGGAGACCACACAAACAAGATTAGTTGTAAGGAGACCAAACAAACAAGATTAGTTGTAAGGAGACCACACAAACAAGATTAGTTGTAAGGAGACCACACAAACAAGATTAGTTGTAAGGAGACCAAACAAACAAGATCACGTGTAAGGAGACCACAGAAACAAGATCACGTGTAAGGAGACCAAACAAACAAGATTAGTTGTAAGGAGACCACACAAACAAGATTAGTTGTAAGGAGACCAAACAAACAAGATTAGTTGTAAGGAGACCAAACAAACAAGATTAGTTGTAAGGAGACCACACAAACAAGATTAGTTGTAAGGAGACCAAACAAACAAGATCACATGTAAGGAGACCAAACAAACAAGATCACGTGTAAGGAGACCACACAAACAAGATTAGTTGTAAGGAGACCACACAAACAAGATTAGTTGTAAGGAGACCACACAAACAAGATTAGTTGTAAGGAGACCACACAAACAAGATTAGTTGTAAGGAGACCAAACAAACAAGATTAGTTGTAAGGAGACCAAACAAACAAGATCACGTGTAAGGAGACCACACAAACAAGATCACGTGTAAGGAGACCAAACAAACAAGATTAGTTGTAAGGAGACCAAACAAACAAGATTAGTTGTAAGGAGACCAAACAAACAAGATTAGTTGTAAGGAGACCAAACAAACAAGATTAGTTGTAAGGAGACCAAACAAACAAGATTAGTTGTAAGGAGACCAAACAAACAAGATTAGTTGTAAGGAGACCACACAAACAAGATTAGTTGTAAGGAGACCACACAAACAAGATTAGTTGTAAGGAGACCACACAAACAAGATTAGTTGTAAGGAGACCACACAAACAAGATTAGTTGTAAGGAGACCACACAAACAAGATTAGTTGTAAGGAGACCACACAAACAAGATTAGTTGTAAGGAGACCACACAAATAAGATTAGTTGTAAGGAGACCAAACAAACAAGATTAGTTGTAAGGAGACCAAACAAACAAGATTAGTTGTAAGGAGACCAAACAAACAAGATTAGTTGTAAGGAGACCACACAAACAAGATTAGTTGTAGGGGACCACACAAACAAGATCACGTGTAAGGAGACCACACAAACAAGATTAGTTGTAAGGAGACCACACAAACAAGATTAGTTGTAAGGAGACCAAACAAACAAGATTAGTTGTAAGGAGACCACACAAACAAGATTAGTTGTAAGGAGACCAAACAAACAAGATTAGTTGTAAGGAGACCAAACAAACAAGATTAGTTGTAAGGAGACCAAACAAACAAGATTAGTTGTAAGGAGACCAAACAAACAAGATTAGTTGTAAGGAGACCACACAAACAAGATTAGTTGTAAGGAGACCAAACAAACAAGATTAGTTGTAAGGAGACCACACAAACAAGATTAGTTGTAAGGAGACCAAACAAACAAGATTAGTTGTAAGGAGACCACACAAACAAGATTAGTTGTAAGGAGACCACACAAACAAGATTAGTTGTAAGGAGACCAAACAAACAAGATCACGTGTAAGGAGACCACAGAAACAAGATCACGTGTAAGGAGACCAAACAAACAAGATTAGTTGTAAGGAGACCACACAAACAAGATTAGTTGTAAGGAGACCAAACAAACAAGATTAGTTGTAAGGAGACCAAACAAACAAGATTAGTTGTAAGGAGACCACACAAACAAGATTAGTTGTAAGGAGACCAAACAAACAAGATCACATGTAAGGAGACCAAACAAACAAGATCACGTGTAAGGAGACCACACAAACAAGATTAGTTGTAAGGAGACCACACAAACAAGATTAGTTGTAAGGAGACCACACAAACAAGATTAGTTGTAAGGAGACCACACAAACAAGATTAGTTGTAAGGAGACCAAACAAACAAGATTAGTTGTAAGGAGACCAAACAAACAAGATCACGTGTAGAGACCAACAAACAAGATCACGTGTAGGAGACCAAACAAACAAGATTAGTTGTAAGGAGACCAAACAAACAAGATTAGTTGTAAGGAGACCAAACAAACAAGATTAGTTGTAAGGAGACCAAACAAACAAGATTAGTTGTAAGGAGACCAAACAAACAAGATTAGTTGTAAGGAGACCAAACAAACAAGATTAGTTGTAAGGAGACCACACAAACAAGATTAGTTGTAAGGAGACCACACAAACAAGATTAGTTGTAAGGAGACCACACAAACAAGATTAGTTGTAAGGAGACCACACAAACAAGATTAGTTGTAAGGAGACCACACAAACAAGATTAGTTGTAAGGAGACCACACAAATAAGATTAGTTGTAAGGAGACCAAACAAACAAGATTAGTTGTAAGGAGACCAAACAAACAAGATTAGTTGTAAGGAGACCAAACAAACAAGATTAGTTGTAAGGAGACCACACAAACAAGATTAGTTGTAAGGAGACCACACAAACAAGATCACGTGTAAGGAGACCACACAAACAAGATTAGTTGTAAGGAGACCACACAAACAAGATTAGTTGTAAGGAGACCAAACAAACAAGATTAGTTGTAAGGAGACCACACAAACAAGATTAGTTGTAAGGAGGCAGTACTATCAGAACTTTGGTGCAGTTAGTAAAACAATCATTTAAAATGTCAATGTGAAAGATATTGACTCCACATTGTCACATATAATAAACACACATCGTTAAGTAATCTCGGACAGTAAATGTCTCTGTATTGATTCCCACATTGTCACATGTAATAAACACACATCGTTAAGTAATCTCGGACAGTAAATGTCTCTGTATTGACCCCCATATTGTCACATGTAATAAACACACATCGTTAAGTAATCTCGGACAGTAAATGTCTCTGTATTGATTCCCACATTGTCACATGTAATAAACACACATCGTTAAGTAATCTCGGAGAATAAATGTCTCTGTATTGATTCCCATATTGTCACATATAATAAACACACATCGTTAAGTAATCTCGGACAATAAATGTCTCTGTATTGACCCCCATATTGTCACATATAATAAACACACATCGTTAAGTAATCTCGGACAGTAAATGTCTCTGTATTGATTCCCATATTGTCACATATAATAAACACACATCATTAAGTAATCTCGGACAGTAAATGTCTCTGTATTGACCCCCATATTGTCACATATAATAAACACACATCGTTAAGTAATCTCGGACAATAAATGTCTCTGTATTGACCCCCATATTGTCACATATAATAAACACACATCATTAAGTAATCTCGGACAATAAATGTCTCTGTATTGACCCCCATATTGTCACATATAATAAACACACATCGTTAAGTAATCTCGGACAATAAATGTCTCTGTATTGATTCCCATATTGTCACATATAATAAACACACATCATTAAGTAATCTCGGACAATAAATGTCTCTGTATTGATTCCCATATTGTCACATATAATAAACACACATCATTAAGTAATCTCGGACAGTAAATGTCTCTGTATTGACCCCCATATTGTCACATATAATAAACACACATCGTTAAGTAATCTCGGACAATAAATGTCTCTGTATTGACCCCCATATTGTCACATATAATAAACACACATCGTTAAGTAATCTCGGACAGTAAATGTCTCTGTATTGATTCCCATATTGTCACATATAATAAACACACATCGTTAAGTAATCTCGGAGAATAAATGTCTCTGTATTGATTCCCATATTGTCACATATAATAAACACATATCGTTAAGTAATCTCGGACAGTAAATGTCTCTGTATTGACCCCCATATTGTCACATATAATAAACACACATCGTTAAGTAATCTCGGACAGTAAATGTCTCTGTATTGATCCCCATATTGTCACATATAATAAACACACATCGTTAAGTAATCTCGGACAGTAAATGTCTCTGTATTGATTCCCATATTGTCACATATAATAAACACACATCATTAAGTAATCTCGGACAGTAAATGTCTCTGGAGTTCAGTGTAAACAAGTAACTAAATCTTCTTCTTCTTTCAACGCTCCATATCGACGACTTGTTAACCGTTCTTTGTGATTTGTATGTGATCTGAGCCTAAGAGCAATTGTACGTTGTGTCAGTAATCTACAAGTAGGCCAGGACATCCTATTTCTGCAACGCTTTTTATTTACTAGGGTAGCTTCCGTGTGCCCCTACCTCAGTCGCCGCTTACAACATAACATGTCGTGTAGATCGCAGTGTTACTATTCTTTGCTCTCATAGCGGACCTGGTAACACACGGGCGAGTAGCTAAATGAGACTTTTGACATGAAACAATATTTTACAAATGTGTAGTGTCACTTATTTTACACATGTGTAGTGTCACTTACATTACGCGTGTGCGAAATATGGATGTCATTTATTTCACATTTTTTAAGCAACAAACAAAATGATCCCACTTTAAACGACCTCTCAAGTAACGGGTCAAAGAGTAAGAGCTCATGTGCCACTGTATCAATGAAGAAGAAAAAGTCGACGACTGTATCTCATGAAATCAATCAGATCTGACATCATGATAAAGTAAAGCTCAGTAGATGTAGTACTATGAAGTTGGGCTTTCTGTTTGTCAAATCTTACTAGTAGCCACAGCTCTTCAATTCTAAGTTATAACATGGTATCATGCAGTGCTGTTCAGTGTTCTTATATGTTGGTGCGCATCTAAATCATGGTTGTGGGGGCGCGGGAGTCATGTGATGATTGTAATACTGCTACTGCTTCTTCTTCGAATGCTCCATATCGAACACGTGCTAAACCGCTCTGTGCGATTTGTAATTGATCTGAGCCTTAGAGCGATTGTATGTTGTGTCGTTATGTGCCTAAAAGTAGGCCAGCACATCCGATTTCTGCGAAGAGTTTTATTCCTTCCCTTCGTTCGCTTGAAATATGTCGATATATTCAATGTTGTCTCTTGTATGAACTTCACTATTTGTTGTAGCTCACACAGAGGTCCGTGTAGTTTTCTGTCGAGTACGATTTTTATTTACTAGCATAACTTCCCAGGGCCCCTACCTCAGTCGTCTCTAACGACATGCCTTTAGCTCAGGCGCCCCGAGCACCGCACTGGATATTGCTCGTGTAGAGAGAGACTAAGGGTACGAACTCAAACATTGTCGAATCGTTAAATAATAATATATTTGAACAATAATATGAAGAAATATTAGGTTAATCAACACTATGGTTCTAGGATTTGTCCCAACCTCAGTAGATATCAGTTATATGGAAACTATCATCATATCACTCTGGACATGTTCATAGATTCTTCGATCCCGTCTCAACAAATCATCCAGCGTCTAGCATCAAAACACGCCAGTTTGATGTTGATTAATCATTATGTTTGCATATTTGGTATGTCGTTTTTTTCGGGCAGTACCAATATCGACACCCATCTCTCTCAATCTGGTCAGAGAGTGGGACTCACAACCTTGAAACTCCTCTGTTCATAAAGACTCTCTCAATGCGTTAAGAATGTTATTTCGGTCCATTGCAGCTCGCTCTGATATCGTAGCCATGCCAGCCATTCGATCAGTTCGCTCATTACCCCTGACTCCCGCGTGTGCCCAGGGACAAAAATGAAGGTGATTTCTCTGATCCCTGTTGTTATAAAACAGTTCATCTCATGCGAACATTCCAGGAAATTAAACCACTCTTGTCACATGACCCTTGCATTATAGTAAACCACTCTTGTCACATGACCCTTGCATTATAGTAAACCACTCTTGTCACATGACCCTTGCATTATAGTAAACCACTCTTGTCACATGACCCTTGCATTATAGTAAACCACTCTTGTCACATGACCCTTGCATTATAGTAAACCACTCTTGTCACATGACCCTTGCATTATAGTAAACCACTCTTGTCACATGACCCTTGCATTATAGTAAACCACTCTTGTCACATGACCCTTGCATTATAGTATCGTTATATAAAGACGTTTTCATTTTAATAAAAAAACAACAGAACATTCAAGAACAAGGTTATATTATGTTATAAATTAAAGTTAATACTAAATAATACCAGCATTGTTAACTATTTTCATTAATAACTAGCAATGAACTCATAGACATTGTGTAAAATTACAATACATATTCGTTTTTCGATTTAGAAAATAAATAAAAGTAGCTCACATCAAAGGGAATTTCCCATTTCTGAACTGAGCTCAACGGTCCTATATTACCGGCGGCCGTGGATTGGTTTACATTTAACTACATCATTTAGTTGTTATTTCAAAGAAAATTTAATCTGATGATATCTAAGATCTGATATGATGATATCTAAGGTCTGATATGATGATATCCAAGATCTGATATATGGAAATCTATCCAAATTTGTAATATTATCTCTTTTATATCGATCTTGTGTTATTGCAACTTTCATTTCTATACAGACAACTATTACTTATATCTTCTATATGTTGTGTTATTGCAACTTTCATTTCTATACAGACAACTATTACTTATATCTTCTATATGTTGTGTTATTGCAACTTTCATTTCTATCAGACAACAATTACTTATATCTTCTATATGTTGTGTTATTACAATTTCATTATTATATCACTAGTTTTTTTTAATACTATATCATTATAAACCTGCCTTCCATCATGGGCATGCTCAGCAGTAGACGACTAAGATGGTTGGGGCATGTGAAAAGAATGGAAACTTGTCACATACCAAAACAAATGTTGTTTTGTGAACTTTCGGAGGGGAAGAGGCAGCCCACTGCTCAGATATAAAGATGTCTGCAAAGCCTCAATGAAAAACTTTTCTATAGATCCCAGCACGTGGGAAAAACTAGTTGATGACAGAGTTGTGTGAAAGCCATATTGCGAAAGGGCGCAGAGTTTTTTTAGTTTTTTTGCCGATGACGTGGCCATATTGAATTCAACCACACAAGCAACCCACAAACTAACGAGCAATCTTTGCACACTTGCAGAACAGGTTGGTCTCCAGATTAATTCTGCCAAGACCAAAATTATGGACCTCACAAACTCGACAGACAACATCGTAATAAATGGCCAAACACTGGAGAAAGTTGAACATTTTACATATTTGGGTAGTAAAGTGTCAAACAACGGAGACACGATGAAAGAAATAAACTCTCGTACTGCTATAGCAGCTAGTGCCTTCACTAAATTAACGAATATCTGGCAATCTCAAGACCTTAGTATATGCACAAAGTTAAATTATTTAGGTCATGTGTGATTCCTGTACTGACCTACGGTTGTGAAAGTTGGAAATCGACAAAGAAAATTGATAAGAAACTGGACAGCTTTGAGAATAAATGTCTACGAAAATTATTAAAAGTAAAATGGAGTGATTTCGTTTCTAACAACACAGTGAGAGATAGAACACACCAACAAACCGTATCAAATATTATAAGGAAACGAAGGTGGAAATATTTAGGTCATGTTCTTAGATCAGACGAAAAGAGACTAAATCGGCAAGTCCTTATGTGGTCACCAGTTGGGAAAAGAAAACGTGGAAGACCAAAGACCACTCTTCGAAGAACCATCCAACAAGAAAGTAAACTATTGGGATGTAAAACCATACAAGATCTCCAACTGCTAGCAAAGAACCGTATCACATGGAGATCTAAAACCTCTGCCCTATGTGCCGCCTTTGGCACGAAAGGAATAAACTAACTAACTATGTATGAGCTGAACGACAAGAGAGAAAAGCGGAATCAGAAGTTGTCACAGTAAAACACTTGCCAATTGACCGTCTGTAAAGACGAAAAAGGCCATGTTATATATGTATATTTATATATATCATCATTATATCACTAGTTATTTATGCTATATTATCATTATATCACTAGTTATTTATTTGATTTCATTATTATTATTTTCGCATTCTTCTTCTTCTTCTTCTTCGAACGCTCCATATCGACCACTGGCTAACCACTCTGTGATTTGTATGTCATCTGAGCCTAAGAGCGATTGTACGTTGTGTCAATTTTACGCCTACAAGTAAGCCAGCACATGCGATTTCTGTGATGCTTTTTATTTACTAGGGTAGCTTCCTAGGTCCTACATCAGTCGCCTCTTACGACATGCTTTGTAAATCGAGGTGGTACTATTCTTTGCTCTTCCTGCGGTCCCCGGCCCTACACAGACGATTTCCTATTAAAAAGCGTCAACGAAGGGAAGCAGTTAATTTTATGGTAAATAACAGGAATTTTATGTTAAATAGCAGGCTGAATACAAAGAAAAACAAAATTTTCCCACTGACCAAAAAAAAAAACCACCCAACAGTAAATTACTATCTATAGTGCAGACAGTAAAGCTGATCTGTACTCGTTTTTCCATGCGGACTTGGAAAATAGTTTAATCTTGTTGAGTCTCTCTCTCTTACTTACTTTCTCTGTAAAATTTGTTGTAAAAAACGAAATATAAGCTTCGTCCAGACGACGTCAAATAAAGACATCCTACAAGACATGAACATAGATAAACGTTGCTATGTAAACAGTGTTATGTCAAGGGAAAGTGACAAGACTTGAACATAGATAAACGTTGCTATGTAAACAGTGTTATGTCAAGGGAAAGTGACAAGACACGAACATAGATAAACGTTGCTATGTAAACAGTATTATTTCAAGGGAAAGTGGAATATTTTAGTCACTTTAAACGTGATATCATGTAGCTCATTCTTTCTGGAATGTGTTACATGGGACGACCAAATGAACGATGGCAACATGACATTAAGGAAACACATGAATGTGGAGGAAGTGGGAAAAATTACTAAGATAATTTTTCAGGTGGGCTGTGATTTTTTCCCCCTTCAGACGTAGTTTTAACGCCTAATATAGAACTTCAGTTTGATTTTTGCACGAAGGCTTGCTTAACTTATCACAAGTGTCCTTCGTCACTCAGATGACCCTTACTGTGACTTCAGAGATCCTTGTAATTTAGATTCAACTAAAGATTCAACAGAGATCCTTGTAATTTGTATTCAACTAAACATTCAACAGAGATCCTCGTAATTTAGATTCAACTAAAGATTCAACAGAGATCCTCGTAATTTAGATTCAACTAAAGATTCAACAGAGATCCTCGTAATTTAGATTCAACTTACGTTCTATATATTTAGTCATTTCTCAACTTTCGCTGGCGTATGTTGAAATGAAAATCCTGGCATATCCTTACAGGAAATAGCCATCAACCACAGTAAACGAGTCGATTTTTTATAAGCACCACTTATACGCTCAGTAGTTTGCCTTTGCTTTCTGATCGGCGAGGTCTATTTTTACCTTTCGTAAAAATCCCACGGAAACGACTTAGCTTCTAAATTTGCCCGCCGAGGAGTTTGAACCAAGTACGCTTGATATGCTGTGGTATTGTGAAGTTTTAAGATGTCTGTAACTCCGTCAATCCATCTTTTTCTTGGTCTGCCCCTTCCTCTTGATGATTGCATTTTCAGGTTGTACGCCCTTGCAATTGGCTTGTTCGGGTTCATTCTGACCAAGTGGCCAAACCATTTGAGTCTCTCTGTTTTTCAATAAATCTAATAGCAGGTGTTGTTCCGGCTGTTCTTCTAATTTCCTCATTTCTTATATGGTCTCTTCTTGTTTTATTTACTGCTTTCCTCAAGCATCTCATTTCACATGTGGTAATTTTCCTTTCATGTTCTTTTATTTTCTGTGTATATCTTAAATCTTAGTTGTTATGTTACTTAACTATGCAATTTCATCTGTAAAATGCAAATCTGTCATTCGTCTGCTTTTTTTTAACCAATCGATGCCAGTTTCCAATGTGCAACGTATACACGTTTTTGGCAAAGATCAAACATATCACAAAGAGTGATTAAAATTGGTCGTAAAGAACGAACGCAAAGAAGAAGAAGAAGATCTCGCAGCATCACTTACCCGACGTTTTTGCATAACCTGAACGCTGACAAACACAACATGAATAGACAACAGATAGAGATGTTCTCATAACACAGTCAATGGCCCCTCCAAACAGTAGCACAGATGAGAATTATGTCTCATGTTCGGAAATATTCACTATATTTCATCATCAAATAGCTTGTCATGAGTAGAACTTTGCCAGCCCAACTATCCTATTCAATTTCTCTGAGGTATTTTGAGAGAAAAATGAGGTATTTTGGACATATAAAAAGACACAAATGGCTGGAGAAGACCATCATGGAAGGAGGCATACCGGCAAAGAGAAGAAGAGGAAGACCATCATGGAAGGAGGCATACCGGCAAAGAGAAGAAGAGGAAGACCATCATGGAAGGAGGCATACCGGCAAAGAGAAGAAGAGGAAGACCATCATGGAAGGAGGCATACCGGCAAAGAGAAGAAGAGGAAGACCATCATGGAAGGAGGCATACCGGCAAAGAGAAGAAGAGGAAGACCATCATGGAAGGAGGCATACCGGCAAAGAGAAGAAGAGGAAGACCATCATGGAAGGAGGCATACCGGCAAAGAGAAGAAGAGGAAGACCATCATGGAAGGAGGCATACCGGCAAAGAGAAGAAGAGGAAGACCACGAAGAAGATGGATTCAGGACGTAACTGATAGTTTGAACATGACGGCTGCAGAGGCGGGACATCTGGCTTTTGAGAGAGAGAGAGAGAATTCCGGAGGACTGTTGGGGTGGCAAAGTTCTGCTCAGGACAAGATATTTGATGATGAGCGAATACTGACCAAACTTTGTTAAATAAATTAAGTGAGAGTCTTATTCTTAAAATGTGGGAACTGCATTAGAATTAGATTTTTAAGTATTTTTAAACTAGTAGAATTAATGTGTCAAGCACGGAAGTAAGTTTACTGACTTATTTCTCTCCGCTCCTCAGGGAGCCATTTAAAGGGTCTAAAGGCGAAGGATTGATTGATTGATTGATTGATTGATTGATTGATTGATTGATTGATACGACCATCATCATTGCACTTCAGTGAATAACCATGTGTACTCCGATCTCTTTCTTGCACAGGAAGATCTCAGCTGCAGTGCACGAACACCGTAGTACCGGCGAGGGTCCCCGATGTAATTTTAAAGATGGTAAATGTATTTTTGTAGGAATTGTATTTAAAATCCTTTCTAATGAACTTTTCCCGGACAGCGACATTCCAGCCTGCTCTTCTCGATTTTGAACTACCAAGAGTTCTTTTACGTGCTGAAATCGAACACGGGACCTACGTTTTAATGCCCGTCTCCGATAGGACTAGGAACTTGATCTCACCTATACTGAGATCAGGGATCTCTGGGAAAATATCCAGATGGTTCCACGAGGGAACAAACCTGGTACCTTTGGAACGAAAGACGAGCACCTGAACTCTACGCCACAGAAACCCAACAGAGAAGGATTGACTTTATTGCACCAGGTTACCTCATATAACTCTGTCCGTGTAATACATGGCACTATCATCCGAAGACGACGCTGGAGAAGGATTGACTTTATTGTACCAGGTTACCTCATATAACTCTGTCCGTGTAATACATATAATTTATTTTCACTTAACGACATCCTCGTTTAACGTATGAATATAAAAAGTGAAGTGGGATTAAAGATAACAAACAGCATTTTGTTAACCATTTGTTAGCACTTTGTAATTCATCAACACATCACCATTTTGTTAACCACTTGTTAGCACTTTGTAATTCATCAACACATCACCATTTTGTTAACCACTTGTTAGCACTTTGTAATTGTACACATCACCATTTTGTTAACAACTTGTTAGCACTTTGTAATTGTACACATCACCACCAACTTATTCTCCAGTGGATGAAAACCCCCTGTGGCGTACCAGGAAATGAGAGATCAGAAATGTTGGCTAAGGAGGGAATAAAACATACAACACAAACACCTAGTGTCACTACCAGAAATCAAGACACATATCAAGACACATATCAAGACACATATCAAGACACATATCAAGACACATATCAAGACACATATCAAGACACATATCAAGACACATATCAAGACACATATCAAGCAAAAGTACAAAGAGTTGTGGAGGCAATAAACCCACAGCAAACACCCACAAGATCCCATCAGCAGACTAAACAGAAAACAGCACACAACAATCTTTCGCGTAAGAATAGGTCACTGCAGGCTCAACCATCACATGCACAGAATAAAGCCTGCTCAGACTTGCACATTGTGCATGTCAGACTGAAACACAGACTCCAGAGCCCATCGTGTCTATCATACAAACACCAACGAAACGAAACATTGCCACATGAACAAAGTTTACAGAGCAAGCTTTGTGGAACTCTCGAGGAACTCCAACTGACATGCAGCTTCATATTGGCAACATATCTCATGGTTTAGACGAGCATACGAAACCGAACGCAAAGAAGAAGAATTGTATATTATTTGAAATAAATGTCGGGACTATAGGCGCAATAAAATAAATTGTCAGCACTAAGTCAGGGTCAGTGAGCGGATACTGACCAAGACCCTACCTTCCTCCACGGGGTGGCCCTGAAAGCAGACTGCAGGACTGTAGTCTGGCAAAGCGCATGAGAATTGAAGAAGAGCTTTCGTGGGATAATGAGTAGTGTAGTTACGATTTCTATGTGGTCTGTTCGCACTGCAGACGAGCAGAATCACAGTGAGGGTGCGTCTAAACGTGTCTCCAGGCTGACGTCTAGAAACGAATAACAGGCACAAATGTAGTACAAATGACCAATAAGCGGAGTACGGAAACGGTAAGCATAAAGTCAAGTCACCCAAAGTCTAATTGGTTGGTCGCATCATATTTGCCAGTTCTCAGTAATTCTCTGGCAAAAAGCTGATGTAACGTGTTGAAAGAGAAGCCTTCAGTGAACTCTGAGGCGAGACGCAGAAGATTAGGGTCGGTAATATTGGCCAAGCACAGAATCAAACGTTGCGTTCATGTGCTTAATGAAACTTCCCATATCTATTTATATGTATTCAGTATCAGAGCTTCCCCTTGAAGAGAAACGTTGCGTTCATGTGCTTAATGAAACTTCCCATATCTATTTATATGTATTCAGTATCAGAGCTTCCCCTTGAAGAGAAACGTTGCGTTCATGTGTTTAATGAAACTTGCCTCCCTATTCACTTGTATTCAGTATCAGAGCTTCCCCTTGAAGAGAAACGTTGCGTTCATGTGCTTAATGAAACTTGCCTCCCTATTCACTTGTATTCAGTATCAGAGCTTCCCCTTGAAGAGAAACGTTGCGTTCATGTGCTTAATGAAACTTGCCTCCCTATTCACTTGTATTCAGTATCAGAGCTTCCCCTTGAAGAGAAACGTTGCGTTCATGTGCTTAATGAAACTTGCCTCCCTATTCACTTGTATTCAGTATCAGAGCTTCCCCTTGAAGAGAAACGTTGCGTTCATGTGCTTAATGAAACTTGCCTCCCTATTCACTTGTATTCAGTATCAGAGCCTTCCCTTTGAAGAGAAAATACAATGTAGAAACTATAAATTACCTGACGGCGACAAAATATAGAGCACGGCAGTAGTAGCATCAGTAGAATACAGCAGTAGAATACAGCCGTAGAATACAGCAGTAGAATACAGCAGTAGAATAAAGCAATAGAATACAGCAGTATAACACAGCAGTAGAATACAGCAGTAGAATACAGCAGTAGAATACAGAAGTAGAATAAAGCGGTAGAATACAGCAGTAGTACGCAGCAGTAGAAGACAACAGTAGAATACAGCAATAGAATAAAGCAGTAGAATACAGCAGTAGAGCACAAGAATAGAGCACAGCAGTAGAATACAGCAGTAGAGGACAGCAGTAGAATACAGCAGTAGAATACAACAGTAGAATACAGCAGTAGAGCACAGCAGTAGAATACAGCAGTAGAACACAGCAGTAGAATACAGCAGTAGAATATAGCAGTAGAATACAGCAGTAGAACACAGCAGTAGAATACAGCAGTAGAACACAGCAGTAGAATACAGTAGTAGAACACAGCAGTAGAATACAGCAGTAGAACACAGCAGTAGAACACAGCAGTAGAACACAGCAGTAGAATACAGTAGTAGAACACAGCAGTAGAATACAGTAGTAGAACACAGCAGTAGAATACAGCAGTAGAACACAGCAGTAGAACACAGCAGTAGAACACAGCAGTAGAATACAGGAGTAGAATACAGCAGTAGAACACAGCAGTAGAACACAGCAGTAGAATACAGTAGTAGAACACAGCAGTAGAATACAGCAGTAGAACACAGCAGTAGAATACAGCAGTAGAATACAGCAGTAGAATACAGCAGTAGAATACAGCAGTAGAGCACATCAGAAGAATACAGCAGTAGAATACAGCAGTAGAATACAGCAGTAGAATGCAGCAGCAGAATACAACAGTAGTACGCAGCAGTAAAGCACAAGAATAGAGCACAGCAGTAGAACACAGCCGTGCACATTTAACAACTTGTTCAAACGAGAATCCCAGAATCCCTAGATAGTCCAGGGCAATGTTGTGCGCTTAATTAGTAGAGCAATGAGGTCAACACCGACGGCTGCATGCTAATAATAACGCGTGGAAGGAACTCATTGAGATCCCGGGAGGGGGAGAGTAGTACTGCATTTAAAGTTCGTGAAATGAGTCAAACAATGTTGCGAGATTCCGGCAAGAAACTTCTTGTAGAGAGTTAACAATTGAAACACAGAATTCAATAGAAGACAATCCTAGAACTAATTCATTGAAAGACAGAAACCATCTTCCTGAACAAGACAATTCTGTTCTACAAACCTGTTTTACATATCAGCATCAGGTAGAAAAAAAATAGACTCATGGAGCGAGCATTCTTATGAGTTTTCTACAAGTCAGCGTCTGTAGTTTAAGCGGTGGTGAGCTCGATCACAACCCAAGCGTGCCTGGTTCAAACACCGCGGCAGACAGTTTGGAAGCAAATTTGTTTCCGTGGGTTTTTTACGACAGGTAAAAAATTAAACCTCACCGTTTAGAAAACAATGACAAACTACTGAACGAATAAGTGGTGCCTAGAAAATCAACGACTCGTTTACTATGGTTGATGGCTACGTCCTGTAAAGGATATGCCACGATTTTCATTTTCACAAGGTGGAATTGAGTGCCTCGGATATTCCGTCTACCCATTGTTTACGTGGTCGTCCTCTGAGTCTGTTGTCGTTGTATCTTCTTTTTCTTCTCTCGTTCGTTCTTCACGGCCAATATAATCATTCTTTTTGTTATATATAATTGATCTTTGACAAGAGCGGCTTTTTTTACATTGTGCGATAATGCGCCCATGGTTACTACGCCAGCCCACCCGATTTCAGCCAGCTTTTTATTTACTAGGGTAACTTGCCCTAGAACGATACGTTGTACAGTATATTTTGGCTTGGATCTAAGCCTTTACGATCATCTTTTTGCTGTATATTTGGGCTTTGGATCTACGCCAAACAGTGAATCTACACTGAGCGCCCTTTCTGACTGTGAGCTCATTCTGGATTAGAGAACATTTCTCAGTCTTTTGGAGCACATAAGCTTGTCCTGGGACGGCGGCTTACTCGTATAACACACCGTGTAATGTGTCGGCCTCCGCCAATGTTTGGATTTGGACAGCCTGTCAAATCTTTACACTTTCGGCCTTACGTTTCTGACCATTCAGAGTTTATTCCGGAGTAGGAACATTCTCTGCCTTTTCGAGGCGCGTGTCGGCACTTGGCAATTTGCAGTTACTACTCTGCATTTTTCCTGGCACCGGGAAACACTAGACTGGGACTACGCACAAATAATGTAGAGGGTCGTTTCATTAGGCGCTAGAAACGCAACTGAAATTTTGCGTTCGCCAACATCAACCACCTCAGTTCTTCCGGGGATGTTAGTTGTTAATACAACAGTACCTTGCCCGGTTGTCCCAGGAAGGACAGTTTCGGTAGGCACTAAAATGCAACTTTAGGTTTGCGCTTGTCCAATCTTACCCAGTAAATGTATCTGCGCTAAGCCTTTGATACGGAGTTTACAGCAATCTTCCAGTGTGTCGACACGATACGTTACAGTGTTTTCAAAGACACTTGCCAAGACCTTTGACTTGTACTGGATTCAAGCTTCTGCTGGGTTTTCCAGTTTTCCCTGCTTATCTGGGTGGACCGCTCACTCCTGCGTTTGCCACGCCTTCCCGTCGCTCCGACACCAGCACCTTGTGTGTCTGCCCCGCCTTTGGGCTCACCTGTGTATCGTTCGTATGCGTGTTCCCTCCATTTTGGTGGCTGTCCCACCGTGTTTATCAGATTTCTCACCGTGCTCACATTTGCCGTACCTCGAGACTGCCATGACACGCAGCACGACTCGGACTCAGGGCTCCGAGTTCCCCTCCCTATGTGGGCCCACGTCTCTACTCTGGATACACCTCTCATCCCTTCATGTTCATTTGTACGGCCCTTCCCATCGGCCGGGAAACTGATAATTGTGGTGCGACCGTTGATTTGTTACCCTTCGTGCTTATGGACCCTTGCCTCGTTGGTAGCAACACGTTGGTGCGGTCATTTACTCCGGGGGAGTTTGCACTCATTCGCTGACTACCTGTACACTGCTGTTTTCTTACGTTTCTGGAATAATTTTTGGCAGTTTTTCATCGGACATCGGCCAGGAGATGCGTGCATTTTGTTCATGAATTTTGGACCTGCATTGCTTTCTCGGGCTTGCACTACAACCACTACCTGTAGCTCTCCCTCGATCCCTACCCGCTTAGCCAGACCGGAACTAATGTATGTTACCAGGGTCACAACGAGGAGGTGGGGTAGGATCTTGATTAGTGCTAGCTCACTAATCCTGGCGCGGCGTTGTCCTCATGCGCCTTTGACCCCGTCGTTGTATCTGAATACTAGTGTTCATTGTGGGAGACTGTCTTGTGGTAGCATTGATACGTGCTGAATACTAGTGCTAATTGTGGGAGACTGTCTTGTGGTAGCATTGATACGTGCTGAATACTAGTGCTAATTGTGGGAGACTGTCTTGTGGTAGCATTGATACGTGCTGAATACTAGTGCTAATTGTGGGAGACTGTCTTGTGGTAGCATTGATACGTGCTGAATACTAGTGCTAATTGTGGAAGACTGTCTTGTGGTAGCATTGATACGTGCTGAATACTAGTGCTAATTGTGGGAGACTGTCTTGTGGTAGCATTGATACGTGCTGAATACTAGTGCTAATTGGGGAGACTGTCTTGTGGTAGCATTGATACGTGCTGAATACTAGTGCTAATTGTGGGAGACTGTCTTGTGGTAGCATTGATACGTGCTGAATACTAGTGCTAATTGTGGGAGACTGTCTTGTGGTAGCATTGATACGTGCTGAATACTAGTGCTAATTGTGGGAGACTGTCTTGTGGTAGCATTGATACGTGCTGAATACTAGTGCTAATTGTGGGAGACTGTCTTGTGGTAGCATTGATACGTGCTGAATACTAGTGTTCATTGTGGGAGACTGTCTTGTGGTAGCATTGATACGTGCTGAATACTAGTGCTAATTGTGGGAGACTGTCTTGTGGTAGCATTGATACGTGCTGAATACTAGTGCTAAATGTGGGAGACTGTCTTGTGGTAGCATTGATACGTGCTGAATACTAGTGCTAATTGTGGAAGACTGTCTTGTGGTAGCATTGATACGTGCTGAATACTAGTGCTAATTGTGGAAGACTGTCTTGTGGTAGCATTGATACGTGCTGAATACTAGTGCTAATTGTGGGAGACTGTCTTGTGGTAGCATTGATACGTGCTGAATACTAGTGTTCATTGTGGGAGACTGTCTTGTGGTAGCATTGATACGTGCTGAATACTAGTGTTCATTGTGGGAGACTGTCTTGTGGTAGCATTGATACGTGCTGAATACTAGTGTTCATTGTGGGAGACTGTCTTGTGGTAGCATTGATACGTGCTGAATACTAGTGTTCATTGTGGGAGACTGTCTTGTGGTAGCATTGATACGTGCTGAATACTAGTGTTCATTGTGGGAGACTGTCTTGTGGTAGCCTTGATACGTGCTGAATACTAGTGTTCATTGTGGAGACTGTCTTGGTAGCATTGATACGTGCTGAATACTAGTGCTATTGTGGAGACTGTCTTGTGGTAGCCTTGATACGTGTCCGAACCATGTGACCTGATGTTTCTTGATAAATTGTAGCAGCGACAAGGATCTCACTTTTCTTCTTCTGATTTCGTCGTTTCTGATCTTATCTCTTCTTGTAAGATTTCGAATTGATCGTAAACATTTCATCTCTGTCGTATGGATTCATGTTTTAACATTTGTTGTCAGTGTCCAGGTCTGACATTGACAGCACAGAGTTGGTCAGAAAACTGTGCTGTCCAGGTCTGACATTGATATCACAGAGTTGGTAAGAAAACTGTGTTGTCAGTGTCCAGGTCTGACATTGATAGCACAGAGTTGGTAAGACAACTGTGTTGTCCAGGTCTGACATTGATAGCACAGAGTTAGTAAGAAAACTGTGTTGTCCAGGTCTGACATTGATAGCACAGAGTTGGTAAGAAAACTGTGTTGTCAGTGTCCAGGTCTGACATTGATAGCACAGAGTTGGTAAGAAAACTGTGTTGTCCAGGTCTGACATTGATAGCACAAAGTTGGTAAGAAAACTGTGTTGTCAGTGTCAATGTCTGACATTGATAGCACAGAGTTGGTAAGAAAACTGTGTTGTCCAGGTCTGACACTGATAGCACAAAGTTGATAAGAAAACTGTGTTGTCCAGGTCTGACATTGATAGCACAGAGATGGTATGAAAACTGTGTTGTCAGTGTCCAGGTCTGACATTGATAGCACAGAGTTGGTAAGAAAACTGTGTTGTCAGTGTCCAGGTCTGACATTGATAGCACAGAGTTGGTAAGAAAACTGTGTTGTCAGTGTCCAGGTCTGACATTGATAGCACAGAGATGGTAAGAAAACTGTGTTGTCAGTGTCCATGTCTGATACAGATATAACAGAGTTGGTAAGAAAACTGTGTTGTCAGTGTCCATGTCTGACAGTGATAGCACAGAGTTGGTAAGAAAACTGTGTTGAACATTGCACTCTTGGTGCCCATCGTTAAGTGTCCATGGTAACAAGACAACAAATGCAGTAATTAGTAAGAAATGTATAACCTCCAGACACTTATATCATGACACCAGAAATATAAACAAACTTAATAGATGAGACAACTAAAGGTTTCCACCAGGTCTTCGATATGAAGATATTTCAGAGAGATTCATTGATGTCTATGTCAAGTAATGGATGTCTGTATCAACTGACGTCTTATGAGATCTCTTACTGTTGAGGTTAGGTGCAAGCCTCTTTATTCATATGTACTCGGTTTGCTTTTCTACTCTAGCGATCGGAATGTGTGTCCAGTGATCCCTGATATCAATGTACGTGAGAACGAGTTCCTAGTCCTAACGGAGATGTGCCATAAAACGTAGGTTCTGTGTACAAGTTGAGCATGTAAAAAAAACACATTTGCAGCAACCATCAAAATACTTATACTGGACAGTCGCAGCCTGTCAAAAAAACATTAATGACAGCTACAATTACATTCTTACAAATCTTCAAAGTCTCGAAAATTACATAGAGATACTCTTCGGTGCTACGGAGTTCGTGCACAGCTGCTGAAATGTTCATGTGTACGAAAGAGATCGAAACAACGCATGGTTATTCATCAAATTGCAAAGATGGTCCAATCAATCAATCAATCAATCAATCAATCTATGGCCATTTAAATACAAGAAATTAAAAATAACAGATAAGCTAGAAAAAAAGAGATTTAAAAAAGGACCACCTTCCACAGTCATACTAATTTAACAATCCGCCTGCATAATGTTTTACATTTAAAAAATAATTTTCTAATCTGTTTAAAAAAAACTAGCATTAGTCCGGGGTGTCGGACAAGTATAAGAAGGGATATAATGCTGTTGTTTCGTGATCGTTAGTTGCATTAGAACACATAATTTGATGACGTAATTGTACAGTGATTATTAAATGATTTTACAATGAAACATTTGCAAAACATAGAAATGTAATATATAGATAACGACTATTAAGTGTGTTTTGGCATGAGTAAGCTCTGACGGACTAACTATGACTAGCGCTGCCCAACGCGATGTCCGTGATAAACATGCATATCGCCCTATTTCACTTCGCCAGCTTTAACTTTAATCAGATTTAAAGAAAACACTATTCGTCATTTTTTTTCTTAGTACTTTCATGAACCCGATCTTCCCGCTTTTATTTTATAACAATTCTCATCATCATCAGGTGCCGCGCCGACTGGCGTAGGTGATCATGGATCTCCACAAATATCTATCGTTGGTGTTTGCTATCAACTCAGATGTTGACGCTCTACCGTGCCATTAAGTCAGGCTATCCTAAATTTTCTCTTTCTGTCTTCCTCTGTCTCATCTACCATCGATTTTATCAGTTGCCACAATGTGTTCTAAACCTCCCTGCCAGACTCCCTGTAAACATCACATGCAGAAAAATGATGACTGCCTCTTTCTTATATTGATGATAAGCTTTCTTTGTGTCTTGATCTCATTCAACACCTCAACATTAGTTATAACCATTCTAATGTCTCCTAACTAAGCTTTCTCTGTGTCTTGATCTCATTCAACACCTCAACATTAGTTATAACCATTCTATTGTCTCCTAACTAAGCTTTCTTTGTGTCTTGATCTCATTCATCACCTCAACATTAGTTATAACCATTCTAATGTCTCCTAACTAAGCTTTCTTTGTGTCTTGATCTCATTCAACACCTCAACATTAGTTATAACCATTCTATTGTCTCCTAACTAATCTTTCTCTGTGTCTTGATCTCATTCAACACCTCAACATTAGTTATAACCATTCTACTGTCTCCTAACTAAGCTTTCTCTGTGTCTTGATCTCATTCAACACCTCAACATTAGTTATAACCATTCTAATGTCTCCTAACTAAGCTTTCTCTGTGTCTTGATCTCATTCAACACCTCAACATTAGTTATAACCATTCTATTGTCTCCTAACTAAGCTTTCTTTGTGTCTTGATCTCATTCAACACCTCAACATTAGTTATAACCATTCTATTGTCTCCTAACTAAGCTTTCTTTGTGTCTTGATCTCATTCAACACCTCAACATTAGTTATAACCATTCTAATGTCTCCTAACTAAGCTTTCTTTGTGTCTTGATCTCATTCAACACCTCAACATTAGTTATAACCATTCTATTGTCTCCTAACTAATCTTTCTCTGTGTCTTGATCTCATTCAACACCTCAACATTAGTTATAACCATTCTATTGTCTCCTAACTAAGCTTTCTTTGTGTCTTGATCTCATTCAACACCTCAACATTAGTTATAACCATTCTAATGTCTCCTAACTAAGCTTTCTCTGTGTCTTGATCTCATTCAACACCTCAACATTAGTTATAACCATTCTATTGTCTCCTAACTAAGCTTTCTCTGTGTCTTGATCTCATTCAACACCTCAACATTAGTTATAACCATTCTAATGTCTCCTAACTAATCTTTCTCTGTGTCTTGATCTCATTCAACACCTCAACATTAGTTATAACCATTCTATTGTCTCCTAACTAAGCTTTCTCTGTGTCTTGATCTCATTCAACACCTCAACATTAGTTATAACCATTCTATTGTCTCCTAACTAATCTTTCTTTGTGTCTTGATCTCATTCAACACCTCAACATTAGTTATAACCATTCTATTGTCTCCTAACTAATCTTTCTTTGTGTCTTGATCTCATTCAACACCTCAACATTAGTTATAACCATTCTACTGTCTCCTAACTAAGCTTTCTCTGTGTCTTGATCTCATTCAACACCTCAACATTAGTTATAACCATTCTATTGTCTCCTAACTAAGCTTTCTCTGTGTCTTGATCTCATTCAACACCTCAACATTAGTTATAACCATTCTATTGTCTCCTAACCTCAACCTTTGCCTTTTCACTGGTGAAAATGTCACCATCGCAATGATTCCATTATCAGTAGTTGTTTTCTTAGTGATTCAATGAGTATGCTCAAGAAGATTGAAACACGCTGGGCTCGGAGACAATGATTGGAGTCGCTGACGAGGTCTAGGCTGACAAAAGTTAGTTTTATGTTTGTGCCAGGGCATGCAGGTGTAAGGGGTAATGAACTCGCTGATAGGCTTGCAGGTATGGCTGACGTAAAGAGCGGACGAGCAATGGACCAGGCTGATAGGCTTGCAGGTATGGCTGACGTAAAGAGCGGACGAGCAATGGACCAGGCTGATAGGCTTGCAGGTATGGCTGACGTAAAGAGCGGACGAGCAATGGACCAGGCTGATAGGCTTACAGGTATGGCTGACGTAAAGAGCGGACTAGCAATGGACCAGGCTGATAGGCTTGCAGGTATGGCTGACGTAAAGAGCGGACGAGCATTGGACCAGGCTGATAGGCTTGCAGGTATGGCTGACGTAAAGAGCGGACGAGCAATGGACCAGGCTGATAGGCTTGCAGGTATGCCTGACGTAAAGAGCGGACGAGCAATGGACCAGGCTGATAGGCTTGCAGGTATGGCTGACGTAAAGAGCGGACGAGCAATGGACCAGGCTGATAGGCTTGCAGGTATGGCTGACGTAAAGAGCGGACGAGCAATGGACCAGGCTGATAGGCTTACAGGTATGGCTGACGTAAAGAGCGGACTAGCAATGGACCAGGCTGATAGGCTTGCAGGTATGGCTGACGTAAAGAGCGGACGAGCATTGGACCAGGCTGATAGGCTTGCAGGTATGGCTGACGTAAAGAGCGGACGAGCAATGGACCAGGCTGATAGGCTTGCAGGTATGCCTGACGTAAAGAGCGGACGAGCAATGGACCAGGCTGATAGGCTTACAGGTATGGCTGACGTAAAGAGCGGACGAGCAATGGACCAGGCTGATAGGCTTGCAGGTATGGCTGACGTAAAGAGCGTACGAGCAATGGACCAGGCTGATAGGCTTACATGTATGGCTGACGTAAAGAGCGGACGAGCAATGGACCAGGCTGATAGGCTTGCAGGTATGGCTGACGTAAAGAGCGGACGAGCAATGGACCAGGCTGATAGGCTTACAGGTATGGCTCACGTAAAGAGCGGACGAGCAATGGACCAGGCTGATAGGCTTACATGTATGGCTGACGTAAAGAGCGGACGAGCAATGGACCAGGCTGATAGGCTTGCAGGTATGGCTGACGTAAAGAGCGGACGAGCAATGGACCAGGCTGATAGGCTTACAGGTATGGCTGACGTAAAGAGCGGACGAGCAATGGACCAGGCTGATAGGCTTGCAGGTATGGCTGACGTAAAGAGCGGACGAGCAATGGACCAGGCTGATAGGCTTGCAGGTATGGCTGACGTAAAGAGCGGACGAGCAATGGACCAGGCTGATAGGCTTGCAGGTATGCCTGACGTAAAGAGCGGACGAGCAATGGACCAGGCTGATAGGCTTACAGGTATGGCTGACGTAAAGAGCGGACGAGCAATGGACCAGGCTGATAGGCTTGCAGGTATGGCTGACGTAAAGAGCGTACGAGCAATGGACCAGGCTGATAGGCTTACATGTATGGCTGACGTAAAGAGCGGACGAGCAATGGACCAGGCTGATAGGCTTGCAGGTATGGCTGACGTAAAGAGCGGACGAGCAATGGACCAGGCTGATAGGCTTACAGGTATGGCTCACGTAAAGAGCGGACGAGCAATGGACCAGGCTGATAGGCTTACATGTATGGCTGACGTAAAGAGCGGACGAGCAATGGACCAGGCTGATAGGCTTGCAGGTATGGCTGACGTAAAGAGCGGACGAGCAATGGACCAGGCTGATAGGCTTACAGGTATGGCTGACGTAAAGAGCGGACGAGCAATGGACCAGGCTGATAGGCTTGCAGGTATGGCTGACGTAAAGAGCGTACGAGCAATGGACCAGGCTGATAGGCTTACAGGTATGGCTGACGTAAAGAGCGGACGAGCAATGGACGAGGCTGATAGGCTTGCAGGTATGGCTGACGTAAAGAGCGGACGAGCAATGGACCAGGCTGATAGGCTTGCAGGTATGGCTGACGTAAAGAGCGGACGAGCAATGGACCAGGCTGATAGGCTTGCAGGTATGGCTGACGTAAAGAGCGTACGAGCAATGGACCAGGCTGATAGGCTTACAGGTATGGCTGACGTAAAGAGCGGACGAGCAATGGACGAGGCTGATAGGCTTGCAGGTATGGCTGACGTAAAGAGCGGACGAGCAATGGACCAGGCTGATAGGCTTGCAGGTATGGCTGACGTAAAGAGCGGACGAGCAATGGGCGAGGCTGATATTCTAAATTCAGTTTCAGTTTGGAATGTCTTCATTGCACTCCGGACATGTCCATATGTGCTCCGATCTCCTTCGCAATATCTCCAACAGTGTTCAGCGACTGACCGTACCAGTTCGATTTTGATTGACTCATCAGTTATGCTGTTCTTTTCTTGCTACTCCAATCTTCAATCCCAGCTCCTGCAATCTAGTAGTTGATGTGAATTGGATTAAATGAAAATCTTCTCTGCGGCCACACTCTATGAGGGCGTTCAAAATATCAGCTCTATACATTGGCTGGCCCACTGATATGGTGGCAGAGTCAGCCAACCTATCTGCTCTCTCATTGCCAACGACACCCATATGCCCCGGAACGAAGATAAGTGTAATTCTGCAAATTTTTGACGCTTGTAGTGATTCAGTTCATTGCCTACGCACCGAACCAGCCTCCACCTTTCGGATCATACTCGATAAATCAATCATAATGCACGCATGAGTGTAGTTTCGTGACTCCAGCCAGCGTAGTGCATAAGTCCTCACCAGTACCTCCATTGTCATGCTGCTTGTTGTCCTACGAAATGCACCATTGGCTTCCCGGAACATTCTGCACATGAGCTTGCAGAGAAGGCCCATGGGGACTTTTCGTGGCGAACTACTGATCCATCCGTGCAAATCACAACGTCACCTTCATTGTAGTTTTCATCAATGATGGATTTGAAGTCTACATCCAACGACATGCTTTCTATATGTATGATCTTGGATCAAAGTCCCAGTTGGAGCTGCATCCAACGACATACTTTCTATATGTATGATCTTGGATCACTCAATCTCAGCGACAGTGGTTCAAATCCGCAACACTGACAAGGTTGGACACTCAATCTCAGCGACAGTGGTTCAAATCCACAACACTGACAAGGTTGGACACTCAATCTCAGCGACAGTGGTTCAAATCCGCAACACTGGCAAGGTTGCACACTCAATCTCAGCGACAGTGGTTCAAATCCGCAACACTAGCAAGGTTGCACACTCAATCTCAGCGTCAGTGGTTCAAATCCTAGCACTGGCAAGGTAGCACACTCAATCTCAGCGACAGTGGGACAAATCCGCAACACTAGCAAGGTTGCACACTCAATCTCAGCGACAGTGGTTCAAATCCGCAACACTGGCAAGGTTGCACACTCAATCTCAGCGACAGTGGGACAAATCCGCAACACTGGCAAGGTTGCACATTCAATCTCAGCGTCAGTGGTTCAAATCCCAGCACTGGCAAGGTAGCACACTCAATCTCAGCGACAGTGGGACAAATCCGCAACACTGGCAAGGTAGCACACTCAATCTCAGCGACAGTGGGACAAATCCGCAACACTGGCAAGGTTGCACACTCAATCTCAGCGTCAGTGGTTCAAATCCCAGCACTGGCAAGGTAGCACACTCAATCTCAGCGACAGTGGGACAAATCCGCAACACTGGCAAGGTTGCACACTCAATCTCAGCGACAGTGGGACAAATCCGCAATACTGGCAAGGTTGCACACTCAATCTCAGCGACAGTGGGACAAATCCCAGCACTGGCAAGGTAGCACACTCAATCTCAGCGACAGTGGGACAAATCCGCAACACTGGCAAGGTTGCACACTCAATCTCAGCGACAGTGGGACAAATCCGCAACACTGGCAAGGTAGCACACTCAATCTCAGCGACAGTGGGACAAATCCGCAACACTGGCAAGGTAGCACACTCAATCTCAGCGACAGTGGTTCAAATCCCAGCACTGGCAAGGTTGCACACTCAATCTCAGCGTCAGTGGTTCAAATCCCAACACTGGTAAGGTAGCACACTCAATCTCAGCGACAGTGGGACAAATCCGCAACACTGGCAAGGTAGCACACTCAATCTCAGCGACAGTGGGACAAATCCGCAACACTGGCAAGGTTGCACACTCAATCTCAGCGTCAGTGGTTCAAATCCCAGCACTGGCAAGGTTGCACACTCAATCTCAGCGACAGTGGGACAAATCCCAACACTGGCAAGGTTGCACACTCAATCTCAGCGACAGTGGTTCAAATCCGCAACACTGGCAAGGTTGCACACTCAATCTCAGCGACAGTGGGACAAATCCCAACACTGGCAAGGTTGCACACTCAATCTCAGCGACAGTGGTTCAAATCCGCAACACTAGCAAGGTTGCACACTCAATCTCAGCGACAGTGGGACAAATCCGCAACACTGGCAAGGTTGCACGATATAATTTCAAGATTGTGATATTTCAGTAGGATTTTTTTTAAACGATCTTGTCAGGGCAGAGGCGTACAGCTTACTATTATTGAAGTTCAACTGTACACGACTTTGTCAGGACAGAGGCGTTACAGCTTACTATTATTGAAGTTCAACTGTTCAGATTTCTTTTACATGATAAACTTGAACACATAGACAACGTTTCATCGTCTGTCTCCGATAGAACTAGTAACTCGATCTCACTTACAGAGAGATCAGGGATCATGGGAAAAAATATCCATATCACTTCACATGAAAAATGAACTGAGTAGCTTGGAATCCCGAGTAGAGCATTTTACCTGCACATTACATACATATGTCATTTTAATATGGTCACGTTTATGTGTCTTATCCAACTTCGTACGGTTATGTTTATATGCGTCCTATTCACCTTGGCACGGTCACCTTTATACGTGTTCTATTCGCCTTGGTACAATCATGTTTGTATGTGTTCTATTCACCTTGGTACGGTCACGTTTATATGTGTCATATTCACCATGGTGTGGTCACGTTTATATGTGTCATATTCACCATGGTGTGGTCACGTTTATATGTTTGATATATACCGCCCGTGTGTTGCCGGGGCCCGCAAGTGAAGCAAACAATAGTAGCACTGCGACCTACAAGGCATGTCGTAAGAGGTGACTGATGTAGGAACCTAGGGAAGCTATCCTAGTCAATAAAAGACGTCGCAGAAATCGGATGGGCTGGCCTACTTGTAGTCGCATAACTGGCACAACGTACAATCACACTTACTCTCGGATCACATAGAAATCACTAGCAGTGGTTAACAAGTGGTCGGTATGCAGCTTTCACACTAGGAGTGGTTAACAAGTGGTCGGTATGCAGCTTTCACACTAAGAGTGGTTAACAAGTGGTCGGTATGCAGCTTTCACACTAGGAGTGGTTAACAAGTGGTCGCTATGCAGCTTTCACACTAAGAGTGGTTAACAAGTGGTCGGTATGCAGCTTTCACACTAAGAGTGGTTAACAAGTGGTCGGTATGCAGCTTTCACACTAAGAGTGGTTAACAAGTGGTCGGTATGCAGCTTTCACACTAAGAGTGGTTAACAAGTGGTCGGTATGCAGCTTTCACACTAAGAGTGGTTAACAAGTGGTCGGTATGCAGCTTTCACACTAAGAGTGGTTAACAAGTGGTCGGTATGCAGCTTTCACACTAAGAGTGGTTAACAAGTGGTCGGTATGCAGCTTTCACACTAAGAGTGGTTAACAAGTGGTCGGTATGCAGCTTTCACACTAAGAGTGGTTAACAAGTGGTCGGTATGCAGCTTTCACACTAAGAGTGGTTAACAAGTGGTCGGTATGCAGCTTTCACACTAAGAGTGGTTAACAAGTGGTCGGTATGCAGCTTTCACACTAAGAGTGGTTAACAAGTGGTCGGTATGCAGCTTTCACACTAAGAGTGGTTAACAAGTGGTCGGTATGCAGCTTTCACACTAAGAGTGGTTAACAAGTGGTCGGTATGCAGCTTTCACACTAAGAGTGGTTAACAAGTGGTCGGTATGCAGCTTTCACACTAAGAGTGGTTAACAAGTGGTCGGTATGCAGCTTTCACACTAAGAGTGGTTAACAAGTGGTCGGTATGCAGCTTTCACACTAAGAGTGGTTAACAAGTGGTCGGTATGCAGCTTTCACACTAGGAGTGGTTAACAAGTGGTCGGTATGCAGCTTTCACACTAAGAGTGGTTAACAAGTGGTCGGTATGCAGCTTTCACACTAAGAGTGGTTAACAAGTGGTCGGTATGCAGCTTTCACACTAAGAGTGGTTAACAAGTGGTCGGTATTGTGCTTTCGAAGAATTATATGTTTTATATTCACGGCGGTATGGTCACGTTTATATGTTTTATATTCACTGCGGTGTGGTCACGTTTATATGTTTTATATTCACTGCGGTATGTTCACGTTTATATGTTTTATATTCACTGCGATATGGTCACGTTTATGTTTTAAATTCACTGCGGTATGGTCACGCTTATATCACATATATTCATTGGTTTGTGATTGACAGGTCAGGACGGAGTGTTTAAAAAAATTAAAACAGAAGTATCCAGTCCTGCTCTTCCCCTGCTTTCAGCAAACTCAGTTGGAGTCATCTCTCCGGGATCTGCTTCAGGACACACTCCAGGCCCTACCCCAGCACGTCGACGACATCGGACGACGTTCACTCAGGTATGTGTTCTGTGTACCTGGACACACGGGATTTACGTACTTATGCATTTTTTAAATTATAATTTTGATGGTTATTGTAACATTATTATAATTTTGATGACTATTGTAAAATTATTATAATTTTGATGACTATTGTAAAATTATTATAATTTTGATGACTATTGTAAAATTATTATAATTTTGATGACTATTGTAAAATTATTATAATTTTGATGACTATTGTAAAATTATATAATTTTGATGACTATTGTAACATTATTATAATTTTGATGACTATTGTAAAATTATTATAATTTTGATAGTAATTGTAATGGTGAAACACGTATTTTGTCACTGATATTCATTTTAAGGCCGTTAGAATTTATTGTCTGATTCTGAATGTTGTGTGTCGTGTAAGAAGTAAATTTCTTTACTTCTATTTTATCCTTTGCTTGATAAAGACCTTTTGGTCGAAATGTTGTGGTGTATTGTTATTGTTTTTGTATTTTTTTAAACTACAATACTTTTGTTTTACGTGTTTCGCTAGTGCTACATAATTTTACGGTAGTCTTCTCTTATATCGATAAGGGTTATTGTGACGCCATTATAATTTTGATGGTTACTGTAACGCCATTATAATTTTGATGGTTACTGTAACGCCATTATAATTTTGATGGTTACTGTAACCGTACCCTAACATTGAAAGTAATTGTCTTAGCCAGTCCGATATTCTTGATGCTATTCAGCCATGTTTGATATTGTTGTCTGCAGGAACAACTGAGGGAACTAGAGGGCGCTTTTTCCAAGTCCCATTATCCAGATATTTATTGTCGCGAGGAACTTGCAAGAATTACTAAATTAAACGAGGCAAGGATACAGGTACGTTGTTCTTGTTGTGTGTGTGTGAGTGTTTGTCAATATAGCCAATTATACAAACATCTGTAGCTGTGGGCGTCTGTAGCTCAGCGGTAGTGAGCTCGGTCACAACCCACAAGTACCTGCTTCAACGCCGCAGCGGGCAGTTTGAAGCACATTTGTTCCTGTAGATTTTTACGAACGGTACAAGTAGACCTCACCGTTCAGAAACTAATGACAAACTACTGGACGTATAAGTGGTGCCTAGAAAAATCAGCTACTCGTATACTGTGGTTGATGGTGACGTTAATGTAATGATGGCGACGTTAATGTAATAATGGGGACGTTAATGTAATAATAATGACGTTAATGTAATGATGGTGACGTTAATGTAATGATGGTGACGTTAATGTAATGATGGTGACGTTAATGTAATAATGGGGACGTTAATGTAATAATGATGACGTTAATGTAATGATGATGACGTTAATGTAATGATGGTGACGTTAATGTAATGATGGTGACGTTAATGTAATGATGGTGACGTTAATGTAATGATGATGACGTTAATGTAATGATGGTGACGTTAATGTAATGATGGTGACGTTAATGTAATGATGGTGACGTTAATGTAATGATGATGACGTTAATGTAATGATGATGACGTTAATGTAATGATGATGACGTTAATGTAATGATGATGACGTTAATGTAATGATGGTGACGTTAATGTAATGATGGTGACGTTAATGTAATGATGATGACGTTAATGTAATGATGGTGACGTTAATGTAATGATGGCGACGTTAATGTAATGATGATGACGTTAATGTAATGATGATGACGTTAATGTAATGATGATGACGTTAATGTAATGATGATGACGTTAATGTAATGATGATGACGTTAATGTAATGATGGCGACGTTAATGTAATGATGATGACGTTAATGTAATGATGATGACGTTAATGTAATGATGGCGACGTTAATGTAAAATGATGACGTTAATGTAATGATGATACGTAATGTAATGATGTACGTTAATGTAATGATGATGACGTTAATGTAATGATGGTAACGTAATGTAATGAATGACGTGAGTAATATAATGATATGACGTTAATGTAATGATGGTAACGTAATGTAATGATGATGACGTTAATGTAATGATGATGACGTTAATGTAATGATGATGACGTTAATGTAATGATGATGACGTTAATGTAATGATGATGACGTTAATGTAATGATGGTAACGTAATGTAATGATGATGACGTTAATGTAATGATGATGACGTTAATGTAATGATGGTGACGTTAATGTAATGATGATGACGTTAATGTAATGATGGTGACGTTAATGTAATGATGATGACGTTAATGTAATAATGATGACGTTAATGTAATGATGATGACGTTAATGTAATGATGGTAACGTAATGTAATGATGATGACGTTAATGTAATGATGATGACGTTAATGTAATGATGATGACGTTAATGTAATGATGATGACGTTAATGTAATGATGATGACGTTAATGTAATGATCATGACGTTAATGTAATGATGATGACGTTAATGTAATGATGATGACGTTAATGTAATTATGATGACGTTAATGTAATGATGGTAACGTAATGTAATGATGATGACGTTAATGTAATGAATCGACGTTAATGTAATGATGGCGACGTTAATGTAATGATGATGACGTTAATGTAATGATGGTGACGTTAATGTAATGATGGTGACGTTAATGTAATGATGGTGACGTTAATGTAATGATGATGACGTTAATGTAATGATGGCGACGTTAATGTAATGATGGTGACGTTAATGTAATGATGGTAACGTAATGTAATGATGGTAACGTAATGTAATGATGGACGTTAATGTAATGATGGCGACGTTAATGTAATGATGTGACGTTAATGTAATGATGTGACGTTAATGTAATGATGGTGACGTTAATGTAATGATGGTGACGTTAATGTAATGATGGTGACGTTAATGTAATGATGTGAAGTTAATGTAATGATGGTGACGTTAATGTAATGATGGTGACGTTAATGTAATGATGGTGACGTTAATGTAATGATGATGACGTTAATGTAATGATGGCGACGTTAATGTAATGATGATGACGTTAATGTAATGATGGTGACGTTAATGTAATGATGGTGACGTTAATGTAATGATGATGACGTTAATGTAATGATGGCGACGTTAATGTAATGATGATGACGTTAATGTAATGATGATGACGTTAATGTAATGATGGCGACGTTAATGTAATGATGTGACTAATGTATATGGACGTTAATTAGATGGGCGTTAATGTAATGATGGTGACGTTAATGTAATGATGGACGTTAATGTAATGATGGGACGTTAATGTAATGATGGTGACGTTAATGTAATGATGCGACGTTTAATGTAATGATGGTGACGTAATGTAATGATGACGTAATGTAATGATGGTACGTTAATGTAATGATGGTGACGTTAATGTAATGATGGTAACGTTAATGTAATAATACCACGATTTTCATTGTATTCATACCACGATTATTGCATGTTTTGGCAAACACTTTCAACCGATATCTGACCATGATTATTCTGTGTTCAACCGAACGCCGTATTATGTAAGACATCGCCAGTATAAAGCTCTTTTTTGGACAGCTAACTAATTGTGTTTTTAAAGACGCTCGTATTGTATTACTAGGCAATTGGAGCCGTTAGAAATAAGAGTTTATGGTTCCAATCCTGTGTTTGATGATTTGTTTTTCCCGAAAGTCTCTAATACGTGTTTATATGTCTATTTAGTGATCATATCAATATAATCAATATAATTATATAATCACTATAATCAATATAATTATATAATCAATATAATTATATAATCAATATAATCAATATAATCAATATAATCAATATAATCAATATAATCAATATAATAATATAATCAATATAATCAATATAATCAATATAATAATATAATCAATATAATCAATATAATCAATATAATAATATAATCAATATAATCAATATAATAATACTTTGTGATATACTCTCTACATGTGGTGCGACATTTCTGTGAAGAAGGGCCAAAGTGGCATATGAGGAAACTGTGCAATGCAGTCAATTCTTCGCCTTTTAAATCAGCTTGAGTTCTCTATTTACATTTTATGAAAAGTTCCGTAACCTTTTCAGACTTAGTGTTTTTGTGTTTTTGTGTGTGTTTTTCCGATCCAGAAGCATTTGAGCTGCCATGGACATTGTAACCCTCCGGTTCGGTGCCACGAACACCGTAAATCTGGGAATCTGTGGCTTTTCTGCCATCCCGCGGAATTGAACCCGCACACACAGAGGGATAGTCACCCGTAGTCCAACGCGCTACGAACACGCTGGGCAAACGGGCGAGGTAAGAAGTGCCTACAACTTCACATGTCTAGGTCCTGGTGTGCATGAGATAGGATGGTCAATTCCTTTCCTCACGTGTGGTACATCGAGTGTGGGACGTTACCCTTCAGAACATTTATGTCCGATTCGATAGATGAACTCGTGTGCATTGATTGATTGATTGATTGATTGATTGATTGACCATCATCATTGCACTTCAGTGATTAGTCATGTGTGCTCCGATCTCTTTTTTTAATAGGAATATTTCATCTACAATGCATGAACTCCGTAGCACCGGCGAGGTCCCCGATGTAATTTTGAAGATGGTGAAGATATTTTTGTAAGAATTTAAATTTTAATCTTTTTTATAAGTTTTTCCCGGGCAGCGGCTGTCCAGCCTGCCCTTCTCGATTTTGAACTGCCAGATGTTCTTATTGTTCGTTTTATCGTCTGTCTCCGATAGGATTAGGAACTCGATCTCACCTACACTGAGATCAGGGATCTCTGGGGAAATATCCAGCAGACTCCACGAGGAAGCGAACCTGGTATCTTTGGCACAAGAGACGAGCACTTAACCTTTACTCCACAAAGACTATACGAGCACTTAGCCTTTACTCCACAAAGACTATACGAGCACTTAACCTTTACTCCACAAAGACTATACGAGCACTTAGCCTTTACTCCACAAAGACTATACGAGCACTTAACCTTTACTCCACAAAGACTATACGAGCACTCAACCTTTACTCCACAAAGACTATACGAGCACTTAACCTTTACTCCACAAAGACTATACGAGCACTTAACCTTTACTCCACAAAGACTATACGAGCACCTAGCCTTTACTCCACAAAGACTATACGAGCACTTAACCTTTACTCCACAAAGACTATACGAGCACTTAACCTTTACTCCACAAAGACTATATGAGCACTTAACCTTTACTCCACAAAGACTATACGAGCACTTAGCCTTTACTCCACAAAGACTATACGAGCACCTAGCCTTTACTCCACAAAGACTATACGAGCACTTAGCCTTTACTCCACAAAGACTATTCATTTACGCTTATGAGTTCTCTATTGAAATATATCATTCCAATTTTGTTAAGTAAAATGTCCATGCCTTCACGGTCTATGATCAGGTCATTCATTTGTTTACCTATAAACCTGTTTGTGGTCAACTCGTTGAACATTCCGTTAGTCAGACCGATCCTTGTGACCATCTTTGTATTATTTTATATTGACCTATTGTGTGTAATGGCTGTTTCATATGTTTCAGCTTATAAATATGATTGTGGCCAACTCGATGGACATTCCTTTAGCCAGATTACGAACGATCCATGTACCAATCTTTCTATTATTTTATATAAACTAGCTTTTTTCATTGGCCGTTCCATTTGTTTATAGCCACTGTTGAGTGACCTGATTGAGCGGCACTAAATTCAGCTTTTTGCCATCTGTCAGACTGTTCTAGGAAATCCGTTTAAAAGTGCAATCTGGCAAGACCTTTTGTTTGCTGCTAACTGTCGCGCTGTGTAGACTAATTAGCGACCACCAGAAAATCCACAGAGGATATGCCCGTTATTTTGTGGCCATGAAAGCCAAAACGAGTCATTTCATCTGTAATCTTGAGTTCCTCAGTCCAGAAGTCACGCCCCCCTCATTATCGCTCATGTATTCATGTGTCTCTTGTATGAGAGTGCCATCTGGTTACTCAGGTCAACCATGCAGTCCGATCTGCTACCAAACACACACAACAGTCATCCCACACGAGCTTACAGCTATATACTATGACTTGCAGACAGTTACACGTGTAATATAACAGAAGCAAACACACATACACACATATATACATACTCATACACAAGTAGTGCAGATCGGAATCATGGAGTGAGCGAGAAACAGAGAAAGAGTAGAAGAAAATAGAAACTGAAGTGAAAAGCCAGGGGAGGAAACTAACCCCAGCGGGAGGGTGATTGTCGGCGTCTCTGGTCGATGCACGCGCTGCTGGTGAGAATAATTAAAAGGTCCCATTTAGTGAAGCCCATCTTGTCCCGAGGCAAAACAGAGTGTCTTCTGTCATCAGCCATGCTAGCCAAATCCTGTCCTAGCACCCTCTGTCTATCTTTGTTGCCCTTCTAACATTCCATGTTTTCTTTCTCTGTTTTTGTTGTCTTTCTCTCACTCCATCTCTCTGTCTTCGTTGTCTTTCTCTCACTCCATCTCTCTGTCTTCGTTGTCTTTCTGTCCCTCCATCTTTCTGTCTATTCTATTTGGTTTTTTTCTTACATTTTATCTGTCCTTTTCTGTTGTCTATACCACTTGATATTTTTTTCTCCTTTATTGTCTCTCACTCTCTCTCTCTCTCTCTCTCTCTCTCTCTCTCTGAATACATTTCTTTGACTCTACATGGTATATTATTTTTTGTTATATATAAATGATGTTTCTGGGGATAAGTGGTTGGTCGTTGTCTTGAATTTCGAAAGTCGTTGGTTCGAATCCAGACTTTGCCGTTCTGTTCATTGGCTTCTAAAATTTATAACTCTCAAAAAATGTTTACTTTCAAAACTTCAAGTTTACAAAATGTTACTTTTAAAAATTCTAATTATCAAAAATAGTTTGTTTTAAAAACTTATAATTATTAAAAATTGTTTACTTCTAAAACTATGTATTCCAAATTTGTTTACTAACTGCACTGCATATTATCAATATATGATATTTTCATAATCTCTATAGTTTTACTATGTGAGCTGGGACCTTACTTTCTGTCGATACAATTTGAGTAATATCCAAATCACAACCGTCGTCTGTTTGTTATTTGCTTATGAGATCAAAGTTGTAACATTTACTAGTATTGCTCTTATCACACCCACCGTCTGTTTGTTATTTGCTTATGAGAAGATCAAAGTTTACTAGTATTGCTCTTTGGTTCTGATTAAATATAAAATAATGTAGCTCTTCTTCTTTGTTTTTCCTTCTTCTGACGCTCCATATCGACCACTTGTTAAACCACTCCTTGTGATTTGTATGTGATCTGAGCCTAAGAACGATTGTACGTTGTGCCAGTTATGCGACTACAAGTAGGCCAGCACATCAGATTTCTGCGTTTATGTGATACCATACATACGTGTCTCTGCTTGTTTATGTGATACCATACATACATGTCTCTGCTTGTTTATGTGATACCATACATACGTGTCTCTGCTTGTTTATGTGATACCATACATACATGTCTCTGCTTGTTTATGTGATACCATACATACATGTCTCTGCTTGTTTATGTGATACCATACATACGTGTCTCTGCTTGTTTATGTGATACCATACATACATGTCTCTGTTTGTTTATGTGATACCATACATACGTGTCTCTGCTTGTTTATGTGATACCATACATACGTGTCTCTGCTTGTTTATGTGATACCATACATACATGTCTCTGCTTGTTTATGTGATACCATACATACGTGTCTCTGCTTGATTATGTAATACCATACATACGTGTCTCTGCCAGGGCTGGATTAGCCTAGTAGCAGAAGTAGCAAATGCTACGGGCCCCGCGCTTCTAGGGGCCCCGCGCCTATGTGACAGATGGAAATGGGAAAAATAACCAGATGTTATATCAAAAACACGCAAACTGTCTGAATTTTTAAATGTCGTGTGTGATGGTGCTGAATCCAACGAAATCGAAGCAGAAAATACAGAAGTCGCGTCTCACTGTATAGTAGATGAAGACAGTGCTATAGAAGAATCATCATTACCAATATTACCATTAAGATCAGCAACTCTTCACGATGTAGTCACACTTTCCACAAGACAAACTGAAGTCGAATGTACAGCTAGCTAGTCCTCCCAATTTAGCCATATCATCTTCAAGCCAAAGAGAGGCAGAAAGCACAGCACATGCTTCCAATGTAACATCTTCTACAATCCAAAAACACAACGAAAGTAAAATGTACTCCAACGATATTGGTGAATGGCCAAGCAACTGCAATCGAGATTATTGGATTGTGAAAGAAAGTAGCGAAGTGCAATATATGAACAGTGATTTCATGTCTTAAAAAAACCCCAAAAAACCATACGATTAAGAAAACAATCCCCGATTTTGTCGAAAGTCGTTTTTCACATACACGCATACACCAACGAACAAAACTCACATGAGAGATTGGTTGTGTTATACAGAAACTAAAGGACAACTGTTCTGTTTTGTTTGCAAAGTGATTGATTTAGGCTGTACCATAGAGTGACTGGTGTATTTGGAATACTCCGGCAGTTAAAATCTATTACAGCAGAAGAGATCTTGAAAAGAACTTCAAATATTGTCAGCTCTTACCAAGAGGATTTGGAAGAAAGCTTAAGCGACGAACTTATGCAGTTCACTGAACTTCTTAAAATTAATGTAGCTGCTGCTATTAGCAACGAAAAGCATGAGGCTCTTGAACTGCAATTTTATAAATTTATAATGGAACATTCATTAGAGTCGTGTTTCCCAAATGTAGAAATAGTCTTACGAATTTACTTGTCTTTAATGATTTCTAACTGCAGCGGAGAACGTTCTTTTTCAACATTAAAGCGTATAACAAGAGAGTTAAGAAATATGATGGGACAAGATCGTCTAAATAACCTCACCTTAATGAACATTGAATGTAATTTACTTAGAGAAATTGATTTGTCTAGTGTTATCTCTAAATTTGCTCACATTAAATCGAGACAAGTTTGTTTGTAAAAGTTGTGTTTTATTTTATTATCATTCAAAACCTAGGGCCCCGAGCTAAAATTTGCTACGGGCCCCGCGCTAGCCTAATCCGGCACTGGTCTCTGCTTGTTTATGTGATACCATACATACATGTCTCTGCTTGTTTATGTGATACCATACATACATGTCTCTGCTTGTTTATGTGATACCATACATACGTGTCTCTGCTTGATTATGTGATACCATACATACATGTCTCTGCTTGTTTATGTGATACCATACATACGTGTCTCTGCTTGATTATGTGATACCATACATACGTGTCTCTGCTTGTTTATGTGATACCATACATACGTGTCTCTGCTTGATTATGTGATACCATACATACATGTCTCTGCTTGATTATGTGATACCATACATACGTGTCTCTGCTTGTTTATGTGATACCATACATACATGTCTCTGCTTGATTATGTGATACCATACATACATGTCTCTGCTTGATTATGTGATACCATACATACGTGTCTCTGCTTGCTTATGTGATACCATACATACGTGTCTCTGCTTGCTTATGTGATACCATACATACGTGTCTCTGCTTGCTTATGTGATACCATACATACGTGTCTCTGCTTGCTTATGTGATACCATACATACGTGTCTCTGCTTGATTATGTGATACCATACATACATGTCTCTGCTTGTTTATGTGACACCATACATACGTGTCTCTGCTTGATTATGTGATACCATACATACGTGTCTCTGCTTGTTTATGTGATACCATACATACATGTCTCTGCTTGTTTATGTGATACCATACATACGTGTCTCTGCTTGATTATGTGATACCATACATACGTGTCTCTGCTTGTTTATGTGATACCATACATACATGTCTCTGCTTGTTTATGTGATACCATACATACGTGTCTCTGCTTGCTTATGTGATACCATACATACGTGTCTCTGCTTGATTATGTGATACCATACATACGTGTCTCTGCTTGTTTATGTGATACCATACATACGTGTCTCTGCTTGATTATGTGATACCATACATACGTGTCTCTGCTTGTTTATGTGATACCATACATACGTGTCTCTGCTTGTTTATGTGATACCATACATACATGTCTCTGCTTGTTTATGTGATACCATACATACGTGTCTCTGCTTGTTTATGTGATACCATACATACGTGTCTTTGCTTGTTTATGTGATACCATACATACATGTCTCTGCTTGTTTATGTGATACCATACATACATGTCTCTGCTTGATTATGTGATACCATACATACGTGTCTCTGCTTGTTTATGTGATACCATACATACGTGTCTCTGCTTGTTTATGTGATACCATACATACGTGTCTCTGCTTGTTTATGTGATACCATACATACGTGTCTCTGCTTGTTTATGTGATACCATACATACATGTCTCTGCTTGTTTATGTGATACCATACATACGTGTCTCTGCTTGCTTATGTGATACCATACATACGTGTCTCTGCTTGTTTATGTGATACCATACATACGTGTCTCTGCTTGCTTATGTGATACCATACATACGTGTCTCTGCTTGATTATGTGATACCATACATACGTGTCTCTGCTTGCTTATGTGATACCATACATACGTGTCTCTGCTTGATTATGTGATACCATACATACGTGTCTCTGCTTGTTTATGTGATACCATACATACGTGTCTCTGCTTGATTATGTGATACCATACATACGTGTCTCTGCTTGTTTATGTGATACCATACATACGTGTCTCTGCTTGTTTATGTGATACCATACATACATGTCTCTGCTTGTTTATGTGATACCATACATACGTGTCTCTGCTTGTTTATGTGATACCATACATACGTGTCTTTGCTTGTTTATGTGATACCATACATACATGTCTCTGCTTGTTTATGTGATACCATACATACATGTCTCTGCTTGATTATGTGATACCATACATACGTGTCTCTGCTTGTTTATGTGATACCATACATACGTGTCTCTGCTTGTTTATGTGATACCATACATACGTGTCTTTGCTTGTTTGTGTGATACCATACATACGTGTCTCTGCTTGCTTATGTGATACCATACATACATGTCTCTGCTTGTTTATGTGATACCATACATACGTGTCTTTGTCCTAAGACGTCAATTTATTAAGTATCACCGCAGCCACCCCTCGGTTTTCACCAGATCTGATCTGATCCGCTCTGATCACATTAGATTTGTACGTTTCCATACATCACCATTGCCGTGTAGTAATCTAACAACTAAATTTGTTTTATTCATTTTGGCTTCAAACCACCCCCAATCTCCCCTCCCCAGCACCCTCAGACCCATACCTGAACCAAACTATGTAGACATCCATGGGTTCCTATTTTTCAATTCTAGCTTTACTGTTCTCCTCCAAGTTGTTCTGGATCTTCGTCGTTTTCAATTACCCCCTGGTGTCCATTTAAGTGCAGATTTTTGTGACAGGGTTAGTCTACCCTGCGTATCACATGTCCAATCCATCTCCATGATACATTTTGGATGGCCGCAGTGGCGGCTCGTGGTCATTTTTGGTGGTGGGACCAGACAAAAATTTCGGAAAAATCATGGTTTTTTAGGCTAGGTTTATATTTTAGTATTTACTATTATTTGTCTATTCCGCGAAGTTATTCCCTCTTTACTATAATGATTTGTCGCTGCATGCGCAAATAACAAACAGGACAACGTTGCGCCAGGGTAAGTGAGCTTGCACTGATCAAACACTACTCCACCTCGTGGTGACCCTGAAAATAGACAAAAGATCATGTCTGGCTAAGTGGGTGAGGATAGAGAGAGAGCTTCTCTGGTATAGGTAATAAAGCAAACGCAGACACGCCTCTTGGGTCCTAAATACTAGTGAATGCACTCATCTTCTGCCGATGTCTAATGAAAAAAGTTGCATAAATGCAAAGCAAATGTAAGATGTAACAATGTACGAGTCGGGTGTAAGCGTATACTCTCCTCCTGAATCAATGGTCAACTATAATTGCCAGCTCTCATTGCAAGAAAGCCGGAAAGCCGGGCACTCTCCCCCACGAACTGTAGGCAAAATGGTGAAAACTCATAATTCCTGGGGTTCAACAACAACTAAAATATATACCATATAACTAAGGTACAAAGAGATCCCTACAACCTACCGCTGACCACAGTCCTTCACCATGAAATAGCAAACAATAAAAACCAAAAAAACTTTGCTTTTCTTCACTGACAGTTAACCACGATTTTTACTAAACCACTTATTATTGAAAGTCCTCTTTTTCTTGCCATCTTGTTGCATATATACAAAGCTATTTGGCTGATGTGCACCTAGCCGTTTAATTTCAAGCTTTTCTTCTATCTTTAACGAAGGAAACGGATTTTGTAATAAATAATCCACTTGATTCATTTTGAATTTCGAGTAAGCCACAACTTCAAAAGTAGGTCACAGCTTGTCAATCGCAAACTAGTGTGCGTTGTGGAAGACTTATGTGTATTGAATACGAAACGGACGATTACCGTTAACGATTATAATAATAGTTAGTTACATATTTCTATTAATGCATATTCTTTTCTACTATTTTATATATAATTTGTGATTCAATCGATAATTATACAAAGTACTATTTAATCAACTGTTAATTGATTGATCGCGTAGGAATTTAGCTTCCGGTGAATAAAATGACAAATTGTTTTGGCAATTATTATTAAAGGTAGCGGTCAAAGGTCAGAGGTCACAATGTTACATCGTCAGTAGAGAATTTTAAAACGACGCGATAAAACATAGTGCGCTGATATATACGTCAAACGTTATAGAGAGAAGCTGAATTTGCCACCGTATATAATAGTTTTTTTAAATAATACTGTTTATATATTATTATGATTGTTATATTATTATGATAGAATATTTATATTTTAGTGTTAAATATTCAACTTTCAAAGCTAATCAGTGTCAATAATAATTACGAACAAATTATTTTTTAAATAATAAGTACACGTTAATTATATTTGGTTTTGTAGGCCTGTTCTTACTGGTCCCTAATGATCATGGGTGTATACTAATTGGAGGAAAAATATGTTGAATTTTAGATTTCAGAATGTGTGTGATATTTTAGCGCTACATATCAACTTTCAAAGCTAATCAGTATCCTATTGAAAGTAATAATTATAAACAAATAATGTCTGAAATAATAAGTACACGTTACTCAATAATTTTGGTGGGGCCTGGCCCCACTGGCCCTTAATGACAAGCCGCCCCTGGATGGCCGTATTAATATTTTCTTGCTAACAATGTACAAGCAGTTCTTGGTGATAGATATGTTTTGACTAGAGCAAGCTTAATATCTTTCGCAGACAAGTTGTATGGAAGATGAAGTGTTTGGAAATATCTTGTTCTGTCATTCTCCAGCATTCTAATCTGTACAGTAAAGTTGATAGCACACAGATGTGGTATATATTCATCTTAGTTCTGTCATTCTCCAGCATTCTAATCTGTACAGTAAAGTTGATAGCACACAGATGTGGTATATATTCATGTTAGTTCTGTCATTCTCCAGTATTCTAATCTGTACAGTAAAGTTGATAGCACACATATGTGGTATATATTCATGTTAGTTCTGTCATTCTCCAGTATTCTAATCTGTACAGTAAAGTTGATAGCACACATATGTGGTATATATTCATGTTAGTTCTGTCATTCTCCAGTATTCTAATCTGTACAGTAAAGTTGATAGCACACAGATGTGGTATATATTCATGTTAGTTCTGTCATTCTCCAGTATTCTAATCTGTACAGTAAAGTTGATAGCACACATATGTGGTATATATTCATCTTAGTTCTGATTCTGTATTGAGCTGATTTCCATACGTTCTGAAGGGTCACGAAGGCACTTCGTGAGTAACTTACTCTACCTAGGATGCCAGATCCAGATATTCTTTCGTGGCTGATAACACTTCCAAGATATGTGTAAGCATATCAACCATGAATATGTAAGCATATCAGCCATGAATGTGTAAGCATATCAGCCATGAATGTGTAAGCATATCAGCCATGAATGTGTAAGGGTTGATTGATTGATTGATTGATTGATAGGACCATCATCATTGCACTTCGGTGAGTAACCATGTGTGCTCTCCGACCTCTTTCTTACACATGCAGATCTCAAAGGCAGTGCCCGAACTCCGTGGCACCGGCGAGGGTCCCCGATGTAATTTAGAAAATGGTGAACATATTCTGTAGGAATTTTATTAATTATTCTTTCTAATTAATTTTTCCCAGGCAGTGGCTTTCCAGACTGATCTTCTCTATTTTGAATTGCCAAGAGTTCTTGTACGTGCTCAACTTGAATACGAGACCTACGTTTTATCGTCCGTCTCCGATGTAGCTAGGAACTCGTAAGAGTTAATGTGTCCTGGAAGAAATGACAGATGTATAACACACAACGACGTCTAGTAGTCATATTTTTCTTTCAGTCATCATTGACTAAAAGGCAAATAAACGGACAGACGGACAGACAGTCAGACGGGTGGACGGACAGACAGACATACTGACTGACTTTCGGACGGACGTTCGAATGTTCAGACAGACAGACGGACAAATGCACAGACGGGTGGACAGACAGACGCACGGATAGACAGACTGACGGAAAAACAGACTGGCGGAAGGACAGAAGTACAGACAGACGGACGGACGGACGAACAGACAGACAGACGAGCGGAAGTACAGACAAATGGATGGACGAACAGACAGACAGACATACAGACGAACGTACGGGAGGACAAACGGTTGGAAGGACAGACGGACTGATAGATAGACAGACAAATTGATAGAAAGATAGACAGATGGACAGATATGCAGACAGACATACAGAGAAACAGATGCACAGACATACATACAGACAGACCAATTGAAAGAAAGATAGAAAGTCAGATAGATAGACAGAAATACATACAGACAGATAGATTGACAGAAAAGATACTGTCATAAGAGTAAAAAATTCAAGTAATGGTGATGTCGGGAGAAAGTGATGGTATAGCGGGGACGGAATAAAAATCGAGAGAACGCCAAAGTAGAAAAAAATCGAGAGAATGCCAAAGTAGTAAAAAATGCCCCAGATAGATTTGAATACTGCCTGGCTAGGCCAGCTAGACTTTAAGATGGCTCCATTAGCGACTTTGTCAATTTTCATTATAGGGACGTTCCTCCTGAGACGTGCCATGGAAACGACTAGAATATCTGACGACGTTAGGGTCATCTAGCCAGCGAGCGACAACTCTAGCACTGGTCGGAGCTGCTATCTTATTCTCTTCAAACACCCGCAACTGATGGAAAACGCAAATTCTGCGCCTGTGGCGAGATGTACTGGAGGGGTGTTGTAGTTTGTGTTGGTCACGCCACTCGAGCACCTCTAAGATGTGACCACGTTTTCATTTTCAGATTATGCGACGCCCCTCTCCCGCCCCACTCTCCACACGCATACACACACAACCATCACCATCTCCAAGAGAAATAAATATTATTTCCCCTCGATTAGAAATATTTGAAAACTTTCGTCCCCATTGAAGGATTCACATGTTGATATCAGAGAATCTAGACTTGTATATTTTTTAAACAGAAAACTAAACTAAACATATTGACTAAATATAAAACAAAACTAGTCTAAACATATTGACTAAATATAAAACAAAACTAGACTAAACATATTGACTAAATAAAACTCGACTAAACATATTGACTAAATAAAACTCGACTAAATATATTGACTAAATAAAACTAAATCTTGTTTTCTGATGTTCTTCATTAGAAAACAAGATTTAGTTTCTCTTGTCCTTATATTTAGTCTAGTTTTCTTTAGTCAATATGTTTAGTCTAGTTTATTTTATTTAGCCAATGTTTAGTCTAGTTTTGTTTTATATTTAGTCAATATATCTAGTCTAGTTATCTATTGTCAATATGTTTAGTCTAGTTTCCTCTTATCAATTTGTATTGTCTAGTGTTCTGGTTTCCTAGTTTTCTGATGTCTTTCAATAAATGAATTGTGTTAGCATGTCTTATAGTAACAATATTAATTTATTCAAAGGAATCAGAAATAGAACAGTGAAATATAAGGAAGCGAACCGAGTATATTTGGCAGGAGAGGCGAGCACCTATCCTCTACACCACAGAAACGCCCGTTTATTTACTATTCCTAACTTCAAGTTTGGATGAGCACAGCAAGTACTGGTGAAACAAGAATCATGGGAGATAACTCAATTATCTGCGATGTTTCTCGAGTTCCGAACGTGTGAAAGGAAGTCAGGACCTCTCTCTCTCATAGCTCTCATGACATCTCTCCACTCACGCATGCCAGATCTGCTCAACGACTACCAGAAACGAAAAATCCTTTTTTTTTATTTTTATTATTCATTCTCTGAGCACCATCATTTACTCCCTGAATGTGTGTGTCTGGTCTCAGAGTTGTCTGTCTTGCGACTATTTCTGAAACCTTCATATGACTGATCTCGATGTTGTTAAATGTTGTTGTTTCTATTGTTGTGTGTCTGCTTTTCTGTGTGCATGTCTGCGTTACTGTCTGTCCCTGTGTCTGTTTGTCTATGTTGACGTTTGTGCGATCCACGTTTTTTTATTCATGTCGCCCGTGTATTGCCGTGGCTTGCATGGGGAGAAAGGAATAGTAACACTGCAACCTACAAGGCATGGCATAAGAGGCGACTGAGAAAGTGGCCTAAGGAAGCTACCTTAGTAAAAAAAAAGCGTTGCAGAAATCGGATGTGCTTGTCTACTTGTAGGTGCATAACTGGGACAACGTACACTCGTTCTTTGGATTAGATGACATATAAATGACACACAGAGTGGTTAACAAGTGGTTGATATGGGGCGTTCCAAGAAGAAGTATTCATGTGTGTTTTTCTGTTTGTAGGTATGTGTGTGTATGTCTGTCGCTATGTTTGCCCCTGAGTGTGTGTGTGTGTGTGTCGCTCTGTCTGTCTCGTTACGCATGTGTGTGTTCTATGTCTGTGTATATGTGTCTCTCTTTCTCTCTCTCTCTCTCTGTACGTCTCTACGTCTGTCTGTTTGTATCTACGACTGTCTGTATATGCATTTCGTCGTGTTTGTCTGTCTCTGTGTATATGTGTGCCCGTTTAGTGTATCTGTCTCTGTGTCCATCTCTTTATCTCTGTCTTGTATCTGTTTTTGTGTCTATTTGTATGTGTGAATGTCCGTGTATGTCTTTCTTATGGGTGGGTGTCTCTGTGTTTGTTTGTGTGTGTGTGTGTCAATCATTGGTCTTTATCTGCGATTATCTGTGTGTACATCTTTGTGTGTGTGTGCGTGCGTGTGTGTGTGTGTGTGTATATATGTGTATATGTACGCCTTCTGACTGTATGTATGTGTTTGTTTACCCACCCCGTACCTGTGTATGTGTAAATAGAGCAGAGACGTGCGCCTGTGTGTGTGTGTTTGCGTGCATGTTTTGGTATTCCTTACTTGTCTTCATTTAATAATTTTTATTTCAAATAAATAACTAAAGCATTTTCTTCTAAACCCCCAAGTAATGACATTCGTTATATGGGGGAAAGTGTATTACTAATATCTCTATCGACAAACATCAATTAAAACAAGTTAAGAACTACACAGGAGCGTCTGGCCGAATAGATTAGAGCGCAGCTCCCATACGGGAGACCCGTGTTCAACTCACGGCAAGGCCAAGGATTTTTTCTGTTATGGGCATAAATGAAAAATCCTAACGTGAACAGCTTCGAGGTGACTGCACTAGCCATGCGGCCATTAAATTCCTCAGACTCTCGTCCCACCTGTCCTACGCCGCCCTAAAAAGTGGCACTACAGGCAGTAACGGCAGTTAAAGACTATATATCTGGTGAGCATATTTTCATCAGCTGAAAAAAAAATTTCCAACATTGATGCAATAAAGTGTAAAGCAAATCAAGACGTAGGTAAAATGGCGCCAATTTTGAAATGTAAACATGTCACTCTCCAGCTTATGACGCCCCTGGCGCTTAGGACAGCAACAAATGCTTGCCATTCTTCTCTGCTCTTGGCTGCCCTCTCTCTTGCGTTCCAACTCTGATTCATTTCTTTCAGTTCTTGTTCTACTGTTCTGAAAGTCATTTTGGGTTTTCCACGTTTGCATTTACTCGCTGGTGTCCATTTCAGTGCAGTTTTTGTCACAGAGTTAGTCTCTATGCGTATCACTTGTCCGATCCATCTCCTACATCACTTTTGGATGATGGTGCTCATCTGGTCCTGCTGACACTGTGTTAGTAGTTCTTGATCAGAACATGCTTAATATTTGTTGCAGACAAGTGAACATGTCACCATGGACACTAAGAGAACATTGTACAACATGACCTTTCTCTCTACATGATGCTATCAGTGCCAAACCTGGACGTTGACATCAAACGATAGAAGAAAACTAGTCATGACAGAAATGAAGTGTCTACACAGAATGCTGGGAGTATCAAGAAGAAACCAGTTTAGAAATGAAGATATCAGCAAAAAGTGAGTACAATATCAAGAAACAACAAAGCAAATGGTTTGACTACTTATGTAGATTACCAACAGACAGTGCGCATCAAAGTGCAATTCTACTCCGATACAGTGGATACGACAAGGTAAAAGATCGACCCGCAAAGGTGAACCACCGAAAATAACAGAGGCAGCGATGGATACCATCTACGAAGCGAACACAAGAGCCGCCTTCTTCTTCTTCTTCTGCGATTAATTGCTGCTATGTGACTACTCTGATATGTGTCATAAACAAGGCGGTGCGCTTGAGGTCTGCACCAGTCCCCATAGTTTATTTTGTAGGATTGTTTCTGTTGACCAGATTTCCATTCTCATGCTGCTCAGGATGGGCAGTCTTGCAGGATGTGCTCTGGGGATTGCTTTGGTTCTCCACAGGTCCGGGCAGCCGAGTCAGTGAGACTCATTCTATGGATGTGTGCTCTGAGTCTGCCGTGTCCCGTTCTAAGTTCGAAGACTGCGCTCTGCACTTTTCTGTTTAGTGTATTTATACTGTCGTGCTCTGGGTTGTATTCGTTTGTTTTTCTCCACATCATTTTTCTGAATTGTTTCAGGAAAGTCTTTGTTTCTGTAAAACTTTGTGTTGGGTGGTGTTGTGTTAGGCTCTCTCCAGCTCTTGCGAGTTTGTCAGCCTTTTCATTTCCTGGTATGCCACAGTGTGCTGGTATCCACTGTAAGACGAATTCTGATTTCTTTGACAGCAAGCTGATTTTTTGCCGTATATCCTGGATGAGCCTGTCTTGATTGGGACATGAGTTGGCATTGAGAACGGATCTTGAGTCGCTAAAGACTGCAATATTTTTGCTGACACCTGCTGGTCGTTGAGAATATGTATGGCTGCAGGGAGGACTGTTGTCTCTATTCTAAAGTTTGTGAAATGTTTCTCCTGCTTCCAGTGAGTGTGTTTCTGTGTTTTCTTGAGGGTATGTAATGTCTCTCTTACTGATAGCACCGGCAGCTGAGCCATCTGTGAACAAGCGTGTCCATATGCTGGTGGGATATTGCTCTTGTAGCATTAGGAGTGACCTGGCTCTTTGCTCTGTCTCTGTATTTTGTTAAGATTATTTCTGGAACCTCTAGGTGTATTTGGGACATGTTTTGACATCATGTCCATGGCTCTGGTGTCATGGCTTCTCACATTTCTGGGTCGGTTTCTAAGATATCTGAATGTTGCATGTGGAATTCTCTTGCCAGATTGTTGGGACTTTTCCTTGCAAGACTATTTTTTGTTTTCTCTTGGAATATTGTGTATAGAGGGTGTTATTTTAGTTGATTTCGTTTTTCAAACTGACCGAGTGTTTTGCCGTTTCTGCGGAGTTCTAGAGGCTCAATGTTTGTAGTTTTTTTTTTTTTTCATTTCTAGAAGAGGACTGCTTTTCATTGCTTCCAGAGTTATTCTTAGGCCCATATTTTGCGATTTGTCTAGTTTCTTGGCACAGAAGAGCCAATTCTAGAAATTTTTATGCGGATGCTTTGAAGCAAAACAGTTTTAGAGAAAAAAGAAGAAGTATTTTCTGGATGCATTCAGTCTCTTTCTCTCTCTCTCTCTCTCTCTCTCTCTCTCTCCTCTGTTTCTCTCCGCTGTCTATGTCTCCTTAAATCATGTTCATGTACGCGCGTGCGTGTGTGTAAACAGAGATACTGACGCGACCACGTCCATCGTTAATTTAACTATGTATAACCTTCTTCCTGCAACCACCTCCTCTCCCCCTTCATCCCTTCACTCAAGTGTCGAGGTTTCAATGGGAATAATATGTGAGCTCATGGCTGAGAGGGTAGTGCTCACGTCACGGAGATATGCAAATATAAGGAGTCAGGGGTTAATCTGGCTGCCTGCGAACTTAATGCAATTTTAAGAATTGTGTCGGATATGGCAAAAGTTTCTGGACCGGACAACACATAAGTGACAAGTCAACCTGGAAGAAATGCACACACATACACCACACACGCACATACATACACCACACACACGCACCACACACATACATACACCACACACGTACGCCACACAAATACACCACACACCACCCCCACACACATACACACTTAAGTATATACATGCCACTACACATATAGGAGACCCGTAGTATCCTTCCTTCATTTCGTTTGTTTGAAATATTGTCTATATATTCAATGTTGTCTTTTGTATCCTTCCTTTCGTTCGCTTGAAATATTGTCTATATATTCAATGTTGTCTTTTGTATCCTTCCTTTCGTTCGCTTGAAATATTGTCTATATATTCAACGTTGTCTCTTGTATCCTTCCTTCCTTTCGTTCGTTTGAAATATTGTCTATATATTCAACGTTGTCTCTTGTATCCTTCCTTCCTTTCGTTCGCTTGAAATATTGTCTATATATTCAATGTTGTCTTTTGTATCCTTCCTTTCGTTCGCTTGAAATATTGTCTATATATTCAATGTTGTCTCTTGTATCCTTCCTTCCTTTCGTTCACTTGAAATATTGTCTATATATTCAATGTTGTCTCATGTATCCTTCCTTTCGTTCGTTTGAAATATTGTCTATATATTCAATGTTATCTCTTGTATCGTTCCTTCCTTTCGTTCGCTTGAAATATTGTCTAATATTCAATGTTGTCTCTTGTATCCTTCCTTCCTTTCGTTCGCTTGAAATATTGTCTAATATTCAATGTTGTCTCTTGTATCCTTCCTTCCTTTTGTTCGTTTGAAATATTGTCTATATATTCAATGTTGTCTCTTGTATGAACTTCACTATCTTTTGTAGCTAACAATCCGTAGTAGCGTAGTTGTTAGTGCACTCGCTTCTTATGCGTGTGGCCAGGGTTCAGTTCCACAGTGGGAGTGGAATTTTGTCCCGACCGTAAGGGTTCTCAGGTTCTACCTCAGCCCCAATTGGGTAGCAGAAAAGCGGTCAGCGTCATTTTCATCACATCACCCATCGTGTACCGATGGTCAGTGTCAAATACGGGTCTAAGACCACATTCCTCGATATGCCCCATGGTATGAAAATAGGTTCCTTTATTACTATTTATTACTTTACCTGTATAAACAACTATATATATATATATATATATATATATATATATATATATATATATATGTGTGTGTCTCTACGCACATACAGGTCACTCACTACACATACAGAGCACTACACAACCAGGTCACTACACATACAGGTCACTCACTACACATACAGGTCACTCACTACACATACAGGTCACTCACTACACATACAGGTCACTCACTACACATACAGGTCACTCACTACACATACAGGTCACTCACTACACATACAGGTCACTCACTACACATACAGGTCACTCACTACACATACAGGTCACTCACTACACATACAGGTCACTCACTACACATACAGGTCATTGCGCATATAGGTCACTGCACATACAGGCCACTACACATACAGGTCACTACACATACATGTTACTACACATACAGAGCACTACACATACAAGTCACTCACTACACATACACGTCACCGGTGCTACGGAGTTCGTGCACTGCAGCTAAGATCTTCCTGTGTAAGAAAGATATCGGAGCACACATGGTTTCTCACCGAAGTGCAATGATGATGGTCCTATCAATCACTCAATCACTAAACGTACACACAAGTAAACATAGACAAATGCACAATCAAATCTTCTATATAATGAAAATGAAAATCGTGGCATATCCCAAAGGACGTAGCCATCAACCACAGTAAACAAGTCGTTGATTTTCTAGGCACCACTTATACGTTCAGTAGTTTGCCATTGCTTTCTGAACGGGTGGCGCCATCGTCCTTTTGTTAAAATCAACGGAAACAATTTGCAAGCAAACTGTCCGCAGCGTGATTCGAACTCAGAACGTCGGGGTTAATAGACCGAGTCACTAACCCTAGGCCACAGACACCACTTCTATATAATACTAAGTAGTAACAGAGACTGGTGACATATGACAATATTAAGTAGTAACAGAGACTGGTGACATATGGCAATACTAAGTAGTAACAGAGACTGGTGACATATGGCAATGCTCACTTCAATATAGGTCTCTGTGGCGTAGAGGTAACGTGTTCGCTTCTCGTTCCAGAGCTACTCGGTTCGCTCCCTCGTAGAGACATCCAGATATTCTTCAGAGATCATTGTCCTCAGTGTAGGTGAGATCGAGTTCCTAGCCCTATCGGAGACGGACGATAAAACGTATGTCCCGTGTTCAAGTTGAGAACGTAAAAGAACACTTGGCAGTTACAAAACTTGGCAGTTACAAAACTTGGCAGTTACAAAACTTGGCAGTTACAAAACGAGAAGAGCAGGCTGGAAAGTTACAAAACGAGAAGAGCAGGCTGGAAAGTTACAAAACGAGAAGAGCAGGCTGGAAAGTTACAAAACGAGAAGAGCAGGCTGGAAAGTTACAAAACGAGAAGAGCAGGCTGGAAAGTTACAAAACGAGAAGAGCAGGCTGGAAAGCCGCTACCCGTGAAAAATTCGTTAGAAAGATTTAATAATAAAATTATTACAAAATATGTTCACCATTTTCTAAATAATATCGGGGATCCTCACCAGATCTACGGAGTTCGTGCACTGTCTCTGAGGTCTCCCTGTGTAAGAAAAAATAGATTGGAGCACCATGGTTATTAACCGAAGTGCAATAAGGATGCTATCAATCAATCAATCTGAATATAAGGTCGCCTAGTTAAATGCTTCTGTACTGCAACAGCTTGATATTAAAGAGAGTTAGTTATTAGAGAACATACAAACAAGGAAAATTAAATATTTCTGACACATCAAACGACATTAGTGCCTAGAGAAGATAATTTTGGAGAGAATGGTGACTGGAAGAAGAATGAGAAGAAGACCTAGAAGACGATGGGTGCAAGATGTCATTGACGATCTGAGAATGACTGTTGTTGACGCTGGTCAACTTGCACAGAAGAGTTTTTCATGAATGCTGTCATAGGAACCAAGTTCTGGAAGGTACAAGCTACTTGATGATGATGATGAGTTTATTTAGTTATCTAGTTATTATGTCCAGTATTGTCAAGTGTCCGAAGTTAGTGACATGCAACAAAGGCGATCACTGACCAGATTTTCTGTATCTCTTCATTATTATGTCCAGTATTGTCAAGTGTCCGAAGTTAGTAACATGCAACAAAGGCGATCACTGACCAGATTTTCTATATCTCTTCATTCTTATGTCCAGTATTGTCAAGTGTCCGAAGTTAGTAACATGCAACAAATGCGATCACTGACCAGATCGAAGTTAGTGACATGCAACAAAGGCGATCACTGACCAGATTTTCTATATCTCTTCATTTCAGGTCTGGTTTCAAAACCGACGCGCCAAATACCGGAAACAAGAGAAACAACTGGCTAAGTCTCTAAGTCCTGTCATACCAAGTTGTAACGCCCTCATGAGAAATATATACCCCACAACCCACAGCGGGTATCCTTACACGTCGACAGCAAACGTGAATGTCAGCAACATGGCCTCAAGGTATGTCATTTGTTTGGTAATATTTGTTGTTTCTTCACTTTGTGATTACACAAACTCTGTTTCGTAGATTATAGATTAGTTTTATCTTTTTGTGTGTAGATTATAGATTAGTTTTATCTTTGTGTAAGTAGATTATAGCTTAGTTTTATCTCTGTGCAGATTATAGATTAGTTTTATCTTTGTGTAAGTAGATTATAGCTTAGTTTTATCTCTGTGCAGATTATAGATTAGTTTTATCTTTGTGTGTGTAGATTATAGCTTAGTTTTATCTCTGTGCAGATTATAGATTAGTTTTATCTTTGTGTGTGTAGATTATAGATTACTTTTATCTTTGTGTAAGTAGATTATAGATTAGTTTTATCTTTGTGTGAGTAGATTATAGATTAGTTTTATCTCTGTGCAGATTATAGATTAGTTTTATCTCTGTGCAGATTATAGATTAGTTTTATCTTTGTGTAAGTAGATTATAGATTAGTTTTATCTTTGTGTAAGTAGATTATAGCTTAGTTTTATCTTTGTGTAAGTAGATTATAGATTAGTTTTATCTCTGTGCAGATTATAGATTAGTTTTATCTTTGTGTGTAGATTATAGATTATTTTTATCTCTGTGTGTGTAGATGGTATGTTTTATCTGTGTGTGTAGATGGTATGTTTTATCTGTGTGTATGTAGATTGTAGGTAAGTTTTATTTGATCTCATTTTTGCAGATACCCACAGATGAACTCCACCTATCCCTCCTCCTCCTCCATGGCGGGTATGCACCAGTTCCCCCACATGGGAGGGATGGCTACATCCAACATGAGTATGTCTAGACAAGTCCAGCAGTATCCAATAGCAACTGACTACAGTCTGGTATGATTCTGCTCTTGCGTGTGGGGCGTGTGTGTCGCTGAATATGTCTGGTAGATATGCGTGTGTGTATGGGGTTATCATTGTGTGTGATTGTATACATGTGTGTGTGTGTGTGTGTGTGCGTTGATGTGTATATTTGGAGGAGGGAATTGGCCGGGGGGCGCGCTAGTATGCTGCTGTATGTGGTTGTATGTATGGGAATATATGTGTAATGAATGTGCGCTGGTGTGTATGTGGCGAAGTATGTATTCAGGACTGGGACTGCTGTGGAAAAATGGTACATATGAGGTTTTACTAAATAGTTTCAATTATTTCGCTTATTTTCGTTAACTTGCATTACTTATTTTATTTTTTGTTTTCTTTTTCTTCTTTATCGCCCGCTATGAATTCAGACGTAGTCAGTGCGATTATTCACATCTGTCTTATTTTTGCGTGAAGACTTGCTTTCGTTTGCATTAGTGACCCTCTAGAATCCGGCGAGCTTCAAAGGTATACTTGTAATTTACATCCTCGAGTAAAGGAATTTATCCATTCAATTTCGATAGTTAGTCAATTATCTTTCGCCAGGTTGATGATGGAGTTGGTTGTCTACTACTGTCGTTAAGCGTAGGGCTGGGAGCTTTAATTTGCGTTCCAGGGCCAGATGAGTCGCTCTTGTTGTGTTATATCCATGTTTATTTAGTGTAGTCTCGATATTGTCTATCCACCTTTTTCTTAGCCTTCCCGTGGCTCTAGTACCTGATCTCTTTTTATTGTGTGTTGTTATTGGTGGTTGGTTGTATTCCATTCTCATTAAATGTCTGAACAACTGCATTTGTTGTCTTTCAATGTATTCGGTGCACTCTGCTTCTGATGTCCTCGTTTCATAGTCTACCTTTTCTGGTGACCACCAACTGCCTTCCTCAAGCATGTCATTTCGCATCCCTGACAGCAACACACCACAGAAAGCTCACTAAATGTGAAATGTGATAATTACTTCATATGCATTAAGTACATTTGTACCAGTAAAACGTTACGTAATACAGTATACCAGCCTACTGAACCTTATACAACAAGGAACACATCTAATGCTAACTTCACTCAGATTTCAGAATCAAACAACACAAATCAACTAACACCAACGTCACGATTCAGGAACAGTAATTATAAAGCATATGTAGATTGAAATTTCACATAATCATTATTCATAAACATAATGCACAATAATACAATATAAATAAATCAAATTAAACATAATTCAACTTATTGAACTTTGGCAAATTTAGCAGCTAATAATATTACCTTAAATTAATCTCCTGGTCCGTATCCTTTGTTCTTCGTAGTATGAAGAGCCTCACAACAACAAATTTCAGTCTTGCAGAACTTTAGGATCACACAGTGGCCTAAACAGTACAAAAATCCACATTGTCGACATAAGACAGTGACTCACGACGATTTCAGTCTTGTAGAATATATATATATATATATATATATATATATATATATATATATATATATATATATATATATATATATATAACATCACACAGAAGCCAAAACAGTAGAAACGATGTTCTCTAACCAAAAGACAGTGACTCACCACATTTTCAGTCTTGTAGAATATAATACATCACACAGATGCCAAAACAGTAGAAAAATATCACACAGATACCTATACAGTAAATAACGTCGTTGTCTAATCAAAAAGACCACCACGACTGTATCGTCCCGTATCCATTTCTCTGCCGGTCCTACTGTCCAGTCTCAGCCTCAATCATCAATCGAGCCACCTCAACAGTCCTGCTGGTCGTACAGTCCCAGACTCAATGTACAATCTATCTGACCACTCAAAATAAAAACCCCGATTTCGTTCACAACTCAGGTAACCTCCGTGACAACTGATGAGCTGTCATGAACTGTCATCACAAGAAAACAATCACAACAAAGGGGAATAAATCAAAAGGGGAATAAACAACTAAAATATATTCAGGGATTTCCCCCTTATCCCCCAGGAACAGTAATACTGTTACACATACAAAACAGTAATTTAGCTTTTTCATAAATGTCTGTCTATTTGTTTTTTCTTGGTCACCTTTTGTCTGCAATATACGTTGAATATTTCTCTTTTTCTTTTCCCCGTGGTTTCAGTGGTGTGCAAGTCATCGCAGTGATGGAAAGTACAGTCAGCACTATCAGGTATGTTTAGCTGTTAGTTTGATAACAAGTAGAGCTGGATGTTTGACGGGCAGAGAAAGGGGTGTGTTTGACCAGCAAGCCATAGGAACCATCAGTAGTGCATACCCTTCGACATTGATTGGGGGAGACCAAAGCAAGGGTAAACAGGATCAAGATTAGGCATGTGGGAGTTGTGTTTTCGGAGCTTGTTTTTGACACAGTTGAAGATTGTCTAGCTAAAATTTGGAAGATTGTCGGAATTCTAAGAATATCTAGCTCGTGGTTCGAAGATTGTCTAGCTCGGGGTTCGAAGATTGTCTAGCTCGGGGTTCTAATGTCCAGATCGGGGTTCGAAGAATGTCCAGATCGGGGTTCGAAGAATGTCTAGATCGGGGTTCGAAGACTGTCTAGATCGGGGTTCTAAGAATGTCCAGATCGGGGTTCAAAGACTGTCTAGATCGGGGTTCTAAAAATGTCCAGATCGGGGTTCGAAGACTGTCTAGATCGGGGTTCTAAAAATGTCCAGATCGGGGTTCAAAGACTGTCTAGATCGGGGTTCTAAGAATGTCCAGATCGGGGTTCAAAGACTGTATTCCTCGTTGTGTTGCACCCAAAACCACATTGAATCAAGAAAATCTTTGCGATTTGCCAGAAATCACTGAAATCAGAAACCTTCAGAAATAGACACAAAGAAAAACATCAACTTGTAATGGACAATACAAAATGTCCCTACCTTACACAAGAAACAAGAATGTAAACACATTTTCTTGATAATACGCAGAGTAACGGTATTTTGTAAAATATCAATGTTGTCATAATGCAAAAATAATCTAACGTTGTGTTCTTTCTATTATTCTCCTCCAATTAGGAGTCAACAGAAGACGACTGGTACAGCAAGAGTCTTACAGCATTACGCATGAACAACGCCCACTCTGGACAGCTGCCCAATCAGATTCTACCATACCCAGCACAAGTCTAGTTCAACCAATCGCCAATGTCGTCGTTTAGCAGCTACGATTGATGTCTTTTTATGCTTCACAATTTGTAAACAGTCGCAGTCAAGTTTTGTATACATTGTATACTTGACTTCCCCCGGCTAGGAGAACATAACTGATTCATTAAATGAGAATCTTGAACTTCCCCCAGCTAGGAGAACATAACTGATTCATTAAATGAGAATCTTGAACTTCCCCCAGCTAGGAGAACATAACTGATTCATTAAATGAGAATCTTGAACTTCCCCCAGCTAGGAGAACATAACTGATTCATTAAATGAGAATCTTGAACTTCCCCCAGCTAGGAGAACATAACTGATTCATTAGATGAGAATCTTGAACTTCCCCCAGCTAGGAGAACATAACTGATTCATTAAATGAGAATCTTGAACTTCCCCCAGCTAGGAGAACATAACTGATTCATTAAATGAGAATCTTGAACTTCCCCCAGCTAGGAGAACATAACTGATTCATTAGATGAGAATCTTGAACTTCCCCCAGCTAGGAGAACATAACTGATTCATTAGATAAGAATAGTCATTTTATATGAGAGAATATAATCACTAATATATAACGTAGATGAAGAGAATGAGAGTGTGAAAGTATTGAAGAGAATTAGAGAAGAGAAAGTTAGAAGAATTAGAGAAACAAGAATGAGAGAAGAGATAGAAGAATTAGAGAAAGAAGAATGAGAGAAGAGAAAGAAGAATGAGAGAAGAGATAGAAGAATGAGAGAAGAGAAAGAAGAATGAGAGAAGAGATAGAAGAATGAGAGAAGAGAAAGAAGAATGAGAGAAGAGATAGAAGAATGAGAGAAGAGAAAGAAGAATGAGAGAAGAGATAGAAGAATGAGAGAAGAGAAAGAAGAATGAGAGAAGAGATAGAAGAATGAGAGAAGAGAGATAGAAGAATGAGAGTAGAAGAATAAGAGATAGAAGAATGAGAGAAGAGAGAGAAGAATGAGAGGAGAGATAGAAGAATGAGAGAAGAGATAGAAGAATGAGAGAAGAGAGAGAAGAATGAGAGAAGATAGAATAAGAGAAGAGAGAATGAAAGAAGAGAGAATAAGATAAGAGAGAATAACAGAAGAGAGAATGAGAGAAGAGATAGAAGAATGAGAGAAGAGAAATGCTGGACAGCGGGATCATGGTAAACGCCGATAGATGTCGGGGTGGAACAACAAGGACAGCAAAGCTGGACAGCAGGATCGTGGTAAACACCGATAGATGTCGGGGTGGAGCCACAAGGACAGCAAAGCTAGACAGTGGGATCATGGTAAACGTCGATAGATGTCGGGGTGGAACAACAAGGACAGCAAAGCTGGACAGCAGGATCGTGGTAAACACCGATAGATGTCGGGGTGGAGCCACAAGGACAGCAAAGCTAGACAGCGGGATCATGGTAAACGTCGATAGATGTCGGGGTGGAACAACAAGGACAGCAAAGCTGGACAGCAGGATCGTGGTAAACACCGATAGATGTCGGGGTGGAGCCACAAGGACAGCAAAGCTAGACAGCGGGATCATGGTAAACGTCGATAGATGTCGGGGTGGAACAACAAGGACAGCAAAGCTAGACAGCAGGATCGTGGTAAACACCGAAAGATGTCGGGGTGGAACAACAAGGACAGCAAAGCTAGACAGCGGGATCATGGTAAACGTCGAAAGATATCGGGGTGGAGCCACAAGGACAGCAAAGCTAGACAGCGAGATCATGGTAAACTAGAGACGATGTATTTTGACATTGGGGCTAGAGCCGCCATGTATGGATTATATTAATGTTATGTTATGTTATGTGATCGACGTCATGGCACATTGGACAATCCCATGCGTGCTCTGTCTTCCGCTGCAGCAGCCATCCTCAAGTCAATTTGTTGACCGTACCCATGAGAAGTTGATTAGTATACCTCTATCTATAACACGAAGACGGCACAGTCTGGCATGACCAAGCTTTACTCCTGATTCTCGCACTCGTTCCAATGTCTGAGACTCTCCCATATCACATAAATGAGAGCTTACTGCATTGATGATATCTGCTCTGTCAATACTTCTGTCTGCTTGAGTCGGGACTGAATAGATTGCAAGCTGGGTTAAACTTCTAAGTTTGCTCGTATTCAAACATATACCCCCGAGAGTAGATAGTAATCAAAGACTGGACATACAACATTTTGACACAGATAGATAGCCCACCTACTGTAATGAAACTATCTATTCTCTAATCCTGTTTTGCCTTTAGGCGCCAGGTCGAAAATAGAGACTCCTGGAGAGATTCTCCTTATGCGCTTTGTACAAGGTCCATCGGATATTCTGTCGATCCATCGTTTACGTGGTCGTCCTTGTACATCCTGTTTCTGCGCGCATTGTATCCGGGCACGCCTCCATAGTAGGGAACAACAAACCTGACTTGGAGAATCCATCAACTTAGGCTAGCCAGAACCTCATTAGACTTGCACCTCGCGGTTAAAGTTTCAGGTTTACACAACTAAGAAGTGGTGGTGGCGTGTATGTTCTAAGGACCATCAGCAGCAGCAGCCTTACTAATTTTCGTTTCTCGCCTTTCCCAGAAGACTAGCCGACCCGAATACTTCTATATGCACAACTAGGCATTGTTCTCAGAAATTAACGCCTGAACTTTTGCCTCCACGACCGCTGGGTTTTCTTGTTTGCATTCTTTATCTAGTCTGATACATACTCAAAATTATATATTGATTACTGTTGGTATTGTTATCCATTCTTCACCGGGTTCAATGTCTTCAAGTGAATACACCTGCTGAATACGGTCGGTGCTCGACCCGACCCATCCAAAATTTTCCTCTCTTTATTTTCATGTGCAGTGGATGTTGTGTGTCAGCATTGACTCGAATGTATGACCGTGCACGGCACATCCTTGTTCTGTCTTCCATAGTAGTATAATCAAGAAGGTATCGCATCGCCCTGCAAGACGTGTCTTTAGTGCACTTAAGTATGATGCATGCGCATATCCTCATGGTATAGATATGATTGTCAGAACTGCACAATGTGCTCTGGAGTACGTATTTCAGCCCTCGGTTCAAATATCCAGTTGGAGAGAGTTGTATCTGACCACGAGGTCTTTCAGGTCGACGGAACCACAATTGGGCACTAGAGAAACATTGTGATGTAAAGGTGGCCGACGTGATGCTGACTACATCAGCTGTAGTCAGTCGCTGATCAAAATAAAACAATACGGTCATAATATCGTATATTCCTCAATGTGCCACATGACATCAACATGACTACTTATTTTTCATTTATTGTCCATGATTTGCTTCTAATATGCATCGAAAAAGTAAAAGTTGTAATTGATAAACATATTTTACTGTCTTGCAACGAGTAATGGCATTCCTGATAATATCTTTATTGCTGATTAATATATATATATATATTTACTCCGTTATATAATTTTAAAATAAATTACAAACTTTCAATTCCAATCTTGTATCAATCCTAACATATGCCAGCGACAGTTGGAATTGAAATATGACTCAGATATAGAGAGTAAGTTGAATGCATTTGAAAATCAAGCGAAAATACAAAGAGGTATGGAGGCAACAAACCCACGGCAAATACCCACAAGATTTCATCAGCAGACTAAACAGAAAACAGCACACAACAATCTTTCGCCTAAGAACAGGTCAGTGTAGACTCAACTATCACATGCACAGAATAAAGCCTGCTAAGACTGCACAGTGTGCATGTCAGACAGAAACCCAGACTCCAGAGCACATTCTGCAGTCATGTCCATCATACATACACCAACGAGACGAAACATGGCCATCATGAAGCTTACAGAGCAAGCTATGGGGAACTCTCGAAGAACTCTAACTGACATGCAGCTTCATAGAGGCAACCTATCTCATTGTTTAGACGAGCATACGAAACCGAACGCAAAGAAGAGGAAGAAAAAGAATGCATTTGAAAATAGATGTCTACAACAATAATGAAAATAAACTGATACGAATTCAGGAGATGGGATGAATTCAGAGAAATTTCTAGAAAGCATTATTTGTATGAGGTAGTGCAAATTTGTGCACTGTACGACTCACGTGAAACTGTTTGCTTTTGAGCGCATGCGTTTTTAGAAGCAAATTGGGGATGTCACCAACTTACTTAGCAACTCTGAGAATTTGTATGTTTGATACTTTCAATTTTATATTCTTTCTCTCTCTCTCTCGATCACCGCTTAGACTGATGTACCAGATTTCCCAATAATTTCCGAAGTTGTTTGTAGGGGCTCGCGTTATTATTTTTGTAAATTGACACATTGCAACGTAAATATATTCGGAGATTTAAAAACAATTTGTGGAGGCTTGTCAGCCGTCGTTCATCGCACTACGAACACAATTTGTGGAGGCTTGTCAGCCGTCGTTCATCGCATTAACAACACAATTTGTGGAGGCTTGTCAGCCGTCGTTCATCGCACTACGAACACAATTTGTGGAGGCTTGTCAGCCGTCGTTCATCGCATTAACAACACAATTTGTGGAGGCTTGTCAGCCGTCGTTCATCGCACTACGAACACAATTTGTGGAGGCTTGTCAGCCGTCGTTCATCGCATTAACAACACAATTTGTGGAGGCTTGTCAGCCGTCGTTCATCGCATTAACAACACAATTTGTGGAGGCTTGTCAGCCGTCGTTCATCGCATTAACAACACAATTTGTGGAGGCTTGTCAGCCGTCGTTCATCGCACTACGAACACAATTTGTGGAGGCTTGTCAGCCGTCGTTCATCGCATTAACAACACAATTTGTGGAGGCTTGTCAGCCGTCGTTCATCGCACTACGAACACAATTTGTGGAGGCTTGTCAGCCGTCGTTCATCGCATTAACAACACAATTTGTGGAGGCTTGTCAGCCGTCGTTCATCGCACTACGAACACAATTTGTGGAGGCTTGTCAGCCGTCGTTCATCGCATTACGAACACAATTTGTGGAGGCTTGTCAGCCGTCGTTCATCGCACTACGAACACAATTTGTGGAGGCTTGTCAGCCGTCGTTCATCGCACTAACAACACAATTTGTGGAGGCTTGTCAGCCGTCGTTCATCGCACTAACAACACAATTTGTGGAGGCTTGTCAGCCGTCGTTCATCGCATTACGAACACAATTTGTGGAGGCTTGTCAGCCGTCGTTCATCGCACTACGAACACAATTTGTGGAGGCTTGTCAGCCGTCGTTCATCGCATAGAACACAATTTGTGGAGGCTTGTCAGCCGTCGTTCATCGCATTAACAACACAATTTGTGGAGGCTTGTCAGCCGTCGTTCATCGCACTACGAACACAATTTGAGGAGGCTTGTCAGCCGTCCCATTGTCAGCTTGTCAGCATTTTCTCTCGCCAGCCTTCCCAGCGTGTTCGTAGTGCGATGAACGACGGCTGACAAGCCTCCACAAATTGTGTTCGTAATGCGATGAACGACGGCTGACAAGCCTCCACAAATTGTGTTCGTAGTGCGATGAACGACGGCTGCAAGCTCCACAAATTGTGTTCGTAGTGCGATGAACGACGGCTGACAAGCTCCACAAATGTGTTCGTAATGCGATGAACGACGGCTGACAAGCCTCCACAAATTGTGTTGTTAGTGCGATGAACGACGGCTGACAAGCCTCAAAATTGTGTTATAGTGATGAACAAGCTCATGTACACCAACATAACATAACGTAAAACCAACAAGCTCATGTACACCAACATAACATAACGTAAAACCAACAAGCTCATGTACACCAACATAACATAACGTAAAACCAACAAGCTCACGTACACCAACATAACATAACGTAAGACCAACAAGCTCACGTACACCAACATAACCTAACGTAAAACCAACAAGCTCATGTACACCAACATAACATAACGTAAAACCAACAACTCATGTACACCAACATAACATAACGTAAAACCAACAAGCTCATGTACACCAACATAACATACCGTAAAACCAACAAGCTCACGTACACCAACATAACATAACGTAAGACCAACAAGCTCACGTACACCAACATAACCTAACGTAAAACCAACAAGCTCATGTACACCAACATAACCTAACGTAAAACCAACAAGCTCATGTACACCAACATAACATAACGTAAAGCCAACAAGCTCATGTACACCAACATAACGTAACGTAAAACCAACAAGCTCATGTACACCAACATAACATAACGTAAAACCAACAAGCTCATGTGCACCAACATAACGTAACGTAAAACCAACAAGCTCATGTACAAATACTTGCAAATCAGACCACAACCGTAACCAGTATTATATTGGTCAAATTTAGTGCAATATTATGAGATATTAGTCAAGTTTTAGTGCAATATTATGAGATATTAATCAAGTTTTAGTGCAATATTATGAGATATTAGTAAAGTTTTAGTGCAATATTATGAGATATTAATAAAGTTTTAGTGCAATATTATGAGATATTTGTCAAGTTTTAGTACGATATTATGAGATATTAGTCAAGTTTTAGTGCAATATTATGAGATATTAGTCAAGTTTTAGTGCAATATTATGAGATATTAATCAAGTTTTAGTGCAATATTATGAGATATTAGTCAAGTTTTAGTGCAATATTATGAGATATTAATAAAGTTTTAGTGCAATATTATGAGATATTTGTCAAGTTTTAGTACGATATTATGAGATATTAGTCAAGTTTTAGTGCAATATTATGATATATTAGTCAAGTTTTAGTGCAATATTATGAGATATTAATCAAGTTTTAGTGCAATATTATGAGATATTAGTCAAGTTTTAGTGCAATATTATGAGATATTAGTCACGTTTTAGTGCAATATTATGAGATATTAATAAAGTTTTAGTGCAATATTATGAGATATTTGTCAAGTTTTAGTACAATATTATGAGATATTAGTCAAGTTTTAGTGCAATATTAAGAGATATTAGTCAAGTTTTAGTGCAATATTATGAGATATTAGTCAAGTTTTAGTGCAATATTATGAGATATGTCAAGTTTTAGTGCAATATTATGAAATATTGAACATATTTATTATTATGTATATGTTTGACTTTGATATTATTTTTACATTTAATAGGACTAGTTGCATGATTGCCATACGTGCATCATCAATAAGTCGTTGATAAATCTAATGATTTCTTTATCTTCATTTCTATGACATTTTTTATTGAGAAATAAAAATTATGAAAAGTGTCAACCACATGTTTTCGCCAACAGTTCATTGTTCATTTACTCCCGAGTGGTTACCGGGGCCCAAATTTGGGGTGTAAAGAATAGAACCACTGTTACCTGCCATGCATGTCGTAAGAGGCGACTAAGGAGGTTTGGCTGAAATCGGATGCATGTGTCCTAAGCGTGTAGAAGTATATGCGTTTAGGTGCCTATCAAACCAATATGCAACGTATACACGTTCTTGGCAAAGATCAAACATATCACAAAGAGTGATTAAAATTGGTCGTAAAGAACGAACGCAAAGAAGAAGAAGAAGAATATAGTAGGTCGTGGCTCAGCTCATTAAATTCCAGTTGGGGTAACTTTTATATGTATTTCTTCTTCTTCAGCGATCTCTAGTCATGTGCTTAGTTTACTGTCGACCACAAACTGGGCATTCCTTCAGATCTGTCAGGTTTCCCCAAAGCTTAGTTTTTAAGTCAACTGGGTTGTGGCCACATGTTGTTTCTCAGCTCGCACAGGAGAGGAGTCTTGCAGGACATGCTCCGGTGTCTATTCCGCCTGTTGACACTGGCAGAGAGCTGTTTGACTTATACCTTATATCTTTGATATGGGTTTAAATCTTCTTCGGGGTCAAAGGCGCATGGGGACAACGGCGCGCCAGGATTAGTGAGCTGGCACTTCTTCTTCTCCTTCTTTGCGTTCGTTCTTTACGACCAATTTTAATCACTCTTTGTGATATGTTTGATCATTGCCAAGAACGTGTATACGTTGCACATTGGTTTGGTAGGCACCTAAACGCATATACTTCTGCACTTTTAGGACATGTGCATCCGATTTCAGCCAAACCTCCTTAGTCGCCTCTTACGACATGCGTGGCAGGTAACAGTGGTTCTATTCTTTACACCCCAAATTTGGGACCGGTAACCACTCGGGCGAGTGAGCTGGCACTAATATAGACCCTGCCCTCACCTCCTCGTGGTGACCCTCGAAACAGACGGTGGTTCCGGTCTGACCAAGAGGGCAGGTGTCGTGGGAGAGCTACTTTGGTGCAAGTAGAGATGCAAAGGTAGTCACGCTAGATAGGATCCGCTCGCAACACAGACGAGCTAATGCCCAGAGTAACTATTAATGCTCGTCTCTCCCGGCCGATGGGAGAAGCTGGAAGGATAAACGTGGAACCGTGTCGGGCGAAACTCGGAGCCCGCGCATGCTCTCTATCTCTTGAGCCCAACAAGTATGCTGGGAGTCGAGTTCGGCTGCACGTGGGCCCACATAGGGCTAAACTAGGGCCCCCATCACAGGGATGGGACACGATTTCAAGGCATCGAAAAGACGTTGACCCGCGCGGGGCGAAATTCAGATCCCGCGCATGCTCTCTCTTGAGCACTCTCTCTTGAGCCCGACAAGTATGCTGAGAGTCGGGTTGAGCTGCACGTGGGCCCACATAGGGCGAAACTCGAGCCCTAGGGAATTTTAAGCCCCAGAGTCTGACAACCCAGACAAATGTTAACACGGTAAAAACAGATGGTGACCAGGCACCAGGGCAGAGCTAGCACGCACGCTAGCGATGCCATAGTGAGCCCCCCAATGGGCAGGCGAGCATGGCACGGAAGACACGAAAGGCACGGAGAATGTGAGCACGGCGAAAACTGATGGTGACGATAAGGCAGGCACCAGGGCAAAGCGAGGACGCACGGGTGGGGCTACATGGGGCGAAACCAATGCCCCCATCACAGGTGTGGGGGCCCGGGATGAGTCCCAGACGGGGACAGCCCAGGCAAATATGCGCACGGTTGGAATTGACGGAAATGGTGAGGCTGGCACCAGGGCGAAGCGTGCACGCATGCGAGCGATGCAGGGGAAGGTCCACAGGCGAGCAAAAAAAAAAGCATGGCACGGCAGTCACAACAGGTACGGCGGGCGCAGCAGGCAACGGGGTGTGCAGACCACCCGAATGTGCAGAAAAAACTGGAAAGTCCAGTAGAGGCGAATCTAGTGCGCGTTTCCGCTCGCAGGGAACTACTGCTGCCTTGTAGTTTGATTGGGGACAATCAAAGCCTAGCGAAGCAAACCGTACACAAAATTGGACGGGCGGCAAACCAAGGTGTCCATAAAACGACCGGTTTCGCTGGACAGATGGCGCTCATAAGCCAGCGAGAGCAGGCCATCTAAGGGTCACTGCCCTAAAAGAAAATAGCAACCTGCTGCCTTGCAGGTCTGGCTATGGACAGGAAAAGGCTAACGGAGAGCGAACCCAGTAAACGCTGGTTGAAATCGAACACACCACCCAAGGATAAGCACCTGAGCTCTAATAGGTACTGAAGGCTGTGCACGTACATTCCGTTCTTGATATTTGGCTGTTTATATATCACAATAGACTGATAAAAACGACATAAGAAGGATCGCGAGAGAGAAATCTTCTTCTTCTTCTTCTTACTAGATTGGGATTTCGGATTCTCTAATAAAGGCAGCCGTCTGCATCAGATTATCAGCCACGCCATAAAGTTTGTCTTGGACGCTGGTGTAAGCGGGCCACCTCTTTGTTCTCAGGTCTGCATACTGGGGGCAGTTCTGTAGGATATGTTCTGTTGTCATACTCGCCAAGCCACAGGTCGCTGGTGCCTATTTTGAACTTAGTGTACAGGTGAGGTTTCATTCTGTTGTGACCCGTCCGGAGGCAAAGTATGACAGTCTGGTCCCTTCTGGACAGTTGGTAATGTCCATCGTTCTTGTTGTATTTTGGGTGTTCTTTCTCCCACTTTGCTTTGTAGTGCCCTCTGGCGATGGTTTTTACTTCTTCATAGCTGGCCAGGTTGTCATCTGGAGACATCCCTGCTACCTCTTTAGCCAGTCTGTCAGCATCTTCATTCCCCTTGATCTTGCAGTGTAAGGGTATCCACTGGATTACTACCCTCTCAGAATCATGGGATAACTGGACTAAGGTTGACCTGAGATCACTTAATTCTGTGTTCCTTTCAGATTTCAGTGCTGAGATAGCAGACAATGCGTCAGTCAAAAGCACTATTTTTTCATGTATTTGGTTCATATATATGTAGTGCCATTTTTGCAGCAGCGATGAGGGCCTCTATCTCAGCCCTGAAATTGGTTGAGAACTTGCCGGTGGCCAAGTATTTAAATCTAGACATGTTCTTGTAAAGACACACAAAAGAGAAATGTAGACATGTTCTTGTTTTGACAAATATTTAATAAAGAAAATAATAATGTCATAGATAAGACTGATAACAAGTCAAATAGCACCATCACCATTACAAACAGCAACAACGACAACATCAGCAACGTTTGATATGTACATAGTCATCAGCATCATCATCATAACCAGTGACTTTTTTAAATTTAACATTACATAAGTTACGGACTGGATACAACATATACTACAACTATTTTTAAAATGGGTTGTTCCCTGTGGAACATAAGGTTTGCACCCGTTTTTCTAGCTCTATCTCTTGTTTCCTACTCCACTAAAACTGGTAGATCCTTTCTTTCGTTCACTTGAAATATTGTCTATATATTCAATGTTGTCTCTTGTATCCTTCCTTCCTTTCGTTCGCTTGAAATATTGTCTATATAGTCAATGTTGTCTCTTGTATCCTTTCTTTGTTCACTTGAAATAGCATCTATATAGTCAATGTTGTTTCTTGTATAAACTTCACTTCAACTGGTAGATAACTTGATGACTGTTTCATGAAATTAACATATTTTGTGGGAAATGATTGATAAATCTTCTTCTTTATAATGAAAAATTTGAACAAGCAAACTCTCCATGAACAAAATGATTGCAGTGATCTTGATTTAGCAAGTACCAACATGTAGGCTAAAGGTCCATATTGATTCTCCATTGAGAATCGTTATAGTTATCTATATTTGATTCTCCATTGAGAATCGTTATAGTTATCTATATTTGATTCTCCATTGAGAATCGTTATAGTTATCTATATTTGATTCTCCATTGAGAATCGTTATAGTTATCTATATTTGATTCTCCATTGAGAATCGTTATAGTTATCTATATTTAACCGTAAGGAATACAAAGGAAAGAGAAGCCTAGAAATACACCGAGAAAAGATTTGGAGGCAGAAATGAACGATATATGGAAAAGTTGGAAGAAGCTGTAACAAATAGCTTTGATTATTGGATACTGAATCGATGTCATAGCATTCAAGGCAGACCCATAGGTACTCAGTCTCTACCAGCAGATGCCAATGCCAAAATGTATGCATACTAATGGTCTCTATGGCTCGCTGGTTAAACACACTCCTAACTCTGCCTATTAGGTATCCAGTTCGATTTGTACGTATAACTTCAACTCCTGAAATTGCTGGATAGATTCAATATCCTCTCTTCTGTATTATTATTTAATTTTAGGTTGATATTTCTTCCTATTCTCATTATGAAACTTTGTGTTTCTCCTTGTCAAATCTAGTTCTTACATTGTTCAGTATCAAAATGCTACCACTTTGATTGCTGCCTCCCTGGATTATTTGTATTTGTGTATTTATTAATATGTCATTGTTTTTATTGTAACTCATATGGAGATGAGTGGTAACATTGTTTTGATGTATTTTTGTGCTTTGTATAACACATTCTCTGTGTGTCTTGATTCTTTAAGAGTTGGTACAAGAAAGCATGAATTTAATAAGAACATACAAAAAAAATTGTTAACCCAACACAAACATTGATAAAAGTGAAAACAGGAAGCATTAACTAAAAAACTGGAGAAATAATAACACAACAAAATATATAAAATTATTTAGTTAAAACAAAAAGTAAGAGAACAAAGCTGTGTTCGGTAGTCATAGATAAATAGCATTGCAAGGTGGGCGTGGGGGAATCTTATTCTGTGTTCAGTAGTCTAGAAAATATTCTACTGTGTTCACATCATTGTCAATAGGATAAAGTCCACAGTCATCTCAGAGTCCAGAAGGTAGTCTTATAAAGGCCAGACCTACCCAGCTGTAGCTGGTAGAATCAATGTCATGTCAGTATATCTTATTGTTGTATGTCTTTAGATCTTATTGTATGTCAACAGCAGACCTCTTGACCTTTTTATAATTTATGCTTGTAAGTTAATTAATAAGCCACAACTCAACAAAAATTTAAAAAATTAAAAAAAGACATCTATATGGAAAATTCTAGTAAGATAAAGTGTGACCTAAGCGGAAGCGAATGAATTAAATAGGTCAGGATCAAGGAACAAGAACTGACCAAGACCATACCCCACTTCCAAGTGGTGACCGTAACAACAGACTTAAATATACCATAGCCTGTTTACACGCATGAGATCTAAAACAAATGTGCAGGTTGAAAGATGCAAATATCGCTCACTGTAAATTCCAAGATTGTGACAAACGCGTATTTTCTGATTAAATGAAGGAACCAAGATAACCAAGCAAAAAACAGCTACAAAAACACACACTATACCTGTTATCATGGCCTGATTTTTATAATTTGTATACACAAAATAAATATAAAAACTGCACCATAAATAACTGCACCCATGATGACCCGGGTTAATAGGAGAAAATGGTGATGGATTGGACGTACCTTATGAAAGACACAGTCGAGTATCACTAGACAATCACTTGAGTGGAACACGCAGGAAAAACGAAATAGGAGACATCCTAAACAGACCAGGAGACAGTCTTTTTTGCGGACCTGAGGGGTGCTGAACTATCCTGAGAGGCCATAAAGAAAACATCCAGAGACAGGGGAAAGTGGCAAACAACTGTTGAAGCCCTATGCTTCATGAGGAACAGAGAGGAATAAGTAGTATTTGTTTTTAAACTGTCTTTACTGCCTGTGTTATCGCTTTTCAGGTTGGTGTAGGACAAGGAACCTGAGGAATTATTGGTCGCATGGCTAGTGCAGTCACCGTGAAATTGTTCAGGTTCTGATTTGTTCTTTATGCCCTCGACAGAAAAAACTATCTGGCCTTACAGGTGATTGAACCCTGGTCTCCGGAATGGGAGCCCATGCTCTAATCCATCCGGCCAGGCGCTCCTCACGGAATAAGTAAAAGTAAATAAACCGTAAATAACTAACATCAAAACCTGCCACACAAATAAAAACATGGTCTATTTTTAAAATGTACAATCATTGTCCGTTGATTAATGTCAATACAAATATCCATCCCATGTGGCCCCCATTAACCCTATTACTGCATAATTTTATTGATGTCCGGACACATTTAAATTGCAATGTATACTGACATAGCTAGTAAACTGACTTTACATCATCTTAAAAAAAATACTGCCAGCCAGTATATCCGCTCAAAAGAGTGAAGGAGTTAAAGCATACAAAACAATCCTCTTTGAAATCTGTTGTCTCACATCCAAACAAATAAACACACAATATATTACTGTAATGAAAAACTATATTCAGCCCAGGAATGTCAGTATTTTCATATAATCAGTCTAGGAATGTCAGTATTTTTATATATTCAGCCCAGGAATGTCAGTTTTTCATATAACCAGCCTAAGAATATCAGTATTTTCATATAATAAAACTAAGAATATCAGTATTTCCAAATTTTGATTATAAGAATATCAGTATTTCCTAATTTTGATTGTAAAAATATCAGTATTCTCATATATTACCAAAGAATATCAATATTTTCAAATTTTTGTGCTAAAAATGTCAGTATTTCCAAGGAATCTGCCTAAAAATATCAACATCTTGTATGCAGACAAAAAATATCAGTATCTCCATATATAGAGCTGAAGAATGTCAGTATTTACATAAAGCTTATTCTGGTATGATACTGGCAGTGGCAATGTAAGTTGTAGCCAATCTTCAATAGTTTTGATATTTTAGTAAAGCGTTGTTAAAATAAATGAAGTCTAGTACTAAACTAAGGAACTTCAACTCAAATATGAAATCAGTTTTATATATATATATATGGCTGGTAAACATGGAGAATGATAACAATAATAACTAACAAATAAATAAATAAATATTGTCATCAATGGCTGCTTGTAGAGAATAGAAAGATTGGAATGGTACCGCCCGAGTGGTTATCGGGGCCCAAGTTGGGGCGTAAAGAATAGAACCACTGTTACCTGCTACGTATGTCGTAAGAGGCGACTAGGGGGGTTGGGAGTGGGGCTAGCTAAGCCACACCATAAAAAACACTAGATGGTTACAGAACGGAGAGTGAAACAAGTAAACGCTGGCTCAAACTGGACACATCACCGAATGATAAGCACCAGAGCTCCAAATGGTGCTGAAGATGTGACGTAAAACACACCAAAGCTAAGGCTGCATGAATCAGATTTCCACATTATTAGAATTTATGGGGAGGTCTGGTACATCGGTCTGGAGGTGATCGTGCGAGAGAGAGAGAGAGAGAGAATGGTATCACAAGGTAATTCGCCCGTGTGGTGCCGGGCCCACAAGGAAGCAAAGAATAGTACCACTGCAACCTACAATGCATATCATAAGAGGCGACTGATGTAGGCCCTAGGGATGCTACCCTAGTAAATAAAAAGAAGTGCAGAAATTGAATGTGCTGGCCTACTTGTAGGTGTATAACTGGCACATCTTACAATCGCTCTTATGCTCAGATCACTTAGAGTGGTTTAACAAGTTGTTGATATGGAGCATTCGAAGAAGAAGATTAAACAATGCTTGGCACAGTGTGCGGCAGTTGAGTTATTTTAATAGACAATCTTGATGCACCCTGCAGCAGTTAGTATGGAATGAGTTAATGAGGAACTCATAACAAAAATAAAACATATACCAGTGGAACAAGAGCTTCAGAAAAGACACTGGATAGGATAAAACATTTGCATTCATGACCCTTCAGACCGCCTGGAATCTGCCCAATACAGCATCAGAACCAAGACTAATATCTACAACAGCTGTGTGTTGTCAACATTGCTGTACAGATCGGAATGCTGGAGAATGACAGAACAGGATATGTCCAGACTCTCCACTTTTCATACAACTTGTCTGCGAAAAATCTTACGCGTGTACTGGCCGACTACTATCTCAAACCAAGAATTGCTTGCACGATGCCAACAAGAGAATATGGGCACTATCATCCGAAGACGACGCTGGAGATGGATTGGACATGTGATGCGCATGGAGACTGGCCCCGACACGAAAACTGCACTGAGATGGACTCCAGAGGGTAGGTGAAAGCATGGAAGACCCAAGACGACCTGGAGGAGAACGATAGAGCAAGAACTGAAGGAAATGAATCATAGCTGGAACACAATACAGAGGAAGGCCATGAACAGGGAAGAATGGTGTGCGTTTGTTGCTGCCCTAAACGCCAAGGGCATTAACAGGCTAAAGAGAGAGAGAGAGATAGGATAAAACATTGAGAAGAGCAGTTAATGTTATAGTAAGTCAGGTTTTTTCTTGTTCTTGTTTTCTCTAGACACGGACCAACAAAAAAGTCACTGACCTGTAAACCTTGCTGCGTCTTGTAGTAAGTAGAAAAAAAAAGTAAAGGAACCCTTTTTCATACCTTGTGGTATATTGGGTAATACGGTGTTAGGCCAGTATTTTTCATTGAATGTTGGCACGCGATGTGTCATGTGGTCAGCATCCCGCAGACTTCCCAGTATTTTAATTTCCATCTGCTATCTCCAAGAAGTAACCCTGGTACAGGCTGCATGAATGCAGTCTGGCTATGCATATAAGGGTATAAAGAGGAAAGGAAAAAACCAAGTCCCATAAATGTAGTACTAAAGATAAAATAAAAACATCAACCGAAAAGAGTCAAATGCCGCAGTCTTACTGAAACCTGTGACACAACAAATGCCCTTTTTAAAACAAAGAAAAAGAAGATAGATTTGACAAATAAAATGATAAATAGGAAGAAATCAAAATGGAAGCATCATCACTCATCTCCAATCATACCCAGACAAAGAAATATATTAATGATATCATCAACCCTGCAACACCCATCAGAAAAGCTACACTAAATAGAGAGCTGCTTGATCAGACTGCACTGTCTATGGTGTGCCTGCTGTGTTCTGTGACATTCTCTTAAACTCAAAATATTCAACATATCCGTTCTTATCTTGGTCAAAAGTATCCATGATACCATCCACTGTTTTAGCCAGATCATCGTCAGACATAACAGGTGCTGGTGGTTTCTGGGTACCGCTGTCTGTAGCATTGACTGTCTTATCTGTAAAGGAACAACAACATAAGTAAGTAAAGGAACCCATTTTCATACCTTGAGGTATATTGGGTAAAGTCTAAAGGGTCTAAAACCGAAGGATTAACTTCATTGCGCTGAGATTTACCTCATATGGCTCTGTCCCTCTCTGCAGAAATGGTGTGCCATCTGCCGAGAGCATTGCACAAAGCACAAACTCCATAGCTCCGGTAACAATCCTAGGGGTTTCTAGAAAAAAAGCAATCAATGGAATGACACGGTCTGGATTCGAACCTACAACCTTCAGCGCAGGGCGTAACCACTTAGCCAGAGACCCTCATATATTGAGTAATACGGTGTTAGGCTCATATTTTTCAATGACCTTCGACAATGATGAGTGATGTGGTCAACATCATGTCTGCTGATTTGATTTCCCAGTAGTTTTCCTGGTACCCAATTAAGGTTGGGTCGACAAGAGAGCAGTTACCATCGAAAAAATATTCCATAATCATAGTGGAATTGAGCTCAGACCATGCGTCTAAAAAGCTAGTTTAGTAACAACTGTGTTACTGCGGATCTCAAAAGCTAGTTTAGTAACAACTGTGTTACTGAGGATCTCAAAAGTAACATGATTGACTGATTGATAGAACCATCATCATTGCACTTCAAAGAATAACCATGTGTCATCCCATCTCTTTCTTAAACAGGAAGATCTTAACAGCAGTGTGCAAACTCCATAACATCAGCCAGGGACCTCAATGTCATTTATTTAAGATACTGACATTTTCTGTAGAAATTTTTTTAGTGAATTTTGCACAGGCTGTTACTATGCAGCCTACTCTTATCAATTTTCAACTGCCAAATGTTCTTTTACATGCTCAACTTGAACACTGAATCTACGTTTTATCATCCATCTTTGATAGGACTAGGAATTTGATCACACCTACACTGAGATCAAGGATCTCTGGAAAAATATCCTGATAGCTCGAAGTGGGGAATGAACCCAGTACCTTTGAAACGAGCAGCTTACTTCCATGCAACAGAGAGAACCGCTCCCCCAAATAGATATGATTCACTTGGTGAATATTTCTGAGTTATTGTTTGTTTCTTATGTAGGGGATTACAACCTCTTTAAGCTGAGGCACGCACTTTCAACCTAAGGATGAACCTTGTTTTGGTTATTTCAGAGCGTGTATGCCAACAAAATTGAAAAATAAGAATTAACTCCTTTTGGAGAATCCAAGATATGTTATCCAATATCTTTTGGAGAATCCAAGATATGTTATCCAATATCTTTTGGAGAATCCAAGATATGTTATCCAATATCTTTTGGAGAATCCAAGATATGTTATCCAATATCTTTTGGAGAATCCAAGATATGTTATCCAATATCTTTTGGAGAATCCAAGATATGTTATCCAATATCTTTTGGAGAATCCAAGATATGTTATCCAATATCTTTTGGAGAATCCAAGATATGTTATCCAATATCTTTTGCCCGTGTGGTGTCGGGGCCCACAAGGGAAGCAATGAATAGTACCACTGCGACCTACAAGGCGACTGATGTAGAACCTAGGAAGCTACCCTAGTAAATAAAAAGCATCGAAGAAATTGGATGTGCTGGCCTAATTGTAGGCGCATAACTGGCACAACATACAATCACTCTTAGGCTCAGATCACATACAAATCCCACAGAGTGGTTGACAAGTGTCGATATAGAGCAAAAAGAAGCTGATCAATGAAGGAAATTTAACATAGAAAGTTTAATGGACAGAAATGTGTATGTTAAAATTCAGTCTATCATTATGGTAGTAGGCACTTCATAAAAAGAGAAATACATTTCTAAAATAATAACTACAATCAGAATTATTCATCTCATTATCAGAATGATTTCTTCATCTCATTATCAGAATGATTTCTTCATCTCATTATCAGAATGATTTCTTCATCTCATTATCAGAATGATTTCTTCATCTCATTATCAGAATGATTTCTTCATCTCATTATCAGAATGATTTCTTCATCTCATTATCAGAATGATTTCTTCATCTCATTATCAGAATGATTTCTTCATCTCATTATCAGAATGATTTCTTCATCTCATTATCAGAATGATTTCTTCATCTCATTATCAGAATGATTTCTTCATCTCATTATCAGAATGATTTCTTCATCTCATTATCAGAATGATTTCTTCATCTCATTATCAGAATGATTTCCCTTAATCTTCTTTTCTCTAATCCTGTTTTGTCTCACAATGTCAGGATAAGAAGAGATGTCTAAAACTGGCTTTTGTGTGCGCTTCATAAACAGTGTTTTTCGTCACCTCTGTTATCTCTGAGGTACACCTTTTGTTTTGTATTCACTGTAGCAGAGTAACTTTGCTCTTTGAGGCACAGTCTGTTGGTAATCTGGTTATGTGGACGAACCATTTAATTTCTTATTTATTTATGACGTGCAGTACTGATGTTGTACCCACATCTTTCCTGATGTCTTTATTTTGAAACCAGTCTCTTCTTGATACTTCCACCATTCTGAGTAGACTTTTCATCTCTGTCGTGACTAGTTTTCTTCTATCGTTTGATGTCAACGTCCATGTAACATAATGTGGGGGAAAAGATTGTGTTGTGCAATGTCCCTTAATAGAGGTGAACAAAAGTATATAAGAAAGATACATATGTAGATCTTTTTCTTTCTTCTTCTGCATTCTCACAAGATTGGGATTTCGGATTCTCTAATAAAGACCGTCTTCTGTCTCAGATTGTCAGCCACATCATATAATTTGTCTTGGATGCTGGTTGCCCATGTCTTGGATGCTGGTTGCCCATGTCTTGGATGCCGGTTGCCCATGTCTTGGCAGGGCTCACAAGGGGAGCAAAGAATAGTAACACTGCGACCTACAAGACATGTCTTAAGAGCGACTGGGGTAGGGTCCTAGGAAAGCTACCTTAGTAAATAAAAAGCGTTGCAGAAATCGAATGTGCTGGCCTACTTGTAGGAGAATAACAGTCACAATGTAGAATTGCTCTTAGGCTTGGATCACATACAAATCAGAGTGGTTAACAAGTAGTTGATATGGAGTGTTCGAAGAAGAAGGATTCTGGTGTAAGTGGGCCACCTCTTTCTTCTCAGGTCTGCATACTGGGGGCAGTTCTGTAGGATATGCTCTGGTGTCATACTCGGCAAGTCACAGGGACACAGATCGTTGGTGCCTATCTTAAACCAAGTACATAGATAGATAAAAAAAAAGATGGAGCTTACCACCATCTTCATGAATATGTGTCAAAGCTTTAGTAATCTCAACTCCATCTAACTTGTTGTTATTGTCATAATCATGTAATTTGAAGTAATGAAACTCCAGTTCTTCTTGTGTCAACTGATCTTTAGGTTTTGTGGCAACAACTTTCTCTAAGTGCTCAAGGATATGACTGAAAGATGTAAATGAATGCATCCATTACAAAGTTATAAAATTTTAAAATAACATGTAGACAAATGATAGAACTATAGAATTATTAAAATAACTTTGAGACAAATGATAGAACTATAGAATTATTAAAATAACATGTAGACAAATGATAGAACTATAGAATTATTAAAATAACTATGAGACAAATGATAGAACTATAGAATTATTAAAATAACTATGAGACAAATGATAGAACTATAGAATTATTAAAATAACTATGAGACAAATGATAGAACTATAGAATTATTAAAATAACTATGAGACAAATGATAGAACTATAGAATTATTAAAATAACTTTGAGACAAATGATAGAACTATAGAATTATTAAAATAACTTTGAGACAAATGATAGAACTATAGAATTATTAAAATAACTTTGAGACAAATGATAGAACTATAGAATTATTAAAATAACTTTGAGACAAATGATAGAACTATAGAATTATTAAAATAACATGTAGACAAATGATAGAACTATAGAATTATTAAAATAACTTTGAGACAAATGGTAGAACTATCATCATCATCAGGTGTCGTGCCGGCTATCTGGATATTTTTCCAGAAATCCTTGATCCCAGTGTAGGTGAGATCGAGTTCCTAGTCCTATCGGAGATGGACGATAAAATGTAGGTCTCGTGTTCAATTTACGCATGTAAAAGAACTCTTGGCAGTTCAAAATCGAGAAGAGCAGGCTGGAAAGCCACTGCCCGGGCAAAATTTATTAGAAAAGAATAAAATTCCTACAAAATATGTTCACCATCTTCAAAATGACATCGGGCACCCTCGCAGGTTTTACAGAGTTTGTGGACTGCAGCTGAGATCTTTCTGTGTAAGAGAGAGATCTGAGCACACATGGTTATTCACCAAAGTGCAATGATGATGGTCCAATCAATCAATCAATATCAAAGCTCTAGTTAATAAATTTAAAACATGTAAGATTAAGTGGTGTATTGGAACAACATCAGCGAAGGTAGAAAAGAGGTGGGGAATCCGATAGCGAAGTCTTCACTAGTTTTCACTTGTTGAAGAAATTTCAGGGGTCAGAAACATGGATAAACAAATGTCCAATAAGCTCCCAGCAAGTGGTTGAACTATAGGTTCCATGACCCCCAAATCAAATCTTGAGGATCTTCTTCTTCGAGCGTTCCATATCGACCACTTGTTAAACCACTCGTGATTTATATGTGAACTGAGCATAAGAGCGATTGTATGTTGTGCCAGTTATGCGTCTACAAGTAGGCCAGCACATTCAATTTCTGCGACGCTTTTGATTTACTAGGAAGCTTCCTAGGTTCCTACTCAGTCGCCTCTTATGACATGCCTTGTAGGTCGCAGTGTTACTATTCTTTGCTCCCTTGCGAGCCAGGGCAACACATGGGCGCTAGAGGATCTTCTTCTCTGTTAATTCAGGCAAAAGTCATGACTCCTGGTATTGCGCTTCTGACTAATTTTGCATGAGGCCTAAATTACCCTTTTACAGGCGTCCCTCAACCATACAGACATCCTCGCAGACATTAGAGGTACTTGAAGCTTATATCCTTCAAGAGTGATCGTTACAGGAAACCTGTTGTCCTTGTAACTCTTTTCGGACAGAGTTAATTAGTGATGTGCGACTTCTCTATCGGATTTTCTGCCTTTGGTGAGGTCGATCCGTCAGCATCGTATGAAAAACACTCTTTAATGATCTTTTAGTGCAGTATATTTGGGCTTGGATCTACGCCAAAGAGCATTAGCTACTTTGAGCTGGCTGAGTGAAGTCGCTCCAGTTTAGGAGCATTCTCAATCCTTCTAGGGCTAGTCACTGGAACTGTTACCTTTTTTGTATTCATTGCTCTGTCACGATCATTTTTCGCTGTATATTTGGGCTTTATAATCTTCGTCAAAGAGTATGTCTACAATATGCGCTCTTTCTGACTATATGAGATCCAGATTAGGAACATTCTCAGTCATTGGAGATGCATGTGCTTGTCATGCAAATGATCATATGTTGGCGGTATGCTTAGCCACTATATGATCTGAGCCATGGTGTTTGGACGTCATCTTACTCTGTGTGGGATGATCGGCATCCGAAAAGTATTGCCCTTAGTCAATGTTTGGGTTTGTACCAGTCAAGCTTCTGCATTATCGTCCTTACTTTTCTATCCACAGTGAGTTTGTTCCTGAGTAGGAGTATTCTGAGCCGTTTCAGTGCGAGTATCGACACTTGGCAATTTGCTAGATTTTACTCTGCATTTTCCTGTCCGAGGAAACACTGGACTGGGGCTGTGCACAAATATTTTAGAGGGTCGTTTCAATCGGAGTTAGCAACGCAACTGAAATTTTGCGCTCACCAACATCATCCACCTTAGTTCTTCCAGGGATGTTAGTTGTTAATGCAACAGTGCCTTGCCCAGGTTGTCCCATGGAGGGCAGTCTCGTTTGGTATCACCCACCCCAGTTCTTCCGGGGATGTTAGTTGTTAATGCAATAGTATCTTGCCCGGTTGTCCCAGGGAGGGCAGTTTCGTTAGGCACTAAACGCAACTTTAGAATTTGAGCTTGGCCAACCTTAACCAGTAAATGTATATGCGCTAAGCCTTTGATACTGAGTTTACTGCAATCTTCCAATGTGTCGACACGATACATTACAGCATTTTCAGAGACACTGGCCGAGACTTTTGATTGTTCGCATCACTCTTATTGATTCTTGCCCCACAGCTGGCAATTTGCTTTCTGCCCTTTACTCCAGGGGAGTTGGGATTCGTTCTACAGACTCATACACTACTGTTTCTTACGTTTCAGCAACTATTTGGGCAACTTTTTATCGGACATCGGCCAGGAGATGCGTACATTTTGTTCATGTATTTTTGTACCTGCATTGCTTTTCGTCACGCACTACTACCACTACCTGTAGCTCTCCCTCGATCAATACCCTTTTAGCCAGACCGGAACCGTTGTCTGTTAACAGGGTCACCATGTGGAGGTGGGGTAGGATCTTGATTAGTGCCAGCTCACTAATCCTGGCACGACGTTGTCCCCATGTGCCTTTGACCCCACTTGAGGATCTAAACTACGAGGCGTGTTCAAATGAAAACGGGACTTGTGGATTTATTTAAAAGTATCATACGCAAATTAACAGTTTCAACGGAATTAAATAAAGCAGCCACTTGTGAATAAGAATGCACCTGGGTTCATCAGAAAAAATCTCCGTATGCATTTAGGCAAGCATCCCACTGTTTAGGTAGGCGTCGAATGCCGTCCGAGAAAAAGGTGCGTGGCTGCTCACTGAACCATTTGGTCACCGCTGTCTTCACGTCTGCGTCGCTGTTGAATCGCTGTTCCTTTAGTGCTTTCTTCAACGGTCCGAACAAATGGAAATCACACTGGGACAAATCGGGACTATAGGCTGGGTGATGAAGAACTTCCCAATTCTTCTTTGCCAATGTTTCCTGCACAATTTTTGCGACGTGCGGACAAGCGTTGTTAGCAGATCTTGCACGGCCAGGTCAGGCGCATATTGTTGCAACAGAAGAAGCCATAGCCTTGCTTGATAAAGCAGTACTGACTGACCGTCGTCGGAGCATTCGTTCACTTGCAGAAGAATTCCATATGTCAATTGGGACAGCCCACATGGTTGTTCGGAAAAATTGAACTATCGGAAGGTGTGTTCACAGTGGGTCCCACGGATGTTGACTGACCACCATAAGGAAGAACGGATGGGGTGGAGTTTGAACCACTTGATGCGTTACAGGACAGAGGCTGATGCATTTCTGTTGAGCATTGTGGCAGGTGATGAATCGTGGTGCCACCACTAAGAACCGAGCAGCAAAATTGACAGCATGTAATGGAAACATCCAGGTTCACCAAAACCCAAAAATTCAAGACACAGGTTTCTGCTGGGAAGGTTATGGTGACCGCATTTTTGACCATGAAGGGCTTTTGTTGGCCGATTTTAAGGAACCTGGTGTCAACATCAATGCCGCCAATTATAAAGACACTTTAGACAAGCTGCATAAAGCCATCAAGGCTAAGCGACCAGGCAAGCTTTCTCAAGATGTGATTCTTCTCCACGACAACGCTCGTCCGCACGTCGCAAAAATTGTGCAGGCAACATTGGCAAAGAAGAATTAGGAAGTTCTTCATCACCCAGCCTATAGTCCCGATTTGTCCCGTGTGATTTCCATTTGTTCGGACCGTTGAAGAAAGCACTAAAGGGACAGCGATTCAACAGCGACGCAGATGTGAAGACAGCAGTGACCACATGGTTCAGTGAGCAGCCACGCACCTTTTCTCGGACGGCATTCGACGTCTACCTAAACAGTGGGATGCTTGCCTAAATGCATACGGAGATTTTTCTGATGAACCCAGGTGCATTCTTATTCACAAGTGGTTGCTTTGTTTAATTCCATTGAAACTGTTAATTTGCGTATGATACTTTTAAATAAATCCACAAGTCCCGTTTTCATTTGAACACGCTTCGACAAGTACCCTGAATTCAAAGAAGGCACGCCTGTATGACATGGGCAGAGGGGAGGGGGAGGATGATGATAGTAAGGAAAGCAGGCCTTCTCACAGAAATCAGTCAGCAGTACCATACAAGGTGCCCTGATTAAACTTGAATTCATAGCGGGCAAATGCGGAAGAATAAGTGGTGTATTTCACCAGTACATACTCAGCATTATGAAACTCTGAAGAAAACTCTAGTGGATTGGCATGATGCCCATGTCCATGACTATCCTGTGGCTGTTGGTGATGTGGTTGACCATGTTCTTGTGGCTGTTCATGAACTTCTTGATGCTGTTGGTTCTGTGGTTGTCCATGCCCTCCATGTGGCTGATTCTGCCGAGGAGGTACACCTGGAGGTTGTTGTAAGCTGACAGTTACCAGAGATAGCAGAATGATTACAGGGAAGAGCTGCATCTTTTTCATCATATCTTGCAACAGAGATGGAGAAAGCTTCAACCTAATGTGAAGATAAAATACAAGTTATTTGTCAATTTATATCTTCAACAACTGTCAATAGTTAGTTAACATCTAGTCCTTCTTCTTGGGAGGTCTCTGTGACTAAGTGGTTACGCCCTAGCCACGCATTCCAAAGATTGTCGGTTTGAGCCCGGACTGTGACATTCTGTTCATGAGTGTATTTTTTTCAGAGACCCCTAGGATTATTGCAGGTGCTACGGAGTTCGTGCTTTGAGCAATACTCTCAGCAGATGGCGTGCCATTTCTGTGGAGAGGGATGGAGCCATACAGGGGTTAAATCCGGTGCAATGAAGTCAATCCTTCGATTTATAGCTTTTTCTTGTGTGTTCATAGTTAGTTAATATAACGGGCATTATCGCTACCCAATATATCCGTAAGTGCACAGTCTCCTTCAGCACATGGTGAAAAATATGCATGCTGATAATCCCTGTAGCTCACTGGTTATACACACCACTTATCCTCGCTCACTCTGGCCTCTTATTGGGTAATACCATGATTGATAACAAATTCCTCCAATCTCATTACATTCCCATTGAAGGCAGAGACATCGGAATAGAAAATGGTTCTGAAGAAACCTCGGTATGTTACTTTTATCAAGAGCAAAGGTGTCAAAAAGTCACAAAAAAGTTAAAGTAATTGATCAAATTATTTCTTCAATTTCCTGTTATGTCGTTGTTTCTAGATATTGAGAGAGTGTGGTATCCAATCCATTGTCCCTTTTCTCTCCTTGACCTGCTGCTGTATTGTTTTCTGTTCTCTTCCACAAGTCTGTATGGGTTATGACTATTAATCAAGATCTCATCTATTTTGAATATTATGACTACCATCTGATACGAAGTATGATGTGGATACATTTGTTGCTGAAATTATGGTCTGTAGTTTATAAGTGATGTATGTAAAAATTCAATACTGTCATAGATTGGGTGATGGTGTCAAAGGTGCAAGAAAACAACGGCACGCCAGAATTAGTGAACTGACGCTAATCCCCTGTCCTCACCTCCATGTGGTGACCCTGGTAACAGACTGTAGTTCCGGTCTGGTTAAGAGGGCAAGTGCCGTGGAAGAGCTACTCTGGGGCAAGTAGAGATGCAAAGGTAGTCACGCTAAATGGGATCCGCTCGCAACACAGGCGAGCGAACTCCCAGAATGCTCGTCTCTGCCGGCTGATGGGAAAAGCTGGAAGGATAAACGTGGAACTGCATGGGGCGAAACTCGGAGCCCTCGCATGCTCTCTCTTGAGCCCTTTCTCTTGAGCCAATGAGTATGCTGGGAGTCGAGTTGAACTGCACGTGGGTCCACATAGGCGGAACTCGGGCCCCTATCACAGGGATGTGAGCACGATTTAAAGCCGTAGAATAGAGGTTGACCCAGCGGGCGAAATTCGGAGCCACGCATGCTCACCCTGAGCCCTCTCTTGAGCCGATGAGTATGCTGGGAGTCGAGTTGAACTGCACGTGGGTCCACATAGGCCGATCGAAAAGACATTGACCCGTGGGGGGCGAAATTCAGAGCCTGTGCATCCTCTCCCTTGAGCCTTCTCTCTTGAGCCGATGAGTATGCTGGAAGTCGAGCTGAGCTGCACGTGGGTCCACACGGACGGCCTAGGTAAATGCGAGCACGGCGGGAATTGACGGAAATGGTGAGGTAGGCACCAGGGCAGAGTGAGCATGCACACGCACGAAGCACGGGTGGACCCACAATGGGCGAATCCAAGTGCCCCCATCACAGGGGTGGGGGTCCGGGTTGAGCCCTAGGCGGACAGCCCAGGCAAATGTGCGCACTGTTGGAATTGATGGAAACAGTGAAGCAGGCACCAGGGCAGATCGAACAAGCACGCAGAAGATGCATGGGTGGGCCCGCATCGGGCGAAACCCGCGTCTCCATCTCAGGGGTGGGGGACTGGGTTAAGCCCCAGGTGGGAACCGCACAGGCAAATGTGAGCATGATTGGAATTGACGGAAATGGTTAGGCTGGCACCAGAGCAGAGCGTGCTTCGCATGCGAGCGATGCACGGATGGGCCCTCAGGCGGGCGAAAAAGCAGGCACGGCAGTGGCAAGCATGGCAATCATGCCAGGCAAGAGGGTGTGCGGACCACCCGAGTGTGCAGAACAACTGGAAAGCCCAGCAGAGGTAAAGCCAGTGCGCGTTTCCGCTTGCAGGGAACTACTGCTGCCTTGTAGTTGATTGGGGACAATCAAAGGCTAGGGGAGCAAACCGTACACAAAACTGGACGGTAGGCAAACCAAGCAGTCCATAACAAGACGGGTATAGCTGGGCAGATGATGCTCAATGGAATGCTGGAGAATGACAGAACAAGATATGTCTAAACTCTCCACCTTTCATATAGCTTGTCTGCGAAAAATCTTACACGTGTTCTGTCCAAATACTGTCTCTAACCAAGAACTGTTCGCACAATGTCAACAAGAGAATATGAGCACCATCATCCGAAGACGCTGGAGATGGATCGGGCATGTGATGCGCATGGAAACTGGCTCTGACACAAAAACTGCACTGAGATGGACTCCAGAGGGTAAACGAAAACGTGGAAGACCCAAGGCAACCTGGAAAACGATAGAGCAAGAACTGAAAGAAATGAATCATTGCTGGAACACAATACAGAGGAAGGCCATGAATAGAGAAGAATGGTGTGCGTTTGTTGCTGCCCTAAACGTCAAGGGCGTAACATGCATGATGCTAAAGAGAGATATATGTAAAAATGTATTGTAAATAACTGTATAACCGTCGGTACCAGCAGAATATTATTATTATAATATGTAATCATAATGGCACAGTAACGTGTACCCGACCCGTTTTATAACGTCAGTCAACGGTACTAGAGAAATACATGACGATACAAATACATTACAATTATACAATTGTTTGTAACAATTCAATTGATCGACGTGTCGACTCAATGAGTGTTGAGCTGCTGAGTGTGTGTGTGTAACTGTAAATGTTGCAGTCTAGGCGTTGCCCCACTAACACTATTGATGTGTTTTTCCATCTCATTCTTTTACTAAACTCTAAACTAATATAAATAAGTATATTATTATTATGACTATGTAAGACTATGTTATAACTATAGTTATAACTATAAGACTATGTTATTACTCAGGATCACTGCGCAAAACGCGGTACTTAAATTATTTGTTCACCAATCACAATGTATTTATTGTCTAATCTTATTTCCTTCGATTTGCTCACATTTAATTGTAATCATGTAGCACATACCTGGTGGCAAATGCCGGAAGTCAGTAATGAACAGTAGGACTTAGAACTCGTACAATTATACAATTGTAAGTGATGAGCTGTACATTTGTAAATCAATTCAGCAGAACATTGTTACCAACAAAACCTATGTAAACATTTTAGCTGTTCTCTCCCTCCCATTTGATTGGTATCTTTTTTTCAGGAAAATGGTAGAAAACGTAGTACTAAACTAGTACTAAAGAGGAAAGAATATGCACAGCAATGTATACCTGCCAGGTATGTCGTAAGAGGTGATTAAGGAGGGTTGTTGGTTGGGATGGCTACCTCACCCTGTAGAACAAATAAGCCAACAAATCTTCACAAACATGAAAAGAACAACCATAAGAAATAATATAACTCAACCATTCGAACCAGGGGAAGGTCCCCACAACAGGAGTGCAAATGACGTATGGCCGGGAAAACCGAAAGAATCCGGTGATGCCGACTAATCTTCTTTCCTGCCGGAAAACTGCCAGAATTGGATTGTTGGAATGTGAGAACGTTGCTTGAACAGGGCAAAACAGCCCAGCTCGCAACAGAGATGAAGAACTACAGGATATACATTCTGGGAATCTCTGAAACAAGATGGAAAGGATATACAAAATTAAACTACACACGGGCGACATGCGGTTGAATCTGCAGGAAAGGGAATAGGGAAGGCCAAGACATACCTGGAGAAGAGATATGGGAACTGATATAAAAAGGATAGGTAAAACACGGAAAGAATTGGAAGGGATGGTAGGAGAGAGGTAGAGCTTAAAGAGTTTTGTTGAAGACATGTGCTCTGTTGGAAGTTGAAAGGTGAAGAAGAAACTATGCTGTGAAGCAAACGAATAGGCTAGCTTCTGGGAAAAGGTTAAATATTCAGTATATATATATGGAACTGCAGTAAAACTATTTGATTGGCAAAACACGTAATTACAAAGTACTGTAGTTTTACAAATTACAAAAACAATGACAAAATACAGCAACGTTTCGACCAACAAGGCCTTTATCAAGCAAACGAACAAACAGGAGTGACAAATTAAAATGAAACACAAATGGACGACCAAATACAAACGTATCTAAGGAAAATCTGGAATAAAACGAATAACGAAATAAATGTAACACAAAAACACACATAAAAACTAGAAATAGAAAGGAAAAGAAACAATGAAACATCTAGTAAATATATACTTGAATACATGCAACATATACCCATATAGATTACAAAGCAGGGAAGAGAAAGTACTAAGAAGCATAAGAATGGAATATAACATGAATACATGCAACATATACCCATATAGATTACAAAGCATGGGAAGAGAAAGTACTAGAAGCATAAGAATGTAATACGTTGAGCCCGCGTGGTCGCAAGTACCATACAAAGAAATCAACCGATTCTCCAGAGCAAATCATGCGATCACGAACATGATCGATGCTGACCTGGACATCGTAGCTCTAAATGGCCAGTATCATTGAATGGTCTAGTCACGCTGACGTAGTCGCAAGTGTTGGCAATCGGTCACTGAGCCTCTTACCTGTCGCCGATATAAGCTTGTTACATCGCTTGCAGATAATGGCATAGAAAGATTACGGGATTCGCATTGAACCCATCGTCAGATAAGAAACGTGCCTAAAGGAAAGATACAGTACGCGTCTGATCAATAAGCTACACGTGTTGCAACGCCGACGGCTACACTGGACAGTGTCAAAATGAGTCTGGATATTGGACTTAAGGCGACTGTGTACGAACATATCCTTAAGACTTCTGTCCCGTCTGTAAGCCACCAAAGGATAGTTGGGGAAGACAGAACGGGTCTCAGGATCTGATCTAAGGAGAGACCCGTTCTGTCTTCCCCAACTATCCTTTGGTGTCTTACAGACGGGACAGAAGTCTTGGATATGTTGAGTACACAGTCGCCTTAAGTCCAATATCCAGACTCATTTTGGCACTGTCAGTGTGTCGTCGGCGTTGCAACAGTGTATGTGATACGACGCGTACTATCTTTCCTTTAGGCACGTTTCTTGACGATGGTTCACATGCGATCCCTGAATCTTATCTATGCCATTATCTGTAAGCGGTGTAACAAGGCTTATCTGGGCGAGACAGGCAAGCTCGTGACCGATTCGCCAACACTTACGCGACATCGCCATGCTCTGTGACCCTGTAACCCCATTCAATGACACTGGCCATTTAGTGCTCACGTGTCCAGGTCCAGCCATCCGATCATGTTCCTCCGATGATCGCAGTCGATTGCTCTGGAAATCGGTTTTCTTTGTATGGTTGCGACACGCGGCTGTTCATTCTTATGCTTCTTGCTTCTTTCCCATGCTTGTCTATATGTATATGTTGCATGTATTCATGTTATATTCCATTCTTATGCTTCTAGTACTTTCTCTTCCTGCTTGTCTATATGGGTATGTTGCATGTATTCAAGTTATATATTTACTAGATGTTTCATTTTTCTTTCCTTTCTATTTCTATTTTTATGTGTGTTTTTGTGTTACATTTATTTCGTTATTCGATTTTATTCAGATTCCTAGATACGTTGTATTGGTCGTCCATTTGTGTTCATTTAATTTGTCACTCCCGTTTGTTCGTTTGCTTGATAAAGCTGTTGTCGAAATTGCTGTATTTGTCATTGTTTGTAATTGTAAAACTACAGTACTTGATTACGTGTTTTGAAAAAGGTTAGGAATGAAGACTGAATTAATGAAGGAAGTCAAAACAAAGACAAAACAAATACTTTTGACATACAAAAAGACTCGAATGAGAACCACACTGGTGGGAAAGGATATTGGCCAGAGGTTGACAACTCATACACTGTATCATCATCTGTATGTGAGAAGAAATATTAATATATATGATTGCTAGATTGATTCATTGGTATATTGATAGGATCATCATCATTGCACTTCGTGGAATAACATGTCGTAAGAGGCGACTGGTGTAGGACTTAGGAAGCTACCTAGTAATAAATCCATCTCAGTGCAGTTTTCGTGACAGAGTTAGTCTCCATGCATACCACATGTCCAATCCTTATACATTCTACAGCGTCTCTTTTGGATGATGGTGATCACATTCTATTGCTGACACTATGCATCTTCTCCCTCTGCCTTTCGTGATCTCTACTTCTCGGCATGTTACCCGTTGTCACCAAATGTTCCAAACCTCCGCTTCGCATTATATGCCTGAAGAACATTGATTGTCTGATTCTAATTTTGTATCAGGTTTCTTTGTATGTAAACCTTTTTTTTCTAAAAACCTAATAATTCGAGGTTTTTTAATGCACATGGGATTTTCAGCATTCTTCTGCAAAAACCATTTATCAGTGGTTTCCAGCAATCTAATTCATTGTTCAAATAGTGAAAAAAGACACCAGTTAATGTCAAGGACTGTTTATCTCAATAACATACATATTCTAGATATTTCATCATCTTATGCTATGCCATTTAGGTTGCTGTTCATTGTTTTTCATACTTTTCTCTACCTAATGTTATTTATTAATTCATTCAATATATTCTTCATCGTGACACAATGGAAAAATAAAAATAAACAGTTATTCAATAGTACATTATATGTTTTCCTTTATTATATTCCTTTGTACCGTGATACGTTCTTCATTTTCGACGATCTCTAGTAATGCGCTTAATCCACAATGGGCGACAAACTGGGCAGTCAGCTTCAGGTCTGTCAGATTTCCCAAAACTTAGTTTTCAGGTTGACTAGATGGGGCAACATGTTGCTTTGCAGCTAATCCAGAAAAAAACGTCTTACAGGACATACTCCAGTGTCTGATCTGCCTGCTGACACTGGCAGAGAGCTGTTTGATATATTCCTAGTTCATGTAAGTGTTTTCTGTGTCTGGTACCTAGCATAAATATAATTGTCTGTTCTGCTGAAGTCTTTGATGAAGTATTTTCCATAAACATATCCAATGTTTGTCTTCCAGTCTACTACATATTTTCTCTTTATGAGACAATCAATCATTTAAGTGGTGACATGTAATTTTTAACCCAAGTTCGAGTCTTGTTTGGGCATTTTTTCTACTTCCATATATGTATAAATATATTTGTATCATGTGTGTGTGTGTGGTTTCTCGCGCGCATATATGTATGCTTGTGAATGTCTGTACCATTCGAGTAATGACGAATTGTCCCGTTGATCATCAATAATAGCAGGTGACAGTTTGAAGAGAACACCGGCGGAAGTGATAGTATCACGTGACGCTTAACAAAAGCGCGAATATATGCAAACATTACAATAATAGTTGTTCGTGTATTATTAAGTGCCGGCACATTTTCGATATATCCAACATTCTCTACCTTCAGAAATGATGGAGTCGTTGCTTGCTGCACAAACTATTCATGAGAAAAGGTATGAAAGATTATTAGTTTTTAGTTAAATACGTGCAACGAAGTGTGTTTACTCGAGTCAGTGTGAGGAGTGTGACTACTGTGACTACTGACTGTACGAGTCACTGTGTGTGTCGACACAACGACATTTTCATTTTGTCATTTATTAATACTACTATTATTATAGTACTCATCAATCATTGTAATCATGTGTTGTGACATTTTCGTGTTATGATTCTCATCTGGTGTAAAATCTATCTTTGATTTTCCAATTCTTGGGAGTTGTGACAACGATCGTTCACTGGGTTAAAAAAAGTGAAGTTTGAACCTTTTGTTAAAGTTTTAAAATTGATATCTTTAAACAACAACGATTCACGTGGGTTGACGACGTTGCTGCGGTTGCATGATGATTGATTATTGATTGAAGCATAAATTTTAATTTAGCATAAGTAACGTAGAGAGACCAGTTGAAGTTGAGTACAGTTGTATAAAGTGAAAGAGCAAACTCAGCCGATAATATAAGCAACATTAACATTTACTCATCATTACTGATTTAAATTAGTGTTTATTGTTGATTACAGATGTTGATTGCTTCTGTCCTCCACGAGTCCACATCAATATCATATCAATCATCAAGTGCCATGCCTACCAGTGTATGCGAATCAGGCCAGAATAGCACACATCATGTACTCTAACTATTATTATGTAGCATGCTCTTTGCAGAATGTCATTATAAAAAATCATCACACAGCCCGCACAAAAAACTCCAGTTTTTAAGCAGGTTCTCCTGCATTCGTCAAAGTCCTTCAACTTGCTTTATAATTTATTTCTTGATATCCAGTTTTCTTACACTAGTCTGTCTCGCACTTTAAGTTTATCTAGATATGTGAAACCAGGCTAGGATTGAATTATTTGTCCACTTTCTCCACTCAGTTTCATATACCTTTATTTTTATTTATAGTATTTACCTCTGAAGTCGGTGAAGGCACGCCTAGGGAGGGACACTGGTAAAAGAAACGCAGTCAGAACACACTACTCACAAAACTCAGTCACAAGTTCCATACTAGGTGCCCTGATTAAACCTAAATTCATAGCTGAGCGAAGAAGAAAAAGAATTATAGTATTTGAGTGTCAAATGCACTTGTGTGTACCAGGGCCGCATAGGATGCAAAGAATAGTACCACTGCGACCTACAAGGCATGTCGTAAGGAGGCGACTGATGTAGGACCTAGGAAAGCTACCTAGTAAATAAAAAGCTACTTGTAGGCGCATAACTGGTACAACGTGCAACCGCTCTTAGGATCCGATCACATACAAATCACACAGAGTGGTTAACAATTGGTCGTTATGGAGCATTCAAAGAAGAAAAAGAATTTCAAATGTATTATAATTAAGTATAGAATTTATTTATTTGTTTGCTATTATATTATATAAATTATAAAGTTCATGAGTCAAGCGTGATAATCAGATCTGATGCCATGCTGCAGTTAATAATTCAGTATAACTCAGAGGGTATGTTATTATAAATATTGAGTAGGGTTTATTTTGAGATTTTTTCTTGTTAATTCAACTAGATCGTGTGGGATATTTTTTTGTTAATTCAACTCAATGATGTGTTTTTTTTTGTCAACTCCATTTTTAATAATTTTTTCAATTCAACTCGATGTGTGTTTTTTTGCCAATTCAGCTCCATGTTTTTGGGTGTTTTTTTTCAATTCAACTCGGTATGTTTTTTTTGGCCAATTCAACTAGTGGATATTTTTTCAATACAGGTACAATTGCATTGTTTGTATGGAAGCTAAATTGGATATGGTCTACGGCAGCTGTCAGCATCGCTTATGTTCATCCTGCCTTTATGATGAGAGAGGTATTCTGAGATCAGACATGCAAAGATGTCCCATCTGTGCAAAACACCTAGCTTTCCCACAAATACGGTGAGTAGGATAGTCAAGAGTATTATCTCTAAATTTGTTTGTTTCTTCCGAACTCCAAGAAAATCTTAAATTTTACTATTTGTTTCTGTAGCAGGCAGTGAAGTTTATATTTTCAACTCCATGATGATGGATCTCCTAGCAAGCAAATCTTTCTGGTTGGGCAGGTTTCTATAGATTCAACATCAATTGCATTGTCTACTTGAACAACTGTTAAAAAGAGCAGAGATTTACCTGTAGTAGACTCCATCTCACTGTGGCATTGAAGGCAACAGGAGTGCAGATGTCTTGGTTAATGAAGGAAGTGCTAATGAATAAATCTACCAGCCACTGTCTTTTCAGAACCCTCATGGTGGGGAGTTTGCAGAGTACTGGAAGATGAACACTGGATGTAATTATGGAAGGGCTTTTTTGGGGGACCACGATACAACAGACTCTTGTCTTTATATTTTCCCTCGTTCTCAACAACATACGGTTGACCACTGTATTTGTAAAAACTTTTCATATATGCGGGTTGCTTCGGATAAGAGACATCCACTACACAAGAACACTAATGATGTTAAGGGCACAAGAATCAAGCGTGGCATGTCGTGGATGGCACAGAGAACAATTGGCCAGGTGACTACGGTTGCGCCCCTACCAAAAGGGGAAGAATGGATCTCAACAGATGGTAGCATCCTCCCCATGAGGCCATTACCTTGTAGTGGTGGGAGGCTTGCGTGCTCCAATGATACAGTGAGCTATGACGGTGGGAACTTATGTTCCCGGAAGGTTACAAGCCGGAAGGTCACTGAGGAGGGACAGGCGAAGCATGGTCTCCTGGTCCTCCAGGTTGGGGGTTGGGCTTGGGACTAACGATCCCATCCTTTAAAAAAATTAAAGTTACGGAAACAACAACAAACATACAACCTATCTACGGGCATGAAGGGCTACCAGAGTCATTGACTCACATGACTGGAAGTGGTGAAAGCCGAAGGAAGCTACTTTCATGAGGACGGAAGTCCTGAATGCCAAAACCAAGACCAGAATTGGATGCTGGAATGTAAGAACAATGTACGAAACCGGAAAACTATCACAAATAACAGCAGAAATGAGAAGATATAATCTACATATCCTAGGGGTTAGCGAGAGCAAACAGGAAATGGAAGAAGTACCACTGCAACAGGTGAAACAGTCCTTTTTCTGAGCGAGACGATGACCTACACCATGAAGGAGTAGCAGTAATCCTAAGAAAGGGCGTGGAAAAGTGTCTGTTAGAATGGAAACCTATCAGCAGCAGCTTGATTAAGATCAGACTAAAGGGAAAGCATACAAACATCACAATCCTACAATGCTATGCGCCAACTAATGATAGCGAAGATACAAAGAAAGCCTCGTACTACGAAAACCTACAAGCAGAATTAGACAAGTCACCATCCCATGATGTTATCATTGTTATGGGAGATCTAAATGCGAAGGTCGGACAAGACAACACGCATAGTTATAGAACTATGGGAAAATATGGATGTGGTATGATGAGCGAAAATGGGGAACGTTTAGTAAACTTCTGCAGCATGAACAATCTCGTTATAGGAGGAACCCTATTTCAACATTTAGATATCCACAAATTAACATGGTATTCCCTAATGGCAGAGATAAAAACCAAATAGACCATATAATGATCAATGGACCCTGGAGCCGCTCGCTGCTAGATGTTGTAGTCAAGAGAGGTGCAGATGTTGGTAGTGACCACCACCTAGTCACAGCTTATGTCAAACTTAAACTAAGAAAAACAGGACAACAGAAAAACTTCCAAAAGAGGTTCGATGTGGATAGACTAAAAGACACGGAAGTAGGGATAAGTTTATAATGCAGATAAAGAACAGATTCCAAGCCCTAGAAAGTAATGAAACTACGGATGAAACTGACAACATAGATAGAACATGGGACAACATAGCATCTATATATAGCAAAAGCAGTGAAACATGTCTAGGGTACCGCACAAAGAAAAGAAAGAATGGATAACACCAACAACATGGAAAATAATAGACAGCGAAGAATATTAAAAAATTGTTAGAAGCAAAGTCCGAAAGACTGAAAGCAAGATACCAAGAACAGTACAAAAGCGCAAGTAAAAGAAATCAAGCGGGCTGTGAGCCGACAAAGAATGTATGTTGAAGACCTGGCAGTACAGGCAGAAGAAGCAGCAAAAAAGTGTGATCAGGAAACAGTGTACAAAATTACAAAGCTAATAAGCGGGAAACATTACAGAAGATCAAATACTCTCATAAAGGATAAGAATGGAATACTATTGACACGGAAAGGAACAAAATACGATGGACAGAGCATTTTAAAGAATTGCTAAACAGACCACCTCCAACGGTAGTAGCAGACATACCAGAACCAACAGAGGAGTTAGAAATTGGCATTGAAACACCCAGCCAGGATGAGATCATTACAGCAATTAAATCTCTTAAGAATAACAAGGCACCAGGAATGATAACTTAAACGCAGAACTATTCAAAATAGACCCAGAACTTGCAGCTAATATATTGCAACCCTTGTTTACTACTATATGGAATGCCCAAATAATACCTGATGCATGGAACAGAGGGGTCATCATCAAGATACCCAAAAGGGCTCCCTTGCGATTGTAATAATTGGCGTGGAATAACACTCTTTCTGTCCCAAGTAAAATCTTAAGCAAAATCATCGTACAACGTATTACTGCGCTGTGGATAAGAAACCGAGAAAGGAACAAGCAGGATTTACGCAGAGGAGGAGCTGTATAGGCCAAATATTTGCTCTTAGAAATATCATAGAACAATGCACAGAATGGCAAAGCAAACTCTATATCAACTTTGTAGATTTTGAAAAGGCTTTTGATAGCATACACCACGAAAGTCTATGGCGTATCTTAAGATGGTATGGAATCCCACTGTGTTTTATAAATATTATAAAAGCTGCTACAGCAAGTTTGCATGCAGTGTTGAAACTTCAGAACTAAAGTTTGAAGTAAAAACAGGCGTGCGACAAGGATGTGTTATGTCAGCCCTATTATTCAACACTGTCATAGATTGGGTGATGCGTAAAACAACGGAAGATAAGGCAAGAGGTATTAGATGGACGCTCACAACCACTCTGGAAGACCTAGATTTTGCAGATGACATCGCACTCCTATCTCATACACATAGAGATATCCAGGAAAAGACCTGCCGCCTTAACCAATATAGTGAGATGGTTGGGCTGAAAATAAATCAGAAGAAAACTGAAGTAATGACTCTGAACATGGCAACCCCAGCACCAGTCAAACTAGAAGGTAAAACCCTCCGAGATACAACCGCTTTCACATACCTTGGAAGTGTTATTAGCAATGAAGGAGGCGCTGGATCTGACATTAAAAACAGACTGAGTAAAGCACGCAGTGCATTCATGACCCTTCAGACCGCCTGAAAATCTGCCCAATACAGCATCAGAACCAAGACTAGTATCTATAACAGCTGTGTGCTGTCAACTTTGCTTTACGGATCGGAATGCTGGAGAATGACAGAACAGGATATGTCCAGACTCTCCGCCTTTCATACAACTTGTCTGCGAAAATCTTACGCGTGTACTGGCCGACTACTATCTCGAATCAAGAATTGCTTGCACGATGCCAACAAGAGAATATGGGCACTATCATCCGAAGCTGGAGATGGATTGGACATGTGATGCGCATGGAGACTGGCTCCGACACGAAAACTGCACTGAGATGGACTCCAGGGTAGCGAGCGTGGAAGACCCAAGACAACCTGGAGGAGAACGATAGAGCAAGAGCTGAAGGAAATGAATCATAGCTGGAACACAATACAGAGGAAGGCCATGAACAGGGAAGAATGGTGTACGTTTGTTGCTGCCCTAAGCGCCAGGGGCGTAACAGGCTAAAGCAGATGGTAGCATGACCAACTATCTCAACGTTATCATTACTCTTGGAAGAGAATGTAGAGATTGGGGCAACATGAAGGCTGATCTCGCAGTTAAGCAGCTGATAGAAGATAATGCAAGGGATGATGATGTTGTTGTATATACGATGGGTCGGTTCAACGTGGTAGAAATCGGCTGGGGTTTCTTGGCTAATGCGCATGGTAGGGTTGTTGCAGAGCGAAGTGGAGCATACAGGACAACTACTTCTAGTATGAGTATGGAGGTTGAGGCCGTTACTGCTGCCCTCCATTGGATTTCTGGGACTTCCATTTACTGGAGAAGTTGTTGTATCTGACTCTCAGTCGATGCTTCACAAGATCCAGAAGGGCAGGTTTGGTATGAGTGGATGTCGTCAATAGAAGTTTCTAACCTCCAGTGGCTTACGTGGATATACTGTCCTGGGCATGCAGGCGTTTACGGTAATGAGAGGCGGACAGGCTTGCATCAACAGCATCGATTGTTGGGGAGTTGAAGATGGATAAGGGATATTCTTTGGTCTCTTGGACTGTCTGTTGGATGAGGACACTAAAATCGATGTTGAATCGATCAAGCGATTTAAGCAGTTTGGAGTTACCCGTTGTTCAAGTCGAACTGGATGCCTGAGAGACAGAGTGAGAGGTGTGTTTAATCAGCGAGCCACAGGAACCATCAGTATGCATACTCTTCGATATCTGTTAGGGAGACCTAGCACCTATGGGTCTGCCGGAGTGCAATACGTCAGTTTAGTAGCCAATAACCAATAAAAACTTTTAAGTTGACATCAAGTTAGCAAAGAAAAGTCTGTACTGTCTGTTGTTTTTATGTTGGGCGAAATGTTTTTAATATGGTAGGCATTCCGGCGTAGCAAAGTATATCAACAACCATTGTATTAAAATGTTTAACCAGTAGCATATTGTTGTTGCCCTCAGCCCAGATATCCCAGAAGACAATATTGCAGTACAGAAGTATCTTGGTGTCCGGGGTGCCGACAAAGATCAAGGTTGCAGGAGTCAGTTTTGGGACTGGAAATGGAGGACCATCTATGGTAATTTGATAAAATGTTTGACTGTAAAAGTGTCAGTGTACTTACATCTGTATGTGTGCATAGTCTTCTATGAATAGTTTCTTTGTTGTCTATGGCTAGATCATTTGGGCATGCTAGTTTATTAAGCTTGTCAAGACAAAAGTCTCCAGGTCATTGGTCATGCTAGATCACCCAGTGGTTACGGGGCCCAAATTTGGGATGTAAAGAATAGAACCACTGTTACCTGCCATGCATGTCGTAAGAGACGACTAAGGAGGTTTGGCTGAAATCGGATGCATGTGTCCTAAGCGTGTAGAAGTCTATGCGTTTAGGGGCCTACCAAACCAATGTGCAACGTATCACGTTCTTGGCAAAGATCAAACATATCACAAAGAGTGATTAAAATTGGTCATAAAGACAGAGCATGAAGAAGAAGAAGAATTCTGTTTTCACTCCAAGGTGAGCAATTGTAATATCTTAAATATTACATTTTAATGAATTTTTGGGTCATTGGTCATGCTAGATCACCAGTGGTTACGGGCCCAAATTTGGGATGTAAAGAATAGAACCACTGTTACCTGCCATGCATGTCGTAAGAGACGACTAAGGAGGTTTGGCTGAAATCGGATGCATGTGTCCTAAACATGTAGAAGTCTATGCGTTTAGGGGCCTACCAAACCAATGTGCAACGTATACACGTTCTTGGCAAAGATCAAACATATCACAAAGAGTGATTAAAATTGGTCATAAAAACGAACGCAAAGAAGAAGAAGAATTCTGTTTTCACTCCAAGGTGAGCAATTGTAATATCTTAAATATTACATTTTAATGAATTTTTGGATAACACACCCCCACCCCATCCCAGCTTTTTTTTGACGAATTTTGATTTTGAGGCATTTTTACCTAAAATTTATAAAATGTAATATTTAATATATCCTAAAAGCATGTGTAATATTTTAGATATTACAATTAGCACTATAGTGAAAACAGAATTCATTTACATTCATTAGATTCAGAACCTTTAGGGATTTGAAATTTTGTTTTGGTGGCCATTTGTATTGTTTCCATGGCAATGCTTTGACATTTTTTTTACAAATTATTTTCTACTCTTCTAAGTCATCTTTCAAAATGGTTTTACAAATTTTACATTAATATGAAAAAAACGAAAATAGCTTCTTGATCCCACACTACGAATCCCCCTTGAAACATGAAAATTTAATCTTAACTTATAATCCTGACGTTTAATTAAAAAGAAATATTGTACTTACATTTAACATAGTGTGACATGTGATACTGCATATATGTTACAAGTTGAGAAAATTTTGGTGTGTAACTGAAACATGCTTCTTTTAATGGCATCATCTATGGTTGAGTCTGTCAGACAGGATCGATTTTTATATTCTTGATGATATTCATAAATTGAAAACGAGACTTCATATATATATATATATATATATATGTTGAACCAAAATACGAATATATTTTCAGTGCAACACTACTAATCATTGAATATTTATTCTTGTCCACCAAAACTCAGAAATTGTATTTTTTTTCCATAAGAGAGTTTCAAAAATATGTCTTCTTGCAAATTCAAGATTTATAACTCTTGAAGATTATAATTTTTGAAAACTTCACAGTCATTGCTTTCAAGTTTAGTTGCATCAACATATGCGAACAGGTTATTGAATAACATAATTGGTTCACGGGTTGAAAACTGACTAAACCTGTTAACAAATTGTAAGTAACCTGTTAGTAAGGCGTTCTTCTTCTGCATTCTCACTAGATTGGGATTTGGATTCTCTAATAAAGGCAGCCGTCTACCTCAGATTATCAGCCATGCCATACAGTTTGTCTTGGAGGCTAGTGTTAGTGGACCACCTCTTCTCAAGTTTGCATACTGGAGACAGTTCTGTATGATATAATTCCTATGATTTCTGCTCCCGTTTGCGTGACCTCTTCCCATAGTAAGTTTTGGCCACCTCGTGATGGTAGGTCTGACCTTCTTACTGCGTGGCTAAATCTCTGAGGTAGAATCCGTTATCCCATTCCTCATTGTGAGGTGTTGTTGCACCATGTTATGCGCCTTACGGCCTGGTGCATCCGTTTTCTGCAAGCATTTGTTTCGGTCAGTATTCCTAGTGGACACATGCATCCGATTTCAGCCAAACCTCCTTAGACGCCTCTTACGGCATGCGTGGCAGGTAACAGTGGTTCTATTCTTTACACCCCAAATTTGGGCCCGTAACCACTCGGGCGGTAAGGTGTTCAAGATGTTTGATAAGAAAATCACATACATCGTCAATCAATGACGGATAGAAGATTTGATGTAAATTACAATATGAGTTACTACTATCATGGCATCCTCGAACTTCAACGCCTTTGTGCATCAAGATTCCTTGTGGCTATGACAATAAGAGATACATTTTGTAGTTGATTCTTTCTTAGCACAGGGCAAGAAACCCCCCATGTCTACCCTACCAGTCATTGAAGGTGCCCCATTAGTTGTTATAGCAACAAGTTTTGAAAGTGGTAAGTTACTCTCCTTAACAGATGTCAGAAATACATTAAAAATGTCTTGCCCCCTAATATCGCCTTTAAGAAGACAAAGTTTAACAACCTTCTCTTTTACTGTAAAATTATAGGAAGAAAAGCTGTTCTAATAAATACACACTGTACAGAATCCAAAATGTCTGTGCTTTCATCTAACTGTAATGAAAAATATTCACACTACTGCAAGTAGTGATATAACTGAGATTGCAAGTGATTATAAATCTGTACAGCCCATCTAGCTAAAGTTTGATGAGACAATTGGATACTCTGAATGAAAGACGTATGTTCAGATTGATCTTTATGATCATTAAAAATAGATGGTTTCAGCTGCTATGACCATTGCTTCTTTCCCTATTTCTCCATCATTGAAAGGTTTCTTTCTGTTAGCTAATATGTGACTGTAAGAAGCTATTGTCATGTTACTTGATTGCTTAACAGTCTTTGTAAACATAGTCTGTCACAATGTTAATTTAGATATAAGTTACCTCACTTTGTGTGTTCTTAGTTCCGATTGCACAGCATATTCACTATTGAAACAATACTTCTGGTCGGTCGTCTCAATGTGTGTCTTATCCAGCGTCTCTTCCTTAGCTCTTTCTCCACTGGTATCTGCTTAATTCTTTCTCATCATTCCGTAATCTTATCATACCGTCTCAGTACCTTTATTCTACCTAAACATCCCGTTATGAAGGTCTAGTTTTCTGGTGGCTTCTCTTGTTGTCCTCTATGTTTCCAAGCCATAAAACTGCAATGCCGACACATTTGATTGAAAGATTCTTAGTTTTGTGTTTGTTTTGATCTCCGTTGACTTCCATATATTACTCAATGCAATAAAGTTTCCTTGTTTTTTTAATTCTTATCTTCACATCTTTTGTTTGTTTCCCCTTCTGTGTCTATGTTGCTACCAAGAAATGGGTGCATTACACACTAGTTAATTGGAGCAGTACATGCTAGTTAAGGAGAGTTAACACAATAGTTAATGAGGAAGGTGCACAAAGGTTATTGTAGCGTCCACATGATCTCGCCCGTGTGTTGCGGGGCCCACAAGGAAGCAAAGAATAGTACCGCTGCGACCTACAATGCATGTTGTAAGAGGCGACTGAAGTAGGACCTTGGAAAGCATCCCAGAAATCGGATGTGCTGGCCTACTTGTAGGTAAATAACTGGCACAACATACAATCACTCTTAGGCTCAAATCACTAAAGTGGTTAACAAGCGGTCGATATGGAGCATACGAAGAAGAAGTACACATGATCTGACAAATATCTTTTATTTTTATTCCAGCATTTGCCTGTTTGAAAAGCCTCACAAATCTTGCCACCCTCACAAGTTGGTTGTCAGTGAGAGAAATGTGCAGTCAAAAGTGCAGCACACAAAGAAAAGGCCAGGATTCTGTACACGTAGCAAGAAATATTTTTTTGGCAGAGAACAGTTTTACCGGAGATCCTCTCGCATTTCAGAACGTGTAGTTCATGCTGAACACTAATTGATACAACTGTGTACACAACAGTGCTTTCTGACTTTTTTTTCTTGATCACAATTTGACACTTGTCTATTTATAAATGAATTAAATATTAATATTATATTGCACAAATTCCTGGCAAAGTTGATTATTTATTGTGTGTATCATGTATGAAAGGGTCAAACAATTCCTCTTGACGCTCCATTTCAACCACTTGTCAACCACTCTGTGATTTGTATGTGATCTGAGCCTAAGAGCGGTTGTACCAGTTATGCACCTACAAGTAGGCCCGCACATCCGATTTCTGTGACGCTTTTTATTTACTAGGGTAGCTTCCTAGACCCCTACCTCAGTTGCCTCTTAAACATGTAGGTCACATTGTTACTATTCTTTGTTACCAGAGCAAAATATAGACAATGAGCAAAGTTGCAACAAAAACAACTAAATATGAAATGTGATTCCTACAAAAATACCACCAGAAAGACAAGAGTCACCAACATCAGCATAAGAAGAAAGTTGGTACAGAACCTTGCTTGAATTACATTGAGAAACAAAGAATGAAGGGTTCGGTCACTTAATAATGCAACCAAACTCCACAGTATATTGGTTACTAAACTGACATCATTGCACTCCGGGCAGACCCATAGGTGCTCAGTCTCCCCCAACAGATATCGAAGAGTATGCATACTGATGGTTCCTGTGGTCCGCTGATTAAACACACCTCTCACTCTGCCTCTCAGGCATACAGTTCGACTTGAACAACGGGTAACTCCAAACTGCTTAAATCGCTTGATCGATTCAACATCGATTTTAGTGTCCTCATCCAACAGATAGTCGCAAAGAGACCGAAGAATATCCCCTTATCCATCTTCAACTCCCCAACAATCGATGCTGTTGATGCAAGCCTGTCGCTCTCTCATTACCGTAAACACCCGCATGCCCAGGACAGTATAATCACGTAAGCCGCTGGAGGTTAGAAACTTCTATAGATGACATCCACTCATACCGAAACCTGCCCTTCTGGATCTTGTGAAGCATCGACTGAGAGTCAGATAAAACAACTGCCCCAGTAAATGAAGTCTTAGAGATCCAATGGAGGGCAGCAGTAATGGCCTCAACCTCCATCCTCATACTAGAAGTAGTTGTCCTGTATGCCCCACTTCTTTCTGCAACAACCCTACCATGCGCATTAGCCAAGAAACCCCAAATAGACTTCTCACCACGTTGAACCGACCCATCGGTATATACATCATCATCCCTTGCATTATCTTCTATCAGCTGCTTAACTGCGAGACCAGCCTTCATGTTGCCCCAATCTCTATATTCTCTTCCAAGAGTAATGATAACGTTGAGATAGTTCATCATGCTACAATCTGTTGGGATCCATTCTTCCCCTTTTGGTAGAGGCGCAACCGTAGTCACCTGGCCAATTGTTCTCTGGGTCATCCACGACATGCCACGCTTGATTTTTGTGCCCTTAACATCATTAAGAGAGCCGCAGTAGCGTAGTTGTTAGTGAACTCGCTTCTCAAGGCTGGTGGTCCGGGTTCAGCTCCCATAGTGGGCGTGGAATTTTCCCGGACCGCGACGGCTCTCATGTCGACCCAGCCTCAACTGGGTACCAGACATGCTCTGGGAAGTAAAGGCGGCCGGCGTGATGCTGACCACATCACCCATCGCGTGCCGACGGTCAATGAAAAATACAGGCCTAACACTGTATTGCCCTATATACCACGAGGTATGAAAGGGTTCCTTTAACATCATTAGTGTTCTTGTGTAGTGGATGTCTCTTATCCGCAGTAACCCGCATATATGCCTTGGTTTGGGCGATTGCATGACGGTAGCGTAGTGACAGAAGGCCAAGCATATATCTCATCTTCACAATGGGGGTATCTCTAGTGCAGCCCAGGACTATACGCATACCTTCATTCTGAACCTGCTCGAGTCGTTCACATTGTGATCTTGATATCGTAAGAATTCCGAGTCCGTAATCTACCACTGACATAACCAGTCGATTGAACAAAAGGGCAAGTAGTCTCTGCTCAAGGTGTGCGGCCACCATAACTTTAAGAGCCGCAAGACCACGCTTGCACCGTTGTATCATCTGTTCAATATGGTGTTTGAAAGATAGACTACAATCAAAGGTTATCCACAGTATAGGGATAGTTCTACAACAGAATATCAAGAAAGAAGATGAGAGGAAGACCATGAAAAAGATGGTTAGCAGAATCCTGTCAAAAATAAATATCAGCCAAGCCACTAAGACCTGCCAAGACCAAAAGCACAACATTGGCAAACAACGTTTCCATACCATGTGATTCATTGGGAAATTTGTTGTCAGATCTGCATTTTTCTTTGACTATCAACCCGCAATGGATTGGTTACTGATCTGACGTCACAGCACTCCGGGGAAACCCATAGGTGCTCAGTCCGTCCCCCAACCCTCCAACAGATTTAGAAGGTTATGCATACTGAGAGTTTGCTGGTTCAACACGCTTTCTCTGCCCTTTAAGCATCCAGCTCTACTTGTAAACCCTGAACAAAGCAAAAGGTGGACCTCAGAGACGACGAAAGACACTGTTTATGAAGCGCACACAAAAGCCCTTTCAAGAAATCTCTTTTTATCCTGACGCTGTGAGGCAAAACAGGATTCAAGAAAAGAAAGAAAGTACACTTAAATACAGAAATATTGATAAGCTGCGGGGTCAAAGGCGCATGGGGATAACACGCGCCAGGATTAGTGAGCTGGCACTAATCAAGACCCTGGTAACAGACTTTGGTTCTGGTCTGGCTAAGGGGCAGGGATCGAGGGAGAGCTACAGGTAGTGGTAGTAGTGCAAGAACGGAAAAGCATTGCAGGTCCAAAATCTACGAACAAAATGCACGCATCTCCTGGCCGATAAATCTACGAACAAAATGCACGCATCTCCTGGCCGATAAATCTACGAACAAAATGCACGCATCTCCTGGCCGATAAATCTACGAACAAAATGCACGCATCTCCTGTCCGATAAATCTACGAACAAAATGCACGCATCTCCTGGCCGATAAATCTACGAACAAAATGCACGCATCTCCTGTCCGATAAATCTACGAACAAAATGCACGCATCTCCTGGCCGATAAATCTACGAACAAAATGCACGCATCTCCTGTCCGATAAATCTACCAACAAAATGCACGCATCTCCTGTCCGATAAATCTACGAACAAAATGCATGCATCTCCTGTCCGATAAATCTACGAACAAAATGCATGCATCTCCTGTCCGATAAATCTACCAACAAAATGAAGGCATCTCCTGGCCGATAAATCTACGAACAAAATGCATGCATCTCCTGTCCGATAAATCTACCAACAAAATGAAGGCATCTCCTGGCCGATAAAACTTGCCGAAAAGTAAGGACTGTGAAGAAATGCTAACTCCCCCGGAGTAAAGGACCACATCAAATTGAAGGGATCAGAGGTGCGTCCTGAGTAGAGGCATGGGGCGAAACTTGGAGCTCTGGGGAGGGGGGTCCTGAGTAGAGGCATGGGGCGAAACTTGGAGCTCTGGGGAGGGGGGTCCTGAGTAGAGGCATGGGGCGAAACTTGGAGCTCTGGGGAGGGGGGTCCTGAGTAGAGGCATGGGGCGAAACTTGGAGCTCTGGGGAGGGGGGTCCTGAGTAGAGGCGTGGGCGAAACTTGGAGCTCTGGGAAGGGGTCCTGAGTAGAGGCATGGTGCGAAACTTGGAGCTCTGGGAGGGGTCCTGAGTAGAGGCATGGGGCGAAACTTGGAGCTCTGGGAGGGGGTCCTGAGTAGAGGCATGGGGCGAAACTTGGAGCTCTGGGGAGGGGGGTCCTGAGTAGAGGCATGGGGCGAAACTTGGAGCTCTGGGGAGGGGGGTCCGAGTTGACCTATATCCGGACAAGCTAGAGGCACTATGAAGGTGTGCACCGTCAGAAACTTAAGAAACAGCAGTCGTATGTGAAGGAATCCCAAGTCCACCGGACTAAAGGGTCGCAAGCAAATTGCCAGCGGGAGGGGGCAAGAATCTCTCTCGCGATCCCCGCCTAGACTGATGAACCAAATTTTATCATGAATTTTACTGTTGCTTTTAGGGACTCCGTACAGCTTCTCGCGAAGCTTTGTGTTATCGGGCCAAGTTTCTTTTCTCATAGCTGCTGACAGTATATGCCCGCCTTTTCGCAGCGGCACAGGCTAGTTGTGCCAATTTTAAATTTGTTAAATATGTGGGTCCGGAGTCTGTTATGGCCGGTACGAATGCGGAATATGGCAACTTGTTCGCTACGGGACAGACCATAGTACCCATCACTGCTGTTGTGGCTGGTCTTTCGACTATTTTTTATTGTACTGCCAACCGATGGTTGTTCTGGCCTCCTCATAGGATCTCGGGATCAGTCTGCGGTAGTCACCGTCCTTCTTTTGCTAGCCTATCGGCTTCTTCGTTACCGTTTATGTTGCAGTGTGATGGTATCCATTGAATGGTCGTGCGTTTAAGTGAGTTTACTAGTACACCGAGGATCGCTTTCAGCTCATTGAGTTGTTTTGGCTGCGCTTTTTAGTGCCGTGATGACCAACAGAGCATCGGTGAATATCACGACTTTGTTGCACGAGGCGCTTCTTCTCTCTAAGATCATTTCGGCGGCTGTTTTTATTGCCTCTGCCCGGTAGTTGTTTGAAAACTTGTCTGTGGCAATCGATTTCGTGATCTTCACTTTCTTTGAGAGTTTAAGCACTATTCCTCCTCATCCATCGCTGATTGCGTTCAATGCCGATCCATCGGTATACATGTGTGCCCACTCATTTTCATGGTATTCAGTCTCTATTAATTTTTCGGTAACCTCTCTTTTGCAGTTTTCTTGCTGCCCTTTCTTAAGTATACCTGGTATTGATTCTCTTAATTCTGGCATATTGATCTTCCACGGTGGACTCTTTATCAGTTGCCTTTATCAATTTGGGTTTACAATTTGCGAAGACCGAGTTTTCTTGGGTCAATGCTTTGGCACTTTTTGCGAAGCTGGTTCTATTTAGCCAACCCCTTCCTAGTCCGTTCATCCTGACATACATATGGTGGAAGTTAAGCCGTTTCCGTTTTTCCGACAGTATCAAAACTTTCCTGTCTCTGCGGTCTGCCATTGGTTGGAGGCCTGTGATTGTTTCCACTGCCTTGATGGGCGTGGACTTCATGGCTCCTGTGATAATGCGTACTGCTCGATTCTGACTGCTGCTCACTTTGGCGAATTGCTTGTTGGATCCTCTACTCCATGCTGCAATGCCGTACTCCAGGACCGGTCGCACTCTTCCAGAGTAGAGTGTTTTGAGGATTTTGGTGTTTGCTCCACACGTGGAGTTTGCGCATCATGCTGAACCCCTGTCGCGCTTTTGTCGTAGCATTGTTCTAAAGTTGCGTTTTAGTGCGTAACGAAACTCCCTTTCCCCTGGAACAACTGGGCACAGTACTGTTGCTTTTACAATTAACATCCCCGGAGGAACGGAGGTGGGTGATGATGGCGAACGCAAAATTTCAGTTGCGTTGCTAGCGTCAATTGAAACGACACTCAAAAATATCTGTGCACAACCCCAGTCCAATGTTTCCCAGTTGCAGGGAAAATGCAGAGTAAAACCTAGCAAATTGCCAAGTGTCGACACGCGCCCCGAAACGGCTGAGAATACTACTACTCAGGAGCAAACTCACCGGGGATAGAAAAGTAAGTAATGATAATGCAAAGTATTGACTGGTACAAACCCAAACATAGGCTAAGGGCAATACTTTTCGGACGCTGATCATCCTATACAGAGTAAGACGACGTCCAACCACCATGGCTCAGATCGTAAACAGGCTAAGCATACCGTCAACATATGATCGTTTGTATGACAAAACACACGCGTCTCCTATGACTGTGAACGATCCTAATCCGGAGCGACATCATATAGTCAGAAAGAGCGCATATTGTAGACATGCTCTTTGGCGAAGATCAAAATGCCCAAATATACGACGGGAAAATGATCGTAAAAGAGCTATGAATACAAGAAAGGTAATACTTCATGTGACTAGCCCTAGAAGGGTCGAGATCGCTCGGGTTTTTACCGTAGCGACCTCACCCAGTCACCCAGTCCCAGTCAAGCTAATGATCTCTGGTGTAGATCTAATCCCAAAATTTACGGCACTAAAAGAGTGTTTATCTTACGATGCGTATGGAACGACCTCGCCAAAGGCAGGAAAGCCAATAGAGAAGTCATCCGCTCTGCCTTCACTAAACTAATTGTCCGAAAAAGTGTTACAAGGACAATAGGTCTCCTGCAACGATCACTCTTGAAGGATTCAAGCACATCGGAAGTCGGCGAGGCTGTCCATATGATTGAGGGGTGCCTGTAAAAGGGTAATCTAGGCCCACGAAAAAAATCAATCAGATTTTCCGCCTGAGAGGAGACCATGGAGAATATGGATTCAGGATATAACTGATGGTTTGAGCATAACGGCTGCAGAGACGAGACATCTGGCCTATGAGAGAAATTCCGGAGGACTGTTGGGGTGGCAACGTTCTGCTCAGGACAAGCTATTTGATGATGATATATATGAGAACGAACAACAATGATCAAGTATTACTTCTATTTTGATGATTTGTTTCATCTTTGTTCGTTCTATATTAACCACTAGTTAAACCACGTTTTGTGTTCTGTATATTATTTGTTACTTAGTACGCGAGTTTAGTTGTCGGATCATTGCCACTGCAGATCGAACCAATTAGTCCATAAGTGTTCCAATCTTCTCATCAATATATCTTTCAGAGTGTGACAACTGACGACACCGGTTCTTTGTTGGTTTACTATTCTTTGGCTACCAGTATAGTGCTCTTGTCTAGCTACTTCCCATTCGTCTTGATATTCTTGCAGTCTGACTAGGGTTGTAGATTCACTACTATTACTTGAATCATTGACATGCCCTCTCTCCCTTAGTAAGTTTATAAAATCAGCCTGGTCCATTGCTCAGGCGCATTTTCACAGCAGCCATACATGTAAGCATATCGGCACGCTAATTTCGCATTACATCTGTATTGCCCTGGCATAAAAAAATGAAACTGATTTTTGTCAGCCTAGACTTCTAGGTTTGGTCAGTGACCCCAACCATTGTCTCTGAGCCCAGCTCGTTTCAATCTTACTGAGCATACTCTTTGAGTCACGAGAAAACATGAAGGGGTAAAAGTCTGCGACTCCTGCCAGACCATCGATTTAGTTACTGCCATGATTTCCATAGTGAGACTGCTTGTAGTCATGGCCATTGAGCCCTGAAACCCCAAGAGCTACGCACATGTCGAATCAGTGACCCATCTGTATAAACGATTATATCGTCATCAGACGAGTTATCATAAATTAACGCATGGGCGTCTGCTTACACGACCACTCGGTTTTCATATCTGCATTCGTCGAGTCTGATACATACTAAAAATGATGCATTGATTCCTGTTGACATTTGTATCCATTCCTCACCAGGTTCAATGTTACGTTATGCAATCGATGTCATGGCACATTGGGCATTCCCAATCGTACTCTCTCCTCCGCTGCAGCAGCCATCCCAAAGTCCATATGCTCAACGTACCCATGAGAAGTTGATTACTATATATTCTCTCTCTACCACGAAGACGACACTGCTTGGCATGTCCAAACTTAACGTCTAATTCTCGAACTCGTTCCAGTGTACCAACTCACCGGGTTCAATGTCTTCAAGTGAGCACACATGCTTGTAGATGACTGACTATTGTCTTTTTCTAACACGAACGCTTCTGTGACACGTGTTGCACACAATGTCGGAGCTGAAAGAAGAAATATTGGTTCCTCTATCCCTTAAGACATCATGCTTCAATTAGTCTCAGACATGTCACTAAAACAGACCTGGAGACGAAGTCTTCTTGATTAATTGAAGGGTGCTCAACTATCATGGGAGACCATAAAGAAAACTGAGACCGGGAAAAGTGGCAAACAACTGTTAAGACCCTATGCTCCACGAGGAGCGGATAAGTAAGTAAGTAATGTTACTGAATCTTGGATGAGGTTCACGTCTTTTAAAAACTCTTAATGAGTCTTTTAAGCGTTTTGTATGCCCTTCAATCGTCTATTTTATCTGCTGTTTTCTGGTGCATTCTTTATTCTTAACACCGTCTCTATTATTCATGCGGCGATAACCAGAACATGCCGGACATGACATACAATTTAAATGTCGTCCTGCGAAGAATATTATCCGCTCAAAGAAATTTTGGCTCAAAGCCTCATTCTAAAAACTGGCACAATACTGCGCATGCGCACATTAAATGTGCTCAATGCCAAGTTGGCTATATAATGCAGATATAATAAATGTCTCATTATGCTATTGCGTTTGTTAGTTATTTAGCATCAATATTTTACTGTTATTGTCACTTTAATTTGAAAATATAGCAAGAAAGTACACAAATATTTGACTTTGGTGAGCTATTTTGGTACAATAAAAGTTAATTGAGAAAGAACAATTTTTATTAATTTGGCTTGCAGGCACAAATATATTTGACCGTTCTTTGCAAGTGAAGTGGCAACCTTGCCTGATTTCCGCGTCAGGTTCGTCCTTTCAGCGCTGATGCTTTAGACGGCGTCCATTTGCAGCAAACCTCAACGAAATCCTGGATAAGGTAAACAAACCATTTCATTTTCGTATATAGTTCCACTGTCATGTCACTGGGTAGTCATTCATTCTTCTCATTACGTTGTTTGTTGAAGTTGAACATGAGCCCAGGACTTTCGTCTGTCAGTAATTAAAAAACCCTTGTAAGTAGAAGTATTGAAAAAATGAGTGCACATGAAATGAAGTTATAAAACTGAAACTCCATTCGCGAATGCTGAATGATAATTCAGAATTAAATTTTGGCGCAGGCCTGGCGGTGATGTCCGAGGTTGCTAACGAAATGTTATCGAAATAGGGGGAAACTGCAGTAAAACTTGGTAAATAGTGAAACACGTACAAACAAACTTTGTTTGTACGTGTTTCAACGAAATGTTATTATACTTTACAAAGGAGTATCAATAATCATATGCAAGACATTTTATTGGTATATATTTCATTATTTGAACAGTGTTATAAGTAAAACCTTGAAAAATGTGTCGTCAGTGTCAGAATATAACTCGTTAATTACTAAACTGATAACAAGAAGCATGACGAAAAATTGAGATTTTTTTTATTATGATCATAATATGATTAAATTATCATTAAATACTAATCTTGTTCAGTGTTCTAATATGTAAAGACTATCATGTTGTATATTGCAGACCATAATGTTTGGTATTTGAGTATCCTATAATGAGAAAGTTGAAGTATTGTATTGTGGACATTTAAAAAGAAACGATGACTAAGGGTCATTATGGAAGAACGAATCCCTGCAAGTGCAACAGCTCAGAAGAGGAAGACAATTGAATGTATATATAATTCAGGATCATGATGATGTTTTGTAACTAAACTAATGATTTGAACATGACTGCTGCAGAGTGAGAAATTCTGAGTGTTAATGTCGCAAAGTTCTGCTCAGTTCAAGCTATTCAGTGTTTGATGATAGATGCAGAATCATATATTATTATTATATGTGATAGAATTCACGTTAATCTAAAATATACTGATTGTCCAGTATTATGTATGCTTTTAAGTAATTTGAAATCTCAGGTACCAGTAGGTATATGAGACTACCAAATAGAGATACATGGTTTTTTAATGGGTGCTTGTGCAGAATGAGAACTGGTTTGAAAATTCAGGACAAGGTAATGAAATAAAATGACCGATGTCCTGAAATCTGCATGGAAATAGAAATAAAGGTGAACTCTGAAGAAGAGAACAGGAACTTGATACTAAGGTGACTGGAATAACATGTGCATGCTTATGGTTTCTTTGGGTTTAAAAAACATTCTTTAGTCTGCCCTGCTGGTGTCCAGTCATACTTGTGTAATATTTGATGATAAAGTCCATCAATTGCATTTTAGAGAATATGTACCTCAATAATTGCTGTATCCTCATCTAACAAATGGTCACTAAGCATCTGCCAATACTAAATGTTGATATAGAATGTAAGTTCGACATTGCACTCCGGGCAGACACATAGGTGTTCAGTCTCCCTCAACAGATGTTGAAGGGTATGCATACTGGTGGTTCCTGTGGTCTGCTGGTTAAACACTCCTCACTCTGCTCATCAGACATCCTACTTCAACAACGGATATCTCCTTAAATCGCTGGTTTGATTCAATATCTATTTTAGTGTCTTCATCCAAAAGGCACTCATGAAGATACAGAAAAATCCCCTTCATCTTAAACTCCTGATAATCAATGCTGTTGTTCAGTTAGTATGATGCATGGGTGCTACATTGGGTCAAATCAGAATGTTGTTTCCAGTGTTTGGCAGACCAGAAGGTCCAAAACAAATTGAATGTCATAAAGGTAACTGACTAGAATCAACATCGGTTACTCCCTCCATAGGTGTGTCCAAAGTAGTCCCTTTCAGCCTGAAAAAAACTTGTCAGCATCATATCCCTCACTCAGTAGCAGAGACTCTAAATTTTACTCTAAACTCTTGGTATTTGAGGGGGTTATGCTGTACTAGGATGTGAATGTCTTAATTTAGGCTCACAGACATCCCAGATATGTTTTCAGAACTGAAAAGTGATCAGTGTGAAAAGGTATATCCATGAGAATTTTATTGTTAAGCTATTTCCCGAGTGGTTACCGGGCCCAAATTTGGGGTGTAAAGAATAGAACCACTGTTACCTGCCACGCATGTCGTAAGAGGCGACTAAGGAGGTTTGGCTGAAATCGGATGCACATGTCCTAAACGTGTACAAATATATGCGTTTAGGGGCCTACAAACCAATGTGCAACGTATACACGTTCTTGGCAAAGATCAAACATATCACAGTGATTAAAATTGGTTGTAAAGAACGAACGCAAAGAAGAAGAAGCTACTTACATAGGCCTACTTCATGGACCATTGCTTAGTCGGTCATCTAGCAAAGTAGATCTGCAAGTTTATTTTTACTGTCATAGAAATAATGGTGAAATCATCAACCATGACTTCAGTTGTAGGAATGAGGAGCAGAGAAACATATTACTCTGTTAAAGTGGTGGTGTCCTTGATAACATTATGTAGTAGCGTTATATGGGAATAGTACAATAAAACTAGTAATGGCGAAACAGGTAAAAACAAAGTACTGTAGTTTTCATCTTGATCATCAAGTAGCTTGTCCCTTCCAGAACTTGACTCCAATGACAGCAGTCCTCTGAAAAACTCTGTTCTTCTCTCGATCGTTCTCTCAGCTGTTTTTATCAGTCTAATGTGATATATAAACAGCCAAACACCAAGAATGGGTGTACATTCACAACCTTCAGTACCATTTGGAGCTCTGGTGCTTATCTTTCGGTGGTGTGTTCGGTTTCAACCAGCGTTTACTGGGTTCGCTCTCCATTAGCCCTTTGCTGTCCCCAGCCAAACCTGCAAGGCAGCAGGTTGCTATTTTCTTTACAATATAGATGAGACTGCAGTAAAACTATTTGATTGGCGAAACACGTAATCACAAAGTACGGCAGTTTTACAATAACAATATACAGCAACGTTTCGGCCCACATGCAACTCAACCCGTGCCCCGGCATATACGAGGGAGAGAGCTATACAGGCTCCAAGTTTGAGGGAGTTTCGCAGCATGCATTCAGCTCGGGGCCCTACCTTCGGACTCACAATGTGGGCCGACGACTCTTTTCAGTTGCACCTCTCATCCTATAATGCTTGTCCGTCCAGCTTTTCCCATCGGTCGGTAGAGACGAGCAATAATAGTCACTCTGGGATTCCGCTTGTCTGTGTTGCGAGAGGATCCCATCCAGTGTGACTACGTCTGCATCTCTACCCACTCCAGAGTAGCTCTCCCTCGATCCCTGCCCTCTTAGCCAGACCGGACCAATGTCTGTTACCAGGGTCACCACAAGGAGGGGGGGCAGGATCTTGATTAGTGCCAGCTCATTAATCCTGGCGCAGCGTTGTCCCCAAGCGCCTATGACCCCACTCTCTGGTCTGTGCAAGTTGAACAGTGTCAGCAGCAGTCATTCTCAGATCGCCATTACATTTTGCACCTGTCGTCTTCTAGATCTTCCTTTCATTCTTCTTCCAGGCACCATTCCTTCAAAAAATTTTCTTCTCTAGGCACGCATGTCGTTTATGTCAGAAATATTTAATTTTCCTTGATGTTATGCTCTTTAATAACTATCTGTCTCCAATATCAGGCTGTTGCAGAATTGAAGCATTTGTCTTTTCTCTGTCCATGATATTCTAAGTACTCTTCTGTAGCATTTGCATTTAAAGGCATTAATGATCTTACAGAGAACAAAGTAGTTTTACAAAGTACAAAAAATACAGCGCAACCAAAAGACCTTTATCAAGCAAAAGAATTCACAAGAAGCAAAGAAATTCTGACTTGTTATACGGCAAACATAACATACAATTAGACAAGAAATCCCTAACCCTGTATCACTGCAGTAAACAGAGACCGAAGAGGGTAGACATTACCTGATCCTCAAAAAGGATGTGTTAAAAATAATTGTGTTTGGATGCAAGACTTCAAATATATCACCTGCATTGAAAACCAAGGTATTATACTATAATTATATTATCATTATACTATATATACTGCACCGTATTATAACAATTAATACCCATCTCAAGATGCATGAAGATGAGATCTTAACTGTGTCTAATTGTTGGACTTCAGAAGTGTTGTCTCAGGGTCATAGAGGTTAGGTGCTCGTCTCTTGTTCCAAAGGTACTTGGTTTGTTCCATCATGGAGCCATTAGGATATTTTGCCAGAGATCCCTGATCTCAGTGTAGGTGAGATCAAACGTAGGTCCCGTTTTCAAGTTTAGCATGTAAAAGAACCATTGTCAGTTTAAAATTGAGAAGAGCATGCTGGAGAGCCAGTGCCCAGACAAAATTCATTAGAAAGATTAAACATAAATTTTCTACAAAATATTTTAACAATCCTCAAACTTACACTAGGAATCCTCATCTGCGCTACATAGTTTGTTTCACTGCTGTTGAGATCTTCCTGTGTAAAAAGAGATCGGAGCACACATGGTTACTCACCAAAGTGCAATGATGATGACCCAATCAATCAGTGTTGTCAGTTCAATAAAAACTTAAACAAAGACAGAGCCAAATGTTCAGGTTGTATTTGGTTGAGTAGAGACTTGGATGAATGTGTTGGTTTAAAATAAAAAAATATGTGTTTCAAGATAAGAATAAATTAGAAAATGACATGACCAGTGGTTTATTACTTTATTTCTGCAGGTGAAGTTTCTTGCTAACAAGAGCTGTCATAAGAAGAAACCATGAATCCGATACAGTCTAATAGTATCACTATTTGTTTGCCTCCATCGCTTAGTATATCTGAGATTAATGCAGACAACTTGAGAAATGTGGTGGAAGCTGCATGTCAGAACTCTGAAGATGCCTTCAATCAAGACGGTGAGATCATCTTATATGTCAAAGAACAAGACCATGACATGGACCAGCAGTACATATTTGAACCTGTTAGTCAGGATGCTATTTTTCAGGAGAAAATGGATGAAAACATGCTTGTTGATTCCATGAATGCAGTTCATGATGGAACTGTGATCCATTTGCAAGGATCTGGTATGATTTCTGCACAAGATACAATCGTAATGCCTGCACAGTCCACTGGTATGGCAACAGTGGTGGGCAATATGCCAGAACATGACACTAACTTACTACCTGCTATGCAAACCAGAAGTTCTGTCCAGCGCAGAATTTTTGCTGTATCTGAGGAGTCTGAAGATAAGAAAGTTCTTGTCTGTGATCAAGACACGACCCATGACAGCAAACTTCCGCAGATTAGGCTGGATGTTTCAAAAAGTCCAAGAAAGAGACTTAGTTTTGATGATATTAAGGAAGATGTGGGCTCAAATTTCTTTGATTATGAAAAACTTAAGAAGCTGAAACTTACAGGTCCTCAAGGCTCCAAAATATTTGGTTGTAATGTCTGCAGCTACAGGGCAGCCACACGGACTTTACTGCGGCAACATATGATAATCCACACAGAGAAGAAGTTTCATTGTAAAAAGTGTGACTATGCATGTCACACAGCAAGTCACTTGAAGCGACACATGTTTACACACTCGGAGAGCAAACCTATTCTGTGCTCGAGTGCGCTACTCGTGCACACAAAACTTCCAAATGAAAGCACATTTAATACAACATGAAACTGAAACACCGTTTGTGTGCAAGATCTGTAGTGCAACATACAAAAAAGAAGAGAGTCTGAAAGTGCATATGCTTGGTCATGAAAATGTGACAAAATTTCGCTGTACTCATTGCAACTATGCTGGTAATCGCTTTGGTGACTTTAAGAGGCATATGCTGACACATTCTGCAGACAAGCCACTCAAATGTTCTGTTTGTAGTTACACATGTATTCGTCAATGGCGTCTGAAAGCTCACTTGAAAATTCATTCGCAAGACAAACCATTACTAAAATGTGATATTTGTAACTTTACCTGTCTGAGTGCTCCACGGCTGAAAGATCACAAAGCTTCTCACTCTCAGGAAGGAGTTATCCGATGTGATATATGTAGTTATGTTTGTACCCAGCCATCACGTTTGAAACGGCACATGAAGACGCACACCGCTCAGAGAACCTATACTGGCACAAGTTTCCCGCCTGCTTATCAACAGAAGCTCGAACTGGAGCAAGAGCAGGCAGAAGCTGAGGCTAATGAAGCAACCTATGTCAGCGTTCCAGCTGCCCAGGCTTTAGATATGGAGACTGATTGGGGTCCTGAACATATTGACGAGGATCAATTTCAGGCTTTCGCTGCGTTTGCAGGGAAGCAAGGAGGTGAGACATACACTATAACCACATCAGATGGTGGGCAGACATACATCATCCAGACAGAGGCAGCACCCGAACATCTGGCACAGCAACTAGCACAAGCACACTTTGAGCAAGTTCAGCAAATTGAGACTCTTCATGAATCATCAGACGTACTGCAAGAAATTCTACCAGATATTAAACCCAGTCCTTCAAAACTGAAAGCCATTGCTGATGCTGCTGCAGAAATTCCTCTAGCAGATAGACCACCAAAGAATCATTCCAAGTCAAAGAGGTTCCATTGTGAACAGTGCGAGTTTTCTTGTGATTATCGGTCCACATTTACAGCACATCTGAAAAAACACTCATCTGTGAAGAAATACAAATGTGCTCATTGTGATTACATGTGTAATGACACATCCAGAATGAAGGATCATCTCTTATGTCATACTACAGAGAAAATGTTCACATGCCAGCTGTGTGAGTTCTCATGCAAACGCAAGATGGGATTGAAAGATCATATGAAGATCCACACTGGAGAGAAGCCATATCAGTGCAAGGAATGTGAGTACACATGTCGGTCGGCTGAAGGTCTGAAGTCTCACATGTCCAAACATTATGGTGTCAAGCCGTACACTTGCGATGTTTGTGGTCAAGGCTGTTCCTCTTCATATCTTCTAAAGAAACACAAGTTTATTCACGGAGAAAAGCCCCTTCAGTGTCAATTTTGTGACTACAAGTGTATCCAGAAGAAACAATTGACGAACCACCTCCTGCAGCACAAGTACCAACACCCATTTTGTTGCAGTTTGTGCAGTGCTACATACAAGAAAGAAGAAAGTCTTAAGATTCATATGATGTCTCATCAAAACATCCGAAAATTTGCCTGCAACTTGTGCACATATGCTGGTAATCGGTCAGCAGACTTCCGCAGACACATGTTAACTCATTCAACTTCCAAACCACTTCAGTGTCCTCAGTGTTCCTATTCATGCATCCGTCAGTCGCGCTTGAAAGCTCATATGCTTGTGCACTCACAGGAGAGAACAACCAATCGTAGGATAGGCGTATCAATGCCAAAAGCATACCATTGTGCCTTTTGTGAATTTTCATGTACTCGTACCTCCAGACTGAAAGCTCATCTCTCGAAAGTTCACCTTGATCTCCCAGACAATGTTATATTTAGTATAGATCTCAAGCAGATTGAAACACAATAGACTCTCTAGTCAAATCATATTTGCAATTTTTCATGTTTTATACCCCACAACTAAATGTTCCTAGTATTATTGTTCACCAATTTTCTTGTTTCCTTTCTTCCATGCAATGATATTAAAATGTTCGATATCTTCACTATCTCGTTGTTATCCTATCTTTTTAGTATTAATCTGTTGTCACAATGTGGTCTATCTGTCCTGTTCACTTACTTCTGGACTTCCTCAACTTAGTTCCCTCAGATGACGGATCTGGCTAAAGGGTCATAGTTAATGCAAAAACTATAACGTCTCTACCAGGTCCTGGAAGAAGGACTCCAGTCTGCCTCTTCTCATAATATTTCTATATAAATTATGTAAATATCTCTTATATCTAATTTATGAATTTACAATTGGATCTACAAGGTTTGTTCTGCATCCAGCAAGTTTGGGTAGGTTAGTCTCCCTAATGATAGGGGAAAACTTGTAGCCTGCTGATGATCCACAGAATACACTCTCTCAGTTGTGGAAGCTTTGACAGTGAAGTACAGGGCTCTCGCTCACCTAGGAAGGGTGAACCACCTAGTTTAATTTGATTTTAAACACGGTACAAAAGAACATGAGCGTCTGGCCGAATAGATTGGAGCTTAGCTTCTGTGTTGTTTTTTTTTCGATCCAGAAGCACTTGAGCTTTTCGGCTCAGTGCCATGGACACCGGGAATCTGTGGCTTTTTCTGCCATCCGCGGAATTGAACCCACACACACAGAGGGATAGTCACCCGTAGTTGAACATGCTGGGCAGACAGGCAGCTTCTGTGTTCAATTCACGGCAAGGCCAAAGATTTTTTTCATAAATGAAAAATCCTAAACAACTGCACTATCCATGCTACCATTAAATTCCTCAGGCTCCCGTCCCACCTGTCTTACACTGCCCTAATAAAGCATTACTACTGGCAGTAATGACAGTTAACAAAAGCATACAGAAACTGGACGTGATGGACCTGCGGGTCTGTATGCGCTTAACTGGAACAACAAACTCACATTCTAAGGTGCAAATCACACACAGACCGCAGGTAGTGATTTAACAAGTGGTTGATGTATTGCAAAAGAAAAAGTAGAAATAATTAATGGGTCCTTCAGAACATTGACAGAAAATTATTGCATGAAGGAAGTTATTTCTTATTTTGTTGTCCACTGTAATTGTGACTTGGTCCTTGTTTTTAAAAAATATTTATATCAGTGATGAATACTCCATCAAATATAACCAGTGCTGGGACATCAGTCAATGAATCTTTGATTAAATATATTCAATGATGTAGCAAGCTGTAATAAGTGATGAATCCTTCATTAACTCTTAGCGGACATGGGCAAAAGCCATGTTTTTACATGCCTTTTGTTTTTAGAATAAAAAATGCTCTTCAGTGTGGCTCCTGGTTTAAAAAGGTGTCCGCCACATAGCGTGGCATTTGGTCCACATTGAGTTAAATATAGCCAATGATGTAGCAAGCTGCAATAAGTGAATGAATCCTTGATTTAATATATTCAGTGATGTAACATGCTGCAATTAGGGATGGAACCTCTTCCCCTCCAACAAATACAATTATCATGATGTGTGTGCATGTTTCCATGTTGTTCCCTTGATCCCGGTACTAATCAGATGGAAGTCTGAACAAAATATCTCGTGTAGAAACTCAGCTTTGTCATATCTACACATTTGCAACTTTGTTGGTAAACTCATTCATAGCACACTTTGCTGGTTGTAGTCTAATGTTGCATGTTTTCATAATACACTTTACAGGTTGCATTCTAATGTTACATGTTTTCTTGAGATTTGAATAAACCTTGTTACAAATGTCAGTTTTATACTATTCTCATAAAATCAGTTAGTTACAACATGTGTGCATCTTTTTATGTGTTCATTTATATGTCCTCTGTTTTGTATTTATGTTTTCTTAATCTTACTGATGGGTACCGATAAATTATGAACAATTTATATGTCCTCTGTTTTGTATTTATGTTTTCTTAATCTTACTGATGGGTACCGATAAATTATGAACAATTTATATGTCCTCTGTTTTGTATTTATGTTTTCTTAATCTTACTGATGGGTACCGATAAATTATGAACAATTTATATGTCCTCTGTTTTGTATTTATGTTTTCTTAATCTTACTGATGGGTACCGATAAATTATGAACAATTTATTTACACTAACATAGAGGTTAGCTGTATGCCTCTCATTACAAAGGTACTCGATTTGCTCCCTCGTAGAGCCATCTGTGTATTGATGTTGATGTAGGTGAGATCCAGTTCCTATAGGAGACAGACAATAAAATGTAGGCCTTGTGCTCAAATTGAACATTACAAAGGTACTCGATTTGCTCCCTCGTGGAGCCATCTGTGTGTTGATGTAGATGAGATCCAGTTCCTATAGGAGACAGACAATAAAATGTAGTCCCTGTGCTCAAATTGAACATGTAAAAGAGCCCTTGACAGTTTCAAATCGAGAAGAGCGTGGAAAGTCACTACCATGGTAAAATTAATGAGATAAAATTTCAAAAAATATTTTTGCCATTTTCAAAATTACATCGGGGACCCTCGCCAGTGCTACGAAATGTGTGTACTGTCGCTGATATCTTCTTGAGTAAGAAAGAAATCCGAGCACACATGTTTACTTACTGAAGTGTGATGATGATGGTCCAAACAATCTGTTTAGAGTATTTTTATTGTACTCCGGACATGTCCATAGATGTTCAAATCTCCAACAGCGTAAAGCGACTAACCTTACCAGTTCAATGTGATTGATGAGCCTACTCATAAGTCTGTTTTAATGCTCTTTTCTTGCTGCTTTAGTATAAGCTCTTGCAATCTAGCTGTTGATGTGGGTTGATTTTGATGGAAGTCTTCAGTGTGACCACACTTTACAAGGGCATTCAGAATGTCAGCTCTATCTACTGACTGACACACTCCACATGGTATCAGAGCCAGTCAGTCTCTTATTGGCATCAACATCCATGTGTCCCAGAATAAAGATGAATATAATTCTATGTGTATATTGAGAGAATTATTTTGTGGTATTCATAGATGCCATGCGTAACCATAGTGATTTTGGTCTACATCTACAACAAAACCACACAGGTTGAATAACCAGTCGTCCATGTGGTGCCGGGGCCCACAAGGGAAGCAAAGAATAGTACTACTGCAACCTATAAGACATGTCGTAAGAGGCGACTGATATAGGACCTAGGGAAGCTACCTAGTAAATAAAAGTGTTGCCGAAATTGGATGTGCTGGCTTACTTGTAGGCGCATAACTGGAACAATCGCTCTTAGGCTCAGATCACCTACAAATCACATACAGTGTTTAACAAGTGGTTGACATGGAGCGTTCGAAGAAGAATCAGTAATGTATATCAGGTGGGATACAGTCATTATTTATTCTACATGGTACAACAGACTGAGATACCATATATACTACAGTTATAAGATTCTACATGGTACTACAGATACAAGATTCTACATGGTACAACAGACTGAGATACCATATATACTACAGTTACAAGATTCTACATGGTACAACAGACTGAGATACCATATATACTACAAATGCAAGACTTGCATAACAAAGATGGTCTAAAGACAGGACTTCATTGCAACAGAGTTCATCATATGGCTTCCCCTCTGCAGAAATGGCATACCACCAGTCGAGAGTATTTCATGAACTCTATAGCTCTGGCAACAATCCTAGGGGTCTCACGAAAAAATGCATTTATAAACAGAATGAGTCGGTCCTGATTCAAGCTCACAGCCTTCAAAACGCTAGACAGCAGCTAAGCCACTGAGACCCCCCTCCATAACATAAGTAGTTCCGTAGAATTTGGTATTGTTACTCTTATACTCATTACATGAACGCAATGGTTGTCCTATAATCTCATAAGAACGATTTTCTGGCCAACACTATGTTACCAGTGTCAAATATGGCCAATAACTGCAGGTGTGACAATAAGAGACAAAATTAGAAATGAGAAGACTGGATGTGAAATCAGTCTTGCAATTCATAAAAGAACAACAGATTAAATGGTTTGGACACCTGACAAGAATGCCCTCGTATCGTCTACCACTGAGAGCTACACAGAAAAAGTATAACGAGTATAAAGCAAGAGAAAGAGCACGCAAAAGATGGCGCGACGGCATCAAAAACACCCTTACGAAAATGAATATCAGCTTACAAAGTGCCTTAAAACAAGCACACACAAGATCACTACGTCTCTCCCCCCTCCCACACACACTTCTATAAAGAAGTAAATGGTGGAAGAGAAGAAGAATGATAGTCCACTTGATGCATGGATTGCTTGTTACCTAGGTGTGTAGTGATATGCTCAGGCTCGAACAACTCTAGCTGTGTAGTGATATGCTCAGGCTCGAACAACTCTAGCTGTGTAGTGATATGCTCAGGCTCGAACAACTCTAGGTATGTAGTGATATGTTCAGGCTCGAATAACTCTAGCTGTGTAGTGATATGCTCAGGCTCGAACAACTCTAGGTGTGTAGTGATATGCTCAGGCTCGAACAACTCTAGGTGTGTAGTGATATGCTCAGTATTGTGGAAACTTCTACTCAGGTAGAGTATATAGGTAACCACTGTAGTACCACATCGTTTCTCGTGCGATAGATGCTCTAGAAACATCACTTATTGACACATGGCAATCTACATGTGATTATAGTCTAAAGAGTGATTGTTCTAGAACAACCATTCGTTAACAACTTTGTGTGATTTAGGCCTATTGAGCGGCCACCTGTTTGGACAGATGGCGAGGGGTTTGCGTTCAATCTAGCCTTCAATTTTCAGCTATTTATTGTGGCCTTATTTGATCTAATCCAGGGAGCGTTAACATGGTGCGGACGTCATCCTATACATGTAGGACAATCGAGCCCGAAACGTGCCGGCTTTTTTCCAATGTTTGGGCTTGTACGAGGAGATCGTCCTTTACATTTTCGGCATTGTTTTGAGGTTATTCTGGATTAGGAACATTCTCAACAGCTTTGGGACGCATGTCGACACTAGGCAATTTTCAGTTTTCACTTTGTATCTTCCCTTAATATAGACACAGTCAAGCTATATAAAGCTATATAGAGTGTAACTAGACAAGCCCTTGATGGTAAACCCCCAAAAAAAAAACGAAATGGGGACATCCTTAACAGACGTGGAGACGGAGGCTTCCTTAAGAGCTGAATGATGCTAGGCTTCCCTGAAAAACCATAAAGAAAACAGCCAGAGACCGAGAAAAGTGGTGAACACCTTTTGCGACCCTCTGCTCCACGAGGAGTGGAGAGGAATAAGGGCCCCAAGCAGGAATGAAAACTATGACAGCAGCAATTGATCTTACAGAAGCACACAACAGTCTTCCATTTGGACCTGCTGGTGTCGCTCCTAATGGAAATCCAAATTTCTTCAGCTTTGACCAACTGGGTGGAAGCTACCCTTTTTGAAAAGACAACAGTGTGGTTCATGGACATCGATGGCGCAGATCAACATGCACAAATTGCCTCAAGGTTTTCCGCTGTCACTTGTTATATGCAATGTGTACACGTCAGGTGTTCAGAACTGGGACACAATGACATACCGCCAGAAATGAGTTAGCTAAAACCAATCAGTATAAACTTGATCGATTGACTGCGTGGTGTGAAAGGTCAGGAGCGAAGGAAATCCAGCTACGGTATCTGTGACATGTTAATCGAATCGTCAATATATTTCTACTGATGGTCCGTATGCGTGAATATAAGATATTGAAAGCGCATTAAATCTCAAATATCTCTTGTGTAAATTTTGATAGAGGCTTGTCGTTTAAAAATTATATCGATGATATCATCTACAAGAGCTTAAAGTGATCATATCTGCTGGTCTTGAGCAACGTCTGTTGTTCTTTCTGTGTCAGGAACTGGTTCCCTTGGATATGGACTGTGTCAGTGCTATCCAACGTTTTTAAATATTGGGACGAATACCTGTCGAGGCTCGGACGCCATGTGGCAAACGATGAGATGGGCAACCGCAATAATAATAAGAATATCAAATTGACAGTAACATTGATACATAAAAAGTAACAACAGATGAAAACATAATCCTGACTAAATGTTCAATTAACCACCAAGAAATAATGTTTTTACGAAAAAGCCGAAACATACTGTTAACAATGAATGTGTTTTTTGTTCTTGAAATTCTGAGTACCTTTCAAGTCAGCGAGTAAAATAGGGCGCATGTGTTGTATCACGAGGGCGCCCGCTGACACCGCGTTGGATAGCTCTGGACTGGGCCTTCTGACAATCGGCAACGCCCAAAATAAAAGACTGGATAAATTGCAGAATGAGATTGATTCTTGTGTGCACATGAAATACTTCATGTCAAGCTATATGATATACATTTGACTTAACAGACATGTCTAAAAGACACGAAAGTGTCTAGATGAAGAACACTATTATGTCTCTGCTGATAAATGGCATCAACTACAGGGTTATCTAATAGAAAGCAATGGGGGGAGATTAAAATGGGGACGGTTATTGTTTGGTCTCACATACCTGGATCACAGCAGCTATGGCGATGAATGGATTAGCACTCCAGTGAAAATGCGTGAACAAATGGAAGTGATAATCACAATGAGCATGTACTTTAGGGAATGTTCTCAGACATTACAGATGCAGAGATAAGAAACCTAACTAATAGTACACCTGCCCAAGTGACTTTGTCGTCTTTAAGAATTTCTCTGTGATTTGTCTAGTTTTTTTAAAATTAAGTAACCCATTATGCTGAGCAGAATGATTGAACTGTCATGTAGCTACTTGTGGTCAAATATATACTTTCTTTTCTTAAGGATATGTATTATGATAGCTTCTCTCCGAACAGTAAGCATTCTGACAGTGTAAACTGATTGGTCGTGATAAATAGCACTGTTCGACCAGCGTGGTCAACGAGCGATGTTTCTAGAGCAACTTCTGCGCTAGAAAAGAGGGAGTACTGCAGTGACCACCAATAGACTACATGTGTAGGAGTCTTCGCAACACTAAGCATATCACTAAACGCCTAGAGTTGTTGGAGGTTCCTGGGTTTTCAAGAAAACCAGCCTCAACCCCCATCCAATATAGAAAAAAGGGCGGAAAAATCCCATAATTCATGGGGGTTAGAAAACAAACAAACATTGCACTGTTCTGGATAATTATGTCAGTGGCTGTCGAGTTACACGTTTCTGCATAGAAAGCAAAACAATAAAAACTCAACATTTCTTAGGAAGACACAATTATTCCACCAGTGTCACATCGAACCAAGATATATTGCACAGCCGACTGCTTGGTCCTGTCAATGGTATTAACACAAACATATTTGCTCAGAGTATAGCGTTCCCATATGCCTCAAAGAAAACTAGTAAAAACTTGCTCATTGAGAACTGTCGAAACACGTAAAAGCAAAGTAGTGAAGTTTTACAAAGTACAGAAACAATGATAAGCAAACGAAATGAATTTCAAATGAGTGCAGTACCCCGGCTCACTGAAATTTGTCAACTCCCTCGACTACAAGTAACAAATGAAAGGCTTTAGAAAACAAAATTAATTGTGTAAACTTTGGAGATCATTGTTTACAAAAGAAGATGGGGATAGATTGTGCATTATGCTAGTAGGGAAATTGGCTGCCCAATGGTTGGACAAAAAAGACATGAACGGCCATAGAAAATATGAAAAGAGAACTGAGTGTGGCATGACGTGGGAAACGATTGGCAGAAATGCAGCATTGGATATCTCTTATGGAAGCCTTATGTGTCAAATGGGACACGATGAGGATATCATCATCAAGGTGCGTATCCTTTATAGGACATTGCTCTCTTTGCATCACATCTGAAATTCACTCTGTCTCTTGCCAGTTCACCCACTTCGTCGATGGTCATGTTCATGGTTTCTTTAATATCTTGTAGCCATCTTCTTCTTGGTCTGCTTCTGCGTCCTGGGACCCTGCCCTCTAGAATTGTTCTTTCTAGGCCATCGTGACGCTTGATGTGACCAAAGTATGTAATTTTTCTGTATAGTATGTTGTTTATCAGCCAATTCTCTTTAACATTTAGTTCTTTCAGGACATCAGTGTTCTTTCTTTTTCTGTCCATGGTATTCGTAGGATCTTTCTGTAACATTTAGTTTCGAAGGACTGGATTTTCGTTCTTAATTTTTGTGTAATAGTCCATGATTTACGCCCATAAGTAGCCACTGGGAAAATGCATGCTCTCAATATTTTTAATTTTAGTATTTTGCTGGTGCTTTGCCACATGTTCTTCATTGTGTTTAACTTCTTGAATGCTATTGCCAGTCTTCTTGAGATCTCTTTGGAGCAGTCACCGTTATTGTTAATTATTGAGCCCAGATATTCGTAACTCTCTACACATTGGAGTTCTTCATTGTTTACTTGGATGTCAGGTGAGCCTTTTGCTTTGTCAGTTGACATGATTTTGTTTTTTGTGTATTCAAATATAGATGTTGGTCTTCACTACTATGTTTCTTGGTCGTCATGATTAGGTTTTCCAAACCTTTTTGCTGGTGGATAATAATACTGTATCGTCTGCGTATCTAAGCTCTGGTATGCATTTCCCGCCTATAGTGAGAGGGTCGTAATTCACATAGTTGGCATCGTCCTTTACATTCCTCATGATGTTCTCCGCATATATGTTGAATAAGTATGATGAGGATATAGAGCACTCCAAACTCGACAATGGTTCACATGAACTATTATACTACATGATTCAATGATTTCAGGAGAATGTCTGAACTCAAACAAATATGTGTAACACAATTAAAACTCGTAGGGGTTTTTTTTCGGATCGCGAGCGAGGAGCATAAGAAGAGGAGGTCTGTTCTCTAAACATCAAATAGACGCTACCCTGCAGTGTTTATCTGGCCAGTGGCAACCATTGTATACCGGAACCGGAAATCGATAAAATAGCAAAAATTAGGAGCGGAAAGTGGGTTACTGGAGACACCGTTTTTACATATTTATTTATTTACATTCATTATTAGTAAGTTTGTTCGTAACAAAAGGACATGATTGTTTCATTAAATGAATTTTGTTGCGTCCGAGTTTCTCTTCGTGCCGAATTGCCCATATTATTTGCAAACTTAAATGGCACACATAACGAATCCGAATTCTTTCTGTGGACGGTGAATCGGGTGAAGTACAAGTAGTACTGAGTGAGAGTGAAGTCCACTCTGAATCTGATTTGATATTCCTGAAAGTCAAAGTGAAACAGGTCTTCTTCAGTCTTTCCAGCGACTTTAGTTTTTTGAGGGACTGACTGATCAATCCTGGATGAGAATAAAATGTCTTCAAAATACAATTATAGTATAATAATAAATGATTATGATAAGTTCTTCTTTCTTGTATGATCCGTGTAGCATTATGATTACAATTTCCTTTGAGGCGCACTCCACTATCAGTATCACTACCTGTAGTCTTCTTATTTGCGTTCGTTCTTTACGACCAATTTTAATCACTCTTTGTGATATGTTTGATCTTTGCCAAGAACGTGTATACGTTGCACATTGGTTTGGTAGGCCCCTAAAGGCATAGACTTTACACCCTTAGGACACATGCAATTGATTTCAGCCAAACCTCCTTAGTCGCCTCTTACGACATGCATGGCAGGTAACAGTGGTTCTATTCTTTACACCCCAAATTTGGGCCCGGTAACCACTCGGGCGACTACCTGTAGTGTGAGTGTGTCTGTTAATAAAGTTAATAGTGTTGTTAATTCTGTTGTCAATTATTAAATCTGAACAATCTCAAATCTGCTTATTATGAGGACGTACTAATGTGAATGTTTATTTTTGATGACATTCAGTATTTAAGTACTCAGTAGTACTGTTCTTAGAATAGATGTACCCCCTTTTTCCCTAGCTAATCAATCATTCAATGTCATGACTCCCACAATCATACAAAGTAACAATAACAATGTCAACATTCTTAAATCAGTCTTTTCTTGATACTCCCAGTACTCTTCATCTCTGTCATGACTAGTTTTCTTCTGTCATTAATGTCAATGCCCAGGTTTGGCACAATAGTATAATCATCCGGCGAAAGATCCTGTTGTAAAATCAAAAATGCTCTTTGAGTTACTGTTAGTGTTCCTGGTGACATGTTTGCATTTTAAAATTGGTGCCATTTGATTTGCTTTGCATCATCCGTTATTGGATTTTGTTAGTTATTTTTTCATTTGCTGAAAACAATTCTCCCCAGATATGTAAAGTCTTTAACTTGTTTACATTGATATTTGGAAATATTTGTAGTACTTTCCTCTCTAGCAAATGTCATTACTTCAGTTTTGTCTATGTTGATTTTCATGTTGCCTCCATTGCAGTCTCTTAATGTATTGTTGTAGCTGTTCTTCTGTTGGTGATATAATTGCCTGATCATCAGCAAAAAGTAATTAAGTTCCCCAAGGCTGTTTCCTTCATTGATGTTAATGTATGTGATAATTAATATAACATATACTTAGCTAATATAACATATACCTCCATTCATGTTAACCTTATTAAGAGTTGGGGACTTCACCCCAAGACATTGTAAACCTTACCGAAAGATGGAGACTTCATTTTAAGGCATTGCACACCCTACCAAGAGATGTGGACTTCACCTCAAGGCATTGTACACCCTACCAATAGTTTGAGGCTTCACCTCAAGACATTTTACGCTCTACCAATCCAATAGTTATGGACTTCATTTCAAGGTATTGTACACCCTACCAAGAGACAGGGATATCATTTCATTGTACACCGAACCAAGAGTTGGGAACCTCTGAGTATGAAAAAAGCTCACCATCCTAACACTTGATGTTGGGAAGGTCTTTAAAAAAAATTGTGAAAACTTGTACTTCCTTGAAAAACAAAAACAACATACTTAATACATAAGTGAAAAACTACAGCAAATTGATATTTTTCTTTTATTCTTAGGTAAGGACACAGAGATTGCCCATTTGTGCCATTCATTCTTCAAGAAGTTTGATCGTGGAATAAATTCAACAATGAGAAACGATAAGAATAGATACATTTCTTCAGTTCCAATCTCAGATGTGGAAAATTTTAAAAGAAAAATGCTTCCTAGAAAGTATAAAGAGCATGAGCCTAAAAGTAGAAGGCTGAAGCTGAGCACAGTTAGTCAGTTGAATGTAGAAGGTTTCAAGCTGAAGTTTAATCCTGCTAGAAGTAGTCACACAAAGCATGGAACAGATTCTTCTAAATGTGCAGCAAAAATAATAAAGTCCAACACAGATCAAACATTCAAGGTTGAGCAAATAACTAGAAAAAATGAGAAATCTTCCAAGTTGGGCAAAAGGTTTTTATGTGATGTTTGTTCAGCCATGTTTAAAACTTCTACTAATATGAAGGAACACAGCAAAATTCATTCCGGAGTGAAGGAATATAAATGTCCTCAGTGTAACTATGCATGTCATCGAGAGAGGAATCTGAAAACTCATCTTCTAACACATGAACAAAGAAAACCTATCAAGTGTCCTAAATGTGAGTACACCTGTATACAAAACTTTCAGTTGAAAGCTCACCTACTTCTTCATGAAACCGACACTCCATTCAAGTGTGACTTGTGCCAAGCCACTTATAAAAAGGAGGCTGGCTTGAAGGTGCATATGCTAACTCATTCAAATGTGCACAAGTTTAAGTGCCCTGACTGCAAATATGTTGGTAACAGATATGCAGATTTCCGTCGCCATTTACTTATTCATTCAACGTCCAAACCAATCAAATGTCCATTCTGCAGTTATTCTTGTATTCGTCAGTCACGACTGAGAGCACACATTCTTGTACACAGAAGCAAGAACACAGTTGTTGAGAGAGATTCTTTCTTGTCCAGTTTAGAGCAGAATGTTCTTCGTTGTGACTTATGTGATTATGTATGTACTGTGTTATCTCGTTTAAAGAAACATAAGAAATCTCACACAGGAGTTGACCCTTACACTTGTGACATGTGTAGCTTTTCATCTGCTAAAGCATCTTCTCTTAAAGATCACAAACAACAACACAAATCTGAGTCTAATTTGATAACGTCTGCTTCAAATCAATCAAATAATACTGCTATATTATCTTCTATGCTAAGTCAAGTGATAGAGACAGACAAATTATCTTCGACTTCAAACCAAGCCGCTGAGACTGCTAAATTATCTTTGACTTCAAACCAAGCCATTGAGACTTCATATTCAGACCAAGCCGTTGAGACTACCAAATTATATTCTGTTTCAGACCCACCAGCGGATACTGCTGCTATTTTACCTCCAACCTCAAATCAAACCGTGGAGACTGCCATACTATCTTCTGCTTCAAATCAAACAGATGAGACAATTATCTTATCCTGTTCTGACAATAAAGCTGATATAACTTGTCATGACAACCTTTTAGCAGACGTACATGCTCAGATATTTTCGCAAGCCAATGTCCACCAGCAGATATTCAATTCTACCGAACACCAAACTGTCATTTTTACATCTGCCATGGTTCATCCAGAGACTTTTACAGCAGTTGACCATGAAGGAGGTATTGTAGTATGTTCAAATGTCCATCAGTGGGATGGGGAAGTGACAGAGTGGCAGGAACATTTGACCGTTCAAGACTTGGCTGCTTTCACATTTGATCCCATTACATTACAACCCACACAGAACTGTCTTGTAGCAGTAGTTAGTGAAAGCGATCAACAGACAGCAGAAACTTTACAAAACTTACAGATAGAAACTATCAAACAAGAATTTGAGCAGCCTGTTGAGCTTGAAATACATTCCGAAATACAGGAACAGCCTGCTAGATCACTTCGAAATCACTCAACGGCCAAAATGTATCATTGCGACCGGTGCAGCTTTTCTTGTGATTACAAATCTACTTATAAGAAACACATAAGAAAGCATGCTGTGATAAAAAACTATAAGTGTGCACATTGTGAGTATATGTGTGATGAGTTGTCTCGTATGAAGAAACATTTGCTTGTTCACACAGACCAGAAGACATTGACGTGTGAAATATGTGACTACACATGTAAGAGCAAGAACACATTCAACCAACATATGAAGTCACATACCAGTGCAGAGAGTAGCATGTTCCAGTGTGCACAATGTGAGTACGCTTGCAAAAGTGCAGCAGGGCTCAAATCTCATTTAGCTAGACATTTAGGAGAGAATCTGTATCATTGTGACCTTTGCGATGTGACTTGCAGATCGGCATATCTTCTGAAGAAACACAAGTTCAATCATGGACAGAAGCCTGTCCAATGCCAGTACTGCTCATACAGTTGTGTCCAACAGCAACAGATGAATATCCATCTACTACAACATACCTTTGAGTATCCGTTCTGCTGCCCAATGTGTAATGCAAAGTACAAGAAAGAGGATAGTTTAAAGGTTCACATCTTATCCAAGCATGACAACAAACATAGGTTTAGCTGCAGCTTGTGCAACTATGCAGGAAATCGAGCAGCAGACTTCAGAGAGCATATGTTAACTCATACTGATCATAAACCTCATCAATGTCCTCACTGTACATACTGTATACGGCGAGTCAATTAAGAAAACACTTAATTACACATGAGAAAGACAGGAGTAGCCAGGTTAGATCGAAAACATCCAAAAAGAAAATGTACCGTTGTGCCTTCTGTGATTTTACCTGTACACGTATACCTAGACTAAAAGCACACCTGTCCAAAGTTCATTTAGACTTGCCAGATAATGTTATTTTGAGTGTAGACCTGTCCCACTTAGAGAAACCACAATCGCAAGAGAAATAGTGCATCTTCTCAATGATTGATTGATATGACAATCATCATTGCATTTCGGTGAATAGCCATATCTCTTTCATACATAGGAAGATCACAGTGCGCGAACTCTGTAGCACCGCGAGGTCCCTTATCTAATTTTGAAGGTGGTGGAACATTTGTAGAAATTTTATTTTTAAAATGTTTAAAGTACATTTTGCTCAGGCAGCGGCTTTGCTCTTAATGAGTTTCAACTGTCAAGGGTTCTTTTTACATGCTGAACTTAACCTCTTGTTATCCTCCATCGCCGTTAGGACTAGTAACTCGATCTCACGTACAAACACCTTTTATCTCTAGAAAATTATCCAGATCGCTCCGTGTGGGAAATGAACCGAGTATCTGTGGAACAAGGGACCCCATCTTCCTAATGATATCAAGCCCTAGATAAATAGTGTATTTTTTCTTCTCAGAGATATTTATATGTCTATTAGACTTATTGATGTCATTTGTGTTTAGTTGCTTACCAATAATAATAATAATAATAATACTGAGTAATTGACTGAATTGTTGCTCTTGTACACTAAGATGTATAAGTTGTTAAGAAACGATACATCACATGATCCAATCAGTTTGATAATAACACTAGTTATTAAACTAACTCTGGACACTTGTGTGTATTCTGACTGCCAGTAGCATGAGGAGGAGGAGGAGAGGTTGTTGATGCAGGTTCCATCCTGCTATCCACCATCTCTGACATAAACTTTCCACCATTTGTAACAGCTACAGTATTAAAGATGGATATGTTTTTGATCAGCTCTGTGTTTGTTGATATATTTGTCTCTCTGTGAGAACATAGTGTGTGTTCTTGTGTGCCCATTATGTGTCTGTGTGTGAGAACACAGTGTGTTTTTGTGTGCCCATTATGTGTGTCTCTGGGAGAACAGTGAGTGTTCCTATGTGCCCATTTATTGTCTCTGTGTGAGAACAGTGAGTGTTCTTGTGTGCCCATTGAGCAACCAATATGTGAGAACACATGGAATAATGATATCATTCTGTATACAGTTGAGAATAGTAGTACAGTGGATAGCACATTTGCTTTCTGGACGGATGTTTTCGGTTTGATCCCGAGACGAGTGTTTTTTTCCCCTACCAAATAATGGCTATCATGTCGGCCCAGCGTCATTTGGGAAACAATGAAGAAACGGAGGCCGACATGATTATCGGTTGACCACGTTATGTCAGTTACAGTATGATTATGTGTTGTTGCGAGCATTTAGTGTAACCCTCAACTCGGTTACTGTACGATTATGTATAGTTGTGAGCATTTAGTGTAACCCTGAACTCGGTTACTGTACGATTATGTATAGTTGCGAGCATTTAGTGCAACCCCGAACTCGGTTACTGTACGATTATGTGTTGTGAGCATTTAGTAACCATGAACTCGGTTACTGTACGATTATGTATAGTTGTGAGCATTTAGTGTAACCCTGAACTCGGTTACTGTACGATTATGTATTGTTGCGAGCATTTAGTGTAACTCTAAACTCGGTTACTGTATGATTATGTATTGTTGTGAGCATTTAGTGTAACTATCTTTAACAAGATAATGTGATTAAGGGACACCTTGTACAGCAGTCTGCTATCTGGGTTATTGGTTATTGGTTATTGGTTATTGGTTACTAAACTGATGTCATTGCACTCCTGGCAGACCCATAATTGCTCAGTCTCCCCCAACAGATAATAGAAGAATATGCTTACTGATGGTTCCGTGGCTCACTGATTAAACACACCTCTCACTCTGTCTCTCAGGCAACCCAGTTCGACTTGTACAACGGGTAACTCCAAACTGCCTAAATCGCTTGATCGATTCAAGATCAATTTTAGTGTCCTCATCCAACAGACAGTCGTGAAGAGACCGAAGAATATCCCCTTATCCATCTTCAACTCCCCAACAATCGATGCTGTTGATGCAAGCCTGTCCGCTCTCTCATTACTACAAACACCCGCATGCCCAGGACAGTATATTCACGTAAGCCGTGGAGGTTATAAACTTCTATAGATGACATCCACTCATACCGAAACCTGCCCTTCTGGATTTTGTGAAACATCGACTGAGAGTCAGATACAACAATGGCCCCAGTAAATGAAGTCCCAGAGATCCAATGGAGGGCAGCAGTAACTGCCTCAACCTCCATCCTCATACTAGAAGTAGTTGTTAAAGAAACATAAGAAATCTCACACATGCTATCTGGGACCAAGCTAAATAGGATTGTTTTTTGTGTCTGACTCAAAAACTTTGTTCCACGAAACCCAGAACAGTTGGCTACAGCATGTATGGATGACAGATCATGCAGCAATGTTGGAAAAGTATGATATGATTGGTCTGTATTCGTCACATCCACATACGATGTTGCCGGGGCTCTCAAGGGAGCAAAGAATAGTAACACTGCGACCTACAAGACATGTCGTAAGAGCCGACTGAGGTAGGGGCCTAGGGAGCTACCTAGTAAATAAAAACTGTCTGGAAATATGATGTGCTGGCCTAACTAGACGATTTACTGGCACAACGTACAATCGCTCTTAGGTTCACATCACATAAAAATCACAAAGAGTGGTTAATAAGTGGTCGATATGGGGCGCTTGGAGAAGGTCAAGTTGACAGAGATCACAGTGTGACAGATCACATACAATGTTGACAGAGAGATCATAGTGTAAATGATCACATTGACATATGATGTTGAACAAGTTGTCAGAGAGATCACATCCACATACAATGTTGAACAAGTTGTCAGAGAGATCACATCCACATACGATGTTGAACAAGTTGTCAGAGAGATCGCATTCACATACGATGTTGAACAAGTTGTCAGAGAGATCACAGTGTGAATGATCACATCCACATACGATGTTGAACAAGTTGTCAGAGAGATCACATCCACATACGATGTTGAACAAGTTGTCAGAGAGATCACAGTGTCAATGATCACATCCACATACAATGTTGAACATGTTGTTAGAGAGATCACATCCACATACAATGTTGAACATGTTGTTAGAGAGATCACATCCACATACGATGTTGAACAAGTTGTCAGAGAGATCACATCCACATACGATGTTGAACAAGTTGTCAGAGAGATCACAGTGTGAATGATCACATCCACATACGATGTTGAACAAGTTGTCAGAGAGATCACATCCACATACGATGTTGAACAAGTTGTCAGAGAGATCACAGTGTCAATGATCACATCCACATACAATGTTGAACATGTTGTTAGAGAGATCACATCCACATACAATGTTGAACATGTTGTTAGAGAGATCACATCCACATACGATGTTGAACAAGTTGTCAGAGAGATCACATCCACATACGATGTTGAACAAGTTGTCAGAGAGATCACAGTGTCAATGATCACATCCACATACAATGTTGAACAAGTTGTCAGAGAGATCACAGTGTCAATGATCACATCCACATACAATGTTGAACATGTTGTTAGAGAGATCACATCCACATACAATGTTGAACATGTTGTTAGAGAGATCACATCCACATACAATGTTGAACATGTTGTTAGAGAGATCACATCCACATACAATGTTGAATATGTTGTTAGAGAGATCACATCCACACACAATGTTGAACATGTTGTTAGAGAGATCACATCCACATACAATGTTGAACATGTTGTTAGAGAGATCACATCCACATACAATGTTGAACAAGTTGACAGAGAGATCACATCCACATACAATGTTGAACAAGTTGACAGAGAGATCACATCCACATACAATGTTGAACAAGTTGTTAGAGAGATCACATCCACATACAATGTTGAACAAGTTGACAGAGAGATCACAGTGTGAATGATCACATTCACATTCAATGATTCAAACGACTGCGCCGTTTCTGTTCACGAGTACAGTTTTTTCCACAGACCCCAAGGATTGTTGCTGCAGCTACGGAGTTCGTGCTTTGTAAAATACTCTCGGCAGGTGGCGTGCCATTTCTGCGGAGTGGGACTGAGCCATATGGGGTAAAACCAGGTGCAATGAAGTCAATCCTTCGGCTTTAAACCCATTTTAAAAAAACTTACAATGATTGATGATGGAGCCATCATCATTGCACTTCGGTGAGTAACCATGTGTGCTCCAAGCTCTTTCTTACACAGGAAGATCTCAGCAGCAGTGCATTAACTCTAGTAGCAATGGTGAGGATCATCGGTGTAATTTTGAAGATGGCGAAAATATTTTGGAAGAATTTGATTTTTAAATCTTTCTAATAATGTTGTCCGGGCAGCGGATTTCCAGCCTGTTCTTCTCAATTTTGAACTGTCAAGGTTTTTTTTTACATGCTCAACTTCAACATGGAACCTAAGTTGTATCGTCCATCTCCAATATTACTAGGAACTCAATCTCACCTACACTGACATCGGGATCTCTGGAAAATAATCAAATCGCTCCAAGAGGGAGCGAACCGAATACCTTTGGAATGAGAGGTGAGCATCTAACTTCTACGCCACAGACATCCCTCTTCACATACAATGTTGGACAAGTTGACAGAGAGATTACAGTGCCACAATGAAACACTTTCATAATATCATACAACTAGATACAATGTTGGACAAGTTGACAGAGAGATTACAGTGACACAATGAAACACTTTCATAATATCATACAACTAGATACAATGTTGGACAAGTTGACAGAGAGATTACAGTGCCACAATGAAACACTTTCATAATATCATACAACTAGATACAATGTTGGACAAGTTGACAGAGAGATTACAGTGACACAATGAAACACTTTCATAATATCATACAACTAGATACAATGTTGGACAAGTTGACAGAGAGATTACAGTGACACAATGAAATACTTTCATAATATCATACAACTAGATACAATGTTGGACAAGTTGACAGAGAGATTACAGTGACACAATGAAACACTTTCATAATATCATACAACTAGATACAATGTTGGACAAGTTCACAGAGAGATTACAGTGCCACAATGAAACACTTTCATAATATCATACAACTAGATACAATGTTGGACAAGTTCACAGAGAGATTACAGTGACACAATGAAACACTTTCATAATATCATACAACTAGATACAATGTTGGATAAGTTGACAGAGAGATTACAGTGACACAATGAAACACTTTCATAATATCATACAACTAGATACAATGTTGGATAAGTTGACAGAGAGATTACAGTGACACAATGAAACACTTTCATAATATCATACAACTAGATACAATGTTGGACAAGTTGACAGAGAGATTACAGTGCCACAATGAAACACTTTCATAATGTCATACAACTAGATACAATGTTGGATAAGTTGACAGAGAGATTACAGTGCCACAATGAAACACTTTCATAATATCATACAACTAGATACAATGTTGGACAAGTTGACAGAGAGATTACAGTGCCACAATGAAACACTTTCATAATATCATACAACTAGATACAATGTTGGACAAGTTGACAGAGAGATTACAGTGCCACAATAAAACACTTTCATAATATCATACAACTAGATACAATGTTGGATAAGTTGACAGAGAGATTACAGTGCCACAATGAAACACTTTCATAATATCATACAACTAGATACAATGTTGGACAAGTTGACAGAGAGATTACAGTGCCACAATGAAACACTTTCATAATATCATACAACTAGATACAATGTTGGACAAGTTGACAGAGAGATTACAGTGCCACAATGAAACACTTTCATAATATCATACAACTAGATACAATGTTGGACAAGTTGACAGAGAGATTACAGTGCCACAATGAAACACTTTCATAATATCATACAACTAGATACAATGTTGGACAAGTTGACAGAGAGATTACAGTGCCACAATGAAACACTTTCATAATATCATACAACTAGATACAATGTTGGACAAATTGACAGAGAGATTACAGTGCCACAATGAAACACTTTCATAATATCATACAACTAGATACAATGTTGGACAAGTTGACAGAGAGATTACAGTGCCACAATGAAACACTTTCATAATATCATACAACTAGATACAATGTTGGACAAGTTGACAGAGAGATTACAGTGCCACAATGAAACACTTTCATAATATCATACAACTAGATACAATGTTGGACAAGTTGACAGAGATTACAGTGCCACAATGAAACACTTTCATAATATCATACAACTAGATACAATGTTGGATAAGTTGACAGAGAGATTACAGTGACACAATGAAACACTTTCATAATATCATACAACTAGATACAATGTTGGACAAGTTGACAGAGAGATTACAGTGACACAATGAAACACTTTCATAATATCATACAACTAGATACAATGTTGGACAAGTTGACAGAGAGATTACAGTGCCACAATGAAACACTTTCATAATATCATACAACTAGATACAATGTTGGACAAGTTCACAGAGAGATTACAGTGCCACAATGAAACACTTTCATAATGTCATACAACTAGATACAATGTGGATACTTTAATCATGAGAAGTGTACAAGAATAATACAACAATTTATGACACATTTAATACAACTGAAGCAATTTGTAATCAGGTATTGAGATACAGGAACAGTCAGCATACATACCATTCAACATCTGGAAGACAAAGTCTATGAGGTCAGTTTAGTGGTCAATAAGATAGCAATTTTAACTTTCATGCAATATGCTTGGACAATATAACTTTCATACAATACGACTGGATAATGGAATCTTTCATACAATATGATTGGATAATGAAACCTTTCATACAATATGATTGGACAATACTAACAGTCATACAATATGACTGGATAATGGAATCTTTCATACAATATGATTGGATAATGGAACATTTCATAAAGTGATCAAACTGGTACAGCCTCAATGGCTCTGTCACTTCACAAAATGTTCTTGGCTGGTGTGACCTCAAAGTGTACAAGATATCTCTCTAGTCTGATCAAATCTCACGATGAAGGTAAGTTTCAAATCAGAACTCAAATCTCTCTCTCTCTTGCGATCCCAAATCAGAACTCAAATGAGAATGTTTAATTATGATACTCAAGTGATGTGGACTCTTGGATATCTTCTCATCCACTTTACAGTTGTGAGACTTCCTTCCTCTCTTACAGTTGCCAGTTTGTCAATATAATTGTTTTTCTGCTTCGAACGCTCCACATTGACCACTTGTTAACCACTCTGTGTGATTTGTACATGATCTGAGCCTAAGAGCGATTGTACGTAGTGCCAGTTATGCGCCTAAAAGTAGGCCAGCACATCCGATTTTTGCAATTCTTTTTATTTACTAGGTAGTTTCCTTGGTCCTACATCAGTCGCTCTCACGACATGCCTTGTAGGTCGAGTGGTACTATTATTTGCTTCCTTGCGGGCCCTGGCATAACACGGCCAAATATAATTGTGCAAGGGTTCAATCTCAGTCGATGCTTCGTAAGATCCTTCTTCTTCTTCGAATGCTCCATATCGACCACTTGTCAACCACCCTGTGTGATTTGTATGTGATCTGAGCCTAAGAGCGATTGTACATTGTGCCAGTTATGCGCCTACAAGTAGGCAGGCACATCAGATTTCTGTGCTGCTTTTTATTTACTACAGGGTAGCATCCCTAGGGCCTACATCAGTCGCCTCTTACGACATGCATTGTAGGTCGAAGTGGTACTATTCTTTGCTTCTCTTGTGGGCCCCGACACCACATGGGCGGTAAGATCCAAAATGGCAGGTATGAGTAGATATCGTCTATTGAAGTTTGTAACCTCCAGATGCTTATGTGGATCTACTGTCTTGGGCATGCAGGTATTTGTGGCAATTAGAGAGCAGACAATCAGGCTTGCATCAACAGGATTGTCAGGGAGCTGAAGATGGATAAAGGGTATGTTCTTCTGTCTCTTCATGACTGCTTGTTGGATGATGACACTAAAATAGATGTTGAATCGTTCCAGCGATTTTGGAGTTATCCGTTGTACAAGTAAAACTGGAAGGGTTTGGAGTTATCCGTTGTACAAGTAAAACTGGAAGGGTTTGGAGTTATCTGTTGTACAAGTAAAACTGGAAGGGTTTGGAGTTATCCGTTGTACAAGTAAAAATGGAAGGGTTTGGAGTTATCCGTTGTACAAGTAAAACTGGAAGGGTTTGGAGTTATCCGTTGTACAAGTAAAACTGGAAGGGTTTGGAGTTATCCGTTGTACAAGTAAAACTGGAAGGGTTTGGAGTTATCCGCTGTACAAGTAAAACTGGAAGGGTTTGGAGTTATCCGCTGTACAAGTAGAACTGAATGCCTAAAGAGGCAGCATGAGGAGTGTGTTAACCAGGAAGCCACAGGAACCATCAGTATGCATACACTTTGAAAACTGTTGGGGGAGACTGAGCACCTAAGTGTCTGCCCAGAGTGTAATCCACTGCAAGTCAATTTCTGCCTTTTCTGAAAGCTGAGCAAGTTCTCTTTTCTGTACTGTGCTATCAGCGGATTTAGCCTTCAGAGCTTGTGTAGCTGACAGTGAGTCTGTAAGAAATACCGGAGCGTAATGATGTCAGTTCAGCAACCAATAACCAAGTGTTCACGTCTGTTATAACTATCAGACTATGCTAAGATCTGGTCTCACTTCCTCGTGTCAGTTTCACATCACCAGTGCAGACTGTTCTTCAGATGATGAGCCTTTAAGACCAATACTGTGAGATATATCATTGATAATATTTCTTATCTGCGCCTGAAACCAAATTGAAATGAACAATTATTATTATTAGATTGCAGCTGCAGCAAGTTATGTAGTCAATTATATTAGAGTTTTTATGATAAATTTCAATATAACTAATTTATATATATATATATTATTTGTTATTATATTCCTCTCGTACCATTATACTTTACATAGAGCCTGCAAGCAATGTCTGCATACCGCTCTATCCTAGGCAATTCGTTCAATCTCTTCTATGAAATTGAGTCTGATATTTCTCATCTCTCTAGCTCTCAGTGTCGGACTGATTAGCATAATGCATAAGCGTTCACCTATTGACTCGGGCACAAGAGGGTTGTGGGTTTAATTGCACACTCGACATTTCATACATGAGGAAAGGAATTGGCCCACTTACTTCGTGGCAGGTATCAGTTTCCTGGGCTGCTATGCGATGCGGAGTGGGAGTCTTGGTCAGCTTTGTTCCTATGCTAGCAGTCAGCTATAAGTCACTGACTGCTACAAGCCCATGCAGCTTGTGTGTAGTCCCCGAAGGATAACGGAATATCTGGTCCCACTTTGTATCAAAATTTAGGATAGACGTGACATCCAACTCGTCACTATTCACAGCCACAAACAAGGGACTTAACTATGAAAGTAAACTAATTAAAAATGTTTATAGAGTTATTGTTTTGTTGGTAGGTTGGTTATGTGCAGGCTTGGATATACATTTGGCTGGGGGGGTGTCTGTATTATCATAGATGATATATCTGGATTATCTGACTGGCTATCGAATTGAAAAAAACGGGTTGTGGCTGAATTCAATTTATGTCCTATTTTCCCATTGCAGGTGTGTGTACAAACGCAGCTGCAGTTTCCATAATTATTAACCGATTGTTATGAGTTTTGTAAGTAAATGAATTTTCTTTAAAATAAATAAAAAAGAAATACACAGTGGCGCTCCTAGCGGCTTATAGGAGCCAATCAGTTATCATAAATGATATATTGTCTGTATTATCATATATGATACACTGTCTGTATTATCATAGATGATATACTGTTTGGATTACATATATGATATACTGTCTGTATTATCATAGATGATACACTGTCTGTATTATCATAGATGATACACTGTCTGTATTATATATGATATACTGTTTGGATTATCACAAATGATATACTGTCTGGATTATCACTATTAAATTATAAATATTAATTTTTTTTTCAGAAAACAAAATTCCCAAAAAAATAATTTCAATAAAATATTAATTTTTTCCAGAAGAAAAAAGAAGAGTTTATTAATTTTAGAAAGTTTATTAAAGAAGAAATATTAATTTCTTGAAGAAAAAAAAAGTTGAGTACAATATTATTTCAGTTTGATAAATTTTCACACACAAAATAAAAAAAATGTGTAGAGATAAGCTCCATTTGTTGTATATTTGGTTGTCCATGGTTGTACTTACCTCATCCAGATCATGTTTCCTTCTCTGAATGTGTCTGTCAAAAACTCTGTACAGAACACTGAGGACACAGACGATTAATGAGATTTGTAGGATTTCTAATTTCTATAAGATAAAATGTTCAGTCTAGAAATATAGTCTGCATGAACTATGTACATGTTTGTTAGTTATCGGGTTAATGTTTGACATCATTTGTCTTCTTCGTCATTTTTCTGTCAGTCATCAGATCATAACACCAATAGCTTCAATGAACTGTATGGTAAATTTATTCATCTTTTTTTTGTAGGTCATCAAATTTCAGGATCAATAAACTGTAGGATTCAGTTCTTTATTGTTCTTCTGTCAGTCATCAGATTCAGTACCAATAGCTTCATTGGACTGTATAATGTACTTCATCATTCTTCTGTCCGTCATCAGATCACAGTACCAATAGCTTCATTGGACTGTATAATGTACTTCATCATTCTTCTGTCCGTCATCAGATCACAGTACCAATATACACGCTACATGGTTGGATTACAAGATGCCCTGATCCTTTACTGGAGATCAAAATTACAAGTACTGCTGAAGTCAGAGTAGTGCTCATCTGAATGACCACAGACACTGGTGATGAGAAAAGCAAGTTTTCCTGTAAAAATCAGTCAAAAACGCCATATTAGACATCATGACTTTGCCTGAATTCATAGTGAAGGAAAAAATCTCCAGCTACTTAAAATTATTTAATGATTCCTCTCCCCTCCTCTGGAGCATAGGGCCTCAACAATTGTCTTGCATTTTTTACATTCACTGATGGTTTTCTTGATGGCTTTCCAGGATAGTCCAGCATTCTTCAGTTTTTCAAAAATAGTCCATCTCCAGGTCTGTTTAGGTCGTCCCCTTTTCCCTTTCCTTTGCGGGCTCCACTCAAGTACTTGTTTAGTGATACTCGACTGTGCCTTCATTGTAGTTGAAGAAAGACACTCCCCTTGTTCTCATTGCATAAATGCTCTCACTGTTATAAGAAAGAGAAGATGGAGATGTGTTTGGCATACTCTGATAAGAAATAATCCAAGAATCACAAAGCAGACATTGAAGTGGGAGGCAAATGGTTCAAGAAAGAAAGAAAGCCCTAGAAAAACCCTGAAACAAACTTTACCGAGTGAGGCATGACAATTCAACACAATTCCATAGAAGAGATTGAATGAGCTGTCCCGGATAGAGCGGTATGGAGAAATAACTGGCAGGCCTTATACGACATATAACAGTATGGAAAGAATTAAGAACATTACAATACAAAACTGCTATTGGGTCAACCCAGTGTCAACTGGGTAACACCAGAAAAAACTGGATAGTAAAGATGGCCGATGTGAAGTTAACTGCATGACCCATCATGTGATCAATGAAACATGGACCTAACAGCATATTCTCTAATATACCCCATGGTATGACGATGGGTAATTCTTGGCTACTGATATTAATTCATCTACTATTTGTTATAGATCAGATCAGGTGTTTCGTCTGTGTGGTGCTGGAGCCCGCAAGGGAAGCAAAGAATAATACCACTGCGACCTACAAGGCATGTCGTAAGAGGTGACTGATGTAGGACCTAGGAAGTTACCCTAGTAAATAAAAACATCGCATAAATCGGATGTGCTGGCCTACTTGTAGGTGTATAACTGGCACAATATGCAATTGCTCTTAGGCTCAGATCACATACAAATCACACAGAGTGGTTAACAAGTGCTCGATATGGAGCATTCAAAGAAGAAAAAGATCAGGTGTTTCATCTGCTACCGTATGACAATGGATGGTACATCTGCAACTGTTAAACACACCGTCTCTTGTGGAGAGAATATAGGGGACGGGGGAGGCTCGAGAGAGCTAAAGGTGAGGGGAATAAACCCTGATAGAAAATCCCCACTGTCTTGTGGGTCAGTACGATTATGCAGAAAGCTAGATAAGTAAGCCTTGACTACAAATCTGGGGGGGAGGGACTCTAAGGCAGTTGATGGTTTATGTGTGTATTCCATTCCATCTTCTGGCATCCTCAGCAAACCCTGCTTGATTCCAAATGTATGGACTTTGTCTTTCCTTTGGATAAAACAGTAGGGTAGAGAGGAGGTTTGTACAAAATGGGCACTGCACAATTTCTCATATGAGCAGGCTAGGCATAAATGGAGAGGACATTTCATCCTTGATTTTGGCTTGGACACAACACGGAAAGCAACAGTCCCGGGAGACTTAGGGATGAGGTGAAAGACAAGAGAGACAAACAGAAACTCAGAAGTTGTCACAGTAAAACATTTGCCAATTGACCACCTGTGAAGACATAAAAGACCATATATATATATATATATATATATATAGAGAGAGAGAGAGATCATCATCAAGTAGCTTGCCCCTTCCGGAACTTGGCTCCCATGACAGCAATTCCGAAAATGAAAACTCTCAATTCTGTGCAAGTTCACCGGTGTCAGCAGCAGTCATTTACAAGTGGAGAAAGAGCTACAGAATAGATGCTGGCGATGGATAGGACATACATTGAGAAGACCGATCAGAAGCATTGCAAGACAGGCACTGTTTTGGAATACGCAGGGAAAGAGGAGTAGGGGAAGGCCTAGACAGACCTGGAGAAGAGAGCTGGAGACTGATATTAAAAGGATAGATAAAACATGGAAAGAATTGGAAGGGATGACAAGAGGGAGGAATATCTAGAAGAAGTTTGTTGAAGACCAGTGCTCCATTAGGAGTTGAAAGGTGAAGAAGAGAGGCAGAGGTCATTCTCAAATTGTCAATGACATCTTGTACCCATCATCTTCTAGGTCTTCCTCTCATTCTTCCTCCAGGCACTGTTCCCTCCAAAATTATCTTCTCTAGGCACTCATGTCGTTTGATGTGTCTGAAATATTTAATTTTCCTTGTTTTTATGTTCTTTAATAACCAACAAGCGGTTGCAGAACATAAGCATCTGTTCCATGATATTTTAAGTACTCTTCTGTAGCATTAGCATTCAAAAGCATTAATTATATATATATTTTTCCAGAAATCCCTGATCTCAGTGTACGTGAGATCGAGTTCCTAGTTCCATCGGAGACAGCGATAAAACGGAGGTTCTGTGTTCAATTTGAGCAGGTAAAAGAGCCCTTGGCAGTTCAAAATTGAGAAGAGCAGGCTGGAAAGCAGCTGCCCGGCAAAATATATTAGACAAGATTAAAAATAATATTCCTACAAAATATCTCCACCATCTTCAAAATTACATTGGGGACCCTCGCAAGTGCTACAGAGTTTGTGCACTGCAACTGAGGTCTTACTGTGTAAGAAAGAGATCGGAGCACACATGGTTACTTTCCAAAGTGCAATGATGATAGTCCTATCAATCAATCAGTCCACACACTGTTAACATTCAAGCTGTAATGTCCTACCTGTCTGAGCAAATTCCACGAGAAATAACATCAGATGTAACATCTTTTGCAAAGGCCAGGTACTTGTTTTCCTCATCTCTGAAGATGTCAGATAGGAGATTAGCAAATATGATTCTTCTTCTCTCGTCGGTTCTTCATGGCCAATTTTATCATTTTTTGTGTGATATATAATTGATCTTTGACAAAAACGACTTTTTACATTGTGCAATTCTGCGCCTATGGTGACTAGGCCTGCACACCTGATTTCAGCCAGTTCTTCTTCTTCTTTGCGATCGCTTTTTTGATGATTATACCGTTAGACGCGTCCTTATGATGAAATCGACTGTTGTCTGGAGCTCATCTCTAGTGCCATGTAGTTTTGAATGTAGTGTTGTGTTATAGGGCCAGCATTCCTTTCTTGGGAGACATAGCTACCCTAGTAAATAAAGCCAGTTGTTTATTTACTAGGGTAGCTAGCCCTAGAACGATCTATTGTGCCGTATATTTTGGCTTGGATCTACGCCTTTACGCTATATCTTTTTGTCATATATTTGGGCTTTGTGATCTACGCCAAACAGTGAGTCTACACTGTACACCCTTTCTGATTGTGAGGTCGTTCTGGATTATGAACATTTTCTCAGTTTTTTGGGCACATAAGCTTGTCCTGGGACGGCGTCTTACTCATATAACACACCGTGTAAAGTGTCGGCCTTCGCCAATGTTTTGATTTGGACAGCCTGTCAAATCTTTGCATTGTCGGCCTTACTTTACTGACCACTTTAAGTTTATTCCGGAGTAGGAACATTCTCAGCCTTTTCGATGCGCATGTCGGCACTTGACAATTTACAGTTACTACTCTGCATTTTCTCTGGCCTCTGGAAACATTGGACTGGGGCCATGCACAAATAATGTAGAGGGTAGTTTCATTAGGCGCTATCAGCGCAACTTAGATTTTGCCGCCTAAACATCACCCACCCTGAATTTTCCGGGATGTTAGTTGTGAGAAGAACAGTACCGTGCTCGGTTGTTTCAGGGAAGGCAGTTTCGTTAGATGCTAAAACGCAACTTTAGGATTTGCGCTCGGCCAACTTTACCCAATAGCTTTATCTGCGCTTGGCCTCTTGTACGGAGTTTACCGCATTCTTCCCATGTGTCGACACGATATGTTATAGTATTTTTGGAGACACTTGCCGAGACCTTTTATTTGTTACGCTTTGTTTTCATTGTTTCTTGCCCCACACCTGGCAATTTATTTGCTGCCATTTACTCTGGGGGAGTTGGGATTCGTTCACAGTTGTACACTACTGTTTCTTACGTTTCAGAAACTATTTGGGCAATTTTTTTCACCGGACATCAGCCATGAGATGTGTGCATTTTGTTCAGGGATTTTGGTCCTGCGTTACTTTTTCTTGCTTGCATCTACTACCACTACCTGTAGTTCTCCCTCAATCCTACCTGTTTAGCCAGACAAGAACCAATGTCCGTTACCAGGGTCACCACGTGGAGGTGGGGTAGGATCTTGATTAGTACCAGCTCACTAATCCTAGCACTGTGTTGTTCCTTTGCGCCTTTGACCCCGCAAATATGATTGATAAGTTGTTCCGATACAATGGATACAAAGCAAAAGGCCGGCCCACAGAAAAGGTGGACCTCAGAGATAACAGAGGCGACAAAAGAAACTATTTATGATGCACACACTAGGACTCATACTAGAAATATCTTCTTATCCTGATGCAGTGAGGCAAACTAGGATTGGAGAAAAGAAAAATTGATAAGTTAGTTATGATGTCATTAGATAATCTTCGGGGGACTGCCTAGAGTAGTTGATAGTAGCTCGGCCTGCTAGCTGTGAGACGCCTCATAGCTCGGGTTCGAACCTACTGTCCGGCATTTGTTCGAGTCCCCTGGTCTTACTCAGGACGATAACGTGAGTACCTCTGAAGTCGGAGAAAATCTGCCTTTATGGCGAGGGAATACTAATTACGAGTACATTGAGCACACGGCTGCCAGTGTAAAGTAATTTACAATGTGCACGCTGCTGCCATTGTAATAAATTGGAAAAACAGATTTTCACGCAAAATCAGTTTCAGAGATGAAACTTCGTCTGAGTTGAAAGCGGACGAAAGAAAAAAAAAAAAAAGATAATCTTCTTCGCCCTAGGAGGCATAGGTCAACCAAGGCATTCCAAGCAGCCTATCCAAGGCTATCTTTTCCAGATCTATCCACTCTCTCCCTATTTTCTTGCATTCCGTCTCCGACTCCTGTCTTCAGGTGTTCCTTGGTCTTCCCTTACCTCTATTGCCCTGGGGGTTCCATCACAGAGCCTGACTCATGATGCTATCAGGGGGGCTTCCTCAGTGTGTGTCCTATCCATCACCACCTTCAGCTCCTTATCTCTTGTTCCACCTGCCGTTGTCCCGCTCTATCCCACAGTTTCCTGTTTGTGGTCCTGTCATACCATTGTAGATGGAGTATGCTGCGCAGGCAACTATTGATGAATGTCTGCAATTATTTGATGTTCCTCTTCATTGTTCTCCATGTCATTAGATAATAAATATGAGTTATAAGTTTCTCATGTTGTTAGATAATAGGGTCTACAAGGTGAGTTCTGGGCCTGGCTCTGAAACTAGCAGAGTTGGGGTCAGCTAGTCTTTATTAGGAAGGTCTAAAAGTGAAAATTAGTAGCATGATGATCTTTTTCTTCCAACGCTCCATATCAACCACTTATTAAATCACTCTTTGTGATCTGTTTATGATCCAAGCCTGAGAGCGATTGCACATTGTTGTTATTCGCCTACAAGTAGGCCAGCACATCCAATTTCTGTGACGCTTTTTATTTACTAGGGTAGCTTCCTTAGACCCCTACCACAGTCACCTCTTATGACATGCCATGTAGGTCACAGTGTAACTATTCTTTGCTTCTCTTGCGGGCAACACACGGGCGAGTAGCATGACGAGTTGTATGACACACAAGTCAATCCCACATCTCAGGTGTAACCAGAGAAACTTTGACCGCAAGGTCAGAGGTTAACAAGTCCATGGAGGTGAACCCAATAAAAAACATATGTAGAGACCAGATGTGCTGGCTACCAGATATGTAGCTGACTAACTAACACAACAAACTCGCGCTCGAAGATGATTAATCACATACCGACCACAAAGAGTGGTTAAACAAGTGGTTGATGTAGAGCAAACAAAGAAGAAGAAGATTAGATAATCAAAAATGAGTTATAAGTTCATCATGAGATAATCAAATGTGTGTGCTGGTGGTATACATTGTGCAATAAGCTTGGCAGGAGGCATGCCATTTCTTAGGAACGAGACTGAATCATATGGAGAAAACTGGTGCAATTAAGTCAATCATTTAAACCTTGCTAGATGGTGTGCTGTCATTTTTGTGGAAAGAGACAGACTCATGGAGAAACCTGGTGCAATGAAGTCAATTGTTTAAACCTTGCCAGGAAGTGCGCTGCGATTTCTGCAGAAAGGGACAGAAACATATATAGAAACATGATGAAATGAAGTCAACACTCTAAACCTTGCCAGGTGGCATGTTATTTATGCAGAAAGGAACAGAGCCATTTAGAGAGACCCGGTGCAATGAAACCAATCCTCTGCCTTTCAACTTTATTACTTTGTACTTTATTGTAGACTGAAACAACAAATACCTTCCCATTTGAAGCTCTTGGATGTAGTGATGCACTACATCCTCTGATCTGCTGGGATTTACATGAGTTTAATGGACAAGCGATATTAACCTTTATCAAGTAAATAAAAAGTGTAGTAGAAATTGGATGTGTTGGCCTACTTGTAGGCGCATAACTGGCACAATGTACAATCGCTCTTGATTCAGATCACATACATAGTGGTCGATACAGCGTTTGAAGAAGAATATTTCTCATTATGACAATACAGAGTTCTGCTCAGGACAAGTTATTTGATGATGATGGTGTTATGCCTGTATTCTACTTCCATCACTGGCACAAGATGAATGATAGCATCAACATTATATGATGATGGTGTTATGCCTGTATTCTACTTTCATCACTGGCACAAGATGAATGATTGGATCAACATTATATGATGATGGTGTTATGCCTGTATTCTACTTTCATCACTGGCACAAGATGGATGATTGGATCAACATTATATGATGATGGTGTTATGCCTGTATTCTACTTTCATCACTGGCACAAGATGGATGATTGGATCAACATTATATGATGATGGTGTTATGTCTGTATTCTACTTTCATCACTGGCACAAGATGGATGATAGCATCAACATTATATGATGATGGTGTTATGCCTGTATTCTACTTTCATCACTGGCACAAGATGGATGATTGGATCAACATTATATGATGATGGTGTTATGCCTGTATTCTACTTTCATCACTGGCACAAGATGGATGATTGGATCAACATTATATGATGATGGTGTTATGCCTGTATTCTACTTTCATCACTGGCACAAGATGGATGATAGCATCAACATTATATGATGATGGTGTTATGCCTGTATTCTACTTTCATCACTGGCACAAGATGGATGATAGCATCAACATCATGCCGGTTGCTTTTACTTCTCAGTGCTCCTATTTATAGCATCCAATAGGATCATCGATAGTGAAGTTGATAATACTCTGTGCTAGGGACTATTCTTCTTCATCTTCTTTTCTCGAATCCTGTTTGGCCACACAGTGTTAGGCAGTCATAGATAGTGACTATATGTCATGGAAATTCTGGGGATTGAAGCTAGCTCGCGCCCCCTTCCCCTTCACCATGTGAAGTTGGGGTTTATTCTTATCAACCAAGTTAACCACTCCTTGTGATATGTGTAGTTTAAGCAGAGAAAGCGAGTATGTTGTGTCCCCATTAGGCCACTATGGGGCAGATACATTCAAACTTTGGCCAAAGTGTAAGCATATTATCCAACAGGACACCATTTTGGTATAAACAATGGGTAACTCAAGATTTTACAAATAGAAAAAGCCATTTTAATGTAATGGCGAAACAAGTAAAAACAAAGTACTGTAGTTTTACAAAATACAAAAACAATACACAGCAATGTTTCGACCAAAAGGTCTTTATCAAGCAAAGGATACAACAGAAGTGAAGAAATTCACTTTTTACATAGCACACTACAGATAGAATCAGACAATAAATTCCTAACGGCTCTAAAATGAAAATCTGGGGCATGGTATCAGATCTCATTGGTCATAGGGAAGTCATCCGAGCTGACTCATACCAATAGTAGGAGTAAAGAACCACTTATCATACCAAGTGGTATATTGCGTAATAGGGTGTTAGAAACAGGGGTGCCTTAAACAGACCTGGAGACTGAGTCTTCTTGAGGTTAGGGTTAAAAACAGAAACAGGGACGACCTAAATAGACCTGGAGACTGTGTCTTCTTGAGGTTACGGTTAGAAACAGGGACGCCCTAAATAGACCTGGAGACTAGGTCTTCTTGAGCAACTGAAGAATATTGGATTATCCTGGGAAGCCATCAAGAAATGGTCAGAGACTAGGGAAAATGGAGGACAACTGTTGTGACCCTATGCTCCACGAGGAATGAAGAGGAAGAAGTCTTCTTAAACATCATTTACTTACATTGTCATCAACTCCATCTTGATAGCTTGCCCTAGTTCGGATAAAGTATGTTCTATATTAGCTTTATTAGTTGGTGATCTCAACTGTTTGTTATCACAAGCTCGGATGTGTACTTTCTTCGCCTGTCCATGTAACCAGTTCTCTTTCTTATAATCATTGTCCACCAAGATAGTGTTCATTGGTATGGAATTGAAGACTTCAATTGTTTTCTTAATGAAGTGTTTCTTGTGTTTTATATTTTGTTGTGAAGACTGGAGTCTCTCATTTTCATCTGGTTTTTTCCCAGTGCCATTGTTATGTTGTACAACACTTTGAGTTCGTTGTACGATACCTTCTTTTTGTGGTAAGAAACCGTCTGTGTGAGATATGATACTGTCTGCTCGTTGTATGGTGTGTTCTGTTCGAGGAGGATTGTAAAATTTCGATTTTCTAAGTCTAGACTCATGACCATTGATAAGAGTCCTGGGTACGAACGGTCGGTCTGGTTCTGTGAACAGATGAGACCTTCTGTCTAAAACATCCCCACTGTATGTTATTTTAAGGGAGTCATGGGTAGGTATAGCCACACTGACGAATGAGTTTATTTGTGGGTAATATGAATTGGCAGTATCTCTCAGAGCAGTGGTACCAAACTGTGATGTGAAATGTGCTGCCATCTGCTGTGATGTGAAATGTGCTGCCATCTGCCGTGATGAATATGTTTCTGTATATAGTTCTACTTGTGATGCTGATCTATTCATTGCATTGTTGCGAGTGATGGGATTGTCTGCGAGTGATGACCGTAGATCTGAATAGAGATGTTTCTTCTTGATGTCTGTGGGTTTAATCTGCAGAGGATGTTGTACAGTCAGCTCTGGTGCCTGTGGACAAACAGTTGTCATTATATTCTACAAAAAATACTAACTTATTATCAATAGTGTAACATTACGAATGTGTAAGTTGTCCAAAGGTGAAGGATTGACTTCATTGCACCGTGTTTCACCATACGGCCCCGTCTCTGTCGGTAGAGATGGCATGCTATCTGCCGAGAGCATTGCACAAAGCATGAACTCCGTAGCTCTGGCAAATAATCCTAGTGATCTCATGAGATAATTGCACATGTGTCTCGGTCCGGATTTAAACCCACAACCTTCTGTACGGCAGGCAAACAACGTAATCACTCTGCCACTGAGACCCCCAATGTGTAAGCTGTGTTTATTACAAGTGTTAAGCTGTTACACATTATTGGGCTAGGTTATTCAAACAAATTAAACTAAAGAAATCTTGCATCAACTCTCTCAAGTAGTAGCATGTCCCTTGCGGAACGTCACATTCATCACAGTCCGCCTGAAAAGCTCTCTGTCACTTGCAAATTCTCCTGCCTTCTCTAGCGTCATGTTCAAGGTTTCCTTGATGTCCTGCTGCAACCTTCATCTTGGTCGCCCCCTGCCTTGTGTTCCAGGAACCGTACCTTTCTCTCCAGAGCGCGGTGGCATTTAATGTGGCTAAAATATTTCATCTTCCGGGACATGATGTTGTTTATGAGCCAACGCTCCTCGATATGCAGGTCTTGTAGGATGTCTTTGTTTCTTCTCTGTCCAGGATGGTCTAAGAACTTTTCTATATCACCTTCTTTCAAAAGCTTCAATTTTGTTTTTTAATGTTTATGTTTGTGCTCTGGTGCTTAACTGATTCAGTACCAGGTTTTTTTCACCTCTGGACGGAATTATTTTTAGCTTCAAAAATATTGCACACATACTTTAGTTAAATTAAAATATTGTTTCTAAATATGATTTAAAGTTGAACTTATTATATATCAAATTAAAGATAAATGATTGTACTTTCATAAAATATTTATTGTATGCGAAAATATAATGTTGTGTTGACTGTGCATGACAAATATTAGCATGTAATAAAAAATTAATTGAAATTGTGAGAACAAAAATCCAACTTACCAAGGGCCTTGAGGAACAATATGGTGAATAAGTCAGTGTAACTGCTCTCTTTATATAAGTAATCCATTTATGAATACACAAAAATTAAGAAAATATTGATGGAATATATGGTTTACTAACTGTTCGCAAATTAGCAACACGACCATCTTTGAAGAAATTTCCATTAAAAATTGTCAAATTGAAGATTTCACATACTAAACATTCATGTCTCATAATATATAATCACATACAGTGGAAATTATAGCAATATTTACAGGAATAAAGAACTAAAGTATATGAATAATAGTCCTAACATAGCAACTATATAACTTCTCTCCAAGTAGACTGTGTAGGTTCTGTCTGAATCCTTCTTCTTTTTGTTGCAATCCTACTGGAACCTGACTGGGGCAACGCCCTCTCGCAGCTGGTTGGGAAACACTACTAGCATTATTTAAATTATTAATAATCGACGTATTTAAATCACAAACTTCTGTGTCATCAGAAGCTTCACTATCTTCACTATCAGTATCTACATCTTCATGCAACCAATCTCGCGCTTCTGCAGCTGTAAAACATGCAGAACGAGCTGATAACAAACCATTTCTAGACTCTGAATTGTTAGACATTATTTTTTAATCACAGGGTAACTTGAAAACGAAAATTAAACTTGGTTTCACTTCTGATTCTAGTCAAAACCACGATGTTGTGATTTGGTTATCGTTAGTACTTCCTTTCTACTTAGTTTCCGGTTGATATAAAACTACAATCGGAGTGAAAATTAATAAAACTCAACGCAATAGTAGCCGTCTTTTAAAAGACGCTTGGGACACGCAGATAAGAAATATGTGCACTAGAGTGTTCCACGGGACCGAATCAGTTAATCTTCGGCGATGTGTCCGGTTTTAGCCAGCGTTTACTGGGTTCGCCCTCCGTCAGCCTTTGACTGTCCCCAGCCGACCTGCAAGGCAGCAGGTTATGAAAATATTTCATAAACATCTCCTTATATTTCCTTACCCAGTAAATGTTTAGAGCAGCGATGTTCAGCGCGATGATCATGGGTGCGGAGAGACGGGCATCTAATCTCTATGCCATAGAGACCCCAAAAGAGGTTCCAGCTTTGTATGGGTAATGGGCTAATAGCGAAACGTACAACATACCTTTTCAGTGCAAAAGGCTTCAGCAATAATGGGACTATATTTTCACTCTCCTCTTTGGATGCATCATCTTCTAATGTCCAAGCGGTTTAATATATAACGGTGTCTTTATTGGTACAATAATCCGAGTCGTCTGATTAACTTTATCTGCGAATTTGTTATTTTTTTCTAGGAGCAAGTGGAAATGTTTTTTCAATGAGATGAGTCTGTAATATTTTACCATTTTTAATATTTTTTTATAAATTGTGCAACATACATATGTTTTGCATTAGTCAACATGCATTTCATGCATTTTAATTACATAATTAATTTAAATACAACTAGTTCATAAACCGCTTTCTAGTTGTTAAAATTGTAACTATATTTTAAAAGGCAAACATTTGAATGTTAAATTTTGTTTTTCAGCAGTTTCTGTTGGAGACCCCTGTATCGCATTTTATGACTTGACCTAAATATTTTGTTTTATTTAATAAGCTCACTATTAGCCCCTTGAACTTTAATAACTTGATCCTTTATGACATAGCTGAATATAGGAGAATATATCAGAGATATGAATATAGTGTAGTGGTCATGTCAACTATATTAGGAATTTTCAATTGAATAAATCATTGATTAATAGGACCATAATCATTCCACTTCGGTGAGTAGCCAAGTGTGCTCTGATCTCTTTCTTACTCAGCTGCAGTGCACGAACTCCGTAGCACCTGCGAGGGTCCCCAATGTCATTTTGAAGATGGTGAAAAAATTTTTTTGGCAAACATTTAATTACAAAAAATCTTTTCCAATGATTTTTGCCCAGGCAGCGGCTTTCCAGCCTGCTCTTCTCGATTTTGAACTGCCAATGGTTTTTAAGCACTCAAATTGAAAACGGGACCTACATTTTATCTGACGTTTACCGATAGGACTAGGGACTCGATCTCACCTACACTGAGATCAGGGATCTCTGAAAAAATATCCAGATGGCTCCACGAGGAGTGAACCTGGTACCTTGGGTCCGAGAGACGAGCGCCTAACCTCTACGACACAGAGACCCCTCAATGATTTCAATTTCAATGTTGTATTGATCCTAACAAATGCCAGCGAGAGTTGGAAAATGACTATAGGTATAGAAAGTAAGATGAATGCATTTGAAAATAAATGTCTGCGAAAAATAATGAACCTAAAATGAGACGAATTCAGAAGTGATGAAATCAGAGAAATGTCTGGTTAATTACTAGTAACAACTGTCGCTCGGAGTGTGTACACTGTCGATCGGAGTGTGTGCACTGTCGCTCAGAGTGTGTTCACTGTTGCTGAAATATTTTTCAGTAAGATATAGATCAACTAAACTAAACACAATCTCACAACAACTGGGTCTGGCTATTCATGGGGAAAAACAAATATCATGAGATTAAATTCTAACTCAGAGACCCGGTCATATTGAGAGGAGCACCATTAAAATAGGTGGACACATTTACATATCTGGGAAGTGTTATCAACATTCAAGGTGGCACAGATGAAGATATTAGGGTTAGAATACAAAAGGCAAGATCAGCATTTGCCACTCTGAAGGATATATGAAGTTGAAGAATGATCAGGAATAAAACTAAGATAATAATTTTTATCTCAAATGTCAAGGCTGACCTTCTGTATAGAGCGGAGACATGGAGAACAACTTAGGGAACACCAAAAGTTGCAGACATTAGATGCCTGTGCAGGTTACGCCATCGAAGATAGTATAACAGGATCACAAACAGGGACCTGTGTGATACAACTGTAGGTGGAACAAGAGATAAGGACCAGAATGTGGCGATGGATATCTTCTTCTTCTTTTCGATCGTTCTTCACGGCCTATTTTATCATTATTTTTGTGATAATTGGTCCTTTGACAAGAACGAAGTGATCTACGTTGGGTCGATTGTGCGCCCATGGTGACTAGGCCCGCCCATCCAGTTTCAGCCGGCTTTTGATTTACTAGGGTAAGCTTTCCCTAGGGTACGATCCTTTCTGCCGACTATTTCGGCCCGAATCTTTGCCTTTTTGATCAGCTTTGCTGTCTATTTGGGTTTTGTGATCTACGCCAAAATAGTAAGTTACACTGTTATGCCCTTTTTGACTGTGAGGTCGTTCCGGATTAGGAACATTTCATAGGGCTTACAAGCTTGTCCTCGGATGGCATCTTACTCATATAAAACACAGTGTAAAGTATCGGCCTTCGCAAATGTTCGGATCCGGACTGCCTGTCAGATCTTTATATTGTCGACCTCACTTTACTGCCCACTTTTAGTTTGTTCCAGAGCAAGAACATTCTCATCCTTTACGATGCGCGTGTTGGAACTTGGCAATTTGCAGTTTCCACTTTGCATTTTCCCTAGCCTTGGGAAACATCGGATTGGGGTCAAACACAAATAATGTATAGGGCCGTTTCAATTGGCGCTAGCAATGCAACAGAGATTTTGTGCTTGTCACCATCACCCACCCCAGTTCTTCCGGGGATGTTAGTTATGACTGCAACCGTACCTTGCCCGGTTGCCCCAAGGCTGGCAGTTCCGTTAAGCATCACCCGCCTCAGTTCTTCCAGGGATGTTAGTCGTTATCGCAACAGTACCTTGTACAGTTTTCCCAGGGAGGGTAGTTTCGTTATGCACTTAAACGCAACTTTATGTTTTCCGCTCTGTCAACCTTGCCCCGTAAATGTATCTGCGCCAGGCCATCTATACAGAGTCAGCTGCAATCTTCCCTCGTACCGACACAAGGGTAGACTTTTATTTGTTAGCATCTGACTTATCTATTCTTGCCCCACAGCTGGCAATGTTTGCCCCTCCTCAGGGCTTCGAGTTTCGCCCTATGTGAGCACTGTTTCGTCACTGGATGCACCTCTCATCCTTTCATGTTTACTAATCTCCCCATTGGTTGGAGAAACTGGTAATTTGTGGCAGGACCTTTGACTTACACTTCGAGCTTGTGTATGGAGTCTCATGCTACGAAGATGGCAATTTGTGTTCGGCCCTACTCCGCGGAGTAGGGATTCTATCATAGACGTTTCGCTGCTGTTTCTTTTGCTTGGGGCAATATTTTGTTGGACATCGGCCAGGAGATTCATGCATTTTGTTCGGACCTGCCTTGCTTTTTCGTACTTGCACTTCTACCACTATCAGTAGTTCTCCCCGATCCCTGCCCCCATTAGCCAGACTGGAACCAAAATCTGTTTCCAGGGTCACCACATGGAGGTAGGGGACAGGGTCTTGAATAGTGCCGGCTCACTAATCCTGGCACATCCCCTCATGCGCCTTTGACCCCGCGATGGATATGACACACACTGAGGAAATCTCCTGGCAGTATTACCAGGCAGGTTCTCCTGTGGAACCCCCAGGGCATAGGGGTAAGGGAAGACCCAGGAACACCTGGAGCAGGAGTTGGAAGCGGAATGTAAGAGAATTGGGAGTGAATGGAGAGATCTGGAAAAAATGGCCTTGGATAGTAGGGCTTAGAAAACCTTGGTTGCAGACCTGTACTTATACTATAGGGGTGAAGAAGAAGAATGAGATATAGATTAGAGCATGCATATTTATTTGTTGAGGTGCAGTTACAAAAATGTCAGATTGAATTTGTGCATTGTTTAAAACGTATTTGACAGCTTCAATAAAGAAACAATCTGCAAATTATTGAGGCATTTTGGAATCAATCCCAAATTCATTTAAACCCCCTTCTCCTCCACATTAGCCTACTTTATTGTAGTTGGAGGGTTTGTGTGTCTTGATGATCTTTCAGGCTGCTATGTCGGCGAGAGTTTAACTCCTGGCAGGTCTAACCAAACCGGACAGACAAGGTGAAAAGCCAGACCAAATGGCCAGGAGCAGAATTGTCCCCATAAGGTGACAGTGCAGAGACCACAGACGAGTGGTAAATGCTCTAGATGCAACCAACTTATCACCCAGCTATATAGCAATAGTAGTCCTCTCTCTCCCTTGAGGAGATTTTTTTCTTGTCTTGTCTTCAATTTCTAAGACGCTTTCCACAAGTATGTGAGGATTAAACTATAGTGTCCAGAGAGCATACCACGCACCAGGTTTGTGCGCCCAACGACAGAAAGCTGAAATCACCTAGAGTAGGAAAACTCCAGACAAACCCGGGAAGACAGATCTCTTCAGCAGGGAACTGCAACTGTCTAGAGAACAAACTCAAAAAAGATGTATAGAGAAATGGAATTTGTCAACCGGGGAGGAGATGTCCCAAGAAATGGAATATGTCAACCGGGGAGGAGATGTCCCAAGAAATGGAATATGTCAACCGGGGAGATGTCCCAAGAAATGGAATATGTCAACCGGGGAGGAGATGTCTCAAGAAATGGAATATGTCAACCGGGGAGGAGATGTCTCAAGAAATGGAATATGTCAACCGGGGAGGAGATGTCCCAAGAAATGGAATTTGTCAACCAGGGAGGAGACGTCTCAAGAAATGGAATTTGTCAACCGGGGAGGAGATGTTCCAAGAAATGGAATATGTCAACCGGGGAGGAGATGTCCCAAGAAATGGAATATGTCAACCGGGGAGGAGATGTCTCAAGAAATGGAATATGTCAACCGGGGAGGAGATGTCCCAAGAAATGGAATATGTCAACCGGGGAGGAGATGTCCCAAGAAATGGAATTTGTCAACCGGGGAGGAGATGTCCCAAGAAATGGAATTTGTCAACCGGGGAGGAGGTGTCTCAAGAAATGGAATATGTCAACCGGGGAGGAGATGTCCCAAGAAATGGAATTTGTCAACCGGGGAGGAGATGTCCCAAGAAATGGAATTTGTCAACCGGGGAGGAGATGTCCCAAGAAATGGAATATGTCAACCGGGGAGGAGATGTCTCAAGAAATGGAATATGTCAACCGGGGAGGAGATGTCTCAAGAAATGGAATATGTCAACCGGGGAGGAGATGTCTCAAGAAATGGAATTTGTCAACCGGGGAGGAGATGTCCCAAGAAATGGAATATGTCAACCGGGGAGGAATCGACACATACAAATAATTCAATGGCCATGCCATGCTAGGTCTAAATATTTAACCTAATAGTTATTGGTTACTGAACTGACTTCACAACACTCCGGGCAGACCCATAGGTGCTCAGTCTCCCCAATAGATTTCAAAGGGTATGCATACTGATGGTTCCTGTGACTCGCTGGTTAAACCTTAAGTCTACTTCTCTTCTCTAACTCTTCTTCTATATGCATATTTCCTTGCTTGATCTGCTAGAGAACCAGACGACAGTGCACAAACTAAATATCAAGATAACCTAATAAAGAAAACATACCTCTTCTTCAAATGCTCCATATCAACCTGAGATATGATATGTTTGAGCCTAAAAGCAATTGTACATTGTGCCAGTTATACGCCTACAAGTAGGCCAGCACATCCAATTTCTGCAATGCTTTTTATTTAATAGGGTGGCTTCCCTAGGTCCTACATCAGTAGCCTCTTACGACATGCCTTGTAGGTTGCAGCGGTACTATTCTTTGCTTCCCTTGCGGACCCTGGCACCACGCGGGTGACATGTAACATTAATAAGAATAACAAATGTTAAGAAATGTTTCTTTCCTCAAATGAGCAGAAGCATAGCACTAGCAGTACGAAAATATTTGTTGAAACCAATCAGAGCCAACTATAAACTACGGGACCTTCGGCTCAGGTGAGAATTGTGGGAAATCAGACCCCAACTACACCACATGACCTCGCATTCCAGTATTGGTGTATATAGACGAATTCATTTTAAAATCAACACAAAATGCTAACTCGAAGTCATATTATGCAACAAGTTAAGTTTAACAATAAGGAATATCACTATTATAAATATTTTTCACCAATAAATAACTATAGACACAGAGTTGAGTAAAATTGCAAAAAGCATGCAGTGTTCTATCAAACATCTGTAATTTTCAGATCCCCTTTCTTATCTAGGTCAGGAATACCCGGCCAGTTGTCTGGCCTGTGCTAGAGCCTGGCTGTGAACCAATACATATTGTAGAAACTAGTACTCACATACACATGTGATGGCATGAGAGGATGGGTTTCAAGTCTGCTGATGATCTCCTCCCGAGTTCGAATATCTCGCACTGTGAACAATTGAAAGTCATGTAACTACAACAATAAATCTAGAGCAGTCTATCATCATGTGTCAGGTCAATGATAGTGAAGTTGATAACATGCTGCGCTAGTGGCTACATGCTGTTGAAATTCTGGGGTTTGAGGCTATCTTGGGCCAAAAATTCTCACTCTTTTTCACTTTATGAGGTCGATCTGGATAGAGAAACATTTTCAAGCGCTTCGAGACATGTGTAATTTTTGTAGTCCATCATCAAATAGCTTGTCTTAAGCAGAACTTTACCACCCTAACAGTCCTTTAGAATTTCTCTCTCATAGACTAGATGTCCTGCTTCTGCAGCTGTCATGCTCAAATCATCAGTTACATCCTGAATTCATCTTCTCTCTGATCTTCCTCTTCTCTTTGCTGGGATGTCTCCTTCCATGCTGGTCTTCTCCACCCCTTTGCCCTACTTTATATGTCCAACATATTTCAATTTTCTCATTCTTATTTGTAGCATCAGCTAGTTTACTTTGATTTTGAGTTCTTTCCGGATAGATCTACTTTTTCTCTTCTCTGTCCATGATATAAGAAGGACTATTCTGTAACGAGTAATCTTTGCACACTTGCAGAACAGGTTGGTCTCCAGATTAATTCCGCCAAGACCAAAATTATGGACCTCACAAACTCGACCGATAACATCGTAATAAATGGCCAAACACTGGAGAAAGTTGAACATTTTACATATTTGGGTAGTAAAGTGTCAAACAACGGAGACACAATGAAAGAAATAAACTCTCGTATTGCTATAGCAGCTAGTGCCTTCATTAAATTAATACAAGATCTCCAACTGCTAGCAATGAACCGCATCACATGGAGATCTAAAACCTCTGCCCTATGTGCCGCCTTTGACACGAAAGGAACAAACTAACTAACTAACTAACTATTCTGTAACACTTATATTAAAAAGCATATATGTTTTTCCACTGCCTTGTTAAATGTCCATGCAACACATTTATGTAGTGCTCAAGAGATTTCCACTGCCTTGTTAAATGTCCATGCAACACATTTATGTAGTGCTCAAGAGATTTCCACTGCCTTGTTAAATGTCCATGCAACACATTTATGTAGTGCTCAAGAGATTTCCACTGCCTTGTTAAATGTCCATGCAACACATTTATGTAGTGCTCAAGAGATTTCGAGTTTGCACTCCATAATTTCCTTTTAGGGAAGTGAAAATACTGGACACAGGACATATATGTTTATATTAGCTATAGTGACAGGAACAGTCAGCAGGCTGTATTGTTACATTTCACTTTTTGCTTAGCATTTGTCAGTACAGGTAAATCAGTCATTATGAGGGGGAGGTAGGGATCAGAGATAGCAAAGTTGATGTGCTAGTGACCGAGTGTTGTAAAACTTCCAAGGTTTGAGTCCAGCTTGGGTCCCAAAAATATTCTCGGAGTGCACATGGTATGCTGCTGGACTACATGAGACCCTGATCCTTTACTTGGGGATCTGAATTACAAGTACCTCTGAAGTCGGAGTAAGGCTTGCCTGAGTAGTGAGAGACACTGATGATAAGCAAAGCAAGCCTTCTGGCAAAAAGTCAGTCAGGCACCATATTTAGCACTATGACTACTCCTGAGTTCATAGCAGGTGAACAAAAGAAAACAAAATCAGCCAACATTCAAGTTTTGATGAGACTAGGCAATTTTTAAACTACCACCAGTCATTTATGCTACTAAGTTGGTAATCAATCTCTATACATCACCAAAGCAGTCCCCAATTCATGACCTACAAGAGAGTCCCAGTTTTAACAGAGTGAGAATGGAAATCTGGCCAACAGGAACCACCTTTCAGAACAAACTATGGGGCTGGGGGCGGCTGGTGAAGACCTCAATTGAAGGCCACCATTTTTAAGACACATACTGGAATAGTTGAAGCAGAAGTTGTCAACAGAAGAAAACATCTCTAGACATCAGCCAAGAGACTTGTTTAGACGCAGCTACTCTGAAATATTACTAGTCTATTATGCAGACAAACCTCCTACCATGCACAACAAAGCTTACACTACTACTTAATCTTATGGTAGCTCCCATTCAATCTATATCTGTTTTGCCAGACTACAGTGCATCACTATATTTCCAGGGCTACTGTATGGAGGTGGAGTAGTCTTGATCAGTGTCAGATTACTGACCCTGACGCAGCCTGGCAGCTTTATATTATTGTGCCTGTGGCTCATTTCCTTTCATTTTATTATTCTTTTTCTTCGAACGCACCATATCGCCCCTCTGTGTGATTTGTATGTGATTGGAGCCAAAGAGCAATTGTACGTTGTGCCAATTATGCGCCTACAAGTAGACCAGCACATCTGATTTCTGCGATGCATTTTTTACTAAGGTAGCTTCCCTAAGTCCTACATCAGTCGCCTATTACAGCATGCCTTGTAGGTCGCAGTGGTACTATTCTTTGCTTCTCTTGGGACCCGGTATCACATGGGCGATTTTATTTATCTAACTCTTCTGTATTACTAAATTTCCAAACCCTTGATTGTGTATTCCATCATGTTTGTTCACTGTATACATTTCCAATCCATACAATAATGCTGAGTGTACACAACACTTGATCATTCACAGTTTCTGTGTGATTTTTATTTCTCTCTCTTTATCTCTCTTATGCCTTTTTAACCTCGATTGGGGAAGATTGGTTGAACCTATGGGCTATGGGAACGACTAGTCAGGACATGTATGCAGAGATGAATAGACCAAACCCTAAGGACAATATAAATCTACTACAAGAAAAGATCAAAGCACTATCTTTCAGCTAAGAATGGGAAATGGACTGAACTACCACCTACACAGAATAAACTCCACTCACCTACCACACTGTAGAAAGTGCAGTCACTCATGTGAGACAGTACAGCATATCTTGCTTGAATGCCCATGACTACATAAAGCTAGACAAGAACTCCTCCCACCACACCCATCTGTTCATAATACCTTTTACACTAGTCGTCCAGAATTACAGAACACATGCAGATTCTGGACACCTGACCAGAATGCCCTGGTATCGCCTACCACAGAGAGCCACACAGAAAAAGTATAATGAGTACAAGGCAATAGGAAGACCACGCAAAAATGGAGCGACGGCATCAAGAACAGCCTTACGAACATGAATATCAGCTTACAAAGTGCCTTAAAAAAGCACACACAAGATCACTACGTTTCACCCCAACACTTCCATAAAGAAGTAAATGGTGGAAGAGAAGAAGCAGAAGATGCAAATTCTAAAATTTAGCATTGGCTGCCCAAGAGTGAAAACTCGCAGCCCTGGTTAGAAGAAGAAGAACCTCGATTGGGGCATAGGCCCTCAGCCAACTCATGCCACGTTAGACTTGTTCATGGTTGGTTGTATTTTGAAGCTAAAGTTTTCTACCAGATGGAGTAGCCAGCCCTATGACAAATCATACCTTAATCTTATGACATGTTTTGAAGGTCACAGTGTTACTACTCTTTGCTTACTATGTGGGCCCTGGCAACACACTTGCGGTTTTGTATTTACTTGAATGTTAATGTCCTTCTCAAGTTGTTAAATATATTGAACCATTACAGCAGATGTTTCAACATTAACATGTACTGTTAATATCATCATCAGGAGCAGTGCAGCTGGCGTAGGCAATCATGGATCTCCACAAATCTCTGCCTCTGGTGTTTGCTATCATCTCAGATGTTGACGATCTTCCGTGCCATGAAGTCAGGCTATCCAAAAATGTATCTCTTTGTCTTAATCTGTCTCGTCTCCCCTCGATTTTACCAGTTGTTACAATGTGTTCTAAACCTCCCTCCTCATCACATGTCCGAAAAATGATGACTGCCTCTTTCTTATATCGATGATAAGCTTACTCTATGTTGACCTCATTATATATATTAATACTATAATTAAACTAAATTATTCATCAACAAGACTCACTTTTCTGGCTCGTACTCAGACTTTTTGGTGCTCGTGTATCCACGGAGGCTGAAAAAAAAACAACAACACATTTCATAATTTACAAGGACACAGTAATTCTGTATAAAACAAACACAAAGCTGAGAATTTTTCAATCAAATGTGAAGTCAGTGCTGTAATACATTCTATAATAATAAATGTATAAATATTGATACAGATTTATAAATAGGCTATACATATTCATACATTTTGCAACATTGAATTTGTAAATGTTATATTTCTCATTCACAATTTAACTATCAATGTTTGTGTCTTGTTTAACACATCAGGCATCTACAAAACAATTCTACTGTTGCCGTTCTACTGTCTTTCTAATAATTGTTGCTGTGTAAGGCAACAATCTTTCAACTCTCCTCCCAGAATTCTTCTTCATGTTCCTTTGGACATCCAGGCCATCTGTTTCCATCCGTTGTCCATCGAAGAGCTGTCCTAGCCAATACCCCTACTGGTATACATGTCCAATCCATCTGCATGTCATATTTAAATGATGGTCTCCAATGATATACAATTGTTTGTTTTAAAAACTGTTTATTTGCTGTTGTATTTGACCAGAATATTTGCAGGATTCTTCTCAAACATTTATTTTTGAACGTCTGCAGCTTGTGTATGATGTTGTGAGTCATTTTCCAACACTCACTGCTGCATAATAACACTCCTAGGTCACTGTTTCTGTTGTCTGTTTCCAGGTGGAAGATGGAGTTGGCTGTCCACTCTTGCCGTTAAGCGTAGGGATGGGAGCTTTAATTTGCGTTCTAGGGCCAGATGAGTCACCCTTGTTGTGTTATATCCGTGTTTATGTAGTGTGGTCTTGATATTGTCTATCCATCTTTTTCTTGGTCTTCCCTTAGCTCTAGTACCCGATCTCTTTTATTTAATGCTGTTATTGGTGGTTGGTTGTATTTCATTCTCATTAAATATTCAAACCACTGCATTTGTTGTCTTTCGATGTATTCGGTGAATGAAGTTATGCCGACTCTGCTTCTGATGTCCTCATTTCATACTCTATCTTTCCTGGTGACCCCCACTGCCTTCCTCAAGCATTTCATTTCACAAGTGGTAAGCTTCTGTGGTGTATTGCTGTAAGAGACCAAGTTTGGCACTGGTAACAAAGTGTCAGTAGGAGAATACTTTTTATCATCTGTCTTTTCACTTTCATCTTGATCTTTGGGTGTTGTAGTAATGGTGCCAGCTGGTAGGTCACTGTTTCTATATATTTTAAGTTTTGTTTTAAGATTCAATCCTTGGCTTTTCAGATTTTGTTGAGCATGGCGAAGGTTTGACTCACTTTCTTGACTTGTCCAGAAAGACAGGAATGACCAGGATAATATATCTTCACAAGATCACGGAATTTGAGGAAACCATAATATCCTGGACAATATATCCATGTCGAGGGTTTCTGTGCCTAAGAGGTTAAGTCATTGCCTTGTGTTCCAAAAGTCATGGACTCAAATCCAGAAAATGCTGCTCTGTTGACAAGTGTATTTTTTACAGAAAACCCACAGGATTGTTGTAAGAGCTATGGAGTTAGTGCTTTGAGGACTATTTCTGGCAGGTGATATGCCATTTCTGCGGAGAAGAATTTAGCCATATAGAGAAACCTGGTGCAATGAAGTCAATCCTTTCAACCCTTTTAAAAAAAATATTTATATAAGATCATGGAGATTTGGGTAAACCAGAATATGAAGAGTAATAAATTCTCATCTGATAGTGGAGGTTGGGGAAGCATTTTTATTAAAAAACAACTTACGTTTTGATTGGTCAATCTTTGTGTAGTGATTGATCATGTGATCTATGACGAGATGCTGTGTCGACAACTTGCTGGATGTTGGGGCCAAGACTGAAAATAAATGCCAAATAGATTAGCTCTGTGTGATACAAGTCTACAGTTCAAGCAAATCATGGATATCTAATAGGATTTAGATATTACGTTGTTGCATGTCACATAATAGCAGAGGTCATTCAAATTTTGGAAAGCTAACTGAACAATTGTGAGTGCAATAGCGTAGTTATTAATGAACTCGCTTCTTAGGTTAGTAGTCAGGTTTGAATTCCACAGTGGGCGTAGAATTTATTCAGACCGTAACGGCTCATCAGGTCGACCCAGCTTCAATTGGGTACCAGGAAAAGCACTGGGAAGTAAAGGTGGCCAGTGTGATGTTGACCCCCTCACCCATCGTGTGCCCATGGTCAATGAAAAATATGAGTCTAACACCATATTACCCTATATACCACATGGTATAAAAAGGCTCCTTTACTATTACTTATTTTAAACCTTTAGGCTTTAAACTTTACTATACTGTTTTGTCAAATAAAATGAAAAAAGTCTTTGATATCTGGGTCGGGTTCTTCTTCTTCTTCTTCGATCGTTCTAGGCCTGTTTTAATCATTCTCATTGTGATATATAAACAGCCACACATCAGAACGTGATGTACGTGCACCAGCCTTCAGCACCTATTTGAGCTCAGTTGCTTATCCTTCGGTGGGTTGTTCGTTTTCAGCCAGCTTTTGATTTACTAGGGTGAGCTTTCCTTAGGGTTCGATCAGCTTTGCCGTATTTTTGGGCTTTGTGATCTACGCCGGAACAGTGAGTTACGCTATTTATGCCCGTTCTGACTGAGAAATATTTCTCGGGGCTTGTAAGCTTATCCTCGGACGGCGTCTTACTCGTATAAAACACCGTAAAGTATCGGCCTTCGCCAATGTTTAGACCCGAACTTCCTGTCTGATCCGTACATTGTCGGCCTTGCTTTACCGTACATTTTGAGTATGATCCGGAGATGGAACATTCTCGGCCTTTCTAGACGCGCATTGGTACGTGGCAATTTGCAATTAACCTCGAAAGCACTGGCATGGGGCCGAGTACAAATAATGTAGAGGGTCGTTTCAGTCGACGCTATCAGCGTAACTGTGGATTTTGCGCTCGCCGCCATCACCCGCCCCAGTTATTCGGGATGTTAGTTACGACTGCAAACAAACCTTGCCCGGTTGCCCCAAGGCTGGCAGTTCCGTTTGGCATCACCAACCTCAGTTCTTCCGGGATGTTAATTTTTAGTCTCACAGTACCTTGCACGGTTTCCCAGGGCGGGTAGTTTCGTTATGCACTAAACGCAACTTGTTCTTTGCGCTCGGCAAACCTTGCCCAGTACATGTATCTGCACCAGGCTACCGATGCGGGGTCAGCTGCAATCTTCTCTCGCACCAACACGAGGGTAGACTTTTATTCGTTCCGGTCCTGTCTTATTTATTCTTGCCGACGGGCTGGCAATGTTTGCCCCTCCTCAGGGCTTCGAGCTTTGCCCTACGTGGGCATACGTTTGGTCACTGGATGCACCTCTCATCCATGTCTGAGACGTTCCGTTGCTGTTTCTTTGCGTTCAGGGACTTTGGCAATATCTTGTTGGACATCGGTCAGAAGATTTGTGCGTTTTGCCTGTATGTATCTTTATTGTATTTCCGTAATTGCACTGCTACCACTACCAGTAGTTTTCTTTCCCCGATCCCTGCCCCTCTTAGCCAGACCGGAACCAGAGTCTGTTTCCAGGGTCACCGCGTGGAGGTTGGGGGCAGGGTCTTGGTTAGCGCGCCCTCTCGCTAACCCTGGCTCATGTTACCACCATGACCTCATGAGCCTTTGACCCGGTCGGGTTCTGTTGGTCACTATAAGTTATAGTAATATTATAATATTAAAATATAATTGTTATATACAGTAAGCTATGGATGAGATTGAGTGAGTTGCCCAGGATAGAGTGGTATGGAGAATTGCTTGCAGGCCCTATGTAACATATAATGGTACGAGAGGAACCATTATTATTATTATATACATTAAGCTATAGCAATTATATTGCCTGCCAGATACAAACTAAAAGATTAGCAATCATTATCTACACCGATGGCTCTGTCAAGCGTGGCACCAGATCATTGTGGGCTTACTCAGCACAACGAAACGGTCGAACACTTCATGAGGACTGCGGGGCTTTTGAGACAACGACATCGAGCATGACTATGGAGATCACCGCTGCCTCCAGGACTCTGTCATGGGTGGCTGAGCAACAGGTTACCCATACGATCATCATATCAGACTCAATGAATATGCTTCAACTGATTGAATCTGGATGTATGCGTGTGGAATGGGTGGACATCATTCGGAGATCACATCTCAAGAAAATGACTTGGCTGTACATGCCTGGACATGCTGGAGTGCGGGTAACGAGCGTGCTGACTCTCTTGCAAACAGTGCCCCGACTCAAGTGGGCAGAAGCATGGACAGAGCCGATATCATTAATGCGGTACGCTCTCAATTATGTGACATGGGCGGGTCTCAGACACTGGAACGAGTTCGAGAGTTGAGCGTTAAGTTTGGACATGCCAGACAGTGTCATCTTCGTGGTAGAGAGAGAAGATATAGTAATCAACTTCTCATGGGTACTGTGAGCAAATGGACTTTGGGATGGCTGCTGCAACGGAGGACAGAGCACGAATGGGAATGCCCAATGTGCCATGACGTCGATCGCATAACATAACATTCTAGATTTGTTGAGGTGGAGATCGGAGCACCTATGGACATGTCTGGAGTGCTATGATGATTGATAACTGATGTTGCATATTGTTTGTAAGAAGGCCTGGGCGCCCAAAGAAAACATGGAGAGGAACCACGGAAAGAGAGTTAAAAGATTGTGACCTGATAGGGAAAACAATTAGTAGAAAGGTGACAGTAAGGTAACAATGGAAATCTCTTCTGGAAGTCTTATGTGTCAAACTGGACATGAGAAGAATATAGATAGATACATGTAGTGTTATATACGTATAAAGGGTGGGCAAAATTCATTAGAAAATATTTTTTTAATAAAAATTTCAACATAAATATCTTCATCATGTTCAAAATTACATCGGGGACCCTCGCCAGCGCTGTGGGTTTGTGCACTGCAGATGAGATCTTCCCGTGTAAGAAATCTCCCGTGGAACACACATGGTTACTCATCAAAGTGCAATGATGATGGTCCTAACAATCAAACATATAAAGAAATTATGACAATATAAATGAGACTGAAGTAAAACTATTTGATTGGCGAAACACGTAATCACAAAGTACTGTAGTTTTACAAATTACAAAAACAATGACAATATACAGCAACGTTTCGATCAAAGGAATTATGCAAACTTACGACTACTCTTGAGGCCCAGGTTTCCTCTGAGATGAACAGTCATGCTGTATAAAAAGTAACATTATAATCACATGAGACTCGCTGATCAAGATACTGTCCATAAAGATCTCTGTCTAACTGTCCATACTGATCTCTGTCTAACTATCCACACAGCTCTCTGTCTAACTATCCATACATATCTCTGTCTAACTATCCATACATATCTCTGTCTAACTATCCATACATATCTCTGTCTGACTATCCATACATATCTCTGTCTAACTATTCATACATATCTCTGTCTAACTATCCATACATATCTCTGTCTAACTATCCATACATATCTCTGTCTAACTGTCCATACATATCTCTGTCTAACTATCCATACATATCTCTGTCTAACTATTCATACATATCTCTGTCTAACTATCCATACATATCTCTGTCTAACTATTCATACATATCTCTGTCTAACTATCCATACATATCTCTGTCTAACTATCCATACATATCTCTGTCTAACTATCCATACATATCTCTGTCTAACTATCCATACATATCTCTGTCTAACTATCCATACATATCTCTGTCTGACTATCCATACATATCTCTGTCTGACTATCCACACATATCTCTGTCTAACTATCCATACATATCTCTGTCTAACTATCCATACATATCTCTGTCTAATTATCCATACATATCTCTGTCTGACTATCCATACATATCTCTGTCTAACTGTTCATACATATCTCTGTCTGACTATCCATACATATCTCTGTCTGACTATCCATACATATCTCTGTCTAATTATCCATACATATCTCTGTCTAACTATCCATACATATCTCTGTCTAACTATTCATACATATCTCTGTCTGACTATCCATACATATCTCTGTCTAACTATCCATACATATCTCTGTCTGACTATCCATACATATCTCTGTCTAACTATCCATACATATCTCTGTCTAACTATCCATACATATCTCTGTCTAACTATTCATACATATCTCTGTCTGACTATCCATACATATCTCTGTCTAACTATCCATACATATCTCTGTCTAACTGTCCATACATATCTCTGTCTGACTATCCATACATATCTCTGTCTAACTGTCCATACATATCTCTGTCTAACTATCCATACATATCTCTGTCTGACTATCCATACATATCTCTGTCTGACTATCCATACAGCTCTCTGTCTAACTATCCATACATATCTCTGTCTAACTATCCATACATATCTCTGTCTAACTATCCATACATATCTCTGTCTAACTATCCATACATATCTCTGTCTAACTATCCATACATATCTCTGTCTAACTATCCATACATATCTCTGTCTAATTATCCATACATATCTCTGTCTAACTATCCATACATATCTCTGTCTGACTATCCATACATATCTCTGTCTGACTATCCATACATATCTCTGTCTAACTATCCATACATATCTCTGTCTGACTATCCATACATATCTCTGTCTAACTATCCATACATATCTCTGTCTGACTATCCATACATATCTCTGTCTAATTATCCATACATATCTCTGTCTAACTATCCATACATATCTCTGTCTAACTATCCATACATATCTCTGTCTGACTATCCATACATATCTCTGTCTAACTATCCATACATATCTCTGTCTAATTATCCATACATATCTCTGTCTAACTATCCATACATATCTCTGTCTAACTATCCATACATATCTCTGTCTAACTATCCATACATATCTCTGTCTAACTATTCATACATATCTCTGTCTGACTATCCATACATATCTCTGTCTAACTATCCATACATATCTCTGTCTAACTGTCCATACATATCTCTGTCTGACTATCCATACATATCTCTGTCTAACTGTCCATACATATCTCTGTCTAACTATCCATACATATCTCTGTCTGACTATCCATACATATCTCTGTCTGACTATCCATACAGCTCTCTGTCTAACTATCCATACATATCTCTGTCTAACTATCCATACATATCTCTGTCTAACTATCCATACATATCTCTGTCTAACTATCCATACATATCTCTGTCTAACTATCCATACATATCTCTGTCTAATTATCCATACATATCTCTGTCTAACTATCCATACATATCTCTGTCTAACTATCCATACATATCTCTGTCTGACTATCCATACATATCTCTGTCTAACTATCCATACAGCTCTCTGTCTAACTGTCCATACATATCTCTGTCTGACTATCCATACATATCTCTGTCTAACTATCCATACATATCTCTGTCTAACTATCCATACATATCTCTGTCTAACTGTTCATACATATCTCTGTCTAACTGTCCATACATATCTCTGTCTAACTATCCATACATATCGCTGTCTAACTATCCATACATATCTCTGTCTAACTATCCATACATATCTCTGTCTAACTATCCATACATATCTCTGTCTAACTATCCATACATATCTCTGTCTAACTGTCCATACATATCTCTGTCTGACTATCCATACATATCTCTGTCTAACTGTTCATACATATCTCTGTCTAACTATCCATACATATCTCTGTCTGACTGTCCATACATATCTCTGTCTGACTATCCATACATATCTCTGTCTAACTGTTCATACATATCTCTGTCTAACTATCCATACATATCTCTGTCTAACTATCCATACAGATCTCTATCTAACTATCCATACAGCTCTCTGTCTAACTATCCATACATATCTCTGTCTAACTATTCATACATATCTCTGTCTGACTATCCATACATATCTCTGTCTAACTATCCATACATATCGCTGTCTAACTATCCATACATATCTCTGTCTGACTATCCATACATATCTCTGTCTGACTATCCATACATATCTCTGTCTAACTATCCATACATATCTCTGTCTAACTATCCATACATATCTCTGTCTAACTGTCCATACATATCTCTGTCTAACTATCCATACATATCTCTGTCTAACTATCCATACATATCGCTGTCTAACTATCCATACATATCGCTGTCTAACTATCCATACATATCGCTGTCTAACTATCCATACATATCTCTGTCTGACTATCCATACATATCTTTGTCTAACTATCCATACATATCTCTGTCTAACTATCCATACATATCTCTGTCTAACTATTCATACATATCTTTGTCTAACTATCCATACATATCTCTGTCTAACTATCCATACATATCTCTGTCTAACTATCCATACATATCTCTGTCTAACTATTCATACATATCTCTGTCTAACTATTCATACATATCTCTGTCTAACTATCCATACATATCTCTGTCTAACTGTCCATACATATCTCTGTCTGACTATCCATACATATCTCTGTCTAACTATTCATACATATCTCTGTCTAACTATCCATACATATCTCTGTCTAACTATCCATACATATCTCTGTCTAACTGTCCATACATATCTCTGTCTGACTATCCATACATATCGCTGTCTAACTATCCATACATATCTCTGTCTAACTATTCATACATATCTCTGTCTAACTATCCATACATATCTCTGTCTAACTATTCATACATATCTCTGTCTGACTATCCATACATATCTCTGTCTAACTATCCATACATATCTCTGTCTAACTATCCATACATATCTCTGTCTAACTATCCATACATATCTCTGTCTGACTATCCATACATATCTCTGTCTAACTATTCATACATATCTCTGTCTGACTATCCATACATATCTCTGTCTAACTATCCATACATATCTCTGTCTAACTATCCATACATATCTCTGTCTAACTATCCATACATATCTCTGTCTAACTATTCATACATATCTCTGTCTAACTATCCATACATATCTCTGTCTGACTATCCATACATATCTCTGTCTAACTATCCATACATATCTCTGTCTAACTATCCATACATATCTCTGTCTAATTATCCATACATATCTCTGTCTGACTATCCATACATATCTCTGTCTAACTATCCATACATATCTCTGTCTAACTGTCCATACATATCTCTGTCTGACTATCCATACATATCTCTGTCTGACTATCCATACATATCTCTGTCTAACTGTTCATACATATCTCTGTCTAACTATCCATACATATCTCTGTCTGACTATCCATACATATCTCTGTCTAACTGTTCATACATATCTCTGTCTAACTATCCATACATATCTCTGTCTGACTATCCATACATATCTTTGTCTAACTGTCCATACAGATCTCTATCAAACTATCCGTACAGATCTCTGGCTAACTGTCCCCTGCGACCTACAAGGAATGTAATCGGTTCTGACGTCAATCTTGTGTCAAACCATGTCAGGCCATCCAACATCTTCTCCCCCTGTCTTCCACGATCTCTCCTTCCCTGAATTTTGCCTGTTGTCACCAAATGTTCTAAGCCTTCTCTTTGCAGGATTCTTATTTTTTTTATAAGGTTTCTTTGTGTGCAGGCCTGATTTAAAACCTTGTTTGTTTCTTCGCTGTCCATGGAATTTTCAGCATTCTTCTGTAAAACCACATTTCTGTAGAGAAGCTACCCCAGTAAATAAAAAGTCGCAGAAATCGGATGTGCTGGACTACTTGTATGCGCATAACTGGCACAATCGCTCTTAGGCTCAGATCACAGACAGATCACAAAGAGTGGTTTTACAAATGGTCGATATGTAGTATTCGAAGAAGAAACTACCTTGCATGTAGGAGAGACAGAGAGAGAGACGGAGATGTTGATTTTAATAATAATTTAGTTAACAAAAACTACAGACTTAGAGAGAAACAAAAACAGAATGGCAAAAAGCAAATGCAGTGACCTACCAGCAGGCACTGCAACACTACAACACCCAAAGATCAAGATGGAAGTAAAAAGACAGATGATAAAAAGTATTTTCCTACCAACACTTTGTTACCAATGCCAAACTTGGTCCCTGGCAGAAACACACCACAGAAAGCTCACCACATGTGAAATGAAATGCTTGAGGAAGGGGTCCCTGGCAGCAACACACCACAGAAAGCTCACCACATGTGAAATGAAATGCTTGAGGAAGGGGTCCCTGGCAGCAACACACCACAGAAAGCTCACCACATGTGAAATGAAATGCTTGAGGAAGGGGTCCCTGGCAGCAACACACCACAGAAAGCTCACCACATGTGAAATGAAATGCTTGAGGAAGGGGTCCCTGGCAGCAACACACCACAGAAAGCTCACCACATGTGAAATGAAATGCTTGAGGAAGGTGGTGGGGGCTACCAGGAAAGAAAGACTATGAAATGAGGATATTGGTAGCAGTGGGCATAACTTCATCTACTGAATACATTGAAAGACAATAAATGCAGTGGTTCAGACATTTAATGATAATGGAATACAACCAACCACCAATAACATCATACAATAAAAGAGATCAGGTACTAGAGCCAAGGGAAGACCAAGAAAAATATGGATAGACAACATCAAGATCACAATAAATAAACATGGATATAACACAAGTGTGACTTATTTGGCCCTGGAACACAAATTAAAGCTCCCACCCCTACGCTTAACAGCAAGAGTGGACAACCAATTCCATCCATCACTTGGGGAAAGACAATAGGCAAAAACTACAATACAGGTTAATAAATTAATTTGCCTGCATATATGTTACACTTAATGCTGTACAAAATAATATTAAAATAACAAACTATTGTTACTGCATGTAATACCGCTTTTTAGGACGCTGTAGGACAGGGAGGATGAGAACTTTAATGGCCGCATGGCTAGTGCAGTCACCATGAAACTATTCAGGTTACAATTTTTCTATTATGCACCTACAGAAAAAATTCATTGGCCTAACCATGGATAGAAGACGGGTGTCCCACATGAGAGCCGCACACTAATCCATTCATCCAGACACTCATTAAAATAATACATATTAATATTCTAATAAAGAACCTTACAGAACAAAACTATTTTTGGGAAGAAAACCATAAATAAACTTTGCTGGATTTAAGAAGGCTGTTAACAAGTTACATAGTGACAGCTTGTTGTGAATAATATGGGTATAATGGATTACAAATAATAAAATTTGTATTATCACTAACTTTTATATTATTTGCATATTGGCTACAGAGCACTGTATAATTGTGAATTCTGGTGTAGGTGAAAGTGTTGAAAGCATTTCATATACTCTGTTTCGCCTGTGTGTTGTCGGGGCTTGCAAGGGGAGCAAACAATAGTAACACCGACCTACAAGGCATGTCGTAAGAAGCGACAGAGGTAGGGCTCTAGGAAAGCTACCATAGTAAATAAAAAACATTGCAGAAATTGAATGTGCTGGCCTACTTGTAGGTGCATAACTGGCACAATGTACTTACTCTTAGGCTCAAATCACATACAAATCACAAAGAGTGGTTTAACAAGGGGTCGATATGGAGCGTTCAAAGAAGAAGATATACTCTGTTTAAGATATATATACACAGCATCTCCTGGAATGACAAAAGCAACAAAAACAATGCGTTAAAATATGTTGGGATTCGTAGCATTGTTAGCCTAATCTGTAAATGCCGTCCAAGATTGATAGATCACCCGAACCAGATGAATGATGGCACAATCCTCAAGGATATTCTATATAGGAAGCTGGCAAGAGCTGTAGGGCAGCTATTCCTTCATTGCAGAGATGTATGAAAGTATGACTTGAAGGTGCTAGACATACACACACAAGAATGGCAGGAGCTCACCTGAGAGATTTCCAACTCCGTAACCGGGAAACTGGTTACCAATGAATCGCTTGTAGGTGTAAACCATGAAACTCAGAGTCAAGCTGGTTGGTCGTACCAGAATTGCCCAGTATTGCATTTCTGTTCTGTGTAGGCACAAGGGAAGACCGCAGAAAACTCTGGACTAGAGGCAAAGTTCGTGGGAATATGGTGGGCGTATAATTCCTGGCAGGTCTAACTAAGCCAGATAGACTTATGGTGAAAGGCCAGACCAAAGGACAGAAAGCTGATGGTGCCCCATAAGGTGACAGCGCAAAACTCAACGCTGTTAAAGCATCCAAACATCTCACTGACAGCTAAACAACAGATGATCAACAGTATATTCCTGCCTATTTTGTGTTACCAGAGCCAAACATACACAATGACACAGTCATTGAAAAAGCCATAGCACAGTGGCAAAAAATAACTACATGTGAAAATGCGATGCATATGAAAAGTTACCAACACCAGAAAAGACAGTGTCATCAACATCAGCATAAGAAAGAAAGTTGACACAGAACTTTGCTTGAATTACATTGAGAAACAAAGAATGAAATAGTTTGGCCACTTAATAAGATTAGTTTAGTCGTCGGATCACCATCACTGCAAGTGGAAAAATTAGCCCATAAGTGCTCCGATCTCTCCCTCAGTATGTCCATCAGTGTGGCGACTAACGACACCAGTTCTTTGTTGGTTTACAATTCTTCTTTGTCTGCCAGCATAGCGTTCTTGTCGAGCTACACCACACCTAACTTTGAGTTCTTGCAGTCTGGTTAGTGTTGTAGATTCACCGCTATTACGTGAATCATGTACACGCCCTCTCTCCCTTAAGGAATTTATAATATCAGCCTGGTCCATTGCTCGCCCGCTTTGTACAGCAGCCATACCTGCAAGACTATCCGCACATTCATTCCCCCTTACACCTGCATGCCCTGGCACAAAATAAAACTGATCTTTGTCAGCTTAGACCTCCCCAGCGACTCCATCCAATGTCTCCTAGCCCATCCTGTTTCAATCTTCCTGAGCATACTCATTGAGTCACTGAGAAAACATGCATGGATAAAAGTCTGTGATTCTAGCCAAATCATCGCTTTGGTAACCGCCATGATTTCCATAGTGAGACTACTCGTTGTCACGGCAAAACCACCACTGTCTTCCTTCACAACATCTCCTCCGACCTGAGCAGTGAAAGCCCATGAGCTCCGCACATGTCGAATCACCGAACCATCCGTGTAAATGATTACATCCTGCTCAGATGCGTTCTCAGAAATCAATGCCTGAACTGCTGCCTCCACGACAAGTGGGTTGTCTTGTCTGCTTTCTTTATCAAGTTTGATGCATACAGAAAAATATGTATCTATTCCTGTTGGCACTGGTATCCATTCTTCACTGGGATCAATGTCTTCAAGTGTACACACCTGTTCAATACAGTCCTGGCATGACCCATCCAAGATTTTCCTCTTTTTAACCTATTTCCTTTTTTGTCTCTTTATTTCCATGTGCAGAGGATGTTGCGTGTCAGCATTGACTTGAAGGTATGCTTATGCACGGCTCATCAGTGTTCTATATTCCATAGTAGGATAGTCAAGTAGATAGCGCATCGCCCTGCATGACGTGTCTTTAGTGCACCCAAGTATAATGCGCATCGCCTCGTTCTGTATTCTTTCCAGTCGTTCTATCTGACTATGACTGAGAGTCAGGATCGCCAGTGCATACTCAAGCACAGAAAGGACCAGACCCTGGTATAAAAGACAAAGATGGCACTGCTCACAATTCACCGCAGCCATCACCCTCATCGCCGTCAAACCTTTCCTCGCCTTCATTATCACATGAGCTATGTGTTCCGTAAAAGCTAGACTACGATCAAAACGCAATCACAGGTATTTCATAGACTGAGATCGCTCCACCACCTCTGAACACAAAACCACAGATGGTGTTGGAGTGTTGACGATGCGGACTTAATAAGAATGCACCCAAACTCCACTGTATAAGTGTCTTTTACAACAGAACATCGGGAAAGAAGGTGAGAGGAAGACTATGAAAAAGATGGATAGGTGGCATAGCAGAATCCTTTCAATATGCAAAAATAATTATCACTTAAGCCACTAGAGCTGAGCAAGACAAAAACAGAAAACCATGCCACTGGGCAACAACTCGGTAACAGTGTGACGACAAAAGAAGAAAGATATATTCTTTTGTAGGTATGAGAGAAAGCTGGGCACTCACTGCAGACACAGAAAAGAGGATTCAGGCTTTTGAACAGAAGAGCTACATACGTTTGTTCCGAATTTGCTTCTTAGAACAGACAGAATGCAAGAGACAGAAAAAATATAATCCTAGACAAAGAGCCACTTTTTGCAGTTATGAAATGATGTAAGGTTGTCTGGTTCGAACATATAATAAAGCAGGACTCACTTTCAAAGATTATTCTACAGGGAACAGTTGAATGTGAAAAGAAATGAGGACAGAGAAAATCCTGGACTGACAACATCAAGAGTTAGTCAGGGCAGCCTTCACGCTCATTTGAAAAGTGACATCTATGAGGGACTTGCGACACACCTACGACACTAGCAGGTTATGATTCTTATTATTAATTGATTATTTCCCACTTATAGCTTTGCTTTTAACTTGTTCACTTTATCCCAAACTGTTTCTTCTAGTATGTCTGTTGTCAATAGTGTGTTTTGTATATTTACTGTGTGTATCTGTTCAAAATATATGATTTGCTATTAAATAAATTTCAAATGATTCTCTTGTTACTTATATTTTCAATGACTATATATTTACTTTCCCCTTGTGAAATAGTCAACATTCCTCTGCAAATCCTAATTCATTTTCAGTTTGGAATGTCTTCATTGCACTCTGGACATGTCCATAGGTGATCCGATCTCCTTCGCAATATATCCAACAGTGTCCAGCGACTGACAGAACCAGTTTGATGTTTATTGATAAACCTACTGGCATGATACTGGCCTACTCATATTCATATACTGATATACATGATATGATTATTACCTGCGCTGATGTAACTGTTCTTTTCTGCCCCCCAATCTTCAATCCCAGTTCTTGCAATTTAGTAGTTGACGTGGATTGGTTTAAATAAAAATCATAATTTTACGGCCACAGTCATATTGATAAGGTATTGATCTTTTGAGTTTCAGTTTGAATAATGAGTATAGGGGTATCAGTATGATCGTCAATGTTCCGATTATTATCTGAGTGAGACTAATGAGGAGTAGAGTAGAGTGCGGGGGTCTCTGTGTCCGGCTGAGTGGTTAAGCCCTTTGCCTTGTGAGTCGAAGGTCGTGGGTTCGAATCCGGACCGCGACGTTCTGTTCACGAGTGCAATTTTTCCAGAGACCCCTAGGATTGTTGCTGGAGCTACGGAGTTCGTACTTTGTGCAATACTCTCGGCAAGTGGCTTGCCATTTCTGCGGAGAGGGGCCGAGCCATATGGGGTAAAACCCGGTGCTATGATTATGAAGTCAATCAATCGGCTTTAAAACCCTTTAGAGTAGAGTGCGAGTGTCAGAGAAAGGGAACGGAGATAATTGCAGAGCTAAGTACCTGGTTTGCTAAGTTGATTATCAGTACAAAATAAATATATGAAAAGGTAACAATAACTGCTTTTACCTTTTCTATGTCGAGTCGCTATGACGGATAATGTGTAGAGCGTAGGAACTCGGACACAACTTGTGTCGTGTATCTTAGTTCTGTGTTGTCGTTGTCAAGCTAACCAGAACGAGGTCGGCTGCTAGCGCCCCCTCACCGAGTCATCTTGACATCCAATCTTGCGTGCCATCGCAGTGCAGTTTTCAGTTTTTGTTCCAGACCCAAGGATTGTTGCTGGAGCTACGGAGTTCGTGCTTTGTGCAGTACTCTCGGCAGGTAGCGTGCCGTTTCTGCGGTGAGGGACGTAGTCACATGGGGTAAAACCCGGTGCAATGAAGTCAATCCTTCAGCTTAAAACCCTTTAAACATGTCTATAGCGCATCAGATAACATTACCGACAAGAGCTTTGTCAACAGTTGTCAATGTTTACTCATTTACTGTCTTTGGCCTTGTTAAGTATAATGTGAAGGACATATGTCGACCTGCTTTTTTGTTCTTGGCGACTGGTATACTATCTTCCTGTTGGCTGCAATCTATACTTCAGCTGATATCATTACTCTCGTTTATCTGATAAAATAGTCATGACATGTAGCTGTTGACAATGTTAATGATCAGTTAGGTTACTTACAAAAAAGTGTAAGTTAATTACTATTTGTATTAAAAAAACTCGTTACATACTGCGAAATATGAAAGCTCAAAGTAACGTATATTGTAGTTTTACAACGCACACACAGAAACAAGGAAAACCGACGTTTCTACCAAAAGGTCTTTTTCAAGCAAAGAATACAAGACAGATTGGGATATAATTGATTGATACGATCATTCATCATTGCACTTTATTGAATAACCATGTGTGCTCCTATCACTTTCTTACACTGGAATATCTCAGCAGCAGTGTACAGCACTGGCGAGAGATCACAATGTAATTTTAAAGATGTTACATTTTTTTAGAATTCTGTTGAAATATTTTTAAAGAAATTTTTCCCGGGCAGCGGTTTTGCAGCTTAGTCTTATCAATTTTCAACTTTTAATAGTTCTTTTACATGCTCAACTTTAATACAGGACGTCCGTTTTGTCGTCCGTCTCCGATAGGACCAGGAACTCGATCTCACCTGCACTGAGATAAGCTATCTATGGAAAAATATCCCGATCGTTCCACGCGTCGAACGAACCGAGTACATTTGAAGCGAAAGGCGAACACCTAATCTTCGCCACCTCAGAGAACCCATTTCTTCGTTAATATCATCTATATCAGGGGCGGCTCGTCATTAAGGGCCAGTGGAGCCCGGCCCACCAATAATCGAAAAGGGGAATAACTTTCGGAATAGTAAATGCTAAAAAAAAACCTGATATTTCCGAAAATGTGTGTCTGGCCCCACCAAGAAAAATGACCACGAGCCGCCACTGATCTATATCCATTTTGAAAACATTGGCAATCAAGGTTCTTCGGGCATATAATGCAAAGAGAAGGTTTAGAACATCTGGTGACAGGTAAATTTCAGGGTAGGAGAGATCGTGGAAAGCAGAGAGAGAAGAGATGTTGGATGGCCTGACATTATGGTTCGACACAAGATCGACGTCAGAACTGATTACATGCACCAAGCAGAGAGAGATTGTGGAGAGACACGATCACCTACGGCAACAGCCATGACACTTGATTGATTGGTACCCTCTGAAATTAAAGTTTTATTACTATTTTGTGTGTTTTAGGTGGGCAGCTAAGCAATAGATGATCAACAGCATTTTTATACCTACTTTGTGTTACCAGAGCCAAACATGGACATTGACCAAAGCGCAGTCACAAAAAATAACTACATGTGAAATGCGTTACCTGTGAAAAGTTACCAACAACACAAGAAAAGACAGAATCACCCACATCAGCATAAGAAAGAAAGTTGGCACAAAACTGTGCTTGAATTACATAGATAAAGAAGGAAGTGGTTTGGTCACTTAATAAGAATGCATCCAAACTCCACAGTATACAGAGTCTTCTACAACAGAACATCGGGAAAGAAGGCAAGGGAAGACCACGGAAAAGATGGTTAGATGGCGTAGCAGAATCCTCTGAAAGAGCAAAATTAACAATCACACAAGCCACCAGAACAGCGCAAGATAAAAACAGAAAACCACGACACTGGGCAACGTGACGACAGCAGTGTGACGACAAAAGAAGAAGAAGGTGGGCGTTTTATTGTGCTGGCTTGCCACATCAATTATTTAACTTGTATAATTTGTGAGGGCCTATTGTCTGGAGACAGATGTTTTCCGTATTTCAATTGATAATATTCATTTCGATCTCTGATGGTGTATTGTATGGTATTATTGTGCATTTCGATCTCTGATGGTGTATTGTATGGTATTATTGTGCATTTCGATCTCTGATGGTGTATTGTATGGTATTATTGTGCATTTCGATCTCTGATGGCGTATTGTATGGTATTATTGTGCATTTCGATCTCTGATGGTGTATTGTATGGTATTATTGTGCATTTCGATCTCTGATGGTGTATTGTATGGTATTATTGTGCATTTCGATCTCTGATGGTGTATTGTATGGTATTATTGTGCATTTCGATCTCTGATGGTGTATTGTATGGTATTATTTTGCATTTCGATCTCTGATGGTGTATTGTATGGTATTATTGTTCATTTCGATCTCTGATGGTGTATTGTATGGTATTATTGTTCATTTCGATCTCTGATGGTGTATTGTATGGTATTATTGGGTTGGCGAGTTCAAATCTTTATGTTAGTTCTTTTCTTGGCTGCACTAGTCCAGATAGTTTGGAATATCATTATTGCACTCCGGGTGTGTCCATAGATGGGCCTATTTTCACTTCAGTTATCAGATGACTATCAACATAGTACTCCGGACATGTCCATAGGTGCTCCGACCCCCCACCCCCATAAATCCAGCAGCGTCCAGCGGCCCAACGCGCAGGTTCGATGGTGATCAATCAATCTCTTTGCATATTTGGTATGTCGTTCTTTTCGGGCTGTACCAATACTGATAGACATCTCTCTCAGTCTGATCAGCGAGTGGAACTCACAACCCTGAAACTCTTCTGTTCGAAACGACTCTCTCATTGCGTTAAGAATGTCATTTCGGTCCATTTCAGCTCCCTAGTATATCATAGCCATGCCAGCCAATATATCAGATCACTCATTACTCCTGACTCCTGCGTGCCCGGGAACAAAAATGAAGGTTATTTCTCTGATCCCTATCTGTACCAGTACCTCCAACCAGTTTCGTATCACCATTCCTGTTTCAATTTTACGAATCATACTCATGGAGTCACTGAGTATAAAAACATGAGAGAAGTTATGAGATGCCAACCACGCCACTGCCTCTGTAACCACCCATACCTCCATTGCAATTGCGTGCGATAACTTTTCTAAAAGGGGACTAGGTTAAGAAACAAGGCAATTTAGCAAGGATACTTTTACCGTTCACAGATTACCTCTTTCGAGAGAGCTTTGCAATGTCCATAGTTTCGTCTAACATTATTGCTAGACAAAAAATGCATTATTAAGTACGACTTAACCTCATACAGAATGACATCATCAACACATTCAATGATGTAGTTTTGAATTATGTTGGAGGTTTCTTTAAACCCATTCAATGATGTAGTTTTGAATTATGTTAGAGGTTTCTTTAAACCCATTCAATGATGTAGTTTTGAATTATGTTGGAGGTTTCTTTAAACCCACTCAATGATGTAGTTTTGAATTATGTTGGAGGTTTCTTTAAACCCACTCAATGATGTAGTTTTGAATTATGTTGGAGGTTCCTTTAAACCCATTCAATGATATAGTTTTGAATTATGTTGGAGGTTTCTTTAAACCCACTCAATGATGTAGTTTTGAATTATGTTGGAGGTTTCTTTAAACCCACTCAATGATGTAGTTTTGAATTATGTTGGAGGTTTCTTTAAACCCACTCAATGATGTAGTTTTGAATTATGTTGGAGGTTTCTTTAAACCCACTCAATGATGTAGTTTTGAATTATGTTGGAGGTTTCTTTAAACCCACTCAATGATGTAGTTTTGAATTATGTTGGAGGTTCCTTTACATAATATCGTTGCAGTAGTGCGACGCAAATTTTGAGAAATATTAATGCTGTTTAATCAGTATTTTTATTTTATGCTTTTAATTAGATGAAATTTATTAAATGGACATTTAATTCAAATTAGAATAACTGTAATGTCTTCACGCTTGGGGAACAAGCTGGTCCTACTAGTCTAGAGGGCGTCACGCCACTGCAATCCATTGTCAAGCTACGTGTAGTTGTCGCGTAGGCCCAAAGTTCTTGCAAGTGAGCCCCGCTGGCCTTTCTTATTATTTTTCCCCCTGAGCGTGCTAAAAAAGCCCACGCACAGCACTGTTGGTGAATGACGTAACCATCGGTGTAAATAACTACACCTGTTTCATGACGTTGTGATTCAAAGGAGGCATCAACTTCCGTGTTTAATTAGTGATGGATTATTTCGTTCACAGTTTTTATTAATGTATGTAATGACTGTAAAAGCAGTCTGAAATTGGGGTGGCACAACAATCCATTCCTCTCGTGGTTCAATTCCGGACGGTTCACATATTTTCCGATGGGTACCTTCCGCCTGACTTAGCCATGATCTGCCTCTCCTGAGTCTACATCCTGTCTCCTGAGTTCTTCATGAAGGGGATGGCCCTTGTTTGAATTGATTTTTAGATAAGACCGAACCCTCCAAGTTTCAATTGTGTAAGCAATAGCTGGGAGGTCCAGAAGGAATCTCATTATCACTCCTGGTGTATCACAGAATGATGTGCATAGCCTCATTCTGAATTCTTCCAAGTCTCACTGTTTGCGTAGGAATAATCGTTAAGATAGCCAGATAATTGTTCCTATCTTCTTCACAGTGTCACTAACAGCGTCCAGCGACTAACCCTACCAGTTCGATGTCAATTAAAGATAGCCAGATAATTGTTCCTATCTTCTTCACAGTGTCGCTAACAGCGTCCAGCGACTAACCAACCAGTTTGATGTCAATTAAAGATAGCCAGATAATTGTTCCTATCTTCTTCACAGTGTCGCTAACAGCGTCCAGCGACTAACCAACCAGTTCAATGTCAATTAAAGATAGCCAGATAATTGTTCCTATCTTCTTCACAGTGTCGCTAACAGCGTCCAGCGACTAACCAACCAGTTCAATGTCAATTAAAGATAGCCAGATAATTGTTCCTATCTTCTTCACAGTGTCGCTAACAGCGTCCAGCGACTAACCAACCAGTTCAATGTCAATTAAAGATAGCCAGATAATTGTTCATATCTTCTTCACAGTGTCGCTAACAGCGTCCAGCGACTAACCCTACCAGTTCGATGTCAATTAAAGATAGCCAGATAATTGTTCCTATCTTCTTCACAGTGTCGCTAACAGCGTCCAGCGACTAACCAACCAGTTCAATGTCAATTAAAGATAGCCAGATAATTGTTCCTATCTTCTTCACAGTGTCGCTAACAGCGTCCAGCGACTAACCCTACCAGTTCGATGTCAATTAAAGATAGCCAGATAATTGTTCCTATCTTCTTCACAGTGTCGCTAACAGCATCCAGCGACTAACCTACCAGTTCAATGTCAATTAAAGATAGCCAGATAATTGTTCCTATCTTCTTCACAGTGTCGCTAACAGCGTCCAGCGACTAACCCTACCAGTTCAATGTCAATTAAAGAGTCTACGCATATACCTGTTGTGTTGAATTTGTCTGGCCACTCCAATCTTCAATCAAACTTCTTACAATTGAGCAGTTGGCCATGATTCGTTTAGATTAAAATCCTCTTTGATGCCACACTCTATGAGGACGTTCAGAATGTCAGCACTGTATACTGGCTGACAACCCTCCCCCTCTCCCCGACATGGTGACAGGGCCAGCCAGTCTGTCTGCTTTGTCATTACCATCAACCCCCATGTGCCCCGGAACGAAGATGAATTGTAATTCTACGAATTGTTGATGTTTGTAGTGATTCAGTCCATTGTCTGCGCACCGAAGCAGTCTCGATCTTCTGGATTATACTCAATGGATCACTCAAAATACACTCAAGACTGTAGTTTTATGACTCATGCGAGAGTAGTGCCGTACTCACCGCCAGTATTTCCATTGTCCCGCTACTTGTTATAATACTAAATGCACCATTGGCTTGTTCGGTCCCGCTACTTGTTATAATACTAAATGCACCATTAGCTTGTTCGGTCCCGCTACTTGTTATAATACTAAATGCACCATTAGCTTGTTCGGTCCCGCTACTTGTTATAATACTAAATGCACCATTAGCTTGTTCGGTCCCGCTACTTGTTATAATACTAAATGCACCATTAGCTTGTTCGGTCCCGCTACTAGTTATAATACTAAATGCACCATTAGCTTGTTCGGTCCCGCTACTTGTTATAATACTAAATGCACCATTAGCTTGTTCGGTCCCGCTACTTGTTATAATACTAAATGCACCATTAGCTTGTGTGATCTTTCTGTCGTATTAGCTTTCGGAGAAGGCCCATTCGGACATTTTGTGAACAATTACCGGTCCATCCGTGTAGATCCCAACGTCACCCTCATTACAATTTTCATTAATGATGGCATTAGTGTCTGTATCCACCGCCACATTCCTTTCTCTGCAAGATTTTAAAGAAATTATGTTGTAATATTTTTTAAATATTCACAAAACAGATGAGACTGCAGTAAAACTATTTGATTGGCAAACACGTAATCACAAAGTACTGTAGTTTTACAAATTACACAAACAATGACAAAATACAGCAACGTTTCGACCAACAAGGCCTTTATCAAGCAAACGAACAACAGGAGTGACAAATTTTAAAAATGATTCTCCTTTATACTTCTTCCCATCCCCGGGTTTGTCGTGACTCTTTGCCATTCTCGCAGCTCTTGCGCCTTCGTCGCCTTTGTAGCGAGGACGATGATTTTCTTGAGAGAGCTCGCGAGATGCTTGATTTCTTTCGCAGGCGCCTATACCCGAGAGGGTGCTTGTCTGGGCTATGCATCGAGTTCAGAAAATCACTCGCCAGCAGGCCCTCACCAGCCAGCATAGGACCACTAACTCTGAGAGAGTAAAACTAATCTTAACTTTCCACCCCCATAGTTCACTGATGAAAAGGTTTTATTCCGTCATCTGTCTATCCTTAAGTCAGATCCTGAGACCGTTCTGTCTTCCCCAACTATCCTTTGGTGGCTTACAGACGGGACAGAAATCTTAAGGATATGTTGGTACACAGTCGCCTTAAGTCCAATATCCAGACTCATTTTGGCACTGTTCAGTGTGGCCGTCGGCGTTGCAACACGTGTGCTTATGTGATACAGACGCGTACTGTATCTTTTACTTTAGCCACGTTTCTTATTGACGATGGTTTCACATGCGAGTCCCTTAATCTTATCTATGCCATTATCTGTAAGCGGTGCAACAAGGCTTATATCGGCGAGACAGGCAAGAGGCTCAGTGACCGATTCGCCCAACACTTGCGCGACATACGCCAATGCTCTGTGACCCCTGTAGCCACCTATTTCAATGATACTGGCCATTTAGGAGCTCACGATGTCCAGGTCACAGCCATCCGATCGTGTTCCTCGGATGATCGCAGTCGATTTGCTCTGGAGAATCGGTTGATTTCTTTGTATGGTACCTTGCGACCACGTGGGCTCAACGTATTACATTCCTATGCTTCTTAGTACTTTCTCTTCCCATGCCTTGTAATCTATATGGGTATATGTTGCATGTATTCAAGTTATATATTTACTAGATTTTTCATTGTTTCTCTTTCGTTCTATTTCTAGTTTTTATGTGTGTTTTTGTGTTACATTTATTTCGTTGTTCGTTTTTATTCCCAGATTTTCGTTTTTATTTCCAGATTTTCATTAGAAACGTTTGTTTTTGGTCGTCCATTTGTTTTTTAAAATTTGTCTCTCCTGTTGTTCGTTTGCTTGATAAAGGCCTTGTTGGTCGAAACGTTGCTGTATTTTGTCATTGTTTTTGTAATTTGTAAAACTACAGTACTTTGTGATTAGGTATTTTGCCAATATTTTTTAACGAATTTTGCCCGGGCAGCGGTTTTGCAAACTAGTCTTATCGATTTTCAACTGCCAATAATACTGCCTCCTGTATGTCCTCCCTAGAAAGGAATGCTGGCCCATTTTAAAAAAAAATGCTTACAAAATTTTTTCCCAATGTTCTTCTTCTTCTTCGATCGTTCTAGGCCTGTTTTAATCATTCTCATTGTGATATATAAACAGCCACACATCAGAACGTGATGTACGTGCACCAGCCTTCAGCACCTATTGGAGCCCAGTTGCTTATCCTTCGGTGGGGTGTTCGTTTTCAGCCAGCTTTTGATTTACTAGGGTGAGCTTTCCTTAGGATTCGATCAGCTTTGCCGTATTTTTGGGCTTTGTGATCTACGCCGGGACAGTGAGTTACGCTGTTTATGCCCGTTCTGACTGAGAAATATTTCTCGGGGCTTGTAAGCTTATCCTCTGACGGCGTCTTACTCGTATAAGACACCGTGTAAAGTATCGGCCTTCGCCAATGTTCAGACCCGAACTTCCTGTTTGATCCGTACATTGTCGGCCTTGCTTTACCGTACATTTTTAGTTTGATCCGGGGAAGGAACATTCTCAGCCTCTTCTAGACGCGTATTGGTACGTGGCAATTTGCAATTAACCTCGAAAGCACTGGCATGGGGCCGAGTACAAACAATGTAGAGGGTCGTTTCAGTCGGCACTATCAGCGTAACTGAGGATTTTGCGCTCGCCGCCATCACCCGCCCCAGTTATTCCGGGGATGTTAGTTACGACTGCAATCGAACCTTGCCCGGTTGCCCCAAGGCTGGCAGTTCCGTTAGGCATCACCAACCTCAGTTCTTCCGGGGTGTTAATTTTAATCGCACAGTACCTTGCACGGTTTTCCCAGGGCGGGTAGTTTCGTTATGCACTAAACGCAACTTGTTCTTTTGCGCTCGGCAAACCTTGCCCAGTACATGTATCTGCACCGGGCTACCAATGCGGGGTCAGCTGCAATCTTCTCTCGCACCAACACGAGGGTAGACTTTTATTCGTTACGGTCCTGTCTTATTTATTTTTGCCGACGGGCTGGCAATGTTTGCCCCCCTCCTCAGGGCTTCGAGCTTCTCCCTACGTGGGCATACGTTTGGTCACTGGATGCACCTCTCATCCATGTCTGAGACGTTTCGTTGCTGTTCCTTTGCGTTCAGGGACTTGGGCAATATCTTGTTGGACATCGGTCAGGAGATTTGTGCATTTTCTTTGTATGTATCTTTATCGTGTTTCCGTACTTGCACTGCTACCCCTACCAGTAGTTTTCTCTCCCCGATCCCTGCCCCTCTTAGCCAGACCGGAACCATAGTCTGTTTCCAGGGTCACCGAGTGGAGGTTGGGGGCAGGGTCTTGGTTAGCGCGCCCCTCGCTAACCCTGGCTCATGTTACCACCATGACCTCATGAGCCTTTGACCCCTTCCCAATGTTCTAAATTATATCAGGGATCCTCGCAGTTGCTACGGAGTTCGTGCACTGTCGTTGAGATCTTCCTGTGGAAGAAAGAGATTGGCCTTGCATGGTTACTCACCGAAGCGCAATGATGATGTTCCTATCAACTCCTATCAATCAATAAATCAATCGTATATATTACCAGAGAACTTCACTAACAAAAGTTTTGTGTATATACATATTACCCGGATCGAGAACTTCACTAAAGTTAGTTTTGTTTACCCCGAGAATTTCACATACCTGTTTACCATTCGCGTTTCCATTTGATAATAATTTTGTTTCGCATAATTCCAAACTTTCCAATAATTTTTTTATTTCCCATTTACCTACACGATCATCCAAGCGTACATACAATTGAACAATTCAAAACTCGACAAGCTATATATCTACGGATCAATTAATAAGTAACATACATTGCCTTGACCGTGACCTATTTAGTGCCTACTTAATAAATAAGTCAAACACCACGCGAAATTTAACACTTCTTCTGCCCGGCTGCTAGAATTCACATCTATGCTAAAATGAAAAGCAATAGACCAAAACATGTGGCTATCTGTGGAGCAGGTCCGGTAAGTACTATTCTTAAACCCAATTTCAACGTGTTGCCACAATTTAATAGCGATATTTCTGTTTATTTTAAGACTATATTAAAATAATAATAAAACAGGGGGGAGTTTATCAAGTTAAATAGTTTCTCATTGTAAAGTCATAGTTAAATGTATCGCGCCCACTGCCGTGTCCGTCTGTGTGTTTCGCGCGTATATTGTATATACAGTGTAAAGTTTACATTGATTTTGCGCTGCGTAGTTCACCACCAAAACGTTGTATATTTCGGAGAGTTGTATGTCGGTACACGTATATCTTGCGACGTCATTGTGTTTCTTTGGTCAAATCCAAGAAAAGGGGTTCGAAAAATTACTTCAATATGTTTTTATTCTATTTGTATAGATAAACAGATATTTCGTCATGTAACTTGAACATATTCTGTAAACATCCTGCTGGGTTTTTAAAAAAAGGACGCTTTAGGGAAACCTTGAAATGATCTTTACTGAATGCTAGATATGCGTGAATTCATTATCAATGACGCTGCAAAACGAATACTCCAGTTCTATATTAAACAAATTCTGTCAAATACTTATGTGTGGCAGCGAATTCATGGACAATAAACAAGCAATCAACAAGATCGCTGGAAGCCACAATGTGGTTTTACAAAAGAATGCTGAAAATGTTATGGACAGCTAAGAAAACAATTGATGAAGTTTTAAAACAGGTCTACACACAAAGAAACCGTATCAAAAGATAAGAATCAGACAATCAAGGTTCTTTGGGCATAAAATGCGAAGATAAGGTTTAGAACACTTGGCGACAACAGGTAAAATCGAGGGAAGGAGAGATAGTGGAAGACAGAAGGAGAAGATATTGGATGGTCTGACATCGTGGTTCGACAAAAAATCAACGTCAGAATTGATTAATTGCACCAAGAAGAAAGAGGGAGTTGTGGAGAAACATGATCGCCTACGCCGGCAGGCATGACACTTGATTGCGACAATGACATTCCCTGTAGTTGTGTAGTGACGCAAGGTACAACTACTTTTTTTTTTTTAAAACCGATCCAGAAGAACTAGAGCTTTCAGCTCTTCGGCTCGGTGCCATGGACATCGTAGCCCTTCTGTTCGGTGCCACAAACATCATACATCTGGAGAACCTGTAGCTTTTCTGCCAGCCCGCGGAATTGAACCGCACTCACAGGGGCTTGTCACCCGTCGTCCAACACACTACGAACACGCTGGGCAGAGGTGCCGTACAACTACTTAGCAACAGAGATCCTACAATATAGTTCTTCCGTTCCCCTTGACTGCCCACACGTTATAATCATTGTGTACACAATGAGCAGCACTGGAGACAAAAGTGACCCTGTGGAAGTTCAGTGACCAGGATCCTTCTCTGATAGGTCAGTTTGTAGTGAACATCAGATCACAAGGTTGTTCTAGACAAACACGTAAAAACAAAGTACTACAGTTTTACAAAATATATAAACAGTGACGATAAACAGCAACGTTTCGACCAAAAGGTCTTTATGTATTTTGTAAAACTGTAGATTGTTTTACGTGTTTAGCTATTTTCCAAGTTTTACTGCAGTCTCCACCCTTTTTCGGTTGTTCTAGACCAGCGTTTCCCAAAGTTGGCGGACGCACCCCCACCTGTGGCGCTGAAGCCTTTCAGGGGGCGATGGTGGCTCAGAAGCATTTGGAGATAGCTTTTTTCGTGATTTTGTGATTGAATAATCATTAAAAATTTGAATTCTGCATTTTAATTCATCTTATGCCCATCTTACACGATCCATTTTAAAATTATTTTTCTATTTCATGTATATAATCATTTGAAAATTGACCATGTGTGACAGAACTATATATCAATTTTCTATGTCAAAGTGAAAATAGAGCATGTATATATGAAGGAGGGGGGCGTTGGAAAACTGTTATACCAGGGAGGGACGTTACAAAGTTTATGTCTTGCAAAGTGGACGATGGGCCGAATAAGTTTGGGAATCTATGTTCTAGACGCATTGCTAAATAGTAACCTACTTGGTTCACTAGGCTAAATAGTAACCTACTTGGTTCACTAGGCTAAATAGTAACCTACTTGGTTCACTAGGCTAAATAGTAACCTACTTGGTTCACTAGGTTAAATAGTAACCTACTTGGTTCACTAGGCTAAATAGTAACCTACTTGGTTCACTAGGCTAAATAGTAACCTACTTGGTTCACTAGGCTAAATAGTAACCTACTTGGTTCACTAGGCTAAATAGTAACCTACTTGGTTCACTAGGCTAAATAGTAACCTACTTGGTTCACTAGGCTAAATAGTAACCTACTTGGTTCACTAGGTTAAATAGTAACCTACTTGGTTCACTAGGCTAAATAGTAACCTACTTGGTTCACTAGGTTAAATAGTAAGATGCTCGGCTCATCATCCTCATCAAATAGCTTGTTCGTAACAAAACTTAGATACCTTAACAGTCCTTCGAATTTTTCTTCTCCCCCTCTCTCTTTCTTTCTCTCTCTCTCTCTCTCTCTCTCTCTCTCTCTCTCTCTCTCATAGACCAGCTGTTCCACCTCTGCAGCTGTCATTCTCAAATCATCAGTCACATCATGAACCCATCTTCTCCTTGGGCTTTCTTTTCTCCTCTTTGACCGGATGCCTCCTTCTATAATTCCTTCTCCAACACTTCGTGTCTCTTTATATATCCAAAATACTTCAATTTTCTTATTTGTAGCATCAGCCAGTTTTCTTTGATTTTGAGTTCTTTATGGATAGATGTATTTGTTCTGTTCCCTGTACATGATGTACGGATGACTCTACTGTAACACTTGTATTCAAAAGCACACACATGCTATTCCACTTCCTTGTTAAATGTCCATGTTTTACTTCCATACGTTGCCACTGGGAATGTGCATGCTCTTAGTATTTTGTTCTGTATTTTCCTATCAGTTCTAGATGAGAAAATTGAATAAGTATACGTAATTAGGGTCTCTAGAACTAAGTATCAGTTCTAGATTAGAAAATTGAATAAGTATACGTAATTAGGGTCTCTAGAACTAAGCTATATACGTAATTAGGGTCTCTAGAACTAAGCTATATACGTAATTAGGGTCTCTAGAACTAAGCTATATACGTAATTAGGGTCTCTAGAACTAAGTATCAGTTCTAGATGAGAAAATTGAATAAGTATACGTAATTAGGGTCTCTAGAACTAAGTATCAGTTCTAGATGAGAAAATTGAATAAGTATACGTAATTAGGGTCTCTAGAACTAAGTATCAGTTCTAGATGAGAAAATTGAATAAGTATACGTAATTAGGGTCTCTAGAACTAAGTATCAGTTCTAGATGAGAAAATTGAATAAGTATACGTAATTAGGGTCTCTAGAACTAAGTATCAGTTCTAGATGAGAAAATTGAATAAGTATACGTAATTAGGGTCTCTAGAACTAAGTATCAGTTCTAGATGAGAAAATTGAATAAGTATACGTAATTAGGGTCTCTAGAACTAAGTATCAGTTCTAGATGAGAAAATTGAATAAGTATACGTAATTAGGGTCTCTAGAACTAAGTATCAGTTCTAGATGAGAAAATTGAATAAGTATACGTAATTAGGGTCTCTAGAACTAAGCTATATACGTAATTAGGGTCTCTAGAACTAAGCTATATACGTAATTAGGGTCTCTAGAACTAAGCTATATACGTAATTAGGGTCTCTAGAACTAAGTATCAGTTCTAGATGAGAAAATTGAATAAGTATACGTAATTAGGGTCTCTAGAACTAAGTATCAGTTCTAGATGAGAAAATTGAATAAGTATACGTAATTAGGGTCTCTAGAACTAAGTATCAGTTCTAGATGAGAAAATTGAATAAGTATACGTAATTAGGGTCTCTAGAACTAAGTATCAGTTCTAGATGAGAAAATTGAATAAGTATACGTAATTAGGGTCTCTAGAACTAAGTATCAGTTCTAGATGAGAAAATTGAATAAGTATACGTAATTAGGGTCTCTAGAACTAAGTATCAGTTCTAGATGAGAAAATTGAATAAGTATACGTAATTAAGGTCTCTAGAACTAAGCTATATACGTAATTAGGGTCTCTAGAACTAAGCTATATACGTAATTAGGGTCTCTAGAACTAAGCTATATACGTAATTAGGGTCTCTAGAACTAAGTATCAGTTCTAGATGAGAAAATTGAATAAGTATACGTAATTAGGGTCTCTAGAACTAAGTATCAGTTCTAGATGAGAAAATTGAATAAGTATACGTAATTAGGGTCTCTAGAACTAAGTATCAGTTCTAGATGAGAAAATTGAATAAGTATACGTAATTAGGGTCTCTAGAACTAAGTATCAGTTCTAGATGAGAAAATTGAATAAGTATACGTAATTAGGGTCTCTAGAACTAAGTATCAGTTCTAGATGAGAAAATTGAATAAGTATACGTAATTAGGGTCTCTAGAACTAAGTATCAGTTCTAGATGAGAAAATTGAATAAGTATACGTAATTAGGGTCTCTAGAACTAAGTATCAGTTCTAGATGAGAAAATTGAATAAGTATACGTAATTAGGGTCTCTAGAACTAAGTATCAGTTCTAGATGAGAAAATTGAATAAGTATACGTAATTAGGGTCTCTAGAACTAAGTATCAGTTCTAGATGAGAAAATTGAATAAGTATACGTAATTAGGGTCTCTAGAACTAAGTATCAGTTCTAGATGAGAAAATTGAATAAGTATACGTAATTAGGGTCTCTAGAACTAAGTATCAGTTCTAGATGAGAAAATTGAATAAGTATACGTAATTAGGGTCTCTAGAACTAAGTATCAGTTCTAGATGAGAAAATTGAATAAGTATACGTAATTAAGGTCTCTAGAACTAAGTATCAGTTCTAGATGAGAAAATTGAATAAGTATACGTAATTAGGGTCTCTAGAACTAAGCTATATACGTAATTAGGGTCTCTAGAACTAAGCTATATACGTAATTAGGGTCTCTAGAACTAAGTATCAGTTCTAGATGAGAAAATTGAATAAGTATACGTAATTAGGGTCTCTAGAACTAAGTATCAGTTCTAGATGAGAAAATTGAATAAGTATACGTAATTAAGGTCTCTAGAACTAAGTATCAGTTCTAGATGAGAAAATTGAATACGTAATTAAGGTCTCTAGAACTAAGTATCAGTTCTAGATGAGAAAATTGAATAAGTATACGTAATTAGGGTCTCTAGAACTAAGTATCAGTTCTAGATGAGAAAATTGAATAAATAATTAAGGTCTCTAGAACTAAGTATCAGTTCTAGATGAGAAAATTGAATAAGTATACGTAATTAGGGTCTCTAGAACTAAGTATCAGTTCTAGATGAGAAAATTGAATAAATAATTAGGGTCTCTAGAACTAAGTATCAGTTCTAGATGAGAAAATTGAATAAATAATTAGGGTCTCTAGAACTAAGTATCAGTTCTAGATGAGAAAATTGAATAAGTAATTAGGGTCTCTAGAACTAAGTATCAGTTCTAGATGAGAAAATTGAATACATAATTAAGGTCTCTAGAACTAAGTATCAGTTCTAGATGAGAAAATTGAATAAATAATTAGGGTCTCTAGAACTAAGTATCAGTTCTAGATGAGAAAATTGAATAAATAATTAGGGTCTCTAGAACTAAGTATCAGTTCTAGATGAGAAAATTGAATAAATAATTAGGGTCTCTAGAACTAAGTATCAGTTCTAGATGAGAAAATTGAATAAATAATTAGGGTCTCTAGAACTAAGTATCAGTTCTAGATGAGAAAATTGAATAAATAATTAGGGTCTCTAGAACTAAGTATCAGTTCTAGATGAGAAAATTGAATAAATAATTAGGGTCTCTAGAACTAAGCTATATACGTAATTAGGGTCTCTAGAACTAAGCTATATACGTAATTAGGGTCTCTAGAACTAAGTATCAGTTCTAGATGAGAAAATTGAATAAGTATACGTAATTAAGGTCTCTAGAACTAAGTATCAGTTCTAGATGAGAAAATTGAATAAGTATACGTAATTAGGGTCTCTAGAACTAAGTATCAGTTCTAGATGAGAAAATTGAATAAGTATACGTAATTAGGGTCTCTAGAACTAAGCTATATACGTAATTAAGGTCTCTAGAACTAAGCTATATACGTAATTAGGGTCTCTAGAACTAAGTATCAGTTCTAGATGAGAAAATTGAATAAGTATACGTAATTAGGGTCTCTAGAACTAAGTATCAGTTCTAGATGAGAAAATTGAATAAGTATACGTAATTAAGGTCTCTAGAACTAAGTATCAGTTCTAGATGAGAAAATTGAATAAGTATACGTAATTAGGGTCTCTAGAACTAAGTATCAGTTCTAGATGAGAAAATTGAATAAGTATACGTAATTAGGGTCTCTAGAACTAAGCTATATACGTAATTAAGGTCTCTAGAACTAAGCTATATACGTAATTAGGGTCTCTAGAACTAAGTATCAGTTCTAGATGAGAAAATTGAATAAGTATACGTAATTAGGGTCTCTAGAACTAAGTATCAGTTCTAGATGAGAAAATTGAATAAGTAATTAAGGTCTCTAGAACTAAGTATCAGTTCTAGATGAGAAAATTGAATACATAATTAAGGTCTCTAGAACTAAGTATCAGTTCTAGATGAGAAAATTGAATACATAATTAAGGTCTCTAGAACTAAGTATCAGTTCTAGATGAGAAAATTGAATAAGTATACGTAATTAAGGTCTCTAGAACTAAGTATCAGTTCTAGATGAGAAAATTGAATAAGTATACATAATTAAGGTCTCTAGAACTAAGTATCAGTTCTAGATGAGAAAATTGAATAAATAATTAAGGTCTCTAGAACTAAGTATCAGTTCTAGATGAGAAAATTGAATAAATAATTAAGGTCTCTAGAACTAAGTATCAGTTCTAGATGAGAAAATTGAATAAATAATTAAGGTCTCTAGAACTAAGTATCAGTTCTAGATGAGAAAATTGAATACATAATTAAGGTCTCTAGAACTAAGTATCAGTTCTAGATGAGAAAATTGAATAAGTATACGTAATTAGGGTCTCTAGAACTAAGTATCAGTTCTAGATGAGAAAATTGAATAAGTATACGTAATTAGGGTCTCTAGAACTAAGCTATATACGTAATTAAGGTCTCTAGAACTAAGCTATATACGTAATTAGGGTCTCTAGAACTAAGTATCAGTTCTAGATGAGAAAATTGAATAAGTATACGTAATTAGGGTCTCTAGAACTAAGTATCAGTTCTAGATGAGAAAATTGAATAAGTAATTAAGGTCTCTAGAACTAAGTATCAGTTCTAGATGAGAAAATTGAATACATAATTAAGGTCTCTAGAACTAAGTATCAGTTCTAGATGAGAAAATTGAATAAGTATACGTAATTAAGGTCTCTAGAACTAAGTATCAGTTCTAGATGAGAAAATTGAATAAGTATACATAATTAAGGTCTCTAGAACTAAGTATCAGTTCTAGATGAGAAAATTGAATAAATAATTAAGGTCTCTAGAACTAAGTATCAGTTCTAGATGAGAAAATTGAATAAATAATTAAGGTCTCTAGAACTAAGTATCAGTTCTAGATGAGAAAATTGAATAAATAATTAAGGTCTCTAGAACTAAGTATCAGTTCTAGATGAGAAAATTGAATAAATAATTAAGGTCTCTAGAACTAAGTATCAGTTCTAGATGAGAAATAAGTCTGAATCACATGAAATGAATAAAATGGTCTCTAGAACTAAGTATCAGTTCTAGATGAGAAAATTGAATACATAATTAAGGTCTCTAGAACTAAGTATCAGTTCTAGATGAGAAAATTGAATAAATAATTAAGGTCTCTAGAACTAAGTATCAGTTCTAGATGAGAAAATTGAATAAATAATTAAGGTCTCTAGAACTAAGTATCAGTTCTAGATGAGAAAATTGAATAAATAATTAAGGTCTCTAGAACTAAGTTGTGAAATCGTTTCCATGCATTCCGAAAGGTTGTGGGTTCATATATGGATCGCATCGTTCTTTTCAATGGTGCATCTTTTTCCAGAGATCCATAGGATTGTTGGTGGAGCTATGGAGTTCGTGCTGCGGGCAAAACGCTCGGCAGCTGGTGTACCATTGCTACAGAGAGGGACCGATTTATTTGGAGTAAAACCCGGTGCAGTGGAGTTAATCCTTCGTCTTTAGATCCTCTAGTGTATGAAATGTTTGCTTCTGACGGTCTCTGTAGAACCACGATGATTGGCAACCATCATCAACAAGGATGACATCTTAAGACTCGAGTAATTTATGTTATGTTACGTTATGCGATCGACGTCATGGCACATTTGGCATTCCCATTCGTGCTCTGTCCTCCGTTGCAGGTCCAAAGTCCATTTGCTCACAGTACCCATGAGAAGTTGATTACTATATTTCTCTCTCTACCACGAAGACGACACTGTCTGGCATGTCCAAACTTAACGCCCAACTCTCGAACTCGTTCCAGTGTCTGAGACCCGTCCATGTCACATAATTGAGAGCGTACCGTATTGATGATATTGGCTCTGTCCATGCTTCTGCCCACTTGAGTCGGGCACTGTTTGCAAGAGAGTCAGCACGCTCGTTACCCGCACTCCAGCATGTCCAGGCGTGTACAGCCAAGTCATTTTCTTGAGATGTGATCTCCGAATGATGTCCACCCATTCCACACGCATACTTCCAGATTCAATCAGTTGAAGCATATTCATCGAGTCTGATATGATGATCGTATGGGTAACCTGTTGCTCAGCCACCCATGACAGAGCCCTGGAGGCAGCGGTGATCTCCATAGTCATGCTCGATGTCGTTGTCTCAAAAGCCCGCAGTCCTCATGAAGTGTGCGACCGTTTCGTTGTGCTGAGTAAGCCCATGATGATCTGGTGCCACGCTTGACAGAGCCATCTGTGTAGATAATGATATCACCTGGGTGGGAGTGCTGATCCACGAGTGCAAGAATTTCCGCATTGACGACGCCCGGGGCCCATTCTCTACAGCGGCGTCCAAGTGTGCTGTTAACCCTGGCGTAAGCAGTCATATCCTCTGATATAGGCATCCATTCGTCACCGTGCCTCAGCTCATCTAGAGTACAGACCTGTTTAATAACATCCTCTGCCTCTGCCATCCAGGATCGACCTCTCTTCAGTCGCCTTCCCTTGTTCTCATTTATGGATCTGTGCAGAGGATGATTTGTGTCCGCAGAAACTCTCAGATACGCTTTTAACTGTGCGACTTTGTGTCTCGTGGCTATCGTTGGCAATCCAAGGACATAGCGCATTGCCTCACAAGAAGTGTCACGTGTGCAACCGAGTATAAGCCTCATCGCTTCATTTTGGATCCTTTCTAACTTATCCAGCGATGTTCTGCTTACTGTTAGAAGACCAAGGCCATAGTCCACCACGCTCAGCACTAGTCCCTGATAAAGAAAGAGTAGCAGGCGTTGCTCAATATCCGCCCCCGCCATAACTTTGAGAGCTGCATGGTTGTGGAGAGGCACAGTCGTTAACGGAGGCAGTCAGGCTGTCAATGGGGCGACATCTGGCTGATGGGCAGCATGCCCTTGACCCCTTCCCCAGCGTGAGGGCACCACTGGGGCGACCGTATATTACCCTCACATATTATCAACAAATCATGAGTAACCAAACAAAACTAATCGATCCTCGCCGAAGCTACGGAGTACGTGCATCTGTGCTGAGAACCGATGCAGCAGAACTACCAAAGAAAAACAGGAAAAGAGGACAACTCAAGTAATTTGAAACTAGACTGTAATATGGATCAACGAGCATAGGTGAGGTATATGTACATTGGTAGTGAGCTACAGGAATATGCATAGGTAGTGAGCTACAGGAACATGCATAGGTAGTGAGCTACAGGAACATGCATAGGTAGTGAGCTAATCTCTGAGGGCCACAGAAATGTGGTTTTATAGAAGAATGATGAGAATCCCATGGACTGCTAAAATGACTAATGTTGAGGTGCTGAATGAGATCAAGACACAGAAAGCTTATCATCAATATAAGAAAAAGGCAGTCATCATTTGTCGGACATGTGATGAGGAGGGCTGGTTTAGAACACATTGTGACAACCGGTAAAATCGAGGGTAGACGAGACAGGGGAAGACAGAGAGAGAAAATGTTGGATGGCCTGACTTCATGGCACGGTAGAGCGTCAACATCTGCAGTTGATAGCAAACACCAACGACAGAAATTTGTGGAGATCCATGATCGCCTACGCCAGCCGGCACGGCACCTGATGATAATGATGATGAGTGAGCTACAGGAATATGCATGGGTAGTGAGCTACAGGAACATGCATAGGTAGTGAACATGCATATTTGTTGCTATCTACCGATAGATATTGAGCAAATATAAATTATGAAGTGTTGATAGATTAGTTGGTAAATGATTACTGAACTGATGTCATAGTTGTTCAGTCTCACACAACAGATGTCGAAGGGTATGCATACTAATGGTTCATGTGGCTTGCTGGTTAAACACACTCCTCTCTTTATCACTCAAGCATCCAGCTCTACCTGTACAACGTGTATTTACAAACTCCTTAAATCGCTGCATAGATGCAACATCAATTTTATTGTTCTCATCCAACAGTAACCGGCGTGATGTTGTCCACATCACCCATCGTGTGCCGACGGTCAATGAAAAATACAGGCCTAATATCGTATTACCCAATATACCTCGAGATATGAAATATGGTGCCCCATCTAACAGTAGGTCGGTCGCCAAGAGACTGAAGAACATCCCCATCTAACAGTAGATCGCCAAGAGACTGAAGAACATCCCCATCCAACAGTAGATCGCCAAGTGACTGAAGAACATCCCCATCCAGAGTAGATCGCCAAAAGACTGAAGAACATCCCCATCCAACAGTAGATCGCCAAGAGACTGAAGAACATCCCCCATCCAACAGTAGGTCGGTCGCCAAGAGACTGAAGAACATCCCCATCCAACAGTAGATCGCCAAGAGACTGAAGAACATCCCCATCTAACAGTAGATCGCCAAGAGACTGAAGAACATCCCCATCCAACAGTAGATCGCCAAGAGACTGAAGAACATCCCCATCTAACAGTAGATCGCCAAGAGACTGAAGAACATCCCCATCTAACAGTAGGTCGCCAAGAGGCTGAAGAACATCCCCATCCAACAGTAGGTCGCCAAGAGACTGAAGAACATCCCCATCCAACAGTAGGTTGGTCGCCAAGAGACTGAAGAACATCCCCATCCAACAGTAGGTCGGTCGCCAAGAGACTGAAGAACATCCCCATCCAACAGTAGATCGCCAAGAGACTGAAGAACATCCCCATCCAACAGTAGGTCGCCAAGAGACTGAAGAACATCCCCATCCAACAGTAGGTCGGTCGCCAAGAGACTGAAGAACATCCCCATCCAACAGTAGGTCGGTCGCCAAGAGACTGAAGAACATCCCCATCCAACAGTAGGTCGGTCGCCAAGAGACTGAAGAACATCCCCATCCAACAGTAGGTCGCCAAGAGACTGAAGAACATCCCCATCCAACAGTAGGTCGGTCGCCAAGAGACTGAAGAACATCCCCTAACCATTCTAAACTCCCCACAATCGTTGCTGTCAATTGAAGATTGTCCGCTCTTTCATTACTGCGAACACATGCATTCCTGGACGGTAGATCCACATTAGTTTCTTTAGCTAAAGACGTCACCCACTCATACCGCAACCTGCCCTTCGAAAACAAGACATTTGCTTCAATTTGGAATATCTTCATTGCACTCCGGACATGTCCAGAGGTGTTCCGATTTCTTTCACGCTATCCACATCGTACAACGATTAACCGTACCAGTTCAATGTTGATTGATGATCCTGCCCATTCGTCTGTTCTGCTTTTTTCTGGCCACTCCAATTTTCAATCCCAAACGCTTGTAATCTAGTTGTTGACATGGATTGGTTTATATCATAGATTCCCAAACTTTTTCGGCCCATCGCCCACTTTGCAAGACATAATAAACTCTGTAACGCCCCCCTCCCCGGTATAACAGTTTTCCAACGCCCCCCTCCTTCATATATACATGCTCTATTTTCACTTTGACATAGAAAATTGATATATAGCTCTGTCACGCATGGTCAATTTTCAAATGATTATATATATGAAATAGAAAAATAATTTTAAAATGGATCGTGTAAGATGGGCATAAGATGAATTCAAATGCAGAATTCAAATTTGTAATGATTATTCAATCACAAAATCACGAAAAAAAGCTCTCCCCAAATGCTTCGTGAGCCCACCATCGCCCCCCTGGAAGGCTTCAGCGCCCACAGGGGAGCGGTACCGCCCACTTTGGGAAACGTTTTTTTTATATGAAAGTCGGTTTTGGGACATTAGTACTGTTATTAAAGTCATGTTTATTCTTATCAAAAGTTATTATGACATTTCCTCATATAATTTTATCTTTAGCATACCATAGATAAGAAGTCTGGAGATTTGACCAGAATGTTTAGATTATTCTAAAAACATTTAGCATATCATAGATAAGAAGTCTGGAGATTTGACCAGAGTGTTTAGATTATTCTAAAAACATTTAGCATATCATAGATAAGAAGTCTGGAGATTTGACCAGAGTGTTTAAATTATTCTAAAAACATTTAGCATATCATAGATAAGAAGTCTGGAGATTTGACCAGAGTGTTTAAATTATTCTAAAAACATTTAGCATATCATAGATAAGAAGTCTGGAGATTTGACCAGAGTGTTTAGATTATTCTAAAAACATTTAGCATATCATAGATAAGAAGTCTGGAGATTTGACCAGAGTGTTTAGATTATTCTAGATTCTAAACACAATAAAAACAATTTTTGTTGTTGTCAACATATGCATAATCATAAATTATTGTTTGACTATTCTAAGATCGTAATTTTGTGTTATCGAAATTAGTGGTAGTGTTTTTCCCCGCATGCTATGAATTCAGGCGTAGTCTAATATGACACCATCTGACTGATTTTTGCGTGACGACATGCTTTCCTTACCACCAGTGTATCCCTCGTCAATCAGGTGAGCCTTACTCCGACTTCAGAGGTACTTGTAATTTATATCTTCACTTAAAGTGTCAGGGTTTCCTGTAGTCCAACCGTGTACCGTGTGCGCTCGAATAATTGTTGATCCAAGCTGGCCTCAAGTCCTGGAATTTCCACGGCAAGTGGTCACCTTCATTTTTGGCATGTGATCACATCGGAAGACTAGACAGAGAGATAGAGGCTAGAGTACACAAAGCAAATGCTGTAACCTACGAGCTATCCCCATTGTTAAGGCACCCACACATCTCACTGACAACTAAACAACAGATGATTAACAACATTTTCATACCTACTTTGTGTTACCAGAGGCAAACATCGAGACAATCAGCAAAGCGAAGTCACAAAAAATAACATCGGAAATGCGCTGCCTGCGAAAAGTTACCAACAACACCAGAAAAGACAAGAGTCACCAACATCAGCATAAGAAAGAAAGTTGGCACAGAACCTTGTTTGAATTACATTGAGAAACAAAGAATGAAGTGGTTTGGCCACTTAATAAGAAAACATCCAAACTCCACAGTATACAATTTTCTACAACAGAACATCAGGAAAGAAGGCGAGAGGAAGACCACGAAAAAGATGGATATATGGCATTGCAGAATCCTGTCAAAGAGCAAAAATAAGTCACCCAAGCCACCAGAACAGCGCAAGACAAAAAGAGAAACCCACGATACTGAGCAACAACCCTGTAGCAGTGTGACGACAAAAGAAGAAGAAGAAGATCACCTTGATTTTCGTCCCTGGGCACTCTGGAGTCAGTGGTAATGAATGAGCTGATAGATTGGCTGGCTTGGCTACAATATCAGACGGAGCTGCCATGGATCGAAATGACATTCTTCACGCATTGAGAGAGTCTTTCTGAACAGAGGAGTTTCAGGGCTGTGAATCCCACTCGCTGACCAGATTGAAAGAGATGGGTGTCAATATTGGTGCAGCCCGAAAAGAACGACATACTAAATATGCAAAGAGATTGATTAATCAACATCGAACTGGAGTGTTGGGTCGCTGGAACCTGCTGGATTTGCTGAGGCGGAGATCGGAGCACCTATGGACATGTCCGGAGTGCTGTGATGATAGTCCTAATATTACTGATAACTGATTGGAGAAGTCAGAAAATAACTACATACCAAATATGCAGAAAGATTGACTATTCAACATCGAACTGGTGTATTGGGCGGCTGGACGCTGCTAGATTTGTTGAAGCGATGATCGGAGCACCTATGGACATATCCATTGTACTATAATGATAACTGATTATGCGCGTCCCCACGTAACTAATAACTGATGATGTGTGTCCCTACGTAACTGATTATGTGCGTCCCAATGTAACTGATTATGTGCGTCCCCGTGTAACTGATTATGTGTGTCCCCATGTGTCTGATTATGTGCGTCCCCATGTAACTGATAACTGATTATGTGCGTCCCCATGTAACTGATTATGTGCGTCCCCATGTAACTGATTATGTGCGTCCCCATGTAACTGATTATGTGCGTCCCCATGTGTCTGATTATGTGCGTCCCCGTGTAACTGATAATTGATTATATGCGTCCCCATGTAACTGATAATTGATTATATGCGTCCCCATGTAATTGATAATTGATTATATGCGTCCCCATGTAATTGATAATTGATTATATGCGTCCCCATGTAACTATGTGCGTCCCCATGTAACTGATTATGTGCATCCCATGTAACTGATTATATGCGTCCCATGTAACTGATAACTGATTATGTGCGTCCCATGTAACTGATCATGGGCATCCCATGTAACTGATTATGTGCGTCCTCATGTAACTGATTTTGTGCGTCCCATGTAACTGATTATGTGCGTCCCATGTAACTGATTATGTGCGTTCTTGGTGAAGAATAAAGGCAAGAAAAGGGCTAACCGCTCTCAAAGTTATGGCGGGGCGGATATTGAGCAACGCCTACTACTCTTTCTTTATCAAGGACTAGTGCTGAGCGTGGTGGACTATGGCCTTGGTCTTCTAACAGTAAGCAGAACATCGCTGGATAAGTTAGAAAGGATCCAAAATGAAGCGATGAGGCTTATACTCGGTTGCACACGTGACACTTCTTGTGAGGCAATGCGCTATGTCCTTGGATTGCCAACGATGGCCACGAGACACAAAGTCGCACAGGTAAAAGCGTATCTGAGAGTTTCTGCGGACACAAATCATCCTCTGCACAAATCCATAAATAAGAACAAGGGAAGGCGATTGAAGAGAGGTCGATCCTGGATGGCCGAGGCAGAGGATATTATTAAACAGGTCTGTACTCTAGATGAGCTGAGGCACGGTGACGAATGGATGCCTATATCAGAGGATATGACTGCTTACGCCAGGGTTAACAGCACACTTGGACGCCGCTGTAGAGAATGGGCCCTGGGCGTCGTCAATGCAGAAATTCTTGCACTCGTGGATCAGCACTCCCACCCAGGTGATATCATTATCTACACCGATGGCTCTGTCAAGCGTGGCACCAGATCATCGTGGGCTTACTCAGCACAACGAAACGGTCGCACACTTCATGAGGACTGCGGGGCTTTCGAGACAACGACATCGAGCATGACTATGGAGATCACCGCTGCCTCCAGGGCTCTGTCATGGGTGGCTGAGCAACAGGTTACCCATACGATCATCATATCAGACTCGATGAGTATGCTTCAACTGATTGCATCTGGAAGTATGCGGGTGGAATGGGTGAACAGCATTCGGAGATCACATCTCAAGAAAATGACTTGGCTGTACACGCCTGGACATGCTGGAGTGCGGGTAACGAGCGTGCTGACTCTCTTGCAAACAGTGCCCCGACTCAAGTGGGCAGAAGCATGGACAGAGCCGATATCATCAATGCGGTACGCTCTCAATTGTGTGACATGGGCGGGTCTCAGACACTGGAACGAGTTCGAGAATTAGGTGTTAAGTTTGGACATGCCAGACAGTGTCGTCTTCGTGGTAGAGAGAGAAGATATAGTAATCAACTTCTCATGGGTACTGTGAGCAAATGGACTTTGGGATGGCTGCTGCAACGGAGGACAGAGCACGAATGGGAATGCCCAATGTGCCATGAGGTCGATCGCATAACATAACATAACATAACATTGGTGAAGAATGTGACCGGTAGAAATAATAGAATATAAAGATTACTAGAATATAAAGATTACTAGAATATAAAGATTACTAGAATATAAAGATTACTAGAATATAAAGATTACTAGAATATAAAGATTACTAGAATATAAAGATTACTAGAATATAAAGATTACTAGAATATAAAGATTAAAGAGAAAATTAAATACAAATGATCTTCCCACTTTTATTCGGAATATGGTACTTGCATAATCATTTGATTGCTGCAGGATTGGACAATATTACTGTGGAAATGTTAACCTCCTTATAGGATTTTGGTATTTCACCATTACAGATTTGTGCAATGATATATATAACACAGGATATATACTAAGAGACTTGAAGACATCAGTATTCATACCACTACCCAAAAAGCCCAAAACACAGGAGTGCACAGACTATAGGACAATTAGCCTGATGAGCCACATAACAAAAATACTACTCAAGATCATACATGAAAGAATTAAAAACAAGATAGACATAGAAGTAGGAGAAGAACAGTTTGGCTTTAGAAAGAACAGAGGAACAAGAGAGGCAATACTTTGTATAAGACTACTCGCTGACAAGTATATAGAAGTGCAAAAGTATCTTCTTGTGTTTCATCGATTATAGCAAAGCTTTTGACAGAGTCCAACATGAAAAGCTAATCATATGTCTACAAGAAATAGGCCTAGATGGGGATGATATCAGACTAATAAGTAACATATACTGGGAACAGACAGCAATAATAAAATATGAAAATAGCTACTCTCCATACATAGACATAAAGAGAGGAGTGAGACACGGATGCATTCTGTCACCAAGCCTATTTAACATCTACACAGAGAAAATCTTCAAACAACTAGAGGAATGCCAGGACTCAAGATCAATGGAAAAATAATAAACAACTTAAGATATGCAGATGACACAGTATTGGTAGCAGAAAATGAACAAGATCTACAAGAACTAGTGGACCAATTGGACAGAACTAGCAAGGAATATGGATTAGACATTAATATACAGAAAACAAAACTATGGTAATCAACAAGGAAATGGAAAAACCTAAAATGAATATAAAAATACATGGAGAATTACTACATCAAGTAAAAAGTTTCTTATATCTTGGTCAGATGATAACAGATGATGGCAGTTGTATAACAGAAATTAAAAAGAGAATAGGAATGGCCAAGGATAATTTCAATAGTATGAGAAAGTTACTGACATCCAAACAAATCACAAATAGGCCAAAAATGAAAATGGTGAAATGCTATATATATCCTATATTAATGTATGGCTCGGAAACATGGACAATGAACAAGCATTTAGAAGACAGAATTGATGAATTTGAGATGTGGATATATAGAAGAATAGGCAGAGTTTCATGGACAGAGAAACAGACAAATAAACAAGTTTTAGGAAAACTAGGCATGAAGAAACAATTATTAAGAGAAATAAAATTCAGACAAGTAAAGTATTTTATGCACATAAAAAGACATGACACCATGATAAAACATTTACTAGAGGGGAAAGTTGAGGGGGAAGAGCAAGAGGAAGACCGAGAGATAAGTGGAAGGGGAAACTTTAAGAAATGGACAGGTTACAGTCTGGCAGTGTGCAACACCAAGGCGAAAGACAGAGGATGCTGGAAATTCATTGCAGCCAACCTTCGATGTGGAGACGGCACCTGATGATAATGATGATAAACATTTGAAATGCTGGTAGTGTTGGTTTGACAGGCTTAATTTCTCATATATCGCTATAGCCTAGCACATTTGAATTGTTTTGTAATATCATCATCATCAAATAGCTTGTACTGGGCAGAGCTTTGCCACCCTAACAGTCCTTCTGAATTTTTATCTCTCATAGGCCAGATGCAACCGTCATGCTAAAATAATCAGTTACATACCGAATCCATCTTCTCAATGGTCTACCTGTTCTTCTATTTTCAGGGATACCTTCTTCCATAATGGTTGTATCCAACCCCTCGTCTATAGTCAGGCTTTTGGCTGTCATCAGAATTGTTAGTACTATTTCTCTCGTTGGGCTCTTCCCCATTGTGTTTATGACCCCCTAGCCTGGGGTCTCCCAACGGGATTTTGTTTATATTTTGCTGTATTCCATATGACTGTTAGGATCACCCAAGTATCTTCTTGGAAAGTAATCGTTTGTTGTATTCCATATGACTGTTAGGATCATCCAAGTATCTTCTTGGAAAGTAATCGTTTGTTGTATTCCATGTTAGGATCACCCAAGTATCTTCTTGGAAAGTAATCGTTTGTTGTATTCCATATGACTGTTAGGATCATCCAAGTATCTTCTTGGAAAGTAATCGTTTGTTGTATTCCATGTTAGGATCACCCAAGTATCTTCTTGGAAAGTAATCGTTTGTTGTATTCCATATGACTGTTAGGATCATCCAAGTATCTTCTTGGAAAGTAATCGTTTGTTGTATTCCAAATGACTGTTAGGATCACCCAGGCATCTTCTTGGAAAGTAATCGTTTGTTGTATTCCATATGACTGTTAGGATCACCCAAGTATCTTCTTGGAGGGTAATCGTTTATTGTATTTCATATGACTGTTAGGATCACCCAAGTATCTTCTTGGAAAGTGATCTACCATTGCTTTCCTTCCTGGCATTGTCCGTGCTGGTCCACGACCGACACATTTGTCTCTATTACAGAGATTCTCTTGCCTACCGTCGTGAGTTTTGAGACCATAACCATTGCCACTCTGTCGACTGCTCCCGCACTCATCCGCCACCTTCTCCCATGGCTTCACGTGACCCTGCTGTGGTGGGTTCTAAACGGATACTCCACCTTGCCCAAGGGTGTTCTGTAGATTATGTGAGGGAAGGAGGCGTCTTACATCTTCTTTGGTAGAGTTCTGTAAATTTCTCTATTTGAATATTTTAAATGTTTCCGCGTTATATACTGCATGTAACTTTCGCTATTTGAACCATTTAACAGCAATAAAAAAATGTAAACCTTTGTCATGAACGGAACAAAACAGGGTCTAATTACGAAGGGCAGACATCATTGCACTGGGTTTGTATCCCATATTGCTCGATCCCTTTAGGCAGAAATGATACGCCACCTGCCTAGAGTATTGCACAAAGCACGAACTCCGGCAACAATCTTAGGCATCTTGGAAAAAATGCAAACGTGAACAGAATGGCGAGGGCAGGATTTGAACCCCCGACCTTCGGAACGCAACGTTACGGTTTTTCACTTCTTAGCCATAGATGCTCCTAGCTGTTGAAGTGAGATGTGTAGTTGGTCAATGTGTGTCTTATGTCGATGCTGACTCCTAGCTGTCGAAGTGAGATGTGTAGTTGGTCAATGTGTGTCTTATGTCGATGCTGACTCCTAGCTGTCGAAGTGAGATGTGTAGTTGGTCAATGTATGTCTTATGTCGATGCTGACTCCTAACTGTCGAAGTGAGATGTGTAGTTGGTCAATGTGTGTCTTATGTCGATGCTGACTCCTAGCTGTCGAAGTGAGATGTGTAGTTGGTCAATGTGTGTCTTATGTCGATGCTGACTCCTAGCTGTCGAAGTGAGATGTGTAGTTGGTCAATGTGTGTCTTATGTCGATGCTGACTCCTAGCTGTCGAAGTGAGATGTGTAGTTGGTCAATGTATGTCTTATGTCGATGCTGACTCCTAGCTGTTGAAGTGAGATGTGTAGTTGGTCAATGTGTGTCTTATGTCGATGCGTTCTGTTCACGAGTGCATTTTTTTCTAAGAGAGCATTCGATTGTTTTCAGATCTACTGAGCTCGTTCTTTGTACCATACTCTCTACCCGTGTCTTGCTGGGGCCAACATTGGAGCATAGAATAGTAACACTGCGACCTACAAGGCATGTCGTAAGAGGCGACTAAGGTAAAGCCCTACCGAAGCTAATATGAAACTCGGGGCATATCTTTACAGGACGTAACCATCAACCACAGTAAACGAGTCGTTGATTTTCTAGGCACCATTTATACGTCCGGTAGTTCGCCATTGCTTTCTGAATGGTGAGGTCTATTTTACCTTTCGTAAAAATCCCACGGAAACGATTTGCTTCCAAACTGAAGCTACCCTAGTAAATAAAAAGCGTCGTAGAAATTGGATGTGCTGGCCTACTTGTAGGCGCATAACTGGCACAATGTACAATCGCTTTTAGGCTCAGATCACATACAAATCACAAAAAGTGGTTTAACAAGTTGTCGATATGGAGCGTTCGAGAAGAAGAAAGGAATACTCTCGTCATGTGACATTCAATTTCTGTGGAAAGGGACCGAACAAAGTGGCGCAACACCCGGTGCAATGAAATCAATCCTTTGGCTTTAGATTACTTTAGTTTACAAGTGCATATTTTTCCAGAGATCCCTAGGATTGTTTTCGGAGTTACATATTTCGTACTTTGCGCATTACACGCGGCAGGTGACGTGTCATTTCTTTGAAGCCAGTTCAGCCATACGGGAAAACCTGGTGCAGCGAAGTAAAGTAAGTAAATCCTTTGTCTTTAGGGATTTGTTTCTGTTAGCAGCATCACCATAGCAACACCACCATATTGTACAGTTTGACATATTTTCTGTATTATATCTTATCTTATCTTATCTTATCTTAACCACATTTGCCGTGAAGCGTCGTGGGGAGAGTTAGTTTCCTATCTTGTGCCAGGTGTGTTGCGCTTGACGTTGTCAGTCCATGCTTTCGCAGGGACTCTGAGATGTTATCTATCCATCTTGTTCTTGGCCTGCCTCGTGCTCTGCGCCCTGAGTGTCGATTATTATAGGCACGTGATGGTAGTAAATGTGGTTCCATTCTCATTAAATGGCCGAACCACTTGAATCTTTGCTTCTCGATGTACTGTATGCATGGTATAGTACCAACGATGCTTCTGATGTTCTCGTTTCTCACTCTATCTCGCCTTGTAACATTGACAGCTTTTCGTAGACATCTCATTTCACATGTTGTAATCTTTCTTTCTTGTGTCTTAGTCAGGGCCATGTTTGGCACTGATAGCAGAGGTTGGAATAAATATGCAGTTTATCAGTTGTCGTTTGACTGCCATGTTAATGCTTGGATGTTTTAATAGTGGTGACAGTTGGTATGTCACTACATTTGCCTTCTGGCATCTAGTCTCGATTTCTCTGTCCATCTTTCCATCTGCTGTGAATATACTCCCGAGATATTTGAATTCTGGAGTCTGTTGTATTTTGACATTATTCACGTGTATATTTTGTTGCCCTGTTGACCTACTTATTGTCATGACTTCTGTTTTGGAGGTGTTAATTTTCATGTCATATTTTTCGCATGTCGCTTGCAGGGCATTTATGTGTTGTTGAAGTTTGTGTTCGTTGTTGTAAATTATACTCTGATCATCTGCAAAGAGTAGTTCGTTGATTAAATTGTAGTTGTTATCGAGGTTGTTATCTGTCTTGGTTTCTTGCGTTATCCTGTCTATGTAAATATTGAAAAGTATAGGCGAAAGCACACATCCCTGTCTTACTCCTGATGATAATTCAAATTCGTCTGTCAGGCCGTCGCTTGTTCGTACTACGCTTGAGCATTTTGGTATAGCGCTCTAATATTGTCTAATAGTTGGCCCTGAATTCCATATTCACTTAGTATGGTCCATAGTTTGTTTCTGTTTATTCTATCAAAGGCTTTTTCTTGAATAAACAGAAACAAACTATGGACCATACTAATGAATACAGATCAGGGCCAACTATTAGACAATATTAACGCTATACAAAAATGCAAAATATATATCTGTATTATAGTTTATGCTATAAGCAAGAGGCTGTTGTTGTGGCTTTGGACTTGGAAGATACATTTAACCAAGTCGACTTTTCAATCATAATACGTTCTTTGTTAAAATGTAGGGCATATAATCGGTTAGTGAACTGCTATTTATGGAGAATACCGTTGCACTACATTTCAGAACATGAACGTTCAGATCCTGCACGTTTATGTCCTGGATTATGACAGAGTCCCTCTATATCCACCGTTGCTCTCAATATCTACACAGCAAATTTAGCGAGAATACCGCCAGTTGGGTTGGATAATAGACTTTTGAAGATTACATTTCTATACATAGGACTGGGCCAGATAAACGTGAAATGGTTGAAGACATTCAGGAAACATTGCATACCATTTTGCGTTGGTCTAGGGAGTCTCACTGTCAAGTCACTCGTGAGAAGGCATGATTGATGTGGTGTTCTTTAGATAATTCCATAGTCAGGACTCTTCTTAGCTTCTTCCTCGAATGCTCCATTTCGATCACTTGTTAACCACTCTGTGTGATTTGTATGTGATCTGAGCCTAAGAGCGATTGTACGTTGTGCCAGTTATGCGCCTACAAGTAATAACAAAGTACTGTAGTTTTACAAAAACAATGACAATACACAGCAACCTTTCGACCAAAAGACCTTTATCAAGCAAACGATACAACAGGAGTGACGAGTTTCACAGCACATTACAATTAGACTACGACAGAGATATATTTCAACAGGCATAAAACGGCTTTTATTAATAGGAAGCGTCCTACATCAGTCGCCTCTTACGACATGCCTTGTAGGTCGCAGTGGTACTATTCTTTGCTTCCCTTGCGGGCCCTGGCACCACATGGACGAATGTAGAGAATAAAATGAATGTTGCGTTTATCCAGTAGAGGTTGTACCGTATTGACAGCGTATTATATAATTACATGCGGGGTTCTTTCATAGCAAACATGAAGAAGAAGAATCGAAACTTTAGTCAGAATTCCTTTATTGCGTTGTTACATATACCTACTTTATTATGTTCAGCGCATACACCGAGTTGTCTTGATTTATTCTAGTATGAAGAAGAAGAATCGAAACTTTAGTCAGAATTCCTTTATTGCGTTGTTACATATACCTACTTTATTATGTTCAGCGCATACACCGAGTTGTCTTGATTTATTCTAGTATGAAGAAGAAGAATCGAAACTTTAGTCAGAATTCCTTTATTGCGTTGTTACATATACCTACTTTATTATGTTCAGCGCATACACCGAGTTGTCTTGATTTATTCTAGTATGAAGAAGAAGAATCGAAACTTTAGTCAGAATTCCTTTATTGCGTTGTTACATATACCTACTTTATTATGTTCAGCGCATACACCGAGTTGTCTTGATTTATTCTAGTATGAAGAAGAAGAATCGAAACTTTAGTCAGAATTCCTTTATTGCGTTGTTACATATACCTACTTTATTATGTTCAGCGCATACACCGAGTTGTCTTGATTTATTCTAGTATGAAGAAAAAGAATCGAAACTTTAGTCAGAATTCCTTTATTGCGTTGTTACATATACCTACTTTATTATGTTCAGCGCATACACCGAGTTGTCTTGATTTATTCTAGTATGAAGAAGAAGAGGAAAACACTTGTATTCCCAGAAATCGGTCAAGGTCACTAACATTGTTTGTAACTTGATTTCTTGGCAGCAATGAATTCGGTTGATTATCAGACTATTTTTATATCCGGTTGTGAACTCACGACATTTCAAACGGTCAACTATTTTTCACGTGATATATTTTTTTAATCATAATTATGTTTTCTCTGTCTGTCTCTCTCTCTCTCTCTGTGGGGGTGGGCGGGGGGAGGAGGAGGATGCATCTGGTTCTGTGCGCGTGTGGTTATGTGTTTGTGATTTTTGTGTGTATGTTTGTGTTGCAGTAAGAGTTGTACAATGTAGTAAATGTTTCGACAAACATCAATCAGAACAAGTAAAAGTCGTTACATATCTGGAGATAATTTTTCAGCAAATAAAAGAATAACTAACGAAATCCAACATAGATGCAACAAAGTAAACCAAATCATTGGACAAATGGTACCAATTTTGAAATGCGTGCATGTCACCATGAACACTAAAAGAGTATTGTACAACACAATATTTCTACCAACATTATGCTATCAGTGCCAAATCTGGACGTTGACATCAAACGATAGAAGAAAACTAGTCACGACAGAGATGAAGTCTCTACGCAGAATGCTGGGGGTAACAAGAAGAGACCGGTTTAGAAATGAAGACGATAGGTAAAAAGTGGGTATAACATCAGTACTGAGCTTCATCAAGAAACAACAAATTAAATGGTTGGGCCACATAAGCAGATTCCCAACAGACAGTGCACCTCAAAGAGCAATGCTGCTCCGATACAATGAATACAAAGCAAAAGGCCAGCCACGCAAAAAGTGGACCTCAGAGATAACAGAGGCACTATTTGTGAAGTTCACACAAGTGCTCGTTCTAGAAATCAGTTTTTATTCTGACGCTGTCAGGCAAAATAGGATTGGGGAAAAGAAAGAAAGACAAGACATTTGATTAATCAACACAGAACTGGAGAGACCAGACACTTTTCGCTGATGGAAATGTCGAGGAGGAGATCTAAGCATCTATGGACATCCCGAAGTGCAATGATGATGATGTTCACTAATCGAAGTGCAATGATGATGATGTTCACTAATCGAAGTGCAATGATGATGATGTTCACTAATCGAAGTGCAATGATGATGATGTTCACTAATCGCAGTATACATTGAATTATAAATAACTGTAATAGTAATAGTGCTGAATCTACAACCCTAACCAGACTGCAAGAATACCAAGTCAAATGTGGTGTAGCTAGACAAGGGCACAATAATGGTAGCCAAAGTAGAATAGTGAATCAACTAAGAATCGCTTTCGTTAGTTGCCACACGCTGGGTGGCATGCTGTGGGGTAGATTGGAGCACTTATGGACTAATTGATTTGATGCGCAGTGATGGTGATCCGACGACTAAAATAAACTATATAAATGCGTCCAGGTGTAAAAAAAAATGGCTACAGCGTGAAAAGAGAAAACCTGATGATCATGATGCTGTTTATAATTTGTGGTAATACTTAACAAGTCATTGCACACAATGTCAGTCTAAACTCTGCTCTGTTACGTTTGATCCAGCACTTCGTCTGTTTGGTGCTGGGGCCCACAAGAACAGCAAAGAATAGTAGCACTACGACCTTCAATGCATGTCGTAACAGGCGACTGAGGTAGGGGCTAGTGAAGGTAACCTAGTAAATAAAAAGCGTCACAGAAATGGGATGTGCTGGTCTACTTGTAGGCGCATAAATGGAACAACGTGCAATCGCTGTTAGGCTCAGATCACATACAAATCAGAGCATGGTTTAACAAGTGGTTGATATGGTGCGTTCGAAGAAGAAGATCCAACACTGACGATGGTGATGTTACCAGATGGTATATCTCAGAGATTAGGGAACATTGTTTGATTTCATGATTTCTTTTTAAATGATTAATACTATCAACAGGTGGGCGCTGTTCAAGCCTGCTACATGGCTAGACGTGGATATAAAGTTGATCTTTATGAGATGAGAAAAGGTAATGTCGATCTTTGTTCTATTCTCACTTATTGATTTTGCGGTTATTGTTGCCAATATGTTTCATATTATAATAATAATTCCTCCCGTACCGTTATACGTTACATAGGGCCTGCAAGTAATTTCTCCATACCGCTCTATCCTGGGCAACTCGCTCAATCTCCTCCATGGAACTGAGACCGATATTTCCTGCCTCTCTCAGCAAAGTTCGCTTCCGGGTCTCCTTAGGTCGACCTCTCTTTCTTGAACCCTTTGCATCCCACTTCAATGCCTGCTTTGATATTCGTTGATCATTTCTCCTCAAGGTGTGTCCAACATATCTCCATCTTCTCTTTCTTATAACAGTTGTCACTAGTGGTTGACCAGACATGTCTCTGATTTCATCACTTCTCCTGAATTCGTTCCATTTTATATTCATTATTCTTCGCAGACATCTATTTTCAAGTGCATTCAACTTGCTTTCTATATCTTTAGTCATTTTCCAACTCTCGCTGGCATATGTTAGAATTGATACAATATTTGAATTGAAAATTTGTAATTTAGTTTTAATACTATATAACTTGCAGTTCCATATTGTATTTAGACTTTTAAAAGCTGAGTTTGCTTTGCCAATTTGTAGCATAATTTCGTTTTTAACATTTCCTGTGCAATCAAAATTGCTACCTAAATAGCTGAACTGCTCTGTTTTTTTTATCATTTTAGATTCCAGTGTGATATAAGCATTCATTATCATCATTATTAAGTAACTTGTCCTTTCTCGAACTTGGTTCTTATGACAGAGAAACTCTCTGTTCTTCAAGATAACCGGCGTCAGCAGCAGTCATTCTCAGATCGTCAATAACATCTTGCTCCCATTGTCTTCTAAGTATTCCTCTCATTCGTCTTCCAGGCACCATTCCTTCCAAAATTATATTCTCTATGCACATGTCGTTTGATATGTCCGAAATATTTAATTTTCCTTTTTTTAATGCTCTTTAACAGCCAACTCTCTTTAATATCAAACTGTTGCAGAACAGAAGCATTTGTTCCTTTTTTCTGTCCATAATATTCTATGTACTCTTCTGTAGCATTTACATTCAAAGGTATTAATGATCTTCTCTGCTGCTTTGTCAATGATATCTGCATTAATTGTCAGAAAAGATAGGATAGGTCGTGACTTCAAGTACAATACTATTTAATCAGGTGATTTCTAGCTTATGTCACATGTTTATTCACTAAATAAAATTATTCAGTAATTCACATGGAGCGGAATGAAGTAAACAACATGTTGTTGTACATTGTAGTATAGTGTTGAATACAATGTCTTTCTCTAATCATGTTTTGTCTCACAAGCGTCAAGATAAGAAATGATTTATAGAACAGGCCTTTGTATTCGCTTCATACAGTGTTTTTCGCCTCTTCTGCTATTTTTGAGGTCCACATTTTGAGTGTTTTGTTGTATGGGCGCGAAATATGGAGAATGACTAAACAAAATAACTAATAAACTACAAACATTTATTTACTGCTACCTGCGTAGAGTAGATGGACTGAGATGGTATCTAAGGGTCACACATTAGATGCTTATGGAGAGAACGAGACAGATCCCAGGGAACCAATAGGGGACGAAAAGGCACTGGTGCTGAATAAGATACACCTTGAAAAAACCTGCATGCAATATAACAAGAAGGCACTTTCTTGGAACCCGCAGATGAAAACGAAAGACAGGGGGCGGGCCAAAGAAAACACATATACCAGATTTGGAGGCATATATTCGCCCGTGTGTTGCTGGGGCGCACAAGGAGAGCAAATAATGGTAATACTGTGACCAACAAGGCATGTCGTATGAGGCGACTGAGCTAGGGGCCTAGGGAAGATACCCTAGTAAATAAAAAGCATCACAGAAGTCGGATGTGCTGGTCTACTTGTAGGCGCATAACTGGCACAGCTTACGATCGCTCTTAGACTCAGATCACATACAAATCACAGAGTGGTTAAGAAGTGGTCGATATGGAGCGTTTGAAGAAGAAGAAGCAGCTACCAACTAACCATTTTTTTGAACAAATCAACAGATATTCGAACTTGTGATTTGATTCGTGGCAGAAGTATAAACCTGGCCATATCCTGCAGAGGGAGGGAAGCATTGAAAGTGATTGGACTAGAAACTAAGGTCACAGATAAAGGCATACCAATGTATGCTCGCATGATTCATGATCTGGACGGCAAGAGGAGACCAATTCCTTATGGAACTAAAGATCAGGTACATAATTTAACAACCATCCTTACTTTATCTTGTAGCTTTCTATAGAACAAAACGTCAAGTACATTATAAAAACCATCTTCATTAAACATCAAGTACATCCCATAACATCATTATAACAAAACATCAAGTACATCATAAAAACCATCATTACTAAACATCAAGTACATCACATAAAACCATCACAACAAAACATCAGGTACACCATAAAAACCCAATAATAACTAAACCATCAAGTACATCATACAAAACTATCACGACGAAAATATATCATGTATATCTGAATATAGCTGAAGTTGAGATTTCAACACAAATCTCTCCTATAGCTTATATCCCTCTAGTTATGAGGTTACCTAGGTAGAAGATTTTCTACGTGGCTACACCACGGCTCTCCTGTACAGGTGATAATTGTTATTTTATACCATCGACAGAAAAAAATGCCATACCTTACCTGTGATTCAAACCCGTGCCACATAACTGTGCGTGTAACACCCGGCCACACGCTCTCATAAATATCTTATATAAAACCATCATTACTCTCTCCCCCTCTCTCTCTCCCTCTCTCGTGCCCTTTTAACCTCGATTGGGGCATATGCCAACTCATGCCAAGTCTTCATATTTCTGCAGCTCCCTCCAGATCCTCTCTATATTGTTGATCTCTTCCTCCGGATGTGTGGTGCCGGTGCCAGCAAGGGAAGCAAAGAATAGTACCACTGCGACCTACAAGGCATACTATAAGAGGCGTCTGAGGTAGGGCTTGGGGAAGCTACCTAGTAAATAAAAGCGTTGCATAAATCAGATGTGCTGGCCTACTTGTAGGCGCATAGCTGGCACAATGTACAAACGTTCTTAGACGTACATCACATACAGATCACACAGGATGGTTAACAAGTCATCATTATGGAGCGTTCGAAGAAGAAGAAGAAGATCTCTGCCTCCAAATCTCGTCTCCGTGTATTTCTAGGCCTTCCTCTCTTCCACTGTCTCTGTGGGTTCCAGGAACTAATTCATCTATTTGTTTAGACTTGAAAGCAGTGGAAACATCTTGCCTGAGACGAGAATGAATATTAGGTGTAAACTAGGTTAATGTGATGTCTGACCCGTATGACAATGTGCCAATGAGATGAGATGAACAAGCAAGATGAAATGAACAAGCATGGGATACTTTTATCAGCTATGTCATTTGAGCACTATTCATATGAGCACTATTCGTATGAGAACTATTCGTATGAGTACTATTCGTATGAGGACTATTCGTATGAGAACTATTCATCATTGCACTACGGACATGTCCATAGGTGTTCCGATCCTTGCCTCAACAGGTCCAGCGGCCAACACACACCAGTTCGATCTTGATTCTTCTTCTCTTCCACCATTTACTTCTTTATAGAAGGATTGGAGCGTAGTGATCTTGTGTGTGTTTGTTTTAAGGCACTTTGTAAGCTGATATTCATTTTCGTACATTCATGTTGACACACCTGAGATATCTCTGATTAATGTTGACACACCTGAGATATCTCTGATTAATGTTGACACACCTGAGATATCTCTGATTAATGTTGACACACCTGAGATATCTCTGATTAATGTTGACACACCTGAGATATCTCTGATTAATGTTGACACACCTGAATTTTGTTAACGCCCGTCTGTTGCTGGGGCTCGCAATGGGATCAAAGAATAGTACCAATGTGACCTACAATGAATATCGTAAGAAGCGACTGAGGTAGGGGTCTAGGAAGCTACCTTAGTAAATAAAAAGTGTCGCAGAAATCGGATGGGCTGGCCTACTTGTAGGCTCATAACTGGCACAACGTACAATCGCTCTTAGGCTCAGATCCCATACAAATCACAGAGTGGTTTAAACAAGTGGTTGATATGGAGCATTCGAAGAAGTTTCTATGGTTACCTGAATGTTTTGTAAACAATAGATACACTACAAATGTGAACTGTTCAATATGATATTGTTTCTATAGTTACCTGAATGTTTTGTAAACAATAGATACACTACAAATGTGAACTGTTCAATATGATATTGTTTCTATAGTTACCTGAATGTTTTGTAAACAATAGATACACTACAAATGTGAACTGTTCAATATGATATTGTTTCTATAGTTACCTGAATGTTTTGTAAACAATAGATACACTACAAATGTGAACTGTTCAATATGATATTGTTTCTATAGTTACCTGAATGTTTTGTAAACAATAGATACACTACAAATGTGAACTGTTCAATATGATATTGTTTCTATAGTTACCTGAATGTTTTGTAAACAATAGATACACTACAAATGTGAACTGTTCAATATGATATTATTTGTTTCCATTGACAGTACATTATGTCGATTGATCGCCGATTTCTAAATGAATCTCTTCTAACAGGTAAGAGTTGTTACTTTGTGATGTTTGCAATTAACTTGAGTGTTGTACTTAGTGATATGTTGTACTTAGTGATATGTTGTAATTAGTGATATGTTGTATGTTATACTTAGTGATATGTTGTATGTTATACTTAATGATATGTTGTATGTTGTACTTAGTGATATGTTGTATGTTGTACTTAGTGATATGTTGTATGTTGTACTTAATGATATGTTGTATGTTGTACTTAGTAATATGTTGTATGTTGTACTTAGTGATATGTTGTATGTTGTACTTAGTGATATGTTGTGTGTTGTACTTAGTGATATGTTGTATGTTGTACTTAGTGATATGTTGTACTTAGTGATATGTTGTATGTTGTACTTAGTGATATGTTGTATGTTGTACTTAGTGATATGTTGTATGTTGTACTTAGTGATATGTTGTATGTTGTACTTAGTGATATGTTGTACTTAGTGATATGTTGTACTTAGTGATATGTTGTACTTAGTGATATGTTGTATGTAGTACTTAGTGATATGTTGTATGTTGTACTTAGTGATATGTTGTATGTTGTACTTAGTGATATGTTGTATGTTGTACTTAGTGATATGTTGTATGTTGTACTTAGTGATATGTTGTATGTTGTACTTAGTGATATGTTGTACTTAGTGATATGTTGTACTTAGTGATATGTTGTATGTAGTACTTAGTGATATGTTGTATGTTGTACTTAGTGATATGTTGTATGTTGTACTTAGTGATATGTTGTATGTTGTACTTAGTGATATGTTGTATGTTGTACTTAGTGATATGTTGTATGTTGTACTTAGTGATATGTTGTACTTAGTGATATGTTGTACTTAGTGATATGTTGTATGTTGTACTTAGTGATATGTTGTATGTAGTACTTAGTGATATGTTGTATGTTGTACTTAGTGATATGTTGTATGTTGTACTTAGTGATATGTTGTATTTGTTATATGTTGTACTTAGTGATATGTTGTATGTAGTACTTAGTGATATGTTGTATGTAGTACTTAGTGATATGTTGTATGTTGTACTTAGTGATATGTTGTATGTTGTACTTAGTGATATGTTGTATGTTGTACTTAGTGATATGTTGTATGTTGTACTTAGTGATATGTTATGTTGCTCCCTTATTTATTCTTCGCCACTTGTCTCGGTCTCTGGCTCTTTTCATTATGTTCTCCCAGGATAGTCGAGCACCCTTCAGTTCCAAAAGAAGACTTCGTTTCCAGGTCTGTTCAGGACGCATCTTCTCTGTTTTCCTTGTGGGTTCCACTCAAGTGATTATCTGGTGACACTCGGCTGTGTCTTCCGTAGGGTATGCCCGACCCATCGCCATTTTCTCCTCTTAATCTGGGTCATTATGTTTGTGTGTTATAATTAGATATATGTTGTGTGTTGTACTTAAGGTATGTTGTACTTAGAGATATGTTGTATTTGGGGTAGGTTGTAAAACTATGATGATGGTGTATTTGTGTCGTTGCATTAATGCAACTTTCTGAAACACTAAAAGAATATTTGGTTGAACAAAAATGTATTGTATATTATTTATTGTAAACAAACAAATAAGTTTGATTGCGTTTGTGTGGTTTTTTCTCCACCTGAAATCGTGTATGTATAGATCTATACATAGGCCCTAAATTGTTTTATAAGTACGAGACCACTGCTCAGATATAAGGATGTCTGCAAGGCCTCAATGAATATTTTTTATATCGGTCCCAACAAATGGGAAAAACTAGAGGAAAACCAAATTACGTAGAAAGCAACATTGCGCAGTGGTGCAAAGTCTTTTGAAAAGAGTCTTATGGATGAGCTGAAAGGCAAAAGAGAGAGACAAGCGAAAATTCAGACGTTGTCACCGTAAAACTGCCAATCGAACGTTTGTAGAGATGAAAAAGGCCATTTACAGCCAATGTGCCTAATTGGCATAATGGATACGGTTATCCTGAATATGAAATGTCATGCCATGAAGGAAATATGATGTTCTGGTAACCTATTCAATCTTCGGAGGTTAAAATCCTCCACCAAGGTAAAAGAATCAACTATCTCAAACCTGTTGTTTGCTGATGACTGTGCCCTCGCTACCAACTCTGAGGAAGAAATGTAGACTTACATGGACAAGTTCTCAATGGCCTGTGATAGGTTTGGCCTCACCATTAACACCAAAAACAGAGGTCATGTTCCAGCCCGCCCCTAGAGAACAGTATTACGATCCAGTCATCAACATTAAACACTAGCGTCTCCAGTCAACGGACAACTTTGCTTATCTTGGCAGCCTCCTATCCAGATTGGCAAACATAGATTCTGAGGTCCACAATAGGATATCCAAAGCCAGTGCTGCGTTCGGAAGGTTACGTGTCACTGTGTGGGAACGGAAGGGGATAAGCATAGTCACAAAGCTGAAAGTTTACCAGGCCGTAGTGCTAACCACGCTGCTGTACGCAAGCGAGACATGGACAGTGTATAGCAGACACGCAAGAAAATTAAACCATTTCCACACAAGCTGTCTACGCAGAATACTAAAAATAAACTGGCAGGACAAAATTCCAGACAGCGAAGTCCTCACAAGAGCAAAGATCCCAAGCGTCAACACCCTGTTGCAGAAGGCCCAACTGAGATGGGTCGGTCACGTTGCTCGAATGCCTGATAAACGCATCCCAAAACAGTTGATGTATGGCGAGCTTGAAGGGGCAGACGTTTAGCTGGTGGACAGAAAAAAACGCTTTAAAGACACTCTTAAAGTGTCTCTGAAATGCTTCGATATAGACAATACGTGCTGGGAATCCTTGCGCAAGATCGCCAAATGTGGCGCTGTAACAACAAAGAGGAACCCGAATAGCTGAGAATCATCGTATTGTTGAGTCACAGAGAAAACGAGCAGCGCGAAAAGACAGAGCACACAACACGCACATGTCTAACCTTGATCATGTATGCCCCACCTGTGGTCGGGGATTCTGTTCTAGGATTGGACTCTACAGTCACCTCCGCACACCAGAGAGGTGCAACAGTACACGTCTGAGATTGTTGTCATCATTGCTTGCGATGGACGGCTATTATATATATTATATGATGTTCTATTGAATATTTGTAAATCTTTTCTTAGAAATACCACATATATCTTCCTGTTAAATAGTGAAGCGCTGCCGTGAAACGTCTCAAAGGTGATCATGGGTATATAACGAAAATAAATAAAATACACAGCATGGTCAGCTAATCAGAACATAAAGAGTTTCTAATTGATCTTAAAGTGGTGTTTTGGTAATAGGCTGCGCTCCTGTAGCCCGGGAAAACGATAAAAGAGCGAAGAATGAAAACAAACTATTTCCTAATGAAATAAATCCGTGATGAAAACAGACACTTCGGACCAAAAGGCGCATACTTCACAGCATCGCTTTACACAGCGATACATAGTCTATCTATCTCTATATCCTCTTCGTGTCCCGATTGACATATAATGCTTCCACAAGAGACTTCCACTGTTGCCGTTCTGCTGCCTTTCTACCAACCGTCTCCCACGTCAGGCCACACTCCTTCAACTCTCTCTCCACAGTTCTTCTCCCATGTTTCATTTGGACGCCCATGCCTTCTCTTCCCATCCGCCGTCCATCTGAGAGCTGTCCTAGCCAATGTCCCCACTGGCATACCACATACATGTCCAATCCACCTCCATCTTCGTCTTTTAATGATGGTCTCCAAGGATGGACAGTCCGTTATTTTCAAAAGTTTCTCATTTGTTATGGCATTTGACCAGAAAATGTGCATGATTCTTCTTAAACATTTATTCTGAAATATCTCCAACTTGTGTATTATGTCTTGGGTCATTTTGCAGCATTCACTACTGTATAATAGCACTCACAGTATATTACTTCCATATATTTTAAGTTTTGTCCTAAGATTTAGTCCTTTTGTTTTCCAGGTTTTGTTGAGCATGGCAAAAGTTTGTATTGCTTTCTTGATTTGTCTTCGATGATACATAGTAATAGCAACAAACGTAATTTTCAAGATGAATAATAAAAAAAAAAGATTAGAGATCACAATTTATATAATCTGAAAATAAATCCCCTTTATGATTAATTCTCACCATCTTTAAAATGTTTCTACTTTTCAGCGGCAGAAAAATATGACAATGTCCGGATTTTTTTCTCTCACAAACTTATCAAATGTGACTTTGACAAAGGAGAAGCTGTTTTTGAAAAGTAAATATGTTTTGTTTCTTTATTTTTCTTCTTCATCGAACGCTTCATATTGATCACTTGTTAACCACGCTGTGTGATTTGTATGTGATCTGAGCCTAAGAGCGATTGTTCGTCGTGCTAGTTATACATCACATCCGACTTCTGTGATGATTTTTTATTTACTAGGGTAGCTTCCCAAGGCCCCACATCAGTCGCATATTACGACATGCCTTCAAGGTAGTTAATACCACCACTGCAACCTACAAGGCAGCCTTGTAGGTTGCAGTGGTGGTATTATACTATTTTTTTCCAGCCGAACCTCCTTAGTCGCCTCTTACGACATGCGTGGCAGGTAACAGTGTTTCTGTTCTTTACATCCCAAATTTAGGCCCCGGTAATCACTCGGGCGTACTATACTATACTTTGCTTTCTGCAGGGCCCCTGCACCACACGTGCGATTTTAAAGCTGATATTTCTCCAGACAGAATAGTAGTATGTATAAATAATACGTCGCTGCTGACACCCAACTGTTGTAGTTTCTAATGTTTTGGTAATCATGGCAGCGGGTTTTATTTAGTTATGATGATGATGATGATGTTCTATTGGATGATAGTGTATCTCTTTGACGATGTCTCTTTCACGCAACTATAATATACTAAACGAACATGGTGGATTCATTTCATATACATTTATTTGATGTTATAATTTGTGGACAATACGAACACGTCCATCAGTGTCCAATGTTTATGTTCGTCTCCTTATGTTGTCACTACGTTACTAAGCAGTACTAACAATTCTACGTCAACTTGTTTCACTACGTCAATGTCTCGTTCTAGTGTTGCTATCTGCTTATAATGGGCAGTTTTGGTGTGCAAACACTAAGTCTCTACTTATCTCCCTTTACAAGCCTATCTCTATCTAAACTACCTGTCTAGTCTGTTAGCTACTACCTTGGAGCTGGGGCTACTACACAACACATGTCTAGCTAGCTAGCATTACTAGATACTTCTATTAACTCTAGTATTTACAATGTGGTTTCATGCTTACTAACTTTTGAGAGGACCTCTGTTGGCCATCAATTAGTGTGCAGATAATTTTAACGAACATAAAGTTAGTTTTAGAGATTGATCTAAATAACTTGGCTGTTGTAAACTTGCAGCAGACAATCCAGCAATCTATTTAAGCAATGACAAGCTGATGAAAACCCATCTTGGAAAGGGAAGGTAGAAGACAGGATGTAGCAGTCACAATAATTAAGACCTCTGGGACAGCGCCACACACACAACAAACTGAATTTGTATGAAGCTTACCATTGTCATTCAAAATGTCTTTCACGTGTTCAACTGACCTCATTCCAACACTGAACTGATGTGTGACAGAGAACACCAGCCTATCTAAGTATTCACGGATCAATGATCTTCATTGTATTATGATATACACCAGGAGCAGCATTGAGATTCCTTCATGACCTACTAACTATTGCCTACAAAATTGAAACTTAGTGTTCAATCATATAAAAAAATCAATACAAAAACAATGAACATCCCCTTCATGAAGAACTCATTAAGAAGAAAGGATGTAGACTCAAGAGAGATAGATCATGGCTGAGCCAGGCAGAAGATATCTTTGGGAAAATATGTGAAATTCCAAGGATTGAACCAGGAGCGGAATGAATTGCTGTGACACCTCAATTCAGACTTCTTTCACAATTATCCATTAAGAAAAACTGAACAAAATTAACCATTACTAATCAACACGGAGGTTGAAGTCCTCATGGATGACAACGTCAATGAAACGGACATAGCTATTTACACCAATAGTTCAGTCATTGGCCAATGACGACGTGCAGGGGCCTTTTAGACACGCTCAGGGGGAAAAATAATAAGAGAGGTCAGTGGGGCCTACACAACAACCACAAGTAGTTTGAAAATAGAGGTTGGAGTGGTTACAGAGACGTTGACATGGTTGGCACCTTATAACAAATTTCATCGTTTCATACTCTGTGACTCCATGAGTATAATTCATACAGTCGAAACAGTAATTAAGACGAAACTGGGTTGAGGTACTGGTACAGACAGGATCAGAAAAATCACCTTCATTTTCGTCTCTGGACACGCAAGAGTGAGGGACAATAAACAAAATAATGGATCTGCGGATACAACTATGATATCAGAGGGCACTGCAGTGGACCGAAATGACATTCTTAACACATTGAGTTTTCCAAATAAAGGAGTTTCAGGGTTGTGAATACCAGTCGCTGACCATACTGAGAGAGATTGGTATTGATATTGGTACAGCCTGAACAGAATGACTATTTCTTTAATAAGAAGAGATTTCAGCTAGAGTTCAACCATGAGTACTTGAGAACCACTAATACCAGGCCTAGTTCTCTCCTCCCTTCCACCCCTCCCCACACAACCCTAGGACCGGTGAACCAGCAGTAGTAAATACCACTATATGTAGCTACAATTAGTAGTAATTATCACTTTCTGTATTTATAATTAGTAGTAATTACCACTTTCTGTGTTTATAATTAGAAGCAATTACCACTTTCTGTATTATAATTAGAAGCAATTACCACTTTCTGTATTATAATTAGTAGTAATTACCACTTTCTGTATTTATAATTAGAAGCAATTACCACTTTCTGTATTATAATTAGAAGCAATTACCACTTTCTGTATTATAATTAGTAGTAATTACCACTTTCTGTATTTATAATTAGAAGCAATTACCACTTTCTGTATTATAATTAGAAGCAATTACCACTTTCTGTATTTATAATTAGAAGCAATTACCACTTTCTGTATTTATAATTAGTAGTAATTACCACTTTCTGTATTTATAATTAGTAGTAATTACCACTTTCTGTATTTATAATTAGTAGTAATTACAACTTTCTGTATTTATAATTAGTAGTAATTACCACTTTCTGTATTTATAATTAGTAGTAATTACCACTTTCTGTATTTATAATTAATAGTATCCTTATAAGGGAAGACTGCAGTAAAACTATGTATTGTCTGATTCTATATGTAGTGTGATGTGTAAGAAGTGAATGTATTGTCTGATTCTATCTGTAGTATGCTGTGTAAGAAGTGAATTTCTTCACTTATGTTGCATCCTTTGCTTGATAAAGGCCTTTTGGTCAAAATGTTGCTATGTATTGTTTTTATATTTTGTAAAACTACAGTACTTTGTTTTTACGTTATTCATAAGTAGCAGTAATTACCATTACCTGTAATCGCAATTAGACATAAACATTACACTTTGTAATTAGGATTAAAATGTAAACCTTGTTCATGTCCTGCAGCGACAAGGGAGATCTTGTTAGCACCAAGGTAGATCTGATTGTTGGTGCTGATGGGGCTTTTTCTGCTGTCAGGAAACAGATGATGAAGTTAAGTCGATTCGACTATCAACAACAGTACATACCTCATGGCTATATGGAGCTGAACATTCCACCTAATCCTGAGGGTCAGGTTAGTTTTTATGTTTTGTTTTGTTGCTTTTTTATTTGTTTATATTATTTCTGAGAGTGGATGAGTGTTGCACTCATGTATCCTGTTCTAGGCATAGAAGCTTGTACTTTAATTGTTCTAGCAGACCTTTCTTCTGGTGGTTTCTTTCTGATGAACCAGTTTTCCAGACCTTTCTTTTGTTGATTCTTTCTGATGGAATAGTTTTCCAGACCTTTCTTTTGATGATTATTTCTGATGGAATAGTTTTCCTCATCAGAAAGAACCAAATCTCTATACTGTACCCTGTCATCATTATCATGTCTTACTGTACCCTGTCATCATGTCTCTCTGCTGTACCCTGTCGTCTTGCCTCTCTACTGTACCCTGTCATCAAGTCTCTCTACTGTACCCTATCATCATCAAGTCTCTCTACTCTACCCTATCATCATCGTCAAGTCTCTCTACTGTACCCTATCATCATCATGTCTCTCTACTGTACCCTATCATCATCATCAAGTCTCTCTACTCTACCCTATCATCATCAAGTACCCTATCATCATCAAGTCTCTCTACTGTACCCTATCATCCTCAAGTCTCTCTACTGTACCCTATCATCATCATGTCTCTCTACTGTACCCTATCATCATCATCATCAAGTCTCTCTACTGTTCCCTATCATCATGAAGTCTCTCTACTGTACCCTATCATCATGTCTCTCTACTGTACCCTATCATCATGAAGTTTCTCTACTGTACCCTATCATCATGAAGTCTCTCTACTGTACCCTATCATCATCAAGTCTCTCTACTGTACCCTATCATCATCATCATTAAGTCTCTCTACTGTACCCTATCATCATCATGTCTCTCTACTGTACCCTATCATCTTCATCAAGTCTCTCTACTGTACCCTATCATCATCATCAAGTCTCTCTACTGTACCCTATCATCATCATCAAGTCTCTCTACTGTACCCTATCATCAAGTCTCTCTACTGTACCCTATCATCAAGTCTCTCTACTGTACCCTATCATCATCAAGTCTCTCTACTGTACCCTATCATCTTCATGTCTCTCTACTGTACCCTATCATCTTGTCTCTCTACTATGCCCTGTTATCATCATCATGTTAGATAGTCCAAAGACTGGTGACAAAGTCATCTGATCATGTCTCTACATTATACTCCGTCATCATTGTCTCTCATCTTACCACCATAATTATAAACCCCATTGTCTCTCATCTTACCACCATAATTATAAACCCCATTGTCTCACCATGACGACACATTGAAGCTTGTCACTGAATATTTTTCTTGTTCTGTGACATGTTTGTTAGATATCATCAATGAAGTATTCCTTCTTTGTCATGTATTTAATATAGTATGTTGTATTCTCAATCCTTTTATTTGTTTTTCTTTTTAGTTTGCGATGGAAGTCAATTATCTTCATATTTGGGCAAGAAATGAGTATATGATGATCGCCCTGCCAAATCTGGACAAATCATACACAACAACATTATTCTTGCCATTTGAAATGTTTGAGTCTATTACAACAGAAGAGAAGTTACTTGATCTGTTCACACTACAGTTTCCAGATGCTATTCCGTTGTTGGGAAAGTGAGTTGTCTGCTCTTGTTTTGTAATGTTGATATTTAAAGTGAGTTGTCTGCTCTTGTTTTGTAATGTTGATATTTAAAGTGAGTTGGTTGCTCTTGTTTTGTAATGTTGATATTTAAAGTGAGTTGGTTGCTCTTGTTTTGTAATGTTGATATTTAAAGTGAGTTGGTTGCTCTTGTTTTGTAATGTTGATATTTAAAGTGAGTTGGTTGCTCTTGTTTTGTAATGTTGATATTTAAAGTGAGTTGGTTGCTCTTGTTTTGTAATGTTGATATTTAAAGTGAGTTGGTTGCTCTTGTTTTGTAATGTTGATATTTAAAGTGAGTTGGTTGCTCTTGTTTTGTAATGTTGATATTTAAAGTGAGTTGGTTGCTCTTGTTTTGTAATGTTGATATTTAAAGTGAGTTGGTTGCTCTTGTTTTGTAATGTTGATATTTAAAGTGAGTTGGTTGCTGTAGGTTTTGGAACAAATTATCTGCTCTTTTTTAGATTCTTCTTTGTTTTGTGACATAAACTGTCCTGGACATGTGGGTGTTCATGGCGATGAAAGAGAGCAGCATCAACAGCATTGATTGTTGGGCGTTGAGGATGGATAAAGGGATGTTTTTCATCTCTTGGCAACCGTAGGTTCGATGAATACACTAAAATTGACGTTGAGTCTATCAAGTGATTTAAAGAGTTTCAAATTATATTTTGAACACGTAGAACTGGATACCTGAGAAACAGTAAGAAGTGTATTTAATCAGCGAGTCACATGAACCATCAGTATGCAAACCTTTTGACGTATGCTGGGAAATACTGAACACTAATGGATTTGTCTGTGTTCAATAATGTAGGCTCTGTAGTCAACAACCAACTTCTTATGTAAACAAAATGTGTCGGGGTTGAAATAAATAAACAAATGAAACTCATCAAAATCAGATGAGATAGACCGATATGCCACAAATATCAGGCATGCTGTAAACTAGCTGTGCTGTGTCTCAAGTTACAGAGATTAGTTCACAAGTGGTTATTCTGGAGCGAATTTATAAGTGGTTACTCTTGAGTGAATGTATAAGGGGTTACTCTTGAGTGAATGTATAAGTGGTTACTCTTCAGTGAATGTATTAGAAGAAGAGAAACTGACACATGATGTGTGTGTTTGTTCAAGAAAATGTATGTGTGTATGTTCCAGCAAATGTATATGTGTGTACCAGCAAATGAATGTGTGTTTGTGCTATTTATAAAAGTTGTGACCGGTCACAAGTTGCTATGTACAACTAGATTATTTATTCGTATAGTGTTTGATGAATAACTTTTCTCAACAGAGATGAACTGATTAAAGCTTTCTTCTCCTCAAAACCCCAACCCATGATTTCAGTAAAGGTAAATTGTTGTTTTATAGTTGTCTAGTTTTATTTAAGGTTTTAGATGGGAGATCCGCCTGTGTGTTGCCGGGGCTCTCAAGGGGAGCAAAGAATTGTAACACTGTGGCCTACAAGGTATGTCGTAGGAGGCAACTGAGTTAGGGGCCTACGGAAGCTACCCTAGTAAATAAAAAACGTTGCAGAAGTTGGATGTGCTGGCCTACTTGTAGGCGCATAACTGGCACAACGTAAAATCGCTCTTGGGTTTAGATCACATACAAATCACAAAGAGTGGTTAACAGGTGGTCGATGTGGAGCATTCAAAGAAGAAGAAAGATGGAGAACATCAACATAAGAAAGAAAGTTGGCACAGAATCTTGCTTGAATTACATTGAGAAACAAGGAATGAAGTGGTTTGGCCACTTAATAAGAATGCATTCAAACTCCACAGTATACAGAATCTTCTACAACAGAACATCGGGAAAGAAGGCAAGAGGAAGACCATGAAAAGATGGTTAGATGACCTAGCAGAATCACTGGGCAACAACCCAGTAACAGTGTGATGACAAAAGAAGAAGAAGAGGGAGATGGGTACATGGACACTGACAAAAAGAACATGAAAGGAAAATTACCCACCATGTGAAATTAAATGCTTGGGTAAATTGGTAAATAAAACAAAAAGAGACCATATAAGAAATGAGGAAATTAGAAGAACAGTCAGAACAATACCTGTTAGATTCATTAAAAAACAGAGACTCAAATGGTTTGGCCACTTGGTGAGAATGAACTCAAATACACCAGTTGCAAGAGCACAACCGGAAAATAGAATCATCAAGAGGAATAGGGCAGATCAAGAAAAAGATGGATTGATGGAATTACAGACATTTTAAAACTCTACAATACCACAGCATATCAAGTGACAGAGCATACACTATCTCAGAAACCGATCATCAGTTAAACCTGTTACATCTAATGGCAAAAAAAAACCAGAGAAGGACAAAAAGAAGATAGGAGATATTCAAGTAGTGATGGAGGCAGAGGTTCAGGCATTGATTTCTGGGAGCTCATCTGAGAACGGTGTAATCGTTTGTGCAGATGGGTTGGTGACTCGGCACATGCGTAACTCATGTGCTTTCGCTGCTCGATTGGGAGGGGTTGTTGGGAAGGAGGACGATGGTGGTTTTGCCATGACTGCAGGCTATGGAAATCTTGGCAGTAACTAAAGCGATTGATGGTTTAGCTGGAGTCATATACATTTGTCCATGCATGCTGACTAAATGAGTATGCTCAAGAAGATTGAAACACGCTGGGCTCGAGGACAATTGTTGGAGTCGTTGAGATCTGGGCTGACAGAAGTCAAGTTTCTTTTGTGCCGGGGCATGCAGGTGTGTGAGGGACATCCATATGAGCTTGCATTTATGCTGCTGTGTGATTTGATAATTTTATATATGTGATTTGATACCTACAGAAAGAACATTTGTACATGTGATTTGATACTTAGAGAAAGAACTTTTATACATGTGATTTGATACCTAAAGAAAGAACTTTTATTGTATGTGATTTGATACCTAAAGAAAGAACTTTTATACATGCGATTTGATACCTAAAGAAAGAACTTTTATACATGCGATTTGATACCTAAAGAAAGAACTTTTATTCATATGATTTGATACCTAGAGATAGGACTGTTATACACGGGATTTGATATCTAGAGAAAGAACATTTATACATGTGATTTGATACCTAGAGATAGGACTGTTATACATGTGATTTGTTTATCTGTAGTGTTACCCCTACCACATAAATGACAAAGCTGTCATCCTAGGAGATGCTGCACATGCAGTTGTACCTTTCTATGGACAAGGAATGAACTGTGTAAGTAACACTGTGTTCGGTATTGTCTAAAGTCTAGTAGTATTAAACATCAACATGTCATTTTGTATGATTGATTGATTGATAGGACCATCATCATTGCACTTTGGTGAGTAACCATGTGTGCTCCAATCTCTTTCTTACATAGGAAGATGTCAGCAGCATTGCATGAACTCCGTAGCACCGACGATGGTCCCCGATTTAATTTTGAAGAGGGTAAAAAACATTTTGTGAAGAATTTTATTTTTTAGATTTTCAAATGAATTTTGCCAGGGCAGCGGCTTTCCAGCCTGCTCTTATCGATTTTATACTGCCAAGTGTTCTTTTACATGAACAACAGGTACACAAGACCTAAATTTTATCGTTCATCTCCGATAGGACTAGGAACTCGATCTCACCTACACTGAGATCAGGGATCTCTGATAAAATATCCCGATAGCTCTATGAAGGAGCAAACCAAGTAGTTTTGGAACGAGAGGCGAGCACCTACATTTTGTCTAGTAGTACGAAACATCAGCTTATCATTTTGTCTAGTAGTACGAAACATCAGCTTATCATTTTGTCTTTCTTTCTGTATTTTCTCCAATCCTGTTTATGCTTCACAGCATCAGGATAAGTTTATGCTTCACAGCATCAGGATAAGTTTATGCTTCACAGCATCAGGATAAGTTTATGCTTCACAGGGTCAGGATAAGTTTATGCTTCACAGCATCAGGATAAGTTTATGCTTCACAGCATCAGGATAAGTTTATGCTTCACAGCATCAGGATAAGTTTATGCTTCACAGCATCAGGATAAGTTTATGCTTCACAGCATCAGGATAAGTTTATGCTTCACAGCATCAGGATAAGTTTATGCTTCACAGCATCAGGATAAGTTTATGCTTCACAGCGTCAGGATAAGTTTATGCTTCACAGCGTCAGGATAAGTTTATGCTTCACAGCATCAGGATAAGTTTATGCTTCACAGCGTCAGGATAAGAAGAGATTTCTAGAACAGTCTTTTGTGTTTCGCTTCATAAATAGTGTATTTTATTTCCTCTGTTACTCTGAGGTCCACCTTTTGCATGGCCAGCCTTTTGTGTTGTATCCATTGTATCGGAGTAACATTGCTCTTTGAGGCGCACTGTCTGTTGGTAATCTGCTTATGTGGCTGAACCATTTAATTTGTTGTTTCTTGATGAAGTTTAGTAATGATGCTAAGAGTACGGACCCACTTTTTTTCCTGTCTTCATTTCTAAACTGGTATTTTCTTGTTACTCCCAGCATTCTACATATACACTTTATCTCTGTCGTGACTAGTTTTCTTCTGTCGTTTGATGTCAGCGTCCAGGTTTGGCACCGATAGCATAATATTGAGAGAAAGATTGTGTTGAACATTGCTCTTTTTGTGTTCATGGTGACATGTTTGTATTTTAAAATTGGTGCCATTTGTCCTATTATTTTATTTGCTTTGTCATTTTGTCTAGTAGTACTAAATATCGGCATGTCATTTCTTCTGCTAACTAGGGTTTGGAAGACTCCATTGTGTTAGATGAACTCCTGGACAAGTACAGCGATGACTTGAGTAAGTGATTGTTCTTGTCATAATTTTAACATCATCATTGTCATCAGATCTGACAGTAGATGAGGATGTCTTATCGTATCCAAAGTCGACAGAGAAGAGAACAAATAGATCTATCTAGAAGGAACTCAAAATCAAAGAAAACTGCCTAATGATACAAATAAGAAAGAGAAAATTGAGGTATTTTGGACATATAAAAAGACACAAAGGGCTTAAGACCGTCATGGAAGGAGGCATACCGACAAAGAGAAGAGGAAGACCATGGAGAAGATGGATTCAGGTTGTAACTGATGGTTTAAACATAGCGGTTGATGAACATAGTATCTGGCCTATGAGAGAGAGAAATTTCGGAGGACTGTTGGGGTGGCAAAGTTATACTTAGGACAGGCTATTTGATGATGATGATGATGATCCAAAATGATAAAAATAATGGCAGTTCACCTATTTGAGTAGCAATTTTGATTGCGCTGGAAATGTTAAAAAGTAAATTATGCTACGAACTGTCAAAGCTATCAGTTTTAAAAAGTGTAAATAAAATATGGAACTGCAAGTTATATAGTTTAAAAATTAAATTACGAATTTTCAATTCAAATGTTGTATCAATCCTAACATATGCCAGCGATAAGCAAACATATTCAGTAGAAAGGATGAAATCAGAAATGTCTGGTCAACCACTAGCAACAACTGTTGTATCAATCCTAACATATGCCAGCAAAAAGCAAACATATTCCGTAGAAAGGATGAAATCAGAAATGTCTGGTCAACCACTAGCAACAACTGTTGTATCAATCCTAACATATGCCAGCAAAAAGCAAACATATTCCGTAGAAAGGATGAAATCAGAAATGTCTGGTCAACCACTAGCAACAACTGTTGTAAGAAAGAGATGTAGATATGTTGGACATAGAGGATCAAAGAATACCAAAGCAGGCATTGAAGTGGGAGGCAAAGGGTTCAAGAACAAGAGGATGCCTAGGAAAACCCTGAACCGAACTTTGCTGAGAGAGGCAAGAAACTTAGGATTCAATTCCTTGGGAGAGATTGAGCGAGTTTCCCAGGACAGAGCGATATCGAAATATTACTTGCAGGCCCTATGTAATGTAGAACGGTATGACACTCTGTACGCAAGAGCCACGACTGGTTTGACGAAACGCGAAGAAATAAAGTCTATTCTCCTCGTGAAACATGAGACATACAGAGCCCATCAAAATGACCCATCATCATCATCCAAAAAACAGCCTTCCTAGATGCTCGGAGAAGGGCTCAAGAGAGAATCAGGAAATTGCAAGACGCCTGGCTAAGCAAAAAATCTGATGAAATCCAGATATATGCAGACAGATATGATTCCAAACGCTTCTACGATGCCCTAAAAACTGTTTACGGCCCTCAACAGTCTCACCCCACCCCTATACTCGATGCAGATGGAGCAAGGCTACTAATTGACAAGCCTCATATACTAAACCGCTGGGCAGAACACTTCCGTTCTGTCCTCAACCATCCATCCACTATATGTTATGAAGCCATAGAGCGCATGCCCCAGGTCCCAATCAATGCCAAGCTTGATATTCCACCTACCCTAGAAGAGGTCAAGAAGGCAACAAGCCAGATGTCCAGTGGGAAGGCACCGGGTGTGGACTCAATACCAACCGAAGTCTACAAAGAAGGAGGGCCCATGCTGATGCTAAAATTGACAGAGTTATTTACAACCATTTGGTGCAACGAACGTGTGCCACAGGAACTAAATGATGCCACTATTGTCCACATGTACAAGCGGAAAGGAAACCGCCAGGCCTGCGATAATCACAGGGGATCTCCCTCCTGTCAATTGCTGGCAAAATACTGGCCAGAGTCCTCCTCAATCTATTAATCGATCACCTGGAACAGGACTTACTCCCTGAGACCCAATGTGGCTTCAGAGCAGGTCGTGGAACAGCAGACATGATATTTGCTGCTCGTCAATTACAGGAAAAATGCCAAGAGCAGCACCGTAACCTTTACATGGTCTTTGTCGATCTGACGAAGGCTTTCGACACGGTCAACAGAGAGGGTCTATGGAAGATCATGGAAAAATTTGGATGCCCAGTGAAATTCATTAAGATTGTCCAACAGTTTCACGAGGGCATGATGGCACGTGTACTTGACGAAGGAGAGCTGTCGGAAGCCTTCCATGTCACCAACGACGCAAACAGGGCTGTGTACTGGCCCCAACACTCTTCAGCATGATGTTTGCTGCCATGCTCACGGATGTCTTTTGGGAAGGCGACGAACATGGGGTAAAGATTAGATACAGGACAGACGGTAATCTATTCAATCTTCGGAGGTTAAAATCCTTCACCAAAGTAAAAGAATCAACTATCTCAAACCTGTTGTTTGCTGATGACTGCGCCTCGCTACCAACTCTGCGGAAGAAATGCAGACTTACATGGACAAGTTCTGAATGGCCTGTGATAGGTTTGGCCTCACCATTAACACCAAAAAACAGAGGTCATGTTCCAGCCCGCCCCTAGAGAACAGTATTACGATCCAGTCATCAACATTAAACACCAGCGTCTCCAGTCAACGGACAACTTTGCTTATCTTGGCAGCCTCCTATCCAGATCTGCAAATATAGATTCTGAGGTCAACAATAGGATATCCAAAGCCAGTGCTGCGTTCGGAAGGTTATGTGTCACTGTGTGGGAACGGAAGGGGATAAGCATAGTCACAAAGCTGAAAGTTTACCATGCCATAGTGCTAACCACCTGCTGTACGCAAGCGAGACATGGACAGTGTATAGCAGACACGCAAGAAAATTAAACCATTTCCACACAAGCTGTCTACGCAGAATACTAAAAATAAACTGGCAGGACAAAATTCCAGACAGCGAAGTCCTCACAAGAGCAAAGATCCCAAGCGTCAACACCCTGTTGCAGAAGGCCCAAGTGAGATGGGTCGGTCACGTTGCTCGGATGCCTGATAAACGCATCCCAAAACAGTTGATGTATGGCGAGCTTGAAGGGGGCAGACATTTAGCTGGTGGACAGAAAACACGCTTTAAAGACACTCTTAAAGTGTCTCTGAAATGCTTCGATATAGACAATAGGTGCTGGGAATCCCTTGCACAAGATCGCCAAATGTGGCGCTGTAACAACAAAGAGGAACCCGAATAGCTGAGAATCATCGTATTGTTGAGTCACAGAGAAAACGAGCAGCGCGAAAAGAAAGAGCACACAACACACACATGTCTAACCTTGATCATGTATGCTCCACCTGTGGTCGGGGATTCTGTTCTAGGATTGGACTCTACAGTCACCTCCACACACACCAGAGAGGTGCAACAGCACACGTCTGAGATTGTTGTCATCATCGCTTGCGATGGACAGCTATATATATCAGAACGGTATGAGAAGAATATATAGTAACAATACTAACAGTAGCAAAAGTAGCAGCAGCGGCAATAGCAACCGCAGTAGTAACGTTGCAGATGGCAGCAGTAGAGTTAGAGATGGCAGCAGTGGCAGTAGCAATAGCAACAATAACAGTAATATCTGCAACAGTAACCATAGTAAAAGTATTTGATTAATTTGTGATGTCATTCAATCATTTATTTCACAGACAAGAGATTTTTGTGTACATGTTTATAAACAATTGCTATTTTTGATTGGTAGAACAAGCACTGGAGGAGTACACACTAGTCCGACATCCAGATGCCATCGCAATCTGTGACCTTGCACTGTACAACTACACTGAGGTACTTCTTCTATCTCATTCGTTCTCATACTCCCATGTCATAAAAAGATGGTTTGAGAGCATAGCAGAGTCCTGTAAAGAAGCAAAAATAACTTTCATCCAAGTCACTAAAGCAGCGCAAGACAAAAACATAAAACCATGACACTGGGCAACAGTCCAGTAACAGTGTGACAACAAAAGAGAGAAGAAGACTTCCCCTGGTTATAGCAGGATTCAATCCGGAGCACGCAATACATTGTCATAATTTCAGAGTGAATTATGGTATCTGTACCTTTCAGTCTGACACCTGACTTCAGTCTAGCCTTTTTTGGGTAATAGGTTAGCTTCTCCCTCTTCGATCTCCACAAACTTAGCCAGACTTCTTGGTAGTTGTCTGTTTCCAGGGCCCACCACAGAGAGCTTGGAGTGCAGTCTTGGTTCTTATGCTGACACTGATGCTAGCAGTCAGCTATGAGTCACTGACTGCTGCAAGTCCATGCAGCTTGTGTGTAGTTCCCCAAAAGGGAACGGAGCGACAGGCTCTACACTGATGTACAATATATCATGGCTTGTAACTGACAGATACTTGCAGCTGATCAAGCCAGTGGTTATCAAACTTAGTGGTTAACCAGACATTTCTCTGATTTCATCACCTGAATTTTTCCCATTTTTATGTTCATTATTTTTCATAAACATCTATTCTCAAATGTATTAAACTTACTTTCTATATCATGAGTCGTTTCCCAACTTGCTAGCATTAGTTTGGATTGAGGCACGATCAGATTTGAAAATTTGTACTTCAGTTTTAAAACTATGTATACATGTCTTCATTTGTACATGTCTTCATTTGAAAATAGATGTCTGCGAAAAATAATGAACATAAAATGGATGAATTCAGGAAATGTGATGAAATCAGAGAAATGTCTCGTCAACCACTAGTAACAATTGTTATAAGAAGGAGAATATGGAGATATTTTGCACACACCTTGAGAATAAAGGATCAAAGAATAGCAAAGCAGACATTGCAGTCGGAGACAAAGGGTTCTATAAATAGAGGATGCCCTAGGGAAACCATGAAACGAATTTTGCTGAGAGAGACAAGAAATATCAAACTCAATTCCATGGAAGAGATTGAGTGAGTTGCCCAGGACAGAGCGGTTGGAGAAATTATTTGCAGGCCCTACGTAATGCATAACGGTACAAGAGGAATATATTCTGTCTTAAGTTTATGTATTCCTGTCTCAAATTTGTTATAACCAAAATCATAGCTCTATGCTGGCATGTTTCAGATGAGATCCAAGGTCAACTCCAAGGTCTATTTATTTAGAAAAAAATTGGACAACTTGCTCTACTGGATGTTTCCAAAGACATGGGTGCCTCTCTATACAATGGTCAGTGTCCTATTATTTTGTGTTTCTTCACTTGATGAGATGGGTTGCCAAGAGTTACATTGAATTGTTTGTATTATATTTAGTCTTCTTCTTCTTCTTTGCTTTTGTTCTTTACGACCAACTTTAATCACTCTTGTGATATGTTTGATCTTTGCCAAGAACGTGTATACGTTGCACATTGGTTTGGTAGGCCCCTAAACGCATAGACTTCTACACATTTAGGACATGTGCATCCGATTTCAGCCAAAACCTCCTTAGTCGCCTCTTACGACATGCGTGGCAGGTAACAGTGTTTCTATTCTTCACACCCTAAATTTGGGCCCCGGTAACCACTCGGGCGTATTATATTTAGTCCATTCTTGGTTGTTTGGGTTGATAGCAGGTCAGATGGTTATGTCTTGGATTTTTTGTTTTTGTATCAGGTCAGAAGGTTAACTGATTTGCTACAGAGTTTTTTTAGCCTCCCGATGAAATTACTTTCTTAGTTAAAAAAAAATGCACTCGTAGCAAAACTAAAAGATTGTTTCTATGATTTATTATATATCAAATTGAAGACAAATATATGTAGTTTCATAAATTATTTACTGTATTAGCAAATAAAATTCAGTGTTAACTATACAGGAAACATATTAGCATTCATTAAAAATAAAATTTAAATTGGTAGAACAAAAATCCAACTTATGAAGTGTCTTGATGAACAATAGGTTAAATAAACAAGTCCGACTAATTTCTTTATATTGGTAATCCATTTATGAATACATAAACATCAAGAAAATTGTGAATGGATGCATTGTTTATTAACTATTTCCAAACTAGCATCATGACTATTCATGAAAAATCTATAGTTTTCTTTTGTTCACAGGGTATCATAGAATGAATGATAAACTCAGTTTCACTTCCACTTCTAGCATAAGCCAAGATGATATGTATTCGTTATCATTTACACTTCACTTATGATAAACTCAGTTTCACTTCTACTTCTAGCATAAGTCAAGATGATATGTATTCGTTATCATTTACACTTCACTTATGATAAACTCAGTTTCACTTCTACTTCTAGCATAAGCCAAGATGATGTGTATTCGTTATCATTTACACTTCACTTATGATAAACTCAGTTTCACTTCTACTTCTAGCATAAGTCAAGATGATATGTATTCGTTATCATTTACACTTCACTTATGATAAACTCAGTTTCACTTCCACTTCTAGCATAAGTCAAGATGATATGTATTCATTATCATTTACACTTCACTTATGATAAACTCAGTTTCACTTCCACTTCTAGCATAAGTCAAGATGATATGTATTCGTTATCATTTACACTTCACTTATGATAAACTCAGTTTCACTTCTACTTCTAGCATAAGCCAAGATGATATGTATTCATTATCATTTACACTTCACTTATGATAAACTCAGTTTCACTTCCACTTCTAGCATAAGCCAAGATGATATGTATTCGTTATCATTTACACTTCACTTATGATAAACTCAGTTTCACTTCTACTTCTAGCATAAGTCAAGATGATATGTATTCATTATCATTTACACTTCACTTATGATAAACTCAGTTTCACTTCTACTTCTAGCATAAGCCAAGATGATATGTATTCGTTATCATTTACACTTCACTTATGATAAACTCAGTTTCACTTCTACTTCTAGCATAAGCCAAGATGATATGTATTCGTTATCATTTACACTTCACTTTTAAATAGTTTTCAGGAACAGAAAGTAATAGAAAAGTAGTCAAATATATCCAATCTTTAAAGCGACAGTACATCTCTGCGATAAGCCTTATGGGTCTCTAAAGCAACAGCGTGCATGCAACCAAGTCTCGATTGTTTGGTTTTTATATTGTGTCAAATAGTTAAGTCTTGTTTGTCCTGGTTGATGGCAGATCAAATAGTTAAGGATAATGCAAAACTAAAGTTAGATCTCTCTAATGTCTGAGTAATCTAAAGAACAAAGAAAACAGATTGTGTCTTTATGAGAAAGTGGCAGAAATATTTCCCCAAGCAAGACCAGGTCAGTAGTTGTCTGCAGTACACATGACACAATCATATCTGGAGAAGATACATGACACAATCATACCTGGAGAAGATACATCACACAATCATACCTGGAGAAGATACATGACACAATCATACCTGGAGAAGACACATCACACAATCATACCTGGAGAAGATACATCACACAATCATACCTGGAGAAGATAATCACACAATCATATCTGGAGAAGACACATCACACAATCATACCTGGAGAAGATACATCACACAATCATACCTCAAGAAGATACATCACACAATCATATCTGGGGAAGATACATCACACAATCATACCTGGAGAAGATACATCACACAATCATACCTGGAGAAGATAATCACACAATCATATCTGGAGAAGACACATCACACAATCATACCTGGAGAAGATACATCACACAATCATATCTGGAGAAGATACATCACACAATCATACCTGGAGAAGATACATCACACAATCATACCTGGAGAAGATACATGACACAATCATACCTGGAGAAGACACATCACACAATCATACCTGGAGAAGATACATCACACAATCATACCTGGAGAAGACACATCACACAATCATACCTGGAGAAGAGAGCTGGAGGCTGAAATTAAAAGGATAGGTAAAACATGGAAAGAATTAGAAGGAATGGCAGGAGAGAGGAAGAGCTGGAAGAAGTTTGTTGAAGACCTGTGCTCTGTTGGGAGTTGAAAGGTGAAAAAGATGACACAACAGACTGAAACATATCTTTGCTAGAGTCAAGATTCTGACCTGTCATATCAGATTTATTGGATAGTTGACCACCTATTATGGGCTGGTTCAGCATTTGGCTATGCTTATTTCCCAATATCCAAAGTTCTATAGTAATTTCAGAAGCCTAAATTTGACAGTCAGTACAGTCAATTCCCCAGTCCACCCAGGATAAAAATGGGTACCTGAATTTGTAACAATTCTGTATTACTATTGCGCCCATGTTGTGCTGGGTCCCACAAGGGAAGCAAAGAATAGTACCACTGTGACCTACAAAGCAAGTAGTAAGTGACGACTGATGTAGGACCTAGGGAAGCTACCCTATTAAATAAAAGCATTGCAGAAATCGGATGTGCTGGCCTATTTGTAGGCGCATAACTAGCACAATGTACAATCACTCTTAGACTCAGTTCACATACAAATCACACAAAGTGGTTGATGGGGAGCATTTGAAGAAGAAGAATTACTATTGAGGATACTGTGGGAATGATGCCAGCACTTTCAAAACAATAAAAGGGACTGAGCATATATAGGGGTACCTTTGAAACAGTGACAGCAGTTCTAACTAATGTTTAAGTTGATATCAGGTGATATAATTTCTATTTGATTTTGAAAGTGACACTCAGTTTCACATGTTTTTAGGGGTTATTGGTTACTTAAAATTACACCACTGCACTCTGGGCAGACCCATAGGTGCTCCTACCAAAAGGTATGTCTACCCCAATAGATATCAGAAGGTATGCATACTGATGGTTGACGTGGCTCACTGATTGAACACACTCCTCACTCTGCCCCTCAGACATCCAGTTCTACTTGTACAATGGGTAACTCCAAACTGTTTAAATTGCTGGATCGATTCAACATCTATTTCAGTGTCCTCCTCCAACAGACAGTCGCAAAGAGACCGAAGAAATCCCCCTTATCCACATTCAACTCCCCAACAAGAGATGCTGTTGATGCAAACCTGTCCTCTCTCGTTACTGCAAACACCTGCATGCCCATATTGAGGTGGTATAACAGTTCGACCTATTATTAGTTTCATTGAGCGTAGTCGTCGGATCATCATCACTGCATATCCAGCCAATTGGTCCATCAGTGCTTTAATCTCCTCCTCACTCTTAGCATGTGGCGACTGACATCAGTTCTATGTTGGTTTACTATCCTTTAGCGCCCAGTATAGTGCTCCTATCTAGCTACACCACATTTGACTTGGTATTCTTGCAGTCTGGCTAGGGTTGTAAATTGACCACTATTACTTGAATCATTTACATGTCTTCTCTCCCTTAGGGAACTTAGAACATCAGCCTGGCCCATAGCTCACTTGCTTTTTTTTTACATCAGCCACACCTGCAAGCCTATCGATGCGTTCACCTTACACCTGCATGCCCTGGCATAGAAATCAAACTCGTTTTTGTCAGCCTAGACCTCTTCAGAAATTCCAACTATTGTCTTTGAGCCCAGCTTGTTTCAATCTTCCCGAGCATACTCGTGAGACAATAAGAAATCATGCATAGATAAAAGTCTGTGTCTCCAGCCAGACCATCGCTTTAGTTACTGCCTTGATTTCCATAATGAGACTGCTTGTAGTCATGGCATGACATAGGATACTTTGTGTAGAAAAGTGATAAACTAACAGCAGATAGGATCACATGTAAATAACTTACATGCCAGCTACAACTGTTGCTACTTCCTGAAATACCACTTTTAGGGCGGTGTAGGACATGGGGAACATGTGCCTGTGGATTTTAATGGTTGCATGGCTTGTGCAGTCGCTGTGAAAGTGTTCAGGTTAGCTTTTTTTATGCCCTGACAGAAAAACTTCTTTGCCTAACCAAGGATCGAACCCGGGCCTCGCAAAGGGGAGCCCACGCTCTAATACATTCAGCCAGAAGCTCCACAATTATAACATAAAGAAGATATAAAAAGAGATAGATTTCTATTTTTAGTTTTGTTATTGCCAGTTCTTGATGCAGTAACTTGTTCCTTTATATTCTTCCTTCCTTCCTTTCATTCTCTGGAAATATTGTCTATATATTTAATGTTGTCTCTTGTATAAACTTCAATGTCTTTTGTAGCTCACACAGAGGTCCATGTAGTTTTCTGTCAATTGTTGTTTCATTAGGCCTGTAGTAGGTAGCCAGTCTCTCTCCTCCCCATCGAATGTGTTTCGATGTCTATTATTGTATTTGATTGTGTCCTGCTCTAAGGTGCAGAATGACAACTTGTTCCGATCTGCTTATATTAAGTAATTGTCTTGTGATGATATTTGTTTAATGTGTTTCGATGTCTATTATTTGTATTTGATTGTGTCCTGCTCTAAGGTGCAGAATGACAACTTGTTCAGATCTGCTTATATTAAGTAATTGTCTTGTGTTGATATTTGTTTAATGTGTTTCGATGTCTATTATTTGTATTTGATTGTGTCCTGCTCTAAGGTGCAGAATGACAACTTGTTCCAATCTGCTTATATTAAGTAATTGTCTTGTGTTGATATTTGTTTAATGTGTTTCGATGCCTATTATTTGTATTTGATTGTGTCCTGCTCTAAGGTGCAGAATGACAACTTGTTCCAATCTGCTTATATTAAGTAATTGTCTTGTGATGATATTTGTTTAATGTGTTTCAATGTCTATTATTTGTATTTGATTGTGTCCTGCTCTAAGGTGCAGAATGACAACTTGTTCAGATCTGCTTATATTAAGTAATTGTCTTGTGATGATATTTGTTTAATGTGTTTCGATGTCTATTATTTGTATTTGATTGTGTCCTGCTCTAAGGTGCAGAATGACAACTTGTTCCAATCTGCTTATATTAAGTAATTGTCTTGTGATGATATTTGTTTAATGTGTTTCGATGTCTATTATTTGTATTTGATTGTGTCCTGCTCTAAGGTGCAGAATGACAACTTGTTCCAATCTGCTTATATTAAGTAATTGTCTTGTGTTGATATTTGTTTAATGTGTTTCGATGTCTATTATTTGTATTTGATTGTGTCCTGCTCTAAGGTGCAGAATGACAACTTGTTCCGATCTGCTTATATTAAGTAATTGTCTTGTGTTGATATTTGTTTAATGTGTTTCGATGTCTATTATTTGTATTTGATTGTGTCCTGCTCTAAGGTGCAGAATGACAACTTGTTCCGATCTGCTTATATTAAGTAATTGTCTTGTGATGATATTTGTTTAATGTGTTTCGATGTCTATTATTTGTATTTGATTGTGTCCTGCTCTAAGGTGCAGAATGACAACTTGTTCCGATCTGCTTATATTAAGTAATTGTCTTGTGATGATATTTGTTTAATGTGTTTCGATGCCTATTATTTGTATTTGATTGTGTCCTGCTCTAAGGTGCAGAATGACAACTTGTTCCAATCTGCTTATATTAAGTAATTGTCTTGTGATGATATTTGTTTAATGTGTTTCAATGTCTATTATTTGTATTTGATTGTGTCCTGCTCTAAGGTGCAGAATGACAACTTGTTCCGATCTGCTTATATTAAGTAATTGTCTTGTGATGATATTTGTTTAATGTGTTTCAATGTCTATTATTTGTATTTGATTGTGTCCTGCTCTAAGGTGCAGAATGACAACTTGTTCCAATCTGCTTATATTAAGTAATTGTCTTGTGATGATATTTGTTTAATGTGTTTCGATGTCTATTATTTGTATTTGATTGTGTCCTGCTCTAAGGTGCAGAATGACAACTTGTTCCAATCTGCTTATATTAAGTAATTGTCTTGTGTTGATATTTGTTTAATGTGTTTCGATGTCTATTATTTGTATTTGATTGTGTCCTGCTCTAAGGTGCAGAATGACAACTTGTTCCGATCTGCTTATATTAAGTAATTGTCTTGTGATGATATTTGTTTAATGTGTTTCGATGTCTATTATTTGTATTTGATTGTGTCCTGCTCTAAGGTGCAGAATGACAACTTGTTCCGATCTGCATATATTAAGTAATTGTCTTGTGATGATATTTGTTTAATGTGTTTCGATGTCTATTATTTGTATTTGATTGTGTCCTGCTCTAAGGTGCAGAATGACAACTTGTTCCGATCTGCTTATATTAAGTAATTGTCTTGTGTTGATATTTGTTTAATGTGTTTCGATGTCTATTATTTGTATTTGATTGTGTCCTGCTCTAAGGTGCAGAATGACAACTTGTTCCAATCTGCTTATATTAAGTAATTGTCTTGTGTTGATATTTGTTTAATGTGTTTCGATGTCTATTATTTGTATTTGATTGTGTCCTGCTCTAAGGTGCAGAATGACAACTTGTTCCGATCTGCTTATATTAAGTAATTGTCTTGTGATGATATTTGTTTAATGTGTTTCGATGTCTATTATTTGTATTTGATTGTGTCCTGCTCTAAGGTGCAGAATGACAACTTGTTCCAATCTGCTTATATTAAGTAATTGTCTTGTGTTGAAATTTGTTTAATGTGTTTCGATGTCTATTATTTGTATTTGATTGTGTCCTGCTCTAAGGTGCAGAATGACAACTTGTTCCAATCTGCTTATATTAAGTAATTGTCTTGTGATGATATTTGTTTAATGTGTTTCGATGCCTATTATTTGTATTTGATTGTGTCCTGCTCTAAGGTGCAGAATGACAACTTGTTCCGATCTGCTTATATTAAGTAATTGTCTTGTGATGATATTTGTTTAATGTGTTTCGATGCCTATTATTTGTATTTGATTGTGTCCTGCTCTAAGGTGCAGAATGACAACTTGTTCCGATCTGCATATATTAAGTAATTGTCTTGTGATGATATTTGTTTAATGTGTTTCGATGTCTATTATTTGTATTTGATTGTGTCCTGCTCTAAGGTGCAGAATGACAACTTGTTCCAATCTGCTTATATTAAGTAATCGTCTTGTGATGATATTTGTTTAATGTGTTTCGATGTCTATTATTTGTATTTGATTGTGTCCTGCTCTAAGGTGCAGAATGACAACTTGTTCCAATCTGCTTATATTAAGTAATTGTCTTGTGATGATATTTGTTTAATGTGTTTCGATGTCTATTATTTGTATTTGATTGTGTCCTGCTCTAAGGTGCAGAATGACAACTTGTTCCAATCTGCTTATATTAAGTAATTGTCTTGTGATGATATTTGTTTAATGTGTTTCGATGTCTATTATTTGTATTTGATTGTGTCCTGCTCTAAGGTGCAGAATGACAACTTGTTCCAATCTGCTTATATTAAGTAATTGTCTTGTGATGATATTTGTTTAATGTGTTTCGATGTCTATTATTTGTATTTGATTGTGTCCTGCTCTAAGGTGCAGAATGACAACTTGTTCCAATCTGCTTATATTAAGTAATTGTCTTGTGATGATATTTGTTTAATGTGTTTCGATGTCTATTATTTGTATTTGATTGTGTCCTGCTCTAAGGTGCAGAATGACAACTTGTTCCGATCTGCTTATATTAAGTAATTGTCTTGTGTTGATATTTGTTTAATGTGTTTCAATGTCTATTATTTGTATTTGATTGTGTCCTGCTCTAAGGTGCAGAATGACAACTTGTTCCGATCTGCTTATATTAAGTAATTGTCTTGTGATGATATTTGTTTAATGTGTTTCGATGTCTATTATTTGTATTTGATTGTGTCCTGCTCTAAGGTGCAGAATGACAACTTGTTCTGATCTGCTTATATTAAGTAATTGTCTTGTGATGATATTTGTTTAATGTGTTTCGATGCCTATTATTTGTATTTGATTGTGTCCTGCTCTAAGGTGCAGAATGACAACTTGTTCCAATCTGCTTATATTAAGTAATTGTCTTGTGATGATATTTGTTTAATGTGTTTCGATGCCTATTATTTGTATTTGATTGTGTCCTGCTCTAAGGTGCAGAATGACAACTTGTTCCGATCTGCATATATTAAGTAATTGTCTTGTGATGATATTTGTTTAATGTGTTTCGATGTCTATTATTTGTATTTGATTGTGTCCTGCTCTAAGGTGCAGAATGACAACTTGTTCCGATCTGCTTATATTAAGTAATTGTCTTGTGATGATATTTGTTTAATGTGTTTCGATGCCTATTATTTGTATTTGATTGTGTCCTGCTCTAAGGTGCAGAATGACAACTTGTTCCGATCTGCTTATATTAAGTAATTGTCTTGTGATGATATTTGTTTAATGTGTTTCGATGTCTATTATTTGTATTTGATTGTGTCCTGCTCTAAGGTGCAGAATGACAACTTGTTCCGATCTGCTTATATTAAGTAATTGTCTTGTGTTGATATTTGTTTAATGTGTTTCGATGTCTATTATTTGTATTTGATTGTGTCCTGCTCTAAGGTGCAGAATGACAACTTGTTCCGATCTGCATATATTAAGTAATTGTCTTGTGATGATATTTGTTTAATGTGTTTCGATGCCTATTATTTGTATTTGATTGTGTCCTGCTCTAAGGTGCAGAATGACAACTTGTTCCAATCTGCTTATATTAAGTAATTGTCTTGTGATGATATTTGTTTAATGTGTTTCGATGTCTATTATTTGTATTTGATTGTGTCCTGCTCTAAGGTGCAGAATGACAACTTGTTCCGATCTGCATATATTAAGTAATTGTCTTGTGATGATATTTGTTTAATGTGTTTCGATGTCTATTATTTGTATTTGATTGTGTCCTGCTCTAAGGTGCAGAATGACAACTTGTTCCGATCTTCCGATCTGCATATATTAAGTAATCGTCTTGTGTTGATATTTGTTTAATGTGTTTCAATGTCTATTATTTGTATTTGATTGTGTCCTGCTCTAAGGTGCAGAATGACAACTTGTTCCGATCTGCTTATATTAAGTAATTGTCTTGTGTTGATATTTGTTTAATGTGTTTCGATGTCTATTATTTGTATTTGATTGTGTCCTGCTCTAAGGTGCAGAATGACAACTTGTTCCGATCTGTTTATATTAAGTAATCGTCTTGTGTTGATATTTGTTTAATGTGTTTCGATGTCTATTATTTGTATTTGATTGTGTCCTGCTCTAAGGTGCAGAATGACAACTTGTTCCGATCTGCTTATATTAAGTAATCGTCTTGTGTTGATATTTGTTTAATGTGTTTCGATGTCTATTATTTGTATTTGATTGTGTCCTGCTCTAAGGTGCAGAATGACAACTTGTTCCGATCTGCTTATATTAAGTAATTGTCTTGTGTTGGTATTTGTTTAATGTGTTTCGATGTCTATTATTTGTATTTGATTGTGTCCTGCTCTAAGGTGCAGAATGACAACTTGTTCCGATCTGCTTATATTAAGTAATTGTCTTGTGATGATATTTGTTTAATGTGTTTCGATGCCTATTATTTGTATTTTATTGTGTCCTGCTCTAAGGTGCAGAATGACAACTTGTTCCGATCTGCTTATATTAAGTAATTGTCTTGTGATGATATTTGTTTAATGTGTTTCAATGTCTATTATTTGTATTTGATTGTGTCCTGCTCTAAGGTGCAGAATGACAACTTGTTCCAATCTGCTTATATTAAGTAATTGTCTTGTGTTGATATTTGTTTAATGTGTTTCGATGTCTATTATTTGTATTTGATTGTGTCCTGCTCTAAGGTGCAGAATGACAACTTGTTCCGATCTGCTTATATTAAGTAATTGTCTTGTGATGATATTTGTTTAATGTGTTTCAATGTCTATTATTTGTATTTGATTGTGTCCTGCTCTAAGGTGCAGAATGACAACTTGTTCCAATCTGCTTATATTAAGTAATTGTCTTGTGTTGATATTTGTTTAATGTGTTTCGATGTCTATTATTTGTATTTGATTGTGTCCTGCTCTAAGGTGCAGAATGACAACTTGTTCCGATCTGCTTATATTAAGTAATTGTCTTGTGATGATATTTGTTTAATGTGTTTCGATGCCTATTATTTGTATTTGATTGTGTCCTGCTCTAAGGTGCAGAATGACAACTTGTTCCGATCTGCATATATTAAGTAATTGTCTTGTGATGATATTTGTTTAATGTGTTTCGATGTCTATTATTTGTATTTGATTGTGTCCTGCTCTAAGGTGCAGAATGACAACTTGTTCTGATCTGCTTATATTAAGTAATTGTCTTGTGATGATATTTGTTTAATGTGTTTCGATGTCTATTATTTGTATTTGATTGTGTCCTGCTCTAAGGTGCAGAATGACAACTTGTTCCGATCTGCTTATATTAAGTAATTGTCTTGTGTTGATATTTGTTTAATGTGTTTCGATGTCTATTATTTGTATTTGATTGTGTCCTGCTCTAAGGTGCAGAATGACAACTTGTTCCGATCTGCATATATTAAGTAATTGTCTTGTGTTGATATTTGTTTAATGTGTTTCGATGTCTATTATTTGTATTTGATTGTGTCCTGCTCTAAGGTGCAGAATGACAACTTGTTCCAATCTGCTTATATTAAGTAATTGTCTTGTGATGATATTTGTTTAATGTGTTTCGATGTCTATTATTTGTATTTGATTGTGTCCTGCTCTAAGGTGCAGAATGACAACTTGTTCCGATCTGCTTATATTAAGTAATTGTCTTGTGATGATATTTGTTTAATGTGTTTCGATGTCTATTATTTGTATTTGATTGTGTCCTGCTCTAAGGTGCAGAATGACAACTTGTTCCAATCTGCTTATATTAAGTAATTGTCTTGTGATGATATTTGTTTAATGTGTTTCGATGTCTATTATTTGTATTTGATTGTGTCCTGCTCTAAGGTGCAGAATGACAACTTGTTCAGATCTGCTTATATTAAGTAATTGTCTTGTGTTGATATTTGTTTAATGTGTTTCGATGTCTATTATTTGTATTTGATTGTGTCCTGCTCTAAGGTGCAGAATGACAACTTGTTCAGATCTGCTTATATTAAGTAATTGTCTTGTGTTGATATTTGTTTAATGTGTTTCGATGTCTATTATTTGTATTTGATTGTGTCCTGCTCTAAGGTGCAGAATGACAACTTGTTCCGATCTGCTTATATTAAGTAATTGTCTTGTGTTGATATTTGTTTAATGTGTTTCGATGTCTATTATTTGTATTTGATTGTGTCCTGCTCTAAGGTGCAGAATGACAACTTGTTCCAATCTGCTTATATTAAGTAATTGTCTTGTGATGATATTTGTTTAATGTGTTTCGATGTCTATTATTTGTATTTGATTGTGTCCTGCTCTAAGGTGCAGAATGACAACTTGTTCCGATCTGCTTATATTAAGTAATTGTCTTGTGTTGATATTTGTTTAATGTGTTTCGATGTCTATTATTTGTATTTGATTGTGTCCTGCTCTAAGGTGCAGAATGACAACTTGTTCCAATCTGCTTATATTAAGTAATTGTCTTGTGATGATATTTGTTTAATGTGTTTCGATGTCTATTATTTGTATTTGATTGTGTCCTGCTCTAAGGTGCAGAATGACAACTTGTTCCAATCTGCTTATATTAAGTAATTGTCTTGTGATGATATTTGTTTAATGTGTTTCGATGCCTATTATTTGTATTTGATTGTGTCCTGCTCTAAGGTGCAGAATGACAACTTGTTCCAATCTGCTTATATTAAGTAATTGTCTTGTGTTGGTATTTGTTTAATGTGTTTCGATGTCTATTATTTGTATTTGATTGTGTCCTGCTCTAAGGTGCAGAATGACAACTTGTTCCGATCTGCTTATATTAAGTAATTGTCTTGTGTTGATATTTGTTTAATGTGTTTCGATGTCTATTATTTGTATTTGATTGTGTCCTGCTCTAAGGTGCAGAATGACAACTTGTTCCGATCTGCTTATATTAAGTAATCGTCTTGTGTTGGTATTTGTTTAATGTGTTTCGATGTCTATTATTTGTATTTGATTGTGTCCTGCTCTAAGGTGCAGAATGACAACTTGTTCCGATCTGCTTATATTAAGTAATTGTCTTGTGTTGGTATTTGTTTAATGTGTTTCGATGTCTATTATTTGTATTTGATTGATTGATGGGACCATCATAATTGCACTTCGGTGAGTAACCATATGTGCTCTGATCTCTTACACAGGAAGATCTCAGCTGCAGTGCACCAATTCTGTAGCACAGACGAGGGTCCCCAATGTAATTTTGAAGATATTTTGAAGGACATTTTATTTCTTAAATCTTTTCTAAATAATTTTGCTGGATTGTGACTCCCAGCCTCCTCTTCTCGATTTTGAACTGCAAGGGTTCTTTTACGTGTGCAAATTGAATAGACCTTCATTTTATCATCAGTTTCTGGTAGGACTAGAAATTCGATCTCACCTACACTGAGATCAGGAATCTCTGGAAAAATATCCCAAGGGCTACATGAGGACCTAGTACTTTTTACATGAGAGGCGAGCACCATTAGGCTGCATATACTTGTTCATTTAAGGTTCATCTTCTTCGAACATCGCACATCGGACATGTCCATAATTGACATATAACTGTAATAATGTCTTCCATATGCAGGTCTCCTTTACCAGAATACGTTATCATGACTGTGTACTGCGCAAACAATGGCAGGATAAGGTAAACAATAAAGTGTGCAGTTTGTGTTATGTTATGTTATGGTATGCGATCGACGTCACATCAAATTGGGCATTCCCATGCATGCTCTGTCCTCCGTTGCAGCAGCCATCCTAAAGTCCATTTGCTCACCATACCCATGAGAAGTTGATTACTATATCTTCTCTCTCTACCACGAAGACGACACTGTCTGGCATGTCCACACTTAACGCCTAATTCTCGAACTCGTTCCAGTGTCTGAGACGTGCCCATGTCACATAATTGAGAGAGTACCGCATTGATATCGGCTCTGTCCATACTTCTGCCCGTTTAAGTCGGAGCATTGTTTGCAAGAAAGTCTGCACGCTCGTTACCCTGCACTCCAGCATGTCCAGGTGTGTACAGCCAAGTCATTTTCTTGAGATGTGATCTCCGAATGCTGTCCACCCATTCCACACGCATACTTCCAGATTCAATCAGTTGAAGCATATTCATCGAGTCTGATATGATGATCGTATGGGTAACCTGTTGCTCAGCCACCCATGACAGAGCCCTGGAGGCAGCAGTGATCTCCATAGTCATGCTCGATGTCGTTGTCTCAAAAGAGCCGCAGTCCTCATAAAGTGTGCGACCATTTCGCTGTGCTGAATAAGCCCATGATGATCTGGTTCCGCGTCTGACAGAGCCATCGGTGTAGATAATGATATAATCTGGATGGGAGTGCTCATCCACGAGTGCAAGAATCTCCGCATTGACGACGCCGGGAGCCCATTCTCTACAGCGTCTCCCAAGTGTACTGACAACCATGGTTGTGTTTTGTAAAAGAAGTGTCGCCTGTGTGGTGCCGGGGCCCGTAATGGCAGCAAAAAATAGTACCACTGTGACCTACAAGGCATGTCGTAAGAGACGACTGATGTAGGACCTAGCAAAGCTAGTAAATAAAACCACACTAAATAAGCACGGATATAACACAACAAGGGTGACTCATTTGGCCCTGGAACATAAATTAAAGCTCCCTCCCCACCCCTACGCTTAACGCAAGAGGGGATAACCAATTCCATCATCCAAATGGGGATAGACAATAGGTATGAGGCCACTAATTGCTACTTTGCCACTGTTAGGTATAAGACCACTATTTGTTCTTTAGCCAGTATTGTGACTAGCGTTATATCAGTTAGAAAAGGGGTACCGATAGCGAAGTCGATAATATGCTTTGCTAGTAACCACTTGACGTGGACATTCTGTGATCCGAGGCCAACACTTTTCAGTGTGCACACTGTTAGAGGTTCGACTACAGGTTACCTAATCCTTGACTTGGGGGAGGGTCTAAATTACTAGTCATTTGCCTCTGAAGTCAAAGTAAGGCTCACCTGAATTGTGAGAGATGCTGGTGATAAGGAAAGCAAGCCTTCACACAAAAACCAGTGAGGAGTGTCATATTATGCGACTGACTACGTCTAAACTGATAGCAGGCGAACGGGGAAAAAAATAAGTTATTAGAATTGGTATTGTTCCAATTTCAGATTAATAAATGGAAAGTAATTTTCTCATATGTAACTTTTTCTCATTCTGTACTCATATTTGTTATTCTCTCATTCTGTACTCGTATTTAATATTTTCTCATTCTGTTCTCATATTTAATATTTTCTCACTCTGTACTCATATTTGCTGTTCTCTCATTCTGTATTCATATTTAATATTTTCTCATTCCTTACACATATAATTTTAATTTTCTTATTCTGTACTGAAATGTATTAATCTCTAATGCTATGTACACATTGTTTTTCTCTCTTTCTGCACTCATTTTTGTTATTCTTTCATTGTTATCCTTGCATTCTGTACTCATAGTTGCTATTGTCTCATCCTGTACTCATATTTGCTATTCTCACATCCTGTACCCAGATTTTGATGACAAGTATGAGTGTAGCAGCTGCAGCTGTTGGAGGTCTAACAGTCTTTGGTACATTGTATGCACTGCAGCAACATAGTGACACTTTGAATGACTTCTCTATGGCTGACTTGTATGATGCTGTGAGAACAAGGATTCAAGAACATTTGAATATCTAATATCAAGGATGATGACAACCAGACATTTTGTACTAATTATCATCATATTGGTATTTATTGAAACCAATTTTTATATGTTGGAATATCTTTTTTCCTGTATGAGAACTTTGAATTTAGGCTTCTTCTTAATTTTCTTCCTTTTTTTCGTCTTTTTTTCTTCTCCATTTTCTTCTCCATTTTCTTCTTCTCCATTTTCTTCTTCTCCATCATTTTCTTATTATTCTTCATCTTCTGTATTTTTTCTTTTCATTTTCCTCTTCTGCATTTTCCTCTTCTTCCTCTGCTTCTTCTTTTTTCTTCATCATCTGCTTCTGTTAAGACACAAATGTCAGAGCGAATGTGTTTTAAAAAAAGAGATACTAGTTTGAAGCTGTTAGCATCTGTAGATAACGTTAGCATCTGTAGATAACGTTAGCATCTGTAGATAACATGTGTGGTCTTAAGATCTTGACTTGATCTTCATTGTTTCGTTCTGATAAACTTTTTCACTGGGAGTCTCTGTGGCTAAGTCTTTCTCTTGTGTCCCTAAGGTCATGGGTTGGAATCCAGATTCACTAGTGCATTTTCTTCTAGAGAGCTCTAGGATTGATGCTGGAGCTACAGAGTTTGTGCTTTGTGCAATAGTCTCGGCAGGTGGCCTGCCATTACTGCGGAAAGAGGCAGAGTCATATGTGGTAAAACCAAGTGCAATGAAGTCCTATTTGGTTTTAGACTCTTTTTTAAAATTGTTCATCAAAACCATTGATAAATTAGATTTTTGTTCTACCAGTTACAATTTTTATTTTTAATGCATGCAATATTGTTCATTTTTAGTTACCACTGCATTATATCTGCTAATACAGTAAATATTTTGTAAAAGACCACATCCATTTGTCTTCAATTTGATGTATAATAAGTTATATTTTAAAATATTTTTAGAAACACTATTTTAGTTTAGCTAAACTATGAGACTATGAAACTATGAGTGTGTGTGCTATATTTTTTAAAGAAAATAAATAATTCTGTCCAGAGGCCAAGAAAACTCTACATAGCAACTCTCAGTTAACCCCTTTACTCTTCTGAGCCACTATATCAGCTCATTGTAATTTTTAAAGATGCCAGTCAGTACACTGGCTAATGCAGTATACATTGCTATAAAAACACATCTAGAGGTACAAAATAAAATACGGAGTGAAAGGGTTAAGTTGATATATTTAGTTTTTTTAAACTCAGTTCTAAAACTATAACAGATATATTCTAACAAGAACTGAGAATCTGAAGGTATAACAGCCAAGTAAAGTGAAAGTAAAGGAACCCGTTTTCATACCATAAGGTGCGGCCACAGGCGCACGCAATAAATAAAATGAACAATACCGTGCCAGGGTCAATGATCTGGCACTGGCCAAGACCTACCTCACCTCCACGGGACAACTCTGGAAGCGGCTAAAGAAGGTTAATTGCATATCCATTACAGGATTTTGCGAATCAATCCCAGCTTTTTAACGTTGTTTGTTATTTTTCTAGGCATTATTACGTTCAGTAGTTTGCCATTGCTTTCTGAACGGGTGGTGCTATCATCCTTTTGTAAAAATCCACACGAAACAATTTGCAACCAAACTCCATGCGGGATTCTAACTTAGAAAATCGGGGTTAATAGACCCAGTCACTATCCCCTAAACCACAGACGCCACCTGTAAACAGACTGCAGACCAGAATACTAAGAGCATGCATATTCCCAGTGACAACGTATGGGTGTGAAACATGGACATTTAAGAGAGCAGTGGAAAACATGTGCTTTTGAACATAAGTGTTATAGAAGAGTTCTCCGTGTATCATGGACAGAGAAGAGAACAATTAGATCTAACCAGAAGGAACTCAAAATCAAAGAAAACTGACTAATGCTACAAATAAGAATGACAAAATTGAAGTATTTTGAAATATAAAGAGACACGAAGTTTGGAGACCATTATGGAAGGAGGCACCCGACGAAGAGGAAGACCACGGAAAAGATGGATTCTTGATGTAACAGAGAATTTGAATGATGGATGCATGGTGAATCTTCTGACCTATTCCAAAGGACTGTTAGAGTGATAAAGTTCTACTCAGGACAATCTATTTGACAATGATGATGATGTACACCACATAGCTTGTTTCTCTATTCATGTACATTTTGTTTCTCTTATCTTGTACATATATATTGTTTGACTATAAGTAGTAGCATGAGAATAGAGGTACTGGCGGTGACTAAGGCAATACTCTGGTTTGAGTCACAAAACTACACTCATGCATGCATTCTGAGTGATTCATTGAGTATGATCCGAATGGTGGAGGCTGGTTCGTCGCAGGCAATGGACTGAATCACTACAAGCATCAACAATTTGCAGAATAACATTTATCTTTGTTCCAGGGCACATGGGTGTCGATGGCAATAAGAGAGCAGACAGGCTGGCTAGCTCTGCCACCATATAAGGGGACCAGCCAATGGATAGAGCTGACATTCTCAACGCCCACAGAGTGTGGCCACAAAGAAGATTTTCATTTAAAACAATCCACATCAACTACTAGATTGCAGAAACTGGGATTGAAGATTGGAGACAGAAGAGCACAACCGGTATATGAGTAGACTCATCAGTCAAAATCGAATTGGTATGGTCAGTCGCTGGACACTGTTGAAGATATTGTGAAGGAGATCGGAGCACATATAGACATGTCCAGAGTGCAATGAAGATATTCAATCTGAAATTGCTTTTTCTATTCTTATACATATATTGATTCTCTCCTTTGGACAAATTATTTTTTTCTCATTGTGTATTCAGAATCTTATGATTATGGTCATGGTTGTCGTTGTTAAAGGGGTAGTAATTCTGGTATCTTGTACAAACCGTGCCGATTTTCTGCAGTGATTTCCCTTCCACATTATGAATATTTCGAAACTAAAAGTCATAGCGATGTATCATTACCTCTACTTTTTACTTCTTTTGTCTTCACACTGTTACCCGGTAGTTGCTGACAGTGTCGTGGTTTTCTGTGGGTATTTTCTTGTTCAGCTCTAGTGGTTGGGTGATAGTTATAACAAAAAAATTATTTACAGCATGCTTCAGTGCTGTTGACAACACTCTGGGCTAGGGATTCCAATCCTTGGAAATGTCAAGAGTTCGATGCCAATTTGACCGAAAAATTACTTGTTTGCACACGGTACGATGTTGGTCGGTGATCCTTTACTTTGGGATTTAAATTACAAGTATCTCTGAAGTCGTTGTAATGCTCGCATGGATAGTGAGGGACTAATAAGGAAAGCAAGAATTCATAGGCTAATACCACTTTCCGGTTTATGGGTCTCTGTGCCGTAGAGGTTAGGTGATCGTGGAGCCATCTGGATATTTTTACTCTCTGATCTATGTAGGTGAGATCGCGTTCCTAGTCCTATAGGAGACGGACGATAAAACGTAGGTCCCGTGTTCAATTTGAGCACGTAAAAGAACCATTGGCAGTTAAAAATCGAGAAAATCAGGCTGGAAAGCCGCTTTCCGGACAAAATTCAATAGAAAAGATTAAAAATGAAACATTCCTACAAAAATATCTTCACCATCTTCAAAATTACACAGGTGACTCGTCAGTGCTACGGAGTTCGTGCACTGCAGCTGAGTAACACTTCTGTGTAAGAGATCGGAGCACACATTGTTACTCACCGAAGTGCAATGATGATGGTCCAATCAATCAATCAAATGTTCCGGTTTGACCGGGACCGTCTTGGTTTGAAGGTTTGTCAAAATCCTGTCAAAAAGCAAAAATCACCAAACAGCGCAAGACAAACACAGAAAACCAAACTGCCCTGGTTTCCCATCCAGTTTGTTATTTTGACTCGGTTATATTGAAAACAAATTGAAAGTGCTGTTTTTGATCTGTAAACTATGAGATGATACAGTGTCTACGCAGAATGCTGGGGGTAACAAGAAGAGATCGGTTGAGAAATGAAGACATCAGGAAAAAGTGGGTACAACATCAGTACTTAACTTCGTCAAGAAACAACATTAAATGGTTCGGCCACATAAGCAGATTACCAACAGACAGTGCACCTCAAAGAGCAATGTTACTTTGATACAATGGAAAAGGCAGGCCATGCAAAAGGTGAACCTCAGAGATAACAGAGGCGACGAAAGACACTATGAAGCGCACACAAGGGCTCATTCTAGAAATATCTTCTTATCCTGACGCTGTGAGGCAAAACAGGATTGGAGAAAATAAAATAAACTATGACATGTAGAAAAGCACAAATAGCGAAGAAAAGTGGATACAACTATACAACCATTTCAAATAAAATAACATTTCTGCATTGCCAAATCTCGTCGTCGGCCAAGTTATAGAATATATTCTCAGCCTACCAGGCACATGTGCATCTCCTGAATGGGTAGTCTTAGAATATATTTACAGCCTACCAGGCACATGTGCATCTCTTGAATGGGTAGTGTCAATAATGAATAACATTATGGTCTAATGAAAGAAGTAGATTGGCTGAGTCAACTGTAAAGCTTTATTGCGCTGCAAAAGTTGAAACATGTAAAAACATGACTGTAGTTATACAATAACAATACACAACAACGTTTCGACCAAAAGGCCTTTATCAAGCAAAGGATACAATAGACGTGAAAAAATCCACTGCTTACACAGCACAGAACATATAGAATCATACAAAAAATTCCTAACGACATATGTCTGATTCTATATGGTGTGTGCCGTGTTTTAAAAAAAAATTGCAATCCTTTACAGGACTTTGCTAATCAACCCCAGCTTTTTAACGCTGTTTGTGATTTTCTAGGCATTATTACATTCAGTAGTTTGCCATTGCTTTCTGAACGGGTGGTGCCATCGACCTTTTGTAAAATCCACGCGAAACAATTTGCAACCAAACTGATTCGAACTCAGAACGTCGGTGTTAATAGACCGAGTCACTAAACCACAGACGCCACAAGAAGTGTGGTATATGTTGTGTGACGTGTAAGAAGTGAATTTCTTCACTTTTATTGTACTCTTTGCTTGATAAAGACATTTTGGTCGAAAAGTTGATGTGCCTTGTTATTGTTTTTGTCAAACTACAGCACTTTTGTTTTTACGTGTGTCGAATCCAGACCGATACACCTGGGCAGGTCGAATCCAGACCGATACACCTGGGCAGGTGGAATCCAGACCGATACACCTGGGCAGGTCGAATCCAGACCGATACACATGGGCAGGTCGAATCCAGACCGATACACATGGGCAGGTCGAATCCAGACCGATACACATGGGCAGGTCGAATCCAGACCGATACACATGGGCAGGTCGAATCCAGACCGATACAACTGGGCATGTCGAATCCAGACCGATACACCTGGGCAGGTCGAATCCAGACCGATACACCTGGGCAGGTTGAATCCAGACCGATACACCTGGGCAGGTCGAATCCAGACCGATACACCTGGGCAGGTCGAATCCAGACCGATACACCTGGGCAGGTCGAATCCAGACCGATACACCTGGGCAGGTCGAATCCAGACCGATACACCTGGGCAGGTTGAATCCAGACCGATACACCTGGGCAGGTCGAATCCAGACCGATACACCTGGGCAGGTCGAATCCAGACCGATACACCTGGGCAGGTGAATCCAGACCACGGCAGTGAATCCGACCGAACCTGGGCAGGTCGAATCCAGACCGATACACCTGGGCAGGTCGAATCCAGACCGATACACCTGGGCAGGTCGAATCCAGACCGATACACCTGGGCAGGTCGAATCCAGACCGATACACCTGGGCAGGTGGAATCCAGACCGATACACCTGGGCAGGTGGAATCCAGACCGATACACCTGGGCAGGTCGAATCCAGACCGATACACCTGGGCAGGTTGAATCCAGACCGATACACCTGGGCAGGTCGAATCCAGACCGATACACCTGGGCAGGTGGAATCCAGACCGATACACCTGGGCAGGTGGAATCCAGACCGATACACCTGGGCAGGTGGAATCCAGACCGATACACCTGGGCAGGTGGAATCCAGACCGATACACCTGGGCAGGTGGAATCCAGACCGATACACCTGGGCAGGTCGAATCCAGACCGATACACCTGGGCAGGTGGAATCCAGACCGATACACCTGGGCAGGTGGAATCCAGACCGATACACCTGGGCAGGTGGAATCCAGACCGATACACCTGGGCAGGTGGAATCCAGACCGATACACCTGGGCAGGTGGAACCCAGACCGATACACCTGGGCAGTGGAACCGACGATGACACCTGGGCAGGTGGAATCAGACCGATACACCTGGGCAGGTGGAATCCAGACCGATACACCTGGGCAGGTGGAATCAGACGAACCCTGGGCAGGTGGAATCCAGACCGATACACCTGGGCAGGTGGAATCCAGACCGATACACCTGGGCAGGTGAATCAGACCGATAACCTGGGCAGTGGATCCAGACCGTACACTGGGCAGTGGACTCCAGACCGATACACCTGGGCAGGTGGAATCAGCCGATACACTGGAGGTATCCAGACGATACACCTGGGCAGGTGGAACCAGACCGATGCACCTGGGCAGGTGGAACCCGACGATACCCTGGGCAGGTGGCCCAGAGTACCTCAGCACCGATCACTGGAGTGGCCAGACCGATGCACCTGGCAGGTGGAACCCAGACTGATCACCTGGGGCAGGTGGAACTCGACCGATCACCTGGGCAGTGGAACCACAGCACGCCCAATCCGATACACCTGGGCAGGTGGAACCCAGACCGATACATGGTGCAGTGGAACCAGACCATAACTGGCAGGTGCTCCAGACCGCACCTGCGACTGGGCAGTGCCCGACCATCGCCTGCAGTCCATCCGATCTCTGCAGATCGCAGCGATCCATGAGCAGTTTAAACATGAGATCTTAGGTGTTCGAGAGTTCGCTGATGCTCTCATCAGATGGTCTCAGCAGATGTCTCAGCAGATGGTCTCAGCAGATGGTCTCATCAGATGGTCTCAGCAGATGGTCTCAGCAGATGGTCTCATCAGATGGTCTCAGCAGATGGTCTCATCAGATGGTCTCAGCAGATGGTCTCAGCAGATGGTCTCTGCAGATGGTCTCATCAGATGGTCTCAGCAGATGGTCTCAGCAGATGGTCTCATCAGATGGTCTCAGCAGATGGTCTCAGCAGATGGTCTCATCAGATGGTCTCAGCAGATGGTCTCATCAGATGGTCTCAGCAGATGGTCTCTGCAGATGGTCTCATCAGATGGTATTCCATCTCTGTCGAAAAGGACGGAGTCATATGGGGGAAACCGATGCAATGAAGTCAATCCTTGTCTTTGGACCCCTTTCTGAACATACAAATCAGAGGCGTCATATTGGGCGCCCTGATACGCCTGAGTTCTCGCTCTCTCGCGATCCCACGCCTGAATTCTCTCTCTCGTAATCCGACGCCTGAATTCTCTCCCTCTCTCGCAATCCCACGCCTGAATTCTCTCCCTCTCTCGTGATCCCACGCCTGAATTCTCTCCTTCTCTCGCGATCCCACGCCTGAATTCTCTCTCTCGTAATCCGACGCCTGAATTCTCTCCCTCTCTCGCGATCCCACGCCTGAATTCTCTCCCTCTCTCGTGATCCCACGCCTGAATTCTCTCCTTCTCTCGCGATCCCACGCCTGAATTCTCTCTCTCGTAATCCGACGCCTGAATTCTCTCCCTCTCTCGTGATCCCACGCCTGAATTCTCTCCTTCTCTCGCGATCCCACGCCTGAATTCTCTCTCTCGTAATCCGACGCCTGAATTCTCTCCCTCTCTCGTAATCCGACGCCTGAATTCTCTCCCTCTCTCGTAATCCTTGCCTGAATTCTCTCCTTCTCTCGCGATCCTACGCCTGAATTCTCTCTCGCGATCCCACGCCTGAATTCTCTCCCTCTCTCGTGATCCTTGCCTGAATTCTCTCCTTCTCTCGCGATCCTACGCCTGAATTCTCTCGTAATCCGACGCCTGAATTCTCTCGTAATCCGACGCCTGAATTCTCTCCCTCTCTCGTAATCCGACGCCTGAATTCTTCCTCTCTCGCGATCCCACGCCTGAATTCTCTCCTCTCTCGTGATCCCACGCCTGAATTCTCTCTTTCTCTCGCGATCCCACGCCTGAATTCTCTCTCTCGTAATCCGGCGCCTGAATTCTCTCCCTCTCTCGTGATCCCACGCCTGAATTCTCTCCTCTCTCGTGATCCCACGCCTGAATTCAAAACGTTGGAGAGAAATTATTTCAAACAATAATGATACAATTTCGATATTTGTTACACCTGTGTGTTGCCGGGGCTTGAAGGGGGAGCAAAGAATAGTAATACTGCGACCTACAAGGCATGTCGTAAGAGGCGACTAAGATAGGAGACTAGGAAAGATAACCCTACTAAATAAAAAGCATCGCAGAAATAGGATGTGCTGGCCTACTTGTAGGCGCATAACTGGCACAACGTACAATAGCTCTTACGCACAGAACAATGCAAATCAAATCACAAAGAGTGGTTTAACAGTTGGTCGATATGGAGCGTTCAAAGAAGATAAATATATATATATTATTTATGAGGGAGATATATATATATGGGGAGGAGAGAGAGAGAGAGTAGTATTGGATGATATATATATTTGCTCGTAGAATTATGAAGAGATTTCAAACTGGTAAGTAGGAACACAGGGGGGAAACACTAGTCACGACAGAGATGAAGTGTCTACGCAGAATGATGGGTGTAACAAGAAGAGACCGGTTGAGAAATGAAGACATCAGGAAAAAGTGGGTACAACATCAGTATTAGATTTCATCAAGAAACAACAAATTAAATGGTTCGGCCACGTAAGCAGATTACCAACAGACAGTGCACCACAAAGAGCAATGTTGCTCCGATACAAAGGGTACAAAACAAAAGGCCGGCCACGCAAAAGATGGACCTCAGAGATAACAGAGGTGACGAAAGAGACTATCTACGAAGCGCATACAAGGGCCCGTTTTATAAATCTCTTCTTGATCTGACGCTGTGAGGCAAACAGGATTCGAGAAAGAAAGAATGTGATCATCTCATCAGGTGCCCTGCCGGTGGGCGTAGGTGATCATGAATCTCCATTAATCTCTGTTCCTTGTGTTTACTATCATCTCAGATGTTGACGTCCTTCTGTGCCATGAAGTCAGAGTGTCCAAAATTGTCTTTCTCTGTCATCCTCTCTCTCGTCTCCCCTATATTTTACCGGTTGTCACAATGTGTTCTTGAGAGCCGCTGTAGCGTAGTTGTTAGTGAACTCGCTTCGCAAGGCTGGTGGTCTGGGTTCAGCTCCCGCAATGTGCGTGGAATTTTTCCCGACCGCGACGGCTCTCAGGTCGACCCAGCCTCAACTGGGTACCAGACATGCTCTGGGAAAGTAAAGGCGGCCGGCGTGATGCTGACCACATCACCCATCGTGTGCCGACGGTCAATGAAAAATACAGGCCTAACACTGTATTGACCTATATACCACGAGGTATGAAAGGGTTCCTTACAATGTGTTCTAAGCCTTCCCTTCTCATTATATGTCAGAAAAATGATGCCTGATAAATATGATACCAACTGCACAAAAAACCTCACGTAAACAGAATCTTTTTGTGAAACAAATATTGATGTCTAAATTAATTGAATTCTGAAGTCAGTATCATTTACGATATGGAAAGAGTTAAGAACAGGTAGCGATCAGAATACTCATTTGATAATGGGACAAACCATGACGCAGTCCGCGGCACATGGTCAAACTTGACGGACGCAATCTGCGACATTTGGTGGGTAATGTGTTAACGTGCATGATTTGCTAACAGGACGTCAGTATTTTTCCTTCATATCCGATAGTACGGATTGCTGCCTATTTTTCTTCATTTTTTTTTTTTGGTGTGTGCCTTGAAATAAACTCCATGCTAGAGCGACTTTGCTGTATCGCATGTTTGTCAAATTCTCATAACATGTTTTCAATGACATTTTATGGCCTGTCGTTGCCGGAATATTTGTGAATAAGTTGGCGTTGTTGAACTTCTTCATGCCTTTATGCTCTCAACTCAGTAACTGTAACGATTTCCGGAAGGATCGCGTTTGGACGCTTTTAAGACAGGATAAACAAGCTTCCGTCAGATCACACTAACGCTGGTAAACTTTGACACACAAGTGGCTATTGAAAGTGGAACTTACAATAGCGTTCGTGACGTTGATGGTCTTTTGTCATTCGTTTATTGAGGGTATACTAACGTCATATAATTTGATACGCGTCAGCGACCATGTTTGTTCAGGAAATGGCGACCGGAAACAGGAAGTGACAAAATAGGATTTACGTAAAGTGCAATTTATATGATAATAGATTAGATAAGGTGAGGGTTAGTATAGTCATCATTATCATCATCATGCACCGTGAAAGCTGGCGTTGGTAATCATAGATCTCCACAAACATCTATCCTTAGTGCACATTTTAATTATTTTTTAAAACACTTTTAGTATCCTTGAAAAATGATTGATAGAAAATTGATTAAAATAGTAACAGGACGTAAATGTTATAGTTCATTCCAAAATTCGTGAACATCTTGACCGACCGATATAAAATCATACACTTGACAGAAATTATTATTGTTTACATTTTGCAATTGATAACAGTCGCGACCTTCGTAGTGTATTTTTTGCTCTCCCAATCGTTTATTGCTGTAAGATTTTACTTATGTGTTATTAGTAAAATAGCAGCGATTTTGATTTGGTATACATGTAGAACTTTAACAGTACGGTAGTCAAGTTTTCCTGTAATTACGCATTTCCGTGCTAAACATGCAATTCAGCACCATTGAAAATCAGGAATCCCGTGGAATTAATCATTTCCCACTTTATCCGAACGATTTTCATTGGCGTATGCACACACACCATTTATTGTTATTGATAGAAGTGGAAGGTATCATTTGTTCACTATGTCACATTGCTTGTTATAATATGTAATAGGGATACACCTTTGCAAACATTCGCCACCATTTTGTGTATTACTGTAAATTATAACCTTTATTATCATTTTGTTGTGATTATGCAAAATTATATAACAAAAACGGTTTTTTGCATCAACCAACCTTCCAACCAATTAGTTAAACATAAATTCATAAGGTCGTGAGTAAATAAGACTGATTGCAAAAAATTACTGTTATGCATCGGGTAGATTTCGTTAAAATTAAACCTTAGTGTGCTCACGAATTTTGGAACGAACAAGCGTTGCATACAATAAAAATATTGGAACTTCTATTATATTGTCATTTTTCTTGTCTTATAATAATAATAATAATAATAGCCGTCCATCACAAGCGATGATGACAACAGTCTCAGACGTGTGCTGCTGCACCTCTCTGGTTTGTGCGGAGGTGACTGTAGAGTCGAATCCTAGAACACAATCCCCTACCACAAGGGGGGCATACATGATCAAGGTTAGACATGTCCGTGTTGTGTGTTCTGTCTTTTCACACAGCTCGTTTTCTCTGTGCTTCAACGGCACAATGATTCTCAGCTTTTTGCGAGTTATTCTTATGTATTTACAGCGCCACATTGTCCACCTGCCCAGCGTATTCGTAGCTCGTTTAACTACGGGTGACAAGCCCTCTGTAAGTGCGATTCAATTACGCGGGCTGGCAGAAAAGCCACAGGTTCTCCAGATTTACGGTGTCCATGACACCGAGCCGAAGATCTGAAAGCTCAAGTGCTTCTAGATTGGAAAAAAACAGCGCCACATTTGGAGATCTTGCACAAGGGATTCCCAGCATGTGGTGTCTATATCGAAGCATTTCAGAGACACTTTAAGAGTGTCTCAAACGCGTTTTTTCTGTCCACCAGCAGAACGTCTGTCACCTTCAAGTTCACCATACATCAACTGTTTTGGGATGCGTTTATCAGGCATCCGAGCAACGTGACCGGTCCATCTCACATGGGTCTTCTGCAACAGGGTGTTGACGCTTGGGATCTTTGCTCTTGTGAGAACTTCGCTATCTTGTCTTATGACGTCATAGCAACAACATACAATGAATTCTCCATAAGAAGATGATTCTTATTGTTCATGTTTGTTGGCCTACACGCTCTGATATAACCAAAGATATCGTCTTTAGGTTGAAGGGGCGAGCTTTGGCTTACAGAGATATAATCAGGTACAGGTGCAACACGATAGAAACAGATACAGGTGAGACACGACAGAGACAGGTACAGGTGAGACACGATAGAAACAGATACAGGAGAGACACGACATAGAGGAACAGGGGAGACACGATATATAGTAGCAGATGAGACACCATATAGACAGATATCGGTGAGACACGATATAGACAGTACAGGGGATAAACGGCAGAATTAGTTACAGGTGAGAAACGTCAGAGACAGGTGAGAGACACCAGAGACATGTACATGTGCGAGCTGTAAGAGATAGTTACAGGTAAGACACGATTGAAATAGTTACAAGTGAGACACTACAGAAATAGTTACAAGTGATACACGATTGAAATAGTTACTGGTGAGACACCACATAAATAGTTACAGGTGAGACATTACAGAAATAGTTACTGGTGAAACACAAAAGATTCAAGTGAGAAACAATTAGTACAGGTAAGAAGCAACAGGTGGAGGTGAGGTACAATAGATAAGATAATACATAAGCAAATCTGGTGTTGGTATTTCCCAATTTCTAACTCACGCTGCGATGGCGATGGATAGGACACACATTGAGAAGACTGACCGGAAGCATTGAAAGACAGGGACTATTTTGGAACCCGCATGGATAGAGGAGTAGGGGAAGGCCTAGACAGACCTGGAGAAGAGAGCTGGAGGCTGATTAAAAGGATAGGTAAAACACGGAAAGAATTGGAAGGGATGGCAGGAGAGAGGAAGAGCTGGAAGATGTTTGCTGAAGAACTGTGCTCCGTTGGGAGTTGAAAAACGAAGAAGAATGAGAACTCCTCACACTGGCTTCATTGTTAGTTATTTATTTGTCTTGTTTTTATTGCAGGTCTCACGTAGAAGAATGAGAACTCCTCACACTGGCTTCATTGTTAGTTATTTATTTGTCTTGTTTTTATTGCAGGTCTCACGTAGAAGAATGAGAACTCCTCACACTGGCTTCATTGTTAGTTATTTATTTGTCTTGTTTTTATTGCTGGTCTCACGTAGAAGAATGAGAACTCCTCACACTGGCTTCATTGTTAGTTATTTATTTGTCTTGTTTTTATTGCAGGTCTCACGTAGAAGAATGAGAACTCCTCACACTGGCTTCATTGTTAGTTATTTATTTGTCTTGTTTTTATTGTTGGTCTCACGTAGAAGAATGAGAACTCCTCACACTGGCTTCATTGTTAGTTATTTATTTGTCTTGTTTTTATTGTTGGTCTCACGTAGAAGAATGAGAACTCCTCACACTGGCTTCATTGTTAGTTATTTATTTGTTCTGTTTTTATTGTTGGTCTCACGTAGAAGAATGAGAACTCCTCACACTGGCTTCATTGTTAGTTATTCATTTGTCTTGTTTTTATTGCTGGTCTCACGTAGAAGAATGAGAACTCCTCACACTGGCTTCATTGTTAGTTATTTATTTGTCTTGTTTTTATTGCTGGTCTCACGTAGAAGAATGAGAACTCCTCACACTGGCTTCATTGTTAGTTATTTATTTGTCTTGTTTTTATTGCTGGTCTCACGTAGAAGAATGAGAACTCCTCACACTGGCTTCATTGTTAGTTATTTATTTGTCTTGTTTTTATTGCTGGTCTCACGTAGAAGAATGAGAACTCCTCACACTGGCTTCATTGTTAGTTATTTATTTGTCTTGTTTTTATTGCAGGTCTCACGTAGAAGAATGAGAACTCCTCACACTGGCTTCATTGTTAGTTATTTATTTGTCTTGTTTTTATTGCAGGTCTCACGTAGAAGAATGAGAACTCCTCACACTGGCTTCATTGTTAGTTATTTATTTGTCTTGTTTTTATTGCAGGTCTCACGTAGAAGAATGAGAACTCCTCACACTGGCTTCATTGTTAGTTATTTATTTGTCTTGTTTTTATTGTTGGTCTCACGTAGAAGAATGAGAACTCCTCACACTGGCTTCATTGTTAGTTATTTATTTGTCTTGTTTTTATTGCAGGTCTCACGTAGAAGAAGTTGATGAAATATCCAATATCATATTTATTGCTGTTTCGCCTGTGTGTGCCGAGGCTCGTAAGGGGAGCAAAGAATAGTAACGCTGCGACCTAAGAGGCATGTCGTAAGAGGCGACTGAGGTAGGGGCCTAGGGAAGCTACCCTAGTAAATAAAAGTATCGCAGAAATCGGATGTGCTGGTCTACTTGTAGGCACAACATACATTCACTCTTAGGCTCGGATCACATACAAATCACAAAGAGTGGTTAACAAGTGGTCGCGACATGGAACTTCGAAAAAGAAGAATTTGTTGTTTTTTTGCGTTCGTTCGCTATAAATTATGTCGCAGTATTTTTGTGTGAAGGCATGCTTTTCTTATCATTAGTGTCCCTCGCTATTAAGGCGAGCCTTACTCCGACTTCTGAGGTACTTGTTATTTAGATCCCCAAGTAAAGGATCAGGAAAGCTGTAGTCCAACCGTGTGCACGTGGGCGTATGTTGCTTTAAGCGATAGTGAGCTCTACCACAACCCAAGCGTACATGGTTCAAATTCCGCGGTAGGCAATTTAGAAGAAAATTTGTATCCGTGGATTTTTAAAAAGGGTAAAAATAGACACCACAGTTGAGAAAGCAATGATAAACTACTGAACGTATGAACGGTGCCTAGAAAATCGACGACTCGTTTAAAGCGGTTGATAACTATAGTCCTGTAAAAGGATATGCCATGACCTTCATTCATTTTTCACTGTTCACACACCGACACATGTATCTCATTCATTTTTCACTGTTCACACACCGACACATGTATCTCATTCATTTTTTTTCACTGTTCACACACCGACACATGTATCTCATTCATTTTTTTTCACTGTTCACACACCGACACATGTATCTCATTCATTTTTTTTCACTGTTCACACACCGACAACATGTATCTCATTCATTTTTCACTGTTCACACACCGACACATGTATCTCATTCATTTTTCACTGTTCACACACCGACACATGTATCTCATTCATTTTTCACTGTTCACACACCGACACATGTATCTCATTCATTTTTCACTGTTCACACACCGACACATGTATCTCATTCATTTTTTTTCACTGTTCACACACCGACACATGTATCTCATTCATTTTTCACTGTTCACACACCGACACATGTATCTCATTCATTTTTTTTCACTGTTCACACACCGACACATGTATCTCATTCATTTTTCACTGTTCACACACCGACACATGTATCTCAAAGAGCAATGTTTGCTCCGATACAATGGATGCAAAGCAAAAGGCCGGCAACGCAAAAGATGGACCTCAGAGATAACAGAGGCGACGAAAGACACTATTTATGAAGCGCACACAAGGACTCGTTCTAGAAATATCTTCTTATCCTGACGCTGTGAGGCAAAACAGGACTGGAGAAAAGAAAGAAAGACACATCGACAATTATTCTGGCCCAAGTTAGCCTTGAACCTAGGAGTTAACATGTCATGTTACTAGCCAAGTGTATTATCGACTTCGCTATCGGTTTCCGTGTTGATTGATTGATTGATCGGATGATCATAATTACACGTTGGTGAGTAACCATGTGTGCTCAGATCTCTCTTACACAGGAAGATCTCAGTTGCAATTCGCGAATTCCGTAGCACTGGCGAGGGTCTCCGATGTAATTTTGAAGATTGTGAAGATATTTTTGTAGGAATTTTATTTTAAATCTTTTCTTATGAATTGTGCCCGTGCAGAGGCTTTCCAGCCTGCTCTTCTCGATTTTGAGCTGCCTAGGGTTCTTTTACGTGCTCAACTTGAACACGGGATCTACGTTTTATCGTCCGTCTCCGATAGGACTAGGAACTCGATCACCTACACTGAGATCTGGGATCTTTGGAAAAATATCCAGATGGCTCCCCGAGGGAGCAAACCTGGTACCTTTGGCACGAGAGACGAGCACCTAGCCTCTACGCTACAGCGGTTCCCTAAATGCTTCCCTTGTGTGTTTGTTATGTTGATGATTTGAAGTCGAGACAACCCTCCACATGAAGCCGTTACCTTGTAGTGCCCGTGTGTTTGTTATGTTGATGATTTGAAGTCGAGACAACCCTCCACATGAAGCCGTTACCTTGTAGTGCCCGTGTGTTTGTTATGTTGATGATTTGAAGTCGAGACACCCCTCCACATGAAGCCGTTACCTTGTAGTGCCCGTGTGTTTGTTATGTTGACGATTTGAAGTCGAGACACCCCTCCACATGAAGCCGTTACCTTGTAGTGCCCGTGTGTTTGTTATGTTGACGATTTGAAGTCGAGACACCCCTCCACATGAAGCCGTTACCTTGTAGTGCCCGTGTGTTTGTTATGTTGATGATTTGAAGTCGAGATAACCCTTCACATGAAGCCGTTATCTTGTAGTGCCCGTGTGTTTGTTATGTTGATGATTTGAAGTCGAGACACCCCTCCACATGAAGCCGTTACCTTGTAGTGCCCTTGTGTTTGTTATGTTGATGATTTGAAGTCGAGACAACCCTCCACATGAAGCCGTTATCTTGTAGTGCCCGTGTGTTTGTTATGTTGGTGATTTAAAGTCGAGACACCCCTCCACATGAAGTCGTTACCTTGTAGTGGTGTGGATGCTTGCAGGCTGAAATGATACAGTGTGCTATGGCGGCAGGAATTTATATTGCTGGCAGGCTCACCCAGTCTGGACAGGTCACTGAAGAGAAGCCAGACTAAACATGGCTTCCTGGCTATCCAGGATGTGGGTTTGGCTAGGGACTAACAATTCCATATTGTAAAAAAAAAATTGCGTTACGGAAACACTGAGATGGACACAAGAGGGTCAACGAAAACGTGGAAGACTCAAAGTGACCTGTAGGAAAACAATAGAACAGGAACTGAAATAAATCAATCCCAGTTGGAACACAAAACAGAGGACGACCAAGAACATAGAGTAATGGTGTGCATTTATTGCTGCTATAAGCGCCATGGTCGTCACAGGCTAGAGAGAGAGATAGACAGAGAGAGAGACAGAGATAGAGAGAGATAGACACAGAGAGAGAGAGAGACAGAGATAGAGAGAAAGAGAAAGAGAGAGAGAGAGAGAGAAACCGAGGCACGACCTTGTCAACATAAAAACGAGTCTTTTGTCAGTTATATCAGAACATGTAGGCCAATAAACATAAAAAATAAGAATGACCTTGCGGATGGAATTACTGAAAAATTACCGAAATCTTACCCTTGATTAAAAGTGCTTTCACCCAGTGCCCTTGACTTTAACCAACTTAACTCCCAGATACGCTATTTTCCAGCCCACTTGGGGCTTGTTTGATACCAACGTGAAATGTGTATTGTTTGCTTTCAGTGATTCTTTTTGGACTGGTTTATATTTTGTTGGAATTGTGGGCCATCGTGAGATTGTGCTTTTTATTTGGCACATGGGAAGATAGTAGCTGTCTTGTGAGTGTGTCTGTTTCTGTGTTTGTTTGTTTGTTTGTCATTCGTTTATAGAGTTCGCCTAGCACAGTGACATTGAGCTTTGTTTGTTCCTCCACTGACGGCGTTCCGTTCCACACGCAGTCGATTCTCCACCAAGTCCAACTTAAAATGAGTGATAGAGTTCGGGGAAAACCATCAATCGTCGCCACTGTACTTTGTAAGTACTATATCTCTGAAACGTTCCAGTTCGTTTAAAGGGACTGAGCGCCTATTGGGTCGCTTTGAGCACATATAACTTGAATGTATTCAGTTGACCACTAGATGAATGTTTAAACACATGTAAACTACGACTCTAAGAGACCTCATCTCCAACGTTATGATTTCCTGCTCATTAGCTTCTCTTATTAACCATATTTGGCACATGGCCAAGTTGCGTCTGGACGAATGGATTAGAGCACGGCTCTCAAGCGGGAGACCTGGGTTTAAAAAAACGGTAAGGGCAATGGGTTTTTTCTGTCGAGGGTATAAAGAAAACATCCTAACCTGAACAGTCTCGCAGCGACTGCACTAGCCATGCGACTATTAAATTTCACAGACTCATGTGTCTCATGTCCTACATTGCCACACAAAAACAACGGAATGACATAATAAGCTTAGATTCTATCTATAAAGCCTAGAACCTTATTTCAATATACCAACCTGACCTATTGTCATATAGTGTCAGACATAAAAGAGGCGTTGAATTCTGTTTTGGGACAGCTAGCACCGAAATGTGATATTGTGTGTTGTGTCAGGCTGCCAAAGCAGGTAGTTTAGGCGCGCTGCCAAATCTGGATAAATTGTAGTATTGTTCATTGTGGTCTAACAATTTATGAATTCCCTGGCAATAAGTGACAGAAAAGGGAGTGAACATTCGACGTGTTACATTTCCACTGTTGTCACATAACGAGGGTGCCTCTGTGGCGTAGATGTTAGGTGCTCGTGTCTAGTGTCAAAGGTACCAGGTTTGCTTCCTCATGGAACCATCTGGATATTTTTCCAGAGATCCATAGTTTCAGTGAGATCTTTCCTAGTTCTATCGGGGACGGACGATAAAACATAGGTCTCGTGTTCAATTTGAGCACGTAAAAGAATCCTTGGCAGTTCAAAAGTCGTGAAGGGCAGGCTGGAAAGCTGCTGCCCGGAAAGCTGCTGCCCGGGAAAAATGCATTAGAAAAGATTACAAATACAATTGCTACAAAAATATATTCACCATCTTCAAAATTACATTGGGGACCCTCGCCGGTGCTACGGAGTTCGAGAGTTCTTTCTTCTGTACGGGTAAGAAAGAGATCGAAGCAAACATGGTTAATCACCGAAGTGTAATGATGATGGTGATATTAATCAATTAATTAATCAATAAATCAATCAAATAAAGATATACCGATAACATCTAACGTATAAGACCGATTGTCTGGCCAACACTACCGATTGTCTGGCCAACACTACCGATTGTCTGGCCAACACTACCGATTGTCTGGCCAACACTACCGATTGTCTGGCCAACACTACCGATTGTCTGGCCAACACTACCGACTGTCTGGCCAACACTACCGATTGTCTGGCCAACACTACCGATTGTCTCGCCAACACTACCGATTGTCTGGCCAACACTACCGATTGTCTGGCCAACACTATAATAGCCGTCCATCGCAAGCGATGATGACAACAATCTCAGACGTGTACTGTTGCACCTCTCTGGTGTGTGCGGAGGTGAATGGAGAGTCCAATCCTAGAACAGAATCCCCGACCACAGGTGGGCATACATGATCAAGGTTAGACATGTGCGTGTTGTGTGCTCTGTCTTTTCGCGCTGCTCGTTTTCTCTGTGACTCAACAATACGATGATTCTCAGCTATTCGGGTTCCTCTTTGTTGTTACAGCGCCACATTTGGCGATCTTGCGCAAGGGATTCCCAGCACGTATTGTCTATATCGAAGCATTTCAGAGACACTTTAAGAGTGTCTTTAAAGCGTTTTTTCTGTCCACCAGCTAAACGTCTGCCCCTTCAAGCTCGCCATACATCAACTGTTTTGGGATGCGTTTATCAGGCATTCGAGCAACGTGACCGACCCATCTCAGTTGGGCCTTCTGCAACAGGGTGTTGACGCTTGGGATCTTTGCTCTTGTGAGGACTTCGCTGTCTGGAATTTTGTCCTGCCAGTTTATTTTTAGTATTCTGCGTAGACAGCTTGTGTGGAAATGGTTTAATTTTCTTCCGTGTCTGCTATACACTGTCCATGTCTCGATTGCGTACAGCAGCGTGGTTAGCACTATGGCCTGGTAAACTTTCAGCTTTGTGACTATGCTTATCCCTTCCGTTCCCACACAGTGACACGTAACCTTCCGAACGCAGCACTGGCTTTGGATATCCTATTGTGGACCTCAGAATCTATGTTTGCCGATCTGGATAGGAGGCTGCCAAGATAAGCAAAGTTGTCCGTTGACTGGAGACGCTGGTGTTTAATGTTGATGACTGGATCGTAATACTGTTCTCTAGGGCGGCTGAACATGACCTCTGTTTTTGGTGTTAATGGTGAGGCCAAACCTATCACAGGCCATTGAGAACTTGTCCATGTAAGTCTGCATTTCTTCCTCAGAGTTGGTAGCGAGGGCACAGTCATCAGCAAACAACAGGTTTGAGATAGTTGATTCTTTTACCTTGGTGGAGGATTTTAACCTCCGAAGATTGAATAGGTTACCGTCTGTCCTGTATCTAATCTTTACCCCATGTTCGTCGCCTTCCCAAAAGACATCCGTGAGCATGGCAGCAAACATCATGCTGAAGAGTGTTGGGGCCAGTACACAGCCCTGTTTGACGCCGTTGGTGACATGGAAGGCTTCCGACAGCTCCCTTCGTCAAGTACACGTGCCATCATGCCCTCGTGAAACTGTTGAACAATCTTGATGAATTTCCTTGGGCATCCACATTTTTCCATGATCTTCCATAGACCCTCCTGTTAACTGTATGAAAGCCTTTGTCAGATCGACAAAGACCATATAGAGGTTACGGTGCTGCTCTTGGCATTTCTCCTGTAGTTGGCGAGCAGCAAATATCATGTCTGCTGTTCCACGACCTGCTCTGAAGCCACATTGGTCTCAGGGAGTAAGTCCTGTTCCAGGTGATCGATTAATCGATTGAGGAGGACTCTGGCCAGTATTTTGCCAGCGATTGACAGGAGGAGATCCCTGTGATTATCGCAGGCCTGGCGGTTTCCTTTCCGCTTGTACATGTGGACAATAGTGGCATCCTTTAATTCCTGTGGCACACGTTCGTTGCACCAAATGGATGTAAATAACTCTGTCAATTTTAGCATCAACGTGGGCCCTCCTTCTTTGTAGACTTCGGTTGGTATTGAGTCCGCACCCGGTGCCTTCCTGCTGGACATCTGGCTTGTTGCCTTCTTGACCTCTGCTAAGGTAGGTGGAATATCAGGCTTGGCATTGATTGGGACCTGGGGCATGCGCTCTATGGCTTCATAACATATAGTGGATGGATGGTTGAGGACAGAACGGAAGTGTTCTGCCCAGCGATTTAGTATCTGAGGCTTGTCAATTAGTTACCTTGCTCCATCTGCATCGAGTATGGGAGTGGGGTGAGATTGTTGAGGTCCGTAAACAGTTTTTAGGGCATCGTAGAAGCGTTTGAAATCATGTCTGTCTGCATATATCTGATTTCATCAGATTTTTGCTTAGCCATGCGTCTTGTAATTTCCTGATTCTCTCTTGAGCCCTTCTACGAGCATCTAGGAAAGCTGTTTTTTTGGATGATGATGATGGGTCATTTTGATAGGCTCTGTATGTCTTATGTTTCGTGAGAAGAATAGACTTGATTTCTTCGTCATTTTCGTCAAACCAGTCGTGGCTCTTCCGTACAGAGTGTCCTATGAGCTCAGAGGTAGATAGGTACACGGTGTCTCTGAGGGCAGTCCAGTCATCGTCCACGCTGGTTTTGCCAAATTGGAGGTCCTTCAATTTGTCGTCCAGGTCTCTTATTAAACTTTCGGTGACAGTGGAGCTTTTCAATTTGGAGACTGTCAGCTTTTTTGTTGGTTTGCGACCCTGGTGACGTTTTCTAGGCTTGATGCGGAGGTTGAGCTTTGACACGATCAATCTATGATCGGTCCAACATTCTGCTCCGCACATAGCCTTTGTGACTCTGACGTCATGTCTGTCATTTTTCCTTACGATGACGTAGTCAATGAGGTGCCATTGTTTGGAACGGGGATGCATCCATGACGTTTTGTTTCGGGTTGGTAAACGAAACAAGGAGTTTGTAATTGTTAGGTCGTGGACAGCACATAGTCTGAGTAATAGAAGCCCATTACTATTGCACTTGCCCACGCCGTGTACTCCTAGTACTCCATCCCAGACCCGATGGTCTGTCCCTACTCTGGCATTGAAGTCCCCGAGTATGATGAGCTTCTCAGACCTTGGGACCGCTGAGATGGCTGAGTCAAGGTCCTCGTAGAAACCATCCTTGATTTCGCTTGGATTTGTCATTGTCGGGCGTAGACGCTGAGTAAAGTGGCACTCTTTTTTCTCCTAGTGAGATCTGAAGAGTCATCACTCTGTCACTGACACCTTTGGGAGTCTGGTGAGGCGGCACAAGATGAGATTTGACAGCAAACCCTACACCAGATTCCCTGACGTTCTGTATTGGCTCTCCCACTCCAAAAGAAAGTGTAACCTCCGCCCACCTCTGACAGCTGACCTCGTCAGGAGTCTGGTCTCACTCAAGGCAGCTATGTCGATATCGTAGCGTGCCAGTTCTCTAGCCACGAGTGCAGTCCGTCTCTCAGGTCTTTCAGCTTTGTTGTTATCTAATAGTGTTCGCACGTTCCACGCGCCTATGGTGAGAGCTTTAAGCGTGTTCTTCATGTTGTGTGATTTGTGTTGTATGTAGTTGTCTGAAACTGTAGCTTGCGCTGTATTTGGATTATAGTGAGGAAAGTTGCGCTATTCGTCAACCTCACTCTCTCGTCCAGGACTATCTGTATCCAGGGCAAGACAAGTCAAGACGACTGGAGATAGTGCCAGATGCAGTGGATGACCAGGGCTTTCTAAAGTGCCTCGCCGTGCTCTATGCGGTCCACACCGCTCTGCTGTGATCCGCCTTTCTAACCGTTGAGCCAACTAGTGGCCTCATCCGCGAAGTCAGCCGGATCCAGTCTTTGCATGCACAGGCAGACAGTGCCTAGATTACCGATGCTGATAGACCCATCGGTTTCCCTCACCTGGTTTGACCATCGAATAGGCGATGTAACCGTTGTAGTCGCTGTGCATGTTACAGCTAAACTACAGGCAAGAGTTGTGTGTTGTAGTCACGTTACAACTATTGTTCCGGCCGCCCTGCTGTGTGAAAGTTTACATTTCCAGAAGCGGCGCGATGGCGGCGCGATGGCTGGCCAACACTACCGATTGTCTGGCCAACACTACCGATTGTCTGACCAACACTACCGATTGTCTGGCCAACCACTATGTTACCAGTGTCAAACATGGCCAATAACAGCAGATAATGAGCGGAAAATCATAACGACGAAGTGAGGTGTCTTAGAAGAGCTGCAGGTGTGACAATAAGAGACACAGAAATGAAGAAATCAAAAGAAGACTGGATGTGAAACCAATCATGCAATTCGTAAAATAACAACAAATTAAATGGTTTGGACACCTGACAAGAATGCCCTGGTATCATCTACCACAGAGAGCCACACTGAAGAAGGTACAACGAGGAGAAGGCAAGAAGAAGACCGCGCAAAAGATGGAGCGACGGCATCAAAAACAGCTATAAAAATGAATAACAGCTTACAAAGTGCATTAGAACAAGCACGCACAAGATCACTATACACCCCCATTTCCTTCACCCCAACACCAGCCACTATAGTGGTGCACAAATATGCACTATTCACAACACCAGCCACTATAATGGTGCACAAATATGCACTAATCACAACACCAACCACTATAGTGGTGCACAAATATGCACTATTCACAACACCAGCCACTATAGTGGTGCACAAATATGCACTAATCACAACACCAACCACTATAGTGGTACACAAATATGCACTATTCACAACACCAGCCACTATAGTGGTGCACAAATATGCACTATTCACAACACCAGCCACTATAGTGGTGCACAAATATGCACTAATCACAACACCAACCACTATAATGGTGCACAAATATGCACTAATCACAACACCAACCACTATAGTGGTGCACAAATATGCACTATTCACAACACCAGCCACTATAGTGGTGCACAAATATGCACTAATCACAACACCAACCACTATAGTGGTACACAAATATGCACTATTCACAACACCAGCCACTATAGTGGTGCACAAATATGCACTATTCACAACACCAGCCACTATAGTGGTGCACAAATATGCACTAATCACAACACCAACCACTATAGTGGTGCACAAATATGCACTATTCACAACACCAACCACTATAGTGGTGCACAAATATGCACTAATCACAACACCAACCACTATAGTGGTGCACAAATATGCACTATTCACAACACCAGCCACTATAGTGGTGCACAAATATGCACTAATCACAACACCAACCACTATAGTGGTACACAAATATGCACTAATCACAACACCAGCCACTATAGTGGTGCACAAATATGCACTAATCACAACACCAACCACTATAGTGGTACACAAATATGCACTATTCACAACACCAGCCACTATAGTGGTGCACAAATATGCACTATTCACAACACCAGCCACTATAGTGGTGCACAAATATGCACTATTCACAACACCAACCACTATAGTGGTGCACAAATATGCACTAATCACAACACCAACCACTATAGTGGTGCACAAATATGCACTATTCACAACACCAGCCACTATAGTGGTGCACAAATATGCACTAATCACAACACCAACCACTATAGTGGTACACAAATATGCACTATTCACAACACCAACCACTATAGTGGTGCACAAATATGCACTATTCACAACACCAACCACTATAGTGGTGCACAAATATGCACTAATCACAACACCAACCACTATAGTGGTGCACAAATATGCACTATTCACAACACCAGCCACTATAGTGGTGCACAAATATGCACTAATCACAACACCAACCACTATAGTGGTACACAAATATGCACTAATCACAACACCAGCCACTATAGTGGTGCACAAATATGCACTAATCACAACACCAACCACTATAGTGGTACACAAATATGCACTATTCACAACACCAGCCACTATAGTGGTGCACAAATATGCACTATTCACAACACCAGCCACTATAGTGGTACACAAATATGCACTATTCACAACACCAGCCACTATAGTGGTGCACAAATATGCACTATTCACAACACCAGATACTATAGTGGTACACAAATATGCACTAATCACAACACCAGCCACTATAGTGGTACACAAATATGCACTATTCACAACACCAGCCACTATAGTGGTGCACAAATATGCACTATTCACAACACCAGCCACTATAGTGGTACACAAATATGCACTAATCACAACACCAACCACTATAGTGGTGCACAAATATGCACTATTCACAACACCAGCCACTATAGTGGTACACAAATATGCACTAATCACAACACCAGCCACTATAGTGGTGCACAAATATGCACTAATCACAACACCAGCCACTATAGTGGTGCACAAATATGCGCTAATCACATCACCAACCACTATAGTGGTGCACAAATATGCACTAATCACAACACCAGCCACTATAGTGGTGCACAAATATGCGCTAATCACAACACCAGCCACTATAGTGGTGCACAAATATGTACTAATCACATCACCAGCCACTATAGTGGTGCACAAATATGCACTAATCACAACACCAGCCACTATAGTGGTGCACGAATATGTACTAATCACACCACCAGCCACTATAGTGGTGCACAAATATGCACTAATCACATCACCAGCCACTATAGTGGTGCACAAATATGCACTAATCACAACACCAGCCACTATAGTGGTGCACAAATATGCACTAATCACAACACCAGCCACTATAGTGGTGCACGAATATGTACTAATCACAACACCAGCCACTATAGTGGTGCACAAATATGCACTAATCACAACACCAGCCACTATAGTGGTGCACAAATATGCACTAATCACACCACCAGCCACTATAGTGGTGCACAAATATGCACTAATCACATCACCAGCCACTATAGTGGTGCACACATATGCACTAATCACAACACCAGCCACTATAGTGGTGCACAAATATGCACTAATCACACCACCAGCCACTATAGTGGTGCACAAATATGCACTAATCACATCACCAGCCACTATAGTGGTGCACAAATATGCACTATTCACAACACCAGCCACTATAGTGGTGCACAAATATGCACTAATCACATCACCAGCCACTATAGTGGTGCACAAATATGCACTAATCACATCACCAGCCACTATAGTGGTGCACAAATATGCACTAATCACAACACCAACCACTATAGTGGTGCACAAATATGCACTAATCACATCACCAGCCACTATAGTGGTGCACAAATATGCGCTAATCACATCACCAGCCACTATAGTGGTGCACAAATATGCACTATTCACAACACCAGCCACTATAGTGGTGCACAAATATGCACTATTCACAACACCAGCCACTATAGTGGTGCACAAATATGCACTAATCACATCACCAGCCACTATAGTGGTGCACAAATATGCACTATTCACAACACCAGCCACTATAGTGGTGCACAAATATGCACTAATCACATCACCAGCCACTATAGTGGTGCACAAATATGCACTAATCACATCACCAGCCACTATAGTGGTGCACAAATATGCACTAATCACATCACCAGCCACTATAGTGGTGCACAAATATGCACTAATCACATCACCAGCCACTATAGTGGTACACAAATATGCACTAATCACAACACCAGCCACTATAGTGGTGCACAAATATGCACTAATCACAACACCAGCCACTATAGTGGTACACAAATATGCACTAATCACAACACCAGCCACTATAGTGGTACACAAATATGCACTAATCACAACACCAGCCACTATAGTGGTGCACAAATATGCACTAATCACAACACCAGCCACTATAGTGGTACACAAATATGCACTAATCACAACACCAGCCACTATAGTGGTGCACAAATATGCACTAATCACAACACCAGCCACTATAGTGGTGCACAAATATGCACTAATCACAACACCAGCCACTATAGTGGTGCACAAATATGCGCTAATCACATCACCAGCCACTATAGTGGTACACAAATATGCACTAATCACAACACCAGCCACTATAGTGGTGCACAAATATGCACTAATCACAACACCAGCCACTATAGTGGTACACAAATATGCACTAATCACAACACCAGCCACTATAGTGGTGCACAAATATGCACTAATCACAACACCAGCCACTATAGTGGTGCACAAATATGCACTAATCACAACACCAGCCACTATAGTGAATTTTCACAACGAGAACTTTTTCATGACTAAACTTTCTACATCTTATCGTAGCTGTACATATTAAATGATATATATATAATTGCAAAGAGAGCAACCTCATATATAGGGTACGTACCTTCATTATATATATATATATTGCAAACAACATAAATACAGCATTCTTACTTACTTAATAATTCCTCTCCTCGTGGAGCATAGGGCCTCGACAGTTGTTTGCCACTTTTCCGCGATCTATGTGTGTTTTCTTTATTGTTTCCCAGGATAGTTGAGCCTCCTTCAATTCCTAAAGAAGACTCCGTCTCCAGGACATGTCCTTTTTCGTTTTCCTTGCAGGTTCCACTCAAGTGCTTGGCTTGTAGCACTCGAATGTGTCTTTCGCAGGGTATGCCCTACATATTCGCTATTTTCTCTTGTCCTGTGTCATGATGGCTTCCTGTCCTGTTCTTATCCACAGATCTGTGTTTGTAACTCTGTCATACCGTCTCACATAACACAACTATCATGTGTGATAAAAAGCCTGGTGTCATGAAACGATTGGGGCCAGAATTAAGAAACTTTCATGGTATGGAAAGAGTTTAAGGGTCAATAAATCAACAAGAATGCTTCAGCTGTGTTACATCACACAAACTTCCAATCGAATCTGACTTGATTATTCTGTGTTCTATAACATACGATGTTTGTAAAAGACACGATTCAGTGAAGCTCTTTTTTGGAGGGAGAGATAGCTAGCTGTGTTCGTCAAACTCACATCTGTAGGGCTAAGAAATGGGTACTGTAGCACTAAGCAATGGGTACTGTAGGACTAAGCAATGGGTAGTGTAAGACTAAGCAATGGGTACTGTAGGACTAAGCAATGGGTACTGTAAGACTAAGCAATGGGTACTGTAGGACTAAGCAATGGGTACTGTAAGACTAAGCAATGGGTACTGTAAGACTAAGCAATGGGTACTGTAGGACTAAGCAATGGGTACTGTAAGACTAAGCAATGGGTACTGTAGGACTAAGCAATGGGTACTGTAAGACTAAGCAATGGGTACTGTAGGACTAAGCAATGGGTACTGTAGCACTAAGCAATGGGTACTGTAAGACTAAGCAATGGGTACTGTAAGACTAAGCAATGGGTACTGTAAGACTAAGCAATGGGTACTGTAGGACTAAGCAATGGGTACTGTAAGACTAAGCAATGGGTACTGTAGGACTAAGCAATGGGTACTGTAGCACTAAGCAATGGGTACTGTAAGACTAAGCAATGGGTACTGTAAGACTAAGCAATGGGTACTGTAAGACTAAGCAATGGGTACTGTAAGACTAAGCAATGGGTACTGTAGCACTAAGCAATGGGTACTGTAGCACTAAGCAATGGGTACTGTAGGACTAAGCAATGGGTACTGTAAGACTAAGCAATGGGTACTGTAAGACTAAGCAATGGGTACTGTAGCACTAAGCAATGGGTACTGTAGCACTACGCAATGGGTGACGTAAGAAATAAAGGTTTGTGGTTCTAATCCTGTGTTTGGTCATTTATTTTTCCCAGAATCCCTTAATACTTGTCTACTATCTATTTATTTATTCCAACAAACTCGAGGGCACTGGGCAACAACCCGGTAGCAGTGTGACGGCACTGGGCAACAACCCGGTAGCAGTGTAACGACACTGGGCAACAACCCGGTAGCAGTGTGACGGCACTGGGCAACAACCCGGTAGCAGTGTAACGACACTGGGCAACAACCCGGTAGCAGTGTGACGGCACTGGGCAACAACCCGGTAGCAGTGTAACGACACTGGGCAACAACCCGGTAGCAGTGTGACGGCACTGGGCAACAACCCGGTAGCAGTGTGACGGCACTGGCAACAACCCGGTAGCAGTGTGACGGCACTGGGCAACAACCCGGTAGCAGTGTGACGGCACTGGGCAACAACCCGGTAGCAGTGTGACGGCACTGGGCAACAACCCGGTAGCAGTGTGACGGCACTGGGCAACAACCCGGTAGCAGTGTAACGACACTGGGCAACAACCCGGTAGCAGTGTGACGGCACTGGGCAACAACCCGGTAGCAGTGTGACGACAAAAAAGAAGAAGAAACAAACTGGAGGGCGTTGTACGGTTCACGGGAGAACTTTTTTTTCAGAGATCCCTACGATTGTTGATGGAGCTACGGAGTTTGTGCTTTTGTGCAATTCTATTAACAGATAAGATGCCATTTCTGCAAAGTTTTTGCAATATTCTCATCAGATAACCTGTCAGTTCTGCGAAGAGTGACCGGTTGACACTGGAAAACTCGATGCAATTAAATCAGCTCTTCACATTCAGACCACCTTTTAACGTAGCAAGGATACCTTAGATTCAGCTGTGCATTCTGCTCTAAGCGTCATGCATGGATAATTATATTTTCTATATAGAAATAAAATGTTCATTTCTTTATCTTCTGTATATGAAACTGGTTGCACCAGGCTGCAAGGCACATAACAGGCTGCAAGGCACATAACAGGCTGCAAGGCACATAACAGGCTGCAAGGCACATAACATGGTGCAACGACCCCTAGGTGAAGAATGGAATAACAGATTGTACGGTCGCCGCTTTGCCTCTGAGATTTAGTCACGCAGAAAGATGTCGGACCAACCATCACCAGGGTGCACACAACTTACTGATGTTGATCACACTGAGAAGAAACTGGTGGCCCACTCAGACCAGCGTCCAAGACAAACTGTATGGCGTGGTTGACAATCTGAGGTAGACGGCAGCCTTTATTAGAGAATCCGAAATACTAATCTAGTGAAAACACAGAAGAAGAAGATTATCTTCTGTATAGTTTTATCGATATAAGAGAAGACTGTAGTCAAACTATGTAACTAAGTTGAAGACTGTAGTCAAACTATGTAACTAAGTTGAAGAGTAGACTGTAGTCAAACTATGTAACTAAGTTGAAGAGTAAACTGTAGTCAAACTATGTAACTAAGTTGAAGAATGTAGTCAAACTATGTAACTAAGTTGAAGACTGTAGTCAAACTATGTAATTAAGTTGAAGGGTAGACTGTAGTCAAACTATGTAACTAAGCTGAAGAGTAGACTGTAGTCAAACTATGTAACTAAGCTGAAGAGTAGACTGTAGTCAAACTATGTAACTAAGCTGAAGAGTAGACTGTAGTCAAACTATGTAACTAAGCTGAAGAGTAGACTGTAGTCAAACTATGTAACTAAGTTGAAGAGTAGACTGTAGTCAAACTATGTAACTAAGTTGAAGACTGTAGTCAAACTATGTAACTAAGCTGAAGACTGTAGTCAAACTATGTAACTAAGTTGAAGAGTAGACTGTAGTCAAACTATGTAACTAAGTTGAAGAGTAGACTGTAGACAAACTATGTAACTAAGCTGAAGACTGTAGTCAAACTATGTAACTAAGTTGAAGAGTAGACTGTAGACAAACTATGTAACTAAGTTGAAGACTGTAGTCAAACTATGTAACTAAGTTGAAGACTGTAGTCAAACTATGTAACTAAGTTGAAGACTGTAGTCAAACTATGTAACTAAGTTGAAGACTGTAGTCAAACTATGTAACTAAGTTGAAGAGTAGACTGTAGTCAAACTATGTAACTAAGTTGAAGAGTAGACTGTAGTCAAACTATGTAACTAAGTTGAAGACTGTAGCCAAACTATGTAACTAAGTTGAAGACTGTAGTCAAACTATGTAACTAAGTTGAAGACTGTAGTCAAACTATGTAACTAAGTTGAAGACTGTAGTCAAACTATGTAACTAAGTTGAAGAGTAGACTGTAGTCAAACTATGTAACTAAGTTGAAGAGTAGACTGTAGTCAAACTATGTAACTAAGTTGAAGACTGTAGTCAAACTATGTAATTAAGTTGAAACACGTACAAACTAAATGGTATAAAGGTGGAAGATCTGCAAATGGTTGATGCAAAGATCACGAAGAAGAAGATACACCCGTATCCGCCATCATCAATATTTGTTTTATGTTTATTAATGACGTTCCAGAAATAAGATGGGGCTCTCTCGAGATCATAAGGTCATCATCAAATAGCTTGTCCTGAGCAGAACTTTGTCACCCCAACAGTCTTTCGGAATTTTTCTCTCTCATAGGCCAGATGTCCCGCCTCTAAAGCCGTCATGTTACATACTGAATCCATCTTTTCTGTTGTCTTCCTCTTCTTCTCTTTGCCGGTATGCCTCCTTCCATGATGATTTTCTCTAGCCCTTCATGTCTTTTTATATGTCCAAAATATCTCAATTTTCTCTTTCTTATTCGTAACATCAGCCAGTTTTCTCTTTCTTATTCGCAACATCAGCCAGTTTTCTCTTTCTTATTGGTAACATCAGCCAGTTTTCTCTTTCTTATTGGTAACATCAGCCAGTTTTCTCTTTCTTATTGGTAACATCAGCCAGTTTTCTTTGATTTTGATTTCTTTCTGGATAGATCGTAGCCTACCTTTACTAATCCACAGCCAACTCTAGATAACTAGGCCAGACAACTGACGGGGAATCCTGATCTAGATCAGAGAAGGGGCTGGAATGTATATATGTTTGATAGAACACTGCAAGCTTTTTGCAATTTTACTAAATTCTGTGATTCTATGTTTATTTATTGGTGAAAACTATTCATAATATTGATACTCCTTATTGTTAAACTGAACTTGTTGCATAATATAACTTCGATTTAGCATTTTGTGTTGATTTTAAAATGAATTCGTCTATATACACGTCTATAAATGAATTCGTCTAAATACTGGAATGCGAGGTCACGTGGTGTAGTTGTGGTCTGATTTCCCATAATTCTTACCGGAGTCCGAAGGCCTATATGTTTATAGTTGGCTCTGATTAATCCCATGATCTAGGCATGGGCTAGACCATGGGATTAGTACAGGTATGAGATCTCTTGACTTAAACCCTAGTCAACCTCATCACAACACAAGCCAACCTAGTTCAAACTCAGCGGCAGCAAATTTGGAAGCAAATTAGTTTCCTTGGATTTTTACAAATGGTGACAATAGACCTCGCCGTTCAGAAAGCAATGGCAAACTACTGAACGTATTAGTGGTGCCTATAAAATCTACGACTCGTTTACTGTTGTTAATGGCTACGTCCTGTAAAGGATATGCCATGATTTTCATTTTTCGGACATGGGCGTCCACATACATTTTACAAGGGAATGGGGTGGGTGCAAAATGAAAAGAAAACACATTTAGCTGATAGTTTATGACACGGAAATGGAGAAGACCATATTAAACATAAACCTGTTTTATAAAAAAAAGCAATTTTTCAGGCTGGTTGGAAGTGGGCGGTGGGAAGGGAAGCTTTCCGCAGAGACGCCCTTGAATCTAGGTCACTCTGACTTAGGTCATACTGCGCAGACAGCATAACTGGCAATGACTCACTAACATGAACATTTACTGTATCTATAAAGGCTTACTATCCGTCAATGGTACGCTTAACATGAACCAGTTCATAACGTACCAATCAGGAATCGACTATGATAGTACCACCGACTTAGTTGTTTACCCAGCGGGACTTTGGACTATGACCTAGAAAATAATTTTAAAAATAAAAAATATGGCGGTTGAAAGAACGTAAGGCATATCAATGATTTACTTTTTTTGTAGTCAGTCAAGATAATGTCTTGGAATCTTATCTCGAAGCTATTAGCCGCTGCTTTGACCTACCCCACTTGTCATACACCTTCCTTGAGTAACTAACAATTCTCTCTATAAATGGCATTTTTTTCGTGTTTACAGACGGTCAATTGGCAAGTGTTTTACTATGACAACTTCTGAATTTTCGCTTGTCTCTCTTGTCTTTCAGCACATCCCTATGTCTCTTTTCAAAAGATTCTGCACCTTTGCGTAATTTTGTTTTCCATATCACTCGATCATCAGCTAGTTTTTCCCATTTGCTGGGACCGATAGAAAAGTATTTAATTGAGGCCTTGCAGGCGTCTTTATATCTGAGCAGTGGTCTGCCTTGGTGCCTCTTCCCATCCGAAAGTTCACGAACAACATTTGTTGTGGTATGTGGCTATTGTCCAATCTTTGCACATGTCCTAGCCATCTTAGTCTTCTACTGATGAGCCATGCCCATGATGGAAGGAAAGTTAGCACGTTGCAGTACTTCAGAGTTGGTTATCTTGTCGTACCACCTGATGTTCATAATCTTGCGAAGACATCGAAGGTGAAAGATGTGAAATCTCTCGTGCCTTGAGTAGGCTGTCCATGTTTCTGAGCCATATAGTAGAGAGCTAATTACACAGGCTCGATATATTTGAATCTTCGTCTGCAATGTTAATTTTTTGTAACAATTCTCTCTACTTAAGTCATAAATGGATCAACAGCATCACCTCGGATAGTGCCCACTGCAACAATTCAATGAAAACATCATAACCGAATTCGATTCTTTTCATCGCCCAGCGTTTTCAGACATGGACTTGTATACTTCTAAAGTAAATAGTGGTCAACTAGAGTCTGTGTACATCTCCATATAGCTTGTCTTGGACTGACATGGACTTGTATACTTCTAATGTAAATAGTGGTCAAATGGAGTCTGCGTACATCTCCATATAGCTTGTCTTGGACTGACATTGACTTGTAAACTTCTAAAGTAAATAGTGGTCAAATAGAGTCTGCGTACATCTCCATATAGCTTGTCTTGGACTGACATTGACTTGTAAACTTCTAAAGTAAATAGTGGTCAAATAGAGTCTGCGTACATCTCCATATAGCTTGTCTTGGACTGACATTGACTTGTATACTTCTAATGTAAATAGTGGTCAAATGGAGTCTGCGTACATCTCCATATAGCTTGTCTTGTAATGACATCGACTTGTATACTTCTAATGTAAATAGTGGTCAAATGGAGTCTGCGTACATCTCCATATAGCTTGTCTTGGACTGATATTGACTTGTATACTTCTAAAGTAGTTAGTGGTCAACTGGAGTCTGTGTACATCTCCATATAGCTTGTCTAGGACTGACATTGACTTGTATACTTCTAAAGTAGTTAGTGGTCAAATGGAGTCTGTGTACATCTCCATATAGCTTGTCTAGGACTGACATTGACTTATATACTTCTAAAGTAGTTAGTGGTCAACTGGAGTCTGTGTACATCTCCATATAGCTTGTCTAGGACTGACATTGACTTGTATACTTCTAAAGTAGTTAGTGGTCAAATGGAGTCTGTGTACATCTCCATATAGCTTGTCTAGGACTGACATTGACTTGTATACTTCTAAAGTAGTTAGGGGTCAAATGGAGTCTGCGTACATCTCCATATAGCTTGTCTTGGACTGACATCGACTTGTATACTTCTAAAGTAGTTAGTGGCCAACTGGAGTATGTGTACATCTCCATATAGCTTGTCTTGGACTGACATGGACTTGTAAGCTTCTAAAGTAGTTAGTGGTCAACTGGAGTCCGTGTACATCTCCATATAGCTTGTCTTGGACTGACATCGACTTGTATACGTCTAAAGTAGTTAGTGGTCAACTAGAGTCCGTGTGTACATCTCCATATAACTTGTCTTGGACTGATATGAGGGTTATCTATGTGTGTTTCATCTGTATATTGATGTTGGTCGCTGTTGCAGGATGTGTTCTGCTTTTTTGATCGAACCATTAACCAGAGATCGAACCATATGGGGAAAACCCGATGAAATGAAGTCAATTCTTCGAATTTGGCTATTAGACAAAACATAAATACACCGTACGTGTGTGACATGCGATCTATTAATATTAGCAAACATCAACATGCATTCCGATATGTTAAACTCATCACTACAAACGGTAAACCTTGACCTCATTTTCAACATACCTGTATTGCTAAATATACTCTGATATGTACGTGAAACCAGCGTCAACAGGTTGTGAGGCGTTTAACAGCACGTGCGGCAGGTTAACGTACTCGTGTTATGACGTCAACAGGTAGGAGATCTGATTTGTTAATTAGATCGGAGGTGTTCGGGTAACACAGGTACGGAGATTCTGTTTAGTTCAGTGCGACTCAGCCGCATTTAGGTAACAATGGGCGGTGATCAAGATATCACCTGGTTTCATTGACGGATTCCTTTTTAGGAACATCATCATTACACTTGGTGAGTAGCGATATGTGCTCCGACCCCTTTCTTACACAGGAAGACATCAGCGGGAGTGCACGAACTTCGTAGCACCTGCGAGGGTCCCCGATGTAATTTTGAAGATGGTGAAGACATTTTGTAGGAATTTTATTTTTAATCTTTTCTTTTTCTAATGAATTTTGCTCGGGCAGCGGCTATCCAGCCTTCTCTTCTCGATTCTAAACTGCAAAGGGTTCTTTTACGGGCTCAAATTGAACACGGGGCCTACGTTTTATAGTCATTGTACGATAGGACTAGGAACGCGATCTAGGAAAAATATTCCGATGGCTCCACGAGGGAGCGAACCGGGAACCTTTATCACGAGAGGCGATCACCTAACCTCTACACCACTAAGAAGCATTGAGTGTGTCGCAATGAGCGATAATCAAGAAACCAACAGAAAGATACAGACTTAAATGAGACTTAAACTTGCTGTTTTTCTCTGTTTTTCTAACGTTTTCAGACATTGACTTGCATACTTCTTAAGCAGCGGTTCCCAAACTTTCTATTATCGCGGACACTCACTTTTAAATACATGTTGCTGCCGCGGACACCAAACCAAAAGTTTCTATATATGAAAATCTTCTAGCGATGGAGTTACTATTACACCACACCAACAGTCAAACTGGATCCAATTTCTCAGACTCCGGGAAACTTCAAATGATCTTTCATTTTGTCTTGTCAGACATTTAGACTCCGGTCTGGTCGGGGTCCTTTGATTTCGCAGCGGAACTAGTTTACCACTGTTTTTATAATTTATTTTTCTGTTTGAAATGTCAAAGATCACAATATGGGGTCAAAGGCGCATGGGGACAACGTCGCGCCAGGATTAGTGAGCTGGCACTAATCTGGACCCTGCCCTCACCTCCTCGTGGTGACACTGGAAACAGACAGTGGTTCCGGTCTGGCTAAGAGGGTAGGTGTCGTGGGAGAACTACTTTGGTACAAGTAGAGATGCAAAGGTAGTCACGCTAGATGGGATCCGCCCGCAATACAGACGAGCAAATGCCCAGCGTGACTATTAACTGATTCCGTACCGTGGAACACTCAAGTGTAACTATTTCTTATCTGCCTGGCCCACGTGTCGCTCAAAAGACGATTACTATTTTGTTGAGTTTTTATTATTTTTTGTTCCGATTGAAGATTTATATTAACTGGAAACTACTTAGAAGTGATGGGTAAACGAATACATAGCAGCCCTTGAAAAGTTGGATATTCGTTCTCACAATTTCCATTATTTTTTTAAAATATATTTTTCATACATAGTATATTTTAAATATATTTTTCATACATAGTCAACACATTATATTTTTGGACACAATAAATATTTTATGAAAGTACATTCATTTATCTTTAATTTGATACATAATAAGTTAAAATTGAAATCATATTTATAAACAATATTTTAGTTTAGTTAAAGTATGTGTGCAATATTTTGGAAACTAAAAAAATAATTCCGTCCAGACGCAAAAAAAAACCCGGTAGTGAATCAGTTAATGCTCGTCTCTCCCGGCCGATGGAAAAAGCTGAAAGGATAAACATACAGGATGAGATGTGCATCCGGAAAAGAGTTGTTGGCCCACAGTAGGCAAAACTCCAAGTCCGTAAGTGGCGCCCCGAGTTGAGTTGCACGTGGCGAAACTCCGAGCCCTAGGGGAGGGGTGGGGGGATGACCGAACAAACAAACACACAGAATGAGAGGCGCATCCATCGAAGAGACGTGGACCCACGTGGGGCAAAACTCGGAGCCCGCGCATGCTCTTTCTTGAGCCCGAATATGCTGGGAGTCGAGTTGAGCTGCACGTGGGCCCACATAGGGCGAAACTCAGGCTCCCATCACAGGAGTTGTTGCACGATTTTAAGCCCCAGAGTCGGACAACTCAGGCAAATGTGAGCACGGCGAAAACTGATGGTGACGATAAGGCAGGCACCGGGGCAGAGCGAGCACGCATGCAGGCGATGCAAGAGTGGGCCTCCGTGGGCAGACGAGCATGGCACTGCATGTACGGAAGGTACGGTAGGCATGGCAGGCGTGGCAGGCGCGGCAGGCACGGCAGGCGAGAGGGTGTGCAGAAAAACTGTGAACATCTCCATATAGCTTGTCTTGGACTGACATGGACTTGTATACTTCTAAAGTAGTTAGTTGTCAACAAAAGTCTGTGTACATCTCTACATAGTTTGTCTTGGACTGACATGAGGGCTACCTATGTGTGTTTCATCTGTTTATTGATGTTGGTCGCTGTTGCAGGATGTGTGTCTCTGTCATCTTTCTGGTGCCACATGTGTATATGTCAGCTGTTGTTGTCGAACCCAAGGAATTATGAGTTTTTTCTCGTTTCTCCTATATGTGCGTTGGGGAGAGTACCCTGCTTTCTTGCAGGCCCAGTAATCTCCAACAACTCTGGGCGTATAGTGTTATGCTTAGTGCTGCGGAGACTCCTACTCAGGTAGAGTCTACGGGATTCTCACCATTCTTCTATAAAACCACATCGTTGTGTCCTCCAGATATGTTTCTATCTGTTTGTTTACTGTCCATGCCTGTACATACAATAAAAAAAAGGTCGAAGTAAAGTTGAAATAACTCAACAGGACAGTGCAAGAAAACAGCCACACTGTAATTATAATGACAATCTTCTATAATTAGTTAAGTTTGATCAGAATGACAAGTTGTGTGCTAAATATGTGGTCCCAAGACGGGCGAACCGATTAAGCTTATGAAACACGTACTGTTATTTCATCAGAACCCCTCTCTCCTCTCTCTCTCTCACCGAAATACGATTTTCATTCTGTGCGTTTGCAATCTGAGAAATAACTAGGAATATATTGAGTCTACATAGGTTTATAGCTTTTCTTAAAGTAAGTAGATGTGCTGTTATGTAGATGTGTTGTTTTGTATATGTGTTGTTATGTAGATGTGTAGTTATGTAGATGTGTTGTTTTGTAGATGTGTAGTTATGTAGATGTGTTGTTATGTAGATGTGTAGTTATGTAGATGTTTTGTTTTGTAGATGTTTTGTTATGTAGATGTGTTGTTTTGTAGATGTGTTGTTTTGTAGATGTGTTGTTTTGTAGATGTGTTGTTATGTAGATGTGTTGTTTTGTATATGTGTTGTTATGTAGATGTGTAGTTATGTAGATGTGTTGTTTTGTAGATGTGTAGTTATGTAGATGTGTTGTTATGTAGATGTGTGGTTATGTAGATGTTTTGTTTTGTAGATGTTTTGTTATGTAGATGTGTTGTTTTGTAGATGTGTTGTTTTGTAGATGTGTTGTTATGTAGATGTGTTGCTATGTAGATGTGTTGTTTTGTTTTGTAGATGTGTTGTTATGTAGATGTTTTGTTTTGTAGATGTGTTGCTATGTAGATGTTTTGTTTTGTTTTGTAGATGTGTTGTTATGTAGATGTTTTGTTTTGTAGATGTGTTGCTATGTAGATGTGTTGCTATGTAGATGTGTTGCTATGTAGATGTGTTGCTATGTAGATGTGTTGTTTTGTAGATGTGTTGTTATGTAGATGTTTTGTTTTGTAGATGTTTTGTTATGTAGATGTGTTGTTTTGTAGATGTGTTGTTATGTAGATGTGTTGCTATGTAGATGTGTTGTTTTGTTTTGTAGATGTGTTGTTATGTAGATGTTTTGTTTTGTTTTGTAGATGTGTTGCTATGTAGATGTGTTGTTTTGTTTTGTAGATGTGTTGCTATGTAGATGTTTTGTTTTGTTTTGTAGATGTGTTGCTATGTAGATGTGTAGTTATGTAGATGTTTTGTTATTTTGTAGATGTGTAGTTATGTAGATGTTTTGTTATGTAGATGTGTTTTTATATAGATGTGTTTTTTTTAATGTGTTATGTTGTAGATATGTTGTTATGTTGATGTGTTATGTTGTAGATGTGTTATGTTGATGTGTTGTTATGTAGATGTATTGTTATGTTGTAGCTGTGTTGTTTTGTAGATGGGTTATAGGTGTGTTTGTTGTTATATATGTGTTATATATATAATACATATATAACAACAAACACATCTACAGCACATCTACAACACATCTACACAATAACATATATGTATATATGTTATTATGTAGATGTGTTGTTACGTAGATGTGTTGTTACGTAGATGTGTTGTTACGTAGATGTGTTGTTATGTAGATGTGTAGTTATGTAGATGTGTAGTTATGTAGATGTGTTGTTATGTAGATGTGTAGTTATGTAGATGTGTAGTTATGTAGATGTGTAGTTATGTAGATGTGCTGTTATTTAGATGTGATGTTATTTAGATGTGCTGTTATGTAGATATGTTATTATGCATGCAGTGCATGCCATGCATGCATACTGGTGGCTCGCTGGCTAAACACACTCTTCACCCTGCCCCTCGGGCATCCAGTTCTACCTGTACAACACACTTCTCACTCTGTCCTTCAGGCATCCAGTTCTACCTGTACAACACACTTCTCACTCTGTCCTTCAGGCATCCAGTTCTACCTGTACAGCACACTCCTCACTCTGCCCTTCAGGCATCCAGTTCTACCTGTACAACCCACTTCTCACTCTGCCCTTCAGGCATCCAGTTCTACCTGTACAACGGGTAGGTAGTCATCATCATAAGGTTGACTGTACGTGAAGAGTTCTATATGATAATAATACAATAATAATAATCGTAATAATAATAATAATAACAAAAACTATGACCACCATATTGTTTATCTTAACTTAGAAGTCGATGTTGTACAGTTTATGATCAGCCCCGGTACTATTTATTTGACCACTGCACCGTTGGATGTGCTATGGAGATGTAGTACTATATAGATATGCTGTGCTATCGGAGTGCTATTATGTAGATGTGTGGTTTGTTTGTTGTTTGTTCGTATTCTGCCCGTGTGTTGTCGGGCTCGCAAGGGAAGCAAAGAATAGTAACACTGCGACCTACAACGCATGTCGTAAGAGGCAAATAAGGTAGGGGCCTAGGGAAGCTACCTAGTACATAAAAGCGTCGTAGAAATCGGATGTACTGGTCTAGTTGTTGGCGCATACCTGTCACAACGTACGCTCTTAAGCTCAGATCACATACAAATTACAAAAAGTGGTTTAACAAGGGTTCGATATGGAGCGTTCGAAGAAGTGTGTTCTTATTAACCAAGTTAAACACTCTTTGTGATTTGTATGGTTTGAGCTGAAAATGGGAGTACATTTCGCCCCTGCTCCCTCCATGCCCATGTAGGACCGACCACATCCAACTCTTAGTTGACTCTGGACAGACACATTCACATTTCGGCCAAAGTAAATATGCTTGTTCGCCCGTGTGGTTACCGGGGTCCAAATTTTGGTGTAACGAATAGAACCACTGTTACCTTCCACACATGTCGTAAAAGGCACCTAAGGAGGTTGGGAGTGTGGCTAGCTACCCCACCCCGTAAAAGACACTAGATATCTACAGAAACCACACAAAGAAAATTCACAGCTCGCCACCCGAAGAAGAAAGAAGAAGGATCCCGCAAGGATGCAAGAAAATGGGGAGAGAGTGCAGAGATCTGGAAAAGATGACCTTGGATATGCGGGCTTGGAAGGCCTTGGTTGCGAGCCTATGCCTCCCTATGGGCGTAGAAGAAAATATATGCGTGTTACCCAACAGGACACACATTTGTACAGACCAGGTAACTAAGGTTTTACAAACAGAAAACCCAACTGTAACGTACAACATTTGAAGTTTTACTGTAGCATATGATTGGTCATACTGGGGCCGTCAGTGGTGATTCCATAGATGTGTTGTTTTGCTTGTGTGTTATGTCGATATAACGTTATTGCATAGGTGTGCTGTTATTGTGGCTTACATTGCACTTTAGTGTTCTTAGTTTTTTTCTCTGCCAAGTTCTAGAGTTTAGCCAAGTGCAACTCTACTGGCGTATAATGTCATTATTATTTATAGTGTCAATGTCAAGGCCGTTACCACTTTCGTAATACATTTTCTGATTGGCTGAATATAAAGTATTTGCCACATTTAGACAAATAAAATCGATCGTTGTATTGGGGAGGCTAACGAGATTATTATTTTGTCAGCTGTACGTAGGCTTCCTCTAATTGTTTGTAAACAAAGTCTAGTTTCTCGTGCCACCAAATGGAAAAATTTCGCACAAAAAGGTCACATATTGTTATTATTGTATTAAAAGATCTGGGACACCTGAATAAAATATCGTTTATCGTTATTAGTTTTGGCCCGAATCGATCCTACTCGTTCTAGTGTAATTCATTGACAACATCGAATACGAAGACTGAAAGTTGTGTGACTTTAAATTAACATTTCTATCTGGCTCTATACAGAGCCAACTGTAAACTTATGGGCCTTCGGACTCGGGTAAGAATTTTGGGAAATCAGACCACAACTACACCACGTGACCTCGCATTCCAGTATTGTTGTATATGCACGAATTCATTTTAAAATAAAAAAAAAATGCTAAATCGAAGTTATATTATGCAACAAGTTTAGTTTAACAATAAAAGTTAATTGCATATCCCTTACAGGACTTTACGAATCAACCCCAGCTTTTTAATGCTGTTTGGGATTTTTCTAGGCATTATTACGTTCAGTAGTTTGCCATTGCTTTCTGAACGTGTGGTGCCATCGTCCTTTGTAAAAATCCACGCGAAACAATTTGCAACCAAACTGTCCGCATCGTGATTCGAACTCAGAACGTCGGGGTTAATAGACCGAGTCACTATCCCCTAAGCCACAGACGCCACCAATAAGGAATATCAATATTATGAATATTTGTCACCAATAAATAACCATAGACTCACAGAATTGAGTCAAATTGCTTGCATTGTTCTATCAAACATCTATAATTTCCAGCCCTCTTCTCTGACCTAGGTCAGGAATTCCCAGGTCTGTTGTCTGGCCTAGTTATCTAGAGTTGGATGTGCTCTGTACATGCATTTTCTCTGTGGTAACATATGAATGTGAATCATGGACCATAACACAAACATTAAAAACAAAATTGAAGCTTTTGAAACTTCTTCTTCTTTGCGTTCGTTCTTTACGACCAATTTTAATCACTCTTTGTGATATGTTTGATCTTTACCAAGAATGTGTATACGTTGCACATTGGTTTGGTAGGCCCCTAAACACATAGACTCGTACATGTTTAGGACGCGTGCATCCGATTTCAGCCAAACCTCCTTAGTCGCCTTTTACGACATGCATGGCAGGTAACAGTGGTTCTATTCTTTACAACCCCAAATTTGGGCCCCGATAACCACTCGGGCGAGCTTTTGAAACAACGTGTTACAGAAAAAAGTTGTTAGAACATTCTGGACAGAGAAGAGAAAAACAAAGACATCATACAAGACCTGCATATCGAGGAGCATTGGTTCATAAATAACATCATGTCCCGGAAGATGATAAATTTTGACCACTTTAAACGTCACAGTGATTTGGAGAGAACGGTAATGGAAGGCATGGTTCCTGGAGTACGAGACAGGGGGCGACCAAGACGAAGGCGGCAGCAGGACATCAAACAAACCTTGAACATGACGCTGGAGAAGGTGGGAGAGCTTACTAGAGACAAGAGTTTCTCCAGCGGACTGTGATGTTCAGCGGACTGTGATGAAAGCAACGTTCCGTAAGGGACATGCTGCTACTTGAAGACTTTATTCAAAAGTTATTTCATATGAATAAGAGTTATTTCATATGAATAAGAGTTATTTAATAATCTTCAAACATCTAAATAAAGTATGAAACTCAATGTTATAGAGTTGTGAAATTAAATTGCAAATTTTCAGTTACTAGAGATTCAATTGTGAAGGATCGACTCCATTGCACCGGGTTTCCGCATATGACTCCGCACCTGTCAGCAGAAATGCACGTTGAGTGTTGTCCAAAGCACGAGCTCCGTAGTTTCAGCAACAATCCTAGGATCTCCTGAAAAAAATTCACATGTGACTATTTCGGATTCGAGCGCACAACATTCAGAACAACAGGTAAACGCCTGAACCACTTCGTCATTGATACTCCCAGAAATTAATATAGTAAAGTAGATAAAGGGACCCGTTTTCATGCCATGAGGTATATACCATAAACACACGATGAGTAATGTAGCCAACACTACGCCAACCGTCTTTACTAGTAGTGTTGTTCTGGTAACCAAATAAGGCTGGGTCGCACTGAGAGCTATTGCGGTCGAAAACAATTCCACTCCCTCTGTGGAATTGAAACCCGAACCATACATGTACAAAGCAAATACACTAACCACTACGCCACTGCAGCTTTCTGAAATTAACAAAGCTGGAGGTTAACAACTACGCCACTGCAGCTTTCTGAAATTAACGTAGCTGGAGGTTAACAACTACGCCACTGCAGCTTTCTGAAATTAACGTAGCTGGAGGTTAACAACTACGCCACTGCAGCTTTCTGAAATTAGCGTAGCTGGAGGTTAACAACTACGCCACTGCAGCTTTCTGAAATTAACAAAGCTGGAGGTTAACAACTACGCCACTGCAGCTTTCTGAAATTAACAAAGCTGGAGGTTAACAACTACGCCACTGCAGCTTTCTGAAATTAGCGTAGCTGGAGGTTAACAACTACGCCACTGCAGCTTTCTGAAATTAACGTAGCTGGAGGTTAACAACTACGCCACTGCAGCTTTCTGAAATTAACAAAGCTGGAGGTTAACAACTACGCCACTGCAGCTTTCTGAAATTAACAAAGCTGAAGGTTAACAACTACGCCACTGCAGCTTTCTGAAATTAACGTAGATGGGGGTTAACAACTACGCCACTGCAGCTTTCTGAAATTAACAAAGCTGAAGGTTAACAACTACGCCACTGCAGCTTTCTGAAATTAACAAAGCTGGAGGTTAACAACTACGCCACTGCAGCTTTCTGAAATTAACGTAGCTGGAGGTTAACAACTACGCCACTGCAGCTTTCTGAAATTAGCGTAGCTGGAGGTTAACAACTACGCCACTGCAGCTTTCTGAAATTAACGTAGATGGGGGTTAACAACTACGCCACTGCAGCTTTCTGAAATTAACAAAGCTGGAGGTTAACAACTACGCCACTGCAGCTTTCTGAAATTAACGTAGCTGGAGGTTAACAACTACGCCACTGCAGCTTTCTGAAATTAACGTAGCTGGAGGTTAACAACTACGCCACTGCAGCTTTCTGAAATTAACGTAGCTGGAGGTTAACAACTACGCCACTGCAGCTTTCTGAAATTAACGTAGCTGGAGGTTAACAATTGAAAGTTACTACTTCTTCTCTTCCACCATTTACTTCTTTATAGAAGTGTTGTGGGAGGGAACTTGGTGATCTTGTGTGTGCACTTGTTTTAAGGCACTTTGTAAGCTGATATTCATTTTCGTAAGGCTGTTCTTGATGCCGTCGCTCCATTTTCCGTGGTCTTCCTCTTTCTTTGTACTCATTATATTTCTTCTGTGTTGCTTTCTGTTGTAGGCGATACACTAACTGCAGTATACCTGTTCCAGTGAGCAGTGGAAAGTTAGCCAGTGGATAAGAAAATAATTCCCACCCATGTGGTGCCGGTGCCCGAAAGGGAAGCAACGAATATTACCACTGCGAACTACAATGCATGTCGTAAGAGGCGACTGGTGTAGGACCTAGGGTAGCTACCCTAGTAAAAAAAAAAGCAACGCAGAAATCGGATGTGCTGGCCTATTTGTAGGCGCATAACTGGCACAACGTACAATCGCGTTTAGGTACAAGTAACAAAGAATGGTTAACGAGTGGTCGATATGACGCGTTCGAAGAAGAAGAAGAAGAATATAAGTCATAAAATATAATAAAGCGCAATTATAACCATCTGTCTGTTTTGTTTTGTTTCGCTAATCATTAAATATGGTAACATCTGTTTTTAAACTTACCTATCCCTAAAATACCTGTCATATACAGGTAAATAATTGTTCCTATCTTCTGAAGCACACATAGAAATCTAATGTTAGTGCCAGTATGTGGTCACGTGAATATTTCTCGGCTAAATTGAGAAATATCTACACATATTGAAGATATTGAATATGTGGATATATAGAAGAATAGGCAGAGAATAGGCAAAAAATGTACTGTATAGGTAACAGGGGAGGTGATAAACACTATTTATGCAGCGCACACGAAAACCCGTTCTATAAGTCTCTTCGTATCCTGACGCTGTGAGAAAAAATATGATTAGAAAAAAGAAGACTATCTGTTTCTAGGACTACTGTGGAACACGTAAAAACAAAGTACTGTAGTTTTACAAAATACAAAAACAATATACAGCAACGTTTCGACAAAAATGCGTTTATCAAAAGCAAAGGATAAACAGAAGTGAAAGATTCCCTTCTTACACAGCACAGAACATATAGCATCGGACAATAAATTCGTAACCATCATACAATCTACAGTACTTTGTTTTACGTGTTTCGCCATTGCTACATAGTTTTACTGCAGTCTTCCCTTATATTGATAGGACTACTGTGGGGAGGTGGGATAGAGTCTTGGTCATTGTCAGCTCACTGACCCTGGTACTTCCTTTCCCCCTTTACCCCTTAATTGCATGCACGTTGACCCTGTAATGAGGCTTCCAGTCCTTTAAACTATTAAATTTATTACTCTTTAGATTACTGGTATCGGTATGACGCATTTCACAATCACATTTCTTCCTGCGGAGATAAGCGGATTCCAAAATGGCTGATGCAATGAAATTCAAAATGTCTGATGCAATACAATTTTAACGAACCAAAAAAAGTTGGTTGCAAATGCAACTTAGTAAACATACACGGTCTGCGAGAAGAGCTATATCATTTCTGTCTCTAGCGTGTTTATATAGTGGGTCGTATCTTACTAATGGCTATTGGGTCGTATCTTACTGATGGCTATTGGGTCATATCTTACTGATGGCTATTGGGTCATATCTTACTGATGCCTATTGGGTCATATCTTACTAATGGCTATTGGGTCATATCTTACTGTTGGCTATTGGGTCATATCTTACTGTTGGCTATTGGGTCATATCTTACTGATGCCTATTGGGTCATATCTTACTGATGGCTATTGGGTCATATCTTACTGATGGCTATTGGGTCGCATCTTACTGTTGGCTATTGGGTCATATCTTACTAATGGCTATTGGGTCATATCTTACTGATGGCTATTGGGTCATATCTTACTGATGGCTATTGGTTCATATCTTACTGTTGGCTATTGGGTCATATCTTACTGTTGGCTATTGGGTCATATCTTACTGATGGCTATTGGGTCATATCTTACTGATGGCTATTGGGTCACATCTTACTGTTGGCTTTGGGTCATATCTTACTGATGCCTATTGGGTCATATCTTACTGATGGCTATTGGGTCGTATCTTACTGATGGCTATTGGGTCGCATCTTACTGTTGGCTATTGGGTCATATCTTACTAATGGCTATTGGGTCATATCTTACTGTTGGCTATTGGGTCATATCTTACTGATGGCTATTGGGTCATATCTTACTGATGGCTATTGGGTCGCATCTTACTGTTGGCTTTGGGTCATATCTTACTGATGCCTATTGGGTCATATCTTACTGATGGCTATTGGGTCATATCTTACTGATGGCTATTGGGTCATATCTTACTGATGGCTATTGGGTCATATCTTACTGATGGCTATTGGGTCGCATCTTACTGATGGCTATTGGGTCGTATCTTACTGTTGGCTATTGGGTCATATCTTACTAATGGCTATTGGGTCATATCTTACTGTTGGCTATTGGGTCGTATCTTACTGTTGGCTATTGGGTCGTATCTTACTGCTGGCTATTGGGTCGTATCTTACTGATGGCTATTGGGTCATATCTTACTGATGGCTATTGGGTCATATCTTACTGTTGGCTATTGGGTCATATCTTACTGTTGGCTATTGGGTCATATCTTACTAATGGCTATTGGGTCATATCTTACTAATGGCTATTGGGTCATATCTTACTGATGGCTATTGGGTCATATCTTACTGTTGGCTATTGGGTCATATCTTACTGATGGCTATTGGGTCATATCTTACTAATGGCTATTGGGTCATATCTTACTGATGGCTATTGGGTCGTATCTTACTAATGGCTATTGGGTCATATCTTACTGATGGCTATTGGGTCATATCTTACTAATGGCTATTGGGTCATATCTTACTAATGGCTATTCGGTCATATCTTACTAATGGCTATTGGGTCATATCTTACTAATGGCTATTGGGTCATATCTTACTAATGGCTATTGGGTCATATCTTGGGCTATTGGGTCATATCTTACTGATGGCTATTGGGTCATATCTTACTGATGGCTATTGGGTCATATCTTACTGATGGCTATTGGGTCGTATCTTACTAATGGCTATTGGGTCATATCTTACTAATGGCTATTGGGTCATATCTTACTGATGGCTATTGGGTCATATCTTACTAATGGCTATTGGGTCATATCTTACTGTTGGCTATTGGGTCATATCTTACTGATGGCTATTGGGTCATATCTTACTGATGGCTATTGGGTCGTATCTTACTGTTGGCTATTGGGTCATATCTTACTGATGGCTATTAGGTCATATCTTACTGATGGCTATTGGGTCGTATCTTACTGATGGCTATTGGGTCGTATCTTACTAATGGCTATTGGGTCGTATCTTACTAATGGCTATTGGGTCATATCTTACTGATGGCTATTGGTTCATATCTTACTGATGGCTATTGGGTCATATCTTACTGATGGCTATTAGTCGTATCTTACTAATGGCTATTGGGTCGTATCTTACTAATGGCTATTGGGTCATATCTTACTGATGGCTATTGGGTCATATCTTACTGATGGCTATTGGGACGTATCTTACTGTTGGCTATTGGGTCATATCTTACTGATGGCTATTGGGTCATATCTTACTAATGGCTATTGGTCGTATCTTACTGATGGCTATTGGGTCGTATCTTACTAATGGCTATTGGGTCATATCTTACTGATGGCCATTGGGTCATATCTTACTGATGGCCATTGGGTCATATCTTACTAATGGCTATTGGGTCATATCTTACTAATGGCTATTGGGTCGTATCTTACTAATGGCTATTGGGTCATATCTTACTAATGGCTATTGGGTCATATCTTACTAATGGCTATTGGGTCGTATCTTACTGATGGCTATTGGGTCATATCTTACTAATGGCTATTGGGTCATATCTTACTAATGCTATTAGGGTCATATCTTACTGATGGCTATTGGTCATATCTTACTGATGGCTATTGGGTCATATCTTACTAATGGCTATTGGGTCATATCTTACTGATGGCTATTGGGTCATATCTTACTGATGGCTATTGGGTCATATCTTACTGTTGGCTATTGGGTCATATCTTACTGTTGGCTATTGGGTCATATCTTACTGATGGCTATTGGGTCATATCTTACTGTTGGCTATTGGGTCATATCTTACTGATGGCTATTGGGTCATATCTTACTGTTGGCTATTGGGTCATATCTTACTGATGGCTATTGGGTCATATCTTACTGATGGCTATTGGGTCATATCTTACTGATGGCTATTGGGTCATATCTTACTGTTGGCTATTGGGTCATATCTTACTGATGGCTATTGGGTCATATCTTACTGATGCCTATTGGGTCATATCTTACTAATGGCTATTGGGTCATATCTTACTGTTGGCTATTGGGTCATATCTTACTGTTGGCTATTGGGTCATATCTTACTGATGCCTATTGGGTCATATCTTACTGATGGCTATTGGGTCATATCTTACTGATGGCTATTGGGTCGCATCTTACTGTTGGCTATTGGGTCATATCTTACTAATGGCTATTGGGTCATATCTTACTGATGGCTATTGGGTCATATCTTACTGATGGCTATTGGGTCATATCTTACTGTTGGCTATTGGGTCATATCTTACTGTTGGCTATTGGGTCATATCTTACTGATGGCTATTGGGTCATATCTTACTGATGGCTATTGGGTCACATCTTACTGTTGGCTATTGGGTCATATCTTACTGATGCCTATTGGGTCATATCTTACTGATGGCTATTGGGTCGTATCTTACTGATGGCTATTGGGTCGCATCTTACTGTTGGCTATTGGGTCATATCTTACTAATGGCTATTGGGTCATATCTTACTGTTGGCTATTGGGTCATATCTTACTGATGGCTATTGGGTCATATCTTACTGATGGCTATTGGGTCGCATCTTACTGTTGGCTTTGGGTCATATCTTACTGATGCCTATTGGGTCATATCTTACTGATGGCTATTGGGTCATATCTTACTGATGGCTATTGGGTCATATCTTACTGATGGCTATTGGGTCATATCTTACTGATGGCTATTGGGTCGCATCTTACTGATGGCTATTGGGTCGTATCTTACTGTTGGCTATTGGGTCATATCTTACTAATGGCTATTGGGTCATATCTTACTGTTGGCTATTGGGTCGTATCTTACTGTTGGCTATTGGGTCGTATCTTACTGCTGGCTATTGGGTCGTATCTTACTGATGGCTATTGGGTCATATCTTACTGATGGCTATTGGGTCATATCTTACTGTTGGCTATTGGGTCATATCTTACTGTTGGCTATTGGGTCATATCTTACTAATGGCTATTGGGTCATATCTTACTAATGGCTATTGGGTCATATCTTACTGATGGCTATTGGGTCATATCTTACTGTTGGCTATTGGGTCATATCTTACTGATGGCTATTGGTTCATATCTTACTAATGGCTATTGGGTCATATCTTACTGATGGCTATTGGGTCGTATCTTACTAATGGCTATTGGGTCATATCTTACTGATGGCTATTAGGTCATATCTTACTAATGGCTATTGGGTCATATCTTACTAATGGCTATTCGGTCATATCTTACTAATGGCTATTGGGTCATATCTTACTAATGGCTATTGGGTCATATCTTACTAATGGCTATTGGGTCATATCTTGGCTATTGGGTCATATCTTACTGATGGCTATTGGGTCATATCTTACTGATGGCTATTGGGTCATATCTTACTGATGGCTATTGGGTCGTATCTTACTAATGGCTATTGGGTCATATCTTACTAATGGCTATTGGGTCATATCTTACTGATGGCTATTGGGTCATATCTTACTAATGGCTATTGGGTCATATCTTACTGTTGGCTATTGGTCATATCTTACTGATGGCTATTGGGTCATATCTTACTGATGGCTATTGGGTCGTATCTTACTGTTGGCTATTGGGTCATATCTTACTGATGGCTATTGGGTCATATCTTACTGATGGCTATTGGGTCGTATCTTACTGATGGCTATTGGGTCGTATCTTACTAATGGCTATTGGGTCGTATCTTACTAATGGCTATTGGGTCATATCTTACTGATGGCTATTGGGTCATATCTTACTGATGGCTATTGGGTCGTATCTTACTGATGGCTATTGGGTCGTATCTTACTAATGGCTATTGGGTCGTATCTTACTAATGGCTATTGGGTCATATCTTACTGATGGCTATTGGGTCATATCTTACTGATGGCTATTGGGACGTATCTTACTGTTGGCTATTGGGTCATATCTTACTGATGGCTATTGGGTCATATCTTACTAATGGCTATTGGGTCGTATCTTACTGATGGCTATTGGGTCGTATCTTACTAATGGCTATTGGTCATATCTTACTGATGGCCATTGGGTCATATCTTACTGATGGCCATTGGGTCATATCTTACTAATGGCTATTGGGTCATATCTTACTAATGGCTATTGGGTCGTATCTTACTAATGGCTATTGGGTCATATCTTACTAATGGCTATTGGGTCATATCTTACTAATGGCTATTGGGTCGTATCTTACTGATGGCTATTGGGTCATATCTTACTAATGGCTATTGGTTCATATCTTACTAATGGCTATTGGGTCATATCTTACTGATGGCTATTGGTTCATATCTTACTGATGGCTATTGGGTCATATCTTACTAATGGCTATTGGGTCATATCTTACTGATGGCTATTGGGTCATATCTTACTGATGGCTATTGGGTCATATCTTACTGTTGGCTATTGGGTCATATCTTACTGTTGGCTATTGGGTCATATCTTACTGATGGCTATTGGGTCATATCTTACTGTTGGCTATTGGGTCATATCTTACTGATGGCTATTGGGTCATATCTTACTGTTGGCTATTGGGTCATATCTTACTGATGGCTATTGGGTCATATCTTACTGATGGCTATTGGGTCATATCTTACTGATGGCTATTGGGTCATATCTTACTGTTGGCTATTGGTTCATATCTTACTGATGGCTATTGGGTCATATCTTACTAATGGCTATTGGGTCATATCTTACTGTTGGCTATTGGGTCATATCTTACTGTTGGCTATTGGGTCATATCTTACTGATGGCTATTGGGTCATATCTTACTGATGGCTATTGGGTCATATCTTACTGATGGCTATTGGGTCACATTTGAATGGTGGTTATTGGTTCGCATCGTACTGATGGCTATTGGGTCGTATCTTCTTCTTCTTGGAACGCTCCACATCGACCAGATACTAAATAAGCATTTGAATAAATACTAAATGCATTTCCTATTTCTGCGACGCTTTTTATTTACTAGGTAGCTTCCTAGGTCTTTACCTTAGTCACATCTTATGTCATACCTTGTAGTGTTATAACAGTTACTATCTTTGCTCACCTCGCGAGCACCGACAACATAACAAGCGGAAAAGCTACTTGATAGCGACGAATTGACTTCGACGGATTGACTTCGACGGATTGACTTCGACGGATTGACTTCGACGGATTGACTTCGACGGATTGACTTCGACGGATTGACTTCGAAGGATCTGAATATTGATAAATTACTTGTATTCGTAAATCTTAATTTCTACGGAAGGAGTTAATTCTTATTTATCTGATTTCTTGGTCTACACGCTCTGATATAACCAACAAAAGGCTAGTCGTTAGGTGGAAGATGCGTGCCTCAGCTTAAAGAAGTTTTAATCCTCATTTAAGAAACAAAACAACAATGAGCGACGTTATAGTAACAGCTGTGATGGCCGAGTGGTTAAGGCGTTGGACTTGAAATCCAATGGGTTCTTCCCGCGCAGGTTCGAACCCTGCTCGCAGCGCTAGATTTTTTTTAATTCCTAGGTAGCGCAGTAGTCACCACCTCCTCCCTCTTCAACCCCATGTTTCAGTTTCCAATTCCAAAAATAATTAACTTCATTTCTCCAAGTTTATACATATGAATCGATCGATCTATGATTGATTAATATGGACATCATCATTGCACTTTGGTGAGTAACCATGTGTGATTCGATCTCATTCTTACACAAGGAGATCTCAGCTGCAGTGCACAAACTCAGTAGCACCGGCGAGGGTCCCCGATGTCATTTTGAAGGTATAGATATTTACGTAAATATTTTATTTTAAATCTTTACTAATGAATTTTGTCCGAGCAGCGACTTTCCAGCCTGCTCTTCTCGATTTTGAACTATTAAGCGTTCATTTACGTGCTCAAATTGAACACGAGACCTCCGTTTTATCGTCCGTCTCCGATATGACTAGGAACTCGATCTCACCTACACTGAAATCCGGGATCTCTAGAACAATATCAAGAAAACTAAGAATGGATTACTACAAAAATATGAACAGATTAGAACTTGTTGTTATTGTGCTCCTCGGAACAGGACACACTCGACTCCGCAGCCATATGTATACAAAATTCAAGATTGCCAATTCAGCCATGTGTACAGGCACATCAGACTGCAGAGCACATACTTTAAGATTGCCAATTCAACCATGTGTACATGTGTACAGGCACATCAGACTGCAGAGCACATACTTCAAGACTGGCCCAAATATGATATACTTAGGCAAACTCACTGGCCTAACGAAACAACACTCGACAGAAAACTACACAGACCTCTGTGTGAGCTACAAAGACAGTGCAGTTTATAAAAGAGACACCGTCGCTGAATATATAGACAATATTTCAGCAGACTCGCTGGCATATTGAAAGAATGTCATCAAATAGCCTGTCCTGAGCAGAACTTTGCCACCCCAACAGTCCTCCGGAATTTCTCTATCTCATATGCTAGATGGTCCGCCTCTGCAGCCGTCATGTTCAAACCATCAGCTACATCCTGAATCCACCTTCTCCACGGTCTTCCTCTTCTTCTCTTTGCCGGTATGCCTCCTTCCATAATGGTCTTCTCGAGACCTTCGTGTCTTTTTTATATGTCCAAAATACTTCAATTGTCTCTTTAAAAATTGGAAGAATACTGGACAGAAATCTGCACGAACACCCCCTCCTCCTCCCTCCCTCTTCCCCACCCCATCTCCCTCTCAGGTTTCTAGAAATAAGACACTACATCCTCACCACCTCCCTCAAGTTTTCAGAATCAGACACCCCCCTCCTCCCTATGTCTAAGAGTCAGACTTTCATTATACCTGGTTCTTCTACACATTAATTAAATGCTGGCAGCTGATCTTGTGGAATCGGTGTAACTAATACAGTCATTTGAGTAATACACATTCATGTACACATGAATAATACACATTCATGTACACATGAGTAATACACATTCATGTACACATGAATGTACCCAACAAAATTGTTGATCAGTGTGTGACCAATTTGTGGTTCGGCTTGTGGTTTAGCTTGTAGCACAGTTGTGGTTTAGCTTGTAGCACAGTTGTGGTTTAGTTTGTAGCACAGTTGTGGTTTAGCTTGTAGCACAGTTGTGGTTTAGCTTGTAGCACAGTTGTGGTTTAGTTTGTAGCACAGTTGTGGTTTAGCTTGTAGCACAGTTGTGGTTTAGCTTGTAGCACAGTTGTGGTTTAGCTTGTAGCACAGTTGTGGTTTAGCTTGTAGCACAGTTGTGGTTTAGTTTGTAGCACAGTTGTGGTTTAGCTTGTAGCACAGTTGTGGTTTAGTTTGTAGCGCAGTTGTGGTTTAGCTTGTAGCACAGTTGTGGTTTAGCTTGTAGCACAGTTGTGGTTTAGCTTGTATAGGCGACACTTCTATAGGTTAGAAACTTCTATAGACGACATCCAGTCATACCGAAACCTGCCCTTTTGGATCTTGTGAAGCATCGACTGAGAGTCAGATGTAACAACGGCCCCAGTAAATGGAGTCCCAGAGAGACAATAGTGGGAAGCGATACAGTGGGTACAAAGTAAAAGGTCGACCCCACAAAAGGTGGTTTACAGAACTAACAAAAGCGGTGAAAAACACTATGAGCGCACTAAAACACTAAAATCCCTTTCTAGAAATGGCGTCTTATCCTGACGCTGTGAGGCAAAACAGGATTACAGAAAAGAAGAAGAAAGACGATGTCAAGGCAACAAAAGGAAATGACAATGGTTAAGGTACGTATAGACACGGCCTTCTTTATAACGGCCGCAGCGCAGACGGCAATATTGCCATGTGATAGAGAAGGCCGTAGGACTTCTTCGCTAACTTGTCCTGCTGAAATAAGATGTCAGAATCCGCAGCCCCCGGTAACATAAGGCAGAATAGCTTAGCTGACAAATCGGAAATTCCTGTTAGATTGGTGCTGCATTTTGTATATGTTTGATAGAACACTGTACGCTTTATTTGCAATTTTACTCAATTCTATGAGTTCCTGTTTATTTATTGCAGAAAAATGTGAATAATATTGATATTCCTTAGCTTTAAACTGAACTTGTTACATAATATAACCTTGATTTAGCATAGCTTTAAACTGAACTTGTTACATAATATAACCTTGATTTAGCATATTTTATTGTTTTTAAAATGAATTAGTCTATATACAACGACACTGGAATGCGAAGGATCAGGCGACAGTTGTGCCTTATTTCCTAGAATTTTTACCTGAGCCGTCGACCGTATGCTTATCGGAGGCCACGTTAGAATCATAGAACTTCATTTAGAATTTCCTTGATGCAGTTACATGGTAGGAGGTGGGGGTATTCTCTATGTCAAAGCGGTCAAGTCATTCTTCTTTCTTTCTTTCTTTCTCGAATCCTGTATGCCTCACAGCGTCAGGTCAGGAAGAGATTTCTAAAACGGGCCCTAGTATGCGCTTCGTAGATAGTCTCTTTCGTCGCCTCTGTTATCTCTGAGGTCCATCTTTGCGTGGCCGGCCTTTTGCTTTGTACCCATTGTATCGGAGCAGCATTGCTATTTGGGGTGCACTGTCTGATGGTAATCTGCTTACGTGACCGAACCATTTAATTTGTTGTTTCTTGATGAAGTCTAGTACTGATGTTGTACCACTTTTTCCTGATGTCATTTGGTTTGCAATCTGAAGGTCGTGTATTCAAATCCTGACTACGTCGATAGGTTTGCGAGTGTAATTTTTTTACTACCCCGAGTATTCTTTCTGGAGCTACGGAGTTTGGGCATTGTGCAATACTCTAGGCAGATGGCGTGCAATTTCTGAGCAGATGGCCCTAGTCACATCCGGTGAAATGAAGTTAATCATAACATTCAAATTTTGTTTGTTAACGGTACTGGGCTTATTTGAAAGTTGTAGCAGATTAAAGTGAACTTTTGTTAACGGTACTGAGCTTATGTGAAAGTTATAGTAGATTAAAGTGAACTTTTGTTAACGGTACTGGGCTTATTTGAAAGTTGTAGCAGATTAAAGTGAACTTTTGTTAACGGTACTGAGCTTATGTGAAAGTTATAGTAGATTAAAGTGAACTTTTGTGTACTTCACACTTGACAGTGAAGTTTGGTGAACTTCACATTTTAAAGAGACATTTAGTGTACTTCACACTCAAAAGGAAAATATTCTTAAAGTTTGCACTTGAATGGAAGCTTTGTAAACTTTAGACGTTTGGTGAACTTAATACTGTACTACAAAGGGAAGTTTGGTAAACTTCACGATTCAAAGTGACGTTTTGTAAAATTCACGCATGAAAGTAATTTAGTAATTTAACCGATCTCATAACATTGCGCGCAGACCAATAGACGCTCAGTCTTCACCAGCAGATGACGTATGTTGTGTCTGTGGATGAATGAGCTTGGAGTGAAATAAGATGGAGGGGACCGGAGGGATGAACTGTTTTGATGATTTTATTAATTAAAAGAAACTACTTCTTGTGGGAAACCGTTTGTAAAGTTGGCAAATATGGGAAGAAAGGTACTCTGTTGAAACCGTTTGTAAAGTTGGCAAATATGGGAAGAAAGGTACTCGGTTGAAACTGTTTGTAAAGTTGGCAAATATGGGAAGAAAGGTACTCTGTTGAAACCGTTTGTAAAGTTGACAAATATGGGAAGAAAGGTACTCTGTTGAAACCGTTTGTAAAGTTGATAAATATTGGGAAGGAAGGTACTCGGTTGAAACCGTTTGTAAAGTTGATAAATATGGGAAGGAAGGCACCCTGTTGTTTGCTCTTTATGATTGCGAGAAGACCATGAGCGTCAACATAAATTTTTAGTGAGCAGAAATTTTTTTTAAATAGTTAGTTGGTAGTTTACTGCGCGTAGGCGTCTGTAGCTTAAGCGGTAGTGAGTTCGATCACAACCCAATCGTACCTGCTTCAAACTCCGCTGCAGGCAGTTTGGAAGCAAATTTGTTCGACGTGGATTTTTACAAATGGTAAAATAGACCTCACGGTTCAGAAAGCAAAGGACAAACTACTGAACGTATAAGTGGTGCCCTAGAAAATCGACGACTAGTTTGCTGTGGCTGATGGTGAAGTTCTGTAAAGGATATGCCACGATTTGCATTCATTTCAGTTTATTGCGCGGAAATGGTGAAAATTCGCATATAACTATTTAATCAGTCCATTTTCTTGGGTGGAAGGGGGCACAGGTGCTGCACCCACCCCACTGTCTTAAAGTATTGACGCCCATGGAGGAGACCCACATATCACTCTGTCACGTTCTTTTCTTCTCCATAATTATCAGGTAAAGGAAGTGGGCGGGGCGTTTCTACTGAGATGTAACTGAGCGTATCACGTGATAGATCTGAGCCTGGTTGAGTTTGTGAAGTAAAAGGTAGTGATAGTTTTTTTCATGATAATAAACTCTCTCTTGCGTTCCCGATAAATGATAATAAACAAACAGCCTCGGTTCAGTTCTCCAACTACTACTATTCACGTCCACCCCCACCAACCCCGCCCCCGTCTCGGATCTGAGAGCGTAATATGACAATTTATACAGATGGTTGATGAATTTCTCTAGCATGTTTTAGAAGTAGCCGCGGCGAGGACGTGGTTGTAACAAGTTTGTTGTTACAGACTCATATCTGTATGATCTTTTAATACAGTTGACAGACAAAGTTCGTTGTATCGTATCTCAAGAATTTCCTTAGTATCATCATCCGTTAACACAGTTGACAAAGTTCGCTATATCGGTGCACAAGAATTCAGTACAATATTAACTTCGTTTTAAAGTCAAAAACACAAAAATATAAAATGAATATTGCATATAGTTGAGATTTGAGTGTCTCTAACTAAGAAGAATAAGCCTTATACAACCAGAAATTGACCGTCTGTATTTGTCGGACACATTGAATGACGTGGTCAATGTTTGGTCAACAAATTATGTCAGTGCTTGCGAAAGTTTGATGTCTCCAGTTGAAACAGAAAACTTGCATGAGAAATATCTTGTCAGAGGCGACTTGTTGATCAAGCCGTGAGGATTTGCTGGGGTAGTCTTAAGTATTTAGAGCAGGGAGACCTTTACTTCAGTTCCTTAGTGGACTTGGTTCGGTTCTATTATTTGGACACTAATATTTCTTGTGGAGTGTTTTTGTGAGAGACGAGTAGTTGAGTCTGGAGTAAGCACTCTCCGAACATTGATCACTTTAGTATGGTAAGACGTGTAGTATGTCGTGTGCTATGTTGTGTGCTGTATTGTGTGTTTATTTTGTATTTTATCTACTTCCCAGTGTTGCCAGTTTTTTTCACGAATTCAAGCCAATGACATTTTTTGTAAACAGGCGAAAAAGCGTTAACTCAAAAAGAGTGCATATGTAATGGATATATATATATATCTTTCTTCTTCATATGTTCATCATTTCTGTCCCTGGGCACGCAGGAGTCAGGGGTAATGAACGAACTGATAGATTGGTTGGCATGGCTATAATATCATAGAATATCATAGGTATCTGCGATGGATCGACAAGACATTTTTAACGCATTGAGAGTCAATCGTATTAATTAACGCATTCATAACGCTTGACGCTGCTCTATTTGTTGAAGGGGGGATCGGAATACATATGTATATGTACAAAGTGATATGATAATAGTCCTTATATACCTGATATATATATATTGATCCATAAACTATATTTGTATTGCCCCATTGAACCATACACCGCTCAATTTGACCGGAAACATTGAAACACAGTGCGAAGTAAATGTTCTTAGAACACACTCAACAAAGGAGATCAAATAAAACATAAACATCCCACAAGACCTGAACGTTGATGAATATTGTCTTATAAACAATAACATGTGTTAGAAACTGAAATATTTTGGTCTTATTAAACCTCAAAATTGCTTAGATAAAGAACGATAATGGAAGACATAGTTCTTATAATACGAAACAGGGGATGACTAAGACGGTGGTGAACTCAGTACATTAACATACTAACTACCAAATGCTGCAGCCTGCACTCGTTTATCTGCCCCATTTGGCCATATGTCACAGACTGCGCCATTATATATTTAGTTGGTAATATAGCTCTTCAGTTTAACTAACGATTTCTGATCACTTTCGGTTTCTAATGCATTTCTTCACATTATGTTAGCCTGTGTTAGTGATACATTCATTGATTTACCACATTATTTATCATTCATCAAATTTCATTTTATAAATTTGAAACTATAACTTAATTTGTACATACCCCGATAGAGTGTAAAAAGTACATACACCGAGAGAGCGTAAAAAGCACATACACCGATGGGGTGTAAAAAAACACATACACCGATGGGGTGTAAAAAAACACATACACCGATAGAGTGTAAAAAACACATACACTGAGAGAGTGTAAAAAGCACATACACTGATTGTTCATTTGACTAAGTCTGTTATAGTCTTTTCGTCGTTGCGTGTGTGTGTGTTACTAGATTTAGATCAATCTGTTATCAAAAGCCGGGGTTTAAAGCCGAATGATTGACTTAATTGCGCTTGGTTTTACCCCTCATGGCTCGATCCATCCCCCAGTGTGCTTTGAAGCCTTCTATTGGGCGGAAGGGGTGGGGGAGGATGATAGTGGGTTCAGAAGCATGTGAGGGGCGTTCAGGCAATTATTGGTCGGTGGCTCCTTAAAGAAGAAATTAATAATATATATTTTAAAATAAATTATTTTCGTGATTTTGCTATTGAATAATCATTTAAAATTTAAATTCTGACATTTTAGTTCATCTTATGCCCGTCTTACGCCATCCATTTATTCATCAATTTTCTATTTCAGTTATATAATCATTTGAAAATTGACCATGTATGACAGAAATATATATCAATTTTCTACGTCAAAGAGAAAATAGGGCATGCATATGTGTGTGTGGGGGTTACAAAACTTATGTCATGCAAAGTGGGCGTGGCTCAAACAAGTTTGGGAAAATATGTTCTAGAGTTTGTTTGTCATCCATGATACATACCTTAATTTTAACTATACTGCATGTGTTTGTCATCCATGATACATACCTTAATTCTAACTATACTGCATGTTTCCGCAGGAGGTCGACGATAGTAGCCTAACCTTCCGTCTGGGAACCTTGTGGGCCGGCATGGATCTCGACGCAGTCATCAAGTGTGAGCCTAGCAGCCCTTTAGACTTTGGCCGCTGCTCACAGTCAAACATGGACGATAGTTTCCCCCGCGACATGTTTGCGTACGACCCCTCGCCAGATGACTATGGTTCGGATCGCTCCTGGCAAGGAGATAGTGCAGATAGCGGTAATATTTCTCCATGCAGCTCTGACACGACAACCAGACAGGATTTCTGTTCTAGCTCATTTAACTCAGACAATGGGGAGGTTGCCGACGGGGCTAAGAGACTTTGTCTAGTCTGCACAGACGCAGCCTCTGGATATCACTACGGCGTGTCCTCCTGTGAAGCTTGCAAGGCTTTTTTCAAAAGGACTATCCAGGGTAAGTACTCTAAAAATGTGTATTACAGGACAATTATCTACGGTCAATAACTATAGGAAGATTGTTGCGTCAATTTAATGTATGTAAGATCTTCTGACCTGGTTCAAACACCGCGGCGGGTAATTTGGAAGCAAATTTGTGTCCGTGGATTTTTACAAACGGTAAAAGTAGAATTCACCGTTCAGAAAGCAAGGACAAACTGCTGAACGTATAAGTTGTGCCTAGCAGATTAACGAATCGTTTACTGTGATCGATTGCGGCGTACTGTAAAGGATATACAACGTTTTTCATTTCAAGATCTTCTGACAGGGCAGGACACATTGTTCTTACGTTCCATCTAGCTAAGCCAAGGGCTGGGACCTTCTTGATTTTGTTATTATTGTTTGGTGCGGTACTTACAGTCCACTTATCGGGTAATACCCTGGGCTCTAAGCACCCATTGAAGCAGGTGAACTGTTGCGGGATAACACCTTATTGTCCGGGTGCTGCCCGGTTTGTCCGGTGGACTCCGGCAAGAGACCCCTATTGTCCGGGTGCTGCCCGGTTTGTCCGGTGGTCTCCGGCAAGAGAGCCCTGTTGTCCGGGTGCTGCCCGGTTTGTCCGGTGGTCTCCGGCAAGAGAGCCCTGTTGTCCGGGTGCTGCCCGGTTTGTCCGGTGGTCTCCGGCAAGAGAGCCCTGTTGTCCGGGTGCTGCCCGGTTTGTCCGGTGGTCTCCGGCAAGAGATCCCTGTTGTCCGGGTGCTGCCCGGTTTGTCCGGTGGTCTCCGGCAAGAGATCCCTGTTGTCCGGGTGCTGCCCGGTTTGTCCGGTGGTCTCCGGCAAGAGACCCCTGTTGTCCGGGTGCTGCCCGGTTTGTCCGGTGGTCTCCGGCAAGAGACCCCTGTTGTCCGGGTGCTGCCCGGTTTGTCCGGTGGTCTCCGACAAGAGACCCCTGTTGTCCGGGTGCTGCCCGGTTTGTCCGGTGGTCTCCGACAAGAGACCCCTGTTGTCCGGGTGTTGCCCGGTTTGTCCGGTGGTCTCCGACAAGAGACCCCTGTTGTCCGGGTGCTGCCCGGTTTGTCCGGTGGTCTCCGACAAGAGATCCCTGGAATTACTGCCGGAGCTACGAAGTTATTGCTTTGTGAAATATTCTCGTCAGGTTTCGTGCCATTTATGCACAGAGGGACTGAGGCATATGAGGTAAACCCGGTGCAATGAAGTCAGTGACAGGAAAAAGAGTATCGCTACTCTAGAAAGCGGATCAGCAATAGAGCAGGCTGATATTATGATTGTTTTATTGGAGATGGGGTGTATAAACGATTCAAGTTGTATTGATGAGTCTACAACCTTAGTCAGTCTGCAAGAATATCAAATCAAACTTTGTGTCGCTAGACATCAGCGCTATACTGGAATCCAAATAATAATATTAACCAAATATACAACTGGTGTCGTTAGTTGCGACACACTAAGAAACACACTGAGGAAGAGATCGGATCACTTATATATTAACTAAACATACAACTGGTATCGTTAGTTGCGACACACTAAGAAACACACTGAGGAAGAGATCGGATCACTTATATATTAACTAAACATAGAACTGGTATCGTTAGTTGCGACACACTAAGAAACACACTGAGGAAGAGATCGGATCACTTATATATTAACTAAACATAGAACTGGTATCGTTAGTTGCGATACACTAAGAAACATACTGAGGAAGAGATCGGATCACTTATATATTAACTAAACATACAACTGGTGTCGCTAGTTGCGATACACTAAGAAACACACTGAGGAAGAGATCGGATCACTTATATATTAACTAAACATAGAACTGGTATCGTTAGTTGCGACACACTAAGAAACATACTGAGGAAGAGATCGGATCACTTATATATTAACTAAACATACAACTGGTGTCGCTAGTTGCGACACGCTAAGAGACACACAGAGGAAGAGATCGGATCACTTATAGATTAATTGATTTGATGTGCAGTGATGATGATTTAACAACTAAACGAAACTAAAACTTTCATATGATTGTCATCTTAGCTGTTTCGTTCTTTTTCTCGTTCTCTGTCAATATTTACCGGTTGTTGTTGTTGTTATCGGTCATTCTTCCTGGCAGTATTTAGATAAGTTTACAACACTGTGTGTCTGTCTGTCCATATGTTGTTATCGGCCATTCTTCCTGGCAGTGTTTAGATAAGTTTACAACACAGTGTGTCTGTCTGTCCATATGTTGTTATCGGCCATTCTTCCTGGCAGTGTTTAGAGAAGTTTACAACACAGTGTGTCTGTCTGTCCATATGTTGTTATCGGCCATTCTTCCTGGCAGTATTTAGAGAAGTTTACAACACAGTGTGTCTGTCTGTCCATATGTTGGACTGATAACTTACCATTGTCACATTTGTGCGCTAATATACATTACAGCACACAGAAACATGTACGCACACAGAGAAGAACACACCCAGACAGAAACACGATCACACACATTAGTACTTCCACAGAAAACACTCACACAAGGCCATTCTCACAAAAAAGAACGCTCAAACACAGAGCCATTTCTACAGAACACGCCCAAACACGGAGCCAGATCCACAAAGCAAGCTATACACACAGACGGGTTTAAAAAACACTCTCATACGCAGAGACACACAGCTGGCACATAGCGAATGCTCTCTCATGTGTTTTGTTTGTTATGTAGTGCCTCTTTGAGCCGAGGCACGCTCTTTTCAACCTAAGACTAACCTTTTGTTGGTTATATCAAAGCGTGTCGGTCAATAAACTTGAAAAATAAGAAATAACTCCTTTCGGAGAATCAATGATAATGCTCTCTCTCTCTCTCTTTCTTTCTTTCTCTCTCTCTCTTTCTTTCTCTCTCTCTCTTTCTTTCTCTCTCTCTTTCTCTCTCTCTTTTTCTCTCTCTTTCTCTCTCTTTCTCTCTCTCTCTCTTTCTCTCTCTTTCTTTCTCTCTCTCTCTATCATTTATATTTGATCTCTGCCCATGTAAAATTTACTATTGATGTCTCTCTCTGTCTCCCCCCTCTCTCTCTTTCTCTCGGCCATTTATATTTTATCTCTGCCCAGGTAACCATCCATCCATCCATCCATCCATCCATCCATCCATCCATCCAACCAACCATCCATCCATCATCTCTCTCTCTCTTTCATTTCTGATCTCTGTCCAGGTAACATATTATGCTGATTTCTCACTCCATCTTTGCCCAGGTAACATAGAATACTCTTGCCCTGCTAGTGGAGACTGTGAGATGAGTAAACGCCGAAGAAAAGCATGCCAGGCCTGTCGGTTTCAGAAGTGCCTTAACGTAGGCATGTTAAGAGAGGGTACGTTAATTCTCTTTGCATCTGTCTCTGTGTGTTTGCATGTATGTGTGTATGTTTGCTTTTGCATATCATCATTATCATGTGCTGTGTCCGCTATCGTATGTGATCATGGATCTCCACAAATCTCTGTGTCTGGTGTTTGCTATCATCTCAGATGTTGACGCTCATCCGTACCATGAAGTCAGGCTATCCAACATTTTCTCTCTCTGTCTTCCTGTCTACCCTCGATGTTACCAGTTGTCACAATGTGCTCTAAACTTCCCTTCTTCACCATATATCCGAAAAATGATGACTGCCTCTTTCTTATATTGATGATAAGCTGTCTCTGTGTCTTGACCTCATTCAACACCTCCACATTTGTCATTTAAGTAGTCCATGGTATTCTACATCTGTGTAATATATATATGTTTTGGGGTGTGTCTGTGTGTGTGTGTGTCTAAAAATACAAAAGGCGAAGGATTGACTTTATTGCACTGGGTTTCCCCCATATGGTTACGTCCTTTTCGACAGAAATCTCACGCCATCTACCGAGAGTGTTGCATGGAGCACGAACTCTGTAGTTACAGAAACAATATCATGAAAAAATTGCACATTTGATTCGGTCCGGGCTCGAACTCCACAACCTTTATATTGCCAGGCAAACGTCTTAACCACGTCATATGTCATGTCATATATGTCACGTTAATATGACCAGTCTTGTGTCACGTCAGATGACAGATGACACTGTAGCACACATATCAGTTGACACACTCGGTACTGAACCATGTTAAGCTATAATAGCCGTACATCGCAAGCGATGATGACAACCGCCTCAGACGTGTGTTGCGGCACCTCTCTGGTGTGTGTGCTGAGGTGACTTTAGAGTACAATCCTAGAGCACAGTCCCCTACCACAGGTGGGGCATACATGATCAAGGTTAGACATGTGGGTGATGTGTTTTCTGTTTTTTCGCGCAGCTCATTTTCTCTGTGCCTCATCGGCCCGCACAATTCTCAGCTATGCAAGCACCTCTTGTGTTGTTACAGCGCCACATATGACAATCTTGTGCCAGGATTCCAGCACGTGGTGTCTATATCGAAGCATTGCAGATGACACACCAAGTCTCGAGCGACATAACCCCAAATGTCAAGGGAAACGCCTAGCTACCAGCATCATTTCATCTCAGATGTCAGCATGTTCCATTCATTAGTTGACTACCCATCTTACTGACATTCCATCTTTGTTTATTTACTCTATCAATTTCCGTATTCTACTTTCCTGTTCTTGTTTATTCCTATGTGTCCATTGTTCTCACTGACAACATCACGAAAACAAAACAAAGAAGACATATTCATACAAAGATCATCGTTGAGAAGTGTTTGCTCTTTCTTCTGCCAGCATAAATTACTTCTGTATAAATGCCAGCCCGCTTGAAACCAGCAATTGTTTCCAGCCCGTATAGCTTCTTCCAACAAAATGCACCGTTACAGTCAACGGGACGAAGCTAAAACAAGTACATCAATTTAAATACCTCGGAGTCCTGGTAACATCAGATGGCAGATATAAGTGCAGCAATTTAAATACCTCGGAGTCCTGGTAACATCAGATGGCAGAAGCAGATCAGAAATAAAGAGTAGAATAGGGCAGTCCAAAGCAACGTTCCAGAAAATAAGAAGCATTATATGCAACAAGTCATTGTCAATTGATATCAGAATGAGAGTTATACAGTGCTAAATAGAACCAATACGGATGCGAGTCATGGACAATAAACAAACAGATTGAAATAGATCTGATGAGCACATAGATGTGGCTTTACAGAAGAATGATGAGAATCCCATGTACTGTTATAATGACTAATGTGAAGGTGTTGAATGAGGTCAAGGCACAGAGAAAGCTTATCATCAATATAAGAAAGAGGCAGTCATCATTTTTCGAGCATGTGATAAGAAAGGAAGGTTTAGAACATATTGAAACAACTGGTAAAATCGAGGGGAGACAAGACAGGGAAAGACAGAGAGAAAATTTTGGATAGCCTGACTTCATGACACGGAAGAGCAACAACATCTGAGATGATAGCAAACATCAGAAACAGAGATTTATTCAGATCCATGATCGCCTACACCAGCCGGCACGGTACCTGGTGATGATGATAGTTTCTTACTGTCAACACTATCTATTCTTCTTGTTGCCAAGTTGGCATTGACGAATTTTGTTGTTGCTTATTTAAGTTTAGTTTTAGTTTGGTTTAGTTGTCTGATCATCATCACTGAACATCGAACCAATTAGTCCTTAATTCGTGGGGGCTAAGCTGTTTCCTTGCGTTACGAAGGTCGTGAGTTTGAAACCGGACGCGTCGTTCCTATTCACGAGTGCATCTTTTCCAGAAACTCTATGATTGTTGACGAAGCTACGGTGTTCGGGTTTTGTGAAGTACTTTGTGCTCAAAATTTTTAACAACTTCTAAGTTACACCGTGAACCCCAGCCGGTGCTATGAACTTCGTACACTACCGCTGAGATCTTCATATGCAATAAGATATTGGAGCACATATGGCTATTCACCGAAGTACAATGCTGATGGTCACATCAATCAATCAATCATTCAGTCAATCAGACAATCAATCAGTAATTGGTAATGTCATAGTCGGGGGCTTGCTATCGATATGTGCTTAAACCTTTATCTTTCGTTACAAAGGTAGTAGATTCGAATCCGAAGCACTTCGTTCTGTTCACAAGTGCATTTTTTAAAGATACTCCTAGGATTGTTGCCGGAGCTAAGGAGTTTGTGCTTTATTCAATACCATCGGAAAGTGGCGTGCCATTTCTGAGGAGAGGGACCGAGTCATATGGGGTAAAACCCGCTACAATGTAGTCAATCCTTCGCTTTAAACCTTTTTTTAGGCAGTGAGTACCGTCCGTGTGTTGCCGAGGCCCGCAAGGGAAGCAAAGAATAGTACCACGGTGACCTACAAGGCATGTCGTAAGTGGTGACTGATGTAGGACCTAGAGAAGCTATCCTAGTAAATAAAAAGCGTCGCAGAAATCGGATTTGCTGGCCTACTTGTAGGCACATAACTGGTGCAACGTATAATCGCTATTAGGCTCAGATTACATACAAATCACATAGAGTGGTTAACAAATGGTCGATATGAAGTGTTCGAATTTGAAGAAGAAGAAGAAGAAGACAGTGAGTATAACGATGTTTTCATTTGCAGGTGTGCGACTAGACAGAGTACGAGGTGGCAGACAAAAGTACAAACGAAGTTCAGACTGTCAGACACACTTGCAGCATGGTACATACAGCGTTGTCAAGAAGTCCAACCAAGAATGTGAGTCTGGCTGTTAACTTTCTAATGTCATGTCATGATGTCAGTATGAACTATTTCTATTCTCATGTGGACAATGTCAAATCTCTCTAATGTCATGTCATGTGGGCAATGTCAAATCTGTCAATGTCGTGTCATGTGGGCATTGTCATGTGGGCAATGTCAAATCTGTCAATGTCGTGTCGTAAAGTTAAGGTCATATATTTCTTAGTTTAGTCTTCGGATCATCATCACTGCACGTCGAACCAATTAGTCCATAAGTGCTCCGATCTCCCCCTCAGTATATCTCTCAGTGTGTGGCGACTAACAACCCCGATTCTTTGTTGGTGTACTATTCTTCTTTGACTACCAGCATAGTGTTCTTGTCTAGCTACACCACACTTGACTTGAAATTCTAGCAGTCTGGTTAGTGTTGCACTATTACTTGATTCATGTGCATGACCTCTCTCCATTAGGGAATTTAAAATAGCCTGGTTCATTGCTCGTCCACTTTTTGCAGTAGCCAACCTGCAAGACTATAGGCTCGGTTATTTCCCTTTACACCTGCATGTCCTGGTACTAAAGTAAAACTAATTTTTGTCAGCAAAATTTTTATTTATTATTATACATACATTTCTAATTGTATATAGTCAATGTCAGCTCTGTTTAATGTCACAGTCATGTTGTCAATGTCAGCTCTGTCTAATGTCATAGTCAGGATGTCAATGTTAAATAGTAATAATATCAATGTTATGAGAAACTTGAAGTATTTTCGACATATCAAGAGACACGAAGGGTTGGAGAAGACCACCATAGAAGGAAGCATCCCAGCAAAGAGAAGAGGAAGACCACGGAAAAGATGGATTCAGGATGTAACTGATGGTGAACATGACGACTACAGAGGCGGAGACATCTGGCCTACGAGATAGAGATATTTCGAAGGACTGTTGGGTGGCAAAGTTGTCACCAGGACAAGCTTTTTGATGATGATGTTAATGTTTAAACTTTCTCAAATTTGACATGTAGTAAATGTCAACACTTAATAATGTACATGTTCATTTTTCTTTAAGCATTGTTAAATGACAATATGTTAATTGTGCTTACAGTAAACTGGAACAAAGTGGTGTCCATGTTGTTAAGTTTGGAGTCCCAGATGGAGGTCCTACAAGCTAATATCGAGTCTGTGGTATACACTGACGTCCAGTTTATGACCGCAGCCTCTGACCTTGCAGATCGAGAACTAGTGATGACTATCAGTTGGGCCAAGCAGGTTCCAGGTTTGTACTACGTACGTTTTAACAGGATGACATGTCTGGTTGGTTTGTAAGAAATATAGACTATATGTTTGGTTTGTGACATCTTATAACTTGTTGAGTTGTATATGTGACATATTGATTGAGTAGTACATATGTGACTTATTGATTGAGTAGTACATATGTGACTTATTGATTGAGTAGTACATATGTGACTTATTGATTGAGTTGTACATATGTGACTTATTGATTGAGTAGTACAATTCCAAAACATTGGTGAAGGCTGATACTTTTCGGACACGATTGTACTACACGTGTAGGACGTTGTCCATTTATCCCAGAATAGTTAAGAATGTTCCTAATCCGGAACGACCTCGCCACAGGCAGAAAACGGCGGGAAATCATATGGAGAAGTCGTATTTCAGATTGTCACCGGCCGTAAAATTTCCGAGAGTTCGAGGACTCATGACAAGTTGTTTGTACTACAGGTTACCTGAAGAAATCACACTTGAAGGATTTAGTCTTTAAGTACCTCTGAAGTCGGCGATGGCTAGTTTGCATGGCGGGAGACACTAATCAAATAATAGAAGCAGGCTTTCACGCAAAAATCAGTCACACGCGCCATACCAGGCGTCATGTCTAACGCCTGAATTCACAGCAGGCGGACGTAGAAGAAGATTTAGTATATGTGACTTATTGATTGAGTTATATATGTATGACTTATTGATTGAGTTGTATATATGACTTATCGATTGAGTTATATATATATAACTTATTGATTGAGTGGTATATATATAACTTATTGATTGAGTTGTATATATGACTTATCGATTGAGTTATATATGTATGACTTATTGATTGAGTTATATATATAACTTATTGATTGAGTTATATATATATAACTTATTGATTGAGTTGTGCTTGTGACATATTGATTGAGTTGTATATATATGACTTATTGATTGAGTTGTATGTATGACTTATTGATTGAGTTGTATGTGTAACATCTACAGGTTTCTCCGATCTCTCCTTGGTGGATCAGATGTTGCTGTTACAACACTCGTGGCTGGAAATGCTGATGTTGGATCTCGTGTTCCGGTCATGTCCATACAAAGGTCACATCTGTTTTGCTGAGAATCTTCACATTTCTACCGACATGGCTCAGAGAATCAGCTTTCCCCAACAACTGGATGTTCGGATCCGTAAACTATGCCAAAAGTTTACACATTTGAACGTTACAAAGGAAGAGTTTGTCCTACTGAAGGCGATTACTCTCTGCAATATTGGTATGTTAGAACAATGCCACACCTTTGTGTGTGCGTCTATGTATGTGTGTATATAAAAGACAGATCAACCTGGCGCACACTTTTTCGACACGGTTCTTTGGCATGCAAAGGCAGTAGAACTGCATGAATGGAACGAAAACGGCAAATAGAAAGACAGTAAAACTCCCCACAAGTGCAAGTATACCTTGCCCACACTGTACAAGAACATTTCAAGCCCACATCGGGCTCACTAGTCATCTACGCACACACAGACAAACATAACGAAGCTACATTTCCCTGGATGAAAATTGTGACCATCGTCACCCGTGATAGACGAGCACCATGTATGTGTATATCTTTGTATGTGAGTGTGTATGTGTGCGTGCGCGCGCGAGCACGTCTAAGTATGTATATATGTTTGCGTATTTCTTCTTAGTCTTCTGCAATCAGTTTCTCACACTTAGAACTCTGAACAGAGAGATTCATTGTCTTCATGAACTCTGAATAGAGAGATTCATTGTCTTCATGAACTCTGAATAGAGAGATTCATTGTCTTCATGAACTCTGAATAGAGAGATTCATTGTCTTCATGAACTCTGAATAGAGAGATTCATTGTCTTCATGAACTCTGAATAGAGATATTCATTGTCTTCATGAACTCTGAATAGAGAGATTCATTGTCTTCATGAACTCTGAATAGAGAGATTCATTGTCTTCATGAACTCTGAATAGAGAGATTCATTGTCTTCATGAACTCTGAATAGAGAGATTCATTGTCTTCATGAACTCTGAATAGAGAGATTCATTGTCTTCATGAACTCTGAATAGAGATATTCATTGTCTTCATGAACTCTGAATAGAGAGATTCATTGTCTTCATGAACTCTAAACAGAGAGATTCATTGTCTTCATGAACTCTAAACAGAGAGATTCATTGTCTTCATGAACTCTGAACAGAGAGATTCATTGTTTTCATGAACTCTGAACAGAGAGATTCATTGTCTTCATGAACTCTAAACAGAGAGATTCATTGTCTTCATGAACTCTGAACAGAGAGATTCATTGTTTTCATGAACTCTGAACAGAGAGATTCATTGTCTTCATGAACTCTAAACAGAGAGATTCATTGTCTTCATGAACTCTGAACAGAGAGATTCATTGTCTTCATGAACTCTGAATAGAGAGATTCATTGTCTTCATGAACTCTGAATAGAGAGATTCATTGTCTTCATGAACTCTGAACAGAGAGATTCATTGTCTTCATGAACTCTGAACAGAGAGATTCATTGTATTCATGAACTCTAGACAGAGAGATTCATTGTATTCATGAACTCTGAACAGAGAGATTCATTGTCTTCATGAACTCTGAACAGAGAGATTCATTGTATTCATGAACTCCGTGATGATCCACATGGCACAGTGTCAGCCCCTATTCCAGGTAAAGTGTCAGAGTAAAACAAACAAACAATTACGTAGTCATTGTGGTCAACATCATGTCGCCGGCCACCTTTACTTCCCAGTACTTTTCCTGGTACCTAATTGAGGCTGGGTCGACCTGAAAGTCGTTACCGTCAGACAAATATGCCACGCCCACTGTGGAATTGAACCCGAACCACTAACCTAAAAAGCGAGTTCACTAACAACTACGTTACTGCGGCTACCAAGATGTCAGGGAATAGTTATTAAAATGTTTCAGTTTGGAGTATTTTCATTGCACTTCAGACATGTCCATATGTGTTCGGATCTCCTTTACAATATATCCAACAGTGTCCCATATCTCCCATTCGGGAGTCCCTTCTTCGATCTCGGTAAGGACAAAGAAATGTTTCAGGGCATGCGCAGAAAAAAATCGAAACCTGAACAGTTTCCCGACGACTGTACTAGCCATGCGGTCATTAAATTCCACAGGCTAATGTGCTTCCTTCCTACACCGCCCTAAAAGGCGGTAACACATGAAGTAAACACAGTATTTTAAGTCGATGCTGTCAATCAATGCTGTAAAGCAGGCGGAACAGACACCGAAGCATGTCCTGCGAGACTTTCCTCTCCTATGTGAGCTGAGAAGCAACTTGTGGCCACACAAAGTCGATATAAGAACTAAGCTTTGAGGAAACCTGAAGTTTACTGCCCAGTTTGTGGTCCATAGTAAACTCAGCGCATGACCAGAGATCGCTGAAGAAGAAGTAGAAGAATCAATGCTATAACCCACATTTTACGGATTGTCTCTGTTGTTTTTTCCAGATGTTGCAGCTGATGTCGGTGAGTGTGTATCACGTCTGCAGGACCAGCTTCATGATGCTTTATCAGATTTTGTCAGATCAACCCATGGGCCCAGCTCACGACGTCTGGGACAGCTGTTTCTCTTGTTACCGGCCGTGACACATGTCAAGCTACTGGCTAAGCAGTTCTGGTACGACATGAAGAAAGATGGTCGGGTCATGATGCACAAGCTTTTTCTAGAGATGCTTGATGCTGCCTCCTGAAACTGGCTGAGGCTCAGACATTGGCTAAGGTTTAAGAGCTGACTGAGGCTTAGAAACTGGCTGAGGCTCAGAAAGTGGCTGAGGTTTAAGAATTGACTGAGGCTTAGAAACTGACTTAGGTTCAGAAATTGGCTGAGGTTTAAGAACTGGCTTAGGCTCAGAAAGGGGCTGAGGTTTAAGAACTGACTGAGGCTTAGAAACTGGCTGAGGTTTAAGAACTGACTGAGGCTTAGAAACTGGCTGAGGTTTAAGAACTGACTGAGGCTTAGAAACTGGCTTAGGCTGAGAAAGTGGCTACTGAGGCTTAGAAACTGGCTGAGGCTCAGAAAGTGGCTGAGGTTTAAGAATTGACTGAGGCTTAGAAACTGACTTAGGTTCAGAAACTGGCTGAGGTTTAAGAACTGACTGAGGCTTAGAAACTGGCTGAGGTTTAAGAACTGACTGAGGCTTAGAAACTGGCTTAGGCTCAGAAAGTGACTGAGGTTTAAGAACTGACTGAGGCTTAGAAACTGGCTGAGGTTTAAGAACTGACTGAGGCTTAAAACTGGCTTAGGTTCAGAAATTGGCTGAGGTTTAAGAACTGACCGAGGCTTAGAAACTGACAGGCTCAGAAACTGGCTGAGGTTTAAGAATTGACTGAGGATCAGAAACTAGCGGAGGCAAAGGAATTTGCCGAGGTCTTAAAACTTACTGAGGCTTAGAAACCCACTGAGGCTTGAAAAATACTTGAGGCTTAGAAGATGACTAAGGTGAAGAACTGGCTAAGGCGTTGACATTTGCGGAGGCATTAGAACTTACTGAGGCCTAGAAACTGACTGAGCAAAACAAATTGTTAGGTCTAAGATGAAACCTAGTCTTAGGTACAGGTTAGGGCCCAGATGAGGCCTAGTCTTAGGTACATTGCTTAGACCTATGAACCAGGGGAGGTTACGCTAAAAAATACAACCCGTGCTAACGTTGAACACGTAAAATAACCATTGACATTTGACAATCGATGAAAATAGATTGCAAAGTCACTGCCCGGTCAAAATTCATAAAAGGATTAAAACTAAATCTCTGCCCGAATTTGACACAAACTTCAACATTTTCTCGCCGGTTCTATAGAGGTCGTGTACTGTGGCTTAGATCTCCCTGTCTAAGAAAGAGATTGGGGTACACAAGGTTATTCTCCGAAGTACTTGATGATGTACTCATCAACCAATCAGCAATAAGTTAGTTTTTTTAGCTGTCCATGAGATTACTAACATTCTTCTGTAAAATAATTTTATATTAATCTATTTGAAGGAAGAAAAAAACAATGAGAAAATAATGAAAACATATACATACAACCACATCTGTGAGAGAAAAGTGGTAATGAGATGTTTATATAATTGAATTCCATATTTATATAGTTGACTGAGATGTTTATATAGTTGACTGAGATGTTTATATAGTTGACTGAGTTGTTTATATAGTTGAATAAAATGTTTATATAGTTGACTGAGATGTTTATATAGTTGACTGAGATGTTTATATAGTTGACTAAAATGTTTATATAGTTGACTGAGATGTTTATATAGTTGAATAAAATGTTTATATAGTTGACTGAGATGTTTATATAGTTGACTGAGATGTTTATATAGTTGACTGAGATGTTTATATAGTTGACGAAAATGTTTATATAGTTGACTGAGATGTTTATATAATTGAATAAAATATTTATATAGTTGAATAACATGTTTATATAGTTGACTGACATGTTTATAATATATAGTTGAATAACATGTTTATATAGTTGACTGACATGTTTATAATATATAGTTGAATAAAATGTTTGTTAAATTGACTAAAATGTTTATATAGTTGACTGAAATGTTTATATTATTGAATAAAATGTTTATATAGTTGACTAAAATGTTTATATAGTTGAATAAAATGTTTATATAGTTGAATAAAATGTTTATATGGATGACTGAGATGTTTATATAGCTGACTGAGATGTTTATATAGTTGACTGAGATGTTTTGATGGTGGCCTGTGATGTTTTGATGGTGACTGTGATGTTTTGATGGTGGACGGAAATTATCTGTGGGAGAAAGTGATTTTAAAATATGTTAATGTTACGAAATAAAACATGAACATTTTTTGATATTTTCATAAAATAATTTTGAATATATGTTTTTAAATACATGCGCCATATACTTGTGAGAATCAGTGAGAGATTCATAATTGTGAAAGATAAAATACAAAGTTTTAGCCAAAATGGTTTTCTTTGTTGATATTCTTGGAAATAAGATACAGTAGAGATGAATGTTATGTTGTTTGTTATTGTCTTATGGTAAAAATGTTGACATTTAACTATTGTGGGTTTGAAGATTGGAGTAGCAAGAAAAGAACAGCATAACAGGTACGTCAGTAGGCTCATCAATCAAAATCCAACTGGTACGGTCAGTCGCTGGACGCTTTTGGAGATATTGCGAAGGAGATCGGAGCACCTATGGACGTGCCCGGAGTGCAATGAAGATATTCCAAACTGAAACTGAAAGTTATTGTCTGCTGTTATGTTATGTTATGTTATCTTAGACGATCGACGTCATGGCACATTCGGCATTCCCATTCGTGCTCCGTCCTTAGCTGCAGCAGCCATCCTAAAGTTCATTTGCTCACTGTACCCATGAGAAGTTGATTACTAGTCTATATCTTCTCTCTCTACCACGAAGATAACACTGTCTGGCATGTCCAAACTAAACTCCTAATTCTTGCACTCGTTCCAGTGTCTGAGACTCGCCCTTATCACATAAATGAGAGCGTACCGCATTGATGACATCGACTCTGTCCATACTTCTGCCCACTTGAGTAGATGCATTGTTTGCAAGAAAGTCAGCGCACTCGTTGCACTGTACTCCATCATCTCCAGGTGTGTGTATCCAAGTCATTTTCTTGAGATGTGATCTCAGAATACTGTACACCTATTCCACGCGCAGACTTCTAGATTCTATCCTTTGAAGCATATTCCTCATGTATACTGTCTTTCTCCAGGTGGATGGTGGAATTTACTGTCTATTCATGCCGTTAAGCGTAGGGGTTGGAGCTTTAGTTTGCGTTCCAGGACCAGATGAGTCGCCCTTGTTGTGTTATATCCATGTTTATTTAGTGTGATCTTGATATTGTCTATCCATCTTTTCTTGGTATTCTCTTGACTCTAGTACCCGATCTATTTTTTATTGTATGCTGTTATTGGTGGTTGGTTGTATTCCATTCTCATTAAATGTCCGTTGTAATCCATTGTTTTTCAATGTATTTGGTACATGGAGTTATGCCAACTCTGCTTCTGATGTCCTCATTTCGTAGTCTACCTTTCATGGTGAACCCAACCGCCTTCCTCAAGCATTTCATTTCACATGTGTTGAGATTTCTGTGGTGTGTTCCTGTCAGGCACCAAGTTTGACACTTTTATGGTGAACCCAACCACCTTCCTCAAGCATTTCATTTCACATGTGGTGAGATTTATGTGGTGTGTTCCTGTCAGGCACCAAGTTTGACACTTTTATGTGAGACCAACCACCTTCCTCAAGCATTTCATTTCACATGTGTTGAGATTTCTGTGGTGTGTTCCTGTCAGGCACCAAGTTTGACACTTTCATGGTAGACCAACGCCTTCCTCAAGCATTTCATTTCACATGTGTTGAGATTTCTGTGGTGTGTTCCTGTCAGGCACCAAGTTTGACACTTTATGGTGAACCAACCACCTTCCTCAAGCATTTCATTTCACATGTGGTGAGATTTATGTGGTGTGTTCCTGTCAGGCACCAAGTTTGACACTTTTATGGTGAACCCAACCGCCTTCCTCAAGCATTTCATTTCACATGTGTTGAGATTTCTGTGGTGTGTTCCTGTCAGGCACCAAGTTTGACACTTTTATGGTGAACCCAACCGCCTTCCTCAAGCATTTCATTTCACATGTGTTAGATTTCTGTGTGTGTTCCTGTCAGGCACCAAGTTTGACACTTTTATGGTGAGACCAACCGCCCTCAAGCATTTCATTTCACACGTGGTGAGATTTCTGTGGTGTGTTCCTGTCAGGCATCAAGTTTGACACTTTTATGGTAGACAACCGCCTTCCTCAAGCATTTCATTTCACACGTGGTGAGATTTCTGTGGTGTGTTCCTGTCAGGCACCAAGTTTGACACTTTTATGGTGAACCCAACCGCCTTCCTCAAGCATTTCATTTCACATGTGGTGAGATTTCTGTGGTGTGTTCCTGTCAGGCACCAAGTTTGACCTTTTATGGTGTCTCTGTAGGGTTAAAGGTTAGGGCTCGTCTATCGATGCCAAAGGTATCAGGTTCGCTCCCTCCTGGAGCCATCTGGAAATTTTTACAAAGATCCCTGATCTCAGTGTAGGTGAGATCAAGTTCCTAGTCCTATCGGAGACAGGCGATAAAACTTAGGTCCCGTGCTCAATTTGAGTACGTGAAAGAACCCATGGTAGTTTAAAACCGAGAGGAGCAGGCTGGAAAGCCTCTGCCCGAGCAAAATTCATTAGAAAATAGTAAAAATAAAATTCCTACAATATCTTCTCTATCTTCAAAATTACATCTGGGACCCTCGCCGGTGCTACGGAGTTCGTGCACTGCAGCTGAGATCTTCTATGTAGAACGAGATCGAAGCACACATCGAAGTGAAATGATGATGTACCAATCAATCAATCAAATCTTTCTTTATTCGAATCTTTTTTGCTTCTCAGTGTTAGGATAAGAAGAGAGTTATATCTTATCTTATCTTATCTTAACCACATTTGCCGTGAGCGTCGTGGAAGTTAGTTTCCTATCTTGTGCCAGGTGTGTTGCGCTTGACGTTGTCAGTCCATGCTTTCGCAGGGACTCTGAGATTTATCTATCCATCGTGTTCTTGGCCTGCCTCGTGCTCTGCGCCTGAGCGTCGATTGTTATAGGCACGTGATGGTAGTAAATGTGGTTCCATTCTCATTAGATGGCCGAACCACTTGAATCTTTGCTTCTCGATGTACTGTATGCATGGTATAGTACCAACGATGCTTCTGATATTCTCGTTTCTCCTCTATCTCGCCTTGTAACGTTGACAGCTTTTCGTAGACATCTCATTTCACATGTTGTAATCTTTCTTTCTAGTGTCTTAGTCAGGGCCATGTTTGGCACTGATAGCAGAGGTTGGAATAAATATGCAGTTTATCAGTTGTCGTTTGACTGCCATGTTAATGCTTGGATGTTTTAATAGTGGTGACAGTTGGTATGTCACTGCATTTGCCTTCTGGCATCTAGTCTAATTCTCTGTCCATCTTTCCATCTCTATGAATATACTCGAGATATTTAGATTCTGGAGTCTGTTGTATTTTGACATTATTCACGTGTATATTTAGTTGACCTGTTGACCTGCTTATTGTCATGACTTCTGTTTTGGAGGTGTTAATTTTCATGTCATATTTTTCGCATGTCGCTTGCAGGGCATTTATATGTTGTTGAAGTTTGTGTTCGTTGTTGAAATTATATTGATCATCTGCAAAGAGTAGTTCATTGATTAAATTGTAGTTGTTATCAAGGTTGTTATCTGTCTTGGTTTCTTGCGTTATCCTGTCTATGTATATATTATAGAACGGGCTTTTGTGTGTGTTTCTTTCTTTCCGACTTTTACAGTCTCTGCTATTTCTGTGGTCCACCTTTTGGGTGGACAAACTTTACTCTATCAGTAGCATTGTGCTTTAAGTCTGTTGATAATCTGCTTATGTGGCCAAACCATTTAATTTGTTGTTTCTTGATGAAGTTAAGTTTTGATACTCACTTTTGTACTCACTAATGTACTCACTTTTTCCTAATGTCTTCATTTCCAAACCAGTCTCTTCTTGGTACTCCCAGCATTCTGTGTAGACACATCATCTCTGTCATGACTAGTTTTCTTCTTGATACTCCCAGCATTCTGTGTAGACACTTCATCTCTGTCATGACTAGTTTTCTTCTTGATACTCCCAGCATTCTGTGTAGACACTTCATCTCTGTCATGACTAGTTTTCTTTGATACTCCGAGCATTCTGTGTAGACACTTCATCTCTGTCATGACTAGTTTTCTTTTGATACTCCCAGCATTCTGTGTAGACACTTCATCTCTGTCATGACTAGTTTTCTTCTTGATACTCCCAGCATTCTGTGTAGACACTTCATCTCTGTCATGACTAGTTTTCTTCTGATACTCCCAACATTCTGTGTAGACACTTCATCTCTGTCATGACTAGTTTTCTTCTTGATACTCCCAGCATTCTGTGTAGACACTTCATCTCTGTCATGACTAGTTTTCTTCTTGATACTCCCAACATTCTGTGTAGACACTTCATCTCTGTCATGACTAGTTTTCTTCTTGATACTCCCAGCATTCTGTGTAGACACTTCATCTCTGTCATGACTAGTTTTCTTCTTGATACTCCCAACATTCTGTGTAGACACTTCATCTCTGTCATGACTAGTTTTATTCTTGGTACTCCCAGCATTCTGTGTAGACACTTCATCTCTGTCATGACTGGTTTTCTTCTTGATACTCCCAGCATTCTGTGTAGACACTTCATCTCTGTCATGACTAGTTTTCTGTTTAAAACCCATACACTTGATAGGATCTGACAGATTGATTAATTGATCATCATTGCACTTCGGTGAGTAATCATGTGTGCTCCGATCTATTTCTTACACAGAAAAATCTCAGCTGCAGTGCACGAACTCCGTAGCACCGGTGAGGTTCGCGATGTATTTTTGAAGATGGTGAAGATATTTTTGTAGGTAATTTTTTTTCAATCTTATCTAATAAATTTTCCTCGGGTCTGGCTTTCCAGCCTGCTCTTCTCGATTTTAAACTACCACGGGTTCTTTTACGTGCTTAAATTGAACATGGGACCCACGTTTTATCGTCCGTCTCCGATATGACTAGGGAACTCGATCTACCTACAGTGAGATCAAGGATCTCTTGAAAATATCCAGATGGCTCCACGAGGGAACAAACCTGGTACTTTTGGAAACGAGAGACGTACACCTAACCTCTACGACACAGAGACTTTTATTAATTTCTTGGGAGAATCCAAGATTAGTGAGTTCAGCATGACACATGATGATGTTGTCAATATATGGCAATAAAAATGCCAGTGGATTTACGCATGACAGGGACAGGTAACCTGGTACTTATGTTCCAATTTCCTGCCCTTGGATTGTCTTTCATGCTTAGCTTGTGCAGGCGTGGCGTCTTGTTACAACTTCTCACACTTGAGTAAGATCTGTTGTGCTTAAACGATTACTTGAGCATCAGTGACGTAGTTTACAAAAGTATAATATATGCCCTGGCAGAATTCTATCAATAATCGTTGTGTGTGCCAGTGGTTGATGTTTTTCTTTTTCTTTCTTTTCTCTAATCCTGTTTTGTCTCACAACGTCAGGATAATAGATTTCTAGAACGGGCGTTTATGTGCGCTTCATAAACAGTGTCTTTCGTCGCCTCTGTTGTCTACCTTTTGCGTGAACGATCTTTTGCTTTGTGTCCACTGTATAATAGTATAATACCTCGTTGAGACGCAATGTCTCTTTTGCTTTGTGTCCACTGTATAATAGTATAATACCTCGTTGAGACGCAATGTCTCTTTTGCTTTGTGTCCACTGTATAATAGTATAATACCTTCGTGAGACGCAATGTCTCTTTTGCTTTGTGTCCACTGTATAATAGTATAATACCTCGTTGAGACGCAATGTCTCTTTTGCTTTGTGTCCACTGTATAATAGTATAATACCTTCGTGAGACGCAATGTCTCTTTTGCTTTGTGTCCACTGTATAATAGTATAATACCTTCGTGAGACGCAATGTCTGTTGGTAATCTGATTATGTGGCCGAACAATTTAAATTGTTGTTCGCTCATAAATCCATATCTATTTCTGTCAATACTGGATATCCTAAAGGCGGCAGGCGTGATATTGACCACATCACCCATTATGTGGACTTTGGGGTGGACGCTGCAGCGGAGGACAGAACACGCATGGGAATGTCCAATGTGTCATGATGTAGATCGCATACCATAACATAATATTGTGCCAGCGTGCATGTAAAATTCCAATGTGCCAACATGCATACTAAATTCCAATGTGCCAACATGCATACTAAATTCCATTGTACCAACATGCATGTAAAATTCCATTGTACCAACATGCATCTAAAATTCTATTGTACCAATATGCATGCGAAATTCCATTGTACCAGCTTGTATGTAAAAATTCATTGCTTGGTGGAAGTAACTTTCAGTATCTCTATGTTGCGCAAAGTTGTCGCAATTTGTCAGAAATATACATTTCAAATATGTCTCCAACTGTTACCGTAATCAACTGACCTGCACTTAGTATGTTCTATTTTAAAATAGCACGTCCTGACACCACCAAAATCTAATCCATGATTTCGTAATCCAGTGTTGATGGGTATGAGAAAATATGTATATTATAGTTTGTTTTGAACTAAATTGAGTACCAGTGATTTTCAAACTTTTGGATACCTAAACCCCCTTATTAACATTTGAAGAAAGAAAAAACATCGTCTCTTGCGTATAATATTTATTCTGAGAGTAGACTAGAAATCACATAAAACATGCACAAAGACAGAACATGAAACTTATTTTAAACAAGTTTGCGAAATATATGCAGAGTTTTCTTATCGCTATCCTAAACTCTGTGTGAGTGTCTGTAGCTCAAGCTGTAGTGAGCTCGATCACAAACCCAAGCGGATTTTTACAAAAGGTAAACATAGACCTCACCGTTCAGAAAGCAATGACAAACTACTGAACGTATAAGTGGTGCCATATGCCCGGATTTTCCTTTTTTCATCCTAAACTCTGGTGTTTTGCGGATTCCTTCCTTTCCTTTGCGTTCCCGGCCTAGCCTGATGGACCAACTTCTATCATGAATTTAACTGTTGTTTTTGGGACTCCGTTCCTCCGTACAGCTTTTCGCGAAGCTCTGTGTGTTTTGGCCAGTACTCTTCTCGTATACCTGCTAAACGTGGACAGTCTTGCAAGACGTGTTCTGCCGTCATGTCTGCCATATTGCATGGGCACAGGCTAGTTGTGCCAATTTTAAATTTATGGAACATGTGGGCTCTGAGCTTGTTGTGGCCGGTACGGAGGCGAAATATGGTAACTTGTTCACTGCGCGAGAGACCATAGTAACCGTCACTGTCTGTGTACTGCGGGTGGTCTTTTGCCCACTTGCTTCGATAGTGCGAACCGATGGTTGTTTTGACTTCCTCATAGCTGATCTCGAGATCAGTCTGGGGTAGTCGCCCACCCTCTTTGGCTAGCTTGTCGGCCGCTTCGTTTCCCCTAATGTTGCAGTGTGACGGTATCCACTGGATGACAGTGCGTTTGAGTGAACTCGTTAGTTCAGCGAGGGACGTTTTGAGCTCATTCATCTCAGTTTTGCCAACGCATTTGAGTGCCGTGATGACCGATAGAGCATCGGTGAATATCACGACCTTGTTGCGTGTAGTGTTTCTTCTCTCCAAGATCATTTCGGCCGCCTTTTGATTGCCTCTGCCTCAGCTCGGTAGTTATTCGAGTATTTGCCAGTTGCAATCGCTTTCTTGACCGTGACTTTCTTGGAGATTTTTAGCACTATTCCTCCTCCGCCGTCGCTTATTGCGTTATTTGCTGATCCGTCCGTGTAGACGTGCATCCACTCATTTTCAGGGTACTCTGATTCTATGTACTCTTCTGCTGCAGTTTTTCTGTCGAGGTTCGTTTGGTCCCTTTTGCTCATTATGCCTGGATTGATTCCTTAGTTCTGGCATTTTTGTTTTCCATGGCGGGCACTTGTCGATTGCCGGGATTGGTTTAGCTGTGCATTTGGACAAGACTGGGTGGTCTGTGGTCAGTGCGTTAGAGATTCTAACGAAGTTAGATCTCTGTATTCTCCACTTTCCGGATTGAAACATTCTTTCTTGCATTGGATGCGATTCGAGCCGTTTGAGTTTTCCGCAAGTACTACTACTTTCTTGTCCCTTCGGTCAGTCATTGGTTGGATGCCTGTGATGGTCTCCATCGCCTTGATGGGCGTGGACTTTATGGCTCCAGTGATAATGCGTAGGGCCCGGTTTTGACTGCTGCTCACTTTTGCGAATTGCTTGTTCGATGCATTGCTCCACGCTGCCATACCGTACTCTAGGACCGGTCGCACTCTACCAGAGTAAAGTGTCTTGAGAATTCTGCTGTTCGCTCCCCATGTGGAACCTGCGAGTTTCGCATCATTGTTAGCCTGTGTCTCGCTTTTGCCGTAGCATTCTCGATCTGGGTGCACCAAGTCAGCTTTCTGTCGAGTGTGACTCCTAGGTACGTTGGGGTTTTATTTTCTGGAAGGTTCTGCCCATTGACTTTAAGCGTTATCTTGTAATCCTTGTTATTCTGGGAGAACACAGTGTAAGTGGTCTTTGAAGGATTTATTTTCATATTCCACTTTGCTGACCACACTTCAAGGTTATTTAATGTAGCTTGCAGTCGATTTTCTGCTGTGGGCATTGACTCTTCTCTCGCCCATATTGCCAGGTCGTCGGCATACATGGCAGAGTGAACTCGTTCTGGGAGGCATGTTGCAATGTCATTGACGAAGACTAGAAAGAGAGTCGGTGAGAGCACTCCTCCTTGGGGAACTCCTTGCTCCAGTGTGGCCTTCATACTTTTGTACCCCTGAACCCTTGCTGTTCTGTTCTCTAGGTATCTATCGAGCCAATTGTACATTCTTCCCTTTACGCCGAGGGTGAGCAGTTTTAGCCTTAATCCTTCTTTCCAGACTGTGTCAAAGGCCTTCTCCATATCTACCAAGACCGCCAGTGTCTGTTTCTTTTCTTGGAAACCGTCCTCGATTCCCTGGACAATGTAGGTTACTTGATCCTCTGTGGATCTGTATCTCCGAAAACCGCCTTGTTGTGCCAAGCAGCCCTTTGCTCTCCAAGTGCCAGGATAAGCGTTTGTTCACCATGCGCTCCATAAGTTTGCCCGTGCAGCTTAGGAGGCTTATTGGTCTGTAACTCGCTGGGTCAAGTTTATTTTTGCCTGGTTTTAGGATGGGCACCATGATTGCTTCTTTCCATTCTTGCGGTACTATGCCTGTTTTCCACGACATGTTGAGAACGGCCAGTAGAGCGACCTTTGCTCTGATTCCCAGGTTTTTAAGCATCTCATTGGTGATCCCATATTTTCCGGGCGACTTTCTGGGTTTCAGGTCCCTTAAAGCCTCTTCCAGCTCGTTACTGGTGAATGTGTCCGTTAGGTGACTATCTGCTTTTCTCGGCTCGCCTTGGAGAGCTCGAGCTTTTCTCTTGGTGGCATCAACTTTTTCCTTTGCTATGCTTACTCTGCTGACTTCGGCATATTGTTGCATCAGGATGTTTGCTGCTTCCCTACCCGAAGCCATCTTCTTGTCTTGTTCGAGGACTATAGGTGGTCTGCTGGTGTTTTCATCGCTCAGCGCTTTGGCCAGCTTCCACAGTTTATGGCCGTCCCTATCGAGGTTCAGGGATTCGGTTGTTTTGACCCAACTCTGTCTCGCCGCTCGTTTTACCTCTCTTCTGTATTTTGCTGCTGCCGCCTTGTAGACAGTGTTTGTCTCCACTGACTGTGCATGCTCTGCCTCACTCCTTGTCTTCTCAAGGTCTTTTTCAAGCTTCTGAACCTCTGCTGTCCAGTATGGCTTGTAATCCTTTCGTGCGCCTCTGGGGATGGTTTCCCGTGCCGCTTTCAGGATTGCTTCTGACAGTTCCTTTGCCACGATTCGCACGTTTTTCTTGTCATGCATGTTGATTCGTTCAACATTTGCATCAGTCAGTGCTCCATACTGTTTCCAATTGGCTCTCTTATAGTTCCACCGTGGCAACCACATTTTGGGCTCAGGTACGAAATTGAGGTCTACTTGCAATTTGACAGGTCTATGGTCACTATCCCTAGTTGGTGGGTAACCGTACGGACTACTTTGGTGGATATATCGCTTGTTGCAAAGGCCAGATCAGGGGTACTCGTTGTGTGCCACGTTCTCGAGTAGAAAGTTGGTGGATCGTCTGGAGCGTTGATGAGGAACAGATTGTTCTCGATCTCCCAGTCTTCCACCTCGACTCCTCTACTGTTTGTTTCGGAGTACCCCCATCTCTCCGAGCGGCTGTTGAAATCACCGACCACAATACATGAGTTCTCACTGATATTCATTGTTTCGAGTGACAGCGGCGTGTAACTTGGACAGTAAAGATTGTACAGAATGATCTGTATGTCTTTGCACGTAATTTGCACACCTATGATCTCAACTGCTCCGGGGTTTCCCTTTGTTCCTTCCATCTGCTTGGTTGGAATGCCATTTCTGACTAGGGTGAGGACTCCGCCCTTGTGTCCTTCTCTGTCTGTTCTGAAGGTCTGGTAACCTTTGATCTCGAACTTGTGTCTGGGATTGAGGTGCGTTTCTTGTATGCACGCAACGTCTATATCGTCTTCTGCAAGTCTTATTGCGAGTGCTTGCTTCTTGTGGTGGATACCTTCCGCATTCCATTGGGTGATATTTAATTTCTTATGGTCAATACTCGACCGTATCGCACCAGTAGCTTTTACCTCGTTCGCTGCTGTGCCGAGTTGGAGGGCAGGGACCGTCGGTAGCATAAAGCGGGCCCCTTCGAGGCATGGGGCCCGGCACTCGTCCTGCCCGGCGTTTTGCGGATTGTTGAGCTCTGTGTTGCTGCTACTTCCGCCCAATATATCATTGTGTATTTGTTTTGGACGCCGGTTTTACTTCAGTTTTCCCCACAATTCTTGAGCAATGGCGCTTGTACAAACAAATCCTCTACCGGTTTGCTAAATTTGTCGTAGATTCCTCTTTGTATGAATATTTGATGTTAAAGAAACACAATAATAACACATTCCAACGCACTTCTGGTGCGAATGATTCCTGTTCACTACGTCATTGCTATTTACTTGGTAACATAGTAAGAATGCATCCAAATTCCACAGTATACAGAATCTTCTACAACAAAACATCATCACGAGAGGAAGACCACGAAAAAGATGATTAGATGGCATAGCAGAATCCTTTCAAAGAGAAAAAATAACAATCAAACAAGCCACCAGAACAATGCAAGACAAAAACAAAACCACCACACTGGGCAACAACCCTGTAGCAGTTTGACGACAAAAGAGAAAAGAAGAAGAAGTGAAATATATGGTAGTATAACTATGCCAGTTATACCAGAAAGCCTGTAACTTCCGTTGTAGGTCACAAGAGCGGTGCTAATTATACTGGTTAATTGTTTATTGTTTATTTGATGATCATTTTCATCGCACATCGGACATCGCACATCTCCCTGCAAGCATGTATTTCAGTGTATTTAGACTAACAACTCCCGTTCTGTGTGAGTTGATGTATCTATTGGGGTTTCTTTCATGGTTTTCCCGTCCAGCAACACCTATCAGTATTCATAACTTGCGCAACTAGATAAAATTATGGTGGTACGATATTCAAATGTTTTCAAAACTCAGGAACGCGGCTGACAAAACCCAGCGATGTAACGGAGCCGTGACTTACAGTTTGAAAATCACTGTAGACCGTTGACCTTCGATTTTATTGCGTCACCCCGTTGCTAGGGTGACATGGTGCTAGGTACTGACGTCATTAACGAAAAGCAGAAACAGAGATGTGTTTCCTGTGTGTTACGCAAAGTATAAAGTTGAAGGTCAAATCAAATACTACAGTATAAACTCTTGGATTCTCCGAAAGGAGTTAATTCTTATTTTTCATGTTTGTTGGCCTACACGCTCTGATATAACCAATAAAAGGTTCGCCTTAGGTTGAAAAGGGCGTGCCTCGGCTTTAATCCCCTACTTAACAAACAAACAATACTACAGTAACATAATACTTGGATTCTCCGAAAGGAGTTAATTCTTATTTTTCATGTTTGTTGGCCTACACGCTCTGATATAACCAATAAAAGGTTCGCCTTAGGTTGAAAGGAGCGTGCCTCGGCTTAAAGAGGCTTTAATCCCTACTAAACAAACAAACAAACAATACTACAGCACAACAATCATAGATTTCAGACCGTCCGTGTCTTGCCGATTCCCTCAAGCGAAGCAACGAACAGTACCACTGCGGCCGACAAGACATGCCGTCAGAGGCGGCTGATGTAGGACCTAGGGAAGCTACCCTAGTAAATAAAAAGCATCACAAAAATATGATGTGCTGGTCTACTTGTAGGCGCATAACTGGCACAACGTACAATTGCTCTTAGGCTCAGATAACATACAAATCACATGATATGAAGCGTTCGAAGAAGAAGATATTACTTTATTATTATTTTTAGTATTATTATTGCAGTTGTTACATGGCGCACGCGCCTTCACGGTCCTTACTCACACACACACACATACACACACACACATATACATATTATATATATTCTCTCGTTATACGTTACAAAGGTCCTGCAAGTAATTTTTTCATACCACTCTGTCCTGGACAACTAGCTCAATCTTGCTAACATTAGTCACTTGGTCCCCAATATATAAGAACGTTCGCCAACGCTGATCTAGACTGTTCTTCCACCTCCCCTCCCCCGCCTCTCTCTATCTCTCTTGGCCTGATCCTTTCCTTTTGATACCGTTGTTTAACATAGTCTTGTGATTTAAAAAGACCAAAGCAACAACATATATTGCAGTTTTTGTCTTTTATTTTCTCTTCCAAAACAGATATTTTCAGACTTCAATTTTCCAGAACATCTTTAACAAATGTAATTACCGATATATCTACTGATCTCTCTCTCTCTCTATATCTATCTCTCTCTATCTCTCTCTCTCTCTCTCTCTCTCTCTATCTCTCTCTCTCTCTCTACCTCTCTCTCTCTCTCTCTATCTCTCTCTCTCTCTCTCTCTCTCGATCCCTATATCTACTGATCAAAAGCTAAAGATTTTTATAATTACATTTTTTCAAAGATTTCAAGATATGGTTTGAAATGAGAAATGTCAGCGCAAAGTGGAATTGGGAAGGAGGTGGGGTGGGGTGGGGTGGGGGTTCAGAAAAATCCCATCTTGACGAATCAAAAATGATATGTCTATATTTGTATGTTCTTCCATTTGACATTTTAATCATCAACCCTGTCGTCAAATTCATTGATATGTTCATTAAACGTGTATCAATCAATCAAGCTCATCAATAAATTGTAAACAACTATTAAGGGCCTTTCTGAATTTGTTTCTAACCAAATACAGGATTCAAACAACAATCTTACTTCTTACGGCACCTATTGTATAGCCCAGTAGATGTTCCTTTTTGCGAGGATAATTATCTAGCTCTCCTCTTCAGTGCTGTTTAACGCGGTGCACGCGGGCGTCATGGCTTCTGCTTCTTCTTCACCCTTCGCCCCTAGGGAAGCATAAGTCCGCAACCAAGACCTTCCAGACCCGCCTATCCAAGGTCATCCTTTCCAGAGCTCTCCACTCTCTCCCCATTTTCTTGCATTCCGTCTCCAACTCCTGTCTCCAGGTGTTCTTGGGTCTTCCCCTACCTCTATTGCCCTAGTGGTTCCATCGGAGAACTTGTCTTGTGATGCTGCTAGGGGTTTCCTCAGTGTGTGTCATATCCACACTATTACTTATGTATTTACATTACCGATATCTTTACATTACCGATATCTTTACATTACCTATGTATTACATTACCGATATCTTTACATTACCGATATCTTTACATTACCGATATCTTTACATTACCGATATCTTTACATTACCGATATCTTTACATTACCGATATCTTTACATTACCGATATCTTTACATTACTTATATATTTACATTACCGATATATTTACATTACTTATATCTTTACATTACCGATATCTTTACATTACCGATATCTTTACATTACTTATATATTTACATTACCGATATCTTTACATTACTTATACAGGGTGTTCAACTTAAAAGCCGCCTATGAATGGAGCTAATCTGGCATATATGTATGGAAATGAGAAGGTTCAGTTATGACGTAGTAAAGGTCAAGGTTGTGTGATGGTGTGTAATTGTAGTGCGGGATGGGGCGATGAACAAATGTGACGTAGGACGAGCTAGTCAGAACCGGTTTAAATAGTAAATAAACACAACGAGATAGGTTATCTGGCAACTTTCGATTTGTCAATGGGGCTGCAATTATCTTGAACACCCTGTATATTTACATTACTGATATCTTTACATTACTTATATATTTACATTACTGATATCTTTACATTACTTATATATTTACATTACCGATATATTTACATTACCGATATCTTTACATTACTGATATCTTTACATTACTTATATATTTACATTACCGATATATTTACATTACCGATATATTTACATTACCGATATATTTACATTACTGATATCTTTATATTACTGATATCTTTACATTACTTATATATTTACATTACCGATATATTTACATTACCGATATCTTTACATTACTGAGATAAGCTTTATATTACAGAGACCTCTTACTTCAAGTGTAATATTTGCAAATATCAGTTACCAAGTTCAGTATCTCAGCATGTTAGCATAGCGTGCATGCATCCCCGCGTGCACGTACGCGCACGCACACACACACACACACACAAGCACACATACACCAAACTAAAATAAGCATCAAATTATACAAATCAGGTCAGAATTAAATCTGTCTAGAATGTTTACAATTAACATCTCCTCAGTATGATACCTCTATCAGAATCATGTATTCCCAACGATACCTTCATTTTACAAGTCAGTAGGACATTGCTTAGTTAGAAAAGTAACAGTAAGGGAAACTTCCCTTCTTCTTCTTCGAACGTTCCATATCGACAACTTGTTAACCACTCTTTGTGTTTTGTATGTGATCTAAGCCTAAGAGCGATTGTACGTTGTGCCAGTTATGCACCTACAAGTAGGCCAGCACATCCAATTTCTGCGATGCTTTTATTTACTAAGGTTCACCTAGTCCCTACCTAATTCGCCTCTTAATAAATACCTTGTATGTCACATTGTTACTATTCTTTGCTCCCCTTGAAGTCCCGACAAGACACAGGCGGTAAGGGAAACTAATTGTACTGAAATCGCTCCAGATACAGAACCGAATGATAGGTCTTATAATCTAATACGAGTCGAAATTATTTAAACTCCAAATTATCCACCGCCCCATCTGGAAGCGAAATATCTTTCTCCATTTCCACCTCGTGCCATTTTAGCCGCCCCGTTTGGGGAATATGCCCTCAATCAACTCATGTCAACTCTTCCTAGTGTTAGCTCTATTTTTCATCTCATCCCTATAAAAGTAAAAAAGTAAAGAAACCCTTTCATACCTCGTGGTATATAGGGCAATACAGTGTTAGGCCTGTATTTTTCATTGACCGTCGGCACACGATGGGGATGCGGCCGCCTTTACTTTCCCAGAGCATGGTACCCAGTTGAGGCTGGGTCGACCTGAGAGCCGTCGCGGTCGGGAAAATTCCACGCTCACTGCGGAGTTGAACCCAGACCGCCAGCCTTGAGAAGCGAGTTCACTAACAACTATGCTACCGCGGCTCTCTCTCATCCCTATATCGTTAATATAACCTGGACTACGCCGTTCTTTTCCCGTGTGCAGTTTTTTCCAGAGACCCTAGGATTGCTGCCGGAGCTACGGAGTTTCTGCAGAGGGCAGGTCATGACTGAGCTATATGGGATAAAACCCAATGCAATGAAATTAATACTTTGGCCATAGACCATAATATAACCCGCTGTACAAATTCCTTGTGGCTGTCTGTGCTTCTTGTGGAAGAACCTCATTTCCTCTTGTTTGTCACAGTTAATATTTTCCTTGTATTTGACTTGTTCATGGCTGATTGGATTTTGCAGCTAAAGTTTTCTACCGAATGGGGTAGCCAACCCTAAACCGAGTCCTTCTTACTTTACTCGCCTTGTAGGTTGCAGTGTTACTATTCTTTGCTCACATTGTGAACCCCAGCAACATACGGCTTATGTTGTTCCTATAGAAGGGAATGGTCGCACAGTTAAAACATGGGAGAGCACTATATGAAATCTGAACATGAAATAAAAACAGACTATAGATTATAGAATTATCTCCCATTGATTGTCGTCATGTAATGTGATAATTAACAATACAAATATAATTTTGTTTACTCTTTGTAAATCTTTATAACTAATCACAAACCTACGGAGTCTATCAGCTCTTTATTTATCAATCTGATAATACATGGAGCTTATCCCAAGACAAGTCAGCATGCATCCATCCCTTTCCTGTTGTTCTTCTCCCCATACAAAGTGCGGACTGGGTTTTAAAATGTTGGTTGTCAGTAGACAAAGGGGAGGAGGAGCATCCCATCCTTGTCTTAGCGTGTGGACGCCCATGTGTGCGAGGAGCAGGGTGTATATAACTGGTTATTGGGTAGATGGATGGGCAAGGGATGAACGATATTGGAAGAAGCGTTGAATTAAAAAACACGGAGAAAATAGTGAACATGAAATGATTCAAGAAATATCGGTCAGAGATGAGACATGAACTTCGTGGCTCTGTTAATGAATACTACTGCATCAATATGGACAGTTGCAATGAAATGTCAATGTATTCTGTTTGTTTGTTATGTATAACGGCAGTCTCCATCTATATTTATATTGTTTGTTATGTAGGGGATTAAAGCCTGGCACGCTCTTTTCAACAAAAGGACAAGCCATGTTTTGGTTATCAGATCATGTAGGCCAACAAACATGAATAATAAGAATTAACTCCTTTCGGAGAATAATAGATATGTTTGTCAATGATTTATTTGTCAATGTACCGTAATTATAGGGATTAATATCGCATCGTAGACAGCCACGAAATTGTCTTTCTCTTCTTCTCTTCCGGTCAGCTTTTTAATATAACCAGTATGGCAGACTCTATTGACTTCTGATAATAATGTTCCAAATGAAGACAAGAGTATCGTATAACTGTGTCGTATTTTGTACTTCGTAGACAGGGGGACTAACAGGAGATTTAGTCATGGCATACACTAAACGTAAGTTCGTGTCTACTCCAATTGGTGTCCACGAACGGGAAAGACTCGGAACTTCATTAGCGCATATGAAGCAAATGTTGTTTGGTCACCGACTAGCAGAATCGCAAAGTTTGTTCAAGAGAGATCTCCGTGGACATTTTGGTTGCGTCAATGCCATTGAATTTTCATCAGATGGGGAATTTATAGCTTCTGGTATGTTTGTGTACCGTCAAATATTTGACTTTTTTTCATCTTCCATCGAGTTAATTACAATTTCAGTTGTTTCAGTTTCAACACTGAGTTATCAGTTAACAGTTAAATCAGCATGTTTATCATGTTCATGTTGTTAGTTAATCATCACGATCGTTATGTTATCACATTCAGTGTTTTTTATGTTATGATGTTATCATGGAATCCATGATGGATTGTCCATAAACTCCATCATATATGAATATGTCATGGTGGGTTTTATTTATTTCTGCTTTCTACATTTCTACTGGTGTTTTGTCAACAGTTCACCAGACTCAATATATGTTGTCATAGTCTGGCTCCACCAGTTTTCTGGCCCGTTTTCAGAGCCAGTCTCCAGTGAGTTCCTTCTGTCACTGACAAGCGCCTTTCAGTCTTATTATGTATTCATATCAAGCATCTTCAAGTCAGAAAGCATACGTCTTTGTAACGAAGAAAGGGTCGCACCACGGTTCTGCCAGAAGCCAGTTCCCGTATAGAATATCCTTGGTGATCTGGCAGTCTTATATCAGGGTCTGATGACCCATCCATCTGAAATGACTGCATATATTGAATCATCACTAGTTTTGCTGACTGAGATTAAATTTCAGAAATATTTATACACCAATGCATTCTCACTCACTAGAATTGTCCACATGTATTGACAATAGCAAACTAATTGGTAGAAATTGAAAAAGTCAGATATATTGTTGATAATTATTATATTATAAGAAAGGTGAAACTAACTGAAACATGTCAAAACGAGTAAGATAGTTTTTACAATGTACAAAAACAAGATACAGCGATATTTCAACTAAAAGGCTGTTATCAAGCAAAGGATACAGGACAAACGGAATGGAAACTATGTGCATTCTGTGTGATTAATCGAGTATGGTCGAAAGTGGAGGCTGGTTTGGTGTGCAGGCAATGGACTGAATCATTACACGTGTCAACAATTCAGAGAATTACATTCATCTTTGTTCCAGGGCACATGAATGTCGATGGCAATGAGAGCAAACAGGCTGTCTGGCTCTGTCACCATATCGTGGGGGGCGTGGTGGTGTCAGCCAGTGGGTAGAGCCAACATTCTGAACACCCTTATAGACAGCAAAGATGATTTTCATCTAAACCAATCCATCTCAACTGCTAGATTGCAAGAGCTTGAATTGAAGATTAGATTGGCCAGAAAAAGAACAGCACAACAGGTATATGAGTAGTCACATCAATCAACATCAAACTGGTACGGTTAGTCGCTACACGCTGTTGGAGATATTGCGAAGATCGAGCACTTTTGACATGTTCAAAGTGTAATGTCGAAACTGAAACATAGTGGTTAATGCACTTGCCTTCTTGGCTGGTGGTCTCAGTTTGATCCCAACTGCAGTGGGATTTTTCAGACTGAATTGCTCTTAAGTCGACTGAACCTCAATTGAGTAACAGAAACACGGGCAAATAAAGATGACCAGTGTGTTGTTGAGCACATCTCTCATGCGTACCATTAATTTAAAAATACGATTGATGTGGTTGACTGATAGGACCATCATCATTGCACTTCGGTGAGTAACCATGTGTGCTCCAATATCTTTCTTACACTGGAAGATCTCAGCAAAAGTGCACAAATTCCATAGCACAGCGAGAGACCCAATGTAATTTTGAAGATGGGGATAATATTTTGTTGGAATTTTTTTTTAAAATTATCTTTCTAATGAATTTTGTCCGGGCAGCGACTTTCGAGCCTGCTCTTCTCGATTTTGAACTGCCAAGGGTTCTTTTACATGTTCAAATTGAACACTGGATCTACATTTTATCGCCTGTCTCCAATAGGACTAGAAACTCGATCTCACCTACACTGAGGTCAGGGATCTCTGGAAAAAATATCCCAATGGTTTTACAAGGGAGCAACTGAGTACCTTTAGAATGAGAGACGAGCGCCTAATCTCTATGCCACAGAGAACCACTAAAAAAAGTGAACCTAACATTGTTTTTTTTTCTCCACATGGTATGAAAATTGATAGTTGACTTTACTTTACTTTGATATCATTTGTAGGTGGAGATGACAGGAGACTGTTACTGTGGAACATTGGTCAAGCTATCTTTGATGACAAGGCTCCTGTTGTGATAGACACCTTGCACATCAGTAATATTAACACTTGTTGTTTTGATGCAGACAATAGGAAGGTTTCCACTGGAGGTAAGGCATAGTAGAGGTGGTATCATGCATACAGCAAGATATATTTCTATTATGTGTTGACATAAACAGGAGGATGTTCAAGATATTTCTCTTATTGTGTTGACATGGTGTAGCTTCTGGCCAGATGAATTAGAGCTCGGCTCCCATGCGGGAGACCTGGGTTCAATCCATGGTGCGGACCAAGGATTTTTTTCTTGCTAGGCCATCAAGAAAACATCCTAACCTGAATAGTTTCGCTGCGACTGCACTAGTCGTGCGGCCAATAAATTCCACAGGTTCATGTCCATCCTGTCCTACACCACCCAAAAAGCAGTATTACAGGCAGTAACAACAGTTTTATTTGTTAAAGACAGGAGGATGTTCAAGATATTTCTGTTATTAGACTTACACACACAGAACATTTGAGACAGATAGGACATTTGAGACAGATAGGACATTTGAGACATTTCTGTTATTGTGTTGACATAGAGAGGAGGACATTTTCAAGACCTTTTTCTTGGTATTGTGTATAGTGATGGAGTTGGAGTGAGCATGTATGTCATATGCCAGTAGGGGCATTGGCTAGGACAGCTCTTTGATGGACAGCAGATGGAAGAAGAAGACCTGGGTGTCCTAGCGAAACATGGAGAAGAACTGTGGATAGAGAGTTAAAAGATTATCGTTTGATGTGGGAAATAATTAGTAGAAAGACTGTAGAATGGCAACCATGAAACTCTCTTGTTGAAGCTTTATGTGTCAAATGGGACATGAAGATAGATGTATGAATTTATGATTAGTGTTTGTAAGTGCAAGTTACCAGCATCAAATTCCACTGTGGGATTATTTGGGGCAAACCGTATCAACTGGGACGTAAAGGTGGCTGTGAGATGTTAACAATATCACCCTTTGTGTGCCATTTGTAAAAATTATTTTGAGGCCTAACACTGTATTTGGAGTGGCAATAACATAGTGGTTAGTTCAGTTGTTTTGTAGGCGTGCCATTTTAGGATTAACACTTTCGCTGCCACCCATTTTCAAAAAGTCTGGCTCACTGCCAAGCTATTTTTGGGCATGATCAGTTTTCAGGGGGACAATTTCAAAAATCGTAAAAGTAAACTAATAAACTTAGGACTTTTAAACTGGAATAATGTTCATATATTAATGAACTACTAACCTGCCTATATGTAGAGTATATTCTTTATAATCCACAAGCTATTGTAGTAACTGATATTGGCGTCTCTCACCATACCTATCCACAGTATGATATGCCACCGTTTTCTAGTTGGGTGTCCGTCACCTACTCCTATACCCGTGGGAATATCTGCTATCGATCTATAAACATCGTCACGTGAATCACAGTTCAAATTCGTATCACATTCAGAGTTCATTTTAACACTATCACTGGCTAAAAAGTCAGAAAAGAGTCATTTTGGACATCACTATTCATCAGCTACATTGCCCATTTTGAAAATGTATGTTTATTTATGAAAAATCGGACTTATACCGATATTTACAGAACGTACGTTAGGCCCGCCATTTTGGAGAGCTCGTCAGAACAATGTGGAAGTAGTGTGTCACATTTTCGGCTAGTGATACTCCCCGTTTTTAAAAATGCATCGTCGACTTCACATGTCGTTTAACAAAAGTTGACAATGGCAGGTGAAGGGACTTGGTGTTGCGCTGACTTTTGTTGTCAGTGGCAGCCAAAGTGTTAAATTCTACAGTGGGAGGGGTATTTGTTCAGACTGTAATGCTTCTCAGCTGTTTTCTCTATTATGCTGGAGGAAACAACTCTACAGGATGTAGAATCATATACATAATTTGGTAGCAACATAGACACAGAAGGAGGAACAAACAAAGATGTCAAAATAAGAAGACAAAAAGCAAGGGGAAACTATTGCATTGAGTAAAATATGTAAGTCAAAGGAGATCTTCTTCTTCTTCAATGATCCAGCGGCACTTGAGCTTTTGCCCTTCGCCCAATGCTATGTAGTGGTATCTGCATGTGTTTGTAAGTTGTTCTTTTGTTCCGTATAATGTGTTCCATTTATCTGGCCTTGGAGGAAGGAGGGTCTTTCTGATGTCATCTAGTGCTTGACACTTGAAAAGGTGGTGGTGAACGGTTTCATGATGATGTGCGCACAGTCGGCACTCTGGAGTGTGTTGTGGTTGAATCCTGTTCAAGTGATTATTAAGTGTTATGTGTTGGGTTCTGAGTCTAAAAATGGTGCTCTGATCTCTTCTTGTAAGGTGGTTGATGTTGTCATTAAGGTTAGGGCTGGCCATATGGCTGTACACCTCTCTTCCTGTGTTTCCCATGGTCCATCTGTTCAGCCAAATTTCTTTATTTCTCGTCATTAGGATTTGCTTTGCTGTATGGAGAGTTGTTGCTGTGATTGGTTATTCCTGTGTTGACCCTTCTTGGCTAGCCTATCTGCTTTGTCATTTCCAGGTGTGTTTGAATGTCCAGGGATCCACTGCATGGTTATTTTGATGTCATGTGATGTAATAAGTCTGTCAATATCTATGGCTATATGGGATAGTTCAGATTTACAATGTCCACCATCTTTTAGAGCTTGAAGGGCAGACATTGAATCTGTGAAAATAATTATGTTTTGTGCCTTTGATGGAAAGGCATCGAAAACAGTCTTCAGATGGTACAAAGCTGCTTCTATCGCATGAATTTCAGCCTCATAATTGGAGCATATCTCCACGCATGCACCAAACAGATCTTCGGATGATCTGTCTGGGTATTGTATATATGCTCTGTAACCTGCTTTGATGGTGGCTTTAAATGCAGATCCATCAGTATAGACATGTACCCATTCTTGGGGATAGGCATCAATGGTTCTTTGAGATGCTATCATAAGGCTGACTGGGTTGGAGCGTTTAGTTGCTTCATCTATCAATTTTGTTCTAGTTTCAGGTGTATTCAAGAGTGTATGTGGTGGTAAGTTTGCTATTACTCTCTGCAGCTGTTGTCTTGTTTCTGGAAGGTGGTATCTGTCTTTGATTTCACTGACGTGGTGGAGTGGCAACCATGAACTCTTCAGTGCCACTTCTCAACAAGTAGTTTATTGGGGTGATCTTGATTCATTCTTTTGCTCCTTTCATAAGCTTCAACAGCAGCTTTGTCCCTATGCAGCCCAAGAGGTTCCACATTTGTGTGTATTTCACATGCGGCGGTTGGTGTTGACCTCATTGCTCCACTGATTAGACGTAAGGCATTGTTCTGTACTCTGTCCAGGGAATCAAGGTTTGTCTTGGAGCAAGTTGTTAGAAGAGCACTGTTGTACTCTATTGCAGAGCGGATGTAACCAAGATATAAGCCTCTCAGAGTATCTTTGTCTGATCCCCATGTTGTGCCAGCAAGCTTCTTCAATAGCTGTAATCTTCTTAATGCTTTGTTCTTTACATTCACAACATGCTTCTTCAGGTTAAGCTGGCGGTCAAGTGTTACTCCAAGATATGTGGGGTGTTGCTCTCTTAGCAGTTGGTGATTGTCTAGATTCAAGGTGATATTCTGTTTGGCAACTTTGTGGCTAATAGTGAAGATGGTATACACTGTTTTGGCACAGTTTATCTTTAGTTTCCATGTCTGGCAGTAGTCATGGAGTTTCCTTAGGTCTCCGTTAAGTTTACGCGCTCCGCTTTCTACATCCTCATGGCTTTGCCAAATAGCCAGGTCATCTGCATATAGCGCTTTTTCAGCCGTAATCTGACTTGCAAGATCATTGATGTATATGAGGAAGAGGGTGCAACTTAGGGATGAGCCCTGTGGTAAACCTTCTTCTAAGACCTCCTTAGATGAAATTGATTTTTGTCTGGATCGTACGGTCAATTAAGAAGTACTTAATCCAGTTGTACAATTTCCCATGTATTCCAATGTCCATCATCTTCATAAGGAGGCCTTTTCTCCATACTCGATCGTAAGCCTGCTGCAGGTCAAAGAAGATGGCTACTGTGTGTTTGTTGTTCTGGAAGCTGTCGTGTATTCTTTGAGTAAGCCTAAAGAGTTGGTCCTCTGTGCAGTTGCCAGCTCTAAATCCCGCCTGTTCGTGGCATAGCGTGTTGGTACTTTCAAGAAACCAGTAGAGACGGCAATTTACAATTTTTTCAGCTAATTTCCCTAGACATGATGTTAGGGAGATTGGTCGGTAGCTTCTGGGTTCACCTGGAGGTTTGGTGCTTTTCAGGATAGGGATAATGTCAAAGGAGATCAAAACAAACACAAAGCTGAGAATCTTTCAATCAAATGTGAAGTCAGTGCTGTTCTATGGCTCGGAAACATGGAGGATAACAAAAGAAACTACCAGAAAACTATAGACCTTCATAAATAGATGTTTACGTAGAATAGAGGGACTGAGATAGTATGATAAGATTACAAATGAGGAACTCAGAGAAAGAATTAATCAGATACAATTGGAGAAAGAGCTAAGGAAGGGCGTTGGATAGGACACACATTGAGAAGACTGACCGGAAACATTGCAAAACAGGCAATTTTTTGGAACCCTCAGGGAAAGAGGAGTAGGGGATGGCCTAGACAGACCTGGAGAAGAGAGCTGGAGACATATGAAACGGATAGGCAAAACATGGAAAGAATTGGAAGGGATGGCAGGAGAGAGGAAGAGCTGGAAGAAGTTCGTTGAAGACCTGTGCTCCGTTGGGAGTTGAAAGGTGAAGAAGAAGAACCCTTCTCAGGTTGACCCAGCCTCAACAGGCATAACACATTATTTCACAATATACCTCATGCATTTTTCTTTCCGTTCGCCCACTATGAATTCAGACATAGTCATGGTGCCTAATATGGCAACGTTTACTAATTTTTGTGGGAAGGCTAACTTTCCTTATCACCAGTGACCCTCACCATACATGCATGCCGTACACTGATTTCAAGCCCGTATTGGGCTCACTAGTCATCTGCGCACACACAGACAAACATAACGCAACTACATTTCCTTGGATGAAAATTGTATGGTCAGCATCACCCGTGATGGACGAGCATCATCACCCTGACTTTAGAGATACTTGTAATTTAGACTCCCAAGTAAAATATCAGAATTTCCTGTAGTTCAACCACATGTCATGTACACACTGACATAGTTTTACCCAAGCTGACCTCTAACCCCATCATTTCCACAGTATGTGGTCACTAGCACAATGTGTTATAAACTTTGCTAGCTTCACGTAATAGCATGAAATTGAGTTCTCTTTACTTTGATCTTTTTTATTCATTTTGGAACTCCTTTTCAAACCATTTCTCGCTTCACCAGACTGTATTATTGCAGCGTGTTATCTCTAACACTACATGGGGTGTTGCCCAGCACTGGAGCGCTGATACTTGGCTTGTTTCATGTCGTTCCCCACAGCTTAAACGTCCCAAATAATCTACTATTAAATAGGTCATGACCTTTATGGCACCTCTTGAACTGATTGAAGAATAAAATCATATTTAACAATAACACTAGGAGAGTATGTGATTGTCAAAGCTGGATGGGAAAGAGAAAGACAAATATTTGATTGTTTTCTTTCAGGCAATGATGGTCAAGTAATCGTTCATGATTTCAATGTGTAAGTTTACTTTTTTGTTTTTTTACTTTCTCATCCTCATCTCTACTTTCATCTCATCTAATCCTCTATGTTCTTCTTTGTGATCGCTATTTTGATAATTATACCATCAGACATGTTCTTATGATGAAGTCGACTGTTCTCTGGAACTTATCTCTGGTGCAATGTAGTTTTGAATGCAGTGTTGTGTTGTAGTGCCAGATTTCCTTTCTAAGGAGGACATACAGGGGGCAGTCTTGAAAGGACATGTTCTGTCGTTTGATCAGCGGCGTTCGCAGTGTGGTGCGGGGCCTGCATGGGAAGCAAAGAATAGTACCACTGTGACTAGTGCCTATAAGGCATGTCGTAAGAGGCATCTGACATAGGACCTAAGGAAGCTACCCTAGTAAATAAAAAGCATCGCAGAAATTAGATGTGCTGCCTACTTGTAGGCGCATAACTGGCACAATCGCTCTTAGGCTCAGATCACATACAAATCACACAGTGGTTAGCAAGTGGTCGATATAGAGTGTTCGAAGAAGAAAATCAGGTGTGCCACAGGGACACAGAGGGGATTGAGACAATCATGGCTTGTGTAGGTGTTTGTTCAGTCTGTTATTCCGCCCTGAGTCGGAAGATGATGGTCTGTCGAGTATGTCCTTGGATAGTTTAGGATCTTTTCTAATGTTATGGATAGCTCTTTTTTTCAAAGTATGTAATCTCGTTTTCTACCTGTTAATCCATCTTGTCATCTCTGCTCTCATATCTGTCACTTCTCTCATGCCATTTCATCCTCCAGGTCACTTCATATATGTCATTTCATCCTTCATGTCACTTCATCCTCCTGTAATCTTCTTATAATCTCTACTCTCATCTTCATGACATCTCTGCTCTCATATCTGTCACTTCTCTCATGACATCTCTGCTCTCATATCTGTCACTTCTCTCATGACATCTCTGCTCTCATATCTGTCACTTCTCTCATGACATCTCTGCTCTCATATCTGTCATTTCTCTCATGTCATCTCTGCTATCATATCTGTCACTTCTCTCATATCCCTCTGCTCTCATATCTGTCACTTCTCTCATGACATCTCATCTCTCATATATGTCACTTCTCTCATGTCATCTCTGCTCTCATATCTGTCACTTCTCTCATGTCATCTCTGCTCTCATATCTGTCACTTCTCTCATGACATCTCTGCTCTCATATCTGTCACTTCTCTCATGACATCTCTGCTCTCATATCTGTCACTTCTCTCATGTCATCTCTGCTCTCATATCTGTCACTTCTCTCATGTCATCTCTGCTCTCATATCTGTCACTTCTCTCATGACATCTCTGCTCTCATATCTGTCACTTCTCTCATGTCATCTCTGCTCTCATATCTGTCACTTCTCTCATGTCATCTCTGCTCTCATGCCATTTCATCCTTTATGTCACTTCATCCTCCATGTCCCATCTATTCACATCTTATTATAATCTCTACTCTCATCTTCATGACATCTCTGCTCTCATATCTGTCACTTCTCTCATGACATCTCTGCTCTCATATCTGTCACTTCTCTCATGTCATCTCTGCTCTCATATATGTCACTTCTCTCATGTCATCTCTGCTCTCATATCTGTCACTTCTCTCATGACATCTCTGCTCTCATATCTGTCACTTCTCTCATGTCATCTCTGCTCTCATATCTGTCACTTCTCTCATGTCATCTCTGCTCTCATGCCATTTCATCCTTTATGTCACTTCATCCTCCATGTCCCATCTATTCACATCTTATTATAATCTCTACTCTCATCTTCATGACATCTCTGCTCTCATATCTGTCACTTCTCTCATGTCATCTCTACTCTCATCTTCATGACATCTCATCATGGCCCATCTATTCACATCTTCTTATAATCTCTACTCTCATCTTCATGACATCTCATCATGGCCCATCTATTCACATCTTATTGTTTCATATTTATGTGTGTGTGTTTGGTGAACATGCATGTGATTTGTTCCCCTGGATGTGATTGTGTGTGTTTATTTGTTTGATTGTGTATCCATTCGTGTGTGTATGTTTGTCTATTTCCATATCATAGTCTTGTTGTTTAGTTTATACTTCTAGTGAATCATGCCATAACAACACACTTGATATGTTTCATATGTCTGTGGAGCAGGCGTCAGTCTACAGCTGTCTATGGACTGAGTGATGCCGTATATTGCCTGTCTCCAGACCCTGTCAATGCAACTATCATTGCCACTGCTACTGATGATGGCAAGGCTCAGATCCTGGACTTGCGGATGTCCATCGATACCTGTAGGTGGTTGCCTTTTTCTTACTATTTTCACTCTCTGTCTGTCTGCCATACTGTTGGTCTGTCGTTGGTTGTCTTTCTCTTGTTATCTGTCAGTCAGTTCGTTTTTCTGTATCTCTTGTCTGTCTCTCATGCTGTAATATCTCTCCATTCCTAATCGTACAAATTGTGGGTTTTTTTGGTTCAAAATGTTGCTTTCTCTACATCTCCCCTTGGCATTGAATCCCTACATCTCCCTATATCATCTCATCCCTACATCTCCCCAATAATCTCATCCCTACATCTCCCTATCTCATCTCTACATCTCCCTATATCATCCCTACATCTCCCCAATAATCTCATCCCTACATCTCCCTTTGCTATCTTCTTGCCTCTACCTCTTTCCATACCATTGTTAGATCTTTATCTCTTGCCATACCATCTCTACATCTCCTCTTGACCTGTATGCAAATCCTCTTACTGTATGTACATTTCCCCATTGCTATCTCTACATCTCCCATTATCATATTTACATCACCCCCTTGCCCTCTCTACATCTCCCTTGCCATCTCTACATCTCGCCCTATCTACACCTTCTCTTACTTTCTCTACAGCTCCATTTCTGTTGGCTGACTTGGACACTGCCATGCACTCCATTATGTACAACCCAGCAGAACCTCGTCTTCTAGCCACAGCAAACTCAAAGCATGGAGTAGGACTCTGGGATATTCGAATGCCACTCAAGTAAGAAAGCACTTCACTTGTACACAATATACTTTATTACTTTATTCTAAGAGATCTTCTATTGTAAGAAACATCATTTCAGCAGAGGAAACACATAACAATTCAGCAGAAGAAACACATAACAATTCAGCAGAAGAAACACATAACAATTCAGCAGAAGAAACACACAACAATTCAGCAGAAGAAACACATAACAATTCAGCAGAAGAAACACATAACAATTCAGCAGAAGAAACATAACAATTCAGCAGAAGAAACACATAACAATTCAGCAGAAGAAACACATAACAATTCAGCAGAAGAAACACATAACAATTCAGCAGAAGAAACACATAACAATTCAGCAGAAGAAACACATAACAATTCAGCAGAAGAAACACATAACAATTCAGCAGAAGAAACACATAACAATTCAGCAGAAGAAACACATAACAATTCAGCAGAAGAAACACATAACAATTCAGCAGAAGAAACACATAACAATTCAGCAGAAGAAACACATAACAATTCAGCAGAAGAAACACATAACAATTCAGCAGAAGAAACACATAACAATTCAGCAGAAGAAACAAAACACCAGTGTGGTGCTGGGGTTTGCAAGGGGAGTAAAGAATAGTAACACTGACACCTATAAGGCATATCGTTAGAGGCGACTGAGGTAGAGACCTAGAGAAGCAACCCTAGTAAGTAAAAAGCATAGCAGAAATCGAATATGTTGACCTACTTGTAGGTGCATAACTGGCTCAATGTACAATCACTCTTAGGCTCAGATCACATACAAACACAGTGGTTTAACAAGTGGTCGATATGGAGCATTCAAAGAAGAAAAAAAAAATAGAATAAATGCTTTCATTAGAATAGAGTTCAATTTACTAAAAAAAACCTGAAGAAAAGAAATGCATGATGCGATGGTATACCAACTGAACTAATTGAAACAAGAAAGAATGACATCACCCACATTTATATATATGCAATATGTTATACAATCGACGTCATGACACATTGGGCATTTCCATTCATACTCTGTCCTCCGCTGCAGCAGCCATCCTAACGTCCATTTGCTCACAGTACACATGAGATGTTGATTGGCATACTCTCACGCTCTACCAGGAAGATGACACTGTCTAGCATGTCCAGACTTAACTCCTAATTCTTGCACTCGTTCCACTGCCTGAGACTCGGCCACATCACATAAATGAGAGCGTACCACATTACAATATCACACTGTCCATACTTCTTCCGCTTGAGTCGGTGCATTGTTTGCAAGAAAGTCAGCACGCTTGTTGCCCTACACACCAGCCTGGGAAACATTCAGTACGGTCAAACGTTTTTGCTGTTGCGGAGAAAAAGAAAAACAATGACCTGCCAATGACCATTGGCGACAGGGTATGTAGTTAGGCTACAGGAGATTCTGATCCTTTACTTACGAATCTAAATTACAAGTACCTCTGAAGCTGGAGTAAGGCTCACCTGAATCCCAAGTGAGACTGTTGGTAAGGAAAGCAAGCTGTCACGCAAAAAAACAGACATTATATTAGATGCCATGACTGCGCCTGAATTAATCACGGGCGAACAATCTGTCTATAGTTTCTGTCTATTCTATCGCTCTACACCAAGTACTTTTGGAGGGTGCTGCTTACCAGAACCTCATTGCAACAGGTTCTTTATACACATACACCCATCCTCCATGTTAGCATCGTAACGAGAATTAGGCGTTAAGTTTGGACATGCCAGACAGTGTCGTCTTCGTGTAGAGAGAGAAGATATAGTAATCAACTTCTCATGGGTACAGTGAGCAAATGGACTTTGGGATGGCTGCGCTGCAGCGGAGGACAGAGCATGCATGGGAATGCCCAATGTGCCGTGACGTTGATCGCAAAACATATAACATAACATCGTAACTATATAGACCACATCCTACCATATAGGTAACAGTACTGATATATTGTTCAGTATTATTACATTATCATACCTATGAAGTTGAAGAAAGCACGCCTGTATGGCGAGGGACACTGATAATAAGGAACACACACCGTCATTCAAAAATCAAGTCAGAAGCGCCATACCAGATGCCCTGGCTACATCTGAATTCATAGCAGGCAAACGCAAAAGAAAGATTGCATTATAAGACTTGTATATATATCTTCTCCGTAGGTGTCTGCATTACAAAAGCAGTGTCCAAAACTGCATGAGTGTCAGGTTCAACAGCAGGGGAGACAAGCTGTTGGCACTTCGACGACGTTCCTCTCCTGTGCTTTATGACATTGGCAAGGTGCACCCAATTTTTGAATTTGACTACAAAACCTACTATAATGCCTGCACTCTCAAGAGCTGTAGTTTCGCAGGACTAAACGACGAGGTACTTGTCAATGTTTGAAAAATGAAATACTTGTCAATATTTGAAAGATAAAATATTTGTCAATTTTCTTATTAGTAAAGTTATTGACAATGTTTTGGAGGGTAAAGTACTTGTCAAAGTTCTGAAGGACTGAAAGTCGAGATACTTGTCAGTGTCTTGCTGGTGGCCAGTCAGGTATATCTCTCTTCATATATCGTGAAATGCGTTGCCTGAGAAAAGTTACCAACACAAGAAAAGACAGAATCACCAACATCAGCATAATAAAGAAAGTAGGCACAAAACCGTGCTTGAATTACATAGATAAACAAAGAATGAAGTGGTTTGGCCACTTAATAAGAATGCATCCAAACTCCACAGTATACAGAGTCTTCTACAACAGAACATCGGGAAAGAAGGCAAGAGGAAGACCACGGAAAAGATGGTTAGATGGCGTAGCAGAATCCTGTGAAAGAGCAAAGATAACAATCACACAAGCCACCAGAACAGCGCAAGACAAAAACAGAAAACCACGACACTGGGCAACAACCCGGTAGCAGTGTGACGACAAAAGAAAGAAGAAGAATGCAAATGCTACAGAAGAGTACTTAGAATATCATGGACATAGAAAAGAACAAATGCTTCTGTTCTGCAACAGTTTGATATTAAAGAGAGTTGGCTATTAAAGAACATAAAATCAAGGAAAATTAAATATTTCAGACACGTCAAATGACATGAGTGTCTAGAGAAGATAATTTTGGAAGAAATGGTGCCTGGAAGAAGAATAAGAGGAAGACCTAGAGGACGATGGGTGCAAGATGTCATTGATGATCTGAGAATGACTGCTGCTGACGTCGGTCAACTTGCACAGAACAGAAAGTTTTCAGGACTGCTGTCATGCGAGCCATGTTCCGGAAGGGACAAGCTACTTGATGATGATGATGTTATTCAGTGAATAACAAGTCACGGGTCAGTGATCAGAACTGGCCAAGACTCTACTTGACTGTCAGGTGGTGGTCCTGGGAACATACTGCGTCTCTGCAGTCTAAATGTTACCAGTGCCAAACATGGACGTTAACATCAGCTAATGAACAGAAAATCATATCGACGGAGATGAGGTGCCTTAGAAGAGCTGCAGGAGTGACAATAAGAGACAAAATTAGAAATGAAGAAATCAGAAGACTGGGTGTTAAAACAGTTATGCAGTTCTTAAAAGAACATGGACATTAACAGCAGCTAATGAACAGAAAATCGTAACGACGGAGATGAGGTGCCTTAAATGAACAACAGATTACATGATTAAGGGTCTCTGTGGCGTAGAGGTTAGGTGCTCGTCTCGTGCCAAAGGTACCAGGTTCGCTCCCTCGTGGAGCCATCTGGATATTTTTCTAGAGATCTCTGTGTAGGTGAGATTGGGTTCTTAGTCCTATCGAAGACTGGCGATAAAACATAGGTCCTATGTTCAATTTGAGCACGTAAAAGAACCGGTGACAGATCAAAATCAAGAAGAGCAGGCTGGAAAGCTGCTGCGAATTCCTACAAAAATATCTTCACCACGAAGTGCAATGATGATGGTCCATTCAATCAATCAAATGGTTTGGACACCTGACAAGAATGCCCTGATATCAACTACCAAAGAGAGCTACATTGAAAAAGTATAATGAGTACAGAGCAAGAGGAAAGCCATGCAGACGATGGGGTGACAGCATCAAGAACAGCCTTAAGAAAATGAATAACATTTTACAAAGAGCCTTCGGACAAGCACACTCAAGATCACACATTCTTTAAAGAAGTAAATGGTGGAAGAGAAGAAGAAGCAGTCTGAATGAACGAATATGGATAAAAAATGGAAGACAATTCTGGTTGCAAACTTGCAGATCTGAAAACTGATCTGTTGATCTGATAGTCAAAGATATCGCAACTTGGCTGTACACTACAACAACGCAACAAATTGACATTTTTATGTTGAATCAAGAGCATCTATATCTTCTTCTTGTCCCGTTTGACATATAAAGCTTCCACAACAGATTTCCATTGTTGCCATTCTACCGCCTTTCTATTCACTGTTTCTCACAAACTTTCAACTCTATTTCCACTGTTCTTCTCCATGTTTTCTTTGGACAACCACACCTTCTCCTTCCATCTGCTCTCCATCAGATAGCAGTCCTAGCCAATACACGTACTGACATGCAACACACATGCCCAATCTAAGGACTTAAGGGGATATCTGGTAGAAATTAGCAGGGTGTTAATGGGAGAAGATATGCAGACAGGTGAGATAATGTTTAGTGGGACAGTGTCTAAAGCCAGAGGATTGACTTCATTAAGCAGGGTTTTACCCCATGCGGCTCTGTCCCTCTCCCCAGAAATGGCACGCTACCTGCCAAAAGTATTGAACAAAACACGAACTCCATAGTTCCGGCAACAATCCTAGGGGTCTCTGGAACAAAATTCACTTGTGAACAGAACAGCGTGGTCCAGATTCTGACCCACAACCTTCGGAACACAAGACGAAGGCGTAACCACTTAGCCGCAGAGACTTCCCTAGTGAGACAGTGTTTAGTGAGACAGTGCTTAGTGAGACAGTGTTTAGTGAGACAGGTAGTTAGTTGGGCTAAACTGACATTCTTCAAATGTTGACATGTATCTTCATGTACATCCACAGTTTGTGATGTCTGGCTCGGATGACTTCTGTATATACCTGTGGAAAGTTCCAACGGATATCTCCGAGAATTGTATGTACCTGCATGTACTTCGTTGTGTGAGCATGTACCTGTGTGAGCATGTAACCTGCACATTGTGCCAGTGTGATGCCGGTGAAGCGAGGGAAGCAAAGAATAGTACCACTATGACCTACAAGGCATGTTGTAAGAGGCAACTGATGTAGGACCTATTGAAGCTACCCTAGTAAATAAAAATCATCGCATAAATCGGATGTGCTGGACTACTTGTAGGCGCATAACTGGCACAACGTATAATCACTCTTAGACTCGGATCACATACAAATCACTCCAAGTGGTTAACAAGTGGTCGATATAGAGCGTCAAGAAGAACCTGCACATTTATTGTATGATAGAACCGTTGACTTTCATATATCTTGGAAGTGTTATCAACCACAAAGTAGAAGCTGAATCTGAAGATACAAACTGACTGAGTCAGGCACAAAATGCACTCTTGACTTTTCACGTGATCTGGAAATCAGCTCAATACAGCATACAAACCAAGATAATATATACTACAGTTGTGTGCTATCAACTTTTCTATATGGATCAGAATACTGGAGAATGAAAGAACAAAACTTTCTACCCAACTTGTCTGCGAAAGGTGTTAGTATCTTCTAGCCAAGAAATATCTAAAAAAACAAGAACCGCTTGCACATTGTCAGCAAGAGAATATGAATACCATCGTACTATAGAGACGCTAGAGATGAATTGGACATGTGTTACACATGGAGGATGGAGCTAACTCTGTCACGAAAGCTGCACTAAGATGGATGAAATGAAAATCGTGGCATATCCTTTACAGAACTTCACCATTAATCACAGTAAACTAGTCGTTGATTTTCAAGGCACTACTTATACATTCGGTAGTTTTTCTTTGCTTTCTGAAGGTGATATCTATTTTTAGTTCATAAAAATCCACTGCAAACAAATTTGCTTCCAAATTGTCGGCTGTTGAGTTTGGACCAGGTACACTTTGGTTGTGATCAAGCTCACTACCGGTGAGATGGATACTAGAGGGCAAATGAAGACATGGAAGACCCAAGACCACCTAGAGAAGAACAGGAACTGAAAGAAATGAACCACAGCTAAAACACAATATGAGATCTGCAGTAGCGTAGTTGTTAGTGAACTCGCTTCTTAGGTTAGTGGTTCGGGTTCAATTCCACAGTGGGCGTGGAATATTTTCTGACCATAATGACTATCTGGTTGATCCAGCTTCAATTGTGTATCAGGAATAGCACTGGGAAGTAAAGACGGTTGGCATAATGTTGACCACATCACCCAGCGTGTGTTGACGATCAATGAGAAATGTGGGACTAACACTGTATTACCCATTATACCTCTAGGTTTAAAAAAGGTTTCTTTACTTACTTTTAGAACGTAATATAGAAGATGGCCAAGGACAGAAAAGAATGGCATGCATTTCTTGCTGCCCTTAGCACCAGGGGCGTCACAGACTAGAGAGAAAGAGGAGAGAGCTGTTGTGTTTAGTTGAAGTTTCTTGAGTGTGTCGTCTTATGTATATCTGTGACAGTTTTTGATAATAATGATTGTTGCTATAAGTCTGATCTTTGACATCTATAAGTTGAAATGTACCAGTATATTCGGAGTGTCAACACCCTTGTTGCAGAAGGCTCAAGTTAGATGGGCTAGTGATGCTGCTCGGATGCCTGATAAACGCAACCCAAAACAGTTGATGTATGGCAAGCTTAAGGGCGCAGACGATCAGCTGATGGACAGAAAAAACACTTTATAGACAACGCTACAAAGTGTCTCTAAAATTGCAGACCCGGCAACACACGGGTGATAACAGGTCTAAAGCAGAAGGATTTACTTCATTGCACCAGGATTAACTCCCATATGGCTTGGTATCTGTTCACAGAAATAACACGCCACCTGCCGAGAGTATTACACAAAGCACAAATTCCGTAGCACCAGCAACAATCCTATGGATCTATAAAACATGCACTTGTTAACAGAACGGTGCATTCCGGATTTGAACCCACGACCCTCAGAATTGCAAAGAAAAGTACAATCACTTAGCCACAGAGACCCACATAATGGAAACCTGATCTAAGCGATCAACCATTGTGATATAAATGTTGCTGGGGGAGAGTCATATTTTTGTCTAGTCTAAATGTTTAAGTTGTTTATTTTGAAAAGAATGTTCGATAAATGTTGTGTATGATCTGACCTGCCCTCTACTTCTTATCTAGACATCCAATCAGAACCACACATGATCCTGAAAGGTCATCGATCCATTGTCAATCAAGTTCGATACTGCCCTGACAACCAGGTCATTATTTCATCAGGAGTTGAAAAACTTATTAAAGTTAGTCAGCATAAAATCTTATCTTTATATTCAATGTCCATGTCACTTAAGGGGGGACTCTGGTCTTGAAACTTTTTCGTTGCTTTGGTATTAATGTAGAATTTGTATAACAATTTTGGAAAGATTATGACTTAGAATAGTAGAAAAAAAAAAAAAGTCAACGCTACCCGGGAAAAATACAAAATGGCCGCCAAGCACAAAATCTCAAATCCCTAAGGCTCTGAAGTTAATGAATATAAATGAATTCTGTTTTCACTCTAAGGTGAGCAATTGTAATATCTACAAAATTACACATTCTTTTAGGATATATTAAATATTACATTTTTATGAATTTTTGTGTAAACACACCCTCCAAAAACAGCTTTTTTGACCAAATTTTGAGGAAATTTTTACCCAAAAATTTATAAAAATTAAATATTTAATATATCCTAAAAATCATGTGTAATATTTTAGATATTACAATTGCGCACCTTAGAGTGAAAACAGAATTCATTTACATTCATTAGATTCAGAGCCTTAGAGATTTGAAATTTTGTTTTTGGTGGCCATTTTGTATTGTTTCCATGGCAACACTTTGACATTTTTTTAAAACTAATTTTTTTCTACTATTCTAAGTCATACTCTTTCAAAATGCTTATACAAATTTTATATTAATATGAAAACAACGAAAATAGCTTTTTGATTTTCAAGACCGAATCCCCTTTAATGTCCATGTTACTGAATGTCCATGTCACTAAATGTGTGTTACTAAATGTCTATGTTGCTAAATGTCTATGTTATTAAATGTGCCAGTTTATTCAATGTCAGTGTTGCTAAATGTCTATGTTGCTACATGTCTTTGTTACTACTGTCTCTATTACTAAATGTCTATGTTGCTAAATGTCTATGTTATTAAATGTGCCAGTTTATTCAATGTCAGTGTTACTAAATGTCAATGTTGCTAAATGTCTATGTTGCTACATGTCTTTGTTGCTAAATGTCTATGTTACTACATGTCTTTGTTGCTAAATGTCTCTGTTACTAAATGTCTGTGTTATTGCTTTATCCAAGCTAGAGCAATCAAGTTGTTTATCAGCCATTGTGTTGTTTATTCAATATTTACTGCATTGTTTTCTCTGCTATACTTTCTCTGTTATGTCTTACATGTCTCTGATTATATTCTCTCTGTTATAACTTTATTTCTCTTATATATCTTCTGTTATAACAAGACTATCTGTGATATACTTCCTCTTATAACTTGACCATCTCTGGTATATTTTGTTTATATATATATACATACATGTCGCTAACGCTATCATGAGCTGTAACCCCATCATGGCCTGTAACCCCTGACTGTGATACTAGGGCAAACTTGTATCACTGATTAGATAAACTCAATCACAGCCAACTATAAACTCATACAGCCGGCGGACTCAGGTAAAAATTATGGGAAATCAGACCACAACCGGTCACATGACCTCGCATTCCAGTATTGTTGTATATAGATGAATTCATTTTAAAATCAGCACAACATGCTAAATCAAGGTTATGTTATGCAACAAGTGAAGTTTAGCAATAAGGAATATCAATATTATGAATATTTTTTCACCAATACATAACCATAGACTCACAGAATTGAGTAAAATTGCAAAAAGCTTGCAGTGTTATATCAAGCATATATAAATTCCGACCCCCAAACTGAAACTAGGTCAGGAATTTCCGGTCAGTTATGTGGCCCAATATTAGAGTTGGCAGTGACTCAACATACACTAGTAGAAGACTGCAAGTGCTGATGTGCAGCGTACACAAAAATGCAACGAGATAAAGACGGACAAATGACATGAGTTGACAACAGACGAGAAGAGATAGGATGAAGATGGAGGACAATATAGTTTAATTAGGTCAAGTATCTTATGTCAGAAGTTAGGACATGCCTGGGAAACTGCCTCATGTTGCCATTGTCTCCAAAGCATATCCTGTTCCCCGTATGTCCCCATACTCTTTCTGCCAGTCTCCGTCATCTGTTAGGACATGCCTGGGAAACTGCCTCATGTTGCCATTGTCTCCAAAGCATATCCTGTTCCCCGTATGTCCCCATACTCTTTCCGCCAGTCTCCGTCATCCCCGCCCCTCATAACCTATAAGCTCATATTTCTCTGACCTTTTTTTTATTAACTCAAACAGATGTGGAGTCCTTATTACATCCCAGGATGCACTGGTCGTCTCCTTCACAGTCGTCGCTATGGTGACGATGAGGAAGTGGAACGCAATGCATACAGCCACGAAGAGTACATCCATATGGTTTTGGAAGCTGGCAGTTTCCTGTCACATGACTACACTAATGGAACAACAGAAGAGGAGCCGTGCATGATAGCATTTTTTGATAGTTTGATTCAACGAGAGATTGAGCAGAATTTCCTAGCGGAGGAGTATGAGCTGGAGGGAAGGGGCTACAGTTCGGATGATAGCAGCAGTTCAGATGATGATGATAATGAGGATGATGATGACAGTGGTGGTGAAGGAGGGGGTGGTAGAAGTGGTATGACCACAGGTTTGAGTGACAGTGCTACAAGCCAGCAGCATTCTAATGGTGCAGGTCCAGTTGCGAATGATGGTGAGGATGCTGGTAGTACTAGAGACACATCTGTAAGTTCTTCAAGCCGGCTGGAAGATTCATCTAGACCGTTCTATATGGATCTAGAGTCTTCCTCTGACAGCGAAGGCGAGGTTGATGTGATATTGAGTGCTATGTACAGCCGATACATGACAGCCAGAGAGAGGGCTATGAACTCTGGTTTCAAGCCCAGTGGTAAGAAAATCTCCAGTGTCATCGCTAAGGGTAAACAAAAGGACAGCACACTGCGGAAGAAAATGCGATTCAGAAAACATCAGGGTGTGCACAAAAACCCGCAACATAATAGTGATCCGTTTATTCGGGAGGATACCAGTAATATGAATATTTTAGCAGACGTTATCGATAATTTTGTTGATAATCTTGTTGCTAGGGAGTCCAGCAATGGTCATGTACTCAGCGACACAAATGATGGTCATCTCAGCACAGACTCTGGCAGCAACAATCTTAGAGAAAACAGTACCACCCCCGTGGAAGTTGTTCAACAGACTATAACTCTACATACTGATTGTACATCCAGTGGCTCCCCTTCTACTGCAAGTCAGTCATTTTCACGGCGGTCAGCGGTGGCAGACAGCCCTCATGATGAACTTATTAACCTTGAGTCAGGCATGTACTTTATGCCAGAACTGCAAGTCTTTGCCCCGAAATCTTTTAGTGCTGTTACAAATTTCAATCAATCGCCAGGTCCTTCCTGGTCAGATAACGTTAACAGGACTGATATCATGCCAATCAGTGACCTGATCGATGAGCATAATTGTTTGACCTCTAACCCATCAAGAGACAGAAATAGTTGTGAATCTGGTAACAGTAGTGTATTGAGTGAAACGACTAACAACAGTTTTAGTAAAAGTAGTTCTATAATCCATAATTCATCAGATAGTAGCACATCCCCCTTCGATTCATTGACTTTGCATCCAATTCATTTAGAAAGATCCAGTTCAACTGCTACTCGCCAAATGCTGCCTGGCAAGAGGTCTGGTTATACTGGCATCAACTATCGAGATAGTTCCAGTACATCTGCTACTCGGAAAATGCTGCCTGACAAGAGGTCTGCTGATACTGGCAGCAACTATCGAGATAGTTCCGGTACATCTGCTACTTGGAAAATGCTGCCTGACAAGAGGTCTGCTGATACTGGCAGCAACTATCGAGATAGTTCCGGTACATCTGCTACTCGGAAAATGCTGCCTGACAAGAGGTCCGCTGATACTGACAACAACTATCGAGATAGTTCCAGTGCAAGTGCTACTCGTCGAATGCTGCCTGACAAGAGGTCCGCTGATACTGACAGCAACTATCGAGAAAGTTCCAGTGCAAGTGCTACTCGTCGAATGCTGCCTGACAAGAGGTCTGCTGATACTGACAGCAACTATCGAGAAAGTTCCAGTGCAAGTGCTACTCGTCGAATGCTGCCTGACAAGAGGTCCGCTGATACTGGCAGCAACTATCGAGAAAGTTCCAGTACAAGTGCTACTCGTCGAATGCTGCCTGGCAAGAGGTCCGCTGATACTGACAGCCACTATCAAGATAAAAATAACCAATGTGTTGTAGTTCCTTCAACGAGGGATGGCTTAGTAGCTAAGCGAGACCCAGTATTGAAGAGAGCTTTCACAAAATGCAACTTGTCTTCCAATTCATCATCATCATCTGTATCAACAGTAAGCAGTTGCCATGACTTGAGCTCAGCATCTACATCGTCTTCAGTCGGGGTATTGATAGGTGACGACAGTGACCTGGACGGTTTCAAACCCGACACCCGACCAAATCGAATAACTACAAACTTGGACAATCATAAACCTGCATCAGTACAGTTCAAAAAGGCAAAAGTGGCAGGAAAGAGATTTCGTGTTCGTCGATCAGAGTCAAGGTCATCGAGTGATGAGGGGAAATAAATCATGTTAAACAGTTGATCCTGCATAAACCAAACAGCTTCGAACTGGATGAAAGGTGGCAAAACCAAACAGCTTCGAAGTGAATAAAAGGTGGCAAAACCAAACAGCTTCGAAGTGAATAAAAGGTTGCAAAACCAAACAGCTTCGAACTGAATGAAAGGTGGCAAAACCAAACAGCTTCGAACTGAATGAAAGGTGGCAAAACCAAACAGCTTCGAACTGAATGAAAGGTGGCAAAACCAAACAGCTTCGAACTGAATGAAAGGTGGCAAAACCAAACAGCTTCGAACTGGATGAAAGGTGGCAAAACCAAACAGTTTCGAACTGAATGAAAGGTGGCAAAACCAAACAGCTTCGAACTGAATGAAAGGTGGCAAAACCAAACAGCTTCGAACTGAATGAAAGGTGGCAAAACCAAACAGCTTCGAACTGAATGAAAGGTGGCAAAACCAAACAGCTTCGAACTGGATGAAAGGTGGCAAAACCAAACAGCTTCGAACTGAATGAAAGGTGGCAAAACCAAACAGCTTCGAACTGAATGAAAGGTTGTAAACCAAACAGCTTCGAACTGAATGAAAGGTTGTAAACCAAACAGCTTTGACTGAATAAAAGGTTGTAAACCAAACAGATAAAAGGTTGATTTTGTAGAAATTCAGAAGATTCAAATCAAATAATGATGATTTCATTCTTTACAATTGTCTCATTAAAAAATAAGTTAGCAAAGATTGTGCTTTTTAATATACTGAATATTTGTTGTGTTGGTTTAAAGGCAGACTTTGGGGGAGCATCTCTGTGGCGTAGAGGTTAGGTGCTTGCCTCTTGTTACAAAAGTACTTGGTTCACTCCCTTGTGGAGCCATCTGGAAATTTTTCTAGAGGTCCCTGATCTCAGTGTAGGTGAGATCAAGTTCCTAGTTCTATTGGAGACGCACGATAAAACGTAGGTCCTGTGTTCAAGTTGAGCACGTAAAGAACCCTTGGCATCTCAAAGTTGAGAGGAACAGGCTGGAAAGCCACTGCCCGGGCAAAATTCATTAGAAAGATTAAAAATAAAATTCCTACGAAATATTTTCACCATCTAAATTACATCGGAGACACTTGCTGGTGCTCTGGAAGTCGTGCACTGCAGCCGAGATCTTCCTGTGTAAGAAAGAGATCAGAGCACACATCGTTATTCACCAAAGTGCATTGGTGATGGTCCTGTCAGTCTTCTTCTTCGAATGCTCCATATTGACCACTTGTTAAACCACTCTGTGATTTGTATGTGATCTGAGCCTAAGAGCGATTTATGTTGTGATTGTTATGCGTGTACAAGTAGGCCATCACATCCAATTTCTGCGCCCCTTTTTATTTACTAGGTTAACTTCCATAGGCCCCTACCTCGGTTACCTCGATCGACATGCCATGAAGGTCGCATTGTTACTATTCTTTGCTCCTCTTGTGTGTCCCGACAACACAAGGGCAGTCCTGTGAATCAGTCTATCAAAGCTAGACTTCTGCTCGCACATTACCATTTCTAAACTTCTGATGTTTTAGTCATCCGTCTATATGCTCCGTCGAAATACTTCAACCTCTCAACGGTGTTGATGACCTCCATGCTTTGTATTGCCAGTGTTTGGCATGAGTCAGCTATGATGGCCTCCCTACGAGCAATCAGATCTGGTACCATGCTACAGTATAACTCCAGATGTGGTACTTTATAGTGAGTTTTTCTATTTGTAAAATCTTAGTTCCCTGTCTATATAAATTTGTGTCCTGTTGGATAAGATGTGTCTGTCCTACATACCTATGGGAGCGCAACATACTCAAGTTCTCAGCACAAACCAAATAGATCACAAAGATTGGTTAACTTGGTTGATAAGAACAAACACAAACTAATAAACTGGAAAAAACTAGGACGGAATAGTATTTCGCCTCAATGCAAATTGTAAAGATATCAACATACAAATTGTAAAGATATCAACATACAAGTTGTAAAGATATCAACATACAAGTTGTAAAGATAACATACAAATTTTAAAGATATCAACATACAAATTGTAAATATATCAACATACAAGTTGTAAAGATATCAACATACAAATTGTAAAGATATCAACATACAAATTGTAAATATATCAACATACAAATAAACGATCACAATCTAAAGCAGGTGAGAGAATTCAAATACCTTAGAAGTATCTTCACATCTGATAGTAGACTGGACAGAGATCAAAACTAGAATCCAGCAAGCAAACAACGTTACATACCAACTTACCCAAATCTCTTGAAACACCCAGCAATTCCAGTAGAGACCAAAAGACAGATTATAAATGCAATCTTCATACCAACACTGTGCTACCAGGGCCAAACATGGGCACTGACAAAAGAACAATAAGGAAAAATTACCATCTGTGAAATGAAATGCTTGAGGAAAGTGGTAAATAAAACAAGAAGAGACCATATAAGAAATCAAGAAATTAGAACAGTCGGAACAACACCTGTTGTTAGATTCATTGAAAAACAGAGACTTACAACCTGAAAATTGAATCATCAAGAGACCAAGAAAAATATGGACTGATGGAGTTACAGACATCTTAAAACTTCACAATATCACATCATATCAAGGGACTGAGCGTGCACTATCTCGGAAACCCATCATCAGTTAAACCTATGACTCCTCGCGGCAAAAAAACAGGACAAAATAAAGACGATACAAATTGTGATCACAATAGTTAAGTTTTCATGACCTCAGAACAGAACGCAATGAAATTTCACAAATTCTTCTTCTACTGCAGTCATAACTTTTTTAATACTAGGATTCCAGATTCTCTGATTAGGTCTGCTGTCTGTGTTTTATGTTCTTATTTTTGTTTGACTTCAAATATTCTGTATCTGCTTCACTGGAGGTCTTTGTGGCTAAGCCCTTGCCGTGTGAGTCGTGGGTTTGAATCTGGGCTGCATCTTTCTGTTCACCGGTGCATTGTTGCCAGAGATACGGAGTTCATGCTTTGGGCAATACTCTTGGCAGGTAGCATGCCATTTCCGCAGAGAGGGACTGAGCCATATGGAGTAAAACCCAGTGCAATGAAGTCAATCCTTCGGCTTCAAAACCCCTTTAGTATAAACTTCATTGTCTTATGTAGATCACAGATAGGTTGACCTCAGAAGTAACAGAGGCTGTGACAAACACTATATGGACACACACAAGCCCATTCTAGAAATCTCTTCTTATCCTGACGCTTTTCTTTCTCATAGGCCAGATGTGTCCCACCTCTGCAGCCATCATGTTCAATCCATCTTTTCCGTGGTCTTCTTTTCTTTGCCGGTATGCCTCCTTCCATGATGGTCTTCTACAGCCCTTTGTGTCTTTTTATACGTCCAAAATACCTCAATTTTCTCTTTCTTATTTGTAGCAACAGCCAGTTTTCTTTGATTTTGAGTTCTTTCTGGATAGATCTATTTGTTCTCTTCTCTGTCCATGATATACGAAAGACTCTTCTGTAACACTTATATTCAAAAGCACATATATGTTTTTCCACTGCCTTGTTAAATGTCCATGCTTCACACCCATACTGGGAATATGTATGCTCTTAGTATTCTGATGTTTGTTTTAGTTCCGTTGCATACTGTTTTTAATTTTTTGTAAAGCCATGTTTGTTCTTTTAATTTCCTTCATCTCATTTCCATCTGTTGTTAGCAGTGAGCCAAGAAAACAGAGTTCGAGAAAAGAAAAACAGAAGTCTGTGTAGTTTTCTTTCAAATGTTGTTTCACTGTGACAACGAGTTTGCCTCATTATTTCATAGATGAGATCACATCTTGAAGTATGTGCTCTACAATCTGGGGCTGCTTGTACACATGACTGAATTGCATATCTAGGATTGTGTATGCATGTGACTGCAGAACTAACGAAATGCAACAAAAATCAAATGATAGAAAACATGTCACCATGAACACTAAAAATATTGTTCAACACAATCTTTCTCCCTATATTATGCTATCACTACCAAACCTGGATGCTGACATTAAATGATAGAAGAAAACTAGTCACGACAGAGATGAAGTGTCTACGCAGAATACTGGGAGTATCAAGAAGAGACCGGTTGAGAAAACAAGACATCAGGAAAAAAGTGGATACAACATCAGTACTTATCTTCATCAAGAAACAACAAATTAAATGGTTCGCCACATAAGCAGATTACCAACAGACAGTGCACCTCAAAAGAGCTATGCTGTCGATACAATGGATACAAAGCAAAAGACTGGACATGCAAAAGGTGGACTAAAGATAGCAGAGTGATGAATGACACTATTTATGAAGCGTACACAAGGGCTTGTTCTAGAAATCTCTTTATTTTGATGCTAAGGACTGGAGAAAAGAAAGAAAAGTGACCAGAATCGTTTCCTGTTCTAGGGTGCAGAATGTCAACTTGTTTTTAATTTCTTCATAGTTTGGTAGTTGTCTAGTGTTCGTATTACTAAAATAGCCATCCAACACAAGCGATGATGACAACAGTCTCAGGCATGTGTTGCTGCACCTCTCTGTTGTGTGCGAAGAGTCCAATCCTGGAACACAATCTCCCACCACAGGTGGGGCATACATGATCGAGGTTGGACATGTGGGTGTTCTGTCTACTTGCATGGCTAGTTTTCTCTGCGCCTCGACAGTATAACAATTCTGAGCTGTGCATATTTTTCTTGTGTTGTTACTGCGCCACATTTTGGTGATCTTGCGCAAGGGATTCACAGCATGGGGTGTCTATATCACAGTAACTTTATGATTGATTTGATCATCTGTTTCTTTCGATGACATAATAAATGGTACATTTTCCTTGGCTAGTCAATCTTTTGTCTCGTTTCCTGATACTTCATAGTAAGATGGCAACCAGTGCTAACATAATTCAGTTACTGAACTTGTTGTGTGTGAGAAGTTGGTTGTACCAGTGCTATAGTCCGTCCATTAATTCGTGAGCACGTTTGAAATTGATTTTCTGAAAACTACCTGTTGGATCTCAGTGATTTTTGCAAGCAGCCTTAGAATATCCATGACGCTAGAGAAATATTTTTTTCCAAGAAAATTTGATGTAGTTTGAAATATTTCTTCTTCAGGTTATATTAAAATCAACCTCACCGGATTGTACACAATAGTAACAGATTTACGGTACACAGACGCGTTGTTCTAAAAATACATTATGGTAACATTGAAATATCGTGAGTTTCACGAATTCCTGTGCACCTAACCCAGTCGACTTTGAAAGCGGAAAGCATATGACGTTATAATTGGGATACCATTGTATAGTTATAGGCGTATCTCGCTATTTGTATGAAGCTATTGTATCATATTTGTTGGCTTATCAAAACTGACATTGATATCACATTCATAATGAGTCTGAAGTGCACATTTATAACAATGCAGAAGGTTACAGTTTTACTATACCAACACTTCCGTAGGGAATCTAAGAGAGGTCATCTATATTGCGATATTCATAACCCTGAGAAATGAGCGCAACTGGCGCTTGGTCTGAATAGAGAATCCTTTTCCCGATGGATTAAACAGGACACAAAGTGCACTAATGTCAAGCAAGGAAGGAAAAGAACAATTGCCGACTTTGACATAGATGTCATAAGACGGAGCTCTTGAAAATGTTTGCGACAAATCAACTTGTTACTCTCAGGAAACTGAAATTAAAACTGCAATCAGATTGCAGCATAGACATTTCTAAAAGTACTCTATGGAAAATTGTAAGAGCCGCGGGCTTCACCTTCAGAAAAACTATAGGCGGCAGGAATATTATTTGTGAAAAGCCACATTTAATTGCTGCCGAAGTAAATACCTGAGGCAGATCCGTGAGCGGCGGAGGCAATGCTATGATATTGTATATTTGGACGAATCCTGGGTCAATGCTCACCACACCAATGCTAAAGAATGGCAATCAGTAGACGGTGAACAGAAAAGAAAATACCAAGCAGCAAAGGCCAGCGTATTATACTAACACATGCAGGAAGTAGTGAAGAAGGTCTTGTCCATGACGCTGGACTTATTTTCCAATCAAAAGTACCGACGGTAGGGACTACACACAGAAATGAATGGACATATTTTCAGGCACTGGATGGAGAAAGATCTACTTCCAATTCTAAACAGACCATCATGCTTGGTAATGGATAATGCATCCTATCACAACGCAGTATCAGCGGAAGACAAAGTACTAACTGCATCAAATACAAAAGATCAAATTAGGACTTGGCTTGCTAAGGAAAATGTCAGCTTCGATGATACATATTTGAAACCCGAGTTGCTGCACCTGGTGAGGATGACAAATAAGACAAAGGTGTTTCATATTGACAAAATCATTGCGAATACGGCCACACGTCTTTGCGACTACCTCCATATCATGCTCACCTCAATCCGATAGAGCTTGTCTGGGCTAAAGTAAAAGGGCAAGTTGCCGAACAGAACAGGACGTTTAAAATGTGTGATGTTGAAGTTCTGACACGTGAGTCCTTCTCAATGATAAACATGCAGTTCTGGAAGAAGTGTGTTGAACATGTGCTCCGAGAGGAAGACGAGTACTGGCACCGAGATGGATTACAATTTGTCCAGCCAGTAACAATTATCAACCTCATGGAATCGTCAGATTCGGGATGATACAAATCATATTTTGATTACAGACTGAGAAATAGCAACGTATACATATCCAAATGCGTCTACCATCATACAATTTGTGGTGAAGTTAAGACACCCTGGGGTCTAATGGTGACCGAAAGGGAGGACTAACTGTTGCATATTGTATCCAAGTTCACGATTGCACATAAAGGGCAACACACTTAATTACTTGACCTATCAAGTTAATATGGAGATACACCTATGAATAGAATTGACATGGACAAATTCTAGGGATTACTGTAAAATCTAAAATTTGAGCCCCGTATTTGCAATTGTCATAAAAGATCAAAGGAATTCGCCGATGTGCAAAATCCGTAGCATCTATGGACTACTGGTTAGCTTTATTTTAGCGTCATGGATATTCTAAGGCTGCATGCAAAAATCACTGAGATCCAACAGGTAGTTTTCGAGAAAATCAATTTCAAACGTGCTCACGAATTAATGGACAGACTATAACATAATTCAGTTACTGAACTTGTTGAGTGTGAGAAGTTGGTTGTCCCAGTGCTAACATAATTCAGTTACTGAACTTGTGCGTGAGAAGTTGGTTGTCCCAGTGCTAACATAATTCAGTTACTGAAATTGTTATGTGTGAGAAGTTGGTTGTCCCAGTGCTAACATAATTAAGTTACTGAACTTGTGTGTGAGAAGTTTGGCTGTGTCCCAGTGCTAACATAATTAAGTTACTGAACTTGTGTGTGAGAAGTTGGTTGTCCCAGTGCTAACATAATTAAGTTACTGAACTTGTTGTGTGTGAGAAGTTGGCTGTGTCCCAGTGCTAACATAATTCAGTTAGTAGAAGTGTGTGTATATATGTGAGAAGTTGACTGTGCCCCAGCGCTAACATAATTAAGTTAGTAGATGTGTGTGTGTATATATGTGAGAAGTTGGCTGTGTCCCAGCAGTGGAGTGGTAAAGGTCAAAAGTGAACATTAAAACAATGAAGAAATATTTGTCATTTTATTTTGTTCATAATTAACCGCTCTATATGTTTGAACACATAGGCTGCCATTAATTCTTCTTCTTCCTTTGCTCTACTATCAACCACTTGTTTGTTTGTCAGTCAGCCGTAACATTATAACTACTTTCACAAGATTAGTGGTTACACTTGTTTGTTTGTCAGTCAGCCGTAACATTTTAACTACTTTCACAACATGAGTGGTTACATTTGTTTGTTTGTCAGTCAGCCGTAACATTATAACTACTTTCACAACATTAGTGGTTACACTTGTTTGTTTGTCAGTCAGCCATAACATTACGACTACTTTCACAACATTTGATAAATTAATTTTATTTCTATTTGGAAAGAACTAGAAACATGCTCCATTTGATTTAGCAATGGCCCAAAATGACATTCTTAATGCATTGAGTCTTCCCGAACAGAGGATTTTCAGAGTTGTGAATCCCAGTCACTGACCAGATTGGTGTTGATACTGGTACAGCTCGCAATGAAACGACATACCAAATATGCAAAAAGATTGATTAATCAACACAGAACTGGCGTGTTGGACCGCTAGACGCTGTTGGATTTGTTGAGGTGAGGTGGAGATCGGAGCACCTATGGACATTTCCAAAGTGCTATAATGATAGCCCTCTGATAACCAATAGGAAGGTCAATGTTTGCATGATAATATCCACAAGAAGAACCCCTCCATGAGGCCATTACCTTGTAGTGGTGGGGGCTTGCGTCCTCAGGGACCCGGAGAGCTATGCCGGCAGGGTTACCCAAGCCGGGAAGGTCGAAGGAGAGAGGGCAGACTAAATGTGGTCTCCTGGTCCTCCAGGTTGGGGTTGTGCGATGGGCTAACTACCCATCCATTTAAAAAAACAGTAGTTACAGAAACCAAAAACAAATTGTTAAAAACTAACTCGAGTCTCGGAAGGACTAGGGCTCCATGCAGGAGACAGATTACGCGCAGCAGCCAAACCCGCAAGGAAGCTGATGTGCTGACAACCCTTTTACCTGGGAGAACATAAAGAGAACAGCCAGAGACCGAGAAGAGTGGCGAACAACTGTTGAGGCCCTATGCTCCACGAGGAGCGGAGAGGATTAATGATGATCCACAAGAAGAGTTACTCATTGAATATGCTCAAGAAACAATTCAGGCTGGCTGTGTAAGGTAGAAATGGCCTGTAACATTGAAGAAACATGTAAAAACAAAGTATTATTATAGTTTTACAAAGTACAGAAACATATAGCGATGTTTCAACACATGCAACATTTCCAACACAATAAAATGATGTGCACAGAATACAAACGCACAATGAAACAACTGTTCTGTGTATGAGGTAACCCTTGTTGATGCTAATCATGCTGTCAAAAGGCAAGATCTGCATTCGCCATTCTGAAGAACATATGAAGTTCAAGAATGATTAGGAATAAAACTAAGATAATGATCATCATCAAATAGCTTGTCCTGAGCAGAACTTTGCCACCCTAACAGTCCTTTGGAATTTCTTCTCTCATAGGGCAGATGTCTCCATTGAGTTCTTTCTGATAGATCTATTTGTTCTCTTCTCTGTCCAAGATGAGAACAAATAGATATATCTAGAAAGAACTCAAAATGATAATGATATTTAACTCAAATGTCAAGGCTGTCCTTCTATATGGAGAGGAGACATGGGGAACAACAAAAGTTGCATTCATCAATAGATGCCTACGCAGGATACTCCATCTTCTTCTTCGAACGCTCCACATCGACCATTTGTCAACCACTCTGTGTGATTTGTATGTGATCTGAGCCTAAGAGTGACTTACGTTGTGCCAGTTATGTGCCCACAAGTAGGCCAGCACATCTGATTTCTGCGCTGCTTTTTATTTACTAGGTAGCATCCCTAGGACATATATCAGTCGCCTCTTATGACATGCATAGTAGGTTGCAGTGGTACTATTCTTTGCTTCCTTGCGGGCCCCGAGAACCACACAGGTGGATACTCCATCTGTGATGGTATAACAGGGAACTGTGGGATAGAGCAGAACAACAGCAAGTGGAACTAGAAATAAGGAACAGAAGGTGGCGATGGATAGGACACACACTCAGGAAACCCCCTGACAGCATCATGAGACAGGCTCTCCGAAGAAACCCCCAGGGCAATAGAGGTAAGGGAAGACCTGGGGACGAGAAAAAATGCGGAGAGATCAGGAAAAGATGGCCTTGGTTGCGGACCTATGCTTCCCTAGGGGCGACGGGTGAAGAAGAAGAATCATGATGTCTGTTCTTTAGATGAATCTGTTCTGATGGTGTATGAAGCAGCTTTTGTTGAGACCCCAAAGTAGCACTCTGGGCTAGGACTTGTGGAATCTTTATCTGTGTGTCCTGTAATCCGTGCCACTTTCACAACGAGACCAGAGGCAGAAAAGTTGGTCATGTTGAATGCTACAGAGATGGGACCAATATCTGCCAGGGTGATACTTGTGTCCGAGTTTATGATTAGCTGGGAAAGAGAAACATATGTGGTTGTATGTACATCATTAAAACTGGAGCTGCCATTAAGTTAAATAGAATCATTCTAATATGTTTCTCAAAACTGATATTTTGCTATTGACATATGCAAAGGCCTCTGCAAGCTCAGAATGGTCAAGGAAGCCAGTGGTGCATTTAGTATGACAAAAGTAGTATGACAATGGAAGTACTGGCGGTAACTAAAGCACTACTCTGGCTAGAGTCTCAAAACTCAACTCAACTGTGCGTTCTGAGTAATTCATTGAGTATGATCCGAAAGGTAAAGACTGGTTCGGTGACAGGCAATGGTCTGAATCACTATAAGTGTCAATAATTTGCAGAAACAAACTGATATTCATTTCGGGGCATATGGGTGTCATTAGCAATGAAAGAGCGGATTGGTTGGCCCTTCCCCATATCAGGGGCCAGCCAATGGATAGAGCTGACATTCTAAACACCCTCATAGAGTGTGGCTACAATGAGGATTTTCATTTAATCCAATCCATGTCAACTGCTAGATTTCAAGAGTTGGAATTGAAGATTAGAGTGGCCAGAAAAGAACAGCACAACAGGTATATGAGTAGGCTTGTCAATCAATATCGAACTGGTAAGGTTAGTCGCTGGATGCTGTTGGAGATATTACAAATGGTCGATGTGGAGCGTTCGAAGAAGAAGATGGAGTATCCTGCATAGGCATCTATGAGTAGGCTTGTCAATCAATATCGAACTGGTAAGGTTAGTCGCTGGATGCTGTTGGAGATATTACAAAGGAGACCGAAACTCCTATGGACATGTCCAGAGTGCAATGAAGATATTCCAAACTGAAACTGATATATATCGTGACTGTCTCTTTAGTCTGTGACACCCCTGACATTTGAGGCAGCAACAAATGCATGCCATTCTTCTCTGTTCTTGACTGTCCTCTGTATTGTGTTCCAGCTGTCATTCATTTCTTTTCGTTCCACTGTTCTCCTCCAGGTGACTTTGGGCCTTCTATGTTTTCGCTTACCCTCTGGTGTCTATCTCATTGCAGTTTTCATGACAGAGTTAGTCTCTATGTGTATCATATGTCTGATCCATCTCCAGCGTCACCTTTAGATGACGGTGTTCAAGAAGTTTGTAGTTTGAGATAGTTCTTGGCCAGAGCATGCACAAGATCTTTCACAGATAAGTTGTATGGAAGCTGGAATATATATATATATATTTGAAGAAAGAGAATATGGAGATATGTTGGACACACCTTGAGGAGAAATGATCAACGAATATCAAAGTAGACATTGAAGTGGGATGCAAAGGGTTCAAGAAAGAGAGGACTGATCAAAGGAGACCCTGAAACGAACTTTGCTGAGAGAGGCAAGAAATATCGGTCTCAGTTTCATGTAGGAGATTGAGCGAGTTGCCCAGGATAGAGTGATATGGAGAAATTGCTTGCAGGCAATATGTAATGTATAACGGTACGAGAGGAATTATTATTATATATATATATATATATATATATATATATATATATATATATATATATATATATATATATATATATATATATATATATATATATATATATATATATATATATATATATATATATATATATATAATGTGCCATGTCGATAAACAGGCGGTCACGGTTTGTCATCTCACACAATCACTCGAGTCCCTGATCAGGTTCATGTCTCAATCATACCATGTGGTCTTTGCTGCATCTAGCCTTTTACCCATCAAGTTTGCCAGTTGCCACTATCTGATTTACCCACACAATGTCGGGACATCCTTAACCATCTGACTTGCCCACATAATGTCTGGACATCCTTGACTATCTGACTTACCCACATGTCTGGATATCCTTGACCATCTGACTTGCCCACATAATGTCTGGACATCCTTGACCATCTGACTTGCCCACATAATGTCTGGACATCCATGAAGTTACCAACAACACCAGAAAAGACAGAGTCACCAAGCATAAGCAAGAAAGTTGGCACAGAACCTTGCTTGAATTACATTGAGAAACAAAGAATGAAGTGGTTTGGCCACTTAATAAGAATGCATCCAAACACCACAGTATACAGTCTTCTACAACAGAACATCAGGAAAGAAGGCGAGAGGGAGACCACAAAAAAATGATTAGATGGCATAGCAGAATCCTGTCAAAGAGCAAAAATAACAATCACCCAAGCCACCAGAACAGCACAAGACAAAAACAGAAAACCATGACACTGGCATGGCAACAACCCGATAACAGTGTGATGATAAAAGAAGAAGATCCTTGCCCAGATTTGACTCACCCTAAAAGTGATGACTTCTTCAGAGCTTCCTGCTGATCTCTTAACCTCCCATTCAGCCACTCTATCAGCAGTAATGAAACGACTAGATTGGGATTCTTCATCTCCAAATTTCATAGTGGATACACTGAAATGTTATTGTTATACAAACATTGTAATACAAACATTACAATACAAACATAATACAAACATTATAATACAAACACTGTAATACAAACATTATAATACAAACACAATACAAACATTATAATACAAACATAATACAAACATTATAATACAAACAATGTAATACAAACACTGTAATACAAACATTATAATACAAACACTGTAATACAAACATAATACAAACATTATAATACACACATTATAATACAAACACTGTAATACAAACATTATAATACAAACATTATTATACAAACATTATAATACAAACATAATACAAACATTATAATACACACATTATAATACAAACATTATAATACAAACACTGTAATACAAACATTATAATACAAACATTATTATACAAACACTGTAATACAAACATTATAATACACACACTGTAATACAAACATTATAATACACTGTAATACAAACATAATACAAACATTATAATACAAACATTATAATACAAACACTGTAATACAAACATTATAATACACACACTGTAATACAAACATTATAATACACTGTAATACAAACATTATAATACAAACATTATAATACACTGTAATACAAACATTATAATACACTGTAATACAAACATTATAATACAAACATTATAATACAAACACTGTAATACAAACATTATAATACAAACACTGTAATACAAACATTATAATACAAACATTATAATACAAACATTATAATACAAACATAATAATACACACACTGTAATACAAACATTATAATACAAATATAATACAAACATAATACAAACACTGTAATACAAACATTATAATACACACACTGAAATCACAAACATACAACAACCTGTCCTGGTGACTAAGCCGCGATAATGTAGTGGTTATTGCACTTGATTCTCAGGCATGTCGTCCTAGGGCTCTCTGTGGCATAGAAGTTAGGTGCTCGCCTCTAGTTACAAATGTACTTGGTTTGCTCCCTTGTGGAGCCGTTTGGGTATTTTTCAAGAGACGCCTGATCTTAGTGTAAGTGAGATCGAGTTCCTAGTTCTTTTGGAGACGGATGATCAAATATAGGTCACGTGTTCAAGTTGAGTCCCTAAAAGAACCCTTGACAGTTGAAAATTGAGAAGAGCAGGCTGTAAAGCCACTGCCTTGGCAAAATTCATTGGAAAAATTAAAATAATAAAAGAATTCCTACACATATTTTTACCATCTTCTAAATTATATCGGGGGACCCTTGCCAATGCGACGGAGTTTGCCCACTGCCGCTGAGATCTTCCTGTGTAAGAAAGAGCTCTAGGAGTACACAGTTACTCACCAAAGTGTAATGATGATGGTCCTATCAATCAATCCACTGTAGGAGTGGAAATGTTTTTAGACTAACAAATCTTCGGTCGTTATTGGTTACTAAACTGACGTCATTGCACTCTGGGCAGACCCATAGGTGCTCAGTCTCCCCAACAGATATTGAAGAGTATGCATACTGATGGTTCCCGTGGCTCGCTGATTAAACACACATCTCACTCTGCCTCTCAGGCATCCAGTTCGACTTGTACAATGGGTAACTCTAAACTGCCTAAATTGCTTGATCGATTCAACATCGATTTTAGTGTCCTCATCCAACAGACAGTCGCAAGAGACCGAAGAATATCCCCCTTATCCATCTTCAACTTCCAACAATCGATGCTGTTGATGCAAGCCTGTCCACTCTCTCATTACCGCAAACACCTGCATACCCAGGAAAACCTTTGGTCAAGCTAGCCTCAATTGGGTACCAGATATTCACTGGTTAGTTAACACTTTCATTGTCACCGATGACAAAAGTCTGCGAAATACCAAGTCTCTTTCGCTGCCATCGTTGACTTTTGTCGTCCGGCATATGTGGTAGATGTCTTTTTAAACGGGAGTATCTGCAAAAAGGGGGTACTGTTACGAACTACTTCTGTGTTGTTCAGAAAAGGTGGAAGACTGCAGTAAAACTTGGTAAAATAGCGAAACACGTACAAAATACTATAGTTTTACAAAATACAGAAACAGTGACGATAAACAGCAACGTTTACCAAAAAGGGCCTTTATCAAGCAAATGACACAACAGGAGTGACGAATTTCACAGAACACTTACAAATGGACGATAACGGAAACATTCAAACATATCTAATGAAAATCTGGGAATAAAACGAATAACGAAATGAGTGCAACACAAAACTAGAAGTGGAAAAGAAGAGAAACAATATACAATCAAGTGAAAATATAAATTATATATTTGAAGCAAATACACATATAGATTACAAGGCATGAGATGAGAAAGTACTAAGAAGCATAGGAATGTAATGCGTTGAGTCCAAGAGGCAGCAAGGTACCCTATAACGAAATAAAACGGTTCTCCAAAGCAAATCGACTACGATCATCAGAGGAACATGATCGGATGGCTGTGACCTGGACATCGCAAGCTCCTGAATGGCCAGTATCATTGAAATGAGTAGCTACAGGGATCACAGAGCATTGGCATATATCGCGCAAGTGTTAGGCGAATCGGTCACTGAGTCTCTTGCGGTTTCCCCAATATAGGCCTTGTTGCACCGCTTGCAGGTAATGGCATAGATAAGATTACGGGACTCGCATTTGAAACCATCGTCAATAACAAACGTGGCTTTTGGAAAAGACACAGTGCGGGTCTGTATTACATAAGCACATGTGTTGCAGCGCCGACGGCTGGTTAGAGAGGGCCTCCTGGCGAGAAATTTGCTGAACGCACTGCATAGCTGATGCAAGCACATTCTCCGGGTATAGGTGCTTATGGAAGAAATCAAGTATCTCGTGAGCTCTCTCGAGAAAATCATCATCCTCGCTACAGAGGCAACGAAGGCGCAAGAGTTGAGAGAATGGTAAGAGTCACGACAAGCCTGGGAATGGGAAGAGGTATAACCAGCATAGAACTTCCAATTCTGACAGGGTGAAACTTATCTTAACTTTCCACCCTCATAGTTCCCTTGTGAAGAAAGTCTTATTCTGTCATCTCTCCATTCTTCAGTCTGATCCTGAGACATGTTCAGTCTTCCAACACTATCCTTTGGTGGCGTACAGATGGGACAGAAGTCTTAAGGATATGTTGGTTCACAGTCACCTCAAGCCTAATATCCAGAGTCATTTTGGCACCATCCAGTGTGGCCATCGGCGTTGCAACACGTGTGAGCCAGACTTGGTTGAAAAATGGTGGCAGCGAAAGTGTAAATGATGCTTTTGATGATAAATGAAAGTTAGTGTATGAATTGCAATTATTTTAATTTTTTTTAAATTACCTTGGAAAAAAAATGTCATAAATATCCTTTCTTCCGAAATACACATCAAATTCACTGGAAATCTTAAAAATGAATCACAAACCGGCGCAAACTAACAACATATAATGCAAAGAGAATGTTTAGGACATTTGGTGACAACAGGTAAAATTCAGGGAAGGAGAGATTGTGGAAGACAGAGGGAGAAGATGATGTTGGATGGACATACAATGTGGTTGAACAAAAGATCGACATCAGAATTTGATTAACTGCACCAAGGAGAGAGAGTTGTGGAAGGCAATGGCACTTGACTGATACAATGATAGACCCCTGCATCATTTTTCTTTCTTTTTTTCTCCAATCCTGGTTTGCCTCACTGCGTCAGGATAAGAAGAGATTTCTAGAACATAGTGTCTTTCATCGCCTCTGTTATCTCTGAGGTCCACCTCTTGCGTGGCTGGCCTTTTGCTTTGTATCCATTGTATCGGAGGAACATTTCTCTTTGAGTCTGTTGGTAATCTGCTTAAGTGGTTGAACCATTTAATTTGTTGTTTCTTGATTAAGTTCAGTACTGATGTTGTATCCACTTTTTTCCTAATGTCTTCATTTCTAAACGTCTCTTCTTGCTATCCCCCTGCATTGACACTAGTTTTCTTCTACCACTTGATGTCAGCATCCAGTTGATAGAGGATGAGTTCTTATAATAAGAGACCACTACAACTATACATATAATACTGGTATCAGACAGCAGTAATGATATACCTGAATACACACTGTGGCAGTTGAACTTTCACCCTGACATAAGATGCTGTAGCATGGCTCTGTGCCTGATTGATCAAACGTAGACTCAAGTTCTGATCTCTGTCGACAAGAACAAAAAAAGTGAAGAAGAAAAGTCAACAAGCAAGTCCAAAATGTTACAAATAAAATAAGTTATTTTCAACCATCAGAGCCACAGTAGCATAGTTGTTAGTGAACTTGCTTCTTAGGTGTGTAGTCCGGGTTCAATTCCACAGTGGGCATAGAATATTTTTCAGACCGTAATGACTCTCAGGTTGACCGAGCCTCAATTAGGTACCAGGAAAAGTGCTGGAAAATAAAGGCGGCTGGCGTGATGTTGACCACATCACACATCGTGTGCCACGGTCAATGAAAAATATGGTCGTAACACAGTATTACCTAATCTACCTCGACGTATCTTCTTCGAGTGAAACAGAGCGAATTTCAGATGTGCTGCAAAGAGAGCAACGTCCTATAAAGTATACGCACCTTGATGATGATGATCCATATCGATCACTTGTTAACTACTCTTTGTGATTTGTATGTGATCCGAGCGTAAGAGCGATTGCATGTTGTGCCAGTTGTGAGCCTACAAGTAGGTCAGCACATCCAATTTCTGCGACAATTTTTATTTTCTATGGCAGCTTCCCTAGGCCCCTACCTTAGCTGCCTCTAACGATGTGCCTTGTAGGTCGCAGTGTTACTATTCTTTGCTCCCCTTGAGAGCACCGGCAACACATGGGCACCTCAAGGTATAAAATGGTTCCTTTATTTCTACTTTTATTATATTTGACCATCATCAAATTTGATAACAGTGCAGAGAGAGAAATTCTATTACTGCTAATCATAGACATCCACTGAAATGAAAATCGTGGCATATCCTTTACAGGACATATCCATTAACCACAGTAAACTAGTCGTTGATTTTTCTAGGTACCACTTATACGTTCAGTAATTTGCCACTGCTTTCTGAATGGTGAGGTCTATTTTTACCTTTTTGTAAAAATCCCACGGAAACGAATTTGCTTCCACACTTGCCTACTGTGGGGTACACTTGAGTTTGTGATCGAGCTCACTACCGCTTCAGCTATAGACACTCACATCCACTACACAAGAATATTAATGACGTTAAGTGTACGAGAATCAAACATGGCAAAACATGTAAAAACAAAGTAGGTAAACACGTAAAACAAAGTACTACAGTTTTACAAAATACATAAACAGTGACGATAAACAGCAACGTTTCGACAAAAGGCCTTTATCAAGCAAACAATACAACAAGAATGACAATTTGAGGAACACTACAAATGGACGATTACATGTGGAAACATAAACCTATCTGATGAAAATATGGGAATAAAACGAACAACGAAATGAGTGCAACACAAAACCAAAGTGGAAAAGGAGTGGAACAATAAACAATATAGTGGATAAATGACACATATATGGAGCAAACACACATATAGATAACAAGGCACAAGATAAGACAGTACTAAGAAGCATAGGAATGTAATGCGTTGAGTCCAAGAGGTTTTTATTTCATTCTATGGCACTTTGCGACCTCTTGGACTCAACGCATTACATTCCTATGCTTCTTAGTACTGTCTTATCTCGTGCCTTGTTATCTATATGTGTGTTTGCTCCATATATGTGTCATTTATCCACTATATTGTTTATTGTTCCTCTCCTTTCCACTTTCGGTTTTTGTGTTGCACTCATTTCGTTGTTCGTTTTTATTCCCATATTTTCATCAGATAGGTTTATGTTTCCACATGTAATCGTCCATTTGTAGTGTCCTCGAAATTCGTCATTCTTGTTGTATTGTTTGCTTGATAAAGGCCTTTGGTCGAAACGTTGCTGTTTATCGTCACTGTTTATGTATTTTGTAAAACTGTAGTACTTTGTTTTTACGTGTTTACCTATTTTTCCAAGTTTTACTGCAGTCTCCACCCTTTTCGAAAAACAAAGTAGTGTAGTTTTATAAAATACAATTTTAGAGCCGTTAGGAATTGATTGTCTGATTCTATATGTTGTGTGCCGTGTAAGAAGTGAATTTCTTTACTTCTGTTGTATCCTTTGCTTGATAAAGGCCTTTGGGTTGAAATGTTGCTGTGTATTGTTTTTGTATTTTGTAAAACTACAGTACTTTGTTTTTACGTTTTTCGTCATTGCTACATAGCTTTACTGCAGTCTTCCCTTATATTGAGAATCAAGCATGGCATGTGGGGGATAGCACAAGCTGAGAGAACAATTAGCCAGGTGACCACAGTTGCAGCTCCACTGAAAGGGGAAGGATGGATCCCAGTGAATGGTAGCATAGTCAACTTCCACAATGTTATCATTATTCTTGGAAGGACTCTTGGAAGGGAGTGTAGAGATTTAGAAAACATAAATGCTGAACTTAAAATTAAGCAGCTAATAGAAGATAATGAAAGTGATGATGATGTTGTTAATATCGATGGGTCTGTGCTTCATGGTGAGAAGTCAGGCTGAGGTTTCTTGGCTAGAGTGCATGATAGGGTCATCGCAAAGCGAAGCATTTAGGACAACTACTTCCAGTATGAGGATGGAGGTTGAGGCTGTTAATTCTGCCCTCCAGTGGCTCTCTGGGTTCCGTTTGCTGGGGACATTGTTGTTTCTGACTCTCAGTCGATGTTTAACGTGGCCAAAATATCTCATCTTCCGGGACATGTTATTATTTATGAGCCAATGCTCCTTGATATGCAGGTCTTGTAAGATGTCTTTTTCTCTTATCTGTTAAGGATGTTCTAACAACTTTTCTGTAACACATTATTTTGAATAAAATGTAACAAACAACTGAGTGAAATCAAATGAAAGTTATAACAATGTTAGTACCTGCTTCTGTCAATGGCAACAAGTGATGGTACAATAACAATAGGTATGTGTATACAAGCAGAATCTGATAGTGTGTAGATCATCAGCCGTGTCTGAAATATAATAATAACAAGTTTTGTAGGTGTGTTCTTCTGAAATTAAAATGAGAATAAAACAATGGAAGAATGGTTAATTGTTTCTATTTGTCTTTCTTTCTCTCTCTAGCATGTGACCACACCCGAGTGGTTACCGGGTCCAAATTAGGGGTGTAAAGAATAGAACCACTGTTACCTGCCATGTAGATCACAAGAGGCGAATAAGGAAGTTGGAGTGGGGCTAGCTACCCAACCCAGTAAAAATCCCTAGATAGCTACAGAAATAACAACCAGGGAAATTCATAGCTTGCCACCCACGGAAGGAGAAGAACCCCGCAAGGAAGGACTCATGAATCGACCTGATGAAGTCAGAAATAAAATTGGGCTGCAGACTCACCTTCTTTAAACCCAAAAGATCTCCAGGAGGATCATCATATCAAAAAAGACAGTGAAGTTTATACTAGAGACAACATTGAATATATAGACAATATTTTGAGTGAATGAAAAGAAAGAAAGAACTAACAAGGCCAAGTTGAGGAAACACTGTTAGCATCTACCTGGTAGGGAGGGAGGAAACACTGTTAGCATCTACCTGGTAGGGAGGGAAACATTGCTAGCACCTACCTGGTCGGGCGGAGGAAACACTCTCAACAGTTTCCTCTTGGCAAGTTGTGAAGTGTCCACACATGAATGAAAGCTTGGGTTTTCTATATGAGTAGCTCCAGCCACTGCAGAGTAGATAAACACAACAAATAGATGGGGAACATATAACACAACTTTAGTCCCATTGTGTCAATGACAACTTTAGTTACATTGTGTCAATGGCAACTTTAGTCACATTGTGTCAATGACAACTTTAGTCACATTGTGTTAATGACAACTTTAGTCATATTGTGTCAATGATGTTATTTTTATTTGGGTCCTATCTGGAAGTGTCACAGCAAAATGCATTTATCAGGAAACCGAGCAATGTGACCGGCCCATTTCACCTAGGCCTTCTACAACATGGTGTTAACAATTGGAATCTTGGCTCTTATGAGGACTTCGGTATCTAGAATTTTGTACTATCATTTGGACACACATTGAGAAGACCGATCAGAAGCATTGCAAGACAGGCACTGTTTTGGAACCCACAGGGAAAGAGAAGTAGGGAATGTCTAGACATACCTGGAGTAGAGAGCTGGAGACTGATTTTAAAAGGATAGAATCTGCTGACTTGCAGGTCGGCTGGGGGCAGCCAAAGGCTGACGGAGTGCGACTCCAGTAAACGCTGGTTGAAATCAGACACATCACCGAAGGATAAGCACCAGAGCTCCCATTGGTGCTGAAGATGTGATGTATCACAGCTGTTCTTGGTGTATGCTGTTTATATATCACAATAAGAATGATCAAAATGGCAGAAAAGAACGATCGAGAAGTAGAAGAAAAAGAAAAGGTTAGGTAAAACATGGAAAGAATTGGAAAAGATGGCAAGAGAAAGAACTGGAAAAGTTTGTTGAAGACCTGTGCTCCGTTGGGAGTTGAAAGGTGAAGAAGAAGATGGCAAGAGAGAGGAAGAGCAGGAAGAAGTTTGTTGAAGACCTGTGCCCGTTGGGGAGTAGAAAGGTGAAGAAGAAGAATTGTTTTAGTAGTTTGCATTTTTAGTTACATGAAGATAAAAAGCATATCTGACCTTGACCTTCTGTTACTGCAGTAGTTTGAATGACCAGATCTGGAGTAAGTTGTATCATAATTGGTGATGGTTGTTTCAGGGTGCTGATGAGGTGAGTTTACCCACAACTCTGAACTGAATATTTCACCCTGTAGAGAGAATATGAGTTTACCCCACAGCTCTGAACTGAATATTTCACCCTGTAGAGAGAATATGAGTTTACCTCACAGCTCTGAACTGAATATTTCACCCTGTAGAGAGAATATGAGTTTACCCCACAACTCTGAACTCAATATCTCACCCTGTAGAGAGAATATCAATGCTATAATCAGTGTTCTTCACCTTTCAACTCCCAATGGAGCACAGGTCTTCAACAAACTTCTTCCAGCTCTTCCTCTCTCTTGCAATTCCTTCCAATTCTTTCCAAGCCTTGCCTTTTCTTTTTATATCAGTCTCCAGCCTGCTGAGTTGCAGGTCGGCTAGGGACAGCCCAAGGCTGATGAAGAGCGAACCCAGTAAACGCTGACTAAAACCAGACACATCGCCGAAGGCTAAGCACCAGAGCTCCAAATGGCACTAAAGATGTGACAAAGCACACCCATGCTAAGGCTACATGAATCAGATTTCCACATGATTAAGACAACAAATTTCGGAATTTATGGGGAAATCTGGTACATCAGTCTAAGCTGTGATCGCGTGTGAGAGAGAGATATCAGTTTCCAGCTCTCTTCTCTAGGTATTTCTAAGCCTTTCCCTACTCCTCTTTCCCTGTGGGTTCCAAAACAGTGCCTGTTTTGCAGTGCTTCCGGTCTGCCTTCTCAATGTGTGTCTTATTCATCACCAGCGTCTCTTCCATGGCTTTTTTTCCCCACTGGTATCTGCTCAGTTCTTTCTCTGAGTTCATCGTTCGTATTCTTATCATATAGTCTGTCCATTAATTTGTGAGCACGTTTGAAATTGATTTTCTCAAAACTACCTGTTCGATATCAGTGATTTTTGCATGCAGCCTTAGAATATCCATGACGCTAAAATAAAGCTAACCAGTAGTCCATAGATGCTACGGATTTTGCACATCGGCGAATTCCTTTGATCTTTTATGACAATTGCAAATACGGGGCTCAAATTTTAGATTTTACAGTAATCCCTAGAATTTGTCCATGTCAATTCTATTCATAGGTGTATCTCCATATTAACTTGATAGGTCAAGTAATTAAGTGTGTTGCCCTTTATGTGCAATCGTGAACTTGGATACAATATGCAACAGTTAGTCCTCCCTTCGGTCACCATTAGACCCCAGGGTGTCTTAACTTCACCACAAATTGTATGATGGTAGACGCATTTGGATATGGAAATGTATACGTTGCTATTTCTCAGTCTGTAATCAAAATATGATTTGTATCATCCGAATCTCACGATTCCATGAGGTTGATAATTGTTACTGGCTGGACAAATTGTAATCCATCTCGGTGCCAGTACTCGCCTTCCTCTCGGAGCACATGTTCAACACACTTCTTCCAGAACTGCATGTCTATCATTGAGAGGGACCCACGTGTCAGAACTTCAACATCACACATTTTAAACGTCCTGTTCTGTTCGGCAACTTGCCCTTTACTTTAGCCCAGACAAGCTCTATCGGATTGAGGTGAGCATGATATGGAGGTAGTCGCAAAGACGTGTGGCCGTATTCCGCAATGATTTTGTCAATATGAAACACCTTTGTCTTATTTGTCATCCTCACCAGGTGCAACAACTCGGGTTTCAAATATGTATCATCGAAGCTGACATTTTCCTTAGCAAGCCAAGTCCTAATTTGATCTTTTGTATTTGATGCAGTTGGTACTTTGTCTTCCGCTGATACTGCGTTGTGATAGGATGCATTATCCATTACCAAGCATGATGGTCTGTTTAGAATTGGAAGTAGATCTTTCTCCATCCAGTGCCTGAAAATATGTCCATTCATTTCTGTGTGGTAGTCCCTACCGTCGGTACTTTTGATTGGAAAATAAGTCCAGCGTCATGGACAAGACCTTCTTCACTGCTTCCTGCATGTGTTAGTATAATACGCTGGCCTTTGCTGCTTGGTATTTTTTTCTTTTCTGTTCACCGTCTACTGATTGCCATTCTTTAGCATTGGTGTGGTGAGCATTGACCCAGGATTCGTCCAAACATACAATATCATAGCCTTGCCTCCGCGCTCACGGATCTGCCTCAGGTATTTACTTCGGGCAGCAATTAAATGTGGCTTTTCACAAATAATATTCCTGCCGCCTATAGTTTTTCTGAAGGTGAAGCCGGCTCTTACAATTTTCCATAGAGTACTTTTAGAAATGTCTATGCTGCAATCTGATTGCAGTTTTAATTTCAGTTTCCTGAGAGTAACAAGTTGATTTGTCGCAAACATTTTCAAGAGCTCCGCTTATGACATCTATGTCAAAGTCGCAATTGTTCTTTTCCTTCCTTGCTTGACATTAGTGCACTTTGTGTCCTGTTTAATCCATCGGGAAAAGTATTCTCTATTCAGACCAAGCGCCAGTTGCGTTCATTTCTCAGGGTTATGAATATCGCAATATAGATGACCTCTCTTAGATTCCCTACGGAAGTGTTGGTATAGTAAAACTGTAACCTTCTGCATTGTTATAAATGTGCACTTCAGACTCATTATGAATGTGATATCAATGTCAGTTTTGATAAGCCAACAAATATGATACAATAGCTTCATACAAATAGCGAGATACACCTATAACTATACAACGGTATCCCAATTATAACGTCATATGCTTTCCGCTTTCAAAGTCGACTGGTTAGGTGCACGGAATTCCGTGAAATTGTTGTTTACTCACGATATTTCAATGTTACCATAATGTATTTTTAGAACAACGCGTCTGTGTACGTAGATCTGTTACTATTGTGTACAATCCGGTGAAGTTGATTTTAATATAACCTGAAGAAGAAATATTTCAAACTACATCAAATTTTCTTTTGAAAAAAAATATTTCTCTAGCGCCATGGATATTCTAAGGCTGCTTGCAAAAATCACTGAGATCCAACAGGTAGTTTTCGAGAAAATCAATTTCAAACGTGCTCACGAATTAATGGACAGACTAATACCATCTCAGTCCCTCTATTCTATGGAAACATTCATTAACAAAGACCTGTAATAGTCAGTTTTACAGATAAGAAACAAGTGTGATGTTGTTCCACATCAAGCGATGGTTTGAGGTTCCTTTCTGCATCCCAAGGCTTTTTTTATGCACCCCAAGGTTCATTGCAACAAAACACCAGGCCCAGAACAATATCCCCGCCGACCTACTAAAAGCAACTAAAGAGGCCGGAATAAACTGGCTACACATGCTATTCAACCAAGTCTGGATCACACAAGAAACACCAGAAGATTAGAGGAATTTGATCACATAAGAAACAACAGAAGATTAGAGGAATTTGATCACATAAGAAACAACAGAAGATTGAAGGAATTGGATCACATAAGAAACAACAGAAGATCGGAGGAATAGGATCACACAAGAAACAACAGAAGATTGGAGGAATTGGATCTCATAAGAAACAACAGAAGATTGAAGGAATTGGATCTCATAAGAAACAACAGAAGATTGGAGAAATTGGATCACATAAGAAACAACAGAAGATTGAAGGAATTGGATCACATAAGAAACAACAGAAGATTGAAGGAATTGGATCACATAAGAAACACCAGAAGATTGGAGGAATTGGATCACATAAGAAACAACAGAAGATTGAAGGAATTGGATCTCGTAAGAAACAACAGAAGATTGGAGGAATTGGATCACACAAGAAACAACAGAAGATTGAAGGAATTGGATCACATAAGAAACAAAACAAGATTGGGGGAATGCAACAATAGTTCACATCTGGAAGAGGAAAGGTTGCCAAAGGGACTGTACGAAATATAGAGGAACAGGGCTACTGAGTCACACTGGAAAAATATTCTGTAAAGTATTTGAAAAAAGGCTGCCTCATCGAGACACAGCTTAACGACTCACAAATATAAATATAAGCTGTACTGATTCACCCTCAGGCGCTACAGCAACACATTAACAGACTCTAGTTAATATATAATGAATAAAATATGAGAATAAACATAGACAAAACCAAAGTAATGACATTAGCTAGAGAGTAAAACGCTACCAATATCTCCATTGACAAACAACTATTAAAACATGTAAAAGACTTTAAATACATAGGGAGCATTTTTTCAGCAAACGGAAGAATAACTAACAAAATTCAACACAGATGCAATAAAACAAATCAAATCACAAGACAAATGGCATCAATTTTGAAATGCAAATATGTCACTATGAACACTAAAAGAGAATTGTACAACCCAATATTTCTCCCCATCTGGATGCTGACCTCAAACAACAGAAGAAAACTAGTCATGACAGAGATGAAGTGTCTATGCAGAATGGTGGGAGTATCAAGAAGAGACTGGTTTAGAAATGAAGACATCAGGAAAAAAGTGGGTACAACATCAGTACTGAACTTCATCAAAAACAACCAATTAGGCATAAAAGCGTTATCAGACTGTAACATGAAGAGGATATAGAATAACAACTGCAGTCAGTTCTATTATTTGCTAGAAGCAGGAAGAATTCAGTGACAGTCCACTGAGACATGTCAACTCTCCAACCTCTACAACATAAAATGATGGCAAAGTTACGATTGCAGTTATCAATTATATGAGGACTATCATCACAGTACTCCAGACACGTCCACAGGTTCTCCGATCTCTGCCTCAACAAATCCAGCAGCGCCTAGCGGCCCAACACGCCAGTTCGATGTTGATCTTTAATATTTGGTATGTCGATCTTTTCGAGCTATACCAATATCAACACCCATCTCTCTCAATCTGGTCAGAGAGTGGGATTCACAATCCTGAAACTCCCTGTTCAGAAAGACTCAATGCGTTAAGAATGTCATTTCAATCCATTGCAGGTCCCTCTGATATTGTAGCCATACCAGCCAATCTGTCAGCTCGCTCATTACCTCCTGCTGCCAGGACAAAATGAAGGTGATTTCTCTGATCCCTGTCTGTACCAGTACCTCCACCCAGTTTTGTCTCACCATGCCTGTTTCTACTTTACGAATCCTGCTCATGGAGTCACTGAGTATGAAAACACGAGAGTAGTTATGAGACGCCAACCATTTCCCGCTCTATAACCACCTGTACCTCCAATGTCAAACTACTTGTGGTTGTCGCTAGGCCCCACCTGGCAATCTTATTATTTTCCTCCTGAGCATGCTGAAAAGCCCACACACAGCGTTGAATACTGACATATGGATGTGAGTCATGTACAATAAACAAACAGATTGAAAAATCCCTGAGAGCCACAGAGATGTAGTTTTATAGAAGAATCATGAGAATTCCATGGACTGCTAAAATTACTAATGTGGAGGTGTTGAATGAGATCAAGACAGAGAAAGCTTATCATCAATATAAGGAAGAGGCAATCATTTTTCAGGCATGAGAGAAGAAAGGAAGGTTTAGAACACATTGTAACAACTGGTAAAATCGAAGGAAGACGAGACAGAGGAAGACAGAGAAAATGTTGGATAGCCTGACTTCATGGCACGGAAGAGCATGGCACAGAAGAGCATGGCACGGAAGAGCATCAACATCTGAGATGATAGCAAACATCAGAGACAGAGATTTGTGGAGATCCACAATCACCTACACCAGCCTGCACGGCACCTGATGATGATGACATCGTTGTTGGTGAGATTGCAGTTCTATTATTCACTAGACGCAGGAAGAATTCCATGGTCTGTCTATTGTCCACAATACAGCCACTATTCATGACTAGACAATAAAGTAAAAGTCTTGGCCACTTTGTACCATATAGGACTTGAGTACTACCTCATAAGTCAACTTAAAAATGTATCATTAGAATAAAGGAATAGTTGTAGAACAAAAAAAACTAATTAAAGACCTGGCTATAATAATAATTCCATATAATGATAAATGTAATACAGAAATAAAGAGTAGAATCAACCAATCTATGACAGCTTTCTGGACAAATGAAAAACATGTTGTGTAATAAAAGCCTATCATGGAAAGTGAGAAGCAGGGTATTACAGTGCTATGTAGAACCAGTTGTCTTTTATATGGATGTGAATCATGGGCAATAATAACACAACTAGTAAACTATTAGACTTTACAGAGACGTGGTTCTATAGAAGAATGATGAGAATATCATGGACATAAAAGATGACAAATGATAATGTTATCAAGAAGGAAGGCGGGAACAGATCACTTAAGAAACGCATCCGAAAGAAACAATCAACATTCTTTGGATTTGTTATGAGAAGAGAAAAATGTGAGTACATTGTGACAATAGGCAAGATACAGGGTAAGAGAGATAAAGTTTGACAGAGAGAAAAATATTCTAGACAGCTTAACATCAATGCACTGAGCGAAAACAATATCAGAACTCATAGCTAGAACAAGAGACAGGGAGTTGTGGAAGAACATGATAATCTGTGCCTGCTGGCATGGCACTTGATGATGATACTTCATAGCACCAAACAAAACAGCCACATAACCAGTCATATTTGAATGTTACCTTTGATATTTGCATATGTAAATGAGATGAGTATACTTACAGTTGCATATGTAAATGAGATAAGTATAACTTACATTTGCATATGCAAATGAGATGAAGTATACTTACATTTGGTCCCAGAACTGCAGACAAACCCTCCACAATGTTTAGATAAACTGAGTCTGGTGACTTGTGTTTAATCTAGACAGAGAGAAGATAGGAAAATGTTTAGATAAACTGAGACTGGTGTCTAATGCTTAGTGAAATGAAAATCGTGGCATATCCTTTACAGGACGCTGCCATCAACCACAGTAAACGAGTCATCGATTTTCTAGACGCCACTTATACGTTCATTAGTTTGCCATTGCTTTCTGAAGCGTGGGTCTATTTTTACAGTTCGTAAAATCCACTGACACAAATTGTCTTCCAAACTGCCAGCAGCAGAGTTTGAACCAGATACACTTGGGTTGTGATAAAGTTCACTACCACTTAAGCTACAGATGCTCACAATGCTTAGTACACTATATATGTTTATTTATATCCTGTTTCACTGTCTGATACGGTCTCTTTTGCCTACTATTCTGTGTACTTGGTTCCTAGTCTCCCAACATTCTATGTAGTTATCTCTGTATGTCCCTGGTTCTTATTTTCTCTGTCTGATACGGTCTCTTTTGCCTACTATTTCTGTGTAGGTGGTTCTTGGTTCCTAGTCTCCCAACATTCTATGTAGTTATCTCTGTGTGTCCCTGGTTCTTATTTTCTCTGTCTGATACGGTCTCTTTTGCCTACTATTCTGTGTACATGGTTCTTGGTTCCTAGTCTCCCAACATTCTATGTAGTTATCTCTGTGTGTCCCTGGTTCTTATGTTCTTCTATTTATCTGTCTCTCACCTATATAAGAGTATATTTTCCCTTATAAACAAAGAAAAACTCACCTGAGATGACCCAGATTGTGTCCGAGACTTGTCTGTAGTGTTGATACCAAACTGATAGAAACAGGCACAAATATCATTAGCAGATTTATCAACATCATCTCACTGCTTATTTGCAAATACATGTAAGCACATAATCACAAAGTACTGTAGTTTTACAAATTACAAAAACAATGACAAAATACAGCAACGTTTCGATCAACAAGGCCTTTATCAAGCAAACGAACAACAGGAGTGACAAATTTTAAAAACATATGGACAACTACATATTTTGTAAGTACATAGACACATGCACAGACACATGTCGGTGCATGCTTGCATGTGTTTGACTGTGTACATGCACCGACACGCATAGAGTTTTACATCTTTAATGTGGATTGTCAGTTAAGTCAAACACATGCAAGCATGCACCGACACGCATAGAGTTTTACATCTTCAGTCAAGTCAAACACATGCATGCATACACAGACACGCATAGAGTTTTACATTTTCAGTCAAGTCAAACACATGCATGCGGGGGTCTCTGTGGCTGAGTGGTTAAGCCCTTTGCCTTGCAAGTCGAAGGTCGTGTGTTCGAACTGACCGCTGCCTTCTGTTCACGAGTGCAGTTTTTTCCAGAGACCCTAGGATTGTTGCCGGAGCTACAGAGTTCGTGCTTTGTGCAATACTTCGCAGGTGGCGTGCCATTTCTGCGGAGAGGACCGAGCCATATGGGGTAAAACCCGGTGCAATGAAGTCAATCCTTCGGCTTTAAAACCCTTTAAACACATGCATGCATGCACACACACGCATATAGTTTTACATCTTTAAGATGGATTGTCAGTCAAGTCAAACACATGCAAGCATGCACAGACACGCATAGAGTTTTACATCTTTAAGATGGAGTGTCAGTCAAATTAAACACATACAAGCATGCACAGACACGCTTAAAGTTTTACATCTTCAGTCAAGTCAAACACATACAAGCATGCACAGACACACATAGAGTTTTACATCTTTAAGATGGATTGTCAGTAAAGTCAAAAATGCACCTCTGATACAGATTAATTTCAAGAAGTTTTTACATAAATGGATTCAAATGGTGGCTTCTTCTAACGCTCAATATCAACCACTTGTTAAACCACTCTTTGTGATTTCTATGTCATCTGAGCACAACAGCGATTGTACGTTGTGCCAGTTATGTGCCCTACCGCAACGGCTCTCAGCCTTAATTGTGTACCACTGGGAAGTGAAGGTGACCAGCGTGAAGTTGACCACATCACCTATCGTATGCCGACATTCAATCAACAATATGGGCCTAGCACCACCCTATATACCACAACGTATGAAAATGGTTCCTTTACTTACTTTTACTACTTACAGCAGACTCTGGGAACTATTTGGGAGATAATGGGCCAATACTGTTGAATATGTGTAACAGACAAGTACTTCACACAGACTAGTACCTCACACAGACAAGTACCTCACACAAACATGTACCCTTACACAGACAAGTGTCTCACACAGACAAGTGTCTCACACAGACAAGTACCTCACACAGACATGTACCCTCACACAGGCAAGTATCTCACACAGACAAGTACCTTACACAGATTAGTACCTCACACAGACAAGTACCCCACACAGACAAGTACATCACAGAGAGAAGTCGCCCGAGTGGTTACCGGGCCCAAATTTGGGGTGCAAAGAATAGAACCACTGTTACCTGCCATGCATGTCGTAAGAGGCGACTAAGGAGGTTTGGCTGAAATCGGATGCATGTGTCCTAAACGTGTAGAAGTCTTATGTGTTTAGGGGCCTACCAAACCAATGTGCATCGTATACACGTTCTTGGCAAAGATCAAACATATCACAAAGAGTGATTAAAATTGGTGGTAAAAACGAACACAAAGAAGAAGAAGACAGAGAGAAGTACCTCAGACAGACATATACATCTCACAGATTAGTACCTCACACAGACAAGTATCCTCACATGAATACTTACAAACCGGGATGCCAGTTCATCTTGCTGTAAGATCTTCGGCCGTATAGGCTCACATATCAGATGAGATTTGATTTCTGCATATGAAGATATGAGGCCATACCCACAAGTCTGCAACAGAACATGACAATTTGTTAGAACAAGGGAGAAACATATAGTAACACTGTGACCTACAAGGCATGGTGTAAGAGGCGACTGAGGTAGGGTCTAGGAAGCTACCTAGTAAATAAAAAGCTAGCAGAAATTGGATGTGCTGGTCTACTTGTAGGTGCATAGCTGGCACAAAATACAACCGCTCCTAGACTCAGATCACATACAAATCACAAAGGGTGGTTTTACAAGTGGTCGATATGGAGCACTTGAAGAGGAAGAAGTTAGGACAAGAAAGAGAAAATTACTCAAGTACATTCAGGATTTTAGTAAAAGTTTACAAATTTCCATCAAAAATTTTTAGTGGAAAATGGTTCCAGTAACTGTTGGTCCCAGTAACTGTTGGTTCCAGTAACTGTTGGTCCCAGTAACTGCTGTATGAATTCAGTCAATGACAGCTGATAGTTCAGTTTTAGTCGTCGGATCATCCCTGCACATTTAACAAATTAGTCCATAAGTGCTCCGATCTCATCCTCAGTATGTTTCTCAGCGTGTGCTACTAACAACATCGGTTCTTTGTTGGTTTACTATTTTCTTTGACTACCAGTATAGTGCTCCTATCTAGCTACACAACATTTGACTTGGAACTCTTGCAGTCTGGTTAGGGTTGTAGATTCACCACTATTACTTGAATCATTTACATGTCACAATATCGGAAGGTCAGCCAATGGATAGAGCTAACATTTTGAACGCCTTTATAGAGTGTGGCTGCAAAGACAATTTTCATCTAAAACAATCCACATCAACTACTAGTTTGCAAGAGTTTGGATTGAAAATTGGAGTTGCTAAACAGGTATATGAGTATGCTCATCAAACAACATGGATTTGTTACAGTTAATTGCTGGATGCTGTTGGAGATATTGCGAAGTAGATTGGAGCACCCACGGACATATCCAGAGTGCAATGAAGATATTCCAAACTGAAAATGAAACTAATCACAATGACATTTAACACTATTAAAAATTGGAACAAGTCATTCTGTGCCTAAACAGGACACAATCGACTCTGCAGCCACATGTATACAAAATTAAAGATTGGCAATTTAGTCATGTGTACAGGCACATCAGACTGCAGAGCACATACTTCAAGACTGCCTCGAATACGATATACTGAGGCAAACTCACTGGCCTAATGAAACAACACTCGACAGAAAACGGACCTCTGTGTGAGCTACAAAAGACAGTGAAGATTTTACAAGAGACAACATTGAATATATAGACAATATTTCAAGCAACGAAAGGAAGGAAGGATCACTATTAAACAAACTAATCACAATAAATATCAAGATTACTCACCAAAGTCTCATCCAAGATTTCAAACACCAACATTCTATTGACAGCAACGTACGGCTCATTGACTGTTCCAATACAATCTTTGAGAATCTCATACAATCTTGAATAACAGATTAGAAGATCGTACATAATTAGTTTATTGCTATATTGAACCAATACTTATATATGGTAATAAATCATGGACAATCAACAAAAAGCCAAAAGATTGACTTCATTGCACCGGGTTTTACATAATATGACTCGGTCCCTCTCCGCAGAAATGACACGTCACCTGCCGAGAGTATTGCACAAAGCACGAAGTGTGTAGCTCCAGCAACAATCCTAGCGGGAAAAAAAAGTGAACAGAATGGCGCAGTCCGGATTCAAACCCACAACCTTCGACTCACAAGGCAAGGGTTTACCACTTAGCCACAGAGTCCCCCGAACAATGAACAAACAATCAATAAGATCGTTGAAAGACACAGAGATGTAATTTTACAGAAGAATGCTGAGAATTTCATGGACAGTGAAGCAAACAAAATGATGAGGTTTTAAAAGAGGACCAGAAAACCTGATGAAAAAGAATTAGACTCAGGCAATGAAAGATTTTCTGGCATATAACGAGAAGAGGTTTGAAACATTTGGTGACAACGGGTAAAATACAGAGGAGAAATCATGGAAGGCAGAAGATGTTGAATGGTCTGACATTGTGGCTCGACAAGAAATCAATGTCAAAAATGATTTACTACACTAGGAAGAGAGAGCATTGTAGAGAGACATTCAGCAGGTATGGCACTTGATTTATATAATTAGGAACAGCAATGGAAGCCAATGAGCCAGTGACAAGCACAAAAACTTCTTTTCTTCAATCCTTTTTTTTGGTCTCACAGCGTCAGGATAAGAAGAGATTTCTAGAATATGCTTTGTGTGTGCTTCATAAACAGTGTTTTTCGCCTCCTTTGTTATCTCTCAGGTCCACAAGAGCACACGACCAGTATGAAGTTAACTTTTAAACTATATTATTAATAATATGACAGTTCTAATGGATATGAGGGCAATGGCAAACACGTAAAAACAAAGTACTGTAGTTTTACAAAAGGCCTTTATCAAGCAAAGGATGCACCAGAAGTGAAGAAATTCAATTCTTATACGGCAGACATAATATATACCATTAGACAACAAATCACTAACCTAATTGTATATGTTGTTTTCTTCTTCGAACACTCCATATCGACCACTTTTTAACCACTCTTTATGATTTATATGTAATCCAAGCCTAAGAGCAATTGAAAGTTGCGTGCCTACAAGTAGGCCAGTGCATCTGATTTCTGCTATGATTTTTATTTACTAGGTAGCTTCCTAGGCCCCTACCTCAGTCTCCTCTTACAACATGCCTTCTAGGTCGCAGTGTTACTATTCTTTGCTGCCCTTGAGGGGCCCCGTCAACACACAGACGCAATGTTATTGTCTAATTGTATATGTTATGTCTGTTGTATAAGAAGTCTGAATTTCTTCACTTTTGGTGTATCCTTTACTTGATAAAAGTCTTTTGGTTGAAACGTCGGTGTATATTGTTTTTGTACTTTGTAAAACTACAGTACTTTGTTTTTTAGGCTTTCACCATTGCTACATAGTTTTACTGCAGTCTTCCCTACATCAAAAATGTATATGATATTTAATTTATTCTTTCATATAAAATATTCCTGTAGTCATGACAACTGCTGCGTGTACATAAGGAACATGACATCGGATGTATAATTTTACATAAAGTATTCATTAAGTACTCTCAAACTCAAAGAAAACTAGCCAATGCTAATAATAAGAAAATTGAAGTATTTTGGATATATAAAGAGACACGAAGGACTGAAAAGACCATCATGGAAGGAGGCACACTGGCAAAGAGAAGAAGACCATGCAGAAGATGGATTCAGGATGTAACATGATTTGAACATGACGGCTGCATAGGCGGGACATCTGGCCTATGAGAGAAATTCCGGAGGACTGTTGGGGTGGCAAAGTTCTGCTCAGGGCAAGCTATTTGATGATGATGATGACTCCGGACATGTCCATAGGTGCTCCAATCTCCTTTGCGATATCTCCAACACCAACTAATCGCACCAGTTCGATGTTGATTGATGAACCTACTCATATAGCTGTTGTGTTGTTCTTTTTGGGCTACTTCATTCTTCAATCGCAGCTTTTGCAGCAGATGAAGTAGATTGATATAAATAAAAAAATCCTCTTCTTGCGGTCACACTCTATGAGGACGTTCAATATGTCAGTTCTATCCATTGGCTGGAACTATCCAGTTCTATTCTCCTGAAATGATGGTAGAGCCTTGTTCGCAACTAAGATTGATGACATTGCTATAACTCAATGTGATTCTAAAATGAACTGAAAATCAAACCGTGATAATATTTTACCTCTGCAGAAAGTCTAGGTAGATCACAACAGATATGGCAGTGTCTGTGTCAGGTGATGGATGAACTGCCACCAGGTAGATGTCATTCTTACTTAGGTAAAAGAAGTCAATGCCCTCATCTCTCTGAAAACAGGTTTCACATTATGTAAAGAAAAACTGAAGGTTGACAAGAAGGTGACAGGTTATCTTATAATATCACACATGTAGGAAATGACTAACGGGGAAGTGGCTCACCTAGGGATGGACTCCCTAGGTCAGTTTTTAAATTATTGTTCTATGACAAGTAGTAATAATAATAATAATTCCTCTCGTAAAGTTATACGCTACATAGGGCCTGCAAGCAATTTCTCCATACCGCTCTATCAGATAAAAATCCTATCACATGTTATGATAAAGATGTCTGATAGATATCATATATCTCTGACAGTAGATATGATGTCCCTTCAACAAATACAGTCCGTACGCAGTGCCAAGAACAAGTTACTTACAAAATATGGACTGAGACAGGTCTGTCCAATTGTCTTCATATGTTTAGCAAACACTTGCTGGGCTTTTCTGTATGTTATGTTCTGTCGTGCTGATATGTAAGGAACCTGTGATGTTATTCCTGACAAAAACATACACATATCTTTTAAATGAATTTTATCTGAGCATTGGCTATTCAATCTACTATTATTTAATTTACAATCAATAAAAATAATGACTAGCCTTTGCTATCCTGCACACAATATGGAAATCAACTGCTATCTCTACAAAAACAAAGCTCAAGATATTCAGCTTAAATGTGAAATCTGTGTTATCTGTATGGCTCGGAAACGTGGCGAGTCACCATGTTTAACACAAATAAGATTCAGACCTTTGTCAGCGGATGTCTTCAGCGGATTCTCAGAAAGAGATGGTATGATAGAGTTGCAAATGCAGACTTGTGGATAAGAACCGGACAGGAATCCATGATGACCCAGATCAAGAGGGTAAAATGTCGATGGGTCAGTCATACTCTACGTAAGACACAGTCGGGTATTACTAGAGAAACAATTGAGTGGAACCCGCAAGGAAAACAAAAAAGAGGACGTCCTAAACAGATCTGGAGACAAAGTCTTCTTGAGGAACTGAAGAGTGCTCGACTATCCTGGGAGACCATAAAGAAAACAGCCAGAGAGCGAGGAGAGTGGCAAACAACTGTTGAGGTTCTATGCTCCACAAGGAGCTGAGAGGAATAAGTAGTAGTAGTAGTAGTAGTAGTAGTAAGTAATAATAACGATGTTAAGAGCATGAGTATGGCCCATGCTGAAAGAACAATTAGCCAGGTGACCGCAGTCCTACAGTTGAGACTCTATAAAAAGGAGAAGAATGGATCCCAATAGATGGTAGCATGACCAACTACAGCAACATTACCATTACTCTTGGAAGGGAATATAGAGATTGGGACAACCTGAAGGCTGAACTCACAATTAAGCAGCTGATAGAAGATAATGCAAGTGATGATGATGATGTATATACCGATTGGTCTGTGCATTGTGATGAGGAAGTCAAGCTGGGGTTTCTTGGCTCGCACGCATGGTAGGGTTGTTGCAGAGCGAAATGGAGCTTACAGAACAACTACTTCCAGTACAAGGATGGAAGTTGAAGATGTTACTTCTGCCCTTCATTGGTTCTCTGGGACTCTGTTTACTTGGGCCATTGTTGTTTCTGACTCTCAGTCGATGCTTTGGAAATTCCAAAATTGCTGGTTTGAGTGGATGCTGTATGAGTGGATGTCGTCTATAGAGGTTTCCGACCTCCAGAGCCTCAAGTGGATCTACCGTTCAAACTTGCAAGTTTGTCAGCCTTTTTATTTCCTGGGATGCCACAGTGTGCTGGTATCCACTGCAGAACTAATTCTGATTTCTTGGACAGCAAACTGATTTTATGCCTTATGTCCTGGATGAGCTAATAATGTAACAATAATGACAGTTATAATAATCATAACAATTGTAGTCAATTTACCAGGAAACAATACAAGTAAGTAAAGGATACATCTCTTATGTACAAGCACACCACATTGACTGTCTAAGATCATGACTTCTGAAACACATCCAAGTCTGTCAGGACTAATAGAGCTAACTGTCTTGGGTCGAGACCATGGAACTTTTTTTTCTGCTGATGTATCTTGAATGGACAATGTTTCTGCCATGTTAACTCTTCACTCTGTCTACAAAAATGATGGTGGTTGTCTAAGTCTTACTCTAGATTGAACCTGCAGACAACAAAAATAACCTAGTTACAAAATTGTTAACTTTCTATTAAAATATAACTAAACAAATTGACATTAGTCAGCTCTGACGCAGCTTCCCTATGACCAGTCAGATCTGATACCATGCTATGTGGGCGTCTGTGGTTTGGCGGTAGTGAGCTCGATCACAGCCCATGAGTACCTGGTTTAAACTCCATGGCAGGCAGATTTGTTCAAATGGATTTTATGAACGGTAATAATAGACCTCAACATTCATAAAGCAATGACAAACTATTGAACGTATAAGTGGTGCCTTGAAAAATCAATGACTCATTTACAACGTGGTTGATGGTGTCGTCCTGTAAAGGACATGCCATGATTTTCATCATGCCTCCAGATAATATAACTCCAGATGTGGTACTTTAAAGTGGGGCTTTTCTGTTTTAAAATCTTACAGTTTAAATTTGTACACATTTGTATCCTGTTGGATAATATACGTACACGTTGGCCAAAATTTGGATGAGCCTTCCTACATTGTGTATGTGCCTAATAAGGCGCAACGTACTCATGTTCTCAGCACAAACAACACAGATCCCAGAGTGGTTAATTAGATTGAAAAGAACAAGACAAACAAACATCTAAACTCTAAACAAATGTATGTAACCTAATATGTATCTTCACACACAAAACGAGCTTTACAAATACAACCTTCAACCCAACTTTCTGCTACCAAGTGCCTAAATTAGACTCTTGCAGCAAATGGAAAAAGAAAAATTAAAACAGAGAACAGTTTAGCCATCGGATCATCATCACTGTGCATCGAATCAATTAGTCCATACATGCTCTGATCTCCTCCTCAGTATGTTTCTCAGCGTTTGCCAACTAACGACACCAGTTCTATGTTGATTTACTATTCTTCTTTGACTTCTAATATAGTGCTCTTGTTTAGCTACACCATGTTTGACTGTATTCTTGCAATATGCTTTTTTTTTTTTTTTTTTTTTCGATCCAGAAGCACTTGAGCTTTTCAGTTCTTCGGCTCGGTGCCATGGACATCGTAACCTTCGGTTCGGTGCCACGAACACCGTAAATCTGGGGAATCTGTGGCTTTTTCTGCTATCCCGCTGAATTGAACCCGCACACACAGAGGGATAGTCATTATATATTACAAAATCACCAAATATATATATGGCTCTCTAGACTAGTTGACAAGTTTGCGTTATTTTTTGTTTTCATGCGGGTGAGGCATGTTCAATATGCGTTCCAGAGATTTTTTTTTCTTAAATCTTCTCTAGACGCTCCTATCGTTTGATGTGTCTGAAATATTTAATTGTCCTTGGTTTTATATTATTTAATAGCCAACTATCTTTAATATCAAGCTGTTGCAGAACAGAAGCATTTGTTCTTTTCCTGAAAGGGTAATAACTTCCCGGAATAGACAAATAATAGTAAATACTCCTTCTTCTTCAGCGATCTCTGGTCATGCACTTAATTTACTGTGGACTACAAACTGAGCAGTCAGCTTCAGGTCTGTCAGGTTTCCCAAAGCCTAGTTTTCATGTCGACTGGGTGTGGCCACATGTTGATTCTCAGTTCACCCAGGAGAGGACAGTCTTTGCAGGATATGCTCTGGTGTCTGTTCCACCTGCTGACACTGGCAGAGAGCTGTTTGACTTATTCCTAGTCTATAAAAGTGTTTGTTGAGTCTGCAGTGTCCGATGCGTAGTCGAAATATAATGACCTGGTCTGTTATGCTTAGGTCTTTGATGGAGTCTTTTCCATAATCATATCCAGTGTTTGTCTTCCAGTCTACTGCAGATTTTCTCTGTATGAGGGTTTTGACCTCTTGAGAAGACAGGGGTTGGTAAATTTGCTCTTTGGCACTGCCCTCCTTAGCTAAGATGTCAGCACTTGTCCGAGTAGTTACCGGGGCCAAATTTGGGGTGTAAAGAATAGAACCACTGTTACCTGCCACGCATGTCGTAAGAGGTGACTAAGGAGGTTTGGCTGAAATCGGATGCATGTGTCCTAAACATATAGAAGTCTATGCATTTAGGGGCCTACCAAACCAATATGCAACGTATACACATTCTTGGCAAAGATCAAACATATCACAAAGAGTGATTAAAATTGATAGTAAAGAATGAAAGCAAAGAAGAAGAAGACATCGGCACTCTCATTGCCTGCAATGCCACAGTGAGATGGAATCCACTGCAAGTGAATTTCTGCCTTTTCTGAAAGCTGAGCAAGTTCTATTTTTAGGTTTTGTACTGTGCTGTCAGCAGATTTAGCCTCCAGGGCTTGTATAGCTAACATTGAGTCTGTAAGAAATACCATCTTGCCTGCAGATGCTTGCGGCTTATTCATGTGCTATGTTGCCATCAGAAGGGCTAAGAGTTCTGCTTGGTAGTTGGAACATATTCTTCCAGTAGGGGCCACTAGAGACACAGTAAATACTCAAAAAACCACGATTTTTGCCGGGTCCCACCAAGAAAAATGACCACGAGCCGCCACTGGTTTATTAACTGTTCACAAACTAGCATCATGACCCTTCATAAAAATCGCTAGTTTTTTATGGTCACATGGTATCCTAGAATGGATGGTAAACTCTGTTTCACTTCTACTTCTAGCATAAGCCACGATGCTATGTATTCGTTATCATTTATATATCACTTTTACATAGTTTGCGGTTAATATAAAGCTCTAATCGGAACGAAAAGTAATAAAAACGCAGCAAAATAGTAAATGTCTTTTAAGCGACGCTTGGTCCATGTGATAAGATATGTTGACACTTGAGTGTCGCTTGGTACGGAATCAGTTAAGGAATTTAGAACATCAGCCTGATCCATTGCTCATCTGCTTTTTACATCCGTCATACCTGCAAGCATATTGGCGCGTTCATTTCTCCTTACATCTGCATGCCCGGGCACAAAATAAAACAAAAATAAATAACAGAGGTCTGCAGAAAATAGTGGGAGTGACAGGGAAGGATAGCAAAAAAACATGATTATTAGTGCCTTGATAGGAACAACACCAGTGCTAAAGCATATAAAGAAACAACAAACCAAATGTTTTTGACCATGTAAACACTAACCCAACCACAAAAAAGCAATACTATTCATATCAATGTTTTCAGGTTCATAGGTAGTCCACGAAAACTACAGGCTGCAGTAATAACAGATGTGGTAGAAATATACACCATTATAGTGTTTCCCATCACCTCTATGTTTTCTAGTATATTATAGTGTTTCCTATAGCCTCTATGTTTTCTAGTATATTATAGTGTTTCCTATCGCCTCTGTTTTCTAGTATATTATAGTGTTTCCTATAGCCTCTATGTTTTCTAGTATATTATGGTGTTTCCTACGGAAATTATGTTTTTTTTCTTCTCTGGCTTGTTAACCCCGGTTGGAGCATAAGCCCTTCACCAATTTATGTCACAGATAGAAGATGCGCAACAAATATATTTGCCTATAGTATCAGCTCTATGACTGCCAAACACCTACACAACATATGATAGCGAACACAGATGCACTGCCACCTTTCACCCAAATTTGTACTGGAATGTTAACAGCCTGGAGCTGATTCGCAATTGTCAGGTTACCAAGATCAAAATCTGCAAGTAAATATAAAAAACAGTCTTTTAATTTATTGTAACATTTAATATCTTGTGTCCCTACTACACATGGAAAAATAATAAACAGTCTCATATATTTGCCACCTCCGACAGGACTAGGAATTCGATCTCAGCTACACTGAAATCAAGATCACTGGAATATAGCAGATCACTTCACCTGTGAAACAAACCAAGTACTTCTGGAGCAATAGGTGAGCAATGTACATCTATGCCACAAAGGCTCCAACACTTTACATATCTCTATGCTTTAGGATATAAGTGAATCTACTATTAACTAAATGTATTTGTGTACAGGCCAAGAAAGTAGAGAAGCTAGTAAGTCCACCAAGGACCACTGACCTAATTGCTGGAAACGTGAAAAGCAAGTTCACCAAGGACCACATTGCTGGAAGCACAAAATGTGAAGCAAGTTCCCCATGACCAAGGTATCAAAGACCACTGCCCTAATAGCTGAAAACGTAAAATGTTATAAAGAATTGTATGAATGATTAGTTGCTGTTGAGAGCAACTAGTATTGTTAGCAAACCTGGTATGCTCTCATTTTACTATATACTGACCATTGGACATATTCGACCTTTATTTATGAATGATTATTTATAAATTATTATTACCATTAAAAACTAAACAGCTTGTAAAAAATTGCCTATAATTGTTCTCCAACAATTGCTGCCCATTGACATGGTAGTAACCTCTCAAAACGTGATTAGTTAATTATCATTGCCCTCTCGAAGGCACTTGCGACACTAGTCACAGTGTGTTTATTTTTCGTCTTTCCCCTTCTTCAAATTGCTGGAAATGAACATCGAACAATTTTACTACACTAGACATACAATTCAAAACTGACAAAACATCCCATCGGCTTAATAATTCAGCAGATGAGAGTTCAGTAATGAGACAAGATCTACACATTATTTGTGTAATTACCTACAAATCTAATCCCTTACGATTAGGGGCTAATGTCTACTAGTATATTATCAGTATATCCCGAATAATATGATGACTTTGAACAACATGTTGTTAATAAAAGTAGTACATGCAAGAGAAAGTGTCTGCAGATTTCGTAAACTGAACAGTTTCTGTATGATGTTGACATGAACATCCGGGTCACACACACACAACACAGGCTCTACTTCTGCTAGCTCTGTGGCTTTCAGTATCTAATTTCAACCAGTTTTTACGTAGTCGAAAGATTTAAGTCAGCAGCAGGAGACACCTTGTTCTTACATTTCCTGTTGATTAATTCAGAATTAGGTACAATAGAAGTGGTTATAGAGACGAGGGATACCAGGTTAGTTGTTGTAATTGAATGAGGTTGTGCAAGTAAACTGGTCGCGATTTTGATTTAAATTAAATAAATGTTATCCTACTCGAGTTCTCATTTGCTTCAGGACAATTACAATACACACGCAGTATTATTGTCTTGTTTACTATTTTTGTCTTGTCCGCGCTGGCTATCTATCACGGATGTTGTTGAATGGCTGACACTCAAAACGATCAAGCTAGGACACTCAACAGTCACTAGCATTACTGTTAATTTTGTTTTATTGCGAGGCAGCCCTTCAGTTTGGCATTGTTGCACTTGATTCATTTTGAACTTTGTGAGTGTGAATAGTGAATCTGTATGCTGTATAATAATGATATACTCATATGTTATCATATCCGTAGTAACCAAGCTTGGTTGCAGGTGTATCTCCAATCTTGCTTTCGTGGTACCGTCCATTCTTTAGTCTGTCCATCAACTATATTATCCCGACTTTAGTTCTGTCGTCAATTTGCTATCTCTGCTTCCTCTGCTTCCCATGATACATTTTTCAAATCTTTTAGCTGCTTGATGTTGCCAAATATATGTTAATTAAATAACCCATTTAGATTTATTATTGTATGACTAAGATGATTGTGTGAATTTGTGTCCTATGCTTTAGCTTGATTTGGTTCAGTTATTGTTGCACAGCTAAAAGACCCAATTTATTTATTGGAACATATGCAAAGTCTGTAGTCACAAGCAACCCACTCAGTGACTCACACATTCTGTGTGAAAAAGGGTCATGTTACATGAACTGATAGCTATTTTATGTATGTAGTAACACTCACACTGTGTATATGTTTTTATTATTAGTGTTGAAGTACATTTCTATCTTTATCCTATTTGTGTCCCGTTGACACAAAGCTTCTACAAAAGATTTCCATTGTTGTCTTTCTACCAATTGTTTACCATGTCTGACCACAATTTTCTTTTCACAGTTCTTCACCATTTTTCATTTGAAAATCCAGACCCTTTGTTCCCATCCACTGTCTATTGGAGAGTTGTCCTATTCAGTGTCCCTACTGGCATACATCATCAATACGAGTTACCCCAGCTTCAGAGATACTTGTAATTTAGATCCCAAATAAAGGATCAGGGTCTCCTGTATTCCAACCATGTATCATGTGCACACCAACAATATTTGGCTCAAGCTGGTCTGAGTCTTTAACCCTTTGTTTACCTGAGGTTATAGGTTGAGCCGCACAGCATATCCCAAGCGTTTTTCTGCATTTCTACCAACTTATTTGAAAATTTAATAACTCTGTTTTTTTTTGGAATATTTGTTTGAAATGTTGTATTTTGAAATAAAATATGTATGTGTATGTTTTGATAGTGTTTGTACTGCTCTATGTACTAGTAGTACTTGCTACTGGCTCAGTACTAGTACTTGCGACAGGGTCGGTTCTAGAACGCTTGCTCGGACGTAAATCACATTCATGAGTATCACTATTTTCGTCATCAGTGTCTCTCACCTGTACACCAGAATCTGAGTAAACAGATTCACTTGATGAGAATATATCATCATCTCCGCCTATCTTCATCATTAAATATGTCGTCAGCACCATATAACAACAACGCCAAAGCTTTTTCTGTCAGTGTAATCATCCTGATAGATTTCCTACACGCCATTTTGTTGAACAATTTTTGACAAAGAGATCACTCTTTCAAAGATATAAATAACCTTCATACGGCGCAAAAAATTGACCAATGACAATGTTTTATATAAGGCAAGATGTCCTCAATGCTATAAATAGTCTATTGTAGCAGTAGTTTCCCGTTTACTACACATATTTTGACGATGAGTTTACTACGTGAAGGTCTCGTAATTGGGATACGCCAAACGCATTCCTACTACGTCACCCTCACGTAATTAGTAAACAAGGGGTTAAAGGTACCAAATATGGAAGCTGTGTATGCACTTCTTATGCCAGTATGTTATGCGATCAACATCATGGCATCTCATGCAGGCACCGTACCCATAATAAGTTAATTAGTATATCTTCTCTCTCTATCATAAAGACAGCACTGTCTGGCATATCCAAACTTAACTCCTAATTCTCAGACTTGTTCCAGTGTTTGAGACTCGCTCTAGATCACATAAATGAGATTGTACTGCATTTATGACATCGGCTCTGTCCGTACTTCTGCTCACTTGAAACGGCATTGTTTGCAAGAAAGTCAGCACTCTCGTTGCACCGCACTCCAGCATGTCCAGGTGTGTACAGCCAAGTCATTTTCTTGAGATGTAATCTCCAAATGCTGTCCACCCATTCCACGCACAGACTTCCAGATTCAATCATTTGAAGCATATTCATCGAGTCTGATATGATAATCTGATGCCAGTAGGTGAGCCATGTTTCACTACCATACAGAAGTGACGATACAATCCTTGTATACAATATTTTTTACTGGTTAACTTTATGTTTTCCCACTCTTTGTCAGTCTCCATTCCTTTCTTCATTGTAAATTGATATTGCTGGTTTTTCATTTGTACACTACATCATAATCTGTTTTCTCTTTTTACTTTAAAAAAAACAACATTATACCAAGCACTACATACATATCATCAAGTACCTTTCCCTTCCGGAAGTTGGCTCCCATGATAGCAGTCTTAAAAAACCCTCTATTCTGTGCAAGTTGACCGGCATCAGCAGCGGTCATTCTCAGAACGTCAATGACATCTTGCACCCATTGTCTTCTATGTCTTCCTCTCATTCTTCCTCCAGGCATCATTTCCTCCAAAATTATCTTCTATAGGCACTCATGTCGTTTGATGTGTCCGAATATTTAATATATTTGATATCCTTGATTTTATGTTCTTTAATAGCCAACTCTCTTTAATATCAAGCTGTTGCAGGACAGAAGAATTTGATTTTTCTCTGTCCATGATATTCTAAGTACTCTTCTGTAGCATTTGAATTCAAAGGCATTAATGATCCTCTACCTCTTTGTTAATGTTCCGTGTCTCACAACCATATGTTGCCAAGGGAAAAACGCAGGCTCTTAAATACTTGATTTTTTTTCTTATGTCAGTTCCCTTCTATAGGCTAGTTAATTCTTTTAGTTTTTGCAAAGCAATGCTCAGCCTTCTTTTAATTTCTTTTATAGCATTCCTATCACTTGTCAGCAATGCCTCAAGGTATTCAAAGTTGTAGACTTTCTATTTTGTAGCCATTGACACATACATTAGACATCAATTCTGTTTTATCAGTTGTAAAGATATATCTATGTCATATAATCAACATACCGCCCCCGTAATGAGGACCAGATCAAGCCTAACCAACTAATCTATGCCCTCCCTTTTGTGGACAAGTCCAAAGTTTCTTCATCCTTGTGCGCCCTGAGAACTACATATTTACCTACATTACCTATTTAATTTAGGGGGGAACATAGCTTCTTAAAACACCCATTACAGCGGCATTTCTCTACACACCCTAGCATACAAATTTAACAAATGTCAATAACTATTTGTACACTGTCAGGGACGCTCTAGCATACCAATCAATAGAGTAATAACTATTTGTACACTAAGTGTCAGGGAAGATCTAGCATACCAATCAATAGAGTAATAACTATTTGTACACTAAGTATCAGGGATGCTCTAGCATACCAATCAATAGAGTAATAACTATTTGTACACTAAGTGTCAGGGATGCTCTAGCATACCAATCAATAGAGTAATAACTATTTGTACACTAAGTATCAGGGACGCTCTAGCATACCAATCAATAGAGTAATAACTATTTGTACACTAAGTGTCAGGGACGCCCTACTTGACTAATTCCTCTCCGCTCCTCATGAAGCATAGGGCCTCAACAGTTGTTCGCCCCTCTTCTCGGTCTCCGACTGTTCTCTTTATGGTCTCCCATGACAGTTGAGCACTCTTCAGTTCCTCAAGAGGTCTTTTTAGGCCTTCCTCTTTTCATTTTCTTTGCGTGTTTCACTCAAGTGCTTGTCTAGTGACACTTGACTGTCTTCCGTAGCGTATGCTCGACCCATCACTTTTCTCCTCTTGACCTGGGTCTTCATGGGTTCTGGTTCTTATCCACAGGTCTGTGTTTGTAAATCTGTCATACCATCTCAGTCTGAGAATCTGCCAAAGACATCCATTGACAAAGGTCTGAATCTTATTTGTATTTAACTTGGTGACTCGAGCGTTTCTGAGCCATACAGCAACACAGATTTCACATTTGAACTGAATATCTTGAGCTTTGTTTTCGTGGAGATGGCAGTGGTCTTCCACCTGTGTGCAGAATAGTAACGGCTTAGGGAGGCCTAGCATACCAATTTAACAAATAACAAAAGGGCAATAACTATTTGTACATTAAGTGTCAGGGACGGATCAGAGTGGTGCATAAGCTATCGACTCAGACACAAGAGGGTTGTGGGTTCAATCTGACATTTGCTGTTTCACACACAAGGAAAGGAAATGGGCCTCCGGCATTAGACTAAGCGTCACATATGTTGCAGTTGATCATAGCCAACAAAAATCTTGCGCCACAGTTTCTTTATAGTCTCTAGATTGTTGCTGGAGCTACAGAGTTTGTGATTTGTGCAGCACTCTTTACAGATGGCCTTCTATTTCTATCAACATAGGCGAAGCCATATGGGGAACCCCAATTCAATAAAGTCAATCTTTTGCCTTTAGTCCCTTGGATATGATTAAGGAAAAGACTTCCCCAAAGATCTAAGTAGAACAGACCAGGTTATTATATTTCACCTACGTATCGGACACTGCAGACTCAACATACACTTATATAGACTAGGAATAAGTCAAACAGCTCTCTGCCAGTGTCAGCAGGTGGAACAGATACCAGAGCATATCCTGCAAGACTGCCCTCTCCTGGGTGAGCTGGGAAGTAGCCACACCCAGTTAACCTAAAAACGAAACTATGGGAAATCCTTACAGACCTGAAGCTGACTGCCCTGTCTGTGGTCCACAGTAAACTAAGCGCATTGCCAGAGATCGCTGAAAAAGTGCCTTTAAGACTTATTTTTTTTTTTAAAATGTCTTTATGAAGTGGACTAAATCCAAAACAAGAAGTTAATTAACTGATGAACATCTTAATAATACATTAGTACATGTATATTGTAGTTAGACAAACAGCACCATATTTGGTCATGCAGGAAGTTCAATCATAATCTTCTCATAAAATCTGTACGCTACTCATTTAGCATTTCTTGTCTATTTCTCTTTCCCTCTCTCCATCCTGCACTCTCTCTCTCTCATTCTCACCCTCTACATTTCCTGAGTAATATGATTATATTTGCTTGCGTATTCTAATTGAGTAATTTATAAAAGGTTTTCTATATGTGAGAGTGTCCAGTCCTCTGTGTCCTTGGATATTTCAAGACTGCTAGTGGCATATTAAAAAGGTTGCCCATCTCAGCGTTAATAAATATTGATCTGTTGTTTCAGGAAAGAGGTCACCATGAATGCAGAGGTGGATCATAATTGGGTAGTAAAGGAGGGATATTTATGGAAGAGAGGTAGGAAGATGTTGGATCTTAATTTGGATAACATTATTGTGTAACAATGTAATGTCAGGAAAATGTTAGATATTAATGTGGATGACATTCTTGTGTAACAATGTAATGTCAGGAAGATGTTAGATCTTAATGTGGATGACATTCTTGTGTAACAATGTAATGTTAGCAAGATGTTAGATCTTAATGTGGATGACATTCTTATGTAACAATGTAATGTCAGGAAGATGTTAGATCTTAATGTGGATGATATTCTTATGTAAAAATATGTCAGGAAGATGTTAGATCTTAATGTGGATGACATTCTTGTGTAACAATGTAATGTCAGGAAGATGTTAGATCTTAATGTGGATGATATTCTTATGTAACAATGTAATGTCAGGAAGATGTTAGATCTTAATTTGGATGACATTCTTATGTAACAACGTAATATCAGGAAGATGTTAGATCTTAATGGGGATGACATTCTTGTGTAACAATGTAATGTCAGAAAGATGTTAGATCTTAATGTGGATGATATTCTTGTGTAACAATGTAATGTCAGGAAGATGTTAGATATTAATGTAGATGACATTCTTATGTAACAATGTAATGTCAGGAAGATGTTAGATCTTAATGTAGATGACATTCTTGTGTAACAATGTAATTTTAGGAAGATAATCATCATCATCAGGTACCTGCTTCATTAATCTTCTCAACTTTCTGTCTCAGCATGGGTGATTAGCTGAGTTACTGATGCTGTTCCATGCCAGGCTGTTGAGTTGTTCAATATCTTCTATCTCAGCATGGGTGATTAGCTGAGTTACTGATACTGTTCCATGCCAGGCTGTTGAGTTGTTCAATATCTTCTATCTCTCTCAGCATGGGTGATTAGCTGAGTTACTGATGCTGTTCCATGCCAGGCTGTTGAGTTGTTCAATATCTTCTATCTCTCTCAGCATGGGTGATTAGCTGAGTTATTGATGCTGTTCCATGCCAGGCCGTTAAGTTGTTCAGTAGCTTCTATCTCTCTCAGCATGGATGATTAGCTGAGTTACTGATGCTGTTCCATGCCAGGTTGTTGAGTTGTTCAGTAGCTTCTTTCTCTCTCAGCATGGGTGATTAGCTGAGTTACTGATGCTGTTCCATGCCAGGCTGTTGAGTATCTTCTGTCTCTGTAGTCCTCTTTCTCACTTGCCAGCATTATCTTTTGTTGTTAAAATATGTTCTGACATCTTTGCATGCACAATAACCTTTTACAAATGTCAAAAAAGCACATGCCGTGCACAGGCATACCTGCAAGTCGATGCTGACACACATCCCCTGCTCATGGAAATAAAGAGAGCAAAAGGAAATAGGATAAAAAGAGGAACATTTTGGATGGTCAAACAGAAGACTGTATTCAACAGGTGTTTTTTTCTTGAAGGACATTGAATCCGATGACGAACAGATGTAATTCCCAACAGGAATCAAAACATCATTTTCTGTATCTATCACTTTCCTATGAAGAAGCAAAAACCATCATCAGAGGGCACTACAAAACAAATGTGGGAGAAAGAACACCCAAAACACAACAAGGATGATGGATATTACCAACTTTCCATAAGGGACCAGACTGCCACACTTCGCCTCCGAACGGGTCACATCAAAATGCGACACCACCTGTACACTAAATTGAAGATAGGCACCAACAACATGTGCTCCTGTGGCTTGACTAGTATGAGAACAGAGCATATCCTACAGAACCACCCCCTCCCCGTATGCAGACCTGAGAAGAAAGAGGTGGCCCACTTACACCCGCGCCCAAGACAAACTGGCGTCGCTGACAATCTGAGGCAGACGGCTGCCTTTATTAGAGAATCCGAAATTTAAATATAGTGAGATTGCAGAAGAAGAAGTATGTATCAGACTTGATAAAGAATGCAGACAAGAAAACGCAGTGGTCGTGGAGGCAGAAGTTTGACGTTAATTTCTTAAATCATTTACACAGATGGATCATATGCGGAGCTCATAGGCTTTCACTGCTCAAGTGAAAGGGGATGTTGTGAAAAAAGATAGTGGTAGTTTTACTGTGGCTACAAGCAGTCTCACTATGGAAATCATGGCAGTAACTAAAGTGATGGTCTGGCTGGAGTCACATATATTTATCCATGCATGTTTTCTCAGTGACTCAATGAGTATGCTCATGAAGATTGTAACAGGCTGGGCTAGGAGACAATGGATGGAGCCACTGAAGAGGTCTCGCTGACAAAACCAATTTTGTTTTTATGCAATGGCATGCAGATGTAAGGTGAAATGAAAACGTCGATAAGCTTGCAAATATGGCTGCTGTAAAAAAGCGGACAAACAATAGGCCAGGTTGATATTCTGAATTCTTTAAAACAGGGAGGATATGTTGATATTACATGTTGTACAAGTTCTGCATGCTTGAGGGGCAGAGAGACGAATGTGTTTAGCCAGCTAGCCACAGGAACCATCAGTATGCAAACCCTTCGACATCTGTTCTGGAGACTGAGTACCTATGGATCTGCCCGGAGTGCTGTGACATCACTTCAATAACCTTAGAGTTGAAGACTGCCCAGCTCTTGTCATGGCATTCTTCATCACATTAAGTCAAACAGTCTTCTGGAACTTGAAAGTTAGTCTCAGAAACCTACCCAATCTGAAAGAGTCACCAGGAGACCCACCAATCTGGAATAAAAAGTACAAACTCCACTGATTGACACAGGGAGCAAGAATGCAGCATCCTGTTTTCTTGGAGATTGTAACAAGTACACAATAGTTGTTGACCTTTCATTTTGTGAAATGTTATGAAGATGTGTGCTCTTAACCCAACGGGACTGCAGAGCCGATATATCGGTTCAGAGTAATGCTCATGATGTCGCAAAACCGATTTATCGGCTTTAGGATGTCTGTTCATGGAAACGAATGTATCTTCACAACCCTTTACTAAAGTTAAAAAATCTTCAGTAACGGAAAGTTCATTTATGTAGGTACATCAATCTCCATTTAACAAAGATTTGAAAGAGGGAAAGCAGTGTATTATTGTGTTGAAGTCAGACTTTTTTAAAAACATTAATGATTCCGACGATGTTTACAGTGTAATCTTGAGTACTGTTAGATCAAAATATAACTTGTGATAGTAATGAAGAAGATTTAATTGATGGTAATAATGACATTTGATTGTTTATGAAATGCATTATCGATAGTTGTAAGTCTAATGTAATAATTGCATCTAAAGAATGGCGTTCCACATTCCATTTATTGACGTGTCCGCACTAAAAAGTGAATATTATAAAAACTACTGCAACTAGTTAGATGAAATTTATTGAATATGTTCGCACATGAATTATCATCATTTAACTGCTACTTCTGGAAACATCTATGAATATTAAGATGTAATACAAAGCCGAGAGTATAAAGATTTTTTGTTTTTTCAAAATAGTCATGCTACAATAATTTAATTTTCTCAAACGTATATCACCTGATGTAAAATATTATTATATTAATGTTTTTTATCAGATCCAATTACCATATCCAATTAGCAACAATTTAATATATAATATGTCATACTTTAGAGAAACGGTATTAGAGTATAAAGGTTTAAACTAATTGACATTGAATGTTAAATTTTAATCGCAAAATAAATGTGTCCAGAGGTCAAAATAAAAGAGCGAAAGGGTTAAAGTTGGATGACCCTCTAATGTCACAGAATCATATTTCTTATTATTGACAATGAAATCCTGTCATATTTTCCTGTCAGCACTTCCTTCTTTGTAGTGAGTACTTCAGCACTTTCTTCTTTGTAGTGAGTACTTTAGCACTTCTTTCCTTGTATCAAATACTTCTGCACTTCATTTTAGTACTTCTACACTTTATTCATTGTGTTTACTTTTGTACTTGAATCTTCCAGTCAATTACCTATTGTTAAATATTTTTTATCTTGCAGGAGAGCACATCAAGAACTGGCGAAAGAGATATTTTATTTTGAGAAAAGATGGCTCATTTGAGGGGTTCCGTTCTAAACCTGAGCATAACGACCTACAAGACCCGTTGAATAAGTTTTCTGTGAAAGGTGAGACAACCATCTGTTGGTCAGTGTTTCTTGTTGTCTTTGTCTAAGTTAACGCTGTCCACTGTCTGTTGTTATCACGAGGAGTGTCTGTCTTAGTGGCCACTGTCTGTTGTTATCACAAGGAATGTCTGTCTTAGTGTCCACTGTCTGTTGTTATCACAAGAAGTGTCTGTAATAATGTTTCTCAGTGCAATGTCATTATCATAACCGTATCTGTCTCTATAGTATATCATAACCATATTTGTCTCTGTAGTATATCATAACCGTATCTGTCTCTGTGGTATATCATAACCGTATCTGTCTCTGTGGTATATCATAACCGTATCTGTCTCTGTGGTATATCATAATCGTATCTGTCTCTGTGGTATATCATAACCGTATCTGTCTCTGTGGTATATCATAACCGTATCTGTCTCTGTGGTATATCATAATCGTATCTGTCTCTGTGGTATATCATAACCGTATCTGTCTCTGTGGTATATCATAACCGTATCTGTCTCTGTGGTATATCATAACCGTATCTGTCTCTGTGGTATATCATAACTGTATCTGTCTCTTTGGTATATCATAGCAAAACACATACAAAGTACTATAGTTTTACAAAATACAGAAAAAGTGACGATAAACAGCAACAGTATCATTTCAATTATATTGGCCATTCAGGAGCTTGCAATGTCCAGGTCACAGCCATCCGATCATGTTCCTCTGATGTTCTTAGTCGATTTGCTTTGGAGAACCGTTTTATTTCGCTGTATGGTACCTTGCGACCTCTTGGACTCAGCACATTACATTCCTATGCTTCTTAGTACTTTCTCATCTCATGCCCTGTAGTCTATATGTGTATTTGCTTCATATATATAAGTTATATTTTCACTTGATTGTTTATTGTTTCTCTTCTTTTCCACTTCTAGTTTTGTGTTGCACTTATTTCGTTATTCGTTTTTTCCCCAGATTTTCATTAGATACGTTTGAATGTTTCTGTAACCGTCCATTTGTAGTGTTCTTTGCAATTCGTCACTCCTGTTGTATAGTTTGCTTGATAAAGGCCTTTTAGTCAAAATGTTGCTGTTTATCGTCACTGTTTCTGTATTTTGTAAAACTATAGCACTTTGTTTGTACGTGTTTCGCTATTTTACCAAGTTTTACTGCAGTCTTCCCCCTTTTGTGGTATATCATAACCGTATCTGTCTCTGTGGTATATCATAACCGTATCTGTCTCTGTGGTATATCATAACCGTATCTGTCTCTGTGGTATATCATAACCTTATCTATCTCTGCGTTATATCATAATCTTATCTATCTCTGCGTTATATCATAACCTTATCTGTCTCTGCGTTATATCATAACCTTATCTACCTCTGCGTTATATCATAACCTTATCTATCTCTGGTATATCATAACCTTATCTGTCTCTGCGTTATATCATAACCTTATCTACCTCTGCGTTATATCATAACCTTATCTATCTCTGCGTTATATCATAACCTTATCTATCTCTGCGTTATATCATAACCTTATCTATCTCTGCGTTATATCATAACCTTATCTATCTCTGCGTTATATCATAACCTTATCTATCTCTGCGTTATATCATAACCTTATCTATCTCTGCGTTATATCATAACCTTATCTATCTCTGCGTTATATCATAACCTTATCTATCTCTGCGTTATATCATAACCTTATCTATCTCTGCGTTATATCATAACCTTATATATCTCTGCGTTATATCATAACCTTATCTATCTCTGCGTTATATCATAACCTTATCTATCTCTGCGTTATATCATAACCTTATCTATCTCTGCGTTATATCATAACCTTATCTGTCTCTACGTTATATCATACGAAATATAATAGTTTTTTAAAATTTAAACTGATTCATTATGATTATTATCAGTTATTTTTTTTTAACTTAATGTCTTGCTGGCCATTTGTTAGATTTATTTAGTGAAGTCTTAGATCAGAATTGCTAATTTCATAAATGTAGTTGTGTCTGATGTGTTGTCGTTTGTGTCATTAGAATGTCAACTTGTGATGTAGTCTTGTCTGATTTGTGTCATTAGAATGTCAACTTTTGATGTAGTCTTGTCTGATTTGTGTCATTAGAATGTCAACTTTTGATGTAGTCTTGTCTGATTTGTTGTCATTTGTGTCATTAGAATGTCAACTTTTGATGTAATCTTGTCTGATTTGTTGTCATTTGTGTCATTAGAATGTCAGTTGATGAAGGTTGACAGACCACGACCCAACACATTCATCATGAGGTGCTGGCAGTGGGCAGCAGAGGTGGAAAGGATGTTCTGTGTGGAGTCCATCAATGAAAGGTCAGTAGTTATTGTGTTCTATAGCCAACATTGTGTGTAGATATCAGTGTGTTCTATAGTCAACATTGTGTGTAGATGTCAGTGTGTTCTATAGTCAACAGTGTGTGTTAATCTCAGTGTGTTCTATAGTCAACATTGTGTGTAGATGTCATTGTGTTCTATAGTTAACATTGTGTGTTAATTTCAGTGTGTTCTATAGTCAACATTGTGTGTAGATATCATTGTGTTCTATAGTCAACATTGTGTGTAGATGTCAGTGTGTTCTATAGTCAACATTGTGTGTAAGTGTCAGTGTGTTCTATAGTCAACATTGTGTGTAGATGTCAGTGTGTTCTATAGTTAACATTGTGTGTAGATGTCAGTGTGCTCTATAGTTAACATTGTGTGTACATGTCAGTGTTTTATAGTTAACATTGTGTGTACATGTCAGTGTTTTATAGTTAACATTGTGTGTACATGTCAGTGTTTTATAGTTAACATTGTGTGTACATGTCAGTGTTTTATAGTTAACATTGTGTGTACATGTCAGTGTTTATAGTTAACATTGTGTGTACATGTCAGTGTTTTATAGTTAACATTGTGTGTAGATGTCAGTGTGTTTTATAGTTAACATTGTGTGAAGATGTCAGTGTGTTCTATAGTTAACATTGTGTGTAGATGTCAGTGTGTTCTATAGTTAACATTGTGTGTAAATGTCAGTGTGTTCTATAGTTAACATTGTATGTAGATGTCAATGTATTTAATATCATGTTTGTGTATGACTTGCAATGCTGCTCATTTGCATCAGTCGTTAATAAAAAAAAAAAATATAATTTGATACCAACTGACAGGGACGACTGGTACCAGGCCATTTGCTCAGTCTCAGACACTCTCAAGGGTACAGAAGATGCTCCTACAGCTAACCTGCTCGAACATAAAAAGAAAGTGGTCAGTTTTGTGTGTGTGCATGCTTGTGTGTCTGATACTGTCGGTCATCTATTTTTTAATGGTCATAGCACTGTGATATCACTGAAGTGTCCAGTCTGTGGTTGAAAGAGAAGTTCTCAGTATGAATGAGCTTTCTAGGGTGAGGTAGTCAAAACACTTTCCTTTGTTCTTAATGTTGTGGGTTTGAATCCAGACCATCTTGTTTGATTGACAGATGCATTTTTTCCGGAGATTCCCAGATTTTTGCTGGCGCTTTGTTGAGTGATCTCGGCAGGGGTAGGCCATCTCTGTGGAGACTTGAGTCTTATACGGAAACCAGATTTCTTGGAGGTCTCTCGACAGGGAGTATGTCATTTCTAGGAAGAGAGACTTATGGGGGAAACCCAGTTTCATGGAGATCTCTCTATAGGGAGTGTGTTTTTTTCTGTGAAGAGAGAGACTTGAACCGTATGGGGAAACCTGATTTCATTGGTGTCTCTCGGCACGTGGTATGCCATTACTGTGGATAAAGACTGAATCATATTGTGGAAACTCAGTTTCATTGAGGTCAGTCCTTCCTCTTTAAACCACAGCAAGAATAGTAATGTGAATGAGTAGAAGGTAGAAGGTGGTGATGGTATTTGCACTCTTCTCATCAGAATCCCATGGTTAGATCACTAACCAGTAAACTAAAGTGCATTAAAGGGGTCGTTGATAGCGATGTTGATAACCCTCTGCACTAGTGGCCATCTGCTATAGAAATTCCTGGAATTCGAGTTTAGTTTGACAAAAAAAAAACTTCTCATGGTGTGTACACAGTAAATGGTTTGATTACAGGAGAGTCTGGTCTTTCTGCTGAGAATCTGCGGAGAAAGACCAAGCCATGTGGGGTAAAACCTAATACAATGAAGTTAATCCTTCGCTTTAAAACCCTCTTTAAGCTAGCCTTTATTCATCATCATCAAATAGGTTGTCCTGAGTAGAACTTTGCCACCCCAACAGTCCTCCGGAATTTTTCTATATCATAGGCCAGATGTCCTGCCTCTGCAGCCGTCATGTTCAAACCATCAGTGGGGTCAAGGCGCATAGGGCAGCGCCGTGCCAGGATTAGTGAACTGGCACTAATCAAGATTGTGCCCCACCTCCACGTGGTGACCCTGGTAACACACAACAGATATTGTCTGGCTAAGCGAGTAGGTATCGAGGGAGGGCTACTCTGGTATAAGAGTGTTGCAGGCGTCATGTTGGATGAGATCCGCTCGCAATGCAGACGAGCAGAATCCCAGAGTGACTATTAATGCACATCTCTCCCGGTCGAAAGGAAAAGCTGAATGGATAAACATGAATAGATGAGGGGTGCATCCAGAGAAGAGATGTGTGCCCGCGTGGACCAAAACTTGGGCCCGAGATGAGTTGCACATAGGCCCACATAGGGCGAAACTCAAAGCCCTGAGGAGGGGGCCCGAGTTGAGCTCTGTGTCCAGATAAGCTAGAGGCATTGTGAATGTGTGCGCGGTGAGAACCACTAGAAACGTAAGAAACAGTACTGTACAGGCCATCTGTGAACAAATCCCAACTTCCCCGGAGTAAAGGGCCACAAGCAAATTGCCAGCTGTGGGGCAAGAATCAATAAGAACGATGCAAAACTAATCAAAAGTTTTGGCAAGTGTCTCTCAAAAGCTGGAACGTATTGTGTCGACACACTGGAAGATTGCATTAAACTCTGTATCAAAGGCTTAGTACAGATTCATTTGCTGGATAAGGTTGGCCAAACGCAAATCCTAAAGTTGCGATTTAGTGCCTAACGAAACTTGGGACAACCAGCAAGGTACTGTTGCATAAACAACTAACATCCCCGGAAGAACTGAGGTGGGTGATGCCTAACGAGACTGCCCTCCTGGGACAACCGGCAAGGTACTTTTGCATTAACAACTAACATCCCCGGAAGAACTGAGGTGGGTGATGCCTAACGGGACTAATGCTTAAGACTAACATTGGCTAAGGGCAACTTTTCGGACGCCGATCATCCTACACAGAGTAAGATGACGTCCAAACACCATGGCTCAGATCGTATAAAGGCTAAGCATACCGCCAAAATATGATCGCTTGTATGACAAGAACATGCGTCTCCAATGACTGAGAATGTTACTAATCCGGAATGACCTCATATAGTCAGAAAGAGCGCATATTGTAGACATACTCTTTGTCGAAGATTATAAAGCCCAAATATACGGCGAAAAATGATCGTGACAGAGCAATGAATACAAGAAAGGTGATCGTTCCCGTGACTAACTCTAGAAGGGTCGAGAATGCTCCTAAACCGAAGTGACCTCACCCAGTCAGCGCAAAGTAGCCAATGCTCTTTGGCGTAGATCCAAGCCCAAATTTACGGCACTAAAAGATCATTAAAGAGTGTTTATCATTCGATGCTTATGTAACAACCTCACCAAAGGCAGGAAATCGTATAGAGAAGTCGCACTTCACTAATTAACTCTGGCCGTAAAAGTACCAATGGTACGAGGACTCAAGGTAAGAGCTACATGGACAACAGGTTTCCTGCAACAATCACACTTGGAGGATCTAAGCTTCAAGTACCTTTGAAGCCGACGAGGCTGTCCGTATGGTTGAAGAGCACCTGTAAAAGGGTAATTTAGGTCTCACGCAAAAATCAGTCAGAAGCGCAATACCAGGCGTCATGACTTTCGCCTGAATTAACAGCGGGCGTTTGAGAGAAGAAGAAGAAGAAACCATCAGTTACATCCTGAATCCATCTTCTCCATTGTCTTCCTCTTCTTCTCTTTGCTGGTATGCCTCCTTCCATGATGGTCTTCTCCAGCCCTTCATGTCTTTTTATATCCAAAATATCTCAATTTTCTCTTTGTTATTTGTAGCATCAGCCAGTTTTATTTGATTTTTTGAGTTATTTCTGGATAGATCTATTTGTTCTTTGTCCATGATATACAGAGGACTCTTCTGTAACACTTATGTTCAAAAGCACATATAGCCTTTATTAGGAAGGGCAAAAAAGTGAGCATAAGTAGAATACTGTTGGCTCCCAGAACAAACAAATCAACCCCATCACCTAGTGGTGGTATAGACCAAAACACTTTGACAGCAAGGTCAAAGGCTAATAGGGCTCTGGCTTGACAGCAAGGGCTAATAGGGCTCTGGCTTGACCGCAAGGTCAAGGGCTAATAGGGTTCTGGCTTGACAGCAAGGTCAAGGGCTAATAGGGCTCTGGCTTGACAGCAATGTCAAAAACTAATAGGGCTCTGCCTTGACAGCAAGGTCAAAGGCTAATAGGGTTCTGCCTTGACAGCAAGGTCAAAGGCTAATAGGGTTCTGCCTTGACAGCAAGGTCAAAGGCTAATAGGACTCTTGCTTGACAGCAAGGTAAAATGCTAATAGGGTTCTGGCTCATCTAGATGAATGAACTCCTCTAAGTCAGGTTTTTTTGGGGGTTCTACTTAGGGAGGCAGACCAACATAAAAAGCATGTAGAATCCAGATGTGCTGGCATATTGTTCAGACAGCCTCACACACTAACACTAAGGTTTCACACAACAGCCACACTCAGTTACATGCGCACACAATCCAGTCTTGCTCATATAACAACTTTACACACACACATATACAAAACCCAACCTCAACCACACAACAGTCTCACTGAGTTACTCAATGCACACACACACACAAAAACAACCAAGTCTCACTCACTCATATAACAGTTTCACTCACTACATGCATGCGCATATACAAAACCCAACATCATCCACACAATAACCTCGCTCAGCTGTGCACACACACACACACACAGCCCAATCTCACTCCCACACAAAACAGCCTCACTTATTGACACTTTTCCTACTGTGTTCCCTCTGGAATAGCCATGTATAAACCACACTTTATGAATTGAGTCAGCTTGATTGTGCACTGTCTCTGAAATCTTCCTGTGTAAGAAAAATATTGAAGCGTCATAATGGTTATTCCCTACGTTCCTCTTTGAACGCTCCATATCTGCCACTTGTTAATCGCTTTGTGATTTGTATGTGATCTAAGAGCAATTGTACGTTGTGCAAGTTATGCACCTACAAGTAGGCCAGCATCTCCGATTTCTGCTACGCTTTTTATTTACTAGGGTAGCTTACCTACTCCTACCTCATTCGCCTTGTAGGTCACAGTGTTACTATTCTTGGCTCCCCTTGCAAGCCCCTGCAACACACATGTGCCCTAAGTTCAATTATGATGGCCCTATCAATAAATCTTTTTTGTTTGTTCTACATCAACCACTTGTTAAACAACTGTTTGTGGTCTGTATGTGATTTCTGTCTTAGAGAGTGAGTTCGTTGTGGCAGTTAAATGCGTACAGACTTGTACTACATAATCAAATATTACTCTACAGTCACTGGATCATTTTGACTTCCTGAAAGTTCTTGGCAAAGGCACTTTTGGTAAAGTGATTCTTTGTAAGGAGAAGGCCACTAATCAACTGTATGCCATCAAGATCTTGAAGAAAGCTGTTATCATTGCCAAAGTGAGTCATATCATTTAATACTAATCTCATTATTTCTTCTTCTCTTCTTCTTTGCGTTCGTTCTTTACGACCAATTTTAATCACTCTTTGTAATGTTTGATCTTTGCCAAGAACGTGTATACGTTGCACATTGGTTTGGTAGGTCCCTAAACGCATAGAGTTCTACACGTTTAGGACACATGTATCCGATTTCAGCCAAACCTCCTTAGTCGCCTCTTTCGACATGCGTGGCAGGTAGCAGTGGTCCTATTCTTTACACCCCAAATTTGGGCCCCGATAACCACTCGGCGTCTCATTATTTCATTTTAGTAACACTAAAGTTAGTCTCATTATTTCACTACACTTGTATGTCGGTAATATGACTACGCTTGTATGTTGGTAATGGACTACACTTGTATGTCAGTAATTTTACTATGATTGTATGTTAGTAATGTGACTACGCTTGTATGTTGGTAAAGTGACTACACTTGTATATAGGTAATGTGACTACGCTTGTATGTTGGTAAAGTGACTACACTTGTATATCGGTAATGTGACTACGCTTGTATGTTGGTAAAGTGACTACACTTGTCTATCGGTAATGTTACTACGCTTGTATGTTGGTAAAGTGACTACACTTGTATGTTGGTAAAGTGACTACACTTGTATGTCGGTAATGTAACTACAATGACTAAAGATGAAAAGTAAGTTAAACGCATTTGAAAATAGGTGTCTGTGAAAAATAATGAACATAAAATGGAACGAATTCAGAAGGGATGAAATTAGAGAAATGGCTGGTCAACCACTAGTAATTGTTATAAGACGGAGAAGATGGAGATATGTTGGGCATACTTTGAGAAGAAATGATCAAATAATTCCAAAGCAAGTATTGAAGTGGGAGGCAAAGGCTTCAAGAAAGAGAGGATTCCCTAGGGAGACCCTGAAACTAACTTTACTGAGAGTGACAAGACATATCGGTCTCAATTCTATGGAGATTGAGCAAGTTGCCCAGGACAGATCGGTTATAAAGAAATTACTTGCATGCTCTATGTAATGTATAACGGTACGAGAGGAATTATTAACTATTATTAATATGACTACACTTGTATTTTGGTAATATAACTACACTTGTATGTTGGTATCCACAGGATGAAGTAGCCCACACCCTCACAGAGAACAGAGTCTTACAGACGACTAATCATCCATTTCTAACTGTGAGTATTACTCCTGCATCAAGTAGTAGAATGTCCCTTGCAGGACATCATTTTCATCCCAGCCCTCCTGAAAATCTCTTTGTCTCTAGCAAGTTCTCTTGCTTCTTCCAGCGTCATGTTCAAGGTTTCTTTGATGTCCTGCTGCCACCTTCATCTTGGTTGTTCCCTGCCTCGTACTCCAGGAACCATACCTTCAATTACTATTTTCTCCAAACCACTGTGACGTTTAATGTGGCCAAAATATTTAATCTTCCTGGACATGATGTTATTTATGAGCCAATGCTCCTCGATATGCAGGTCTTGTAGGATGTCTTTGTTTCTTCTCTTCTCTGTCTAAAATGTTCTAAGAACTTTTCTGTAACACTTTGTTTCAAAATCTTCTATTTTGTTCTTTATTGTTTATGTTGTGGTCAACAATTCACATCCTTATGTTGCTATTCTTGCATATCTAAAACAAAAAAAAAGGGGAGGGTTGCTTTCATTCTATATGGAGCGGAGACATGGAGAACAACTAAGGGGAACAACACAAAGTTGCAGACATTCATTAATGGATGCCTGCGCAGGATGCTCCATTTGCAATGGTATGATAGGACCTCAAACACAGAACTGAGGGATAGAGCGGGACAACGGCAGGTGGAACAAGAGATAATGGGCAGAAAATGACGATGGATAGAACACACACTGTGGAAACCCCCTGACTGCATCACAAGACAGGTTCTCCAATGGAACCCCCTAGGGTAATAGAGGTAAGGGAAGACCCATGAACACCTGGAGATGGGAGTTGGAGATGACATGCAAGAAAATGGGGAGAGAGTGGTGAGATCTGGAAAAGATGGCCTTGGATAGGCGGTCTTGGAAGGCCTTGGTTGCAGATCTATGCCTCCCTAAGGGCGAATGGTGAAGAAGAAGAAAATCTAAAAAAGGGTATAAAAATGAAGGATTGACTTCATTGCACCAGGTTTTACCCCATGTGGCTCGGCCCCTCTTTGCAGAAATGGTTCGCTACCTGCAGAGTGAACACAAAGCACGATCTCTGTAGCTCCAGCAACAATTCTATGAATCTCTGGAAAAAATGCACTTTTGAACAGAATTACACAGTCCTCATTTAAATCCACGACCTTTGGAGCGCAAGGTGAGGGCTTAATCACTTAGCCACAGAGAGCCCTTGGTTGATGGATTGATGGCTACATCAAGTAGGTTGATGGATTGATGGCTACGTCAAGCAGGTTGATGAATCTGCTGATGTTTCTTGTTTTGCTAACAATATTTTATTTATTTCCTTGCCAGCAACTCAAGTATTCATTCCAGACATCAGACAGATTATGCTTTGTCATGGAGTATGTCAATGGTGGAGAGTTGTTCTTCCATTTGTCTCGTGAGAGAGTCTTCTCCGAGGAGAGAACCAAGTTCTACGGGGCAGAAATTATTTCAGCTCTTGGTTACCTGCATGAGAATAATATTGTTTACAGAGACCTCAAGGTATGTTATGTGATCTACTTCATGGCACATTGTGTATTTCCATGCATGCTCTGTCCTCCACTGCAGCAGCCAGCCCAACGTCCACTTGCTCACCATCCCTACTATCTTCTCGCCCTATCTTAGTATACAGTATCTCGTATATCTTAGTATACCTTGTATGAGATCTGAGCCTTATATAATCATCTTATATAAGCGTGAGATGCGTGATACTATGGTTTTTGTGCGCCTTTTGACCACACACTTGACAGACAAGGACAGACTATCATCTTCCGACTCAGGATAGGTCATAACAGACTGAACAAACACCTACACAGGCTGCGATTGTCCCAACCCCTCTGTGCCCCTGTGGCTCCGCTGAACAAACCACAGAACATATCCTGCAAGACTGCCCCTGTATGTCCTCCCAAGAAAGGAATGCTGGCCCTACAACACTACATTCAAAACTACATGGCACTAGAGATGAGCTCCAGACAACAATCGATTTCATCATAAGAACGCGTCTAATGGTATAATCATCAAAAGAGCGATCGCAAAGAAGAAGAAGAAGATCTGAGCCTAAGAGTGACTTACGTTGTGCCAGTTATGCGCCTACAAGTAGGCCAGCACATCCAATTTCTGCGCTGCTTTTATTTACTAGGGTAGCATCCCTAGTGCCTACTTTTAGACGCCTCTTACGACATGCATTGTAGGTCGCAGTGGTAATATTCTTTGCTTCCCTTGCAGGCCCCGGCACCACACGAGCGATGAGACATCTACAGCTGACAGCACCCATATGTTTGTGTAGTTCCACCTCCAGGTTGAAGAAGACCTGAGAAGTTAAAGTTAGTGATCAGAAAGCTTGATGCCACCAGTAACTCTAGCAAAAGTTACGCAACCATTTCCTCCCATCTAACTACTGTCGATATGAGCATGTCAGTTGTCATGAAATGTGATAGTGTTGTACATGTCGTTTGTTGCAGTTGGAGAATTTGTTGCTGGACAAGGATGGACACATCAAGATTGCAGACTTTGGATTGTGTAAGGAGGAGATGTTCTTTGGAGCCAGTACAAACACTTTCTGTGGTACACCTGAGTACCTAGCACCTGAGGTACAGACACATATATTTGCTTTTTGATCTTCTCTCTATATGTTAATGTTGTCATTGAGCACACATGGTTATTCACCAAAGTGCAGTGATGATGGTCCAATCTATCAGTGTTTAAATCCATATTTTAATTGATTATAACATGTTCTTATGCAACATGTTCCCTATGCAACATGTTCCCTATGCAACATGTTCCCTATGTTCTCTATGCAACATGTTCTCTATGTTCCCTATGCAACATGTTCTCTATGCAACATGTTATCTATGTTCTCTATGCAACATGTTCTCTATGCAACATGTTCACTGTGCAACATGTTCTCTATGCAACATGTTCACTGTGCAACATGTTCTCTATGCAACATGTTCCCTATGCATCATGTTCCCTATGCATCATGTTCTCTATGCAACATGTTCTCTATGCAACATGTTCTCTATGCAACATGTTCTCTATGCAACATGTTCTCTATGCAACATGTTCTCTATGTTCTCTATGCAACATGTTATCTATGTTCTCTATGCAACATGTTCTCTATGCAACATGTTCCCTATGCATCATGTTCCCTATGCATCATGTTCTCTATGCAACATGTTCTCTATGCATCATGTTCTCTATGCAACATGTTCTCTATGCAACATGTTCTCTATGCAACATGTTTTACATTGGGAGTCACTGTGGCATAGAGGTTATATGCTCACATCTCATTCCACACAGTGCTTGGTTCACTCCCTCATGGAGCCAGCTAGATATTTTTCCTAGTTCTTTCAGAGACGGGCAATAAAGCATATGTCATGTGTTCAATTTGTGAAAAGTTTTAAAATAAAATCCCTACAAAATATCTTCACCATCTTCTAAATTATATCAGAACCATTGCCGGTGCTGCGGAATTTGTGCAATGCCACAGTTCTTCCTGTGTAAGAAAGTGATCGGAGCACATATGGACTCGCAGAATTGCAATGATGATGGTTCTATCAATCAATGTTTCACATAAGATTCACATTGACACAGTTTCAGCACAAGGAGTTATATAAATCATTCAATCTTTAGAAATACATTGAAATATTTGTGTTTCAAGTTGCCATTTCTTCTTCTTTGGCTGCTCTACATCAACTATTTGTTAAACCATTCTTTTTTGTGGTATGTATTGATGTGACAGAACGTTAGAAAGAAATTACTTGCAGGCTCTTTGTAGCTTGTAACAGTACGAGAGGAATATATATATATATATATATATATTATACATGTCATGCTTCTTGTTGTTTGATAACAGGTTTTAGAAGATAATGATTATGGTCGAGCTGTAGACTGGTGGGGTACAGGTGTGGTTATGTATGAGATGATGTGTGGCCGACTACCCTTCTACAATAAAGATCATGATGTTCTGTTTGAGCTGATCCTACTGCAGAATGTCAAGTTTCCCAGGAATCTCTCAGAGGAAGCCAAGAACCTTCTGAGTGGCCTGTTGGCAAAGAAACCTAAACAGAGGTTAGTAAAGTTGTGTAGTTATGTGTGGGAGGTCAGTAGCATTGCATAGTTTTGTGAGGAAGAGCAGAGGTCAGTAGCATTGCATAGTTTTGTGAGGAAGAGCAGAGGTCAGTAGGATTGCATAGTTTTGTGAGGAAGAGCAGAGGTCAGTAGGATTGCATATTTATGTGTGGAAGAGCAGAGGTCAGTAGGATTGCATATTTATGTGTGGAAGAGCAGAGGTTAGTAGGATTGCATAGTTTTGTGAGGAAGAGCAGAGGTCAGTAGGATTGCATAGTTTTGTGTGGAAGAGCAGAGATAAGAAGGGTTGCATAGTTAGAGGTCTGTACAGTCTTTTATTTTGTGTGTGAGGTCAGTACAATTGCTATGTTTTATCAGGGAGGTTAGAGGTCAATATGTTTATTTCTGTACATCTAATGTAGAGAATATATCACACTCATGTGCTAGATCAGGAAATAAAACAGTCATGCTTTATTTTAAAAAACCATAACACAGCCATAATCTAGCACAGAAACCATAACACAGTCATGATCTATCACTGTCATGCTACATACCTTGTTATGACACACCCCATGCAATGTTGTGAAGACTCCTACTTAAATGAACAAGATAAATGTCGTCATCATCATCTTGTGTCATGCCGGCTGGCATAGACAATCATGGATCTCCACAAATCTCTGTCTCTGGTGTTTGCTATCATCTCAGATGTTGATGCTTTTCCGTACCATGAATTCAGGCTATCCAAAATTTTCCCTCTCTGTCTTTCTCTGTCTCGTTTCCTCTCGATTTTACCAGTTGTTACAATGTGTTCTAAACCTCCTTTCTTATCACATGCCTGAAAATGATGACTTCCTCTTTCTTATATTGATGATAAGCTTTGTCTGTGTCTTGACCACATTCAACACCTCCATATCAGCCATTTTAGCAGTCCATGGGATTCTTATCATTCTTCTGTAAAGATAATTATAAACCACTTGTTGTGACTACAATCCACGTCTTTGACTTTATTTGAGTATTTGCCAATTCTATTATCTAACTACATCTGCCACCATACCCTGACATAATTTTACCGAATGTTGTTACACATTTTAGACTTGGAGGTGGAGAAGCTGATGTAGCAGACATTAAATCTCACCCATTTTTTTCTTCCATCAACTGGGAAGATCTTGTGGCCAAAAAAGTGAGTATTAATATGTATGTCATTTTATCTGTCTCTATATTGATGTCTGATGGGCAAGACCCCAAGCTCAGCTAAATTACTGAAGAAGATTGAGGATATCAGGTGGGCAAGACCCCAAGTGCTGCTTGATCACTGAAGGAGAAGATTGAGGATATCAGGTGGGCAAGACCCCAAGTGCTGCTTGATCACTGAAGGAGAAGATAGAAGATTGAGGATATCAGGTGGGCAAGACCCCAAGTGCTGCTTGATCACTGAAGGAGAAGGTAGAAGATTGAGGATATCAGGTGGGCAAGACCCCAAGTGCTGCTTGATCACTGAAGGAGAAGATAGAAGATTGAGGATATCAGGTGGGCAAGACCCTAAGCACCACTTGATCACTGAAGGAGAAGATTGATGATATCAGGTGGGCAAGACCCTAAGTGCTGCTTGATCACTGAAGGAGAAGATAGAAGATTGAGGATATCAGGTGGGAAAGACCCCAAGTACCTCTTGATCACTGAAGGAGAAGATTGATGATATCAGGCGGGCAAGACCCCAAGTGCTGCTTGATCACTGAAGAAGATTGAGGATATCAGGTGGGCAAGACTCTAATCACCACTTGATCACTTAAGAAGAAGAAGATTGAGGATATCAGGCGGGCAAGACCCCAAGCACCGCTTGATCACTAAAGGAGAATAAGATTGAGGATATCAGGCGGGCAAGACCCCAAGCGCCGCTTGATCACTGAAGGAGAAGATAGAAGATTGAGGATATCAGGCGGGCAAGACCCCAAGCACCGCTTGATCACTAAAGGAGAATAAGATTGAGGATATCAGGCGGGCAAGACCCCAAGCGCCGCTTGATCACTGAAGGAGAAGATAGAAGATTGAGGATATCAGGCGGGCAAGACCCCAAGCACCACTTGATCACTGAAGAAGATTGAGGATATCAGGCGGGCAAGACCCCAAGCACCACTTGATCACTGAAGGAGAAGATTGAGGATATCAGGCGGGCAAGACCCCAAGCACCACTTGATCACTGAAGGAGAAGATTGAGGATATCAGGCGGGCAAGACCCCAAGCACCACTTGATCACTGAAGAAGATTGAGGATATCAGGCGGGCAAGACCCCAAGCACCACTTGATCACTGAAGAAGATTGAGGATATCAGGTGGGAAAGACCCCAAGCACCACTTGATCACTGAAGAAGATTGAGGATATCAGGCGGGCAAGACCCCAAGTGCTGCTTGATCACTGAAGGAGAAGATAGAAGATTGAGGATATCAGGTGGGCAAGACCCCAAGTGCTGCTTGATCACTGAAGGAGAAGATAGAAGATTGAGGATATCAGGTGGGCAAGACCCTAAGCACCCTTGATCACTGAAGGAGAAGATTGATGATATCAGGTGGGCAAGACCCTAAGCACCGCTTGATCACTGAAGGAGAAGATTGATGATATCAGGCGGGCAAGACCCCAAGTGCTGCTTGATCACTGAAGGAGAAGATAGAAGATTGAGGATATCAGGTGGAAAGACCCAAGTACCGCTTGATCACTGAAGGAGAAGATTGATGATATCAGGCGGGCAAGACCCTAAGTGCTGCTTGATCACTGAAGAAGATTGAGGATATCAGGTGGGCAAGACTCTAATCACCACTTGATCACTTAAGAAGAAGAAGATTGAGGATATCAGGCGGGCAAGACCCCAAGCACCGCTTGATCACTAAAGGAGAATAAGATTGAGGATATCAGGCGGGCAAGACCCCAAGCGCCGCTTGATCACTGAAGGAGAAGATAGAAGATTGAGGATATCAGGCGGGCAAGACCCCAAGCGCCGCTTGATCACTGAAGAAGATTGAGGATATCAGGCGGGCAAGACCCCAAGCACCACTTGATCACTGAAGGAGAAGATTGAGGATATCAGGTGGGAAAGACCCCAAGCACCACTTGATCACTGAAGAAGATTGAGGATATCAGGCGGGCAAGACCCCAAGCACCACTTGATCACTGAAGAAGATTGAGGATATCAGGCGGGCAAGACCCCAAGCACCACTTGATCACTGAAGAAGATTGATGATATCAGGTGGGCAAGACCCCAAGCACCACTTGATCACTGAAGAAGATTGAGGATATCAGGCGGAAAGACCCAAGTACCGCTTGATCACTGAAGAAGATTGAGGATATCAGGCGGGCAAGAACCCAAGCAACGCTTGATCACTGAAGAAGATTGAGGATATCAGGTGGGCAAGACCTAAGCGCGCTTGATCACTGAAGAAGAAGAAGGTTGATAATATCAGGCGGGCAAGACCCCAAGCATCGCTGAATCAATAAATAAAAAGATTGATGATATCAGGCGGGCAAGACCTCAAGCATCGCTGAGTTACCGAAGAAGAAGATTGATATCAGACCTAGTACAATTCACAAGTTCCTGGAAGGTCTTTCTTTTCTCTAATCCTGTTTTGCCTCACAGCATCAAGATAAGAAGAGATTTCTAGAGCTGGCTTTTATATTCGCTTCATAAACAATGTTTTTCACCGCCTCTGTTATCTCTGAGGTCCACCTTTTGTGTGAACGGCCTTTTGCTTTTTATCCACTGTACCGGAGTAGTATTGCTCTTTGAGTTGCACCGTCTGTTGGTAATCTGTTATGTCGCCGAATCATTTAATTTGTTGTTTCTTGATCTCTTTGGTTTGTTCTTGTTACTCCCAGCATTCTGCGTAGACTAGTTTTCTCTGTTGGGACTAGTTTTCTTTTATCATTTTCTATCCTGAAATGTGGCCACATAAATAAATGAAACTTGAACAAAATCTGAATATCTTAACTGTTTCAGGTAGCGGGTCAAGGTAAACCTCTACCAAAGAGTATGTAAGGAACATCCATCCCTCCACTAGTGAATGGAACACCCTTGGTCTTGTTGAAGTCTCATACCTTTTCCAGCCCTGTTAAGTGAGGGTCAGGGCAGAACACCTTCTAAGTAGCTCTAGCGGTAAATTTTCAAGATATCTCATGTTATGAAAGTTTGGTTACAACTTTGTGACTGGAGAGTCACCTGTAACTGGACTTGGGGAAATTTAGAACCGAAACTTTGGTTCTATTACTATTACTACTAAACATTGTTGTTCATATTGGAGCATAGTACTACAACTTTTGTAACTTACTATTACTACTAATCATTCTTGTTGACAGTTGAACACATGACTACAACTATTACTCTCTACCTAAATTTGTTATATCTTATTCTTCAAACGTTCCATATTGACCACTCGTTAACAACTCTGTGCGATTTGTATGTGATCTGAGCCTAATAGTGATTGTACATTATGCCGGTGATGTGCCTACAAGTAGGCCAGTACATCAATTTCTGCTATGCTTTTTATTTACTAGGGTAGCTTGCCTAGCTCCTACATCAGTTGCCTCTTACGACTTGTAGGTTGCAGTAGTACTATTCTTTGCTTCCCTTGCGGGCCTCAGCACCACACAGTTGAAACTTTTTATATAACTTTATTTTACCACTTGCAGATCACACCACCGTTCAAGCCTCAAGTCACCTCAGAGACAGACACTCGTTACTTTGATGAAGTCTTCACTGGAGAAGCAGTCAACATCACACCTCCAGTTAGCGGTGAAATTCACCAGCAAGCGTTGGTGCCGATCGCTGAAGAAATGGAAACTTTACCATACTTTGAACAGTTCAGCTATCATGGTAGCCGCGGAAGTCTGGCCAGCGGTCGCATGAGCTTTGAGACAACTTGGAATGTGTAACCAGTGGCTGAGCTGGTATAAGATAATGCCTTACCAACGAGGTGATCGTTAACACATTACATATTGACATTGTCATAAACTCCCATCATTATTTATGTATTTCTGTGTGGACAAATGGTAGCGGATAATAATAGTTAACCCGTTCACTCTTCAGAGCTGATATACTGGCTTGTAGTATTTTTGAAGATGACTCAAAGACAGTTTACTTTCTCTTTCAGCATACATTGCAATATACATGTGTGTCGTGACATAATGTTCTATGATAAAACTAGTCCGGGAAGAGGGGTCGGTGGGGTAGGCTGTGCACTGATGTCAAGACTGTGCATAGATGTGGCAGACTGCACTGGTATGGCAGACCGTGCACTGATGTGACAGACTGTTACTGATGTGAAGACTATGCATAGATGGGGGGAGACCGTGCACTGATGTGGCAGACTTTGCACTGATGTGACAGACTGCACCAATGAGGCAGACTGTGCATAGATGTGGCAGACTGTGCACTGATGTGAAAACTGTGCATAGATGTGGCAGACTGTGCACTGGTGTGAAGACTGCACCAATGAGGCAGACTGTGCATAGATGTGTTATGATTGTCTCATAAGATCAGATTTTGTTATGATTGTCTCATTAGATCAGATTTGTTATGATTGTCTCATTAGATCAGATTTGTTATGATTGTCTCATTAGATCAGATTTGTTATGATTGTCTCATTAGATCAGATTTGTTATGATTGTCTCATTTGATCAGATTTGTTATGATTGTCTCATTAGATCAGATTTGTTATGATTGTCTCATTAGATCAGATTTTGTTATGATTGTCTAATTAGATTAGATTTGTTATGATTGTCTAATTAGATCAGATTTGTTATGATTGTCTCATTAGATCAGATTTGTTATGATTGTCTCATTAGATCAGATTTGTTATGATTGTCTCATTAGATTAGATTTGTTATGATTGTCTCATTAGATCAGATTTGTTATGATTATTAGAAGAAACGTCTGGTCAAATGGATTAGATCGCGGCTCCCGTATGGGAAATCAGTGTTCAACCCATGGATTTATTTAGGCCATTTATTTTTTCTGTCGGGAACATAAAAAAATCTTAATCTGGACAGTTTTGAGAAGACTAGATTATGGCTATGCAGTCATTAAATTCCTCAGGCTCATGCCCTCCCCCACCCTGTCCTACACCACCCTAAAAAGCGGTATTACAGGCAGAAACAACAGTTTTTAAAATATTTTGTTCATGATCACTACATATTTTATTTTTATTTTTCATGTTTGCACCTCATATTTGAGATATGTTATGATTGCCTTTTTACATTTGTTATGATTGCCGCTTATATGGGAGATGATTTGTCTGTGATTTTGTTGAGTTTATTATACTGACCTCTACATCCGAGGGTGGACATGGAACAACTTAGTAAAAGTTATTCTAATTAAGCTTATAGTTAACACATCTGTGTATGTGTGTTATATCTTTGTATGTTGTTTTATATATATATATATATGTGTATATATATATATATATATGTGTGTGTGTGTGATACCCTGCTGTGTTGTTATATATATATGTGTGTGTGTATCAGATATACTATTGTGTTGCTATATATGTGTAGGTGTGTTATATCTATATGTTATATATATGTATATGTGTGTTATATTATATGTTATGTATATGTGTGTGTGTTATATTTATATGTTATTATATATATGTGGTGACATCTGTGGCTTAGGGGATAGTGACTCGATATTAACCCCGACGTTCTGAGTGCGAATCACGCCCGGACAGTTTGGTTGCAAATTGTTTTGCATGGATTTTTACAAAAGGACAATGGTGCCACCCGTTCAGAAAGCAATGGCAAACTACTGAACATATTAATGCCTAGTTAAACCACAAACAGCGTTAAAAGCTGGGGTTGATTTGCAAAGTCTTGTAAAGGATATGCAATTAACTTTATATATATGTGTTTGTGTGTCAGATATCCTTCTGTGGTAAATACTTGTGTGGGATATTTTTCTATGGATGATATGTGTGTGTGTTTGATATCCTTCTGTGTTTTTTGTATGTGTTTGTAATATCCATCTGTGTTGATATATGTGTGTGTTATCTGTTTGTGTTGATATATACGTGTAATATATGTCTGTTAATACATGTGTGTGTTATCCATCTGTGTTGTTAAATGTGTGTGTTATCCATCTGTGTTGGTACATGTGTGTCTGTTATATGTCTGTGTTGTTATATGTGTGTGTGATGTCCTTCAGTGTTGATACACGTGTGTGTGATATCCTGCGAGTGATATATGTTTGTATGATAACCTTCTGTTCTGACCAATAAATACAGGGCAGCAGAATTCAGGAATTCAGTTTTATTACAGGTTCATTTTTTTAAAATATATATATAATATAAATGGAACAGAAAAGTACTCTATGTGTTGAGGTACTTTATGTGATGAGGCACCATATGTGTTGTGGTACCCTATGTGTTGAGGAGCCCTATGTGTGGAGGAGCCTATATGAGGAGGTACTTTATATGTGGATGAGCCCTATGTGTGGAGGTACTTTATGTGTGGATGAGCCCTATGTGTTGAGGTGCTTTATGTGTGGAGAAATTATATGTAATGGCAAACCATATGTGTGGAGGTACTTTATGTGTTGAGGAGCCCTATGTGTGAGGTACTTTATGTGTTGAAGCACCATATGTGTTGTGGTACCCTATGTGTTGAGGAGCCCTATGTGTGGAGGAGCCTATGTGAGGAGGTACTTTATGTGTGGATGAGCCCTATGTATGGAGATATTTTATGTGTTGAGGTACTTTATGTGTGGAGTACTTTATGTGTGGAGGTACCCTATGTGTTGAGGTACTTTATGTGTTGAGGTACTTTATGTGTTGAGGTACTTTATGTGTGGAGGTACTTTATGTGTTGAGGAACCCTATGTGTGGAGGTACCCTATGTGTTGAGGTACTTTATGTGTTGAGGTACTTTATGTGTGGAGGTACTTTATGTGTTGAGGAACCCTATGTGTGGAGGTACCCTATGTGTTGAGGTACTTTATGTGTTGAGGTACTTTATGTGTTGAGGTACTTTATGTGTGGAGGTACCCTATGTGTGGAGGTACCCTATGTGTTGAGGTTCCCTATGTGTGGAGGTTCTTTATGTGTTGAGGAACCCTATGTGTTGAGGAACTTTATGTGTTGAGGTACTTTATGTGTGGAGGTTCTTTATGTGTGGAGGTACCTATGTGTGAGGTTCCTATGTGTTGAGGAACCCTATGTGTGGAGGTACCCTATGTGTGGAGGTTCTTTATGTGTTGAGGAACTTTATGTGTTGAGGTACTTTATGTGTGGAGGTACTTTATGTGTGGAGGTACCCTATGTGTTGAGGTACCCTATGTGTTGAGGAACCCTATGTGTGGAGGTACCCTATGTGTGGAGGTTCTTTATGTGTTGAGGAACTTTATGTGTTGAGGTACTTTATGTGTGGAGGTTCTTTATGTGTGGAGGTACCCTATGTGTTGAGGTTCCCTATGTGTGGAGGTTCTTTATGTGTGGAGGTTCTTTATGTGTTGAGGAACCCTATGTGTGGGGTACTTTATGTGTTGAGGTACCCTATGTGTTGAGGTACCCTATGTGTGGAGGTACCCTATGTGTTGAGGTACCCTATGTGTTGAGGTACCCTATGTGTTGAGGTACCCTATGTGTTGAGGTACCCTATGTGTGGAGGTACCCTATGTGTTGAGGTACCCTATGTGTTGAGGTACCCTATGTGTTGAGGTACCCTATGTGTTGAGGTACCCTATGTGTTGAGGTACCCTATGTGTTGAGGTACCCTATGTGTTGAGGTACCCTATGTGTTGAGGTACCCTATGTGTGGAGGTAGCCTATGTGTTGAGGTACCCTATGTGTTGAGGTACCCTATGTGTTGAGGTACCCTATGTGTGGAGGTTCTTTATGTGTTGAGGAACCCTATGTGTGGGGTACTTTATGTGTTGAGGTACCCTATGTGTTGAGGTACCCTATGTGTTGAGGTACCCTATGTGTTGAGGTACCCTATGTGTGGAGGTACCCTATGTGTTGAGGTACCCTATGTGTTGAGGTACCCTATGTGTTGAGGTACCCTATGTGTTGAGGTACCCTATGTGTGGAGGTACCCTATGTGTTGAGGTACCCTATGTGTTGAGGTACCATATGTGTTGAGGTACCCTATGTGTTGAGGTACCCTATGTGTTGAGGTACCCTATGTGTTGAGGTACCCTATGTGTTGAGGTACCATATGTGTTGAGGTACCCTATGTGTGGAGGTAGCCTATGTGTTGAGGTACCCTATGTGTTGAGGTACTTTATGTGTTGAGGAACTTTATGTGTTGAGGTACCCTATGTGTTGAGGTACCCTATGTGTTGAGGTACTTTATGTGTTGAAGTACTTTATGTGTGGAGGTACTTTATGTGTGGAGGTACCCTATGTGTTGAAGTACTTTATGTGTGGAGGTACTTTATGTGTGGAGGTACCCTATGTATTGAGGTTCTTTATGTGTTGAGGAACCCTATGTGTGGGGTACTTTATGTGCGGATGTACTTTATGTGTGGATGTACCCTACATGTAGAGGTACCTTATGTGGGGTGACACCTTCCATAGAGGCACCCTACGTGTGTCTTGAGTGTCTTTTAGTTGGTTTGGTGTGTGCTTTTCTGTTATTGAGTACACCATTCCCAGGTGGTTTGTAATGTAGATAGGTATTCTTCTTCGAACGCTCCATATCGATCACTTATTAAACCACTCTTTGTAATTTGTATGCGATCTGAGCCTAAGAGCGACTGTATGTTGTGCCAGTTATGCGCCTACAAGTGCTAGTATCTGGCACTTACCAATTTCACTTCCATCTCCTTCACTCTGGGTAGGGATGGAGTTTTATAAACTAACAAAGTGCTAGTGTCTGACAGTTCCCAGTTTCACTTCCATCTCCTTCACTCTGGGTAGGGATGAAGATTTATAAACTAACAAAGTGCTAGTGTCTGACAGTTCCCAGTTTCACTTCCATCTCCTTCACTCTGGGTAGGGATGAAGATTTATAAACTAACAAAGTGCTAGTGTCTGACAGTTCCCAGTTTCACTTCCATCTCCTTCACTCTGGGTAAGGATGGAGATTTATCAATGTGTTCACACTCATCTATGCGAGCTGCTTCTCTTATGACATTGATGATATCTGCACTATCCATTGACTGCCCTTCCTTGACCACTCCTATGACAGCCATGTGATCTGTATGCTCATGTGATCTGTATGCTCATTGTCTTGTACTTCTGCATGCTCTGACACAACAATATAGCATAAATGGGTCATTCAAGATAGGCTCAATGTGTCACGACATTTCTGCCTTAAACCACCAGCCTGAATTTTCTTGAGCGTGTTCATTGAGGTGCTCAGTACACACACAATAAGAGGGTCTATGTGGTTAAGCTGTTGCCTTGCATTTCAAAGATAGTTGGTTCGAACCCAGACCACAACATTTTGTTCACAGGTGCATTTTTTCCAGAAATCCCTAGGATTGTTGCCAGAGCTACCAAATTTGTGCTTTGTGTAATACTCTCTGCAGTTTGTGTGCCATTTTTAGGAGAAGGACCGAGCCATAATGGGTAAAACCCGGTGCTATGAAATCAATCCTTCATCTCTAGGCTCTAATGATCCACTCGCCGTGTGGTGCCAGAGCTCTAAGGAAAGCAAAGAATAGTACCACTGCAACCTACAAGGCATGTCTTAAGAGGCAACTGATATAGGACCTAGGGAAGCTACCTAGTAAATAAAAAGCGTTGCAGAAATCGGAGTTGCTGGCCTACTTGTAGGCGCAGAACTGGCACAACATACAATCTTTCTTAGGCTCCAATCACATACAAATCACACAGAGTGGTTAACAAGTAGTCGATATGGAGCGTGTGAAGAAGAAGAAGAAGACACACACATCTGTCCTATCCAGCGCCAGTATTTATTCTTAAACATTTGTTCCACTTGTTTGGTTCTTGTCATGAGTTTCTCATGGCTGTACTTGTGCAGCCTGTGCAAGCATACATTTATAAAAGCCTATTTCTTTTTTGTTAGTTGTCTCTGAGTTAACGAGCCTTACATAAACAACTGACTTGATATTTCTGTTTATGATCATTAGTTTTGTAGTAGGTTTAATTTCTTTTGATTTCTATACTTCAACTGCAGCAAATGGGGAGTAAAAGATGCTTTTGATATGTTTGATGTTTCATCATGGTGACGATGATGGTAGTGGTGGTGTTGATGGTGATAGTGGTGCTCATGATGACTGTAGTGATGATGATCATTATCGTGTTGGCGATGGTCATGGTAGTAGTGGTAATTATGATGATGATGGTGGCTGTAGTAGCGATGATGATTTCGGTGTTGGAGTTGATGTTGGTATGGATGATTATAGTGTTGGCAATGAGGATGATGGTGGTGGCAATGAGGATGATGGTGGTGATGACAGTAGCAGTCATGATGGTGGTGGTGGTGATGTTGGCAATGGTGATGACATGGTGGTGATGATGACAATGGTGATGACATGGTGGTGATGATGACAATAATGATGGTGATGTTGGCAATTGTGATGACATGGTGGTGATGATGACAATGGTGGTGATGGTGACAATAATGGTGGTGATGTTGGCAATGGTGATGACATGGTGGTGATGGTGGCAATGGTGATGACATGGTGGTGATGGTGACAATAATGGTGGTGATGTTGGCAATGGTGATGACATGGTGGTGATGGTGACAATAATGGTGGTGATGTTGGCAATGGTGATGACATGGTGGTGATGGTGAGGGTGATGATGGTGGTTATTGTGTTGGCAATGATAATGATGCTAATGAAGGCCATATTAGTCAGTGAGTTTGCAGATATATGTAATCCAATGCAGATCAAGTTGGAGAGTACACATACTAAAATGATGTATATGAGAGAATATTTCATGAACAATTGTGTGTTGGTCAGTGAGAAGGAGAGTAGGATGACCAAAGGAAAGTGGGAGCAAGACAGTGAAAAGATAAATTGGTGGTCTCTGTGTCTTATAGGTAAGATACTAGCCTCTCGTTCCAAAGGTACTCGGTTCACTCCCTCGTGGAGCCATCAGGATATTTTTCAGATTTCAGTATAGATGGGATCAAGTTTCTAGTCCTATCAGATGGATTATAAATGTAGGTGTAGTGTTCATGTTGAGCACTTATAAAAACCGAGTTCAAAATCGAGTAGAGCAGACTAGAAAGCTGCTGCCCTGGCAAAATTCATTTGAAAGATTTTTTAAAATGAAATTCCTACCAAAATATTTTTACCGTCTTCTAAATTACATTGGGGTGCTACCTTGCCGGTGCTACGAAGTTTGTGCGCTGCCACTGAGATCTTTCTGTGTAAGAAAGAGATTGAAACATTCATGGTTACTTCCTGAAATGCAATGATGATAGTCCAATCAATCAATCTTCAGCACAGATTGGGGGCCAGCATAGTAGCTGTCTGTCCCCACTTGTTAGAGTTAGTTAGTTAGTTAGTTTGTTCCTTTCGTGCCAAAGGCGGCACATAGGGCAAAGGTTTTAGATCTCCGTGTGATGCGGTTCGTTGCTAGCAGTTGGAGATCTTGTATGGTTTTACATCCCAATAGTTTATTTTCTTGTTGGATGGTTCTTCGAAGAGGTCTTTGGTCTTTCACGTTTTCTTTTCCCAACTGGTGTTAGAGGTCTGCACCATATTTATCAATATTAGCCACTGTCAGTCATCATATATTGAATAATGTATTGCCAAATATAAATGCTTTTTGACTTTGTGTAGACACTTGTATTTGACTGCATGATTATGTGTGTCTGCATCAGTGGCTATGCACTTAATAATCTTATTATTCACACAGAAGATGAAAGACTGGACAGAGAGATAGAGGCTAGAGTGCAAAAGCAAATCGTAACCTACCAGCTAGCCCCATTGTTAAGGGACGCAAAATCTCACTGACAGCTAAACAACAAATGATCAACAGCATTTTCATACCTACTTTATGTTACCAGAGTCAATCATGGACAATGAGCTAAGAGCAGTTGCAAAAAATAACTACATGTGAAATGCGGTGACTGCGAAAAGTTACAAACAGCACCAGAAAAGACAGTCACCAACATGAGCATTAAAAAAAGTTGGCACTGAACCTTGTTTTAATTACATTGAGAAACTAAGAATGAAGTGGTTTGGCCACTAAGAATGCATTCAAATTCCACAATATTCAGTCTTTCTACAAGAGAACATCGAAAGAAGGCGAGAGGAAAAGCACGAAAAAGATGGTTAGAGGGCATAGTAGAATCCTGTCAAAGAGCAAAAATAATAAATCACCCAGGCCACCAGAAAAGCGCAAGACAAATACAGAAAATCATGACACTGGGCAGCAACCGGTAGCAGTGTGGCAACAAAAGAAGAAGATTCACACTTCACCCCTAGGGAGGCATAGATCCGCAACCAAGGCCTTCCTACCCAATGCCATCTTTTCCAGATCTCTCCACTCTCTCCCCATTTTCTTGCAACCTGATTTTCTTTTGAATTTTATAGGATAGCTTCACGAATCCCTCCTTGCTGTGTCCTTCTTCTTCCTTGGGTGTCGAGCTATGAATTTTCCTGGTTTGGGTTTCTGTAGCTATCTAGTGTTTGTATAGGGTGGGGTAGCTAGCCCCACTTCCAGCCTCCTGTCGCCTCTTGCGACATGTGGGGTGGGTAACAGTGGCTCTATTCTTTACACCTCTAATTTGTGCCCATTTAACCACTCAGGCATCTTAATAATCTACTGATTAGTAATACTCAGGAGTTAGACAAGGATGTGTATTATCACCACCTCTGTTCATCACATACATCGATCTAATTTGTAAAATAGTTAACACTAGCAAAGGGAACAACCTTGGAGACTCTTAAGGCGGGATACTCACCCATAACATTGGTTGTCTTTTTTTTAAATTAACAGAAACAAATTAGCAAACATATTGTCATACAATTTGGCCACATGTTGCAAAAGACATTGTTATTGATGATAAACAACGTTTAGTGTATGCAGGAAAAGGCCTTCGACAGAGTTGATAGAAACAAACTATGGGATTGTCTACGAAAATATGGAATCAGCAATCATCTCATCAAGGTCTGCAAGAGTTTATGCATTTCAAATAAAAGTTACATAAGAACAAAAGCCGGAACATCAAAAACATTCATAGTAAACTCAGGAGTTAGACAGGGATGTGTGCTCTCCCACTGCTGTTTATAACATACATGGACAACATAAGTAGAGAAGCAGGAATAGAGGAAGAAAATAATATTTCAGAACTTTTATTTGCAGATGACCAAGTACTGATTGCAGAAAATGGAGAATCTCTCCAGAACCATTTGAGCTTAGTTAACATCAAGGGTGAGAGTACAACATGAAAATAAATATAATAAAGACAGAGACAATGGCAATAAGCAGAAAACCTTACAATAAAACTCCAGAACGTTGAAATAAAACAAACAATTGAGGGCAAATATTTAGGAGCACTTTTCACAGCAGATGGAAGTATCGATAGCGAAATCAGCAATCGTTGCACAAAAGCTAACCAGGTACTGGGGCAGTTAACACCACTGTTGTCACATAAAAAGATACCGCTAAAAACTAAAGCAAATCTCCTAAGAACAATTTTCTGGTCAACACTATGTTCTTTCTTTCTTTTCTCCAATCCTGTTTGCCTCACAGTGTCAGTTCAAGAAGAGATTTCTAAAACTGGCCTTCCGTCGCCTGTGTTATCTCTGAGGTCCATCTTTTTTGTGTGGCCGGGCCTTTTGCTTTGTACCCATTGTATCAGAGCAACATTACTCTTTGGGGTGCACTGTCTGTTGGTAATCTGCTTATGTGGCTGAACCATTAAATTTCATTTCTCAACCGGTCTCTTCTTGTTACACCCAGCATTCTGCGTAGGCACTACATCTCTGTCGTGACTAGTTTTCTTCTATCATTTGTTGTCAGTGTCCAGGTTTAGCACTGGTAACATAATGTGGGGAGAAAGATTGTGTTGAACATTGCTCTTTTGTGTTCATTGTGACATGTTTACATTTTAAAAGTGGCACCATTTGTCCTAACATTTGATTTGCTTTGTTGCATCTGTGTTGAATTTCATTAGTTATTCTTCTGTTTGCTGAAAAACTGCTCCCCAGGTATGTGAAGTCTTTTACTTGTTTTAATGGGTTTCCTCTTGCGAATTTAGCACTTTCCTCTCTGGCGAATGTCATTACTTCTGTTTTGTCTATGTTTATTCTCATGTTGTATTCATTACATGCTAACTGGAGTCTGTTGATGTGTTGTTGTAGCTGTTCTTCTGTTGTTGATATGATTGTCTGATCATCTGCAAAAAGAAATTCGTTTAAGAGTTCCCTGAGGTTGTTTCCTTCACTGGTGTTAGCTGTTTTACAGATTTGGTCATTAAATGTGATGAACAGCAGCGGAGAACACTATGTTACCAGTGTCAAACATGGCCAACAACAGCGGCTAATGAGCGGAAAATCATAACGGTAGAAATGAGGTGTCTTGGAAGAGCTGCAGGTGTTACAGTAAGAGACAAAATTAGAAACGAAGAAATCAGAAGAAGACTGGATGTGAAACCAGTCATGCAATTCAAAAAAGAACAACAGATTAAATGGTTTGGACACCTGACAAGAATGCCCTGGTATTGTCTACCACAGAGAGCCCCAGATAAAAAGTATAACGAGTACAAAGCAAGAGGAAGACCACGCAAAAGACGGAACGACGGCATCAAGAACAGCCTTACAAAATATGAATATCAGCTTACAAAGTGCCTTAAGACAAGCACACACAAGATCATTATGCCCTCCACACCCTCCCTCTTCCCCTCCCAACACTTCTATAAAGAAATAAATGGTGGAAGAGAAGAAGAAGTGCATGCATTGCAATTATGCATCAAATTTCTTTTTGCAGGTAATCATATCAACAACAGAGGAACATCTACAGCAATACATTTACAGAACCCAGTTAACATGCAATGAAGACAATATTAGAATAAACATAGACAAAATCGAAGTAATGCCATTTGCTAGAGAGGAAAACGCTGCCAATATCTCCATCGACAAACATCAATTGTTGTTATCGAACCTCCAGGAATTATGGATGTCTATATTTAAGCGGGGAAAGTATCCAGCTTTGTTGCAGATCCAGAAGACTCCATCAACTCCAGGCGTGTAGTAATGTGCTAAATGTTGCGGAAACTCCTACGTAGGTAGAGTCTATTGGTAACCACTGCAGTACTTCCTCGTCTCTAGGGGGTAGATGTGCTAAAAGCATCACTTATTGGCCACACTGGACAATCTGCATGTAATTATAGTACAAAGAACCACTTCCACGATTGCTCTAGATAAATCACTCGTTGACCACTCTATGTGACATTTATGTGATTTCATCAGAGTACTGGGCGACCACCTTCACGGACAGACGGAGGGTTGCCTTCATTTGATCTAAGCCAGGGTACGTTCGCATGATGTGGACGTCATCCTACACATGTAGGACGGTCTCGTCCGAAAAGTACGATGAATAGATTGTTGGTTTGATCTATTTTTTTTAAAACCCGGACTCTACGTCATTTCTCTACAAATTCCATGTACCGCCTCTACAGATGAACATCTGTTAATAGTTATAAGATTCCACTCCCTTGTCAAAAGTATGTGAGTTACAACCATTCTACCACTCCATTAAATTCCGTTTTTCCTAAATTCCATTGCCCACTAAAGTCACTGAAGCAAATCTATCACAGGAGAGATAATGTCTCTAACGTAAGTAACAGTTGTTGACCAGGGCAGGAGGAAAGGTTTAATTGTAGAGAGTTGAAATATATATCAAATTAACACAAGAACAAAATCAGACATAGAGTCATTGTTTCCACAAACAACAAATCCACTATTATTTCTGTGTACAGTTCTCTATGTGTGCAATTGTCTTCTGTGTCTCCAGTTACCGTAGCTGCAAATCCGCTGATCCAGCAAAACTCATTTAAAAGATTAAAATAAAATTCGAACAAAGATTTGCACCATCTTCAAAATTACACCGAGGACCCTCGCCAGTGCTGCGGAGTTCATGCACTTGTGGTGATATATTTCTGTATTAGTAAGAGATTTGAGCACACGTAGTTATTCATTAGAAACGTTTGAATGTCTCCGTATGTAGTCGTCCATATGTTTTTGCTTCTTTAAATTCGTCACTCCTGTTGTTCGTTTGCTTGATAAAGGCCTTGTTGGTTTGAAACGTTGCTGTATATTGTCATTGTTTTTGTAATTTGTAAAACTACAGTACTTTGTGTTTTGCCAATCAAATAGTTTTACTGCAGTCTTATCGATATTGTAGTTATTCATCGAAGTGCAATGACGATGTTCATATTAATGCGATAGTGGGTTCAGAAGAATTTGAGGGGTGTTCAGGCGATTAGGGATCGGTGGCTCCTTAAAGAATAAATTAATCCTAACTATTTTTAAATAAATTATTTTCGTGATTTTGCGATTGAATAATCATTTAAAATTTGAATTCTGCATGAACTCATCTTATGCCCGTCTTACACCATCCATTTTTTCATCAATTTTCTATTTCATGCATATAATCATTTGGAAATTTATCATAGATGACATACATATCAATTTTCTGTGTCAAAGCGAAAAAAGAGCATGTATATATGTGGGGGATTTGGCAAACTGTTATAATGTGGACGGGGTGTTACAAAGTTTATGTTGTGCAAAGTGGGCTGAAAAGGTTTGGGAATCTATGTTCTAATGTCCTCAACTCGAATTGTATCTCTCATCGTTACTCCTGCAACTCTTCTCGTGCTTGACTGGGCTTGACAGACATCTTTTGTTATGATTTTCCGCTAATTAGCTGCTAGTTACTGTGAGCGACCACGTTCAAATATTGAAATAAGTAAAGCGAAAGACCCCTTTGAACTCAAGGGGAAGCGCTGAGACGGCAAGAATGAGGACAAAAAGACAGAGAAACTAACCTAATACTATATGTATATTATGTTCCATTTCAGTGTCTGTGCTCGTATGTGTGTACGTGTGATGGATTGTGTTTTTTTATTTATTATTGTCCGCGGTAATATTTTGTTAAACGTGAAAACTGAGTCACAATGATCAAAATTATGGGCGCCAGTATAAAAGGAACTATACGGAGAGAGAGAGAGATAGTGTGAGAGAGAAATTGATAGTAAAATTAAAGGTTAATAGATCAGATTAAGTAAAAATTAATAAAACGGGAAAGTTTGATTTTGGCTGAAGTGAATGTTAACAACGGCTCGACACACTTATGTCATCCTGGCCACTTCCTGACAACTCGCTTGAAATTCAAGAATAATATTTTGTTCTCTCGTGTAACTGACAGTCTTCATGTCTGTCAATGTTTATTTCTGATTGTTTGTCACATACACTCACACCATAGCCACTGAATCTGAAGTAAAATGTCGAGCTCATTTGTTGCCAAAATCATGGAGCATGCAGGTAAAAGTGGTTATTAATATTGATAGACATACTAGTGAGAGAAAGTGAAAAGAAAGGATTAAGCATGAATATAAAGAAAACAGAGGTTATGGTTGTCTCCAAGAAACAAGAAACACCAACATGCAATATCAAAATAAATAACACAACACTGAAACAAGTCCATCGATTCAAGTATCTAGGAACATTCTTAACACCAGATGGAAGATGTACAACAGAGATTAGGAGTAGAATAGCTCAAACGAAAGCAGCTTTTATGAAAATGAAGAACACACTATGCGTGAACTCACTACCAATGACACTGCGAAAACGAATACTCCAATGCTATATTGAACCAATTCTGATGTATGGCAGCGAATCATGGACACTGAACAAACAATCAATACGATCATTGGAAGCCACAGAGATGTGGTTTTACAGAAGAATGTTGAGAATTCCATGGACAGCAAAGAAAACAAACGTTGAGGTTTTAAATCAGGTCTGCACACAAAGAAACCTTATCAAAAGAATAAGAATCCGACAATCAAGGTTCTTCGGGCATATAATGCGAAGAGAAGGTTTAGAACATTTGGTGACTACAGGTAAAATTCAGGGAAGGAGAGATCGTGGAAGACAGAGGAGAAGATGTTAGATGGCCTGACATCATGGTTCGACAAAATATCGACGTCAGAACTGATTACATGCACCAAGCAAAGAGAGTTGTGGAGAGACATGATCGCCTACGCCGGCAGGCATGGCACTGATTGATTATACTAAGTTCTCTGTTGTGTAGAGGCTAGATGCTCATCTCTTGTTCCAAAAGTACTCTGTTCTATCCCTCGTGGAGCCATCAGGATTTTTCAGAGATCCTGATCTCAGTGTAGGTGAGATCAAGTTCATAGTCCTATCAGAGACTGACAATAAAACGTAGGTCCCGTGTTCAAGTTGAACATGTTGTTAAAGAACTCAGTTCAAAATCGAGAAGAGCAGGCTGGAAAAATTAAAAACATAAGTTAGTACCAAATATTTTCACCAATTCTAAATTACATCAGGGACCCTTGTCGGTGCTAAGGAGTTCGTGCACTGTCGCTGAGATCTTCCTGTGAAAGAAAGGAATCAGAGCACACATGGTGACATGGTCACTCACCAAATTGCAGTGATGATGGTCCTATCAATCAATACTAAGCTAGTGAAGAAGAGTAGTATGCACAGTGTAATATTAATTTCTTTTTGTATTTCTATGGTAATAATAGAGCTGGTATGTCAAGTGGTTAGAAACTTTGCTATTCTATCAAAATAGACCAGGATTGTGTCCTAGTATGAGTACACTACATCAACCCAGATGAAATTTACCATTTGTCTCGTTGAGTTATCTAGGTTATCTAGCGGAAATGTCAGTGAGATGAAGAACTAGCAAATACACCTAAATGCTGAAATTCAGTACTGTGAGATCTCCAACACATCACCGGGTTAAAGCAATATATAAATAGGAGTACCTATACAGTGTGTAAATCGAAATAGGGGGAAGACTGCAGTAAAACTTGGTAAATAGTGAAACACGTACAAACAAAGTACTATAGTTTTACAAAATACAGAAACAGTGACGATAAACAGAACGTTTGACCAACAAGGCCTTTATCAAGCAAGCGAACAAACAGGAGTGACAAATTAAAATGAAACACAAATGGCGACCAAATACAAACGTATCTAAGGAAAATCTGGAATAAAACGAATAACGAAATAAATGTAACACAAAAAACAGGAATAGAACGGAAAAGAACAATGAAACATCTAGTAAATATATAACTTGAATACATGCAACATATACCATATAGATTACAAAGCATGGGAAGAGAAAGTACTAAGAAGCATAAGAATGTAATACGTTGAGCCGCGTGGTCGCAAGGTACCATACAAAGAAATCAACCGATTCTCCAGAGCAAATCTACTACGATCATCAGAGGAACATGATCGGATGGCTGTGACCTGGACATCGCAAGCTCCTGAATGGCCAGTATCATTGAAATGGGTAGCTACAGGGTCACAGAGCAATATATGCGGTTATATGGGATAGAAATCGGTTGATTTCTTTGTATGGTACCTTGCGACCACGCGGCTCAACGTATTACATTCTTATGCTTCTAGTACTTTCTCTTCCCATGCTTTGTAATCTATATGGGTTTATGTTGCATGTATTACATTCTTATGCTTCTTAGTACTTTCTCTTCCCATGCTTTGTAATCTATATGGGTATATGTTGCATGTATTCAAGTTATATATTTACTAGATGTTTCTTTTCCGTTCTATTCCTGTTTTTTGTGTTACATTTATTTCGTTATTCGTTTTATTCCAGATTTTCCTTAGATACGTTTGTATTTGGTCGTCCATTTGTGTTTCATTTTAATTTGTCACTCCTGTTTGTTCGTTGCTTGATAAAGGCCTTGTTGGTCAAAGCGTTGCTGTTTATCATCACTGTTTCTGTATTTTGTAAAACTATAGTACTTTGTTTGTACGTGTTTCACTATATACAGTGTGTATGTTAGTTTGATCTTAGTTGTTGCTACAATCAAAGAGTCATTGTGTTATTCAATATGCAAGCTCCATAATTTGGCTAACTTAGATTAAAATATTCAAATATGCAAGCCCATTGTCTGAAGAAAATGGAATATTCTTTACAGGACGTCGCCAACAACCTCAGTAAACGAATCTTCGATTTTCTACACACCCCCTTTATGTTCAGTAGTTTGCAGTTGCTTTCTGAATGGTGAAGTCTATTTTTACCATTCTTAAAAATGCATGGAGGATGAAGAAGAAGAGTGACAAGCAGCGATGAAGAATAAGAAGGTAGCCGGTCTCATTTGATTTGTAAAGCATATAATCTGACCACTTGATCTAAATACCAGTTGGATATAATTATAACATGTTGCAGTTAGCATGATCTTTGTTTGTAGAATATTATTTTTATAACCCAGTCAAGCTTGAACAGAAGACCTTCCATGACAAGTTGGATGTTCTCACGATGAAACTGAGTGAAATGGAAGTCGAGATGTTTCAACTAGCAGAGAGCAAGTATGTTCATTTTCATCCAAATTTCCTGACTGGCCAAAGTTTAATTCAGAAGGTCCATGATGTCCAGGATGAGATGGCTACCATTGAGAAAACATGGAACACTCAGGTATGTTTACATATTTGTTAACTGTATAACTGTTTTCTATAAGTTATTATTGGCTCTTATGTATCATGGAAAAACTATTTTTCTTACTTCTACAGACATGTTGTATAACTGTTTTCCATAAGTTGTTATTATTGACTATGTGTCATGGAAAAACTATTTTTCTTACAGACATTATGTTGTATAACTGTTTTCTATAAGTTATTATTGGCTCTTATGTATCATGGAAAAACTAACTTTCTTACTTCTACAGACCTCGTGTTGTATAACTGTTTTCTATAAGTTATTGGCTCTATGTATCATGGAAAAACTATTTTTCTTGCTTCTACAGACATTATGTTGTATAACTGTTTTCCATAAGTTATTATTGACTCTATGTATCATGGAAAAACTATCTTACTTCACTATGACATTGTAAAATACACTTTCTATATCATCTGTGTCCCGTTTGACGCATACAGCTTTTCTTTGTTGCCATTCTGTCCCGTTTGATAAATAAGACTTCCACAAGAGATTTTCTTTGTGGCCATTCTGTCCCGTTTGACACATACGACTTCCACAATATATTTCCTTTGTTTTCTGTTCTGTCCCGTTTGACACAAGGCTTCCACAATATATTTTCTTTGTTGCGGTTCTGTCCCATTTGACACATACGACTTCCACAAGATTTCCTTTGTTGCCGTTCTGTCCTGTTTGACACATAAGGCTTCCACAAGAGGTCCTAAACACTCAAGTCTCATCTCTGTCGCACAAAAGCACACTCATCTATCATTCATTAAAGTTTGCAATACTATGAATCTCGGTTGACTTACACATAGTAACAGTCACTCGCCCATGTGTTGCCATGGCCGCAAGGAAGCAAAGAATAGCAACACTGCGACTTACAAGGTATGTTGTAAAAGGCGACTGAGGTGGGGTTTGACGTAGGGCTGGCTACCCTATCCAGTAGAAACTTTTAGCCACAAAATCCAACCATAAATAAGTCACAAAAATAAAATAGTAACTGCCAACCAAGGGAAAAGGAAGTTCTTCTAGAAGAGGTATGATGCGATGCAGAGAAAGCCACCAGGAAGCTGCATTGCAGAGTATCTTCCTTTCACTTAAGAAAAGATCTAGAATTGGCACCTGGAATGTTAGAAATATGTATGATATGGAATGATTTGGAGGCATAGATCAACAATATAAAGAAGAGCTGCAGGAGATAGGAAGACTTGGCATAAGTTGATTGAGGTTCTATGTCCCAATCGGGGATAAAAGTACTTGACAGAGAGAGAGAATAAGTGTCACTAATCAGCCAGTTTCAGGTTATGTAAAAGTTTGTCATCAAATAGCTTGTCCTGAGCAGAACTTTGCCACCCCAACAGTCCTTCAGAGTTTCTCTCTCATAGGCCAGATGTCCTGCCTCTGCAGCCGTCATGTTCAAACCATCAGTTACATCCTAAATCCATCTTCTCCGTGATATTCCTCTTCTTATCTTTGCCGGTATGCCTCCTTCCATAATAGTCTTCTCCAGCCCTTCATGTCTTTATATGTCCAAAATACCTCAATTTTCTCTTTCTTATTTTTAGCATCAGCCAGTTTTCTTCGAATTTAGTTCTGTTTCTTCTGTTTGTTCTCTTCTCTGTCCATGATATACAAAGGACTCTTCTGTGGCACTTATATTCAAAAGCACATATATGTTTTTCGACTATCTTATTAAATGTCCATGATTCACACCCACACGTTGCCACTGGGAATGTAAAAGCACAGAAAAATGTAGCTTTTCTTAAAATTACAGAACAAATATTCCCTGACACACAAAACTGTCAATGATGGTGTGCTTTCTCATTCCTTCCTTGGTTTATCATTAACAGGTTAAAGGTCAGCTCTCGCTGTCAACTGGAGAGTTCCACAACCTCAACCAGGAGCTTTCAGCAGCTAAAACTGTTCATGCTGGTCTAGCCTACCTAGCAGATATCTATGAGTTGTTAGAGGTGGGTTTGTATCTGTGTTTAAGTATCATCGCTTCAACAAGCATAGTATAATACTAATAGAAATAATACATTCAGTCCAGAGGCACCATTTAGCTGTACGGTTATTGGTTACTGAACTGATGGCATTGTACTTATGCATCAATTAAATCAAGGAAGGTGATAGGCTGCGCTATCTTGGAATAACCTTTGATTGTAATCTATCTTTCAAACATCATGTTGAACAGATGATACAACATTACAAGTGCGGTCTTGCGGCTCTCAAAGTTATGGTAGCTGTACACCTTTAGCAGATACTACTTTGGTAGCTGTACACCTTTAGCAGATACTACTTATCCTTTTGTTCGATCGACTGGTTATGTCCGTGTTAGATTACAGACTCTGCATTCTCACGATATCAAGATCCCAATGTGAACGACTCGAACATGTTCAGAATGAAGGTATGCGTTTAGTCTTGGCTGCCTACAGATACTCCCATTGTGATGATGAGATATATGCTTGGCCTTCGGTCACTACGTTCCCGGCATACAATTGCCCAAACCAAGGCATATATATGGGTTACTGCAGGTAAGAGACATCCACTGCACAAGAACACTAATGCTGTTAAGGGCACGAGAATCAAGCTGGCATGTCGTGGATGGCACAGGCTGAAGGAACAATTGGCCAGGTGACTACGGTTGCGACCCTACAAAAAGGGGAAGAATGTATCCCAACTGATTGTAGCATGACCAACTATCACAACGTTATTGTTACCCTTGAAAGAGAATATAGAGATTGGGGCAACATGAAGGCTGAACTCGCTGTTAAGCAACTGATAGAAGAAAGCGCAAGGGCTGATGATGTTATTGTATATACCGATGGTCTGTGCATCGTGGTGAGAAGTCAGACTGGGGTTTCTTGGCTAACGTGCATCATAGGGTTGTTGCAGAGGGAAGTGGAGCGTACAGGACAACTACTTCTAGTATGTGGATGGAGGTTGAGGCTATTACTGCTGCCCTCCATTGGCTCTCTGGGACTTCATTTACTGGGGCCGTTGTATCTGACTCGGTCAATGCTTCACAAGATCCAGAAGGGCAGGTTTCTGTATGAGTGGATGTCGTCTATAGAAGTTCCTAACCTCCAGAGGCGTACGTGGATATACTGTCCTGGTCATGCAGGTGTTTGCCGCAATGAGAGAGCGGACAGGCTTGCATCGATTGTTGGGGAGTTGAAGATGGATAAGAGGGAATTTTCTTCGGTCTCTTCGCGATTGCCTGTTGGAGGACACTAAAATAGATGTTGAATCAATCCAATGATTTAAGCTGTTTGGAGTTACCCATTGCATAAGTAGAACTGGATGCCTGAGGGGGAGAGTGAGGAGTTTGTTTAATCAGCGAACCATGGGAGCCATCAGTGATGTCAGTTTAATAACCAATAACAGCAGGGTGTTTACTCTTGGGATCTTTGCTCTTAATGAGTACTTCAGTATCTGGAATTTTGTCCCGTCCGTTTAATTTTAGTAGTCTGCGTAGAGAACGTGTGTGGAAGTTGATTAAGATATACATAAGTAGATTACAGACATTGCCTTGGTACCCGATGTGCTTACTGTTGTCAACAGACTTCAGCCAGATCTCTAGAAAGCAAAAAGTACAGCCAGGCAGCTGTAACATTACTGAAGTTGGAAGCTTACATGAAACAACCTCTGATAGAACAGAATGACAAGATCACCATTCTTGCAGCCATGAAGACAGAGTTTAGGGTAAGTTGGTTTGGTTATAGATGCTCAATTAGTCCTACTGTTTTGTTTGTATGTTTGATGAGTGCAGTAGATTCCATCTCACTGTGACATTGCAAGTAATGAGAGTGCTGATGTCTTGGCTAAGAACGGCAGAGCCACAGAGCAAATTTACCAATCTTTTCAAGCGGTCAAAACCTTCATACAGAGAAAATCTGCAGTAGACTGGAAGACTGGATATGATTATGAAAAAGACTTCCTCAAAGGCCTAAGCAGAACAGACCAGGTCATTATAATTCGCCTTCATACCAGACACCGCAGACACTTACATAGACTAGGAATAAGTCAAACAGCTTTCTGCCATTATCAGCAGGCGGAACAGACACCGGAGTATGTCCTGCAAGGCTGTCCTCTCCTGGGTGAGCTGGGAGGCAACATCTGGCCACACCTAGTCGACCTAAAAAACAAGCTTTGGGAAACCTGAGAGACCCAAAGCTGACTGCCCAGTTTGTGATCCACTGTAAATTAAGTGTAAGACCAGAGATCACTGAAGAATTGGTTATTGGTTACTAAACTGACGTCATTGCACTTCAGGCAGACCCATAGTTTTTTTTACCATTGTAATATCTTTGTCCAGGTCCATATGTAGTGTCCATATGAAATTCGTCAGTCCTGTTGTCTCGTTTTCTCGATAAAGGCCTTTTGGTTGAAACATTATTTTTGTATTTTGTAAAGCTAGAGTACTTTGTTATTACGTGTTTTGCCATTCTACATAGTTTTACTGTAGTCTCCATATATATTGTTATTACTGGAACTACGGAGTTTGTGATTTGTACAATACTCTCTGCAGGTTGCGTGCACCTTTCTGCAGAGACGGACCAAACCATTTGGGGTAAAATAGGGTGCAATGAAATCAGCTTTAAAACCTCTTTTTCTCACATGTGGTGCCGGGCCCGAAGGAAGCAAAGAATAGTACCACTGCGGACCTACAATGCATGTCATAAGAGGCGATTAATGTAGGACCTAGGGATGCTACCCTAGTAAATGAAAAGCATCGGATGTGCTGGCCTACTTGTATGCGCATAACTGGCACAATCGCTCTTAGACTCAGATCACAAACAAATCACACAGAGTGGTTAACAAGTGGTTGATATCGAGCGTTCAAGAAGAAGAAAACCTCTTTTCTGAAGTGATATAACATAATTACATATAATTGATATCAGATTTTCTCTGTGCTTTATTCCTGTAGATTCGGTTTGCAACTCTAGAATGTAACCTTTCCGACTTGTGGCATGACTTGCTGAAGTGGACTGTGAAAACTTCACCCGAGTCTAGTAACGGTGCAGCAACCTTGAACGAGATCTCCATCTCTGTTACATGCAATGGAAGTGATTCTTCAGAACTTGATGAGTTAGTGGAAGGTCTCTACATTTCCAACCTTCTAAGTGGTAAAATGAAAGCATTTGCAAATATGTTTCAAGAACATGTCATTCCTCTAATACTTGACAACGTACATTTGAACATCACTTTAAAAACATTAAAACAGACGAAAACTTTAAGTATAAGATGTCATGATGTACAATCCAGTGATACAAGTCAGGAATCTGCTAAGAATTATCCAACAGGGGAAAAAATGTACATTCATATATTCGGAAATCTTATGAATATTCTAGATTACTTGCAGAAGTTGTTTCTTCATGTTGAGTACGGACGGAATGAAGCGACAACGATGCTAGATGTATCATCTGCTTCAGAAACCAATAGTACATCTTCGAGTTTTTCTAAAGGGACACTAATGTCACTGCTGGGACAGTCTGTCAGTTCATGGTTATTGGACTTGCTGCAGAAAACTGTTTTGGCAAAGGCAATTCCTTCAAGTGCCAAAGATCTGGCAGGATTTAGCGAGGTTATTGGGGTGACGCAGCTGTTACAAGGTGAGTTATCAACTATCTATGCTCACCAGTCACAGTATTTATTTTGTTCTTCTTCACCTTTTAACTTCCAACGGAGAACAGGTTTTCAACAAACTTTTTCCAGCCCTTCCTCTCTCTTGCCATCTCTTCCAATTCTTTCCTTGTCTTGCCTATCCTTTTAATAATAGTAGTACTTTCCATGTTTGTTGAAGTTTTGTTTAGTTTATCTTTTCTACAGGGTGAGATAGCCAGCCCATGACCTACCCTTCTTTGTCACCTCCCATGACATACTATCCTTTGTCACCTCCCATGACCTAGTCTCCTTTGTCACCTCCCATGACATGCTTGGCAGTTACACATTGCTGTATATTCTTACACATCACTTGGGCGGGCCCCTAAATTAGTCGCCTCTTATGACATACCTTGTAGGTCACTGTGTTAATATTCTTTGTTTCTCTTGCGGACTCTGGCAACACACTGACAATTTGTATTGTTAAATAGAATCTATTCATCTGTGTTTGTTTTAATATTCTTCTTTTGCTCTACATCATAGATTCCCAAACTTTTTCCGCCCACGAACCCACTTTGCACGGCATAAACTTTGTAAAACACACACACACACACACACACCCCCCAACATGTGCATGCTCTATTTCCACTGTGACATAAAAAATTGATAAATATTTGTCATATGTGGTCAATCTTCAAATGATTATATTCATGAAATAGAAAATTGTTCGTGTAAGATGGACCTAAGATGAATTAAAATGCAGAATTCAAATTTGTAATGATTATTGAATCTCAACCCCCTCCCCTCCCAATCCATGCTTCTGAACCAACCCACTATCGCCCCCCTGGATGGCTTCAGCACCCACTTTTGGAACACATGCTCTACATCAGCCGCTTGTTAAACTAACCATTCATGACTATTCCTGAATTCATAGATGGCGAATGTAAAAAATACCACATCAAATGTTGGATGTTTCATCACCATCATTTCTTGTTATGCCAAAGAGCACATAAGACAGATAATACATTTCCTCTTAAAAGAGCAGTTTTTCTGTAGCTATTGTCAGACCATCCAACATCTTCTCCCTTGATCACTCCTTCCTTGCATTTTATCCATTGCCACAAAATGTCCTAAGAACATTGATTGCCTGAGTTTTATTTTTTCTATCAGGTTTCTCTGTGTGCATGCCTCTTTTAAAACTTCATCAATTATTGTCTTCGGTCCATGGACTTTTTAGCATTTTTTTAAAAACCTCATCTCTGTGGCTTCCAGCTATTTTATTGATTGTGTGGTCATTGTCCATGATTAGCTGCCAAACATAAGAATTGGTTTAATATGGTCTTACTGACAGTCAAACACTTTCCTCGCTGTACATTTATTTCTCTTTAATGATCCGTTTAACACCGTATATTTTTAGCTTGGATCTACACCAAAGAGCCTTTTGTACCTTGCAACTTTTTCTGACTGAGTGCGGCATTCCTTTTTGCATCGTATGTTCAACACTCTTTAATTATCTTTTTAATGCCGTATATTTGGACTTGGATCTACGCCAAAATTGTATTTACTACTTTGCAACCTGGCTGAGGTCATTCTGCAATAGGAAAATTCTCAACCCATCTAGGACTAGTCACTTGAACTGTCACTTTTTGGCTGCTTCGTGCGTTCATTTAACAATCATTTTTTGCCGTATATTTGGGTTTTATGATCTTTGTCTAAATGTAAGTCCTTTCTGACTATGTGAGGTCATTCTATATAGAAATGTGTTTTCCTATGGTTACAGCACTAGATGATTTGGTATAGACTTTGCCTATTCAAGTCAAACTTGTTTTTTTCTTCTAACCAGATCAACTACTAAAGCTAAGATTCATTCAACCAGACAACACAGTACTAATGCAGTATGTACAAAACATTAATATACTTTTGCCAACAAAAAAGTCAGACCACTCTAGAGAAAGCTCATTCTCTTATGACCTCTGACCTTCACGACACAGTTGCAGTAGCAGAAGATAAGCCAATAGGAGAATGGCCACCTTTGACCCGTGGTGGGGTCAAGAAAAGTCAGCGACTAGACAGTGCTGTCGAACACCAGCTTAGTGACAACACGCTCAGGATGCCCAAGTGCAGGATTAGGTATTTGTCAATGCAACACTCTATTTTTCCCTTTTAGTTAAATCTACATTCCCCCACATCTACTTTCTCCTCACATCTACTTTCTCCCTCACATCTACTTTCTTCTCACATCTACTTTCTCCCTCACATCTACTTTCTTCTCACATCTACTTTCTCCCTCACATCTACTTTCTCCCTCACATCTACTTTCTTCCTCACATCTACTTTCTCACATCTACTTTCTCCCTCACATCTACTTTTCCCTCTGAACTAATTTCTTCTCATCAAATCTATTTGTCCCCCTCATCAAATCTACTTGCCCCCCTATATGTATCTCTCATCTTCTTCTTTCTTCTTCTTCGATCGTTCTAGGCCTGTTTTAATCATTCTCATTGTGATATATAAACAGCCAAACATCCGAACGTAATGTACGTGCACCAGCCTTCAGCACCTATTGGAGCCCAGTTGCTTATCCTTCGGTGGGGTGTTCGTTTCAGCCAGCTTTTGATTTACTAGGGTGAGCTTTCCTAGGTACGATCAGCTTTGCCGTATTTTGGGCTTTGTGATCTACGCTGGGACAGTGAGTTACGCTGTTTATGCCCGTTCTGAATGAGAAATATTTCTCGGGGCTTGTAAGCTTATCCTTGGACGGCGTCTTACTCGTATAAGACACCGTGTAAAGTATCGGCCTTCGCCAATGTTCAGACCGAACTTCCTGTTTGATCCGTACATTGTCGGCCTTGCTTTACCGTACATTTTTGAGTTTGATCCGGGAAGGAACATTCTCAGCCTCTTCTAGACGCGTATCGTGACGTGGCAATTTGCAATTAACCTCGAAAGCACTGGCATGGGGCCGAGTACAAACAATGTAGAGGGTCGTTTCAGTGGGCACTATGAGCGTAACTGAGGATTTTGCGCTCGCCGCCATCACCCGCCCCAGTTATTCGGGGATGTTAGTTACGACTGCAATCGAACCTTGCCCAGTTGCCCCAAGGCTGGCAGTTCCGTTAGGCATCACCAACCTCAGTTCTTCCGGGGATGTTAATTTTAATCGCACAGTACCTTGCACGGTTTTCCCAGGGCGGGTAGTTTCGTTATGCACTAAACGCAACTTGTTCTTTTGCGCTCGGCAAACCTTGCCCAGTACATGTATCTGCACCAGGCTACCAATGCGGGGTCAGCTGCAATCTTCTCTCGCACCAACACGAGGGTAGACTTTCATTCTTTACGGTCCTGTCTTATTTATTCTTGCCGACGGGCTGGCAATGTTTGCCCCTCCTCAGGGCTTCGAGCTTCGCCCTACGTGGGCATACGCTTGGTCACTGGATGCACCTCTCATCCATGTCTGAGACGTTTCGTTGCTGTTTCTTTGCGTTCAGGGACTTGGGCAATATCTTGTTGGACATCGGTCAGGAGAATTGTGCATTTTATTTGTATGTATCTTTATCGTATTTCCGTAATTGCACTGCTACCACTACCAGTAATTTCCTCTCCCGATCCCTGCCCTCTTAGCCAGACCAGAACCAGAGTCTGTTTCCAGGGTCACCGCGTGGAGGTTAGGGGCAGGGTCTTGGTTAGCGCGCCCTCTCGCTAACCCTGGCTCATGTTACCACCATGACCTCATGAGCCTTTTGACCCTGTATCTCTCATCTAATCTACTTGTCCCTTCTCATCAAATCTACTGCCCTTCTCATCAAATCTACTGCCCTTCTCATCGTGTATGTAAGTCTATATTGAAAAACCAATAACCAGTATGTCTATATGACAACATTCTCTATCTCTACAGTGAAAACATTCAAACTCTGATGATGTTGGCTTATGAAACACTTTGTGAAGCAACAGAGAGTTCTCCCGAGTGTGCTACCCAGATGTTCTATGCAGTTAGAAATATGTTTGAACTATTCTATCATGTAGTTCCCACATACCATAGCCAGAACTTTGAGGCATTTCCTCAGATTGCAGGTATGTCTCCACACATCAGTCATCATAGTTTTTTTTTTGTAGTTAGACATGAAATACATGGCATATCCTTTAGTTATTGGTTACTAAACTCTCTGGGCAGACCCATAGGTGCTTAGTCTCCCCAACAGATATAGAAGAGTATGCATACTGTTGGTTCCCGTGGCTCACTGATTAAACATACTCCTCACTCTGCCCCTCTGGAATCCAGTTCTACCTGTACAATGGGTAACTCCAAACTGCTTAAATCGCTGGATTGATTCAACATCTATTTTAGTGTCTTCATCCAACAAGACACTCGCGAAGAGACCAAAGAACATCCCCTTATCCATCTTCAACTCCCCAACAATTGATGCTGTTGATGCAAGCCTGTCCGCTCTCTCATTATCGTAAACACCTGCATGCCCAGGACAGTATATACATGTACGCCTCTGGAAGTTAGAAACTTCTATAGACGACATCCATTCATACCAAAACCTGCTCATTTAGATCTTGTGAAATATCGACTGAGAGTCAGATACAACAACGGTCCCAGTAAATGAAGTATAAAGTTTTATTTTTGGGGAAAAAAATCTAAAATATGTATTTGATATGTTTGTTACCTGTGTGGTGTCGGGACCCACAAGGGAAGCAAAGAATAGTACCACTGCGACCTACAAGACATGTCGTAAGAGGCGATGATGTAGGACCTAGGGAAACTACCCTAGTAAATAAAAAGCATTGCAGAAATTGGATGTGCTGGCCTACTTGTAGGCGCATAACTGGCACAATGTACAATCGCTCTTATACTCAAATCACATACAAATCACACAGAGTGGTTAACAAGTGGTTGATATGGAGTGTTTGAAGAAGAAGAAATGTTTGTTTTGAGTCTTGTATTCACAATCTGTCATTCTAATCCATCCTTCAGCACTTCACCACAACAACTGCATGTTTATCGCACACCATCTCCTGACACTAAGCCACCAGTTTGCTCCCAAGTTACCCTCGCCAGACAACAAAACCTTTGTGGATCTTATTGAAAAAATCAGACGGAGCGGGGTGGAGGTGTTCCTAGCTCAGTTGAACAGACAACGCTCTCTCTTGCTAGAATACTTAGGTGGGGCTGATGGTAAGTAACTTGTAGCTGTACAGGCTGCTGTGCTAGTCATAGATTCAGTGCTGTAAGTTAGAGTCTATTGTCTTTACTCAGGTCGATGATGGAATTGGTTGTCCACTCTTGCCGTTGAGAGTAGGAGTGGGAGCATTAATTTGCGCTCCAGGGCCAGATGAGTTACATTTGTTGTGTTATATCCGTGTTTATTTAATGTGGTCTTGATAGTGTCTATCCATCTTTTTCTTGGTCTTCCCTTGGCTCTAGCACCTGATCTCTTTTTATTGTATGCTGTTATTGATGGTCGGTTGTATTACATTATCATTAAATGTCCAAACCACAGCATGTGTTGTCTTTCAATGTATTCGGTGCATGAAGTTATGCCCACTCTGCTTCTAAAGTCCTCATTTCATAGTCTTATCTTTCCTGGTGACCCCCACTGCCTTCCTCAAGCAGTTAGTTAGAGTAGCAGTAACTAATGTGTTTCTTTTATCATTCTCTGTGTTTTGTCGTTTATCGGTTTCTGAGATAGTGCAAGCCCTGTTGCTTGGTATTGTAGAGTTTTAAGACTTCTGTAACTCCATCAATCCCTATTTTTTCTTGGTTTGTCCCTTTTTCTTCTTTCATTTGTCCTTCTCTGCTTTTCGCTATTAGCCATCACATGTTTAACTGATGATCGGTTTCAAAGATAGTGGACATTCAGTCACTTGATATGCTGTGATATTGTTGAGTTTTAAGATGTCTGTAACTCCCATGTGTTGGTGGGGCTCACAAGGGGAGCAAAGAATAGTAACACTGTCCTCACAAGTCTGCAACAGAACAATTTGTTAGAACAAGGGAGAAACATATAGTAACACTGCGACCTACAGGGCATGTAGTGAGAGGCAACAGTAAGGGTCTAGGGAAGCTACCCTAGTAAATATAAAGTGTCGCAGACATTGGATGTGCTGGCCTACTTGTAGGCGCATAACTGGCACAACATGCAATCGCTCTTAGGCTCAGATCACATACACATCACAAATAGTGATTAACAAGTGGTTGATATGAAGCGTTCGAAGAAGAAGAATGATGTAACTCCATCAATCCATCTTTTTCTTGGTCTGCTCTTCCTCTTGAGGATTCGATTTTCAGGTTATACGCCCTTGCAACTGGTGTAGTCGGGTTCATTCTCACCAAGTGGCCAAACCAATTGAGTCTCTATTTTTCAATGAATCTAACAGGTGTTATTCAAACTGTTCTTCTTATTTCCTCATTTCTTATATGGTATCTTCTTGTTTTATTTACTGCTTTCCTCAAGCACAGATTTCACAGATGGTAATTTTCCTTTCTTGTTCTTTTGTCAGTGCCCAAGTTTGGCACTGGTAGCACAACTTTGGTATGTACAGATTGCATTTCTCTCGCGATCCCGTACAGATTGCATTTATAATTGTCTTTTAGTCTCTACTGGAATTGCTGGGTGTTTCAAGGTTGGGGTAAGTTGGTATGTAACATTGTTGGCTTGCTGGATTCTAGTTTCTATCTCTCTGTCCAGTCTACTATCAGACTTGAAGATACTTCTGAGGTATTTTAGTTCTCTTAAATGTGTTTGACCAACATTAATTCAGGAATGATTACACTCTCCAAATATATTCCAGCGATAAAATAAGTATTAAAAGAATGTTTCACTATTAGATCAGTGTGAGAGACATAATATTTTGTCGATAGATCAGTGCGAGAGACATAATATTTTGTCGATAGATCAGTGTGAGAGACATAATATTTTGTCGATAGATCAGTGTGAGAGACATAATATTTTGTCGATAGATCAGTGTGAGAGACATAATATTTTGTCGATAGATCAGTGTGAGAGACAGATAGATCAGTGTGAGAGACATAATATTTTGTCGATAGATCTGTGTGAGAGACATAATATTTTGTCGATAGATCAGTGCGAGAGACATAATATTTTGTTGATAGATCAGTGCGAGAGATAATATTTTGTCGATAGATCAGTGTGAGAGACATAATATTTTGTCGATAGATCAGTGTGAGAGACATAATATTTTGTCGATAGATCAGTGTGAGAGACATAATATTTTGTCGATAGATCAGCGTGAGACATAATATTTTGTCGATAGATCAGCGTGAGACATAATATTTTGTCGATAGATCAGTGCGAGAGGTTATTCCCTTTTTCATACCTCAAGATATATTGGGCAATACAGTGTTGGCCTGTATTTTTCATTGACCGCCGACACACGATGGAGATGTTGTCAACATCGTGTAGGCCGTCTTTACTTCCCAGTGCTTTTCCTGGTACCCATTTAGGCTGGGTTGACCTGAGAGCTGTAATGGTCTGAAAGAAATTCCATGCCAACTGGAATTGAACCCAGACCACTATCCTAAGAAGCAAATCATTAACAACTATGCTACTGTGGCTCTGACTGTTAGATCTGTGCGAGAGACATAAGAGGATGTTTTGTTGATAGATCAGTGAGAGACTAATCCAATATTTTGGTTGCACTTTTGTATGAAATGTATTAACTTATATTAGGTCTACAAGGTTTGTTCTGTGCCTGGCTCTGCTTCTAGCAGAGTTGTGGTTGGTTAGTATCTCTTAGGAAGGGTGAAAAGTGAAAATTAATAGTCTGCTGATGACCTGTAGAACACACACGCTAACTCCACCTCACAGTGTTGTTGCCCAGGAAACTTCACATCTTCTTTGTTGTTTTTCTGTCAGTCATCAGATCACAGCATCAGTAGCTTCAATGAACTTCATGATTCATATCTTCTTTGTCATTCTTCTGTCAGTCATCAGATCACAGCATCAGTAGCTTCAATGAACTTCATGATTCATATCTTCTTTGTCATTTCTCTGTCATCAGATCACAGCATCATTAGCTTCAATGAACAGCATGATTCACTTTGTTGTCATTCCTTTATTATCAGTCATAAGATCACAGTATGAGATAGCTTCAATGAACCTGTACGTTCTGCTTCTAGTCATCAAAAGGGTCTCTCAGGCTCAGAAGTCGACTTCCTCTGTATACCATGTTTTCTTACTGTTTTCCTTGTAGAGCTGACATGTTGAGAATTTATTGATGTGAGATGATATTGGACTGTGATTTCCAACAGGATTTGGCCGTATGGAAGAGGAAAGCAGCCGAGAGAAGGCAGAGAAAGCTGTCAAACAAGTGACCTTACAACTCGGACATCTTCAGAAAATTTGGAAACCAGTCTTACCAATCAACATTTACAAGAAAGCTATGGGTAAGTGCTATGCTATGTTATGCAATTGACATCATGGCACATTAGACATTCCCATGCATGCTCTGTCCTCCGCTGGAGCAGCCATCGTAAAGTCCATTTGCTCACCGTACCCATGAGAAGTTGATTAGTATATCTTCCTCTCTCTATCATGAAGACGACACTGTCTGGCATGTCCAAACTTAACTCCTAATTCTATTACGCATTCTTTGTCTGAGACCCGCCCGTATCAAATAATTGAGAGCGTACCGCATTGATGACATCAGCTCTGTCCATACTTCTGCACGATTGAGTCTGGGAATTGTTTGTAAGAAAGTCAGCACGCTCGTTACCCTACACTCCAGCATGTCCATGTGTGTACAGTACAGCCAAGTCATTTTCTTGAGATGTGATCTCTGAATACTGTCCACCCATTCCATGCGCAGACTTCCAGATTCAATCCTTTGAAACAAATTCGAGTCTGATATGATAATCGTATGGGTGGACTGTTGCTCAGCCTTATCCAACAGTAATGGATGATAAATCAATCAGGAAATCACCATTAACATTGGACTGGCATGTTGGGCTGCTGGATTTGTTGAGGCTGGGATCAGGGGACCTTTCCAAAGTGCAATGATGGTAGTTCTTTGATAACTTAGAAAGTGCCAATATTATTGTTCATTTGAGGATGATTGGACATGTCCATAATTGCTCCGATCTCCTCCTAAGCATATATTTCAGTGTGTTTAGACTAACAACTTCCATTCTGTGTTGATTGATGTATCTACAGAGGTTTCTCTCGTGGTTTCCCATCTTGCCGCACCTATCAGTAGACATAACTTGCAGCACCTATCAGTAGACATAACTTGCCGCACCTATCAGTAGACATAACTTGCCGCACCTATCAGTAGACATAACTTGCAGCACCTATCAGTAGACATAACTTGCAGCACCTATCAGTAGACATAACTTGCCGCACCTATCAGTAGACATAACTTGCTGCACCTATCAGTAGACATAACTTGCCGCACCTATAGTAGGCATAACTTGCACAATTGATGTAGAGAATACCCTTGATCTTCTTCGTTGAAATCTTCAGAGCGTATGTTTTCTTTTAGAGCATTGATAATGTCGCTTTTGTCCATAGAAGACCCATACTTGATCACATCATTGCTTGCCAGTGCATCCACTCTCTCATTGCCCTTCACAACAGAATGACCTCGAGCAAAGATACTAACCACAGGGCAATTACCAAAATATTCGCTGAGTTGAACATTTCAACTTTCTTTGTTTTTCTATTCTGATCGTGTATTTATTTATTTGTTCGAGCTTTCCTAGTACATCAGATTCTTGGAATATGGTCAGTTCTTGTTCACACCCACACACGCTAAGTGGTTAATTTCTTGCGTTACGAATGTCATGAGTTTGAATCTCTACCGCACTGTTCTGCTCGCGAGTGCAATTTTTCATTAGATTACCTAGGATTGTTGCCGGAGCTGCGGAGTTCATGCTTTGTGCAATACTCTCAGCAGATGGTGTACCATTTCTGTGAAGAGGGACTGATCGATATGGAGTAAAACCCAGTGCAATGAAGTCAATCCTTGGACTTTAGACACCGACTCAATGAGCTTCGATTTGTTCATTTGAAGTGTTTTTTTGGTCAGAGCTTGTTATGATTTTATGAGGCTCCATCTCTCTCTGCAAGAGTGGTGAAGACTTCTATATAAACCATATAATCTTTTCTCCCAACATTAGACTAAAGAAATGGTATCTCTGAAGTTGGAGTAAGGCTCACTTGAATGATGAGGGACAATAGTGACAAGAAAAGCAAGCTGTCACGCAAAAATCAGTCTGAGGTGCCATGACTACCAGAATTAATAGCGACCAAACAGAAAAAAATGAAATAGAGACCACAACAATATATGTCTTCAACAATAGCTTCACTTAGATCTACTGTCCTGATCATGCAGGTATTCAGGGGAGTGAGAGAGTGGACATGCTTGCATCGATTGTTGGGGAGTTTATGATGGATATGGGGGAAGTTCTTCAGTCTCTTGGCGACATACTGTTGGATGAGGACACTAAAATAAAAGTTGAATCAATACAATGATTTGGGGTGTTTGGAATTGCACGCTGTACAAGTAGAGCTGAATGCTTGAGGGGCAGAGTGAAGTGTGTTTAACCAGCAAGCCACAGTAACCATCAGTATGCATACTCTTCTAAATCTGTTAGGGGAGACTGAGCACCTATGGGTCTGTCCGGAATGCTGTGAAGTAAGTTCATTAACCAATAACCAACAATTGCTAGAATAGCTGACATCTACAATTCACGTTTGTGAAAGGTTAACAATTTTTTTCTTATCTTCTTACACAGGTAAACTGATTCAGGCAGTTGTTGGAAGCATAAGTGATAGCATCTCATCGCTTGAAGACATAGCCCAAGAAGCAACTCACAGATTAGATGTCCTTCTGGTGCTCATAGAGCAGACAGCTGGAGAGATGTTGACCTCACCGGGAGAAGTGGCAGCCGCTGAGCTGCTCCGACATGTACCAGATTGGGCTAGGCTGACAGAGGTTAAATTTATGTTGGCTGCCAGTTTGTCAGAAATTGCTGACCGCTGGGCAGAGGGTACAGGACCATTGGCTCTCTCATTCACTCCAATGGAGGTGAAGCAAATGATCAGAGCACTTTTTCAGAACACAGACAGACGAGCAAATTTACTGGTTGCCATTAAGTGAACTAGGAACAGACACTCACACATCAACACTACCACCATTTATGGTTCATCAGAATTATATCATTGCACTCCGGACAGGTTCATAGGTACTCAGACTACCCCTCAACATATCCATCAGTAGAAGGAGACTGATCACTCCTGTTTTCTCCAATCCTGGTTTGTCTCACAGCACCAGGATAAGAAGAGATTTCTAGAACAAGCCCTCGTGTGCGCTTCATAAATAGTGTCTTTTGTCGCCTCTGTTATCTCTGAGGTCTACCTTTTGAGTGGCCAGCCTTTTGCTTTGTATACACTGTATCGGAGTAACATTGCTCTTTGAGGCACACTGTCTGTTGGTAATCTGCTTATGTGGTCGAACCATTTAATTTGTTGTTTTTTTTTATGTTCGGTACTGATGGTGTACCCACTTGTTTCCTGATGTCTTCATTTCTCACCGGTCTCTTCTTGTTACCCCCAGCATTCTGCGCAGACACTTCATCTCTGTCGTGACTAGATTTCTTCTGTCATTTGATGTCAGTGTCTAGGTTTGGCACTGATAGCATAATATTGGGAGAAAGATTGTGTTGAACAATTCTCTTTTAGTGTTCATGGTGACATGTTTGTATTTTAAAATTGACGCCATTTGTCCTATTATTTGATTTGTTTTATTGCATCTGTATTGGATTTCATTAGTTATTCTTCCATTTGCTGAAAAATGTTACCTAGGTATGCAAAGTCTTTGACTTTTTTTTACTCCTATTCTGTGTTGATTAATCAACAGTCTACAAATACCAACACAAGACGATTACTATAATATGAGCAGATTGGAACAAATTGTCATTCTGCGCCTTAGAACAGGACACAATCAACTCCCCAGCCACATATAAACAAAATTCAAGATTAATGATTCAGCCATGTGGACAGGCACACCAGACTGCAGAGCACATACTTCAAGACTGCCCCGAATATGATACACTGAGGCAAACTCACTGGCCTAACGAAACAACACTGACAGAAAACTACACAGACCTCTGTCTGAGCTACAAAAGACAGTGAAGTTTATACAAGAGACAACATTTAATATATAGACAATATTTCAAGCGAGCGGAAGGAAGAATCAAAGGTCTTATGCCTTTAGCAAAGTATTCATGTTTGGCATCTCTCAGTTTCACTCTAGATAGGGATGTGGATTCATGCAAGTCTGTACACAAATAATCTATTCAATCTGCCTCTTTCATGGCATTGATGATCTTTAACTTTTCCATTGCCCGTTCTTCCTTGATCACTACTTTATCGACTAGCCGAGTCAGTTCTTTCATTTTCTCATCCTGTCACCTAGTTTGTGTTTACTTCTATCTATTCTCTAAGCCTGTTTTATCTTTCAGTGTCAGGTCGAAACAATGAGACACCTGGAGCGAGCCTCTCTATGCACCTTGTCTTTCTTTTCTCCAGTCCTGATTCGCCTCACAGCACCAGGGTAAGAAGAGATTTCTAGAACATCCTTTGTGTATGCTTCATAAACAGCATCTTTCGTCGCCTCTGTTATCTCTGAGGTCCACCTTTTGCGTGGCCGGCCGTTTGCTTTGTATCTACTATATCGGAGTAACATTGTTCTTTGAGGTGCACTGTCTGTTGGTAATCTTATTTCTTATGTTTTCTTAATTTTGCTAGTTATGGTGCTCTCATTTAAGTTTAACATAAAATGGTTTAGCACTCTCTTTTTGTTTCTATCAAGTGTAGAAGGAATACGCAGATACTTTGAGGTTACCACCGAGTGAAACAGAAATAGACATGATGAGCAATTTCATTTTGTTATTTGCTTTTGTCTCTATATTATTTGGGCATCTGTAGCTTAAGCAGTAGTGAGCTTGATCACAACCCAAGCATACCTGGTTCAAACTCTGCGGCTGACAGTTTGGAAACAAGTTTGTCCATGTTGATTTTTACGAATGGTAAAAATAGACTTCACTGTTCAGAAAGCAATGGCAAACTATAGAACGTATAAGTGGTGCCTAGAAAATTGACGACTTATATACTGTGGTTCATGGCAAAGTCCTATGAAGGAGTTGCCACAATTTTCATTTTCTCTATATTTTTCCTACTTCTCTTTTATTCTCATGGACTTTTGTATATTTTCCTATTTTATTGTTTGTGTGGTTGATTGTAAAGATATTTACCAGTGAGTGAAGGTATACTGTTTTTGTTGAATAAAGATAACTATATTTGCGTTTATTTTCTGGTTTCTTTGTTTGAAGAGTGGACGTGAGTGTGTGTCTATACACAACCTTGTCTAAGTGGTTATGCCGTTCTGTAGGTCCTGGGCTCGAACGGCATACCCAACAAACCACAGAATGAGACACCACCTGTGCACTAGATTCAAGATATGCACAACCGACCTGTGACTTATGTATGATAGCAGAGCATGTCCTACAGAACTGTGCCCAGTATGCAGACCTGAGAAGAAAGAGGTGGCCCACTTACACCAGCGTCCAAGACAAACTGTGTGGCTGACAATCTGAGACGGATGGCTGCCTTTATTAGAGAATCCGAAATTCCAATCTAGTGAGAACACAGATTTCCTAATTTTCCTAGAACTTTATTTTCTTGAAGATCATTTACTTGCTCATCAGTCTCAGAGCACACCTCCATAGAATGGGTCTCAGGGACTCGGCTACATGCAGCTGTGGAGCACCAAAACAGTCCCCAGAGGACATCCTGTCCTGAGCTGTGTAAGAATGGAAATCTAGTCAACAGAAACAACCCTACAAAACAAATTATGGGGGACTGGTGATGACCTCAAGCGCATTGCCCTATTTATGACATATACCGGAGTAGTCGCATAGCAGAAGTTGATCGCAGAAGAAGAAGACTGTCCATGAAACACACTAACAAATGTTGATAAATATGTTTATTATATATTGACATTATTAGACATTTACTTGGTGTCTATAAAAATTATTCATCAAAATCAAGTCATCTACAAATATTATGAGGAAGTTTTCAATTCATGAAAATAACGATATCAAAATGTTAGGTGTATGATCAGATGGTCAAGATACTACTCCACCTCCATGTGATGACCTATGACATAGTGAATGAGATAACAGAAGTCAGTGGACCAGAGTGTGTATTATCTCAACACATTACCTCAAAACAGCGGCGGCGGCTCATGGTCATTTTTGGTGGTGGGGCCAGACAAAAATTTTGGAAAAATGGTTTTTAGGTTTATATTTTAATATTTACTATTATTTGTCTATTCCGTGAAGTTATTCCCCCTTTACTATAATGATTTGGCGCCGCATGCGCAAATAACAAACGGGACAACATTGCGCCAGGGTAAGTCAGCTGGTACTGATCAAGACCCTACTCCACCTCCTCGTGGTGACCCTGGAAATAGACAAAAGATCATGTCTGGCTAAGTGGGTAAGGATAGAGAGAGAGCTTCTCTGGTATAGGTAATAAAGCAAATGCAGACACGCCTCTTGGGTCCTAAATACTAGTGAATGCATGCATCTTCTGCCGATGTCTAATGAAAAAAGTTGCATAAATGCAAAGCAAACGTATATGAATAAAATGAAATAAATTGTTTTGGCAATTATTATTAAAGGTAGCGGTCGAAGGTAAGAGGTCGTAATGTTACATCGTCAGTAGAGAATTTTAAAACGACCCGATAAAATATAGTGCGCTGATATATACGTCAAGCGTTATAGAGAAGCTGAATTTGAGACCGTATATAATAGTTTTTAAATAATAATGTTTATATATTATTATGATTGTTATATTATTATGATATAATATTTATATTTTAGTGTTAAATATTCAACATTCAAAGCTAATCAGTGTCAAGTTAACAATAATAATTACGAACAAAATTTTTAAAATAATTAGTACACGTTAATTATTTTTGGTTTGGTAGGCCTGTTCTTACTGGCCCCTAATGACCATGAGTGTATACTAATTGGAGGAAAAATAGGTTGAATTTTAGATTTCAGAATGTGTGTGATATTTTAGCGCTATATATCAACTTTCAAAGCTGATCAGTTTTCTGTTGAAAGTAATAATTATAAACAAATAATAAGTACACGTTACTCAATATTTTTGGTGGAGCCTGGCCCCACTGGCCCTTAATGACGAGCGGCCCCTGCCTCAACACATCACACATTACCTCAACACACATTACCTAAACACATTATTTTAATACAGTTTGCAATACACCGATTACGTAGAACAGAGGAACTGAGATGGTATGATAAGATTACAAACGAGGGGGTCAGAGAAAGAACTAAACAGATACCAGCGGAGAAAGAGCTATGAAAGAGATGCTGGCGATGGATAGGACACACATTGAGAAGACCAACTGAAAGCATTGCAAGACATGCAATGTTTTGGAACCCGCCAGGGAAAGAGGAGTAGGGGATGGTCTAGATATACCTGGAAAAGAGAGCTTGAGACTGATATGAAAAGGATAGGTAAAACATGAACAGAATTGGAATGGTAAAGCTGTGCTCCGTTGGGGGCTTAAAGACGAAGAAGACAAATAAACTGATGACACAGCAACAAAGATGTGTTGAAAATGGTTGCTGTTTGGTGGAATGGTATGTAAGACGAAACATCTCAGCTTATCAATACCTCATTCTATCAAAACATCAGCCTATCAATAAAAAACCTCAGTATATCAATGCCTCAGCTTATCAAAACCTCAGCATATCAATGCTTCAGCTTATCAATGCCTCAGCTTATCAATACCTCAGCATATCAATGCTTCAGCTTATCAATGCTTCAGCTTATCAAAACCTCAACAACCTCAGTATATTAATCAAAACCTCAGCCTATCACAGTCTCAGCCTATCAATATCTCAGTGAGGCCGCAGGTGCAATGAGTGACGACGTCGCGACAGGGTCAGTGAGCTGGCACTAACCAAAACCCTACCCTACCTTTTCCTGGAAGCCCTGGTAATAAGACACCGGTTCTTGTCTGAATAAGTGGGTAGGGATCGAGGGAGAGCCACCATGCTGTATGATCGTAGTAGTTTGGATGCAATCACGAATTCTATATGATATGTTGGCAATATGGATCTCTGTAGCGTAGAGGTTAAGTGCTCGTCTCTTGTGCCAAAGGTATCAGGTTCGCTCCTTCATGGAGTCATCTGGATATTTTTCCAGATAGTCCTGATCTCAGCTTAGGTTGTATCGTGTTCCTAGTCATATCGGAGACTGATCCAATTTGAGCACGTAAAAGAACGTTTCGAAGTTCAAAATCGAGAAGAGCAGGCTGAAAAGTCGCTGCCCGGGCAAAATTCACTAGAAAAGATTAAAAATAAAATTTCTACAAAAATATCTTTAAAATTACATCAGGAACCCTCGCCGGTACTACATAGTTCGTGCAATGTCGATGAGATCTATCTGTGTAAGAAAGAGGTCAGAGCACACATGGTTACTCACCGAAGTGTAATGATGATGGCTCAATCAATCACAGAAGAACAGAATTGCGGCACTAAAAGATCATTTAAAAGAACAGAATTGCGACACTAAAAGATCATTTAAAAGAACAGAATTGCGACACTAAAAGATCATTTAAAAGAACAGAATTGCGACACTAAAAGATCATTTAAAAGAACAGAATTGCGACACTAAAAGATCATTTAAAAGAACAGAATTGCGACACTAAAAGATCATTTAAAAGAACAGAATTGCGACACTAAAAGATCATTTAAAAGAACAGAATTGCGGCACTAAAAGATCATTTTAAAAAAAACAAACTCCAGAAGCACTTGAGCTTTCAGCTCTTCGGCTCGGTGCCATGGACATCGTAACCCTTCGGTTCGATGCCACGAACACCGTGAATCTGGGGAACCTGTGGCTTTTCTGCCAGCCCGCGGAATTGAACCCGCACTCACAGAGGGCTAGTCACCCGCAGTCCAACGCGCTACGAACACGCTGGGCAGGCGGGCGAAAAAGATCATTAAAGAATGTTTATCATGCGATGCGTACGGAACGACATGACTAAAGGCAGAAAAGCCGATAGAGAAGTTGCACTTCACTAATTAACTCTGACCTTAAAAGTATCAATGGTACGAGGACTCAAGGCAAGAGTTACACGGACAACAGGTTTCCTGCAATGATCACACTTGGAGGATCTAATCTTCAAGTACCTCTGAAGTCGGCATGGCTGTCCATATGGTTGAGGGATGCCTGCAAAAGGGTAATATAGGCCCACGCAAAAATCAGTCAGAAGCGCATTACCATGCGTCCTGACTTTTCGCCTGAATTAACAGCGGGCGTACGAGAGAAGAAGAAAACGAACAGAATCTCAGAGATTGCTTTCACACACGTCTCCTAGCCGACGTCCAAAGATTCATAGGTACAAGTGTACTATAGCTGAATCGCTAAACGTAGCACAGTCGTAAACGCGAACTCCCAGCAAGCAAAGTCGTCAAACAAAAGCTGCCAGCTCAAGGCGGGGCCCCGGCAATATAAGGCCGATTAGCTCAGACTGGCTTGTGTATATGTTTGATAGAACACTAAGCGTATTTGCAATTTTAATCAATTCTATGAGTCCATGGTTATTTATTGATGAAAAATATGAATAATACAGATATTTCTTAGCTTTAAACTGAACTTGTTACATAATACTGATATTTCTTAGCTTTAAACTGAACTTGTTACATAATACTGATATTTCTTAGCTTTAAACTGAACTTGTTACATAATACTGATATTTCTTAGCTTTAAACTGAACTTGTTACATAATACTGATATTTCTTAGCTTTAAACTGAACTTGTTACATAATACTGATATTTCTTAGCTTTAAACTGAACTTGTTACATAATACTGATATTCCTTAGTTTTAAACTGAACTTGTAACATAATACTGATATTCCTTAGTTTTAAACTGAACTTGTTACATAATATAACCTTGATTTAGCATTTTATGTTGTTTTTAAAATAAATTCGTCTTTATACAACAATACTGGAATGCGAGGTCACGTGACGGTTGTGGTCTTATTTCCTCTTATTATTACATCAAACGGTCGGCCGTATATTATCGAAGGCCATGCTCTAGGCAAGTGACTAGTACTCTTGAGTCGTATCAAAACGCAAGGGAAGGCAACAGTTAACTTTGAAACAGAAGCCATGCGTTGGTAACGGAAATCTACACATTTCCGTACATCACCGTTGGTGATATACGGACATCTACAAATCTGAGGTGGTCAGACCAGATCTGGAGAAAGATGTGGCTAGACTGCGGTGATACTAAGTAAATTGTCGTTTAAGGACAAAGACACGTGTGTATAGTACATGTATCACATAAGTAAGCAATAATTTAATAACATATAAAACTAACTGGGTTGGCGAAGTGTGCAGTCTACCAAACGCCTCAGCCTATCAGTGTCTCAGCCTATCAAAACCCCAGCATATCGAGGTGACAATGTTGGACCAACTTAATCGTATCTCGACCCGCCCGTATGGTGCCGGGGCCACAAGGAAACACAGAATAGTACCACTGTGACCTACAAGGCATGGCTAAGATGCGACTGATGTTGGACCAACGGAAGTTACCCTAGTAAATAAAAGCATCGCAGAAATCGGATGTGCTGGCCTACTTGTAAGCGCATAACTGGCACAACGTGCTCTTAGGCTAAGATCACACGGAGTGGTTAACAAGTGGTCGATGTGTAACGTTCGAAGAAGACAAAGTATCTCGTCCAGATCATAAATTAAAGCTCATAAACACTAGTCTCACGTCAAATACACATCTCAAAAATGAACTGTTGTTTCACAGAGGATATTTGTAAAGTGTCTCGGTCCGGACTCGAACCGACGACCTCAGTTAAGCAAATACAACCAAGATATGCACAGAAAACTAGACATTATTCATAGCATCAAAAGTTGGACTACAGATAAGTTACGATAAGACAAAATATAATGTGGACTACAGATAAGTTACGATAAGACAAAATATAATGTGGACTACAGATAAGTTACGATAAGACAAAATATAATGTGGACTACAGATAAGTTACGATAAGACAAAATATAATGTGGACTACAGATAAGTTACGATAAGACAAAATATAATGTGGACTACAGATAAGTTACGATAAGACAAAATATAATGTGGACTACAGATAAGTTACGATAAGACAAAATATAATGTGGACTACAGATAAGTTACAATACGACAAAATATAATGTGGACTACAGATAAGTTACGATACGACAAAATATAATGTGGACTACAGATAAGTTACGATACGACAAAATATAATGTGGACTACAGATAAGTTACGATAAGACAAAATATAATGTGGACTACAGATAAGTTACGATAAGACAAAATATAATGTGGACTACAGATAAGTTACGATAAGACAAAATATAATGTGGACTACAGATAAGTTACGATAAGACAAAATATAATGTGGACTACAGATAAGTTACGATAAGACAAAATATAATGTGGACTACAGATAAGTTACGATAAGACAAAATATAATGTGGACTACAGATAAGTTACGATAAGACAAAATATAATGTGGACTACAGATAAGTTACGATAAGACAAAATATAATGTGGACTACAGATAAGTTACAATACGACAAAATATAATGTGGACTACAGATAAGTTACAATACGACAAAATATAATGTGGACTACAGATAAGTTACGATAAGACAAAATATAATGTGGACTACAGATAAGTTACGATAAGACAAAATATAATGTGGACTACAGATAAGTTACAATACGACAAAATATAATGTGGACTACAGATAAGTTACAATACGACAAAATATAATGTGGACTACAGATAAGTTACGATAAGACAAAATATAATGTGGACTACAGATAAGTTACGATAAGACAAAATATAATGTGGACTACAGATAAGTTACGATAAGACAAAATATAATGTGGACTACAGATAAGTTACGATAAGACAAAATATAATGTGGACTACAGATAAGTTACGATAAGACAAAATATAATGTGGACTACAGATAAGTTACGATAAGACAAAATATAATGTGGACTACAGATAAGTTACGATAAGACAAAATATAATGTGGACTACAGATAAGTTACAATACGACAAAATATAATGTGGACTACAGATAAGTTACGATAAGACAAAATATAATGTGGACTACAGATAAGTTACAATACGACAAAATATAATGTGGACTACAGATAAGTTACGATAAGACAAAATATAATGTGGACTACAGATAAGTTACGATAAGACAAAATATAATGTGGACTACAGATAAGTTACGATAAGACAAAATATAATGTGGACTACAGATAAGTTACGATAAGACAAAATATAATGTGGACTACAGATAAGTTACGATAAGACAAAATATAATGTGGACTACAGATAAGTTACAATACGACAAAATATAATGTGGACTACAGATAAGTTACGATAAGACAAAATATAATGTGGACTACAGATAAGTTACAATACGACAAAATATAATGTTGACTACAGATAAGTTACGATAAGACAAAATATAATGTGGACTACAGATAAGTTACGATAAGACAAAATATAATGTGGACTACAGATAAGTTACGATAAGACAAAATATAATGTGGACTACAGATAAGTTACGATAAGACAAAATATAATGTGGACTACAGATAAGTTACGATAAGACAAAATATAATGTGGACTACAGATAAGTTACGATAAGACAAAATATAATGTGGACTACAGATAAGTTACGATAAGACAAAATATAATGTGGACTACAGATAAGTTACGATAAGACAAAATATAATGTGGACTACAGATAAGTTACGATAAGACAAAATATAATGTGGACTACAGATAAGTTACGATAAGACAAAATATAATGTGGACTACAGATAAGTTACGATAAGACAAAATATAATGAAAACATATATGACAAGTATAATGCATATATCACCCTTGAAATCAAAATGATAAAAAATAATATAACAATTCAACTATTTGTTTAGTGGCAATAAGATTATGCCGAATTGTCAAAGCAACATCAGTTTTTGAAATCGTGACATATCCTTTACAGGACGTAGCCATCAACCATAGTAAACGAGCAGTTAATTTTCTAGGCACCACTTATACGTACGGTAGTTTAACATTGTTTTCTGAAAGGTGAGGTCTTTTTTCCCTTTCATAAAAATCCCACGGAAACGAATTTACTTCCAAACTGCCGGCCGCGAAGTTTGAACCAGGTACCCTTGGGTTGTGATTCATATGATATAACATCAGTTTTTAAAAGTCTAAATAAAATATGAAAATCCAAGTTATATAGTTTTACAAGTACATTACAAATTGTCAATTCAAATGTTGTATCAGTTGTAACATATGGCAGCGAGAGTTGAACAATTATTCAAGATAAAGAAAGTAAGATGAATGCATTTGAAAATAAATGCGAAAAATAATGTACATAAAATGGAACGATTTCAGAAGAGCTGATGAAATCAGAGAAATGTCTGGTCAATCACTAGTAACAATTGTTATAAGTAAGAGAAGATGAAGATATGTTGGGCATACTGTGGGAAGAAATGTCTGGTCAATCACTAGTAACAATTGTTATAAGTAAGAGAAGATGGAAATATGTTGGGCATACTGTGAGAAGAAATGTCTGGTCAATCACTAGTAACAATTGTTATAAGTAAGAGAAGATGGAAATATGTTGGGCACACTGTGAGAATAAAATGTCTGGTCAATCACTAGTAACAATTGTTATAAATAAGAGAAGATGGAGATATGCTGGGCATACTGTGAAAAGAAATGTCTGGTCAATCACTAGTAACAATTGTTATAAGTAAGAGAAGATGGAAATATGTTGGGCATACTGTGAGAAGAAATGTCTGGTCAATCACTAGTAACAATTGTTATAAGTAAGAGAAGATGGAAATATGTTGGGCATACTGTGAGAATAAAATGTCTGGTCAATCACTAGTAACAATTGTTATAAGTAAGAGAAGATGAAGATATGTTGAGCATACTGTGAGAAGAAATGTCTGGTCAATCACTAGTAACAATTGTTATAAATAAGAGAAGATGGAAATATGTTGGGCATTATGTAAGAAGAAATGTCTGGTCAATCACTAGTAACAATTGTTATAAATAAGAGAAGATGGAAATATGTTGGGCATTATGTAAGAAGAAATGTCTGGTCAATCACTAGTAACAATTGTTATAAGTAAGAGAAGATGGAAATATGTTGGGCCTACTGTGAGAATAAATGATCAAAGAATAACAAAACAAGCATTAAAGTAAGACTTACACTTCAATGCCTGCTCAAGAAAGAAAAATGTCATAAGATAACCTTGAGACGAACTTGACTGAGAGAGGCAAGAAATATCGGACTCAATTTCATAGAAGATTTGGAGAACTTGCTTGATGTAGCGTATACAGATACGGAGAGGAATACAAGACAGATATAACCAAGAAAGGACACTGTCCTAGGTTGAAAGGCCGTGCCTAGGCTTTGCTTAATAGATACTCAATCACCTAGCTAATGATTTCCAGATGAAGAGATGAGGCTACGTACAAGATACGAAGAGGAATACATGACAGATATAACCAAGAAAGGATACTGTCCTAGGTTGAAAGGGCGTGCCTCGGCATAATAGATACTGAATCTTCTAGCTAATGATTTCAAGATGAAGAAATGAGATTACTGTACTACACGCTTGAAATGAATATACGTCATTCATATTACTTTTTTTGAACCAGATATCCTTCTTTTTAGAGGCTTCCCTAACGATGCCAGATATTCAAGTACTTCTAGGAAAAGCTCAAGTGTGGCGTTGACCATAATGTTGTATATTGGCATACCTATTGTTGCATATATAACAATGAACGTGTAAAATGAAGGCTTTGGAAGAATGTCTCCGAACCCTGTGGTAGACAGTAGAACGTATATGAAATAAAGTGAATCCCAGAACTCTACTTTAGTTTCCCATGTGTAGAAAACGATACTGCCCATGAATACGTAAAGTATATTCAAACTGTAGAGAAAGAACAGAGGCATATGGAACTTCTCAAGTACAGGCACTGCCGGTTTCTTATCCTCCTGTCTTGAGAAACCCAACCCTGCAAAACCTGAAAACGCGCTGTAGTCGTGGCGAAGAAGAGGAGTTTTTTTCGTAATCGCTGCAAACTGTTTCGCCCTTCTGAGGTTAAAAGATAAACCTCGTCCAGAAACAAATTCTTCTTCTTCGTCGTCGTCATCATCATTATTATCGTCATCAAAATCAAGGAGTCTCCCTGAAGAATATATTGTACACATTTCATCTTCATCTTCTTCTTCGTCGTAATTCATGTTGATATCAAGTGACTCTTTCATCTTCTGACTCTTGGGGACTTCCTTCAATGTGTTATCTAGCCATTTCTTCGTGTTACTTCGCTCTTTTATCGTCTGAATGTTGGGGATTTCATGCAGTGTAGTGTCTAGCAATTGATTCGTTTTACGTCGCTCTCTTATCGTCTGACTGTTAGGGATTTTCTGCAGTGTAGTGTCTGACAACGGCTTGAAATTAAAGAGCCGTTCTTGGCTTTTACCACGTAATTCTGCAGGAGGGAATTCACTATAAGAAGGGCATCTGTCCACGTTCCCGTGTACCATGTGATTATGCTGCCCCCATGCTTTTAGTGGTATGTCAGTGTTCTCTTCTTTGATTCCAACGAAGGTGGTGCCAGACTGACGCACGACGCCACACGAAACATTTTTACAGAAGAATTGTGAAGAATGGTTGCCATTTATACACCCTTGGCAACTTATTGCTTGTTTGGTTACGCTTCCGGTTGGCCCACATTTTCCACAACAAACCTGTCGGACGGATGTGTCTCTTGCATCGGTTACACAGAATGTTCCGGATTTGTCTCTCACTGTGAATCCATCATTGACTGACAAAAACTGATCGATGGCTTCTAAACTGGGCTGAGTAAAGTTTGAAGATTGTCGAAACTTGGATGAGATTCCACTTCCCTGACTTGTTTCTCCTGAACCCAGCATGTTTATGGTACGGAAGGCTTTGTGCATCACCGCGCATATCTGATCTTTGTTCGACTTGCTAATTATGCGTGGGGATGAAGCTTGAGAAATGGAGTCTGACTTGAGTCTTTGTTTGTGTGTGTCTACTTCTTCCAGCTGAAGGGCATGATCTAAAGAAGAGGCAAGTGTGTTTATTCTTTGGTTTACTTCCGTGATTGACCTAGTTTTACTGGAGTGAGCGCTGCTGTCATTTTCTCTGAGCAGAAACCTCCCAGGTTCGTGATGGGATATTCTGATAAGTTGTCTGCAGCTCGGGACATGCATAATTGACTGTTTGCCCAAGTGTGTGATTGTGCTAGCTTTTTTGCTTGAGTATTGGTCAGATTCAGAACGAGTTTGATCTTGGCTTATACCACGTATGTGATCCATGTCACTGTGGTACTTCAGTTCTTCTGACTTGTGGAAAGTGTTTGAAAGTGGGTCGCCAGGATCGTGGGTGTAAGCAGTGACCTGTACATGTGTGGGGGTCATCTTGTGAACGAATTTGTGGGATATGGGGTGCCCTGATGTGCTGGTCAGGTAATTTTCTGATTGGCGGGTCAAGCAGTATCCTGATGTGTCAACAACATTGTGTCCTGATTTATGTGAGAAGTCTTGTACCGATGTGTGGGTCATGTCTTGTACCGATGTGTGGGTCAAATCAGATACGGATGTGCGGGCCAAGTCATGCACTGATGTGTAGGCCATATCTTGCCTTGATGTGTGGGTCAAGTCATGCCCTGATGTGTGGGCCGTATCTTGCCTTAATGTGTGGGCCAAGTCATGCCCTGATGTGTGGGCCGTCTCTTGCCTTAATGTGCGGGCCAAGGCATGCACTGATGTGCAGGAAACCTTGTTCACCGACGCACTTGCATTATTTTTCTGAATCTGGACATTGTTCTCAGCCAAGTCAAAACTCGTAGGAGGATCTCTGTTGCAGACCTCACTTAGACTGATAAGGTTACCGTTAGTAGTTAAACATTTCAATTTCTGACCAGTTTGTGCTACCTCTAGAGCCGTAGTAGTCCCACTGCAAAGTTGAGAACCACTGAAAACAATGTTTCTTTGATCTCCTTGTGCATTGTCTTTGTCAATGTCTTGTGGCACAAAATCTATCATTGTTTTGAGGTTTGAACCTGCGAACGTTTGATTATAAGATTTGCGATTTTCTCTGACATCCTCAACCGTGTTCTTCGTGTTTGCGGAACTATGTATTGAAAATGTGTTCGTGGGATAAAGCTTAGGTGAATCATTGACGACCGACTTGTAGCCAGTACGTTTTCTCATGCCTAGTCTGAGTGTATCACTGATCTGAGAAACGATATCGCTATGTGTCCATTGACTAGTAATACTCGTCTCTGTCTGCTCACTAATAATATTCGTATTTTCATCCATGTAACAGAGCTCGCACGTTCTTTGCTTGATTTGATTGTTGTCGTCAGATTGTTCTTCTCTTGTTTGAAACTCCTCACTTGCTGCTACATGTCTCCCCTCCAGCAGATTCTTCTTTTGAATAAGTTTAGATTGTGTCATAAAGTTAGAAGTCGGTCTCGTGACAGAAATATGTTTGTGTTCAGACTCGAGAATCGTGTACTGATTCACCAGTTCTTGTGTCTTGTTCTGTCCTAGAGCGGATTCTGGTATGGGTTCATTGTTCCCAGGTAGTGAAACATTGACGCTGTCCAGACCTATCTCCGACCATTTCTTTATAACCAGAGCCGAACTATCATGATGAGATTCAGAGTTTAAGAAATTCTTCCTTTCTGTGGAATCTTTAAGACAACCATTTGGATGAACGTTTGTCTGCACTAGTTTACATGTTGCTCTGTGTTCTTGTGACTTGTTATCTGTCGGACAAGGGTCTGTTTGAGTGAGCATATCACTACTAGTTGTAGAAAACTTGTTAGTACTGATAGGTCCGTTGTCCATTGCACACCTTGAGAAACTAAGAATCGGTGTAAATTTAGTTAAACAACCGTTTCCTGGTCGATTATCTGTCGTAGAAATGTTCGAGTTTATGGGGTTATGACCAGTGACCAAACAGTCTCCGGAGAATGTGCTCTGTGCATGGTCACGCAAATCAGTTGGAGGAATGTCAGCAACATTTGAGTACAATATGTCTTGAGTTGGAGGAATGTCAGCAACATTTGAGTACAATCTGTCTTGAGTTGGAGGAATGTCAGCAACATTTGAGTACAATCTGTCTTGAGTTGGAGGAATGTCAGCAACATTTGAGTACAATCTGTCTTGAGTTGGAGGAATGTCAGCAACATTTGAGTACAATCTGTCTTGAGTTGGAGGAATGTCAGCAACATTTGAGTACAATCTGTCTTGAGTATTCCGTTCTGTCTGTGTCGGTCTTCTAACTATGTTTTTCACATTTGTCGAAAGAGCGGTAATCCCTGCACATGTTGTGGACGGTGACACACTAGTAGCATTCTCCAGCAGCCATGTAGGTTCATATTTATGATCAAGTTCTGTTCTCGGACGTTCGGGTCGTGGTAGAGGTATCAAGTGTTCTTCTATCCGTTGTGATGCGGGTAACATTAAAGCATACATCTTCTGTCCATGCTGATGTGGAATATGTTTAATATGTCCTTCTGCATTCGTTGAATTAATCATCTCATTGTTTCTCCCTGTCAACGTAGGAACTGTAGAGGAATCGTGTCTTTGTTCTGCTTGGCCTGTACATCTGAACAGATAGACACCCTGGGGTGCACGCATATCAATGACGTCATCAGTACGTGTATTCTGCGTGCTACTCTCGTTTTGTTCCACGTATCTACACATGTGTACATGGTGTTGTAGTGGACGCATGTGCGCTTGAATTATTTTGTTGTTCCCTGCTGTATTGTTGGGACAGAAGATCTGAATTTCATGATGACAAGGCATATTTGATGATGTCGATCTGGTACTAGGCACTGTTGTATCTTTGGAAGTGAAAACCTGTGCCTGGTGCTTTAATGGAACTGCGGCTCTGGGCACATGTATCTGATGCTCTATTGGAACTGTGGCTCTGTATACATGTGCCTGATGTTCGAGTGGAACTGCGGCTCTGGGCACATGTATCTGATGCTCTATTGGGAAATGTGGCTCTGGCCACATGTGTCTGGTGTTCTAATGAAACCATGGCTCTGGGCACATTGGCCTGGTGTTCTAATGGAACCATGGCTCTGGGCACATTGGCCTGATGTTCTAATGGAGACATGGCTCTGGGCACATGTGCCTGGTGTTCTAATGGAACCATGGCTCTGTATACATGTGCCTGATGTTCGAGTGGAACTGTAGCTCTGGATACATGTGCCTGGTGTTCTAATGGAACTGTGGCTCTGGGCACATGTGTCTGGTGTTCTAATGGAGACATGGCTCTGGGCACATGTGTCTGGTGTTCTAATGGAACCATGGCTCTGTATACATGTGCCTGATGTTCGAGTGGAACTGTGGCTCTGGATACATGTGCTTGGTGTTCTATTGGAACTGTGGCTCTGGATACATGTGCTTGGTGTTCTATTGGAACTGTGGCTCTGGATACATGTGCCTGGTGTTCTATTGGAACTGTGGCTCTGGATACATGTGCCTGGTGTTCTATTGGAACTGTGGCTCTGGGCACATGTGCCTGGTGTTCTATTGGAACTGTGGCTCTGGATACATGTGCCTGGTGTTCTAATGGAACTGTGGCTCTGGGTATATGTGCCTGATGTTCTAAAGGAACTGTGGCTCTGGGTACATGTGCCTGGTCTTCTATTGGAACTGTGGCTCTGGATACATGTGTCTGGTGTTCTAATGGAACTGTGGCTCTGGGTACATGTGCCTGGTCTTCTATTGGAACTGTGGCTCTGGATACATGTGCCTGGTGTTCTAATGGAACTGTGGCTCTGGATACATGTGCACTATGCTCTAATGGAACCATGGCTCTGTGTACATGTGCCTGGTGTTCTAATGGAGCTGTGGCTCTGGATACATGTGCACTATGCTCTAATGGAACCATGGCTCTGCGTACATGTGCCTGGTCTTCTAATGGAACCATGGCTCTGTGTATATATGCACTATGCTCTAATGGAACCATGGATCTGGATACATGTGTCTGGTATTCTAATGGAACTGTGGCTCTGTGTACATGTGCCTGGTCTTCTAATGAAACTGTGGCTCTGGATACATGTGCACTATGCTCTAATGGAACCATGGCTCTGAGTACATGTGCCTGGTGTTCTAATGGAGCTGTGGCTCTGGATACATGGACCTGGTGTTCTATTGGGTATTCCTTCATGATCTCAAATCTCTGCGGATATGGATAATGTTGTCTAATTTGAGTAGAGCTTGATACCACATCCGATTTTGTTGCATGCCCAACATCTTCTTGGGACAATGGGGTGACATCCTGCACATCAAATGTGACAGTTGCCTTCATATCATTGTGTCCTAAATCCTTGTGTCCTGTTCTGCATAAGACTTCTTTGGCGTAATCGAAACTAACATACTCCATACATTTGATCATCTCTTCTGAAGACATACAAGAAAACTGATTACATAATAACAAAGCATCCTGGCAATTTCTGATCCGGTAGTGAGGAAACTCTGGTGCCGTCTTACCTTTACGGGCTTCAATACTTGCATGAAGAAGGTAATCAATGCAGGAACGTGTGCTGTTAAGATACTTAGAACTCTTTGTTATATTTGAAAGTTTGTAACCACTAGCAACAAGACGCTGGTATTTCAATCGATCTCTTTTCGACATTAAATAAATAGGATCTTGTGCGTTGTCAATGCCAGTGCTATCAGAACCTTCAGTCTCTGACTCGCTGAGTAAGAGGGTCTTACTCCAGGAGTGTCGTTTACGATAATGAGTATTTTTATTTTCATTATCGTCATCGTCGTCATCGTCACTTTCGTCATCATCATCGTCCTCCTCTGCAGCCTTCTTCTTCTTGGCTTTCGACTTGGCAGAAGTTGGCTTTTTATCTTTGGTATAGCTAGTGATGTTGATTGAAACAATAAATGTGTGTTACTAGAATAATAGAAAGTTGATTAGAACAATAAATTTGTGTTACTAGAATAATAGAAAGTTGATTAGAACAATAAACGTGTGTTACTAGAAGAATAAAAGTTGATTAGAGCAATAAACGTGTGTTACTAGAAGAATAAAAGTTGATTAGAACAATAAACGTGTGTTACTAGAAGAATAGAAAGTTGATTAGAACAATAAACGTGTGTTACTAGAAGAATAGAAAGTTGATTAGAACAATAAACGTGTGTTACTAGAAGAATAGAAAGTTGATTAGAACAATAAATGTGTGTTACTAGAAGAATAGAAAGTTGATTAGAACAATAAACGTGTGTTACTAGAAGAATAGAAAGTTGATTAGAACAATAAATGTGTGTTACTAGAATAATAGAAAGTTGATTAGAATAATACATGTGTGTTACTAGAAGAATAGAAAGTTGATTAGAACAGACCGGATCAGATCTGAAGAAAACCGTGGGGAGGCTGCTGTGATACTAAGTACTGCTGCCCTCCATTTGCTCTCTGAGACTTCATTTACTGGAGCCGTTGTTGTATTCAACTTATAGTCGATGCTTCACAATATCTGAAAGGACATGTTTCGGTATGATTGGATGTCGTCTATAGAAGTTTCTAACCTCCAGCGGCTTACGGGGATATACTGCCCTGGGCATACGGGTGTTTGCGGTAATGAGAGAGCAGACAGGTTTGCATCAACATCATCGATTGTTGGGGAGTTGAAGATGGATAAGGGGATGTTCTTCGGTCTCTTCATGACTGTATGTTGGATGAGGATACTAAAATAGATATTGAATTGATCCAGCAATTTAAGCAGTTTGGATGTATCCGTTGTACAGGTAGAACTGGATACCTGAGGGGCAGAGTGAAAAGTTTGTTTAATCAGCAAACCACGGGAACAATCAGTGTGCATTCTCTTTGATATTTGTTGGGGGAGACTGAGCACCTATGGGTCTGCCCGGAGTGCAATGACGTCAGTTTAGTAACCAATAACTAATAGCGACGTTTCGGTCGTAGACCTTTGTCAGGAACAAATACAAACAAGGAACACTAAATAAACTCAAACATAGGTTTCAATGAGAGTAGAGATATAATAATAATAATTCCTTTCGTACCGATATACATTACGCAAGCAATTTCTGCATATCGCTCTATCCTGGACAACTTACTCAATCTCCTCCATGGAAATGAGACCGACATTTCTTGCCTGTCTCAGCAACGTTCGTTTCAGTGTCTCCTTACGTCGTCTACTCTTTCTTGAACCCTTTGCATCCCACTTCAATACCTGCTTTGATATTCTTTGATCATTTCTTCTCAAGGTGTGTCCAACATATCTCCATCTTCTCTTTCTTATAACAGTTGTTACTAGTGGTTGACCAGACATGTCTCTGATTTCATCACTTCTCCTGCATTCGTTCCATTTTATGTTCATTATTTTTCGCAGATATTTATTTTCAAATGCATTCAACTTGCTTTCTATATCATTTTCCAACTCTCGCTGGCATATGTTAGGATTTATACAACTCTCGCTGGCATATGTTAGGATTTATACAACTCTCGCTGGCATATGTTAGGATTTATACAACATTTGAATTGAAAATTCGTCATCTAGTTCTAATACTACAAATGAGACGATTCAATTAGGATGTAGTATAGGTCAAGTGGGCGATTCTTTTTTGTGACGGTGTGTAATTATGGCGCGGGATGGGGCGGTGATGAACAAATGTGACGAAGGGCGAGCTAGTCAAAATCGGTTTAAATAGTAAATAGGCCAAAATGCAAAGCGTACCTGGCAAATTTTGATTTGTCAATGGTGCTGCTTTTATCTTGAACACCCTGTATATAACTTACAGTTCCATATTTTATCTAGCACCTTCACACATAGCGTCGATTGTAGTAGACAACTACTATTCGTTCGTTTCATAGTTACACATACGTGTTTCGTTTCATCTGATACATTCAGTGTACTGTTGCTAGGAGCTCAAGAAAACTAAACAACTTCCACACATGCTGTCTAAGCACATGCTGTATAAACACATGCTGTCTAAGCACATGCTGTATAAACACATGCTGTCTAAGCACATGCTGTATAAACACATGCTGTCTAAGCACATGCTGTATAAACACATGCTGTCTAAGCAGAATACTAAAACTAGACCGACATAACAAAATTCCAGATACCGAAGTGCTCACAAGAGCAAAAATCCCAAGCGTCAACACCCTTGTGCAGAAGGCCCAAGTGAGATGGGCCGGTCACGTTGCTCAGATGTCTGATTAACGCATCCCAAAACAATTGATGTATGGCGAGTTTGAAGGGGACAGACGTTCTGCTGGTGGACAGAAAAACACTTTAAAGACACTCTTAAAGTGTCTATGAAATGCTTGGATATAGATACCACGTGCGGGGAATCCCTAGCGCAAGATCGTCAAATGTGGCGCTGTAACAACACAAGAGGAACCCACATAGCTGAGAATCATTACACACAGAAAACGAGCTGCGTGAAAAGACAGAACACACAACACCCACATGTCTAACCTTGATCACCTGACGCAGGGGATTGTGTTCTAGGATTGGACTCTACAGTCACCTCCGCACACACCAGAGAGGTGCAGCCGCACGCGTCTGAGGCTGTTGTCATCATCGCTTACGATGGACGGCTATTTAAAAAAAAACCTGATATGAGCTAGATGTGGACGGTGTTACTATTGTCAGAGTCATAAATTGAAAGGTACTTCTACTGTTTAGTCAAGGTGGCGGACAAGACGATATTCATCCCAAAAATGTATGTATGAAAGAGTTGAAACTTTTAAAAGCTGATGTTACTTTGACAATTGGTAGCATAATTTCTTTTTTTAACATTATGACTAGAAAAGGATACCCAAAGAGCAAAAATAACAATCACCCAAGCCACTAGAACAGCGCAAGACAAAACCAGAAAACCACGCTACTTAGCAATAACAACCTGCTAACAGTGTGACGACCAAAGAAGAAGATTGATACTCATAATATAAATTATGCAAAGATGATCGTTGTGTTTGATGCTTACGGTTTTATCAATCTTTGGACAAAGCCCCAGGCTGAGAATATCATCTTGCTGCATGAAGCACCAACTTCTGAGCTGAGAGTGAACAACAATGGCATCCCGTTCAGACCGTAGATGACAGTGCCTAGTCTGCCGTTGACTGTAGCGGGCACAATGTTACCCCAGCCTGTGTACAGAATCATCGAATGTCACAACAAGAGAATCGTAATCAGACACTATCAGAGTATCATATTTAGTCAGAGACTATCATAGTATCATATTTAGTCACACTATCAGAGTATCATATTTAGAGACACTATCAGAGTATCATATTTAGTCACACTATCAGATTATCATATTTAGTCAGATATACTATCAGAGTATCATATTTAGTCACACTATCATAGTATCATATTTAGTCAGATATACTATCAGAGTATCATATTTAGTCACACTATCAGAGTATCATATTTAGTCAGAGACACTATCATATTTAGTCAGAGACACTATCAGAGTATCATATTTAGTCAGAGACACAGAGTATCATATTTAGTCAGAGACACTATCAGAGTATCATATTTAGTCATTCACTATCAGAGTATCATATTTAGTCATACTATCAGAGTATCATATTTAGTCAGAAACTGTCAGAGTATCATATTTAGTCAGACACTGTCAGAGTATCATATTTAGTCAGAGACACTATCAGAGTATCATATTTAGTCAGATACTATCAGAGTATCATATTTAGTCACACTATCATAGTATCATATTTAGTCAGATACTATCAGAGTATCATATTTAGTCAGAGACACAGGGTATCATATTTAGTCAGTCACTATCAGAGTATCATATTTAGTCAGAGACACTATCAGAGTATCATATTTAGTCATTCACTATCAGAGTATCATATTTAGTCAGACACTATCATAGTATCATATTTAGTCACACTATCAGAGTATCATATTTAGTCACACTATCAGAGTATCATATTTAGTCAGTCACTATCAGAGTATCATATTTAGTCAGAGACACTATCAGAGTATCCTATTTAGTCAGAGACACTATCAGAGTATCCTATTTATGACATGAACGACATTCGGAATTTTCATTGATCAAAAAGCTTGTCATGAGCAGAGCTTTGTCACGCTAACAGTCTTTCGGAATTTCTCTCTCAAACAATCCTATTCTGCCAATATGCTCAAATTGTCAGTCACATTCTGAATGCATGTTCTTTGTGGTCTTTCTCTTTGCTGGTTGCCTTCTTTCATCAGTGTCTTTTCCGACCCTTCATGTCTTTTTATATGTCCACAATATTTCAATTTTCTCAGTCCTATTTTTAATATCAGCAAGTTCTATTTGATTTTGAGTTCCTTCTGGATAGATCTATTTGTTCTCTTCTCTGTTCAGTCATTCGCCAACAACGCTGTGCGTGGGCTTTTCAGCACGCTCAGGAGGAAAAATAATAAGAGAGGCCAGTGGGGCCTACGCAACAACCACAAGTAACTTGACAATGGAGGTTCGGGCGGTTACGGAGGCGGTGAACTGGTTGGCATCTCACAACTGCTCTCGTATTTTCATACTCAGTGACTCCATGAGCATGATTCGTAAAATCGAATCAGGTATGGTGAGACGCAACTGGGTGGAGGTACTGGTACAGACAGTGATCAGAGAAATCACCTTCATTTTTGTCCCTGGGCACGCAGAAGTTAGGGGTAATGAACGAGCTGATAGATTGGCTGACTTGGCTACAATATCAGAGGGAGCTGTCATGGATCGAAGTGACATTCTTCACGCATTGAGAGAGTCTTTCCGAACACAGGAGTTTCAGGGCTGTGAATCCCACTCGTTGACCAGATTGAAAGAGATGGGTGTCAATATTGGTGCAGCCCGAAAAGAACGACATACTAAATATGCAAAGAGATTGATTAATCAACATCGAACTGGTGTGTTGGGTCGCTGGACGCTGCTGGATTTGCTGAGGCGGAGATCGGAGCACCTATGGACATGTCCGGAGTGCTATGATGATCTATAGATAAACCTACCAATAGTGGTAATAACCGTGTAACAGTAACATCATATATATATATATATATATATATATATATATATATATATATATATATATATATATATAAACCTACCAATAGTGGTAATAACCGAGTAACAGTAGATAATTGCACCGGCTGGTGTCCATAGTTTGAGGTCTGCTACACTCTCATTTCCGGAAGCCAATTTAAAAGTAGCTCGTTTCCGGTAGAAATTAGCTGTGGACGAAACAAACAAACGTGTCTTTCTTCTTTTTCTTTTCTTTTTCTACATCCTTAAACATTCAGTGGCATTTGTTGCTCTTGCCTTTCGTCTCATGACTATGTAGCTATTATGTTGTACACAGTAGCAGTTCGTTGTGATTTTTGTTGGTTGGGCCATATGCAAATTTTCGGGAAAATCATGGTTTTTTGGGGTAAGTCATATTTTAGTATTTACTATTATTTGTATATTCCGGGAAGTTATTCTCCATTGACTATTATTTGTATATTCCGGGAAGTTATTCTCCATTGACTATTATTTGTATATTCCGGGAAGTTATTCTCCATTGACTATTATTTGTATATTCCGGGAAGTTATTCTCCATTGACTAGATAGAATGAGCTGGGGCAGCAGGCGCAAAAGAACAATAATGGACAACGTCACGCCAGGGTCAGTGAGCTGGCACTGTTCAAGACCCTACTCCACCTCCTCGTGGTGACCCTGAAAATAGGCAGATGATCCTGTCTGGCTAGGTGGGTGAGAATCGAGCTACTCGGGTATAGGTAGTAGAGCGAGCGCTTACACGTCTCTCGGGTCCTAAATCCTGACTGTATATAATATTTTTTATAATGCTATTTTATATTATTATGATTGTTATATTATTATGATATAATATTTATATTTTATATTTTAGTGTTATATATTCAACTTTCAAAGCTAATCAGTGTCAAGTTAAAAGTAATAATTAGGAACAAATAATTTCTAAAATAATAAGTACACGTTACTCGTTATTTTGGGTAGGCCCGTGTCCCACTGGCCCTAATGACCAGTCGTCCCAGGTTGTACATTGAAGAACTTGGGTGTCTGTGGATTCACTACCCATTTCGGACAGAAGTCAGAATTATACTGTGGGGGCACCAAGGAAAGAGGGTGTTGCGCAATGATACACCAAATACGCCGGTGGTATCTGTGGCGTAGGGGCTAGGTGCTCGTCTCCTGTGTCAAAGGTACTCGATTCGTTCCCTCGTGGAGCCATCTGGATATTTTCCCAGAGATCATTGATCTCAGTGTAGGTGAGATCTAGTTCCTAGTCCTATAGAAGACGAACGATAAAACGTAGATTCCGTGTTTAATTTGAGGACGTAAAGAACCCTTGGCAGTTCAAAATCGACAAAGAGCAGGCTGGAAAGCCGCTACCCGTGCAAAATTCATTAGAAAAGATTAAAAATAAAATTCCTACATAAATATCTTCACCATCTTCAAAAATTACATCGGGGACCCTCGCCGATGCTACGAAGTTCGTGCACTGCAGCTGAGATCTACCTGTGTAAAAAAGAGATCTGAGCACACATGGCTACTGACTGAAGTGCAATGATGATCTTCCTATCAATCAATCAATCAATCAATCAATCAATCAAGAAACGGTATCTCTGTGTGCAAGTTTGTTGATCTCATACTTCTTCTTGTTTTAGGTCACACGCACGCGCGTACACACACACACACACACCCACCCACACACACACACCATGCACAACACATGTACATACACACACGCACAGAACATACGCACAACACATACACGCTTGCACACACACACGCACAACACATGTACATACGCACACACATGCACAACACACACACGCACACCGCACACACACACATGCCTAAACTCAATATCACAAACACACACAGACTATTATCTCAACACCTGAACTTACCCAAAGACACTTCATAACTTGCAAGTTTCTCGCTGGCATTACCCTTATAATATTCTTCCTGACCTTGTCCGAGTGCGATAATGCTGTCAACCAGTGAGTCTCTCTCTCCCTCCAAGTTATTATGTAAGGATTCTTCTCTTGGTGCCTCAATTCTACAAACATTTATCAAAGCAAACACACGTTTACGTATGCCGTGTCTGTATCATTGAGGTGGAACAATGATATCGTGTAGTATAGTCCAAGTAGATGACAAATACAGACAGGCTAAAGTTGAAAATGTTGAATTAGATGACAAATACAGACAGACTTAAGTTAGAAAATGTTGAATTAGATGACAAATTACAGACAGGCTAAAGTTGAAAATGTTGAATTAGATGACAAATACAGACAGACTAAAGTTAGAAAATATTGAATTAGATGACTACAGGCAGAATAAAGCTAGAAAATTATGAATTAGATGACAAATACAGACAGACTAAAGCTAGAAAATGTTGAATTAGATTAAATATACAGACAGACTAAAGCTAGAAAATGTTAAATTAGATTAAATATACAGACAGACTAAAGCTAGAAAATGTTAAATTAGATTAAATATACAGACAGACTAAAGCTAGAAAATGTTAAATTAGATTAAATATACAGACAGACTAAAGTTAGAAAAGGATGAATTAGATGACAAGTACAGGCAGACTCACGCAAGAAATAACCAGGCTCCCAAAAATAAATAGGTCAGGTTGATGAGGAATAGTCCAAACGTGGATGTCAGTATTTTCATACATTGTCCAACGACAAGTACGCCGCCATCACCTGCCATCTAGTCAGGTAGTAAGCACACAGCAACACCTGGATAATAACAACAAGAATTGCGAAGGTAGTAAACACACAGCAACACCTGCCATCTAGTCAGGTAGTAAACACACAGCAACACCTGCCATCTAGTCAGGTAGTAAACACACAGCAACACCTGCCATCTAGTCAGGTAGTAAACACACAGCAACACCTGCCATCTAGTCAGGTAGTAAACACACAGCACCACCTGCCATCTAGTCAGGTAGTAAACACACAGCAACACCTGCCATCTAGTCAGGTAGTAAGCACACAGCACCACCTGCCATCTAGTCAGGTAGTAAACACACAGCACCACCTGCCATCTAGTCAGGTAGTAAACACTCAGCAACACCTGCCATCTAGTCAGGTAGTAAACACTCAGCAACACCTGCCATCTAGTCAGGTAGTAAACACTCAGCAACACCTGCCATCTAGTCAGGTAGTAAACACACAGCACCACCTGCCATCTAGTCAGGTAGTAAGCACACAGCACCACCTGCCATCTAGTCAGGTAGTAAACACACAGCACCACCTGCCATCTAGTCAGGTAGTAAGCACACAGCACCACCTGCCATCTAGTCAGGTAGTAAACACACAGCAACACCTGCCATCTAGTCAGGTAGTAAACACACAGCAACACCTGCCATCTAGTCAGGTAGTAAACACTCAGCAACACCTGCCATCTAGTCAGGTAGTAAACACACAGCACCACCTGCCATCTAGTCAGGTAGTAAGCACACAGCACCACCTGCCATCTAGTCAGGTAGTAAACACACAGCACCACCTGCCATCTAGTCAGGTAGTAAACACTCAGCAACACCTGCCATCTAGTCAGGTAGTAAACACTCAGCAACACCTGCCATCTAGTCAGGTAGTAAACACTCAGCAACACCTGCCATCTAGTCAGGTAGTAAACACACAGCAACACCTGCCATCTAGTCAGGTAGTAAGCACACAGCACCACCTGCCATCTAGTCAGGTAGTAAACACACAGCACCACCTGCCATCTAGTCAGGTAGTAAGCACACAGCACCACCTGCCATCTAGTCAGGTAGTAAACACACAGCAACACCTGCCATCTAGTCAGGTAGTAAACACACAGCAACACCTGCCATCTAGTCAGGTAGTAAACACTCAGCAACACCTGCCATCTAGTCAGGTAGTAAACACACAGCACCACCTGCCATCTAGTCAGGTAGTAAGCACACAGCACCACCTGCCATCTAGTCAGGTAGTAAACACACAGCACCACCTGCCATCTAGTCAGGTAGTAAACACACAGCAACACCTGCCATCTAGTCAGGTAGTAAACACACAGCAACACCTGCCATCTAGTCAGGTAGTAAACACACAGCACCACCTGCCATCTAGTCAGGTAGTAAACACTCAGCAACACCTGCCATCTAGTCAGGTAGTAAACACACAGCAACACCTGCCATCTAGTCAGGTAGTAAACACACAGCAACACCTGCCATCTAGTCAGGTAGTAAACACACAGCAACACCTGCCATCTAGTCAGGTAGTAAACACACAGCAACAGCTGCCATCTAGTCAGGTAGTAAACACACAGCAACACCTGCCATCTAGTCAGGTAGTAAACACTCAGCAACACCTGCCATCTAGTCAGGTAGTAAACACTCAGCAACACCTGCCATCTAGTCAGGTAGTAAACACTCAGCACCACCTGCCATCTAGTCAGGTAGTAAACACTCAGCAACACCTGCCATCTAGTCAGGTAGTAAACACTCAGCACCACCTGCCATCTAGTCAGGTAGTAAACACTCAGCAACACCTGCCATCTAGTCAGGTAGTAAACACTCAGCAACACCTGCCATCTAGTCAGGTAGTAAACACTCAGCAACACCTGCCATCTAGTCAGGTAGTAAACACTCAGCAACACCTGCCATCTAGTCAGGTAGTAAACACACAGCACCACCTGCCATCTAGTCAGGTAGTAAACACACAGCAACACCTGCCATCTAGTCAGGTAGTAAGCACACAGCACCACCTGCCATCTAGTCAGGTAGTAAACACACAGCAACACCTGCCATCTAGTCAGGTAGTAAACACTCAGCAACACCTGCCATCTAGTCAGGTAGTAAACACACAGCAACACCTGCCATCTAGTCAGGTAGTAAACACACAGCAACACCTGCCATCTAGTCAGGTAGTAAACACACAGCACCACCTGCCATCTAGTCAGGTAGTAAGCACACAGCACCACCTGCCATCTAGTCAGGTAGTAAACACACAGCAACACCTGCCATCTAGTCAGGTAGTAAACACTCAGCAACACCTGCCATCTAGTCAGGTAGTAAACACACAGCAACACCTGCCATCTAGTCAGGTAGTAAACACACAGCAACACCTGCCATCTAGTCAGGTAGTAAACACACAGCACCACCTGCCATCTAGTCAGGTAGTAAGCACACAGCAACACCTGCCATCTAGTCAGGTAGTAAACACACAGCAACACCTGCCATCTAGTCAGGTAGTAAACACACAGCAACACCTGCCATCTAGTCAGGTAGTAAACACTCAGCAACACCTGCCATCTAGTCAGGTAGTAAACACACAGCAACACCTGCCATCTAGTCAGGTAGTAAACACTCAGCAACACCTGCCATCTAGTCAGGTAGTAAACACTCAGCAACACCTGCCATCTAGTCAGGTAGTAAACACACAGCAACACCTGCCATCTAGTCAGGTAGTAAACACACAGCACCACCTGGACAGTAACAACAAAGAATTGCGATATAGAAACAGAGAAAATAGAAGTGGTTAAATGTCTAAAAACGAAAGATTGACTTCATTGCACCGGGTTTTACTCTACATGACTCGGTCACTTTATGCAGAAATTTCACGCTATCTGCCGAGAGTATTACACAAAGCACGAACTCCGTAGCTCAGGCAACAATTCTAGGGGTCTCTGGATAAAATGCGCTCGGGAACAAAATAGAATTGGTTACCTGTCTAATGGCACCGTATTTTTACCTGTCTAATGGCACTGTATTTGTTGTACCTGTCTAATGGTACTTTGGTTTTTTTACCAGTCTAGTGGCACAGTATAGTTAGTTACCTGTCTAGTCGCACTGTATTGTTTTACCTGTCTAGTGGTACTGTGTTGTTTTACCTCTCTAGTGACACCGTGTTGTTTTACCTGTCTAGTGACACCGTGTTGTTTTACCTCTCTAGTGGTACTATGTTTTACCTGTCTAGTGGCACTGTGTTTTACCTGTCTAGTGACACCGTGTTGTTTTAACTGTCTAGTGGTACTGTGTTTTACCTGTCTAGTGGCACTTTGTTTTACCTTCTTCTTCTTTGCGTTCGTTCTTTACGACCAATTTTAATCACTTTTGTGATATATTTGATCTTTGCCAAGAACGTGTATACGTTGCACATTGGTTTGGTAGGCCCCTAAACGCATAGACTCCTACACGCTTAGGACACATGCATCCGATTTCAGTCAAACCTCCTTAGTCGCTTCTTACGACATGCGTGGCAGGTAACAGTGGTTCTATTCTTTACACCCCATATTTGGGCCCCGGTAACCACTCGGGCGGTTTTACCTGTCTAGTGGCACTGTGTTGTTTTACCTGTCTAGTGGTACTGTGTTGTTTTACCTGTCTAGTGGTACTGTGTTGTTTTACCTGTCTAGTGGTACTGTGTTGTTTTACCTGTCTAGTGGTACTGTGTTGTTTTACCTGTCTAGTGGTACTGTGTTGTTTTACCTGTCTAGTGGTACTGTGTTGTTTTACCTGTCTAGTGGTACTGTGTTGTTTTACCTGTCTAGTGGTACTGTGTTGTTTTACCTGTCTAGTGGTACCGTATAGTTACATGTCCAGTGGCACCGTGTTTCTACCTGTCTAATGGCACCATGTTTCTTTTACTTTTACCTGTCTGTGGGATTATCTTCACAAATACCTATCTGTGGGATTATCTTCACAAATACCTTTCTGCGGGATTATCTTCACAAATAACTGTCTAGATACAATAGATATAGCAAGGATTCAGTCACGCCAGCTCTATCAATCATGGGCCCTAAGTCCCGTTGGTTAACTGTCCCCGCTACCTGATGCTGACTATTTTAATAATTGAATCCACCGAAGACTCTTGTCCGACCAAGAAGCTAGAAACCAAGTTACTTGAATTTCACAGTTATCGTCATCTTCAAGTTGTTTACTGTAGAGTTCCAGTTCGGTGATATTTGGTGCGGTGCGGTATTCGAAGTTCGTCACAGTATGCAAGTTTCAGAAGTGCAGGATAATCATGATGTCTGTTTCCTTAACATCGCAGTTATTTGTTATATGTGGACTATTATTATAACAGCAGGAAATGAAATAGAGCTTCAGAAACTAGTTGATAAGGTGGTGACAGAAACTAGTTGATAAGATGGTGACAGAAACTAGTTGATAAGGTGGGGACAGAAACTAGTTGATAAGGTGGTGACAGAAACTAGTTGATAAGATGGTGACAGAAACTAGTTGATAAGGTGGGGACAGAAACTAGTTGATAAGGTGGTGACAGAAACTAGTTGACAAGGTGGTGACAGAAACTAGTTGATAAGATGGTGACAGAATCTAGTTGATAAGGTGGTGACAGAAACTAGTTGATAAGGTGGTGACAGAAACTAGTTGATAAGGTGGTGACAGAAACTAGTTGATAAGGTGGTGACAGAAACTAGTTGATAAGGTGGTGACAGAAACTAGTTGATAAGGTGGTGACAGAAACTAGTTGATAAGGTGGTGACAGAAAGTAACAACAAAGGACTCGGTGTGAATATTAATAAGACATAAGTTATGATCATATTAACAAAAAGCAGACTCAGACAGAATGCAAAATCACAGTAAAGGGGTCATGACAAGTACAGCAATTTAAATACCTCGGAGTCCTGGTAACATCAGATAGCAGATGAGAAATAAAGAGCAGAATAGGGCAGGCGAAAGCAACGTTTCAGAAGTTAAGGATAATCATGATGACTGTTTAAATACCTCGGAGTCCTGGTAACATCAGATGACAGATGACAAATACCTCGGAGTCCTGGTAACATCAGATGGCAGATCAGAAATAAAGAACAGAATAGGGCAGGCGAAAGCAACGTTCCAGAAAATAAGAAGCATTATAATACAACACGTCATTGTCAGTTGATATCAGAATGAGAGTTATACAGTGCTACATTTTTCGGACATGCGATGAAGAAAAAGGGAGCTTTAGAACACATTGTGACAACCGGTAAAATCGAGGGTAGACGAGACAGAGGAAGACAGAGAGTGGATATTTTGAATAGTCTGACTTCATGGCACGGTAGAGCGTCAACATCTGAGATGATAGCAAACACCAAAGACAAAGATTTTTGAAGATCTATGATCGCCTACGCCAGCCGGCACGACATCTGATGATGATGATGATCATGATGGCTGCTTGCTTAACGTGGCAGTTATTTGTTATATGAGAACTATCATCATAGAACTCAGGACAAGTCCATGTGTGCTTTGATCCCAGTCTCAACAAACCCAATCATCGTCCAGCGGCCTAACACGCCAGTTTAATGTTGGTTAATTAATCTGTTTGCATATTTGGTATATCGTTATTTTCGAACTGTACCAATATCGATACCCAAATAGTGGCGTTGAGGAAACGAGTAATCCAATGATATATAGAGCCAATAAGGGGCGGCTCGTCATTAAGGGCCGGTGGGACCCGACCCCACCAATAATCTAAAGGGGGAATCACTTCCCGGAATAGTAAATGCTAAAAAAAACCATGATGTTTCCGAACATATGTGTCTGGTCCCACCAAGAAAAATGACCACGAGCCGCCACTGGAGCCAATACTTTTATATGGCAGTGAGCCATAGACAAGGAACAGTGTGAGTAAGCGCATTGGAAGTCACAGAAATGTGCTTTCTCAGAAGAATGTTGAAAGTTTCATGGACAGCTAGAAAAACCAATGAAGAAATCTTGTCGGAGACAGATTCATATTGGAATATAATCAATAGAATAAGAAACAGACAATTAAGGTTTTTTGAACATATAATTAGAAGGGGCAGTTTAGAACATTTGGCTACAACAGACAAAATACAATGAAAGAGAGATAGAGGCAGACAAAGGGACACAATTCTGGACGGCTTGAAATCGTGGTTCGGCAATGGTTCGGTGACGGAGTTGATAGATTGTACCAGAGACAGACCGATGGGGAGAAACATGATCGCCTATGCCAACCGGCGCGGCACTTGATTGATTGATTGACCAATATCGACAGCCATCTCTCACAATCTGGTCAGCGAGTGGTATTCTCAACTCTGAAACACGTCTGTTCAGAAAGACTTTCTCAATGCGGTCAGCGAGTGGGATTCACCACTCTGAAACTCGTCTGTTAGAAAGACTTTCTCAATCTGGTCAGCAAGTGGGATTCACCACTCCGAAACTCGTCTATTTAGAAATACTTTCTCAATCTGGTCAGCGAGTGTGATTCACCACTTTGAAACTCGTCTATTTAGAAATACTTTCTCAATCTGGTCAGCGAGTGAGATTCACAACCCTGAAACTCGTTTATTTAGAAAGACTTTCTCAAAGCGTTAAGAATGTCATTTTGGTCCATTACATTAGCCCCTGATATCGTAGCTATGTCAGACAATATATCAGCTCGTTTCTCGCACCTGACTCCGGCGTGTCCAGGGGCGAAAATGATTGTGATTGATTTCTCTAATCCCAGTCTGTGCCAGTAATTCCACCCAGCGTTGTCTCAACATTTATGTTTAGACTACGAATCATACTCATGAAGTCACTGAGTATGTAAACACGATGACCGATTCGTTGTATGACCTCCTCTGCCTGGCCCAGCCCCGACTGGCCCCGTTGAAGTCTATTGAATTATACAAAGATCAAGACCGGTTATGTAATAATAATAGCCATTCATCAAAACATTTGGGAACCTCTGATCTAGACCATAGATTCCCAAACTTTTTCGGCCCACCGCCCACTTTGCACAACATAAACTTTCTAACGCCCTCCCCATTATAACAGTTTGCCAACGCCCTCCACATATATACATGGTCTATGTTCCCTTTGACATAGAAAAATGATATATATTTCTGTCATACAAGGTCAATTTTTAAATTATTATATGCATGAAATAGAAAATTGACGATAAAAGTGATCTTGTAAGACGGGCATAAGATGAATAAAAATGCAGAATTCAAGTTTTAAATCATTATTCAATCGCAAAATCACGAAAATAATTTATTTAAAAAAATTAGTATTAATTTTTTCTTTAAGGAGCCACCGATCCCTAATCGCCTGAACACCCCTCAAATTCTTCTGAACCCACTATCGCCCCCTAGAACGCTTCATCGCCCATTGGGGGCGTACGGCCCACTTTGGGAAACGCTGATCTAGACCAACGCTGTCCAAAGCAATGTCCGCGAGCGTCATGGGGCCCTTGTTGATGTCCCATGGCATCATTGGCACTCTATGTTACTCCGCGACGCTAATCAAATGTTTAAGCAAATAAAGGTATTTCTGAATAACCGGCTCGTTTCAGTTTTTTTCGTAAGCACAATATATTTGTTTGTTAAATGAAAGGTTTCAAGTAGCTAGCATGTCCCTTGCTAACTATCACATTCATCACAGCTCGTCTGAAAAGCTCTCTGGCTCTTGGAAGTTCTTCGACCTCTTCTAGCGTCATGTTCAATGTTTCTTTGATGTCCTGCTGCCACCTTCGTCTTGTTCATCCCCTTGCTCGTGTTCCAGGAACCAGGAAATAAAGGTTTAGAAAGGATTAAGTTTTCATCTTTTATTGCTATTAGTATTATTTTATTATTATTAATATTTCTTCTTCTTCAAACGCACCATGTCGACCACTTACGTACCACTCTTTGTGATTTGTATGTGATCTGAGTCTAAGAGCGATTGTACGTTGTAACAGTTACACGCCTACAAGTAGGCCAGCACATCCGATTTCTACGATGTTTTTATTGACTAGGGTTGCTTTACAGTGTTACTGTCAACATCACAAAATGGGATTAATAAATGGAGAAGACCATCATGGAAGGAGGCATACAGGCAAAGAGAAGAAGAGGAAGACCACGGAGAAGATGGATTCAGGTTGTAACTGATGACTTTAACATGACAGCTCTAGAGGCGGGAGATCTGACCAATGAGAGAGAGAAATTCAGAAGGATTGTTGGGAAGTTCTGCTCATTCCAAGCTATTTGATGATGATGATTATCTCATCCGCCATCTTGACTATACAGTAGAAGTACAATTTAATTTATCGCCTTGGCACACAACCAGCTAGCTCGTTGACCTGATTATTCTGTGTTCTGCCGGCATGGCATACTCGAACACTTTCAAAAGCCGTAAACGCCGGATGCGCTCGTCCTACTCTAGTAGGGGCTTAACGAAAGCGTAACGTTCTAACCATTCTTGGTAAAGGCTGTTTACATATCACAGTAAAAATGGTCAAAAAGAAGAAGAAGAAGAAGATTTGATTGAGTGATTTGATAGAACCATTATCACTGCACTTCAGTGAGTAATCATGTGTGCCCCGATCTCTTTCTTACACAGGAAAATTTTAGCTGCAGTGCAGAGCTTCGTAGCACCGGCGAGGGCTCCCGATGTAATTTTGAAGATGGCGAAAGATGTTTTTGTAGGAATTTTATTTGTAATCTTTTCTCATCAATTTTGCGCGGGCTGCGGCTTTCCAGACTGTTCTTCTCGATTTTGAACTGCAAAGCGTTCTTTACGTCCTCAAATTGCACAGGGAACAACGTTTTATCATCCATCTTGGATAGGACTAGAAATTCGATCTCACCTACACTGAAATCAGGGATCTCTGAAAAATATCCAGATGGCTCCACAAGGGAACGAACCTGGTACCTTTGACACGAGAGACGAGCACCCAACCTCTACGTCACAGAGAACCTCAGATACAAGTTACAGGCACTAACATTGATAAAAGGTTATTGGTTACTAAACTGATATCACTCGACTCCGTGCAGACCCATAGGTGTTCAGTCTCCACCAACAGATATCGATGAGTATGCATACCGATGGTTCCTGTGGCTCGCTGATTCTATACCACAGAGCCCCCTCTCTACCACACAAATCTTGTGCTACCTATCAAAACTTGTTGACTGCAGCCATCGAATCACACAATAAGTATCTAAACGCACGCGCACACGCACGTGCACGAGACATGAAGTGTACATGAAGTGAGTGTTCCATGATAGTTCCGTAAAACATGCATTTTTCTCTTAGACAACTCTGACATGCGCGATTCTGTGATCAGATTCTTCTGGAACTTATAAATCTAAGTCACTATTAATGTATTCATCTATGTACGAGTAGCGATAACTTTCTGGAACTTATAAATCTAAGTCACTATTAATGTATTCATCTATGTACGAGTAGCGATAACTTTCTGGAACTTATAAATCTAAGTCACTATTAATGTATTCATCTATGTACGAGTAGCGATGACTTTCTGGAACTTATAAATCTAAGTCACTATTAATGTATTCATCTATGTACGAGTAGCGATAACTTTGTGGAACTTATAAATCTAAGTCACTATTAATGTATTCATCCATGTACGAGTAGCGATAACTTTCTGGAACTTATAAATCTAAGTCACTATTAATGTATTCATCTATGTACGAGTAGCGATGACTTTCTGGAACTTATAAATCTAGGTCACTATTAATGTATTCATCTATGTACGAGTAGCGATGACTTTCTGGAACTTATAAATCTAAGTCACTGTTAATGTATTCATCTATGTACGAGTAGCGATGACTTGTACAAATTTATGTCAGTAATTCTGTGTTTTTTTATTGACATTTTTGTGGGTAAAGTTTCACAATATGAGGTAGGTGGGCTCAAGCAAAAATTCTAGAAAATCAGACCACAACCGTCGCGTGACCTCGCATTCCAGTATTGTTGTATAAAGACTGATTTATTTTAAAAACAACGTAACATGCTAAATCAAGGTTATATTATGTAACAAGTTCAGTTTAAAGCTAAGGAATATCAGTATTATGTAACAAGTTGAGTTTAAAGCTAAGGAATATCAGTATTATGTAACAAGTTGAGTTTAAAGCTAAGGAATATCAGTATTATTTTCATTTTTCATCAATAAATAACCTCGGACTCGTAGAATTGTGTAAAATTGTAGAAAACTATAGTATTCTAATAAACACTTATAAAAAATCAGCCCCCATTAAACAGGATTTTTGTTTTCCCGTCTGAGCTAGTCGGTCTGATGTTGCCTGGGACCACGGATGGGTCAACCTGAAAGCAGTTAGGTCGGAAAAACTTCCACGCCCACTATAGAACTGAACCCGGACCGCTAGCTTAACTAACTAGTTCACTAACAGCTACGCTACAGCTCTCTTAATAATAATTTAATTTATATAAAAATATCTTATGTATGTAATGTCAGGGAAAATGAGTACTTTTTTTCAGCACGCGGTGTTATTTATGTCAACCAATGGAAATCTTAACTCAGCATGACGTCAGATTGTCATGTCACAAAAATGAACAACTGATTCGAGAGAGATTCATCTTTTCTTATTTTACAATAACAAATATTATCATTTTCTGAAACCTGTTTCTGAGTTGAACTGCTACAACTTTCTTAAATCCAAACTTAAAATAGTGACAGCTCTGACAGAACTGTGTCTGCGACAACAAAACTACCACCGACATCGTGATGTCAACAACAGACAGTAACAGAGAGACTGACGACTGTTAGTGGAACTGACGACTAATTTCAGAAAACGAACACGCGTCTCACAAATCTATTAGTGTTTCATAAAATATTGGAATTAGATCAACTTAATAAAAGGAAAGTGTTTCCATATCTTGAGAACATTTAACTTATTTTCCTCACTGATTGTTCCCTGTGGATTATGGGAGCACAAACTTCCAAGAGGGATAGGCTACGGTATCTTAACAATTCCGAGAAGAACACTGCCAGAAAGAAATATCTGCCTCAACGAAACGGAAGTAGTCCCGCAGTAAATGTCGGAAGTCAGGAACCATATTGCCCGTCCATCGAGGAGCAGCAGATAGAGTTGCCATCATTTACAGACCATCAGAAAGACCTGGTGACAATAACATGGCGGATTGTTCAGGACGACATGGCTACGGTCGGCATAGACATGTTTATCAAGTTAGTAATTTGTTTGTTTTTAAATATTCTATCATGTCTGTTTTTATTTTCATTTTCTCGTCTGCTTCTCTGTCGTCATCTGTTTAGAAGTACGTATAGAGCGGTATGGAGAACTTGTTTGATTGACCTATGTAACGTATAACGGTACGAGAGAAATCGAATAATAATCATATAGACAATATATATATATATATGCAGTGTCATGTGAGTGTTATTATACAGTAGTGAGTGTTGGAAATGGCGCACAATATCATACGCAAGCTAGAAACATTCCAAATACAATGTTTGCAAAGAAGAAATCTGCAAATCTTCTGACCAAATACAATAGCAAATGAAAAATTTGTTAAATAAAAAAACTGTGCATCATTGGAGACCATCATTAAAAGACGAAGATGGAGATGGACTGGGAGTGTATGTTGTATGTCAGTAGGAGCGTTGGCTAGGACAACGCTCCGATTGACAGCTGTTGAAGAAAGAAGGTCTGGACTACAAAGGAAACATGGAGAAGAACTGGGGAAACAGAGTTGAAAGTTTGTGGCCTGACGTGAGAAACAATTAGTAGAAAGGCGGCAGAACGGCAACAACGGAAATCTCTTGTAGAAGATGTATTTATCAGCCGGGACACAAATAAAATATATCTATACATAAGCAAACTAAAACTATTTTTTAACGCTGTTCCTTAAAATAAATTGATTGTATGATTGATGGATTGATTGATTTATAGGACCATCATCATTGAACTTCGGTGAGTAACCATGTGTGCACCAATCTCTTCCTTACACATGAAGATCTCAGCGGTAGTACACGAACTCCATAGCGCCGGAAAAGTCCCGATATCATTTAGAAGATGGTGATATTTTGTATGAATATTTTTGAAGTTTTTATAATAATTTTTCCCGGGATGTTTTACCAGCCTCCTGTTTCAAGTTTTGTAGCTGCCAATGGTTCTTTTACATGTTAAACTTGAACATGGGAGCTATGTTTTATCGTCCGTCTCCGTTCAGTTTCCGTGTGATCCACAGCCGTTAGTTTTGGCCACCTTCGTGATGGTTGGTCCGACATGCTTCCTGCGTGACTGAATCTTTGGCTGAGACATAACGGCTACCGCTTCAAGTTAGCATTCCCTAGAAAGCTGTATTGTACAAGTTAATCGAATCAGGTATCTGTTATAGGTGGACTATCATCATACTATTACCTCCACCCAGTTTCGTCTCACCATTCTTGTTTCGCCTTTCCGAATCATGCTCATGGAGTCACTGAGTATGAAAACACGAGAGCAGTTATGAGATGTCAACCTCGTCAACGTCTCTGTAACCGCCCGTACCTACATTGTCAAACTACGTTGGTTATCAATGCTAACCGAATGTATTCTTCAAAGAATTATTCACAAATATTATCAAATTAATAGCGGAAATTAAATTTTAAAATTGTACATTTAGACACGTGAAGTGGCTTGCGTGAGAATTAGTACTGCCCGAACAGTGTGTCATGTAACTTGCTGAATTATAGGAGTTAATGTGGTATTCAGTGCTTATATTTGGCACTCATACCAACACTGTGCTACCAGTGCTAAACATAGGCACTGACAAAAAGAAGCAAAAAAATTGCCACCTGCGAAATAAGATGCTTGAGGAAAGTAGTAAATAAAACAAGAAGAGACCATATAATAAATGAGTAAATTAGAAGAACAGTCGGAACAACACCTGCTATTAGATTCATTGAAAAACAGAGACTCAAATGGTTTGGCCACTTGGTGAGAATGAGACCGAATACACAAGTTGCAAGAGCGTGCAACCTGAAAATGAAATCATCAAGAGGAAGGGGCAGACCAAGAAAAGATGGATTGATGGAGTTACAGACATCTTAAAACATCCCTATATCGCAGCATATCAAGCGACCGAGCGTGCACTATCTCGGAAAACGATCATCAGTTAAATCTGTGACGTCTAACAGCAAACAAGAAGAGAATGAGAAAAGAAAGAAAGTGATTGTATTGCGGGTTGTTCAGTCATTTGTTGTTGTATGGTAAAAGTTGTGTTTGATGATAACAATATTCTGGTAAATATTAGTTGGACGTGGGTGTTCTTGTGTGTGTATGTGTGTGTAAGTGTTGTTGTATACGTTTGTCATGAGTTTGTAGTCGATGAGTAAATCAATCTAAATGTTATCATATCAATGATGTCTTTGTTTGTGTTCATATTAGAGTGTCATTGGCTTGCCAGTTTGTATGCATGTGTGTGTGTGTGTGTGAGGTTCACACACGAAGAGAAGAGAGAGAGAGAGAGAGAGAGAGAGAGAGAGAACCAATATAGTTAGTTTCACTGGAGAGTTAATATGCATGTGTGTGTGAGGCACAGAGAGAGAGACACAGAGAGAGACAGAGAGAGAGAGAGAGAGAACAGAGCCAACTTAGTTAGTTTGACTTGAGCGTTAATATGCATGTGTGTGTGAGGCACAGAGAGAGAGACAGGGAGAGAGAGAGAACAGAACCAAGATAGTTAGTCTGACTTGAGCGTTTGTATGCATGTGTGTGTGTGAGGCACACAGAGAGAGAGAGAGAGACAGAGAGAGAGAACAGAACCAAGATAGTTAGTCTGACTTGAGCGTTTGTATACATGTGTGTGTGAGGCACTGAGAGAGGGAGAGAGATAGAGAGAGAGAGATAGAGAGAGAGAGAGAACAGAACCAAGATAGTTAGTTTGACTTGAGCGTTTGTATACATGTGTGTGTGAGGCACTGAGAGAGGGAGAGAGATAGAGAGAGGGAGAGAGATAGAGAGAGGGGGAGAGGAGAGAGATAGAGAGGAGAGATAGAGAGAGAGAAGAGAGAGAGAGGAGAGAGAGAGAAACGAACCAACATATTTCTCATCCCAATACCAAATCTTCTTCTTCTTCGAACGTTCCATATTGACCATTTATCAACCAATCTTTGTGATTTTATGTGATCTGAGCCTAAGAGCGATTGTACGTTGTGCCAGTTATGCGCCTACAAGTAGACCAGCACATTCGATTTCTGTGCTGCTTTTTATTTACTGGGATAGCATCCCTAGAGCCTACATCAGTCACCTCTTACGTCATGCATTGTAGGTTACAGTGGTACTATTCTTTGCTTCTCTTGTGGGCCCCGGCACCCCACGGGTGCCACTACCAAATAAACACATATACCACACAGCTCTTATTCATCAACGTAGTTGCCCTTTGTTACAGCCAGCTTTTTTTTTGTTGTCTTTACAATTTGACATTTAAAGAGACTAGTCATTAGCACACACATTATTTTTGGTCAATATTTGGTCTAAATTTAGCCATATGTACCAAGTTACACCATGTCCTTCTTAATACTTTCAGTACATCCGTTGCAGTCTCATGTGTACTCATTGTACAACAGTTGCCGTCTAGTTTATTCTCACTGTGCAACAGTTGCCGTCTAGTTTATTCTCATTGCACAACAGTTGCCGTCTAGTTTATTATCAATGTACGACAGTTGCCGTCTAGTTTATTCTCACTATACAACAGTTGCCGTCTAGTTTATTCTCACTATACAACAGTTGCCGTCTAGTTTATTCTCACTATACAACAGTTGCCGTCTAGTTTATTCTCACTATACAACAGTTGCCGTCTAGTTTATTCTCACTATACAACAGTTGCCGTCTAGTTTATTCTCACTATACAACAGTTGCCGTCTAGTTTATTCTCACTATACAACAGTTGCCGTCTAGTTTATTCTCACTATACAACAGTTGCCGTCTAGTTTATTCTCACTATACAACAGTTGCCGTCTAGTTTATTCTCACTATACAACAGTTGCCGTCTAGTTTATTCTCACTATACAACAGTTGCCGTCTAGTTTATTCTCACTATACAACAGTTGCCGTCTAGTTTATTCTCACTATACAACAGTTGCCGTCTAGTTTATTCTCACTATACAACAGTTGCCGTCTAGTTTATTATCAATGTACGACAGTTGCCGTCTAGTTTGAACTTTCAAAACTTCTTCGTTCGCTCTACACCAATCACATGTTCGCTCTACACCAATCACATGTTCGCTCTACACCAATCACATGTTCGCTCTACATCAATCACATGTTCGCTCTACACCAATCACATGTTCGCTCTACACCAATCACGTGTTCGCTCTACACCAATCACGTGTTATTCCACTCTTTCTGATCTGTACGTGATTTGCTCCTTAGAACGTGAACTTGTTATACCAGTTATGCGCCTAGAGATCCATTGGTCAGCACATCCGGTCTCAGCGTGGCTTTTTAAAAATATGTGTTCTCTTCCTACGTATCACACCCCCCAAAAAACTGAGCTAGAGGAGTATGTTCCCTAGACGATCCATGGCCTCATTAGACTTTGACCTCATGGTCTACACAATTGGGAGGAAGGGTTGGCTTGTGTGTTCTACGGATCATTAGCATACTACTATATTTCCTTTCTCGTTCTTCCTTACAGAGACTAGCCGACCCCAACTCTGTTGGATGCGAAGCCCGGGGCAGTACAATAGTTTCTAGCTAGTTTATTCTGACAACACTAGTATTGCTGACTATTATTCCATCATACTGGCAATCGAAATGATTCTATTGTGAATGATCATCATGATTAGGTGCCGTGACGACTGGCATAGGCGATCATTGATCTCTACAAATCTCTGTCTCTGATGTTTACTATCATCTCAGATGTTGACGCTCTTCCGTGCCATGAAGTCAGGATATCCAAAATTTTCTCTCTCTGTCTTCCTCTGACTCATCTACCCTCGAATTTACCGGTTGTCACAATGTGTTCTAAACCTCTCCTTCTCATCACATGCCCGAAAAATGATGATTGCCTCTTTCTTATATTAACAATAAGTTTTCTATGTGTCTTGACCTCATTCAACACCTACACATCAGTCATTTTAGCAGTCCATGGTATTCTCATCATTCTTCTGTAAAAACACATATCTATGACCCTCATACATTTTTCTATCGGTGTGTTTATTGTCCATGATTCGCATCCGTATGTCAGTATTGGTTCTATGTGGCACTGTATAACTTTCATTCTTATCTCAATTGACAAAGACTTTTTGTGAAAGATAGCCCTAACTAAACTCGAGATCCACCTCTGATCATAACAGATGTAATGGCGATGACAACAATTCATAAACCTCAACACTGATTCTTGCTTACGTCCAGTAGTGACTTAAGATGGTTATGAGTTTCTATTTGTGACGTGATCTACCTGACAGAGCGTATTATAATTGTTGGTTATGAACTGAAATTGCTTTGTTGATTTGTAAATATACAGATGGAAGGCATCTCTGGTGATGGTCAGTTTAATAGTGAAGGCATCTCTGGTGATGGTCAGTTGAATAGTGAAGGCATCTCTGGTGATGGTCAGTTGAATAGTGAAGGCATCTCTCGTGATGGTCAGTTGAATAGTGAAGGCATCTCTGGTGATGGTCAGTTGAATAGTGAAGGCATCTCTGGTGATGGTCAGTTGAATAGTGAAGGCATCTCTGGTGATGGTCAGTTGAATAGTGAAGGCATCTCTGGTGATGGTCAGTTGAATAGTGAAAGCATCTCTCGTGATGGTCAGTTGAGTGGTGGAGTACGTCGTCTTCCTCCACCATTTATGTCTTATTACATGTCTAAAATATTTGGATTTTCTCATTCTTATTTGTAGCATCAGCTTTGTTATTGTTTGATTTTGAGTTCTTTCTAGATAGATCTATTTGTTCTCTTCTCTGTCCATGATATACGGGGACTCTTCAGTAACACTTATATTCAAAAGCACATATATATTTTTCCACTGCCTTATTATATGTTTTACGACTTGACTACTAAATGTAACAATTGTTAGGAACCTAGATCACAAAATGTAATATTTGTAACACAAAATTAACATCACCCCCACCCCTCCACCAATCCTCAACCTCGAATTTCCCTTCCCAACCTCATTTGTTCTCAACGTATTTTTTTCTCTGGCTGTTAATCCGAATTTATGTTTTGGTCGGGTTTTCTGGCCTCCGTTGACTGCCCTGGCAATAAATGATGTCTACATCCTTTTAACGGTGGTCGTTACATTTCTACCAGACCTATTTATAGAGTTGCCAGAATGTATTTTATTGTTTGCATTTAGACAATATGACCATTTTGTATGAAACCGAATTTCGGTAACTGCCGTGAAATTCTTGCGGAACACAAATGAGGATAGTTGATTTGGGAACTGTGTAATTAAATAGCCCGCACGAGAAGATCTCGTGATTGCTGTTTGTAGTCTCTGGCACAGCCCAGGAAGATCTGAGATTTGTTCGTCGTGTGAAAGAAGTCCGGAAATGTTCATTTTGTCGTCAGTGGGTTAATTTCCGGTTCAAGTCTTTTTATCTCTCTTCAACACATACTCACACACACACTCTTGTGACATGAAAGTATCAACGAGAGAGAGAGAGAGAGAGAGAGAGAGAGAGTGGACGTATTAGCGAGAGAAGGGTGGGAGGAGAGAAAGAGCGGAGAGAGAAGGGAGTATGAGAGAGAGAGAGGAAGTATTCGAGAGAGATGGGTGGAAGGGTGAGAAGAGAGAGAGAGAGAGGAAAGTATTAAAGAGAGAGGTAGAGAGGGAAAGAATAAGCGAATGAGGGTATAGTATTAGCGAGAGAGTGGGGCTAGAGAAAGAGAGAGGGGGGAGTATTAGCGAATGAGAGAGGTGCGGAGGGAAAGTAGGAGCGAGAGAAAGAACAGTATTAGCGAGAGAGAGGTGGGGAGGTAGAGAAAAAGAGAGAGAGAGATAGAGGTGGAGAGGGAAATAAAGAGCGAGAAAGAGGGCAGTATTAGCGAGAGAGAGAGGTGGGGGAGGTAGAGAAGAATCATCATCAAGGTGCGTATCCTTTATAGGACGTTGCTCTCTTTACAGCACATCTGAAATTCACTGTCTCTAGCTAGTTCACCCACTTCATTATTCATGGTTATATTCATGGTTTCTTAAATATCTTGTAGCCATCTTCTTTTTGATCTGCCTCTGCGTCCTGGGACCCTACCCTCTAGTATTGTTCTTTCCAGGCCATCGTGACGCTTGATGTGACCAAAGTATGTAATTTTTCTGTATAGTATGTTGTTTATCAGCCAATTCTCTTTAACATTTAGTTCTTTCATGACATCAGTGTTCTTTCTTTAGAGAAGAATAGAGATAAGAAAAGCAAGAAAATCAGTCATACTAGGATTATGTCTGAATTCAAAGCGGAATAGCGACAAAAATCTCCATATTTTTCTCTCACTTCGATTGTCGTCTAAACAGATAACTTCTTTTTATTTTCCTTTTGTGAGTGGTTGTCAACTAAAGAGTCTAAATTCTCTGTATGTTACCTTCAAGTCAGTGGTTGTCATCTATATTCTATGTATGTTATCTTCAAGTCAGTGGTTGTCATCTATATTCTCTGTATGTTACCTTCAAGTCAGTAGTTGACCTCTATATTCTATGTATGTTACCTTCAAGTCAGTAGTTGTCCTCTATATTCTCTGTATGTTACCTTCAAGTCAGTAGTTGTCCTCTATATTCTCTGTATGTTACCTTCAAGTCAGTGGTTGACCTCTATATTCTATGTATGTTACCTTCAAGTCAGTAGTTGTCCTCTATATTCTCTGTATGTTACCTTCAAGTCAGTAGTTGACCTCTATATTCTATGTATGTTACCTTCAAGTCAGTAGTTGTCCTCTATATTCTCTGTATGTTACCTTCAAGTCAGTAGTTGACCTCTATATTCTATGTATGTTACCTTCAAGTCAGTAGTTGTCCTCTATATTCTATGTATGTTATCTTCAAGTCAGTAGTTGACCTCTATATTCTATGTATGTTACCTTCAAGTCAGTAGTTGTCCTCTATATTCTATGTATGTTACCTTCAAGTCAGTGGTTGACCTCTATATTCTATGTATGTTACCTTCAAGTCAGTAGTTGACCTCTATATTCTCTGTATGTTACCTTCAAGTCAGTAGTTGTCCTCTATATTCTCTGTATGTTATCTTCAAGTCAGTGGTTGACCTCTATATTCTATGTATGTTACCTTCAAGTCAGTAGTTGACCTCTATATTCTATGTATGTTATCTTCAAGTCAGTGGTTGTCATCTATATTCTCTGTATGTTACCTTCAAGTCAGTAGTTGTCCTCTATATTCTCTGTATGTTACCTTCAAGTCAGTGGTTGACCTCTATATTCTATGTATGTTACCTTCAAGTCAGTAGTTGTCCTCTATATTCTCTGTATGTTACCTTCAAGTCAGTAGTTGACCTCTATATTCTATGTATGTTACCTTCAAGTCAGTAGTTGTCCTCTATATTCTCTGTATGTTACCTTCAAGTCAGTAGTTGTCCTCTATATTCTCTGTATGTTACCTTCAAGTCAGTAGTTGTCCTCTATATTCTCTGTATGTTACCTTCAAGTCAGTAGTTGTCATCTATATTCTCTGTATGTTACCTTCAAGTCAGTGGTTGACCTCTATATTCTATGTATGTTATCTTCAAGTCAGTAGTTGTCATCTATATTCTCTGTATGTTATCTTCAAGTCAGTGGTTGACCTCTATATTCTATGTATGTTACCTTCAAGTCAGTAGTTGACCTCTATATTCTATGTATGTTATCTTCAAGTCAGTGGTTGTCATCTATATTCTCTGTATGTTACCTTCAAGTCAGTAGTTGTCCTCTATATTCTCTGTATGTTACCTTCAAGTCAGTAGTTGACCTCTATATTCTCTGTATGTTACCTTCAAGTCAGTAGTTGTCCTCTATATTCTCTGTATGTTACCTTCAAGTCAGTAGTTGTCCTCTAAATTCTCTGTATGTTACCTTCAAGTCAGTGGTTGACCTCTATATTCTATGTATGTTACCTTCAAGTCAGTAGTTGACCTCTATATTCTATGTATGTTATCTTCAAGTCAGTGGTTGTCATCTATATTCTCTGTATGTTATCTTCAAGTCAGTAGTTGTCCTCCATATTCTATGTATGTTACCTTCAAGTCAGTAGTTGTCCTCTATATTCTCTGTATGTTACCTTCAAGTCAGTAGTTGTCCTCTATATTCTCTGTATGTTACCTTCAAGTCAGTAGTTGTCCTCTATATTCTCTGTATGTTACCTTCAAGTCAGTAGTTGTCATCTATATTCTATGTATGTTATCTTCAAGTCAGTGGTTGTCATCTATATTCTCTGTATGTTACCTTCAAGTCAGTAGTTGTCCTCTATATTCTCTGTATGTTACCTTCAAGTCAGTAGTTGTCCTCTATATTCTCTGTATGTTACCTTCAAGTCAGTAGTTGTCCTCTATATTCTCTGTATGTTACCTTCAAGTCAGTAGTTGTCATCTATATTCTATGTATGTTACCTTCAAGTCAGTAGTTGTCCTCTATATTCTCTGTATGTTACCTTCAAGTCAGTAGTTGTCCTCTATATTCTATGTATGTTACCTTCAAGTCAGTAGTTGACCTCTATATTCTCTGTATGTTACCTTCAAGTCAGTAGTTGACCTCTATATTCTATGTATGTTATCTTCAAGTCAGTGGTTGTCATCTATATTCTCTGTATGTTATCTTCAAGTCAGTAGTTGTCCTCTATATTCTCTGTATGTTACCTTCAAGTCAGTAGTTGTCCTCTATATTCTCTGTATGTTACCTTCAAGTCAGTAGTTGTCATCTATATTCTCTGTATGTTACCTTCAAGTCAGTGGTTGTCCTCTATATTCTCTGTATGTTACCTTCAAGTCAGTAGTTGTCCTCTATATTCTCTGTATGTTACCTTCAAGTCAGTAGTTGACCTCTATATTCTATGTATGTTATCTTCAAGTCAGTAGTTGTCCTCTATATTCTATGTATGTTACCTTCAAGTCAGTAGTTGTCCTCTATATTCTATGTATGTTACCTTCAAGTCAGTAGTTGACCTCTATATTCTATGTATGTTATCTTCAAGTCAGTAGTTGTCCTCTATATTCTCTGTATGTTACCTTCAAGTCAGTAGTTGTCCTCTATATTCTATGTATGTTACCTTCAAGTCAGTAGTTGACCTCTATATTCTATGTATGTTACCTTCAAGTCAGTAGTTGTCCTCTATATTCTCTGTATGTTACCTTCAAGTCAGTAGTTGACCTCTATATTCTATGTATGTTACCTTCAAGTCAGTGGTTGTCCTCTATATTCTCTGTATGTTACCTTCAAGTCAGTAGTTGACCTCTATATTCTCTGTATGTTACCTTCAAGTCAGTGGTTGACTAAATAGTACCCATATTCTCAGCTAATCTCCAGTGACTTTCTCAACAGAACACTTTCTATCTTCGCAGACGTGTAATTTATCACTTCCGACTGTTGTCTTATCTTCTATAGTTTTTCTTCTATTTTTGGGATGCTAAATAGTGTGTGTGTGTGTGTGTGTGTGTCTGTGTGTGTGCGTGCGTGTGTGTGCTTAAGAGAGAGAGAGAAAGAGTGTGTGTGTGTCTGCGTGTGTGTGTGTTTAGTATTATCGATATAAGGGAAGACTACAGTAAAACTATGTAGCAATGGCGAAGCACGTAATAACAAAGTACTGTAGTTTTACGAAATACAAAAACAATGACAATACACAGCAACGTTTCGACCAAAATGTCTTTATCAAGTAAACGATACAACAGGAGTGACGAATTTCACAGCACACTACATATAGACTACGAAAGAGACATTCCAACCATCCTAAAATGAAAAGCTGTACTAGTCTGTTGTGTGTGTTTAATGCAGTGTGTGTGTTTGCTTGTGTGTGTGTGTATGTGTGTTTCTTCTTGGAACGCTCCATACCGACCACTTGTTAACCACTCTTTGTAATTGGTATGTAATCCGAGCCTAATAGCCATTGTACGTTGTGCTACTTATGCGCCTACAGGTAGGCCAGCACATCCCATTTCTGCGACGCTTTTTATTTACTAGGTAGCTTCCCTAGGCCCCTACTTATTTTGGATCCAGAAGCACTTGAGTTTTGAGCTCTTCGGCTCGGTGCCATAGACATCGTAACCCTTCGTTTCGGTACCACGAACCCGTAAATCTGGAGAACCTGTGGCTTTTCTGCCAGCCCGCGGAATTGAACCCGCACTCACAGAAGGCTTGTCACCTGTCGTTCAACGCGCTACGAACGTACTGGGCAGGCCCCTACATCAATCATCTCTTACAATATGCCTTGTAGATAGCAGTGTTACTATTCTGTGCTCCCCTTGTGAGTCCCAGCATTACACGGGCAACACATGTGTGCTATATATGTTATAGTCCCAGCAACACACGGGTAACACATGTGTGCTATATATGTTATAGTCCCGGCAACACACGGGCAACACATGTGTGCTATATATGTTATAGTCCCGGCAACACACCGGCAACACATGTGTGCTATATATGTTATAGTCCCGGCAACACACCGGCAACACATGTGTGCTATATATGTTATAGTCCCGGCAACACACCGGCAACACATGTGTGCTATATATGTTATAGTCCCGGCAACACACCGGCAACACATGTGTGCTATATATGTTATAGTCCCGGCAACACACCGGCAACACATGTGTGCTATATATGTTATAGTCCCGGCAACACACCGGCAACACATGTGTGCTATATATGTTATAGTCCCGGCAACACACCGGCAACACATGTGTGCTATATATGTTATAGTCCCGGCAACACACGGGCACCACATGTGTGCTATATAAGTTATAGTCCCGGCAACACACGGGTAACACATGTGTGCTATATATGTTATAGTCCTTGCAACACACGGGCAACACATGTGTGCTATATATGTTATAGTCCCGGCAACACACGGGCAATACATGTGTGCTATATATGTTATAGTCCCGGCAACACACGGGCAACACATGTGTGCTATATATGTTATAGTCCCGGCAACACACGGGCAATACATGTGTGCTATATATGTTATAGTCCCGGCAACACACGGGCAACACATGTGTGCTATATATGTTATAGTCCCAGCAACACATGGGCAACACATGTGTGCTATATATGTTATAGTCCCAGCAACACACGGGTAACACATGTGTGCTATATATGTTATAGTCCTTGCAACACACGGGCAACACATGTGTGCTATATATGTTATAGTCCCGGCAACACACGGGCAACACATGTGTGCTATATATGTTATAGTCCCAGCAACACATGGGCAACACATGTGTGCTATATATGTTATAATATGTCTTTATCTTCATCTAGATATATGAATCGAGGTGCTTCTTCTTCTTCTTCTTCTCTAATCATGTTTTACCTCACAGCGTCAGGATAAGAAGAGATTTCTAGAACAGGCTTTTGTGTGCACTTCATAAACAGTGTTTTTTAACCACCTCTGTTATTTCTGTGGCCGACCTATTGCGTGGACGGCCTTTTGTTTTGTATCCACTGTATCGGAATAGCATTTCTCTTTGAGGCACACTGTCTGTTGTAATCTGCTTGTGTGGCAGGGCCATTTAATTTGTTGTTTCTTGGTGAAGTTCTGTACTGATGTTGTACCCACATTTTTCCTGATCTCTTCATTTCTAAATCTGTCTATTCTTGATAGTCCCAGCATTCTGCGTAGACACTTCATCTCTGTCATGACTAGTTTTCTTTATCGTTTGATGTCAGTGTCCATGTTTGGCCCTGATAGCATAGAAGTCGAGAGAACGATTGTGTTGAAGGATGATGTTTGTAGTGTTCATGGTGACATGTCTGCGTTTCAAAATTGCTGCTATTTCTCCTATTATTTGATTTGATTTCTCGAATCTATTTCGTTAGTAGTTCTTCCGTGTGCTGAAAGGAGGGTGGAGGGGGAGGTGGTCAGCAAGAATGTCAGGGAATCATGACAACGGCCTGAGAGGCCCAGCAGGATGTTTCGGCCCGATCCTACCAGTTGTTATAACTATACAATTTTACCGGAGGCTGAGACCCCAGGAGACCGAGTGCTGTGAAAAATACGATGCGCTTGTTCATTGAAGCTATTGGTGCTGTGGTATGCATAGGCGTTCACATATTTTTTTCCTGAGTGGTTGGGACGAAGGGAAGAGAAGGCAAAATGAATTTTGTTAAATATTTGTTGGTAGTTTACTATACACATGACTATACTACAAATCAGTGGCAGCTCGTCATTAAGGGCCAGTGGGGCCGGACCCCACCAAAAATAAGGTGTAACGTGTATTTATTATTTTATACATTAAAATATATCCTAACCGAAACTATGATTTTTCCGAAAATTTCTGTCTAGCCCCACCAACAAAAATTATCAAGAGCCGCCACTGCTACAAATGATGAAGACCATATTCAGTTCAGATTTTGATTGCGGGTTACTTGTATAGGAATATAAACTTCTTATAAATATTTAAACTATAGTATATCTTGAAAGAAGAAGATTAGTATTCAAGAAATGATTGTTTGCATGTAATTCAACCTAGAACAATCATCAATCTACTGGACTCGTCCGACACAGAATAAGGTTAGAAATATATTATTGGTACAATCCAGTCACTTTTTTATTTTATTTGTCCACGTGCCTATGCAAATTATATGTCTATGTTAATTCTATACATGACACCCATTGCTAAACGAATCCGCCTTTGATGCTATCGTTAACTTATATGATGTGTAATGTATGATTGTAAAATGAGTTAGCACAGCTTTGCTACAGTTTCTGCAAAACATCAAACACATTCGCCGATATGCAAAATCTAAGCTGCATTTCGACCTGTCAATGATATATTCATTTGGTCAACGTAAATATAAGACTGTATGCAAAATTTGTCATATGAATACAACAGATATTTTTCAATACAATTGAACTTGTATCAGGTGAAATATTTGTCAACGGGCTATAGTTAGCAACAGTCAATCACCCATTTCCAACTATCTTGTAAAATGCAGGTACTAATAAGATGTAGAAAACATCATGAGGAATGTTATAGAAGATCAAGAAGAACAGTACGATCCTTTTATAATCGGAGGAAGAGAAATACCTGAACTAAGATATGCGAACGATACAGTGTTACTGTCAACATCACAAAAAGGGATTGAGAAATTATTAGGGAAGTGCAAGATAGAAGCGAAATACAAAATCTATATCTCGATGTGGCAAAAACAAAATAATGACAACAGATAAAACGAACATGACAAAAGATATTTTTATTCAACGTAGAGAAAGTAGAAAATTGAACAGTTTTGAATATCTTGGTTCACTGCTAACAACAGATGGAAATATGAACAGTTTTGAATATCTTGGTTCACTGCTAACAACAGATGGAAATGTGAACAGTTTTGAATATCTTGGTTCACTACTAACAACAGATGGAAATGTGAACAGTTTTGAATATCTTGGTTCACTGCTAACAACAGATGGAATTTTGAACAGTTTTGAATATCTTGGTTCACTGCTAACAACAGATGGAAATTTGAACAGTTTTGAATATCTTGGTTCACTGCTAACAACAGATGGAAATGTGAACAGTTTTGAATATCTTGGTTCACTGCTAACAACAGATGGAAATTTGAACAGTTTTGAATATCTTGGTTCACTGCTAACAACAGATGGAAATGTGAACAGTTTTGAATATCTTGGTTTACTGCTAACAACAGATGGAAATGTGAACAGTTTTGAATATCGTGGTTCACTGCTAACAACAGATGGAAATGTGAACAGTTTTGAATATCTTGGTTTACTGCTAACAACAGATGGAAATGTGAACAGTTTTGAATATCTTGGTTCACTGCTAACAACAGATGGAAATGTGAACAGTTTTGAATATCTTGGTTCACTGCTAACAACAGATGGAAATGTGAACAGTTTTGAATATCTTGGTTCACTGCTAACAACAGATGGAAATGTGAACAGTTTTGAATATCTTGGTTCACTGCTAACAACAGATGGAAATGGGATGAAGGAAATTAAAAGAAAAACGAACAAGGCTTTACAAAAACAATTAAACAACTCAAAACAGTATGGAACGGAACTGATAGGAAAGCAAAGATCAGAATACTAAGAGCATACATACTCCCAGTGACAACGTATGGGTGTGAAGCATGGACATTTAATAAGACAGTGGAAAAAAATATATGTGCTTTTGAATATAAGTGTTACAGAAGAGGCCTACGTATATCTTGGACAGAGAAGAGAACAAATAGCTCTATCCAGAAAGAACTCAAAATCAAAGAAAACTAGCTGATGCTACAAATAAGAAAAAGAAAATTATGATATTTTGAACATATAAAAAGACACGAAGGGCTGGAGAAGACCATCATGGAAGGAGGCATGCCGGCAAAGAAAAGAAGCGGAAGACCACGAAGAAGATGGATTCAGGATGTAACTGATGGTTTGAACATGACGGCTGCAGAGCCGGCGCATCTGGCCTATGAGCGAAATTCCGAAGGACTGTTGGGGTGGCGAAACTCTGCTCAGAACAAGCTATTTGATGATGATGATGATGGTGAATAAGATAAAAAAACTAATTAAAATTTTTCAAGAAAATAAAAATCGTGAACGGAGGGGCACTTATTTCCCAACTCCCCTTCCTCTTAACATGTAAACGCCCATGGTGATCTGATGACTGAAATCGATGACTATGTGAATGGAACATGTGAAAGAGATAGTTGAACTAATTATGTTTGGATCAAACAGCTAGAGTCTGCATGTTTGGTCGAGTAGTGTCTGACGGCATCAACCAACAACAGAGCAGATAGTTCACGCAGTGTTTATGTTGTCATGACAACGACGCGGCAGTCTGCTGTCAACTCGCACAATTCTCAAGGAAATACATCAAACACATCGTATGATGATGTCGTTATCAAAGAATTACTTATACCAAACACACTGTATGATGATGTAGTTATCAAAGAATTACTTATATCAAACACACTGTATGATGATGTAGTTATCAAAGAATTACTTATATCAAACACACTGTATGATGATGTAGTTATCAAAGAATTACTTATATCAAACACACTGTATGATGATGTAGTTATCAAAGAATTACTTATATCAAACACACTGTATGATGATGTAGTTATCAAAGAATTACTTATATCAAACACACTGCATGATGATGTAGTTATCAAAGAATTACTTATATCAAACACACTGCATGATGATGTAGTTATCAAAGAATTACTTATATCAAACACACTGTATGATGATGTAGTTATCAAAGAATTACTTATATCAAACACACTGTATGATGATGTAGTTATCAAAGAATTACTTATATCAAACACACTGTATGATGATGTAGTTATCAAAGAATTACTTATATCAAACACACTGTATGATGATGTAGTTATCAAAGAATTACTTATATCAAACACACTGCATGATGATGTAGTTATCAAAGAATTACTTATATCAAACACACTGTATGATGATGTAGTTATCAAAGAATTACTTATATCAAACACACTGTATGATGATGTAGTTATCAAAGAATTACTTATATCAAACACACTGTATGATGATGTAGTTATCAAAGAATTACTTATATCAAACACACTGTATGATGATGTAGTTATCAAAGAATTACTTGAACGAACGGTTTTTCCTACTTCAAGGTATATTGGGTAATACGGTGTTATGTCTATATTTGTTATTGACCGCTGGCACTTGATGGATGATATGGTCAACACCAGGCCGAACGAATTACTTTGCTCTGACATATGCATTGAAATGAAACTGATATCAAATAGAGCAAGAATTCAGACAGCTTTAGATATCTAAGTGTTTGTAAAGTCTCATAACACTTCATATGTAGAACAATTGTGAAAAACAAAGTACATGAAGTCATTAAAAAATGTGTTCCATAGTCAATTGTGGTGCAATATGCAGTGAATTACTGTTGTCTGCTGAGTGTTTGCAATGATAGAGTGCCGATGTCTTAGCTAAGGAGGGCAGTGCAAAAGAGAAAATTTACCAACCCTGTCTTTTCAAGAGGTCAAAACCCTCATACAGAGAAAATCTGCAGTAGACTGGAAGACAAAACCCTCATACAGAGAAAATCTGCCGTAGACTGGAAGACAAAACCCTCATATAGAGAAAATCTGCCGTAGACTGGAAGACAAAACCCTCATACAGAGAAAATCTGCAGTAGACTGGAAGACAAAACCTTCATACAGAGAAAATCTGCCGTAGACTGGAAGACAAACACTGGATATGATTATGGAAAAGACTCCCTCGAAGACCTAAGCATAACAGACCAGGTCATTATATTTCGACTACGCACCGGACACTGCAGACTCAACAAACACTTATATAGACTAGGAATAAGTCAAACAGCTCTCTACCAGTGTCAGCAGGTGGAACAGACACCGGAGCATGTTCTGCAAGACTGTCCTCTCCTGGGTGAGCTGAGAAGCAACATGTGGCCACATCCAGTAGACCTGAAAACAAAGCTTTGGGGAAACTTGACAGACCTGAAGCTGACTGCCCAGTTTGTGGTCCACAGTAAATTAAGCGCATGCCAGAGATCGCTGAAGAAGAAAAAACGTATATACTTATATATACTACTACTACTACTACTACTACTACTACTACTACTACCACTGCTGCTGCTACTACTACTACTACTACCACTGCTGCTACTATTACTACTGCTAACACTATATCAGTGTTGTATCCACTATGCTCTAACCACTTGACTATGCTATAGCTCTAACCACTTGACTATAATTCAGCTCTAACCACTTGACTATACTAAAGCTCTAACCACTTCGCTATACTACAACTCTAACCACTTGACTACACTATGCTCTAACCACTTGACTATACTATAGCTCTAACCACTTCACTATACTAAAGCTCTAACCACTTGACTATAGAATAGCTCTAACCACTTCACTATACTAAAGCTCTAACCACTTCACTATACTAAAGCTCTAACCACTTGACTATACTATAGCTCTAACCACTTGACTATACTATAGCTCTAACCACTTGACTATAGAATAGCTCTAACCACTTGGCTATACTATAGCTCTAACCACTTTGCTATACTACAATTCTAACCACTTGACTACACTACAGCTCTAACCACTTGACTACACCAGCTCTCTAACCACCTGATTACACCAGCTCTCTAACCACCTGAGTACACCAGCTCTCTAACCACTTGACTACACCAGCCCTCTAACCACTTGACTACACCAGCTCTCTAACCACTTGACTACACCAGCTCTCTAACCACTTGACTACACCCAGCTCTCTCTAACCACTTGACTACACCAGCTCTCTAACCACTTGACTACACCAGCTCTCTAACCTACTCTGCTACACCACAGCTCTCTAACCACTTGACTACACCAGCTCTCTAACCACTTGACTACACCAGCTCTCTAACCACTTGACTACACCAGCTCTCTAACCACTTGACTACACCAGCTCTCTAACCACTTGACTACACCAGCTCTCTAACCACTTGACTACACCAGCTCTCTAACCACTTGACTACACCAGCTCTCTAACCACTTGACTACACCAGCTCTCTAACCACTTGACTACACCAGCTCTCTAACCACTTGACTACACCAGCTCTCTAACCACTTGACTACACCAGCTCTCTAACCACTTGACTACACCAGCTCTCTAACCACTTGACTACACCAGCTCTCTAACCACTTGACTACACCAGCTCTCTAACCACTTGACTACACCAGCTCTCTAACCACTTGACTACACCAGCACTCTAACCACTTGACTACACCAGCTCTCTAACCACTTGACTACACCAGCTCTCTAACCACTTGACTACACCAGTGCTCCAAATATATGAATACGTTGACTTATTTGCTTAACTTAATTAAGTTCTATAAAAGAATTAAAACATTCATCAAGGATATGTTTCACTAAACTGGTAAGGGATACCTGGGTTAATTGTGGAAGAAATATTTGTTAGAAAGTGTGTGCTTATGTTTATGGGAGAGACCCTGAACACTGAAACCGTTTGCTAGCAACATCAATGAACCGGAAGCAGTTAACTGTAAACAAAATCTAGGTGTGCAACTTTCAACATGGCGCTCACCTGTTACCCAAATGTGTACGAAATGAGTTCCTTCAACTTGATCGTCATCATCCACGCCAGGTGTAGGTGTAAACTTACAGGTGCATGTCTTGATTTATTGTTAGATGTTGACATCAGGGGCGTATCTAGATCAACTGATTGGGAAGGTGGAGGGAGGTATGTGAGAAACGACTTATATTGCCAATTAAATTACAAAAGCACATCTCGCGAGATCAGATAATTATTTCTTCTGCATGTGCTTCTTTTTCTTCTTCTTCGTTCGCTCCATATCAAGACCTTGTTTGATCTTTCTTTGTGATCTGTTGAGAGTGCGTTCGTTGTGCCAGTAAAGTGGTGATCTGTTGAGAGTGTGTTCGTTGTGCCAGTAAAGTGGTGATCTGTTGAGAGTGTGTTCGTTGTGTCAGTAAAGTGGTGATCTGTTGAGAGTGTGTTCGTTGTGCCAGTAAAGTTGTGATCTGTTGAGAGTGCGTTCGTTGTGCCAGTAAAGTGGTGATCTGTTGAGAGTGCGTTCGTTGTGCCAGTAAAGTGGTGATCTGTTGAGAGTGCGTTCGTTGTGCCAGTAAAGTGGTGATCTGTTGAGAGTGCGTTCGTTGTGCCAGTAAAGTGGTGATCTGTTGAGAGTGCGTTCGTTGTGCCAGTAAAGTGGTGATCTGTTGAGAGTGTGTTCGTTGTGCCAGTAAAGTGGTGATCTGTTGAGAGTGTGTTCGTTGTGCCAGTAAAGTGGTGATCTGTTGAGAGTGCGTTCGTTGTGCCAGTAAAGTGGTGATCTGTTGAGAGTGCGTTCGTTGTGCCAGTAAAGTTGTGATCTGTTGAGAGTGCGTTCGTTGTGCCAGTGAAGTGCCTACATGCCCTTAGTCCAGAACATCATAAGAAGAAGAAGAAGGAAGGAGGAAGAAGAAGGAATGAGGAAGAAGAAGGAAGGAGGAAGAAGAAGGAAGGAGGAAGAAGAAGGAATGAGGAAGAAGAAGGAAGGAGGAAGAAGAAGGAAAGAGGAAGAAGAAGGAAGGAGGAAGAAGAAGGAAGGAGGAAGAAGAAGGAAGGAGGAAGAAGAAGGAATGAGGAAGAAGAAGGAATGAGGAAGAAGAAGGAATGAGGAAGAAGAAGGAATGAGGAAGAAGAAGGAATGAGGAAGAAGAAGGAAGGAGGAAGAAGAAGGAATGAGGAAGAAGAGAAGGAATGAGGAAGAAAGAAGGAATGAGGAAGAAGAAGGAATGGAAGAAGAAGAAGAGGAAGAAGAAGGAATGAGGAAGAAGAAGGAATGAGGAAGAAGAAGGAAGGAGGAAGAAGAAGGAATAAAAAAAGGAAGGAGGAAGAAGAAGGAATAAAAAGGAAGGAGAGAAGAAGGAATGAAAAGAAAAGGAGAAAAGAAGAAGAGGAGAAGAATAAAAAGGAGGAAGAAGAGAAGAAGGAAGGAGGAAGAAGACGGAATAAAAAGGAGGAGGAGGAAGAAGGAATGAGAAAGAAAAAGGAATAAAAAGAAGGAAGGAGAAGAAGAAGAATAAAAGAGGAAGGGAAAGGAAGAAGGAAGGAAGGAAGAAGAGAAGGAAAGAGGAAGAAAGAAGGAAAGAGGAAGAAGAAGAAAGAGGAAGAAGAAGGAAGAGGAAGAAGAAGGAAGAGGAAGAAGAAGGAAAGAGGAAGAAGAAGGAAAGAGGAAGAAGAAGGAAAGAGGAGAAGAAGGAAAGGGAAGAAGAAGGAAAGAGGAAGAAGGAAAGGAAAAGAGGAAGAAGAAGAGAAAGAGGAAGAAGAAGAAGGAAGAGGGAGGAAGGAGAAGGAAAGAGGAAGAAGAGAAGAAAAGAAGGAGGAAGAAGAAAGAATGAGGAGAAAAGGAAGGAAAAGAAAAGAGTAAGAAGAAAGAATAAGGAAGGAAAAAGAAAAGAGTAAGAAGAAGGAAGGAGGAAGCAGATGGAAGGAAAAAGAAGGACGGAGGAAGAAGAAGAAAACTTGAATTAAATTTGATTATTATACACTCCTTACAGTCCCAGCATTGTTTGGTTTGAACCGAGGTACTGGGAATTGACCACCTTACACTGATGTACAAAATACAATTCACATCGACTAAATTATATCGTGTACATGTACCTTTACCTGTACTCTTACGAACAAATTATATAAAAAAAGCTGATTGCCAGTCTTGACTCGGGAGCTACGGAGCACACTTTCAGTAAGAATCTGCAAACTTAAGCTGAGTTGATCCTGAATGCAGTAACTTGAGCTCTCTTGACATTTAATCTTTTGAACTCACGGACATCTGAAATTTAATCCGTCTAGATCAGGGACATGATAATTGTTGTGCCCTGACAAGACACGGTCAGCGGAAGCTGAGAGACATTTTTTATTCCCAGAATGAGATTAGGATATTTCTAAGAAGGTTACGTCATAGTTTGTGTACATTATATTATTTTGACGTCAGAGTTTGTGTACATAATAGTTTGTGTACATGATAATGTGTGTACGTCATAGTCTGTGTATATCATAGCTTTGTACGTCATAATTTGTTACGTCATAGTCTGTGTACGTCATAGATTGTGTACGTCCTAATTTGTGTACGTCATAGTCTGTGTGCGTCATAGCTTTTAGACATCATAGTTTGTGTACGTCATAGATTGTAGTCCAGTGGTTCTCAACTCAGAAGCGTACCTTCTCAAGAAGGCGTGAAACAGTATCAGGGGAGGTATGAAATGTTATGAAAATGTAGTGGATTTTGTGTTTTGATGCTTTTAAACTAACTTGAAGTTTGTTTCATTAAAACTGTAAGTTTAACATTTCTTATGGCACGAGAGGAGATTTAAGGCTTTTAAGGGTTTCTGATGGTTTCTAAGGGTTTCTAAGGCTTTTAAGGGTTTCTAAAGCTGAAGTATTTACTTCATTGCACTGGGTTTTACCCCATATGACTCGGTCCCTCTATGCGGAAATGACACGCCACCTGCCGAAAGTATTGCATAAAGCACGAACTCCGTAGCTCAGGCAACAATTGGGTGTCTATAAAAAATGCACTCGTGAACAGAACGGCGAGGTCCGGATTCGAACCTTCGACTCGCAAGGCAAGGGCTTCACCACTTAGCCACAGAGGCTCCATATTCAGGGTCAACAAACATTTTTAACTGCCAATGGTTTGTTTACGTGCTTAACTTGAACACGGGGCCTACGTTTTATCGTCAGTCTCCGACAGGACTAGGAACTCGATCTCACCTACACTGAGATCAGGGATATCTGGAAAATATATCGATGGCTCAACAAGGAAGCGAACCGAGTAGCTTTAAAGCGTGAATCAAGCCTCTCTACGTCACAGAGGTCCCCAAAGGCAAGAGAAATAAGTGCAAACTCAGAAGTCATTACAGTTACACACTTTCCCTAATGACCACATGTAAAGATGAAAAATGAGCGTCTGTAACTTAAGCGGTAGTGAGCGGGATCAAATCCAATCGTACCTGATTCACACTCCGCGGTGTGCACGTTTGAAAGCAAATTAGTTCCCTTGGATTTTTACGAACGATAAAATAGACCTCACAGTTCAGAAAGCAATGGCAAACTACTGAACGTATAAGTGGTACCTAGAAAATCGACGACTCAATTTCTGTGATCCTGTAAAAGATATGTCACGTTTTTCATTTTCAAAGATGAAAAAAACCATATATTTTAAAGAATAAACTGCGGAAAAATTTTTTTATTCTAGCCCCTAAATCTCATATCTTAATCTGGCCTGGTTCTCATTAGAAACGATATCTATTCGACGCAGCATCCAATTGTCTGTTCTATTCCATGCAGAACCTCTGTCCGGTCTATTTGTGAAACAGTCAAACGGATTGTCATTCGGTCGAATAAACATCACTATGGTCACTAGTCGTGCGGAAAGTTGAGTCTGACAAGGGAAGAAACTCCCAATGACAGTCTCAAGTAAATAAACATCCGGTTATTGGATGAGTTGCCAGAGAAACCAGGAAAACGGAAGGTGAAATTTCGGGACAGAAATAGCTTGGCTCTTTGTGATTTCAGAAAAGAATACTGGTGAGTCGTATAATTTGGACCTCTGTGAGATGTCAGAATGTATATGTTCTCCTTAGAGCATAGACGTCCATATATATTTTTCAAGTAGGTTGTAAAATGAGTTTTTTTCTGTTCTCTGTTTTTGTCTTGCGCTGCTCTGGTGGCATGGGGGATAGTTATTTTTATTCTTTGACAGGATTCTGCTATGCCATCTAATCATCTTTTGTGTGGTCTACCTTTCACCTTTTTTCCTAATGTTCTGTTGTAGAAGACTCTGTATACTGTGGGGTTTGGATGCATACTTATCAAATGACCGAACATCCTCTTTTTTTCTAAATTTAATTCAAAAAAGGTTATGTTCCAGCTTTCTTTCTTATGCTGATGTTAGTGTCTTTTCTGGTGTTGTTGGTAACTGTCCGTAGGCATCACATTTAACATGTAGTTAATGTCGTTTTCTGGTGTTGTTGGTAACTGTCCGTAGGCATCACATTTAACATGTAGTTAATGTCGTTTTCTGGTGTTGTTGGTAACTGTCCGTAGGCATCACATTTCATATGTAGTTAATGTCATTTCTGGTGTTGTTGGTAACTGTCTGTAGGCATCACATTTCACATGTAGTTAATGTCGTTTTCTGGTGTTGTTGGTAACTGTCCGTAGGCATCACATTTAACATGTAGTTAATGTCGTTTTCTGGTGTTGTTGGTAACTGTCCGTAGGCATCACATTTCATATGTAGTTAATGTCGTTTTCTGGTGTTGTTGGTAACTGTCCGTAGGCATCACATTTCATATGTAGTTAATGTCGTTTCTGGTATTGTTGGTAACTGTCCGTAGGCATCACATTTCACATGTAGTTAATGTCGTTTTCTGGTGTTGTTGGTAACTGTCCGTAGGCATCACATTTCATATGTAGTTAATGTCGTTTTCTGGTGTTGTTGGTAACTGTCCGTAGGCATCACATTTCATATGTAGTTAATGTCGTTTCTGGTATTGTTGGTAACTGTCCGTAGGCATCACATTTCACATGTAGTTAATGTCGTTTTCTGGTGTTGTTGGTAACTCTCCGTAATTTTTGCGACTGTGCTTTGTTAAATGTCCATTGATTGATTGATAGGACCATCATCATTGCACTTCGGGGAGTAACCATGTGTGCTCCGAACTCTTCCTTACACACGTGTGCTTTGCTAATTGTTCATGTTTGATTCTAGTAACATAAAGTAGGTATGAAAATATTGTTGATTATTTGTTGCTTAGCTGTCAGTGAGATGTTTTGGTGCCTTAACAATGGGCTAGCTGGTAGGTTACAGCATTTGGATTTTGCACTCTATCCTCTATCTCTCTCTGTCGAGTCTTCCATCTTCTGTGAATATACTTCTTGAGTATTTGAATTCTTTCACTTGGTTGATTGTAGTGCCATTGACATGGATGTTTCGTTTAGTATGTGTTCTTCCTATATTCATTATTTCGGTTTTAGTCTAATTGGTTTTCATGTCATGATTTATACAATTTTCGTTCAAAGTGTCAACATGTTGTTGTATGTCTTGTTATTTTTGGAGTATCAGGCACTGATCATCTACGAAAACCAGCTCATTAATTTCATCATGATCTGAATTTGACTCTTGAGTTGTTGTTTTTTTTACATCTTTCTTTCTTTCTTTTCTGAAATCCTGTTTTGATTCACAACGTCAAAATAAGAAGAGATTTCTATAACGAGCCCTTGTGTACACTTCATAAATAGTCTTTCGTTGCCTCTGTTATCTCTGAGGTCCACCTTTGCGTGGCCGGCCTTTTGCTTTGTATCCATTGCATCGGAGCAACATTGCTCTTTGAACTGTGTGTTGGTAATCTGGTTATGTGGCCGAACCATTTAATTTGTTGTTTCTTGATGAGGTTCGGTACTGATGTTGTACCCACTTTTCCCCTGATGTCTTCAGTTCTCAACCGGTCTCTTCTTGTTACCCACATAATTCTGCGTAGACACTTAATTTCTGTCGTGACTAGTTTTCTTCTATCATTTGATGTCAGCGTCCAGGTTTGGCACTGATATCATAATAACATTGTATCTATATATATGATAAAGAGTTGTAGTGAAACCTTTTTTGTCCCCAGATTATTTGAAACACACCCGGAAGTTCAAAATGTCTTCAAACCTTTCAAGGGTCAGTCCCAGGAGAACCTTCGAGATAGCGCACAGCTCAAATCTCATGCGCTCAGGGTCATGGGGGCTGTGGACAAGTGTGTGACACGCTTTGATGACCCAGAGAGGATCAGACAGATGTTACACGAGCTGGGCGCGAGGCATGTTATGTACAACGCCAAAGTGGACTATATGGATGTAAGTAGCGTTGGTAATTGACTAATTCATTTTCGGCCCCCCGTGTGTTGCCGGAGCTCGCAAGGAGCAAATAATAGTAACACTGTGACCTACAAGGCATGTCGTAAGAGGCGACTGAGGTAGGGACCTAGGGGAAACTACCCTAGTAAATAAAAAAGCGTCTCAGAAATCGGATGTTCTGGTCTACTTGTAGGCGCATTACTGGCACAACGTACAATCGCTCTTAGGCTCAGATCACATACAAATCACAAAGGGTGGTTAACAGGTGGTCGATATGGAGCGTTCAAAGAAGAAGAAGAATTGTCTGGTTGTAAGTAGGTTTTGTTGGTGTACGGCGTTCAGTGTGAGAAAGAACGAGAAATGTCTGGGACTGTCATGTAAGACAAACTCAAGCATCAACGTTTACTGAAATTTAGATGTGCATGTTCTACATGACTTTTATGGTAAGATAAACTCAAGCATCAACGTTTGCTGAAATTTAGATGTGTATGTTCTACATGACTTTTATGGTAAGATAAACTCAAGCATCAACGTTTGCTGAAATTTAGATGTGTATGTTCTACATGACTTTTATGGTAAGATAAACTCAAGCATCAACGTTTGCTGAAATTTAGATGTGTATGTTCTACATGACTTTTATGGTAAGATAAACTCAAGCATCAACGTTTGCTGAAATTTAGATGTGTATGTTCTACATGACTTTTATGGTAAGATAAACTCAAGCATCAACGTTTGCTGAAATTTAAATGTGTATGTTCTACATGACTTTTATGGTAAGATAAACTCAAGCATCAACGTTTGCTGAAATTTAGATGTGTATGTTCTACATGAACTCTGCCAATGCCGGTTCCAAGCCCGGATGAAAAAGGAGGAGGACTTGTGCGTGAGGCCAGCTACCCCATCACAAGAAATTGAAAGAGCTATAGAAACTTGCAAGAAAAGACGCCATACCGGTAAAGTCGACCTAAAGAGACCCTGAAACGAACTTTGCTGAGAGAGGCAGGAAATATCGGTCTCAGTTCCATGGAGGAGATTGAGCGAGTTGCCCAGGATAGAGCGGTATGGAGAAATTACTTGCAGGCCCTATGTAACGTATAACGGTACGAGAGGAATTATTATTATTATTTTTGTTCTACATGACTTTTATGCCTAAGAGTCGGGCGCAGTGTTCTCATGTTCTCGGCACAAACCACACAGAGAACTGTTATTTTGAGTGATAAGAACGAACGTAATGATAGAAGGAAAAGAGGTAGCCAGTATTAGGACTGGACAATATGAATGCCAATATGTTCCCATTTGCTTTGTGCTTGCAATATTGCGGTTTCTGCACATTGAATACTGATGTTGCTGTCACTATGGTAGGAGGTGCACGACTTGTGACAACAGCTCTGACTTCAGTCATAACTTGGTAGTAGTTCTATTCTGGGACTGTTAAGTAAGGCAAAACATATATGTTCTTTTGAATATAGGTTCTACAGAAGAGTCCCACGTTTATTATGGACATAGAATAGAACAAATAGATCTATCCCACCCGTGTGTTCCCGGGGAGCAAAGAATAGTAACACTGCGACCTACAAGATATGTCGTAAGAGGTGACTGAGGTAGGGGCCTAGGAAGCTACTTTAGTAAATAAAAAGCGTCGCAGCAATCGGATGTGCTGGCCTACTTAGGCGCATAGCTAGCACAACGTACAGTCGCTCTTAGGCCCGGATCACATACAAATCACAAACAGAGGTTTAACAATTGGTCAACGTGGAGTGTACGAAGAAAAAGAAGAATATAAGTGTTACAGAAGCGTCCTATAGTCATGGTCAGAGAAGGGAACAATTATATCTATAGTCATGGTCAGAGAGGGGAACAAGTATATATATAGTCATGGTCAGAGAAGGGAACAAGTATATCTATAGTCATGGTCAGAGAGGGGAACAAGTATATCTATAGTCATGGTCAGAGAGGGGAACAAGTATATCTATAGTCATGGTCAGAGAAGGGAACAAGTATATCTATAGTCATGGTCAGAGAGGGGAACAAGTATATCTATAGTCATGGTCAGAGAAGGGAACAAGTATATCTATACAGAAATAATTTAAAATAAAAAACTGGCTGATGCTACAAATAAGAATGAGGAAATTGAAGTATTTTGGACATATAAAGAGACACAAAGGGTTGGAGAAGAACATTATATAAGGAGGCATCCTGGCAAAGAGGAGAAGAGGAAGACCACGGAGAAGAGGAAGACCACGGAGAAGAGGAAGACCACGGAGAAGATATATTCAGAATGTAACTGTTGATTTGAGAGTGATGGCTGCAGAGGCGGACATATGGTCTATGAGAGAGAGAAATTTCGGAAGAGCTGTTAGGGTGACAAAGCTGTGTTAAGGACAAGCTATTTGATGGGTAATACTGTGACTTAAATAAATAGACAATTTGTACTAATATTAGAGATCTCAATTATCAGATGACTATCATCAAAGTACTCCGGGCATGTACATGGGTGCTCCAATCTCCGTCTCAACAAATCCAGCAACATCCAGCGGCCCAACACGCCAGTTCGATGTTGATTAATCAATCTCTTTGCATATTTGGTATATCGTTCTTTTCGGGCTGTACCAATATTGACACCCATCTCACTCAGTCTGGTCAGCGAGTGGGGCTCACAACCCTGAAACTCTTCCGTTCGAAAAGACTCTCACAGTTCGTAAAGAATTTCATGTCGGTACATTGCAGCTCCCTCTGATATCGTAGCCCTGCCAGTCAATCTTTCAGCTCGTTCATTGCCCCTGACTCCTGCGCGTCCAGGGACAAAAATGAGGGTAATTCTCTGATCCTTGTCTGTACCTCAACCCAGTTTCGTCTCACCCTTCCTGTTTCAATTTTACCAACCATACTCATAGAGTCACTGAGTATAAAAACATGAGAGATGTCAGGAGATGCCAACCACGTCACCGTCTCTGTAACCGCCCGTACCTCCATGTCAAGCTACTTGTGGTTGTCGCGTAGGCCCCACTAGCCTCTTATAATTTTTCCTCCTCAGCGTGCCAAAAAATCCCACGCACAGCGTTGTTGGCGAATGACTAAACCGTCGGTGTAAATAACTACATCTGTATCACTGACGTTGTCATTCAAGAGAGCCTCAATCTCTGCGTTAATTAGTGATGGATTATCTTGTTCAGTTTTTTCAAAATGAATTAGAGATATATACAGATGGAACTATTAATCATACTTAAGCATCTTATCATTTTCTTCTTTTGTTTCTCTTTTAGCTAATTGGGCCCCAGTTTATTTGGGCCATCGAACCAGTTATTGGAGACAGCTGGACATCTGAAGTAGAGCAAGCATGGTCTGACCTTTTTAAGTACATCAGTTACATTATGAAGGACGCGATGATGTTTTGATGGAGTTTGAGATTATACTATACCAGGCATCTGGACATTAGAACAGAACCTAAACTATCCAACGATGACAACCACACACTCGACAGACAAGGACAGACAAGGACAGACAAGGACAGACGAGGACAGACAAGGACAGACAAGGACAGACAAGGACAGACAAGGACAGACAAGGACAGACAAGGACAGACAAGGACAGACAAGGACAGACTATCATCTTCCGACCTAGGATAGGACATAACAGACTGAACAAATTCCTACACAGAATACGATTGTCCCCACCCCCTCTGTGTTCCTTTGGCACCGCTGATCAAACCACAGAACATGTCCTGCAAGACTGTCCCCTGTATGTCCTCCCTAAAAAGAATGCTGATTCTACAACACAACACTACATTCAAAACTACATGGCACCAGAGATGAGCTCCAGACAACAGTCGACTTCATCATAAGAACGCATCTAACGGTATAATCATCAAAACTACATGGCACCAGAGATGAGCTCCAGACAACAGTCGACTTCATCATAAGAACGCATCTAACGGTATAATCATCAAAACTACATGGCACCAGAGATGAGCTCCAGACAACAGTCGACTTCATCATAAGAACGCATCTAACGGTATAATCATCAAAACTACATGGCACCAGAGATGAGCTCCAGACAACAGTCGACTTCATCATAAGAACGCATCTAACGGTATAATCATCAAAACTACATGGCACCAGAGATGAGCTCCAGACAACAGTCGACTTCATCATAAGAACGCATCTAACGGTATAATCATCAAAACTACATGGCACCAGAGATGAGCTCCAGACAACAGTCGACTTCATCATAAGAACGCATCTAACGGTATAATCATCAAAACTACATGGCACCAGAGATGAGCTCCAGACAACAGTCGACTTCATCATAAGAACGCATCTAACGGTATAATCATCAAAACTACATGGCACCAGAGATGAGCTCCAGACAACAGTCGACTTCATCATAAGAACGCATCTAACGGTATAATCATCAAAACTACATGGCACCAGAGATGAGCTCCAGACAACAGTCGACTTCATCATAAGAACGCATCTAACGGTATAATCATCAAAACTACATGGCACCAGAGATGAGCTCCAGACAACAGTCGACTTCATCATAAGAACGCATCTAACGGTATAATCATCAAAACTACATGGCACCAGAGATGAGCTCCAGACAACAGTCGACTTCATCATAAGAACGCATCTAACGGTATAATCATCAAAACTACATGGCACCAGAGATGAGCTCCAGACAACAGTCGACTTCATCATAAGAACGCATCTAACGGTATAATCATCAAAACTACATGGCACCAGAGATGAGCTCCAGACAACAGTCGACTTCATCATAAGAACGCATCTAACGGTATAATCATCAAAACTACATGGCACCAGAGATGAGCTCCAGACAACAGTCGACTTCATCATAAGAACGCATCTAACGGTATAATCATCAAAACTACATGGCACCAGAGATGAGCTCCAGACAACAGTCGACTTCATCATAAGAACGCATCTAACGGTATAATCATCAAAACTACATGGCACCAGAGATGAGCTCCAGACAACAGTCGACTTCATCATAAGAACGCATCTAACGGTATAATCATCAAAACTACATGGCACCAGAGATGAGCTCCAGACAACAGTCGACTTCATCATAAGAACGCATCTAACGGTATAATCATCAAAACTACATGGCACCAGAGATGAGCTCCAGACAACAGTCGACTTCATCATAAGAACGCATCTAACGGTATAATCATCAAAACTACATGGCACCAGAGATGAGCTCCAGACAACAGTCGACTTCATCATAAGAACGCATCTAACGGTATAATCATCAAAACTACATGGCACCAGAGATGAGCTCCAGACAACAGTCGACTTCATCATAAGAACGCATCTAACGGTATAATCATCAAAACTACATGGCACCAGAGATGAGCCCCAGACAACAGTCGACTTCATCATAAGAACGCATCTAACGGTATAATCATCAAAACTACATGGCACCAGAGATGAGCTCCAGACAACAGTCGACTTCATCATAAGAACGCATCTAACGGTATAATCATCAAAACTACATGGCACCAGAGATGAGCTCCAGACAACAGTCGACTTCATCATAAGAACGCATCTAACGGTATAATCATCAAAACTACATGGCACCAGAGATGAGCTCCAGACAACAGTCGACTTCATCATAAGAACGCATCTAACGGTATAATCATCAAAACTACATGGCACCAGAGATGAGCTCCAGACAACAGTCGACTTCATCATAAGAACGCATCTAACGGTATAATCATCAAAACTACATGGCACCAGAGATGAGCTCCAGACAACAGTCGACTTCATCATAAGAACGCATCTAACGGTATAATCATCAAAACTACATGGCACCAGAGATGAGCTCCAGACAACAGTCGACTTCATCATAAGAACGCATCTAACGGTATAATCATCAAAACTACATGGCACCAGAGATGAGCTCCAGACAACAGTCGACTTCATCATAAGAACGCATCTAACGGTATAATCATCAAAACTACATGGCACCAGAGATGAGCTCCAGACAACAGTCGACTTCATCATAAGAACGCATCTAACGGTATAATCATCAAAACTACATGGCACCAGAGATGAGCTCCAGACAACAGTCGACTTCATCATAAGAACGCATCTAACGGTATAATCATCAAAACTACATGGCACCAGAGATGAGCTCCAGACAACAGTCGACTTCATCATAAGAACGCATCTAACGGTATAATCATCAAAACTACATGGCACCAGAGATGAGCTCCAGACAACAGTCGACTTCATCATAAGAACGCATCTAACGGTATAATCATCAAAACTACATGGCACCAGAGATGAGCTCCAGACAACAGTCGACTTCATCATAAGAACGCATCTAACGGTATAATCATCAAAACTACATGGCACCAGAGATGAGCTCCAGACAACAATCGACTTCATCATAAGAACGCATCTAACGGTATAATCATCAAAACTACATGGCACCAGAGATGAGCTCCAGACAACAGTCGACTTCATCATAAGAACGCATCTAACGGTATAATCATCAAAACTACATGGCACCAGAGATGAGCTCCAGACAACAGTCGACTTCATCATAAGAACGCATCTAACGGTATAATCATCAAAACTACATGGCACCAGAGATGAGCTCCAGACAACAGTCGACTTCATCATAAGAACGCATCTAACGGTATAATCATCAAAACTACATGGCACCAGAGATGAGCTCCAGACAATAGTCGACTTCATCATAAGAACGCATCTAACGGTATAATCATCAAAACTACATGGCACCAGAGATGAGCTCCAGACAACAGTCGACTTCATCATAAGAACGCATCTAACGGTATAATCATCAAAACTACATGGCACCAGAGATGAGCTCCAGACAACAGTCGACTTCATCATAAGAACGCATCTAACGGTATAATCATCAAAACTACATGGCACCAGAGATGAGCTCCAGACAACAGTCGACTTCATCATAAGAACGCATCTAACGGTATAATCATCAAAACTACATGGCACCAGAGATGAGCTCCAGACAACAGTCGACTTCATCATAAGAACGCATCTAACGGTATAATCATCAAAACTACATGGCACCAGAGATGAGCTTCAGACAAAAGTCGACTTCATCATAAGAACGCATCTAACGGTATAATCATCAAAACTACATGGCACCAGAGATGAGCTCCAGACAACAGTCGACTTCATCATAAGAACGCATCTAACGGTATAATCATCAAAACTACATGGCACCAGAGATGAGCTCCAGACAACAGTCGACTTCATCATAAGAACGCATCTAACGGTATAATCATCAAAACTACATGGCACCAGAGATGAGCTCCAGACAACAGTCGACTTCATCATAAGAACGCATCTAACGGTATAATCATCAAAACTACATGGCACCAGAGATGAGCTCCAGACAACAGTCGACTTCATCATAAGAACGCATCTAACGGTATAATCATCAAAACTACATGGCACCAGAGATGAGCTCCAGACAACAGTCGACTTCATCATAAGAACGCATCTAACGGTATAATCATCAAAACTACATGGCACCAGAGATGAGCTCCAGACAACAGTCGACTTCATCATAAGAACGCATCTAACGGTATAATCATCAAAACTACATGGCACCAGAGATGAGCTCCAGACAACAGTCGACTTCATCATAAGAACGCATCTAACGGTATAATCATCAAAACTACATGGCACCAGAGATGAGCTCCAGACAACAGTCGACTTCATCATAAGAACGCATCTAACGGTATAATCATCAAAACTACATGGCACCAGAGATGAGCTCCAGACAACAGTCGACTTCATCATAAGAACGCATCTAACGGTATAATCATCAAAACTACATGGCACCAGAGATGAGCTCCAGACAACAGTCGACTTCATCATAAGAACGCATCTAACGGTATAATCATCAAAACTACATGGCACCAGAGATGAGCTCCAGACAACAGTCGACTTCATCATAAGAACGCATCTAACGGTATAATCATCAAAACTACATGGCACCAGAGATGAGCTCCAGACAACAGTCGACTTCATCATAAGAACGCATCTAACGGTATAATCATCAAAACTACATGGCACCAGAGATGAGCTCCAGACAACAGTCGACTTCATCATAAGAACGCATCTAACGGTATAATCATCAAAACTACATGGCACCAGAGATGAGCTCCAGACAACAGTCGACTTCATCATAAGAACGCATCTAACGGTATAATCATCAAAACTACATGGCACCAGAGATGAGCTCCAGACAACAGTCGACTTCATCATAAGAACGCATCTAACGGTATAATCATCAAAACTACATGGCACCAGAGATGAGCTCCAGACAACAGTCGACTTCATCATAAGAACGCATCTAACGGTATAATCATCAAAACTACATGGCACCAGAGATGAGCTCCAGACAACAGTCGACTTCATCATAAGAACGCATCTAACGGTATAATCATCAAAACTACATGGCACCAGAGATGAGCTCCAGACAACAGTCGACTTCATCATAAGAACGCATCTAACGGTATAATCATCAAAACTACATGGCACCAGAGATGAGCTCCAGACGAACAGAAGATGGAAAAACCATGAAAGAAACCCCAGCAGATACATCAACCAAAACAGAACGGAAGTTGTTAGTCTAAACACACTCAAATACACGCTTGGGAGGAGATCGGGGCAAATATGGACATGTCTGATGTGCGATGAAGATAATCCTCAAATGAACAATGAACAGATAGGCCCACAATCAGATACACACACATTCCGACATAACACACAGTCAGACATACACACAGCCAGACATACACACAACCGGAGCGACTTTATTTACAAATTATATTTGACACATAAAGCATCCACAAGAGATTTCTATTGCTACCGTTCTGCTAACTATTTCTCACATCAAGCCACAATCTTTCATCTTTCCATAGTTCTTTGCCATGTTTCCTTCAGACGTCCAGACCTTCTTTTCCCATCCGTTATCCATCAGATTGATGTCCTAGTCAATGTCCCCTACTGACATATGACTTACATACCTATTCCACCTTCATCTTTCTATTTCAATGATGGTCTCCAATGATGCATCGTATTCGGCCAGAAAATGTAATACTTTGCTTTCCAGATTTTGTTGAGCGTGACGAAAGTTTGACTCTTGTTCTTCTTCTTCTCTCGTTCGTTCTTGGCGGTCAATTTTATCATTCTTATTGTGATATATAATTGATCTTTGACAAGAGTATTTTTTTACGTTGTGCCAATTATGCGTCTATGGTGACTAGGCCAGAACATCCGGTTTCGCCAGCTGTTTATTTGCTAGGCTAGCTTGTCCTAGAACGATCCGTTGTGCCGTATATTTTAGCTTGGATCTACGCCTTTACGATCACCTTTTTGCAGTATTTTTGGACTTTGTAATCTACGCCAAACAGTGAATCTACACTGAGCACCCTTTCTGACTGTGAGGTCGTTCCGGATTAGGAACATTTCTCAGTCTTTGGGGCACATAAGCTTGTCCTGGGACGGTGTCTAACTCGTATGACACACCGTATAAAGTGTCGGCCTTCTCCAGGGTTTGGATTTGGACAACCTGTCAAATCTTTACATTGTCGGTCTTACTTTTTTGATCACTTTGAGTTTATTCCGGAGTAGGAATATTCTCAACCTTTTCGAGGCGCGTGTCGGTACTTGGTAATTTGCCGTTTTCCCTGATCCCGGGAAACACTGGACTGGGGCTACTCACAAATAATGTAGAGGGTCGTTTCATTAGACACTATCAGCGCAACTTAGATTTTGCGCTCGCCGAACATCACCCGCGCTGGTTTTTTCTGGGATATTAGTTGTGAGAAGAACAGTACCGTGCTCGGTTGTTTTAGTGAAGACAGTTTCGTTGGACGCTAAAACGCAACTTTAGGATTTGCGCTCGCGCAATTTTACCCAATAGCTTTACCTGCGCTTGGCCTTTTATATGGAGTTTACCGCAATCTTCACATGTGTCGTCACGATACGTTACAGTGTTTTCAGAGACTCTTGCCGAGACCTTTGATTTGTTACACATCGTTCTCATTGATTCTTGCCCCACAGCTGGCAATTTATTTGCGGCTATCTACTCCGGGAGAGTTTGGATTCGTTCACGGACGACTCATACACTACTGTTTCTTACGTTTCAGCAACTATTTGAGCAACAGGGATTTTGGACCTACATTGCTTTTCCCTGTTTGTACTACTACCACTACTTGTAGCTCTTCCTCGATCCCTACCCGCTTAGCCAGACAGTTAACGTTGTCTGTTACCAGGATCACAACGTGGAGGTGGAGTATGATTTTGATTAGTGCCAGCTCACTAATCCTGGCGCGGCGTTGTCCCTATGCGCCTTTGACCCCACTCACTGTCATGATGTTTTCAATGATGTCGTTTTCTAAATCACCATTCTGCGATACTGTTAAAAACTTTCGTTACTGTATATAGTACCAATTTTTAGGGCGGTGTAGGACAAGTAGGGCGACGAGAGTCTGAGGAATTTAATGGCCACATGGCTAGTGCAGTCGCCGTGAAGCTGTTCAGGTTAGGAATTTTCATTTATTTCCACAACAGAAAGAAAGCCTCGCTCGGATCCATTCGACCTGACGTTCCTCTTATGTAAAACATATTAATTATTATGTATTGAAGTGTTATGAATGTTGGAATTAAAACATATATTAATTAAATGTATTGAAGTGTTACGAATGTTGGAATTAAGAAGTATATTTCTAAAAGCTACAAATACCCTTGAAACACTTGTTTTCTTTCTTGTAACTAATGGAGCATGTATTGCGAAAATGTCTGCTGCAGTGCAAGGGAAGCAACCACCGAATATAAAATGTGGTTGTGGACAAAGCAAGAGTTATCTATGGGAGCTAATTCTTTTGAAATACAAATACAGAGTTATCTTTTAACAACAAAATTGAGTGATGGCTATATGATTCCGTTTACAGCTCGTGCTTCACAAAAGTTTGGATATAACCGAGACAGGTCAATGGCCCACATAACACTAGAGCTAAGACAGGACCATGGTCTACAAAGAAACTAGAATTTGGATAAGATCATGGTCAACAAACCACAAGAACTAAGACAGGACCATGGTTCACAAACCACAAGAACTAAGACAGAGCCGATGACGACAAACTACTAGAACTAAGACAGGACCACGGTCCACAAACCACAAGAACTAAGACAGGGCCATGGCCTACAAAGAAACTAGAATTTGGATAAGATCATGGTTAACAAACTACTAGAACTAAGACAGGACCACGGTCCACAAACCACAAGAACTAAGACAGGACCATGGCCTACAAAGAAACTAGAATTTGGATAAGATCATGGTCAACAAACCACAAGAACTAAGACAGGACCACGGTCCACAAACCACAAGAACTAAGACAGGACCATGGCCTACAAAGAAACTAGAATTTGGATAAGATCATGGTTAACAAACTACTAGAACTAAGACAGGACCACGGTCCACAAACCACAAGAACTAAGACAGGACCATGGTCTACAAAGAAACTAGAATTTGGATAAGATCATGGTTAACAAACCACAAGAACTAAGACAGGACCATGGTTCACATACCACAAGAACTAAGACAGGACCACGGTCCACAAACCACAAGAACTAAGACAGGACCATGGTCTACAAAGAAACTAGAATTTGGATAAGATCATGGTTAACAAACCACAAGAACTAAGACAGGACCATGGTTCACATACCACAAGAACTAAGACAGGACCATGGCCTACAAAGAAACTAGAATTTGGATAAGATCATGGTCAACAGACCACAAGAACTAAGACAGGACCATGGTTCACATACCACAAGAACTAAGACAGGACCATGGCCTACAAAGAAACTAGAATTTGGATAAGATCATGGTCAACAAACTACTAGAACTAAGACAGGACCATGGTTCACATACCACAAGAACTAAGACAGAGCCGATGACGACAAACTACTAGAACTAAGACAGGACCATAGCCTACAAAGAAACTAGAATTTGGATAAGATCATGGTTAACAAACTACTAGAACTAAGACAGGGCCATGGTTCACATACCACAAGAACTAAGACAGAGCCGATGACGACAAACTACTAGAACTAAGACAGGACCATAGCCTACAAAGAAACTAGAATTTGGATAAGATCATGGTTAACAAACTACTAGAACTAAGACAGGACCATGGTTCACATACCACAAGAACTAAGACAGAGCCGATGACGACAAACTACTAGAACTAAGACAGGACCACGGTCCACAAACCACAAGAACTAAGACAGGACCATGGCCTACAAAGAAACTAGAATTTGGATAAGATCATGGTTAACAAACTACTAGAACTAAGACAGGACCATGGCCTACAAAGAAACTAGAATTTGGATAAGATCATGGTCAACAAACTACTAGAACTAAGACAGGACCATGGTTCACATACCACAAGAACTAAGACAGGACCATGGCCTACAAAGAAACTAGAATTTGGATAAGATCATGGTCAACAAACTACTAGAACTAAGACAGGACCATGGTTCACATACCACAAGAACTAAGACAGAGCCGATGACGACAAACTACTAGAACTAAGACAGGACCATAGCCTACAAAGAAACTAGAATTTGGATAAGATCATGGTCAACAAACTACTAGAACTAAGACAGGACCATGGCCTACAAAGAAACTAGAATTTGGATAAGATCATGGTCAACAAACCACAAGAACTAAGACAGGACCATGGTTCACATACCACAAGAACTAAGACAGGACCATGGTCTACAAAGAAACTAGAATTTGGATAAGATCATGGTTAACAAACCACAAGAACTAAGACAGGACCATAGCCTACAAAGAAACTAGAATTTGGATAAGATCATGGTCAACAAACCACAAGAACTAAGACAGGACCATGGTTCACATACCACAAGAACTAAGACAGGACCATGGTTCACATACCACAAGAACTAAGACAGGACCATGGTTCACATACCACAAGAACTAAGACAGGACCATGGTTCACATACCACAAGAACTAAGACAGGACCATGGCCTACAAAGAAACTAGAATTTGGATAAGATCATGGTCAACAAACTACTAGAACTAAGACAGGACCATGGTTCACATACCACAAGAACTAAGACAGAGCCGATGACGACAAACTACTAGAACTAAGACAGGACCACGGTCCACAAACCACAAGAACTAAGACAGGACCATGGCCTACAAAGAAACTAGAATTTGGATAAGATCATGGTCAACAAACTACTAGAACTAAGACAGGACCATGGTTAACAAACCACAAGAACTAAGACAGGACCATGGCCTACAAAGAAACTAGAATTTGGATAAGATCATGGTCAACAAACTACTAGAACTAAGACAGGACCATGGTTCACATACCACAAGAACTAAGACAGGGCCATGGCCTACAAAGAAACTAGAATTTGGATAAGATCATGGTCAACAAACTACTAGAACTAAGACAGGACCATGGTTCACATACCACAAGAACTAAGACAGAGCCGATGACGACAAACTACTAGAACTAAGACAGGACCACGGTCCACAAACCACAAGAACTAAGACAGGACCATGGTCTACAAAGAAACTAGAATTTGGATAAGATCATGGTCAACAAACTACTAGAACTAAGACAGGACCACGGTCCACAAACCACAAGAACTAAGACAGGACCATGGTCTACAAAGAAACTAGAATTTGGATAAGATCATGGTTAACAAACTACTAGAACTAAGACAGGACCATGGCCTACAAAGAAACTAGAATTTGGATAAGATCATGGTCAACAAACTACTAGAACTAAGACAGGACCATGGTTCACATACCACAAGAACTAAGACAGGACCATGGCCTACAAAGAAACTAGAATTTGGATAAGATCATGGTTAACAAACCACAAGAACTAAGACAGGACCATGGCCTACAAAGAAACTAGAATTTGGATAAGATCATGGTCAACAAACTACTAGAACTAAGACAGGACCATGGTTAACAAACCACAAGAACTAAGACAGGACCATGGCCTACAAAGAAACTAGAATTTGGATAAGATCATGGTCAACAAACTACTAGAACTAAGACAGGACCATGGCCTACAAAGAAACTAGAATTTGGATAAGATCATGGTCAACAAACCACAAGAACTAAGACAGGGCCATGGTCCACAAACCACAAGAACTAAGACAGGACCATGGCCTACAAAGAAACTAGAATTTGGATAAGATCATGGTCAACAAACCACAAGAACTAAGACAGGACCATGGTCTACAAACCACAAGAACTAAGACAGGACCATGGCCTACAAAGAAACTAGAATTTGGATAAGATCATGGTTAACAAACCACAAGAACTAAGACAGGGCCATGGTTCACATACCACAAGAACTAAGACAGAGCCGATGACGACAAACTACTAGAACTAAGACAGGACCACGGTCCACAAACCACAAGAACTAAGACAGGACCATGGCCTACAAAGAAACTAGAATTTGGATAAGATCATGGTCAACAAACTACTAGAACTAAGACAGGACCATGGTTAACAAACCACAAGAACTAAGACAGGACCATGGCCTACAAAGAAACTAGAATTTGGATAAGATCATGGTCAACAAACTACTAGAACTAAGACAGGACCATGGTCTACAAAGAAACTAGAATTTGGATAAGATCATGGTCAACAAACTACTAGAACTAAGACAGGACCACGGTCCACAAACCACAAGAACTAAGACAGGACCATGGCCTACAAAGAAACTAGAATTTGGATAAGATCATGGTCAACAAACTACTAGAACTAAGACAGGACCATGGTTCACATACCACAAGAACTAAGACAGAGCGATGACTGACAAACTACTAGAACTAAGACAGGACCATGGCCTACAAAGAAACTAGAATTTGGATAAGATCATGGTCAACAAACTACTAGAACTAAGACAGGGCCATGGCCTACAAAGAAACTAGAATTTGGATAAGATCATGGTCAACAAACTACTAGAACTAAGACAGGACCATGGTTCACATACCACAAGAACTAAGACAGAGCCGATGACGACAAACTACTAGAACTAAGACAGGACCACGGTCCACAAACCACAAGAACTAAGACAGGACCATGGCCTACAAAGAAACTAGAATTTGGATAAGATCATGGTCAACAAACTACTAGAACTAAGACAGGACCATGGTTCACATACCACAAGAACTAAGACAGAGCCGATGACGACAAACTACTAGAACTAAAACAGGGCCACGACCAACAAAGCGCCATAACAAACGAATTGCAGTCTTCATATGAAAAATCGTTGGTCTTAGTTTACCAACGGATCTAAACATTGGTCTTCACTCTCACCAATGGCGGCTCGTCATTAAGAGCCAGTGGGGCTGGCCCCACCAAAAATTACGTGTAATGTGTATTTATTATTTAATAAATTAAAATATAACCTAACCCAAAACCATGATTATTCCGAAAATGTGTGTCTGGCCCAACCAACAAAAATGAACACGAGCTGCCACTGACTCTCACCATGACATGACATTGCAAATTATATGTTATGCGTTACCACAAATATAAATTAGGATACTCTGATCAAACGACTGGATCCCTAGGTGTTATTCAGACAGGTATCCATAGGTGTGCGAGAGCCACAGTGGCGTAGTTGTTAGTAAACTCACTTCTTAGACGCATGGTCCGGGTTAAACTCCACAGTGGGGGTGGAATATTTTTCCGACTGTAACAGCTCTCGTGTCGACCCAGCCTCAATTGGGTGCAAGGAAAAGCAATGGGAAGTAAAGATGGCTGGTGTGTTGTTGACCACATCACCCATCATGTGCCGAAAGTCATAGCAAAATATGGGACAAACACCGTATTCCCAATATATAAAAATTGTGGGGTGTTTTTGGCTGCTTGTCCCTAGGTGTTAGTCAGACCTTCATCGGACTCACTAGTCATCTATGCACACACAGACAAACATAACGCAACTACATTCCCTTGGATGAAAATTGTGGTCATCATCACCCGTGATGGACGAGCATCAATCACTAGGTGTTATTCAGACAGAGTTGATCAGGAAGTGACTGAAACCCTAGATATTGTCTAGATTTACAATACATAAGTACGGTTTATATCATTGTTTTCGATATATGAGTATTATATCATATAGTTGGGTTATTGCACTTGAAAGATATTCATGAAACAATGGCTTTGTAATAAGGTTTGAAATGAGGTCAGAAAGAAAATATGAAATGAGGTCATAAAAAATACGAAATGAGGTCAGACAAAAAATAGAAATAAATTTAGAAAGAAAATATGAAATGAGGTCAGAGAAAGAAAATATTAAGTGAGGTCAGAGAAAGAAAATGTGAAGTGAGGTCAGTAAGAAAATATGAAATAAAGTCAGAAAGAAAATATGAAATAAAGTTTGAACTGAGGCGAGACAAAAAAAAAAACCAGTTTCACTGTTAAATATTTGTGTTTATTGAGAAGAACATTAAAATATACAATTAATTAAAAATGTGTTCATGTGATTTATATACAAAAAAAAACCAATGACATATTCGTGTGTGGCTAGAGATATTGGATAAATTATATGTCTTGTTACGTGACAAAAACAACAAGTAATGATCGTAAAATTGATCATTAATTAAAATTATACAGAAACCCACTTTGGACTAACCCATGGTTACATCAAATGACCGACGGCAACGTCATTGGGTGAGTTATTAATTTATTCATGTTTGTACTCTCCGTTCAAAATATTGCACACAAATAAATAGGTTCATCTTTCAGAATGGAATATGTTAATTTATAACAGACCACAGAGTTTGTAACTTCGGACATGATATCATACAACTAGGGCGTCGCTGTTGCGCAGTGGTCAGGTGCACGCCTCTCGTTACAAAGGTACTCTGTTTGCTCCCTCGTTGAGCCATCTGGATATTTTTTCAGAGATCCCTGATCTCAGTGTATGTGAGATTGAGTTCCTAGTTGTATCGGAAACAAACGATAAAACATAGGTCCTGTGTTCAATTTGAGCACGTAAAAGAACCCATGCCAGTTCAAAATCGAGAAGAGCAGACCGGAAAGCTGCTGTCCTGGCAAAATTTGTTCGAAAAGATTACGAAACAAAACATCTTCAAAATTACATTGGGGGCCCCCGTCGGTGTTACAGAGTCTGTTCACGACCACTGAGATCTTCCTGTGTAAGAACAACATTTGAGCACACATGGTTATTCTCCGAAGTGCAATGATGATGGTCCTATCAGTCATACAACTAGTGTGTAACTTCACCGTGAGCCCTCAAATACTCAGTCCTTGACATTCTTAATGCACGGAGAAAAGTCTTTTCGCACAGAAGAGTTTCTGGGTTGCGAGTCCCACTCGCTGACCAGACTCAGAGATGGGTGTCAATATTGGTCCAAAATATACAAAGAGATTGATTAATCAACACCGAACTGGTGTGTTGTGCCACTGGACACTGCTGGATTTGTTGAATTGGAAATCGGAGCACCTATGGACATGTCCGAGTGCTATGATGATCTAAATCCATTATGTCAATTGACCCTTCTATTCTTCCTATCCTTTAGAGGTCATTGTTTATCTCTACTTTCTGTCCAAGTCCCTACAATCCAACACCACATAATGTTGTAATTATGCAAGTATAAGAGACCTCACAGTACTAGGTTTTAGGGAAAATGTGATTACCAGCTCCCCTTTCTCATTATTTTATCAGCTGAGTCGGTAAGTAAAATTGAATTTTCTTGAAAATTCAGCACTTTTTATCCCATGTTTACGACATCTAAAATTATTTTAAAAATCAGTTTGGTTTTTTAGTTTAGTTATTGGATCATCATCACTGTACATCCAACCAATTAGCCCATAAGTGCTCTGATCTCCTGCTCAGTATGTCTCTCAGCTGTGGACTAGCGACACTGTTTCTTTCTTCTTCTTCTTCTTCCTTTGTCGTCACACTGCTACCGGGTTGTTGCCCAGTGTCGTGGTTTTCTGTTTTTGTCTTGCGCTGTTCTGGTGGCTTGTGTGATTGTTATCTTTGCTCTTTCACAGGATGCTGCCACGCCATCTAACCATCTTTTCCGTGGTTTTCCTCTTGCCTTCTTTCCCGATGTTCTGTTGTAGAAGACTCTGTATACTGTGGAGTTTGGATGCATTCTTATTAAGTGGCCAAACCACTTCATTCTTTGTTTATCTATATAATTCAAGCACGGTTTTGTGCCAACTTTCTTTCTTATGCTGATGTTGGTGATTCTGTCTTTTCTTGTGTTGTTGGTAACTTTTCTCAGGCAACGCATTTCACATGTAGTTATTTTTTGTGACTGCGCTTTGCTCAATGTCCATGTTTGGCTCTGGTAACACAAAGTAGGTATAAAAATGCTGTTGATCATTTGTTTCTTAGCTGCCTGTGAAATTTTTGGGTGCCTTAACAATGGGGCTAGCTGGTAGGTTACAGCATTTGCTTTTGTACTCTAGCCTCTATCTCTCTATCTAGTTTTCCGTCTTCTGTGAATATGCTTCCTAAGTATTTGAATTCTTTCACTTGGTTTATTTTAGTGCCATTGACATGGATGTCTAGATTATTATGTTTTCTTCCCATATTCATTATTTCTGTTTTAGTGTTGTTGATTTTCATGTCATGTTTCACACAATTATTGTTCAAAGTGTCAATATGATGTTGTAGATCTTGTTTCTTTGGCTACCAGTATTATGCTCTTGTCTAGCTACACCACATCTAACTTGGAATTTTTAGTCTGGTTAGGGTTATACAACTTCAGTTATATTGATAATTCATGAGAAGATTCAAGTCTAGGTCTGGCAGCCATCTATTGTCGTTGACTATGATATTTTCTATCGAACCGATTTATTCATGTCAACAGATATGTTTCATAGTGATGAAACAATCAACACACATTCAATCGTACACACCTGCAGCACAGCTACAGATGTCTTCTGAATGGCTTTGAAAACCCTCTGTCCGATAGCTTCTGAAGGGCTTTGAAAACTCTCTGTCCGATAGCTACTGAAGGGCTTTGAAAACTGTCTGATGGCTACTGGAGGGCTTTGAAAATTATCTCTGTCCGATGGCTTCCACTCATAGAGGTTAACTGCAGTAACCTGCGGTGGTCTTTTTTTAAAAAACCAGATGCTTGTCATTTGCAAGAGCTGTGCTGATAACAGCACATATCGAATTCAATAACTTGAGCCCTCAAGAAGATATGATTGACTTGGTCACTGACATACAGCCCTTCTGTCCCATACAGATAACTAGATCTAGGATAAACTAAACCCACTTGATCGAAGGTCACAACAACTAAGGCTAAACATTCCTAGTAGAAAGACAAAGATGAGAATAAACTATGCAAGCAACAGCTCCTGGTGAACTCTGCTTCAATTTGTTACCAGGTAATGAACGGGGAAGAAAAGGTGGCAGGTGTGATGTTGACCACATTACATATCATGTGTCAATGAAAAATGTCATATACCCAATTTCACGGTATGAAATCTCACTTCAAGAGGTAGAATCATACACATACTTGGGCAGCAATATCTACAAAGAGGGAGAAACAGAGCGCAATCTTGTACCAGCTCTGTATTATAATCATCAAATAGCTTGTCCTTAACAGAACTTCACCTCTGAAGTCGAAGAAGGTCCGCCCGTATGGCAAAGAGACCAATAAAACGGTAAGCAGGATTTCACGCAAAAATCAGTTAGAAGCGGCACGCCAGACGCATAACTACGCCTGAATTCATAGCGGACGAATGCAGAAGAAGAACAGAACTTTGCCACCCTAACAGTCCTTTGGAATTTCTCTCTCATATGCTAGATTTAATATTGAATCCACGTTCTCTGTGATCTTCCGCTTCTCTTTGCCGGGATGCCTGCTTCCATGATAGTCTTCTTCAATCCTTCATGTCTCATTTTATGTTCAAAATAATTCAATTTTCTCATTATTATTTATAGTTTTCTTTGACTAATGAGGTCTTTCTGGATAGATCTGTTTGTTCCCTTCTCTGTCTATGATATACAGAGGACTCTTCTGTAACATTTATATTCAAAGGCACATATATGTGTTTTTCACTGCAATGTCCACGCTTCACTGCAATGTCCACGCTTCACTGCAATGTCCACGCTTCACTGCAATGTATGGGAATATGCATACTCTTACAATACCAGCTATTATAATAAACAAATTATTGAAAAGTGTGACCTAATGTGGGCACACAAAATAAAAAAATTGATCACAACATATGGACAGTTTGATAAATCAAACTGTTGTGGTTGTGATAATGTGGTTGTGTCAATGTGGTTTTTACATCAGTTTTCCATAAATGTGGTCACCACTGAGTCTAGATTATTCAATACAGACCATTTGATCAAGCATCTAGTCACACACCACAAAATAAAACAACTCTACAACTTCCAGAAACTGTCATACCATACCAAACTGTACATATGCAGCAGGTAATTGTAAACCAGTATAAATGGTGTTCTGTATCACAGGCTGGACATACGCAGCAGGCATTCTTAAACTGGTTTACATGGTGCTCTGTATCGCAGGTTAGATTTCTTGTGTTTCGGTTTCTTCACAACTTTCTTTCGAATGTCATAGTCGTAGCGGCAGAACCATATGTTGTCAGCACATGCATTCGCTGGCGGCGGAAGTCTGCAATATTTCTTGTCTTCTTCTGTCACTTCGGGTATTAGTTCACGCCATTTTGGCACAGGAACCATTTGCTCGTGGCGGGCTCCTTCTGCTTCCAACCTGAAAGATAATCATTATAACATTATGATATAGGTGAGGCCGATGGACATGCGAGTGAGGCTGTTGGACATGCGAGTGAGGCTGTTGGACAAATGATTGAGGCTGATGGACATGTGAGAGAGGCTGATGGACAAATGACTGAGGCTGATGGAAAAATGACTGAGGCTGATGGACATCTGAGTGAAGTCGATGGACATATGACATAGGTCTTTTTGTTTGGTTGCTGGATGTCTCCCAATCACCAGAACTTCTTCTTCGTGTGTTAGCATGCTATGAATTTAGGTGTAGCCAGGTCTGGTGCTTCTGACTGATTTTTACGTGAAGGCATACTTTCCTTTTTATCGGTGTCCCTCACCATACAGGCTCCGACTTCAGAGGTAGCAACCAGAATTGTGTTGGTAGAAACAGTGTACAGTAGATCCAATTAGTGAGAACAAGAACAAAATGTGAGCTTGGTTGCAGATATTTCTTGGATGATGCATTTAGCAATCTTTACTTCCCCTAAATCAGTGTGGTTTTTAATTTGTTTTTTTTTGTTCACCCTCTATGAATTCAGGCATAGTTATGATGCCTAATTTGGCACCTCTGACTGCTTTTGCATGAAGGCTTGCTTTCCTTATCACCAGTGTCCCTTGTCATTCAGGCAAGACTTAATCTGGCTTTAGAGGTACTTGTAATTTAGATCCCTAAGTTAAGGATCAGGGTCTCCAGTAGTCCAGCCGTGAACAGTGCACGCACCAAATTTTTTAAATGTTAGCTTCAAACCCCTGTACTGTAGTAATGCAGCCTGTTACCAAGGCCACCACTCGCATGAAGTCATTTCTACTAAGTGATATCTCTTACCTACAATAAGCATTGTACATGAGTACAAAGCACTTGTCGTCGATACAAGCAACGCTGTTCTCCTCTCTGTGCTTGGAAGCAAATAGCTCCTGCTCACCATCATCAGGTTCCCTTCCAGTAGCTGTGTGTTCGGGCTGGTAATACCATAACATGCTGAACATCATTTCACCTGTAGAGACAACCACAGTGTCAGTAACTACAGTCGGGGGAAGAATAATGTTCACACAAACATTGCATCAAATTATGTATTTCAGATCTCCCTGTGTGTTGCCAGGGTCCGCAAGGAAGCAAAGAATAGTACCACTGCGACCTACAAGGCATGTCGTAAGAGGTGACCGATGTAGGACCTAGGGAAGCTACCCTAGTAAATAAAAGCATCAAAGGAATTGGATGTGCTGCCCTACTTGTAGGCGCATAACGGCACAATGTACTATCGCTCTTAGGCTCAGATCACATACAAATCACAAAGAGTGGTTAACAAGTGGTTGATATGGAGCGCTCGCAGAAGAGTTTGCTTAATTCTGTTCTTGATGCTGTCGCTCCAACTTTTGCATGGTCTTTCTTTTGCTCTGTACTCGCTATACTTCTTCAGTGTGGCACTTTGTGGTAGTCGATAACATGTCCCCAATAAATCCATAACGGCCCTAAAATGAAAATGATTTTATTTGGAACATTTTTCTGGTCTTCATTGTGCTTGTTTCAATGAAACTTCATCTTTGAACGCTCCATATCAACCACTCGTTAACTATTATTTGTGATTTCCAGCACATCCGATTTCTGCTACGCTTTCTATTTATAGGGTAGCATCCCTAGGCCACTACTCCAGTCGCCTCTTACAACATGCCTTGTAGGTCACAGTGTTACTATTCTTTGCTCCCTCTGTGAGCCCCAACAACACATGGACGCTTTAAATGAAAGAAAACATAAGGTAATGAGAATCATATAAACAAACTAGACATACCACTCAGGCTTTCCCAAAGTGCGCTGACTTTCCCAACAAATGGTATGCTGCCGTCTCCATCAGACTGAAGAATGACACAGTCTCGGATAGACACAGTTTCCCCTGACGTGTGTCTCATTGATTGATAACACTTGCGGATTCTAACTTGTTCTTCTCGGCTCTGTCAAACAAAAAGAACTACATTGTATATTTATTTATAAACGGAGCTCCAGAAATTAGTTGATCAGGTTGTGGCAGAAAGTAACAACAAAGGGCAGTTTGAATGTTAAGAAGACAGAAGTTATGATCATATAAAAAAGCAGACTTTGACAAAATGCTGCATCACAGTAAATTGGACTGAGCTATGACAAGTGCAGCAATTTTAATACCTCTGAGTCATGGTAACATCAGATGGCAGATGCCGATCAGAAATAAAGAGCAGAATAGGGCAAGAGAAAACATCGTTCCTGAAAATGAAACAAGTCCTTGTCAATTGCGATCAGAATGTGAGTTATTCCGTGCTACATAGAACCAATACTGACATATGGATGTGAGTCATGGACAATGAACACACAGATCAAAAAATCTCTGAGGGCCACAGAGATGTGGTTTTACAGAAGAATGATGAGAATCCCATGTACTGCTAAAATGACTAATGTTGAGGTGTTGAATGAGAGCAAGGCAGAAAAAGTTTATCAATATAAGAAAGAGGCAGTCATCATTTTTGGGGCATGTGATGAGGAAAGGAGGTTTAGAACACAATGTGACAACCGTAAAATAGAGGGTAGACGAGACAGAGGAAGAAAGAGCAAATTTTGGATAGCCTGACTTCATGGTACGGTAGAGCGTCAAGATCCGAGTTGAAAGCAAACACCAAAGACAGAGATTTGTGGAGATCCATGAATACCGAAGCCAGCCGGCACCTGATGATGAGGAGTATATTTATTTAGTAGTTGTTAGTGAACGCTTCCTATGAACATGGTATGGACTCAATTCATAAGAAAAGATTAAAAATAAAATTCCTACATACATATCTTCACCATCTTCAGAATTACATTGGGGATCATTGCAGGCACTACGGAGTTCGTGCACTGCAGTTGAGATTTTCCTGTGTAAGAAAAAGATCGGAGCAGACATGGTTTCTCACCAAAGTGCAATAATGATGGTCCAATCAATAAATAAATCTATATTAGAAATAAGGAATATACAGACTAAATAAGAAAAGCGCCTGTGTGTTGCCGGGGCTTGCAAGGGAAGCAAAGAAAGAATAGTAACACTGCAACCTACAAAGCATGTCACAAGAGGTGACTGAGGTAGGGGCCTAGGGAAGCTACCATAGTAAATAAAAGATGTTGCAGAAATTGGACGTGCTGGCCTACTTTTAGTTGCAGAACTGGCACAATGTACAATCGTTCTTGGGCTCAAATCATATACAGATCACAAAGAGTGGTTTAACAAGTGGTAGATATACAAAAATGAAGTGTTTAAGAGAAAGCTTTTTTTTCCTTGGCAACATATGGTTGCGAGACATGGACCATTGACAAAGCAGCGGAGAAGATCATTAATACCTTTGAATGCAAATGCTACAGAAGAGTACTTAGAATATCATGGACAGAGAAAAGAACAAATGCTTCTGTTCTGCAACAGTTTGATATTAAAGAAAGTTGGCTATTAAAGAGCATAACATTAAGGAAAATTAAATATTTTGGACACATCAAATGACATGAGTGCCTAGAGAAGATAATTTTGGAGGAATGGTGCCTGGAAGAAGAATGAGAGGAAGACCTAGAGGATGATGGATGCAAGATATCATTGATGATCTGAGAATGACTGCTGCTGATGCCGGTCAACTTGCACAGAACAGAGAGTTTTTCAGGACTACTGTCATGGGAGCCAAGTTCCGGAAGGGACAAGCTATTTGATGATGAGATATGGAGTGTTCGAAGAAGAAGAAAAGAAATGGATAGTACAAAAGCTAGAACCTAGAAAAAAGTTATCACAACAAACTCACCTGTGTTATTTTTGGTATTAGTCTCATTTGTCCATCTGAGGCCCATGACCAACCATGGTTAGTGTTGACTTTTGTAGGTGTCAGAGGCCACACTGGCTGGGCAACCTTTACTTTTTTCGCAGACTTCTTGGTCTTGGAACTATTGCTTATAGCTGTCTTCTTGGGCACAGATTTCTGTTTGGTTTCCTTATCAGAATGAATCTTGTCTCTGACAGAATTCTGCGGTCTGCAAAGGCTCTCGTTGGTCTTTTCCTCAAGTTGAGGTTTGGCATGGCTCTCTGTGAATGTGTTACCATCCTGTGATTTTAGAGCAACACGTTTAGTGGCTCCAGTGCTCTGAGATTCAACACGCTTAGCAGTTCCAGTGTTCTGAGGTTCAACACGCTTAGCAGCTCCAGTGCTCTGAGATTCAACACGCTTAGCAGTTCCAGTGTTCTGAGGTTCAACACGCTTAATGGTTTGAATGCTATGAGGTTCAACATGTTTGACTGTTCCAGTACTTTGAGGCTCAACACGCTTGGCTGTTCCAATGCTTTGAGGTTCAACATGCTTAGCGGTTACAATGCTTTGAGGTTCAATGTGCTTGGAGGTCCCAATGTTCTGAGGTTCAACATATTGCTTCACAGTTGCAGTACTCTGGAGTTCAACATGTTTGACATCTTCAGTGCACTGTAGTTCAAGATCTTTAGCAGTTTCTGTGCTAGGAGATTCAACACGCTTAGCAGTCCCAGTGCTCTGAGAATGAACCGACTTAGCAGTCCCAGTGTTCTGAGGTTCAATGTGCTTAGCAGTCCCAGTGCTCTGAGATTCAACATGATTAGCAGTCATAGTGCTCTGAGAATGAACCGACTTAGCAGTCCCAGTGCTCTGAGGTTGAACAAGCTTAGCGGTTCCAGTGCTCTGAGGTTGAGCATGCTTAGTAGTCCCAGTGCTCTGTAGTGTGACACTTGTGAATTTCTCAACTTTGACCAGATCTACTGGTTTGATTTGATCTGAGATTTGTTCCATTTGTTTTGTTCTGATTTTGGACTGATGTTTAGGAATGTGTAAAGTGGATGACTTTAGTTTGCTAATGTTGGTGGTTTTATTGCTGTCTGTATTCTGAGCCTCTGAGGCACGACCTCCTGGAAGCTCCATGGATTTAGCTTTGACGAGTCTTGCTAGTGGCTCATCATCTGAAGAGTCATCGGTATCCTCAATAACGATAACACCTGGAGTCTTTATCTTTTCTGGATTTCCTTCCCTTTTAACACTTTGGTTGCTGCTGCTACTACTGTTGTGATGGACATGGATGTTGCTCTTTGTATGCATATTACTACTGGGTGGTCTGTTGCTTGCCTCTTTGGAGCCAGAACCACCAACTGATCCTGCTGAAGCGAAACATACAAAGGCAGATTGAGGATGCCCTACTACATTTTGGTAGACCCCGCTCCAAACATTGGACAACTGAGAAACCGAGCACATTTTCGGTTCAGGTTCTAGTTTAACTTTACAATTTCGTTTGTCAAGGATTGACGAAACCGAGTACGATGCATTGAATGATGTATGCCCGAGAATGTTAATTTTGGATGGGCTGGTATCTCTAACTGTTGGATCGGAGACTGAAGTTGGAGCCTGATGAAATTCTCGAATGTTTTCCATGGAATTCATTCCATCAATTTGATACATGGTTGAGTGTGCGCTGTGAAGAAGGTCTGAGATATCAGAACTTTCAGAATTGGTTCTAATGGAACCTAAAGGCTTTGGCATACATTCATTGTTACACACAGAACTTTTATTGACAGCATCACAGTTATACAGCGATGAATCATCGCGTTCTTTTTTACAAGGTGAGAAAGACTTGTTACGTCCATGACCTGTCATGGAATATTTGAATGGAGGACTGCTGGACTGGTCCCTGTTTGATTGAGGGTGAGGTCTGCAGGATGGAAATGTTAAAAACTGGTCATGGTGGTGGTTTTGACGATGAACAAAATTAGGTGGAAAATCTAACGCTGGTGATCTGGGTACATGGTGAACAACAGGATTCACGGACATTCTGGTGTCGATAGAAGGAGGCACTGGTTGATGAGAAACTGCTGCCTGTCTCAATGCTGCAGGTGGAGTTGCTAAAGGGGTTGGTCTACGAACAGGATTAAGTGGAGGCGGCATGCAGACAGTTTCTTGCCCAAGATTGGATAATATAGGATACGGTGAATATTCATGCTGGTATGTCTCAAGTTGGCTCACATCTGATGGTATCGGATGTTGAGTCATAACTGGAGTCTGAATAAGTGGATATTGCTGATGAAGAGGGATGGTTGGAACGTTCTGCTGCGGGAGACTCTGAATTGAAGCAGGGTAATATGCACCATAGTTGAACCCTGTTAGATGAACAAAACATTAATATATATTATAATTTCAGTGAATTGTTGAAAGTTGACCAAAACTGTATAAATCATGACATGAAAATCAATAACACTAAAAACCAAAATAATGAATATGGGAATAAACATAAACTAAATATCCATGTCAATGGCACTACAATGAACCAAGTGAAAGAATACAAATACTTATGAAGTATATTCATAGAAGATGGAAGACTAGACAGAGAAATAGAGGCTAGAGTGCAAAAAGCAAATGCTGTAACCTACTAGCTAGCCCCATTGTTAAGGCACCCAAAAAACTCACTGAACAACAGATGATCAGCATGTTCATATCTACTTTTGTGGTTTTTGTGTTTCCAGAGCCAAACATGGACAATGAGCAAAGCACAGTCCCAAAAATAACTACATGTGAAATGTGATGCCTACGAAAAGTTACCAACAACACCAGAAAAGACAGTCTCCAGCATCAGTATAAGAAAGAAAGTTGACACTGAACCTTGATTGAATTACAATGAGAAATAAAGAATGAAGTGGTTTGGCTACTTAATAAGAATGCATTCAAATTCCACAGTGTACAGTCTTCTACAATAGAACATCAGGAAAGAAGGTGAGAGGAATACCACGAAAAGGATAGTTAGATGGCATAGCAGAATCCTGTAAAAGAGCAAAAATAACGATCACACAAGCTGCTAGAGCAGCTCAAGACAAAAACAGAAAACCAGGACACTGGGCAACAACCTGGTAGCAGTGTGATGACAAAAGAAGAAGTTGAAAGTTTACACAGAAATTAACATCCTTTAATATCACAAAATCACAGTTAAAGATGGGCGATATAGAATTTGCAATTCAACCAGACCAGACAGCTCTTCAGTATCTGCAATTAACCCTTTCACTCATTAATTTAATTTTTTTTATTGCAATGTATATATTGAATTAGCTAGTATACTGACTTTACATCATCTTTAAACATCCTACGAGCAAGTATATCGGCTCACAAGGATGATGATGGGGTTAACCCTTTCACCCTGTTTTATTTTGACCTCTGGACGCATTTATTTTGCAATTCAAATTTAACATTCAATGTCAATTAGTTTAATCCTTTATAACTCTTGTACTGTTTCTCTAAAGTATGACATATTATATATTAAATTGTTGCTAATTGGATGTGGAATACATTAATATAATAATATTTTACATCAGGTGATATACGTTTGAGGAAATTAGATTATTGTAGCATGACTATTTTGAAAAAAACAAAAAATGAAAAAAAATATTGTCACTCTCCGGTTTGTATTACATCTTAATATTCATAGATGTTTCCAGAAGTAGCAGGTAAATGAAGATAATCCAAGTGCGAACATATTCTATAAGTTTCATCTAACTTGGTGCAGTAGTTTTTATAATATTTACTTTTTAGTGCAGACATGTCAACAAATGGAATGGGGAAACGTCCATTCTTTAGATGCAATTATTACATTAGACTTACAACTATCGATAATGCATTTCATAAACAATCAAATAACATTATTACCATCAATTAAATCTTCTTCATTACTATCACAAGTTATATTTTGATCTAACAGTACTCAAGATTACACTGTAAACATCGTCAGAAACATTAACGTTTAAAAAAAAAGTCTTGACTTGAACACAATAGTACACTGCTTTCCCTCTTTCAAATCTTTGTTAAATGGAGATAGTAATGTACCTACATATATGTACTTTCCGTTTCTGAAGATTTTATTAACTTCAGTAAAGAGGTTCTGAAGATACATTCGTTTCCGTGAACAGACATCCAAAAGCCGATATATCGGTTCTGCGACATCATGAACATTACTCTGAATCGATATAACGGCTCTGCAGTCCCGATGGGTTAATGAAGAAATTGATCCATTTTTGATCACACAGAGGTTCGTGTAGTTTTATGTCAAGTGTTTTGTTAGGCCAGTGAGCTTGCCTCAGTATATCATATTCGAGGCAGTCTTGAACTATGTGCTCTGCAGTCTTATGTGCCTGTCCATATGTACACATGACTGAATTACCAATCTTGAATTTTGTATACATGTGGCTATGGAGTCCATCCATTGTGTCATAACTTATATTAGTTATAAATTCCCCCTTGTTGTAGTCTTGTCCTAGTTAATGCATGGTAGTCATCAGATCAATATTTACAAAAGACAGTTATGTCACATATCTTAGCTGAACTGGTTTGGAATTAATTTCTTGTGTGCCCAATGTATGTAGCACCATACAAGTAAAACTTTGTGGTGAATTAAATCTTGAACTCCAAGTGACTCATCTATATCCTCTTCGGGTCACTGTTGACACATAAGGCTTCTATTAGATTAGACACAAAGTTTCCAGCGTTGCCATTCCGCTTTTCTACTAATTGTTTCCCATGTCATGTCCCAATCTTTCAACTCTCTTTCCCCACAAATACCAACACAAGACGATTACTATAATATCTCTCTGTCGCACAAGTAGGCCAGGTTTCATTTCTCCAGCCTGCTAGCAGTGGGCAGTCTTGCAGTAGGTGCTCTACCATCATGTCCGTCTTCTCGCAGTGGCACAGGCTAGCTGTGCCAATTTTTTATTTGTGGTAAAGGTGGGACCAGGGTCTGTTATGGCTGGTACGGAGGTGGAATATGACAACTTGTTTGCTACGTGACAGACCATAGTACCCATCTTTGGCGCTGTGTTGAGGGTGGTCTTGCGACCACTTCTCTTTATGGTCAATAACAGCAGCTAATGAGCGGAAAATCATAACGACAGAGATGAGGTGTCTTAGAAGAGCTGCAGGTGTAACAATAAGAGACAAAATTAGAAATGAAGAAATCAGAAGGAGACTGGATGTGAAACCAGTCATGCAATTCATAAAAGAACAACAGATTAAATGGTTTGGACACCTGACCGTAATGCCCTGGTATCGCCTACCACAGAGAGCCACACAGAAAAAGTATAATGAGTACAATGCAAGAGGAAGACCACGCAAAAGATGGAGCGACGGCATCAAGAACAGCCTTACGAACATGAATATCAGCTTACAAAGTACCATAAAACAAGCAGACACAAGATCACTACGTTTCTCCCCAACACTTCTATAAAGAAGTAAATGGTGGAAGAGAAGAAGATGGTTGTTTTAGCTTCCTCGTAGCTGATTTCGTAATCAGTCTGCGGCTGTCGCCCTCCTGCCTTTGCTAGCTTGTCTGCCTCTTTGTTTCCGCTTATTATTATAATATGAGCAGATTGGAACAAGTTGTCATTATGTGCCTTAGAATATGACACAATCACATGTCAGCCACATGTATACCCGCATGTATACCAAAAACCTGCAGCCACATGTATACCCGCATGTATACCAAAAACCTGCAGCCACATGTATACAAAATTCAAGATTGGCAATACAGCCAGGTGTACATCAGACTGCAGAGCACATAGTTCAAGACTGCCTCGAATATGATATACTGAGGCAAACTCACTGGCCTAATGAAACACTCGACATAAAACTACACAGACCTCTGTGTGAGCTACAAAAGACAGTGAAGTTTATACAAGAGACAACATTAAATACATCGAAAATATTTCAAGCAAACGAAAGGAACTTTCCAGTGCTTTTCCATGTTTCCTTTCGATGTCCACATCTTCTTTTCCCATCCACTGTAGAGCACAGAGCTGTCCTAGTAAATACCCCTACTGGCATACAGCATACCTGTCCAATACACCTACATCATCTCCAATGAAGCAGTTACATGACTCATGCATGAAGTATGTGTGTATGTCTTTTTCTGATGAATAATAATTCCTCTTGTATTGTTATATGTTACATAGGACCTGCAAGCAATTTCTCCATATTGCTCTATTATGGGGGGCCACACACTCAATCTCCTCCATGGAACTGAGACTGATATTTCTGGCCTCTCTCAGCAAAGTTCGTTTCAGGGTCTCCATCTCTTTCTTGAACCCTTTGTATCCCACTTCAATGTCTGCTTAGATATTCTGTAATAATTTCTTCTCAATGTGTCTACAAATAAATCTGCATCTTCTTCTCCTTTTAACAGATGTTACTAGTAGTTGACCAGACATTTCTCTGATTTCATCACTTCTGAATTCATTTCACTTTCCGTCTTTACAGTCAATTGGCAAGTGTTTTACTGTGGTAATTTTGCAGTTTGCGCTCGTCTCTCTTGCCTTGCAGCTCATCCCTAAGTCTCTTTTCAAAAGATTCTGCACCTTTAAGTAATGTTGTTTACCACATAACTCGGTCATCTGCTAGTTTTTCCCATTTGTTGGGACCGATACAAACGCTCTTCATTGAAGACATCCTTATATCTGAGCCAGTGGTGCACGAGAGTTACCAATAATGAAGCTGATAACATGCAGCACTAGTGACTATGTGCGGTGGAAATTATGATTTTCTGGGCCAGCTTGGGTACAAATTCTTGGTATGTGGGTGGACTACAGTAGACCCTGATCCTTTACTTGGGGACCTACGTTACAAGTACCTCTAAAGTCAGAGTAAGGCTCATCTGAATGGCGAGGGACACTGGTGATAAGGAAAGCAAGCCTTCATGTAAAAATCAGTCAGAGGTGCCATGAGAATTCATAGCGTGCGAACAATATTTTTTTAAAACATTTGGCAGCAAACAATCTTCAGTCACAACCATACAAGGACACAGCATGAAAACCATACACAATAAGATGCCTGTGAGCAAGCTGTCAGTGATGTACACATGTCAGCTGCTGCAGTGTAGTTGATGAAAGTCAATTGGAGCAGAGCAGCACATGTGTAATGGCTGATTAGATGCAACAAAAAGAGTTGGTAAGGTCACAGAAAGTCATGTGCATCGATGCATGACCAAATATTTGTGAACATAGGGTAGACAGCTCAGTTCATGTCAATGAGGGGTAGAAGCATATTTGGGAGGAAGAGACTAGGTTAAGAATATGAGAAAATGGAGATATCAGACACATGCTTTAAGTGTCTGACTTTGTGACTATGGAGTTTGGTTTCTCTTCTTCGAACAATGCATATCGACCCCTTGTTAACCACTCTGTGTGATGTGTATGTGATCTGAGCCTAAGAGCAATTGTATGTTGTGCCAGTCTGGTTTTTAAGAATGAGGAGTTTGTCTTTTGGACTGGAGGCTGGCTCTTAAGTCTGGGGAGTTTGTCTTTTGGACTATGGAGTGGTTTTTAAGACTAGGGAGTTTGTCTTTTGAACTAAGAAGAATGACTTTTGAGCTAGGAATGTCTGGCTTTGGTACTAAGAATGTCTGGCTTTGGTACTAAGAATGTCTGGCTTTGGAGCTAAAAATCCACACAACTCTAGGGCAGTGGGCTCAATGTGCACACATCAACAGATCTCAAAATAAGTGCTAAAAAGAATCACCCATTGCATGAGCTGCTCAGCACCAGTGGTGGAAATCGGTTAAAGCGGGGCAAGTCATGAGTTGGTTGTGCCACAGATACTGTTCAGCTGGTATGCGGGCTCAACAATATTGATTATGGGGAAGAATGGATACCGATGCCTTCAATATACGGGAACACTTTTTCAACCATCATTAAATTTGACAAAGTTTGCAAAGAGGGAAATCCCGTGGCGCTGGATGCAGACGTCATAGCCATGATCGATGAAAACTGCAATGCAGGCGACATTGTGATTTACACGGATGGGTCGGTAGTTCGTCACGAAAAGTCTGCATGGGCCTTCTCTGCAAGCTCATGTGGCAGAATGGTCAAGGAAGTCAGTGGTGCATTTAGTATGACGTGACCAATGTGCTACTCTAGCTTGAGTCACAAAATTACACACATGCGTGCATTCTGAGTGACTCATTGAGTATGATCCAAAAGGTGGAGGCCGGTTTGGTGCGCAGGCAATGGACTGAATCACTGCAGATGTCAACAATTTGCAGAATTACATTTGTCTTTGTTACGGGGCACATGGGTGTCGTTGGTAATGAGAGAGCAGACAGGCTGGCTGGCTATGCCGCTATATCAGAGGGCCAGCCAATGGACATAGTTGACATCTTGAACGCCCTCATAGAGTGTGGTCGCAGAGAAGATTTTCATCTAAACCAATCCACGTCAACTACTAGATTGTGGGAGCTGGGTTTGAAGATTTGTTTTTCAAGAAAAGACCAGTACGACAGGTATACGAGTAGGCTCATCAATCAAAATCGAACTGGTATGGTCAGTTGCTGGACACTGTTGGAGATATTGCGACGGAGATCGGAGCACCTATGGACATGTCTGGAGTGCAATGAAGATATTCCAAACTGAAACATCAGAAGATGCCAAATGTGGCACTGTAACAACACAAGAGGAGCTCGCAATCATCGCTATGATGGACTGCTATTATTATCATTCACATGGTCAACAGGTGTCATTAATAAATTCACCAGAAGACATTTACACAGACACCAGATGACATTCAAACTAAAACCTCAGCATTCACTTGCAGCTTGCGTCAGTGCGTTGCCGGGTCCGCAAGGGAAGCAAAGAATAGTACACGGCAACCTACAAGGCATTTTGTAAGAGGTTACTAAGGTAGGGGCCCAGGAAACCTCCCTAGTAAATAAAAAGTGCTGCAGAAATCAGACGTACTTGTATTCACATAACTGGCAGTGTACAATCGCTTAGGCTCAGACCACATACAAATCTCAGAGTGGTTAACAAGTGGTCAGTATGGAGCGTTCGAAGAAGACTTGCAGCCTTAAAGTAAAAGAATAAGACTACATTGTTACTAAGAGTATGGTTCAGTCTTACCTATTTGCTGCATAGGTAAGTGCAAGGATGTGTTGTAGGTTTCTGGCTGGAAATGGTTCAAACCTCTCCTGTTCATGTTGAGACTGTCCATGTGGTTGAGTGTTAGTGTGGAGGCATAATCTCTTGGAGTAACCTCAGTGTTGGCAACTCCATATGGTATAGAAGTTGGGCTTGGAGTAGTATAAATGCCCCCCTGGGGTCGATCCATTGCATATTGGTAAATGTAAGTTGGGCTTGGGGCATAAGGGGTCATTTTGATGGGCTGTGTGTGGGGTTGGGGATAGATGGGCTGCGGTAGTGTGTGGTGGCGGTAGCTGCTGCTGATGTTGCTAGCTCTTTGAACAACGGGAAATTGTGGAATGGGTGTTGCCACACGGCCAGCCTGCAACTTGGCTGAAGAAAAGTTGGCGGGTTTCTCAATCTCCTTGTCTCGTTCTTCCTCTGCCGGAGCCGGAGACACAGTTTTCTTTGGGTCAGGAGATAGCTGCCTCTGTTTTTCAGGTGTAGTGCACTTCTCAACCTCAACAAAACCTTGAAAATCTTCCTTCTGGGCTCTGAAATACTCAGTTAACAACCTACTGTCTCCAATATGGTGCAGTGTCCTTAACAGAGCATTATGGAGAGATTCACTTTCAACGGGAGCTGCCTGGGTATCACTTTGACTATCAACTTCACATGCAGATGTGTCCTCATCTTTTGTAGAATGTTGACCATCATTATCTTTGACTTTTCTCCCCAATCCATTACGCCATTGAATTTTCCTGGACTCTGCCCGAGGCCGTGACCTCTGTTCCATCCAATCATAAACTTTTGTTCTGGCTGTCAGGTCATGGACCTTATCCTCCTCTTGGTCTAGAGCGATCATAGCCCTAGCAACTAAACTAGCTTGTCTTGGACACTTCTCAATAATATTGCACAGCTGGTGACCTGCTGGTAATACCTTTCTGCGTTTCTTTACTATTTTTTTCTTAACCTTTATTGGTGATTTTTTTTCAATCTTACGAATCTTTGCTAATGATTCCTCTTTGAAGATCTTGTATCCTGGACTTTTCCTCTTCCTGGAGCTGATATCACAAGGTTTTGATTTGTTTATTGTCTTTTTACCAAGCTTTCCTGGCAATTTTGATTTCTCTGTTGAAATATCACAATCTTTAACAGTAAAAGCACATAATTCCTGTACTGAGTCACTTGGTTTCTTCTTTTTTGGTTTGGCAGTACTAATTTCTTCTACAGGCTTTCCTTTTTCAGACACTATTGTATCTTGTGCATTTTCATCTTGCTTTGAGTCAACGGTCTCCGCTTTTTCGGGCGTCTTTGGGGATTTTGAAGGCGAATATTTTTCAAACATGATATTAACTTTCATGGTAGCATTTAAGCTAGCCTCTCTCTTGCCACTTGTGGCAACTGCCCACATGTCAACAAAAGTATTTGAACTTGGCTGTTTGATCATTTTACCGTTTCCTTTCTCATTTCTTTGTGTTTTAGTTTTAGTAATTCTTGATTTCTTCAAAGCGATTTTCTTGCCAACTTCTGTCGATTTTTTCAGAGTTGAGTTTTTGGACTTTGTTGAATCTGGCAGCAGTTTACTGCTACAAGATTTGGCCACTTCCAACGGGACAGAGCTGCCTTTATGAGATGGACTGGATGATGGTAGTTTCGGAGACTTATCCTGTGTTTTTTTAGCCACACATTTTCCTGTTGCTGTCCGCAGTTTTACACAAGTCTTTTTTGTTGATAGTTTTTTATGCACAATTTTAACTGATTTCCCAGCATCCTTCTCTGTTATTTTTGATTGGCTGCTGTTGGCACCTTGAGTTGCTGCTTGGTTTGTCATATTAAGGCTTAGTTATTACTAACTAACAAATTAAAATTGTTATGTTGTAGACATCGTCAGGCAATAATAATTTCACATTATTTTGTAGCTTTACAAAATTGCACAGTTCCAGCACATTTTGACATCTGACTGACCTGAAATTAAAAAAAAAGGTATTAAAACTAACCACTTTCCCATAATTACGATTGTAAACAACTGTGGATCTACTGTTCCGGTCATGCGGTGTTCTCAGCATGTGGGTGTTTGCATGCAATGAGAGAGCGGACATGAAAATGTGGCATATCTTTTACAGGACATCAACAACAGTAAATGAGTCATTGATTTTTCTAAGCACCACTTATACTTTCAATAGTTTGCCATTGTTTTCTGAACGGTGAGGTCTATTTTTACTGTTCGTTACCACAGCAACAAATTTGCTTCCAAACTGCCCAATGCAGAGTTTGAACCAGGTACACTTAGGTTGTGATTGAGCTCACTACCACTTAAGCTACAGATGCCCACAGAATAGACATGCTAGCATCAAAAGCATCGGTTGTTGGGGAGTTTAGGATGGATACGGGGAAAGTTCTTCAGTCTCTTGGTGATCTACTGTGGTGATAACGACACTAAAAATGTTAAATCAATCCGTCGATTTAGGGAGTTTCATATGGGTAGACCTATAGGTGACCAGTCTCCACCAAAGATTGTTGAAGAATATACATTCTGATGGTTCTTGTGGCTCGCTGGTTAAACACACTCCTCACTCTGCCCCTTGGGCATCGTGTTCTACTTATACAACAGGTAACACGAAACACCTTAGATTGCTGGATTGATTCAACATTTATTTTAGTGTCTTCATCCAGCAACAGGCAGCCGTGAAGAGATGAAAGAACATTCCCCTTATCCATCTTCTTCAACTCCCTAACAATTAATACTGTTGATGCAAGCCTGTCCGCTCTCTCATTGCTGCAAACACCCACATGCTGAGAAAAGTAGATCCATGCAAGCAAACACCCACATGCTGAGAACAGTAGATCCATGCAAGCCTGTCCCCTCTCTCATTGCTGCAAACACCCACATGCTGAGAACAGTAGATCCATGCAAGCAAACACCCACATGCTGGGAACAGTAGATCCATGCAAGCAAACACCCACATGCTGGGAACAGTAGATCCATGCAAGCAAACACCCACATGCTGAGAACAGTAGATCCATGCAAGCAAACACCCACATGCTGAGAACAGTAGATCCATGCAAGCAAACACCCACATGCTGAGAACAGTAGATCCATGCAAGCAAACACCCACATGCTGAGAACAGTAGATCCATGCAAGCAAATACCCACATGCTGAGAACAGTAGATCCATGCAAACAAACACCCACATGCTGAGAACAGTAGATCCATGCAAGCCTGTCCGCTCTCTCATTGCTGCAAACACCCACATGCTGAGAACAGTAGATCCATGCAAGCAAACACCCACATGCTGAGAACAGTAGATCCATGCAAGCCTGTCCCCTCTCTCATTGCTGCAAACACCCACATGCTGAGAACAGTAGATCCATGCAAGCAAACACCCACATGCTGGGAACAGTAGATCCATGCAAGCAAACACCCACATGCTGAGAACAGTAGATCCATGCAAGCAAACACCCACATGCTGAGAAAAGTAGATCCATGCAAGCAAACACCCACATGCTGGGAACAGTAGATCCATGCAAGCCTGTCCCCTCTCTCATTGCTGCAAACACCCACATGCTGAGAACAGTAGATCCATGCAAGCAAACACCCACATGCTGGGAACAGTAGATCCATGCAAGCAAACACCCACATGCTGAGAACAGTAGATCCATGCAAGCAAACACCCACATGCTGAGAACAGTAGATCCATGCAAGCAAACACCCACATGCTGAGAAAAGTAGATCCATGCAAGCATGTCCGCTCTCTCATTGCTGCAAACACCCACATGCTGAGAACAGTAGATCCATGCAAGCAAACACCCACATGCTGAGAACAGTAGATCCATGCAAGCAAACACCCACATGCTGAGAACAGTAGATCCATGCAAGCAAACACCCACATGCTGAGAACAGTAGATCCATGCAAGCAAATACCCACATGCTGAGAACAGTAGATCCATGCAAGCAAACACCCACATGCTGAGAACAGTAGATCCATGCAAGCCTGTCCGCTCTCTCATTGCTGCAAACACCCACATGCTGAGAACAGTAGATCCATGCAAGCAAACACCCACATGCTGAGAACAGTAGATCCATGCAAGCCTGGCCGCTCTCTCATTGCTGCAAACACCCACATGCTGGAACAGTAGATCCATGCAAGCCTCTGGAAGTTAGAAACTTCAATAGACTACATCCACTTATACCAAAAGATGCCCTTTTGGATCTTCGGAAGAATCAACTGAGAGTCAGATACAACAACAGCCCCAGTAAAAGAAGTTCCAGAGAGTCAAAGGAGGGCAGCAGAAACAGTCTCAACCTTCATCCTCATACTGAAAGCAGTTGTTCTGTACGCTCAACTTCTCTCTCTGCAACAGACCTACCATGCACGCTAGAGATACCTTAACCTGACTTACCACGATGAACAGACCCATCTGTATAAACAACATCATCATATGTATTATTTTCTATCAGCTGCTTAATTGCAAGCTCAGCCTTCATGTTGTCCCAATCTCTACATTCCCTTCCAAGAGTAATGATGTTGCTGTACTTGGTCATGCTACCATCTATTGGGATCCATTCTTCCCCTTTTGGTAGGGTTGCAACTGTGGGCACCAGTTTGCTTAAGGGTTTGACTTCATTGCACCAGATTTTACCCCATATGGCTTAGTCCCTCTCTGTAGAAATAGCATGAACTCCATAGCTCCTGCAACAATTCTACGGGTCTCTGGAAATAAATGCACTCGTGAACTGAACTGCGCTGTCTGGATTAGAACCCCCAACCTTCAACTCACACAGCAAGGGTTTAACCACCTGGTTTTTTTTATCTGTAACCAACAAATGGATGACAGTACTGTTGCTAACAAAACATCTTTGAGTTTGTTATGTAAATCTTAAACTGGAAACACTTGTAGACTTTATCATGGTCGTGTTAATAAAAACTTCATACGGCCAAGCAAGATATTACAAAATTGTATACTAAAACAAAAAAGGTCTAACAGTACAGGATTTACTACATTGCACTGAGTTTTCCCATATAGCCCAGTTCCTGTCGGCAGAAATGGCCCGACTTCTACTGAGAGTGTTGCCCAAAGCATGAACTCTATAGCTCCAGCTACAATCCTACGGTTCTAATAAAAAAATTGCACGTGACTCAGTGCAGATTTGAACCCACAACTATTAGAACGAGAGACTAGCATCTTAACCACTTTACCATAGAGACCTTCTATTCATCCTAGTAGTTAAACAACAAAATATTATTAAATTACTTCACCCTACATTATTTTGTTATTATGTATCACCCATGAACAGGATGAAAAGTAGACAGTGAGACTAGCTTAGTAGTTATTACAGGCTTATCAGACCTGGTCCACATCTCTGTTTTCTTACCCTGGCCATTTGCATTGAACTTCTCTTCCACCATTTACTTCCTTCCTTTCGTTCGCTTGAAATATGTCTATATATTCAATGTTGTCTCTTGTATGAACTTCACTGTCTTTTGTAGCTCACACAGAGGTCCGTGTAGTTTTATGTCGAGTGTTGTTTCGTTAGGCCAGTGAGTTTGTCTCAGTGTATCATATTCGGGCAGTCTTGAAGTATGTGCTCTGCAGTCTGGTTTGCCTGTCCACATGGCTGAATTGCCAATCTTGAATTTTGTATACATGTGGCTGCGGAGCCGATTGTGTCCTGTTCTAAGGCGCAGAATAACAATTTGTTCCAATCTGCTCATATTATAGTAATCGTCTTGAGTTGGTATTTGTGGCTTTCTCATTGATTTAATCATCCTTTTCTTTTGGTGGTAGGTAACTGGCACATCCGGCTGCTCTCCTGCAGCACCTTCCTTGGCCAATCGTCTGCTGTTTCATTTTCTGGTATTCCATAGTGAGAGGGTATCCACTGCAAGACGACCCTGCGATGCTTGGACAATTTAGACAGTAGGGTCTGTAGACCTGGCGATTTTCTGGACTGAACCATTTACTTCTTTATGGAAGCATTTCGTTGGGGGGTGTAGTGATCTTGTGTGTGCTTGTCCTAAGGCATTTGGTAGGCTTATTCATTTTCATAAGGCTGTTCTTGATACTCATACTGTCGCTCCATCTTTTGCGTGGTCTTCCTCTTGCTCTGTACTCGTTATACTTTTTCTGTGTGGCAGGCGATACCAGGGCATTCTTGTCAGGTGTCCAAACCATTTAATCTGTTGTTCTTTTATGAATTGCATGATTGTTGTCAATTCATAAAAGAACAACAGATTTAATATTTAACAATGTGTTAATAATTTTATTGTGTTATTATGATGTATCACCCATAAAAAGGATGGAAATTACAGACTGTAAGAGGGTTATGTATCACCGGGTTATCAGACCTCGCCCACGTCTCCTTATCAAGTCCGTTTGAGTTTGACTGTTGCACAATTTGTAAATAATTTAATTTCGTTAATAGGATGTATCCCCCACTAACAGGATCAAGACAGCAAGACTAGATTAGTAGTAGAAGTTATCACCGGCTTATTATTACGCCTGGTCCACGTCTCCGTTTTCTTACCCTCACCCTGTCCGTTTGAGTTGAACAATTTGTTAACTTTTTGTAACAATTCAATACAATAAATTATTAGAATACAGCGGAAACGAATGAACAATGAACTAACTAGTTAAATAGAACGTACCAGAACGAGTAGTTTGTTCACTCGCGCTAAAGACAAGATTTTTGAAAACATAAATGAACCCAGTACTGAACGTCATATCGACCGATAAACAACACTCGACACCTGTGGCCGTTCAATAACTAGCTTGAAATATCGCCAAGATATATCATATCTATTCTACTGCTAGTTTGATTATATCTCGGTAACTCACTTCCCATCAGAATTCAGATCAATCAATTCTTCTACGTTTATATATACTAAATTAAAAAAAGTAATTATATTAAACAATAAGCAGGCACATTAATATGAAACGGTCCGTATTTTAAATATCATGGAGTATAGTGAACGTTTAACTTGTGCACAGACTTACAGAGATAACTGACGGATGTATGTGACATTCATACAATACATTTGGTCGTCTGTCCAGTACTCTCTCTCAGCGCCATGTTTTCATTACGACAAGGAGGAAGGGGCGAGCAGCGGCTACTCGTGAACGAGGGATCGCCAGGTGGCGCGCAGCAACAATTGGTAAGGACCTGTGAAGGAGGAGGGGCCTTTGAACGTACGTGCAGTCAGCCGTCAAGCGTATCCATCCAACAAGTGCCAAATACGCATAATCATCGCACGGGCCTAGCAACCGTGCGTATGGTTATGAGCTGGAGACGGGGTTTAAATGGCAGATGGTGGTGTGGTTAGCAGAACAAACTTGGTGACAATCTTAGATTACTGGGGAAAACAAACGAGAATCCCCGGGAAAAGTTAGATCAATAAAGAAGAGTTTTACTGTAGCAGAAATAATTATGTCAACATATCGAACAATAGGTCTTCATTGTGGCATGACAAAACACAAATAGTAACGTTTGAAATCGACGATCTAAGTAATACATTTTAACTGGTCAATTTGTTTCAAGAGTACTCGGTTCGAAACCATCGGGTTATTTTTCCCAGAGATCCCTGATCTCAGTGTAGGTGAGATCTAGTTCCTAGTCCTATCGGAGACGGGCGATGAAACGTAGGTCCCGCCCGTGCGGTGTCGGGGCCTCGCAAGAGAAGCAAAGAACAGTAACACTGCGACCTACAAGGCATGTCGTAAGAGGCCTTTGAGGTAGGGCCTAGGGAAGCTACCCTAGTAAATAAAAAGCGTTGCATAAATCAGATGTGTTGACCTACTTGTATGCGCATAACTGGCACAACGTACAATAGAACTCTGAGCTCTTAGGCTCAGATCACATACAGATCACACAGAGTGGTTAACAAGTGGTCGATATGGAGTGCGAACTCTGAGCTCTTAGGCTCAGATCACATACAGATCACACAGAGTGGTTAACAAGTGATCGATATTGAGTGCGAACTCTGAGCTCTTAGGCTCAGATCACATACAGATCACACAGAGTGGTTAACAAGTGATCGATATGGAGTGCGAACTCTGAGCTCTTAGGCTCAGATCACATACAGATCACACAGAGTGGTTAACAAGTGATGGATATGGAGTGTTCCAAGAAGAAACGAAGGTACCATGTTCAAGTTGAGCACGTAAAAGAACCATTGGAAGTTCAAAATCAGGAAGATCAGGCTAGAAAGCCACTGTCCGGGCAAAACTCGTTAGAAAGATTAACATTAAAATTCCTACAAAATGTTTTCACTATCTTAAAAATTACACCGGGGACTATCGCCGGTGCTACGGAGTTCGTGCACTGCTGTAATATTCTTGTGAGATATTCTTGTGCAAGAAAAAGATCGGATCACACATGGTTATTCACCGAAGTGCAATGATGATAGTCATATCATGTCAATAACTTGCCAGAACGTGTTTATTAATATAGAAAATATGCTGGTCTATAGTTAACTAAAGCGGGACACGATACAGATAGAAGTAAACACGTTGAGGTGGACTATAGAAATAACAGAGACAGTTAAAGACACCATTTATAGAGATACACTCAAAAGCCCGTTCTAGAAATCTTTTCTTATGTGTCCGAACTATTTAATGCGTTGTTTCTTGATGAAGCTCAGTACTAATGTTGTGCCCACTTTTTCTTAATGTCTTCATTTCTAAACTGTTTTCTTGTTACTTCCAGCATTCTGTGTAGACACTTCATCTCTGACGTGACTAGTTCTCTTCTTGTTACTTCCAGCATTCTGTGTAGACACTTCATCTCTGACGTGACTAGTTCTCTTCTTGTTACTTCCAGCATTCTGTGTAGACACTTCATCTCTGACGTGACAAGTTCTTTTCTTGTTACTTCCAGCATTCTGTGCAGACACTTTATCTCTGACGTGACTAGTTTTCTTCTATCGTTTGATGTCAGCTTCCATGTTTGACACTTATTAACTATCTTTTGTAGATATGATTTCTAAGTATCTGAATTCTTATGTTTGATTGTAGTATTGTTTGATTGTAGTATTGTTTGATTGTAGTATTGTTTGATTGTAGTATTGTTTGACTGTAGTATTGTTTGATTGTAGTATTGTTTGATTGTAGTATTGTTTGATTGTAGTATTGTTTGATTGTAGTATTGTTTGATTGTAGTATTGTTTGATTGTAGCATTGTTTGATTGTAGTATTGCTTGATTCTAGTATTGTTTGATTGTAGCATTGTTTGATTGTAGCATTGTTTGATTGTAGAATTGTTTGATTGTAGCATTGTTTGATTGTAGCATTGTTTGATTGTAGAATTGTTTGATTGTAGTATTGTTTGATTCTAGTATTGTATGATTGCAGTATTGTTTGATTGGAATATTGTTTGATTCTAGTATTGTATGATTGCAGTATTGTTTGATTGTAGTATTGTTGACATGAAGGTTTTGAAAACAACAAAAGAGAGACAGGCAAAAGTATGGCAGAGTGGACAGTCAAGGTAAAGAACAGAGCATGTTGGAAAGTCCATACTTCAAGACTGTCCAAACTTCAAGACTGTCCATACTTCAAGACTGTCCATACTTCAAGACTGTCCATACTTCAAGACTGTCCATACTTCAAGACTGTTCATACTTCAAGACTGTCCATACTTCAAGACTGTTCATACTTCAAGACTGTCCATACTTCAAGACTGTCCAAACTTCAAGACTGTCCAAACTTCAAGACTGTCCAAACTTCAAGACTGTCCAAACTTCAAGACTGTCCATACTTCAAGACTGTCCATACTTCAAGACTGTCCATACTTCAAGACTGTCCAAACTTCAAGACTGTCCAAACTTCAAGACTGTCCATACTTCAAGACTGTCCAAACTTCAAGACTGTCCAAACTTCAAGACTGTCCTTACTTCAAGACTGTCCATACTTCAAGACTGTCCATACTTCAAGACTGTCCATACTTCAAGACTGTCCATACTTCAAGACTATCCATACTTCAAGACTGTCCATACTTCAAGACTATCCATACACTGTCCATACTTCAAGACTGTCCATACTTCAAGACTGTCCAAACTTCAAGACTGTCCATACTTCAAGACTGTTCATACTTCAAGACTGTCCAAACTTCAAGACTGTCCAAACTTCAAGACTGTCCATACTTCAAGACTGTTCATACTTCAAGACTGTCCAAACTTCAAGACTGTCCAAACTTCAAGACTGTCCAAACTTCAAGACTGTCCAAACTTCAAGACTGTCCAAACTTCAAGACTGCCCAAATATGATACTCTGGAGCAAACTTATTGGCCTAGTGAAACAACACTGGACACAAAACTACATGGACCTTTGTGTGAGCTAAGTGAAGTTTATACAAGAGACAACATTGAATATATAAACGACGGTGGGGGGCTCTAAAGGAGAATTATTTACTTTCTTGCATCGAGTTTCCCTATATGGCACGGTCATTCTCCATAGAACTGGCACCCTACCTGCCAAGAGTATTGCACAAAGTAAGAGCTCTGTAGCTCCAGCAACAATCATAAGTGATCCCAGGAAAAACATTCACCCGGGAACCGAACGATGCTGTCGTGATTGATTGGACCATTATCGTTGCACTTCGGTGAGTAACCATGTGTGCTCCGATCTCTTTCTTACATAGGAATATCTCAGCTGCAGTGCAAAACTCCGTAGCACCTGCAAGGGTCCCCGATGTAATTTTGAAGATGGTAAGATATTTTTGTAGGAATTTTTATTTTTAGTATTTTCTAATGAATAATAACGCTATCCAGATCTCATGCAGCCAACGAGCTAAAGACAAATTGTCTAACTAACCCCTTCACGACAGAGACACCCTCCTTCTCGACATCCCCCGCGAAGACGATAGTGAAGTGTCCATTTGTAGTAGACAAATGGTCAGGACTGAAGAGCCTAATCTGTCTCGTTACGCCTTGCGGACAAGGCTTAGGCTGTTGAAGCAACCCGAACCGTCGCCAGCGCTAAGATTTAGAGTTGGCTGTGCCCGAACAAAGCCGGTCGCAATCAGACGGCGCCTAGCACAGCCTCGTCATAAAGAAGTCGTAGGTACCATATTTTCAAATTCTCAAAAGTAGGTCATTACTATTTATGTAATAACCTTCCATCGCAAGCGATGATGACAGCAGTCTCATGCGTGTGCTGCTGCAACCTCTCAGATGTGTGCGGAGGTGCCTGTAGAGTACAATCCTAGAACACAATCCCCTACCACAGGTGGGGTATACATGATTCAAGGTTAGACATGTGGGTGTTGTGTGTTCTGGCTTTTCACGCAGCTCGTTTTCTCTGTGCCTCAACGGCATGATGACTCTCAGCTATGCAAGTTCCTATTGTGTTGCTACAACGCCACATTTGGCGATCTTGCCCCAGGGATTCCCTTTTTGTGCTTTTATCGAAGAACTTCAGACACTTTAAGAGTGTCTTTTTTTCTGTCCACCACTATTTATGTCAACAATTGGGTGTCTAGACATGGCCCCCAGCAACATATTATGTTATCGGATGCCACCGTCTAGAGCGGTCAGTGGTTTATGTAAAGCACAACCAACTCTAAATTTAGAGTTGACTGTGTGTAAAGTTACCGTCAAATCGGACACCTACTTCTTCTTCTACGTTCGTCCGCTGTAAATTTAGCCGTTAGCCATGATGCATGGTATGGCGTTTCTGACTGATTTTTGCGTGAAGGAACGCTTCTACCATTTGACTGGTGTCCACCGCCATGCAGGCGTAGCCTACTTCTCACTTCTGCAAACACCAATGATGTTCACAAAGCTGAACATTTTCTTTCAGATACTTCAGCTTCACTGTTTGACCTTGTTTGTGTGTCTAGGTCGAGAGATCAATGGGGGCAGAAATAGATCTATACAAATGTCACCTTAACATTCAGAGTCGGCATATTTTTAAAATTTTTTTTACAATTTAAACTTTTTTAATGGAAACCCTGAAAGATCAAGATATGAGAATTATTCAACGACATAACTAAATGAAGAGATATCCAATATTAGGAACATATAAGTAGAAATGAAGGGCTGGAAAAAACCATCGTGGTAGGAGGCATACCGGCAAAGAGAAGAAAAGGAATATCACGAAGAAGATGGATTCAGGATGTAACTGGTGGTTTGAACATGACGGCTGCAGAGGTGGGACATCTGGCATATGAGAGAAAGAAATTCCGGAGGACTGTTGGGGTGGCAAAGTTCTGCTCAGGACAAGCTATTTGATGTTGATGATGATGATAAGTAGAAAACAGCATTATATTGTAATGTGTACTGTAAGAGAAAAGAGAGAGAGACTGATATCAAAGGCGTGGAATTAGTAGGTCAAGAAAATGGAGTACGTCTGGAGTGCATCATTATTCTGAGATATGTAACGTTGGAGATCTCAGCCAACCTAATATGCGGATATTTCATTTCCTCTAATCTAATCTGGATTAGAGACATCGAATGTTGGAGATTTCTTACATTATATAATAACCTTAGTTTTTAAATTATAATTTGTCTGTCATATTACGGCTTTTTTCGTGGATTCTGCGATCTGATTAGTTAAATGTCCATAACATTACATCAGTAGCTAGCAGCCCGTGTGTTGTCAGGGCTCACAAGGGAAGCAAACAATTAGTATAACTGCGACAAGGCATGGCGTAAGAGGACACTAAGGTAGAGGTTTATGGAAGCCACACTAGTAAAAAAAAAGCGTCGCAGAAATTGGATGTGCTGTCCTACTTGTAGGCGCACTACTAGCACAACGTACACCTCTGAAGACGGAGAAGGGCCTCCTGTATGTCGAAGAAATCAATAAATCGGTAAGCAGGCCTTCACGCAAAAATCATTCAGAAGCGCCACACCAGGCGTCATGGCTACGCCTGAATTCATAGCGGACGATCGCCGAAGAAGAAGAGGCACAACGTACAATCGCTCTTAGGCTCAGATTACATACATAGTGGTTAAAAAGTAGTCGATATGGAGCGTTCGAAGAAGAAGATGAAATACTTAGGAAACATTCACAGAAGATGGAAGACTAAACAGAGAGATAGTGGCTAGAGTGCAAAAAGCAAATGCTGTAACCTACCAGCTAGCACAGAAGATGGAAGACTAAACAGAGAGATAGTGGCTAGAGTGCAAAAAGCAAATGCTGTAACCTACCAGCTAGCACAGAAGATGGAAGACTAAACAGAGAGATAGTGGCTAGAGTGCAAAAAGCAAATGCTGTAACCTACCAGCTAGCACAGAAGATGGAAGACTAAACAGAGAGATAGTGGCTAGAGTGCAAAAAGCAAATGCTGTAACCTACCAGCTAGCACAGAAGATGGAAGACTAAACAGAGAGATAGTGGCTAGAGTGCAAAAAGCAAATGCTGTAACCTACCAGCTAGCACAGAAGATGGAAGACTAAACAGAGAGATAGTGGCTAGAGTGCAAAATGCAAATGCTGTAACCTACCAGCTAGCACAGAAGATGGAAGACTAGACAGAGAGATAGTGGCTAGAGTACAAAAAGCAAATGCTGTAACCTACCAGCTAGCCCCATTGTTAAGGCACCCAAACATCTCACTCACAGCTAAACAACAGATGATCACAACAGCATTTTCATGCCTACTTTGTCAAACATGGACAATGAGCAAAGCATAGAAGCAACAACAAAAAAATACATGTCAAATGCTACCCCTACGGAAAGTTACCAACAACATCAGAACAGACATAGTCACCAACAACATCAGAACAGACATAGTCACCAACAACATCAGAACAGACATAGTCACCAACATCAGCATAAGAGAACAAGTTGGGACAGAAAGTTATTTGAATTACATTGAGAAACAAAGAATGAAGTGGTTCGCGACGTAATAAGAATGCAACCAAACTCCACTGTATGCATTCTTCTATAACAGGACATCAGGAGAGAAGGCGAGAGGTAGACCACAAACAAGACGGACGGATAGCATAGCAGAATCCTGTCAGAAAATTAAAATATATATCACCCAAGCCAAGCTGCGCAAGACAACAAAAAAAACCCCAGAAAATTGCGACACTGAGAAACAACCCGGTAACAGTGTAACGACAAAAGAAGAAAAAGAAAGAATAATGACGTTAGCCACCTTGTTTGTGCTTAGCAACGTAATAGCCCACATTATTCGCGCGTCTAACAACATAGTTACCATCTGTGTGTGCTTAGCAACCAAGCAACTGCCATTTTGTGCATGTTTTAGTTTCAGGATTATGATATTAGGACCATTATACTCGCACGCTGGGGTCAAGATAATTTTTCAGGGCTTCTTCTTCTTTTTCAAACGCTCCATATCGACCACTTGTTAGTCACTCTGTGTGATTTGTATGTGATCTGAGCATAAGAGCGATTGTACGTTGTGCCAGTTATGCGACTATAAGTAGGCCAGTACATCCGATTTCTGCGATGCTTTTTATTTCTTCTTCTTCTTTTTTGAGTTCGTTCTTTACGACCAATTTTAATCACTCTTTGTGATATGTTTGATCTTTGCCAAGAACGTGTATACGTTGCACATTGGTTTGGTAGGCACCTAAACGCATAGACTTCTACACGTTTAGGACACGTGCATCCGATTTCATCCAAATCTCATTAGCGCCTCTTACGACATGCGTGGCAGGTAACAGTGGTTCTATTCTTTACACCCCAAATTTGGGCCCGGTAACCGCTCGGGCAGCTTTTTATTTACTAGAGTAGCTTCCTTAGGTCCCACATCAGTCGACTCTTACGACATGCCTTGTAGGTAGCAGTGGTACTATTCGTTGCTTCCTTCTGAGTCCGGCACCACTTCCTTTCCTTCGGCTTTAAAAAAACCTTTTTGGTGTGTAAGGAGGTGATTGTAGAGTCCAATCCTAGAACACAGTCCCTTACCACAGGTGGGGCATACATGATCAAAGTTAGACATGTTAATGTTTTTTCGCATGGCTCATTTTCTCTTTGTGGCTCAACGGCACGACGATTCTCAGCTACGCGAGCACCTCTTGTGTTGTTACAGCGCCACATTTGGCGATCTTGCGCCAGGGATTCCCAGCACGTGGTGTCTATATCGAAGCATTTCAGAGACACTTTAATTAAGAGTGTCTTCAAAGCGTTTTTTTTCTGTCCACCACGTCTGCCCTCTTCAAGTTCGCTATACACCAACCGTTTTGGGATGCATTTACCAGGCATCCGAGCAACGTGACCGGCCCATCTCATTTTTGTCTTATTTAGCAGAGTGTTGACGCTTGGGATCTTTGCTCTTGTGAGGACTTCGCTATCTCAGGATATCAATTTAACTACGATGTAAATATAACACGAACGCTTCGACACAGCTCCTGGCCACTTTTCGTTGACGTTAAAAGCTGGTAATATGAAGAAGCGGTAATGAGCTCGATCACGAACCCAAGTGTACCTGGTTCAAACCCCATAGTGGGCAAGTTTGGAGGCATATTCGTTTTCGTGGGATTTTTACAAAAAGGTAAAATAGACCTCACCGTTCAGAAAGCAATGACAAACTACTGAACGTATAAGTGGTGCCTAGAAAATCAACGACTCGTTTACTGTGGTTGATGGCTACGTCCTTTAGGATATGCCACGATTTTCATTTTCAATATGAAGATTGGCTAAAAATGTTATTAAGCCGAAGGACTGACTTCACTGCACCGTGTTTCACCCCTCCCCCTTTTTTAAACTCACTCTCTGCAGAAATGGCACACCACCTTTCGAGAGTAATGTGAAAAGCACGAACTCCATAGCTCTGACAACAATCCTAGGGTTGCTGAAAAAAGACACACTTGAACAGAACGGCTCGGTCCAGATTCAAACGTACGCTCTTCGGAACGTAAGGGAAGGGTTTAACCACAGGGATCCACAATCCACTTTTTGTTGAGTTGTCAACTTGACTTTGATCGCGCAAGGACCAAATAGATGCAGCACAGCATGTTGCAAACGCCAGGGACCAGCTCTCGTATATTTATTGCAAACAATGGTCCATCTCAAGCGGAGAGAAGTATGGACAGAGCAGTATCAATGCGGTACGCTCTCATTTATGTGGCATGGGAAAGTCTCAGACACTGGAACGAGTTCGAGAATTAGGCATTAAGTTTGGACATGCCAGACAGTGTCGTCTTCGTGGTAGAGAGAACAAATATACTAATCAATTTCTCATGGGCACGGTGAGCAAATGGACTTTGGGATGGCTGCTGCAGCGGAGGACAGAGCACGAATGGAAATGCCCAATGTGCCATGACGTCGATGGCATAACATAACATAACATTTATTGATACAAGAATATAATTATTTTTTTTTTTATTTAGCGCCAGTCTCTCTCTCTCTCTCTCTCTCTCGGTCTCTCTCTCTCTCGCGATCGTTCTTTTTGGCCATTTTGATCATTCTTATTATGATATATAAACAGCTTTTGCCAAGAACGTATTTTTACGTCACACATTCAGCGCCATTTGGAGCTCTGGTGCTTATTATTCGGCGACGTGTCCGGTTTCAGCCAGCGTTTACTGGGTTCGCTCGCCGTCAGCCTTTGGCTGTCCCCAGCCTCACTGCAAGGCAGCAGGCTGCTATTTTCTTTTAGGGTAGCGACCCTTAGACAACCTTCTCTCCTGGGTTGTTGAGTGTCATCTGCCAAAGTAACCTGTATTGTTTTGGACTACTGTTCAGTTTTGTGTACGGTTTGCTCCGCTAGCCTTTGATTGTCCCCAATCTAACTCCAAGGCAGTAGTAGTTCCATGCGAGCGAAAACACGCACTGGATTCAATTCTTTCCAGGGCTTTCCAGCTTTCCTACACATTTGGGTGGTCCGCACACCCCTAAGCTTGCCCAGCCCCTTCGCCGTGCACGTCTGCCCATTCGTGCATCATAGCATGCTTGTTCACTCTGCCCCGGGGCATGTCCACCGTGCCTATCAGTTCTCACCGTGCACACACTCACCATGCCTCTAGACCGCCCGGACACAGGGCTCAACTCGAGCCCCCACTTCAGGGCTCCGAGTTTCGCCCTGTGGGAACACGTGCAACTCAGCTCGGGCCCCCACCTCCGGGTCCGAGCTTCGCCCTACGTGGGCTCACGTCTCTTCTCTGGATGCACCCTCATCCCTTTATGTTTATCCGTTCAGCCTTTCCCATCGGCCGGGAGAGATGTGTATTAATAGTCACTCTGGGATGCCGCTCGTCTGTGTTGCGAGCGGAACTCATCCAACGTGACTACGTCTGCATCAATACCAGAGTAGCTCTCCCTTGATCCTACCGCTTAGCCAGACAAGAACCATTATCTGTTTCCAGGGTCACAACGCAGAGGTGCGGCAGAGGCGACGTTGTCCCTTTGCGCCTTTGACCCCAGCGCTAGCCTGACTGGCGTAGGCGAAAACTCTTCACAAATCGCTATCCCTAGTTTTATGTATACCTTGCGTGTGCATGTGTCTGGGAGCCAGTGTTTGTGCCAGTATCTTCACTTTATTATATTTATTACCGTAAACACTTTAAAATGTGTCATATCGTGAATAACCAATATTCTACAGTTACAATAACTAAATCCCGTCTATTCCATCGGAAATAATTGGCGTAATACGGTAACGATGTTTATGAAAAAAAATGTCTAGCGTTGCTAGGGGAGCTAATAAATTATTGACCTGCAAAATGGGAAACAACTACGCCACGGGATGCTACCGAGCAGACGGTGATAACAGTAAGAACATGATCCAATAATCTCCCCTTGGATTCTATCCGGGTCTGTCCCATATAATAAATCCATAATTCCCAGTATTGTTGTCTCAATACATGTTGTTACAACAGTCGTACCGAGAGTGTGACAATATTTGTGTCCGTAATATGAAATAACGTTTGAATAGGTTTGCCATATTTTGATCATCCAAAATGAGGACAATTCTAATATTCTTCTTCGAACGATCCCATATAGTTCACTTGTTAACCAATGCAATGTTAAGTTAACCAATGTAATGTTAAGTTAACCAATGTAATGTTAAGTTAACCAATGCAATGTTAAGTTAACCAATGCAATGTTAAGTTAACCAATGCAATTTTACGTGTTAAGTTAACCAATGCAATGTTAAGTTAACCAATGCAATGTTAAGTTAACCAATGCAATGTTAAGTTAACCAGTGCAATGTTAAGTTAACCAATGCAATGTTAAGTTAACCAGTGCAATGTTAAGTTAACCAATGCAATGTTAAGTTAACCAGTGCAATGTTAAGTTAACCAATGCAATGTTAAGTTAACCAGTGCAATGTTAAGTTAACCAGTGCAATGTTAAGTTAACCAGTGCAATGTTAAGTTAACCAATGCAATGTTAAGTTAACCAATGCAATGTTAAGTTAACCAATGCAATGTTAAGTTAACCAATGCAATGTTAAGTTAACCAATGCAATGTTAAGTTAACCAATGCAATGTTAGTTAACAGCATGTTAAGTTAACCAATGCAATGTTAAGTTAACCAATGCAATGTTAAGTTAACCAATGCAATGTTAAGTTAACCAATGCAATGTTAAGTTAACCAATGCAATGTTAAGTTAACCAATGCAATGTTAAGTTAACCAATGCAATGTTAAGTTAACCAATGCAATGTTAAGTTAACCAATGCAATGTTAAGTTAACCAATGCAATGTTAAGTTAACCAATGCAATGTTAAGTTAACCAATGCAATGTTAAGTTAACCAATGCAATGTTAAGTTAACCAATGCAATGTTAAGTTAACCAATGCAATGTTAAGTTAACCAATGCAATGTTAAGTTAACCAATGCAATGTTAAGTTAACCAATGCAATGTTAAGTTAACCAATGCAATGTTAAGTTAACCAATGCAATGTTAAGTTAACCAATGCAATGTTAAGTTAACCAATGCAATGTTAAGTTAACCAATGCAATGTTAAGTTAACCAATGCAATGTTAAGTTAACCAATGCAATGTTAAGTTAACCAATGCAATGTTAAGTTAACCAATGCAATGTTAAGTTAACCAATGCAATGTTAAGTTAACCAATGCAATGTTAAGTTAACCAATGTAATGTTAAGTTAACCAATGCAATGTTAAGTTAACCAATGTAATGTTAAGTTAACCAATGTAATGTTAAGTTAACCAATGTAATGTTATGTTGTTTTATGCGATCCACGTCATGGTACATTGGGCATTCCCATTCGCGTTCTGTCCTCCGCTGCAGCAGCCATCCCAAAATCCATTTTCTCACAGTACCCGTGAGAAGTTGATTACTATATCTTCTCTCTCTACCACGAAGACGACACTGACACTGTCTGTCATGTCCAAACTTAAACGCCCAATTCTCGAACTCGTTCCAGTGTCTGAGACTTTCCCATGTCACATAATTGAGAGCGTACCGCATTGATGATATCGGCTCTGTCCATACTTCTGCCCGCTTGAGTCGGGGCATTGTTTGCAAGAGAGTCAGCACGCTCGTTATCCCGCGCTCCAGCATGTTCAGGCGTGTACAGCCAAGTCATTTTCTTGAGATGTGATCTCCGAATGATGTCCACCTATTCCACACGCATACTTCCAGATTCAATCATTTGAAGCATATTCATCGAGTCTGATATGATAATCGTATGGGTAAACTGTTGCTCAGCCACTCATGACAGAGCCCTGGAGGCATCGGTGATCTCCATAGTCAGGCTCCATGTCGTTGTCTCGAAAGCCCCGCAGTCCTCATGAAGTGTGCGACCATTTCGTTGTGCTGAGTAAGCCCACGATGATCTGGTAAGATGATAACAAGGAGTTTTTTGCAAGAACCCCAGAGGAAGCAGCGGAAGTAACGAATATGATCAACAAATAAACGGTGTACAGGTATTAAGAGCTTCCGAAAAACAAATAGACAAACACAGGATTCGAATCACTTACCCTCATTTCTTACGACACCCATCGCCTAGCCTAGCAATACGAGCGTCCTTACGAACACAACCAGCGAACCATTCTAAAAAAATGACTCACGGAGGAGTGTCTTTCTCAAACGCTTCGTTATAACTAGACACAGAATAATCAGGTATGGTTCGATCGAACAGTGTTTGCACAAACACATGCTATAAGTTTATTGTGTTTGTATATATTTGAGACGAGACAATATCATACATACACACATGTATACACATATAACAAACATGCATACATCATTCAACGTAACTTCAAATTTATTATGAGATAAGAACAAGGAGTTTTTTGCAAGAACCCCAGAGGAAGCAACGGAAGTAACGAATTGTAAATAAGGATTACAAGATTATTCTGTGTCTAATTGTAATTGGTTATTGGTTATTGGTTACTAAACTGACGTCATTGCACTCCGGGCAGACCCATAGGTGCTCAGTCTCCCCCAACAGATATCGAAGAGTGTGCATACTGATGGTTCCTGTGGCTCGCTGATTAAACGCACCTCTCACTCTGCCTTTCAGGCATCCAGTTCGACTTGAACAACGGGTAACTCCAAACTGCTTAAATCGCTTGATCGATTCAACATCGATATTAGTGTCCTCATCCAACAGAGAGTCTCGAAGAGACCGAAGAATATCCCCTTATCCATCTTCAACTCCCCAACAATCGATGCTGTTGATGCAAGCATGTCCGCTCTCTCATTACCGTAAACACCCGCATGCCCAGGACAGTATATTCACGTAAGCCGCTGGAGGTTAGAAACTTCTATAGATGACATCCACTCATACCGAAACCTGCCCTTCTGGATCTTGTGAAGCATCGACTGAGAGTCAGATACAACAACTGCCCCAGTAAATGAAGTCCCAGAAATCCAATGGAGGGCAGCAGTAACAGCCTCAACCTCCATCCTCATACTAGAAGTAGTTGTCCTGTATGCCCCACTTCGCTCTGCAACAACCCTACCATGCGCATTAGCCAAGAAACCCCAGCCGGATTTCTCACCACGTTGAACCGACCCGTCGGTATATACAACAACATCATCATCCCTTGCATTATCTTCTATCAGCTGCTTAACTGCGAGACCAGCCTTCATGTTGCCCCAATCTCTACATTCTCTTCCAAGAGTAATGATAACGTTGAGATAGTTCATCATGCTACCATCTGTTGGGATCCATTCTTCCCTTTTGGTAGAGTCGCAACCGTAGTCACCTGGCCAATTGTTCTCTCAGCCTGGGCCATCCACGACATGCCACGCTTGATTCTCGTGCCCTTAACATCATTAGTGTTCTTGTGAAGTGGATGTCTCTTATCCGAAGTAACCCGCATATATGCCTTGGTTTGGGCGATTGCATGACGGGAGCGTAGTGACAGAAGGCCAAGCATATATCTCATCTTCACAATGGGGTATCTCTAGTGCAGCCCAGAACTATACGCATACCTTCATTCTGAACCCGTTCGAGTCGTTCACATTGTGATCTTGATATCGTAAGAATTCCGAGTCCGTAATCTACCACTGACAGTACCAGTCGATCGAACAAAAGGGCAAGTAGTCTCTGCTCAAGGTGTGCGGCCACCATAACTTTGAGAGCCGCAAGACCACGCTTGCACCGTTGTATCGTCTGTTCAATATGGTGTTTGAAAGATAGACTACGATCAAAGGTTATTCCAAGATAGCGCAGCCTGTCTCTGCGCTCGATGGTATGTTCATCAAAGATTACACAGGGTATGTCAGCCTTGACGATGTGATTATTCAACGAGCACCACAACATACACGCTTTTTCAGGATTGACCTGAGAGCGAGACTCTCTACACCAACCCGAGATGGTATGCAATGTTTTCTGAATGTCGTCAACCATCTCTCGTCTATCTGACCCAGTCCTATATATTAAGATATCATCTGCAAATGTCAATGTCCGACCCAATCCGGTTGGCTGAATTTTAGCTACATTTGATGTGTAAATATTAAACAACACGGGTGATAGAGGAGAACCCTGGGGTAATCCGGGCATATACGTGCAGGATCCGATGTCCATGTTCCTAAACGGAGTGCAACGGTTCTCTCCATTAAAGAAGCAGCTATCAAGTTTACCAGCCAAGGATTAACTTTACATTTAATCAAAGAGCGCACCATTATTGAAAAATTCACCTTGTTATAAGCATCCTCCAAGTCGATGGCCACAACAACAGTCTCTTGCTTGGATTGGAAGCCTTCATAAACATCATATGCAAACGTGCCAGCATTGTCCCATGTCCCTTTCATTGGCCGGTAGCTACCCAAAGTGTCAGGAAGAATGTGGTCATTCTCCAAGTGACACATTACCTTTCTGGCCACTATCTTCTCTAGTAATTTACCATATACATTTTGCAAGGTGAGTATGCGGTAGCTGCTGAGCAGTTTAGGATCCTTCCCATGTTTGTGGAGCGGTCGTAAATAACTATGAAGCCAATCCTCGGTACCACAGCATTCTGTACACTTTTATTAAAATCCATCACAACTGCATTAATAACAGTCTCGTCCAGCTGTTTGGTGTGATGATATTGGACACCATCAGGCCCTGGAGCGGTGCTGTGGCTTGCCTTGAGTGCATTAACAACATCCTCCTTTGTTATTAAGTCAATGTAAGGTTCTCCAGAGCTAGTAATATCACGAAGAGCACTTATGATATTATGGCGGTCAGTTTTATCACCTTTTTCTGTCTGTTCCACGAAACGATGAAGGAACCCTGCCCTTTTCTGCATCTGTTGTCAAGGCGGATCCTGACGAGTCACGTAAAGTAGGAAACGACTGGCTGGTATTCCTCCTGTTCATTTTGCGATGAAACTGCCAGAATTTATATACAAGCCTACTGATGCACATAGTTTTCTTCTTTATACCTCTTCCCATTCCCAGGCTTGTCGTGATTCTTTACCATTCTCTCAACTCTTGCGCCTTCGTCGCCTCTGTAGCGAGGACGACGATTTCCTCGATAGAGCTCACGAGATGCTGGATTTCTTTCGTAAGCGCTTATACCCGGATAAGGTGCTTGCTTCTGCTATGCGGCGCGTTCAGCAAATTTCTCGCCAGGAGGCTCTCTCTAACCAGCATAGAACTTCCAATTCTGACAGGGTGAAACTTGTCTTAACTTTCCACCCTCATAGTTCCCTTGTGAAGAAAGTCTTATTCCGTCATCTCTCCATTCTTCAGTCTGATCCTGATACACGTTCAATCTTCCAACACTATCCTTTGGTGGCGTACAGACGGGACAGAAGCCTTAAGGATATGTTAGTTCACAGTCGCCTCAAGCCTAACATCCAGAGTCATTTTGGCACCATCCAGTGTGGCCGTCGGCGCTGTAACACTTGTGCTTATGTAATACAGACCCGCACGGTGTCTTTTCCAAAAGCCACGTTCGTTGTTGAAGACAGTTTCACGTGCGAGTCCGTAATATTATCTATGCCATTATCTGCAAGCGGTGCAATAAGGCCTATATTGGGGAACCGGCAGGAGACTCAGTGACCGATTCGCCCAACACTTGCGCGATATACGCCAATGCTCTGTGACCCTGTAGCTACCCATTTCAATGATACTGGCCATTCAGGAGCTTGCGATGTCCAGGTCACAGCCATCCGATCATGTTCCTCTGATGATCGTAGTCGATTTGCTCTGGAGAATCGGTTGATTTCTTTGTATGGTACCTTGCGACCACGCGGGCTCAACGTATTACATTCTTATGCTTCTTAGTACTTTCTCTTCCCATGCTTTGTAATCTCTATGGGTATATGTTGCATGTATTACATTCTTATGCTTCTTAGTACTTTCTCTTCCCATGCTTTATAATCTATATGGGTATATGTTGCATGTATTCAAGTTATATATTTACTAGATGTTTCATTGTTTATTTTCTATTTCTAGTTTTTATGTGTGTTTTTGTGTTACATTTATTTCGTTATTCGTTTTTATTCCAGATTTTCCTTAGATACGTTGGTATTTGGTCGTCCATTTGTGTTTCATTTTAATTTGTCACTCCTATTTGTTCGTTTGCTTGATAAAGGCCTTGTTGGTCGAAACGTTGCTGTTTATCGTCACTGTTTCTGTTTTTGTAAAACTATAGTACTTTGTTTGTACGTGTTTCAGAATTTATATAGAGACTTGTCGCCACAGACTTGCGTTATGAAAGTCTCCCATAACCCACTCTTTGCCTCACTAGCCAATACTTTGAAATCCCCAGTGGCTTTGTGGCGAATAGCAGACTTTTCAGCCACATCACACATATTTCTAGGTCGCTTCTTTCGTGCTCTCTGCCATGACTTTGTAGCAGCCTCTTTTTCCAGCCATGCTTTTTCAACATTTTCATTTCACCAAGGTGGTTGCAGGAAAGGAGTCCTAGCAGTCTTCTTTCTGGCAGTCTGTCGCAGTATACGTAATGGGTTTTCGTGATCAGAGTGGCATGGCGTGTACTGAAAGACAGATTTGGGTCTTCTGTGTCGCAAATTATTGGCCTTATTAAGAAGAACAACGCAGGAGAGATGATCACTATCTTGAGCCCCAAGAACATTCCATCGAGCAAAAGTAGCATCAGTTGTGGAGATCAGTGCCAGATCAATGACACCATCAGTGTCCTCAGGTCTAGAAGCTAACCGAGTTGGGCGGCCGTCATTCAATATCGTCAAGTCAGAGTTTAGTAGAGCAGAACTCAAAGCGATGCCCTGTCTATTCTCGGAAGCGTTGCCCCACTCCTTTGATCGTGCATTGAAGTCTAATTGTAACGTTTGAGAAAGACACTCCCCCATGAGTCATTTTTTTAGAATGGCTCGCTGGTTCGAATCCCGTGTTTGTCTATTTCTTTTTTCGAAAGCTCTTAATACCTGAAGATAATGATATCACCTGGATAGGAGTGCTGATCCACGAGTGCAATAATCTCCGCATTGACGACGCCCGGGGCCCATTCTCTACAGTGGCGTCCAAGTGTACTGACAACCCTGGTGTAAGCAGTCATATCCTCTTATATAGGAATCCATTCTTCACCATGCCTCAGCTCATCTAGAGTACAGACCTGTTTAATAACATCCTCTGCCTCGGTCATCCAGAATTGGCCTCTCTTCAATCGCCTGCCCTTGTTTTCATTTATGGATTTGTGCAGAGGATGATTTGTGTCCGCATAAACTATCAGATAAGCTTTTACCTGTGCGATTTTGTGTCTCATGGCCATCGTTGGCAATCCAAAGACATAGCGCATTGCCTCACATGAAGTGTCACGTGTGCAACCGAGTATAAGCCTCATCCCTTCATTTTTGATCCTGTCTAACTTATCCAGCGGTGTTCTACTTACTGTAGAAGACCAAGGCCGTAGTCCACCACGCTCAGCACTAGTCCCTGATAAAGAAAAAGTATCATTGTTCGTTGTGCCAGTTATGCACATACAAGTAGGCCAGCACATCCGATTTCTGCGCTGACTTTCATTTATTAGGGTAGCATCCCTATGGCCTACATCAGTCGCCTCTTACGACATGCATTATAAGTTGCAGTGGTACTATTCTTTGTTTCTCTTGCGGGCCCCAGAACCACACGGGGCGCAGTAATAAGTAAATATGTAGATTTATGTGAGCAATATTTGTTTGACGTTTATAGTAAGGATTTATTAATCTGAACAATTTACTGCAGTAGTAACCATCTATTCAAGTAGGAGCCTTCACAACTAAGGATATTGAAAACCAACACCAACAGGTTTTAAGGTTTCCTTGGTTTTGAGAAAAAAATGAAGCTACAGCTCTAGCAGCGCATTCTTAACATTTCATATTTCTTTGGCATGGGGCACAGCCAACTATAAACTCATACGGCCGGCGGACTCAGATACAAATTATAGAAAATAAGACCACAACTGTCACGTGACCTCGCATTCCAGTATTGTTGTATATAGACTAATAAAATTTTTTTCGATCCAGAAGCACTCGATCTTTCAGCTCTTCGGCTCGGTGCCATAGACATTGTAACCCTTCGGTTTGGTGCCACGAACACCGTAAATCTGGAGAACCTGTGGCTTTTCTGCCAGCTCGCGAAATTGAACCGGACTCACAAGGAGCTTGTCACCCGTCGTCCAACGCGCCACGAACACGTTAGGCAGGCGGGCACGAATTCGTTTTAAAATCAACACAACATGCTAAATCAATGTTATATTATTATGCAACAAGTTCAGTTTAACAATAAGGAATATCAGTATTATTAATATTTTTCATCAATAAATAACCATAGACTCATAGAATTGAGTAAAATTGCAAAATAAAAGCATGCAGTGTCCTATCAAACATATATAAAATCCAGTCCCCCAACTCTGTGTCAGGGTTTTCCCGGTCAGTTGTGCAGCCAAATATTAGAGTTGGCTGTGCATGGGGTAAGGTGCTCGCTTCTGGTTTCAAAGGTACTCGGTTCGAGCCCTGCGTGGAGCAATCGGGATGATTTTCCAGAGATCTATGATCTCAGTGTAGGTGAGATCGAGTTCCTAGTCACTTCGAAGACGGACTATAAAACGTAGGTCCAATGTTCAAGTTGAACACGTAAAGAACCCTTGGCAGTTACGAAATCGATAAGACTAAAATGGAAAGCCGCTGCTCGGTCAAAATTCATTTTAAAATATGGAGGTAAAATTTATAACAAAACATTTGCTACCTTCAAAATTACATCGGAACCTTCGCCGGTATTATGGAGTTCATGCACTGTTGCTGAGCACGAAGCTGAGACCTTCATGTGTAATAGATAGATCACAGCACACATGGTTATTCACCGAAGTGCAATGGTGATGGTCATATGAATCAATCATAGTAGTCGAGTAAAAGCTAATATCTTTAGGTATTCTCAACAATAATATGACGAGAATTGTATATTCTCAACAATAATATGACGAGAATTGTATATTCTCAACAATAATATGACGAGAATTGTTATCAAAATATTTATTTTTCTTTCAAATTCATTATCATCAGGTGCCGTGACGGCTGGCGTAAGCGATCTCTCTCTGTCTTTCTCGGTCTCGTCTACCCTCGATTTTATTTTGGTTGTCGCAATATGTTCTAAACCTACCCTCCTCATCACATGCCCGGAAAATGGTGACTGCCTCTTTCTTATATTGATGAGAAGCCTTCTCTGTGTCTCGATCGCATTCAACACCTCCACATTAGTACTTTTAGCAGTCCATGGGATTCTCATCATTCTTCTGTAACACTACATCTCTGTGACCGTCAGAGATGTGGTTTTACAAATTACCACAATCATTAACCAAAAAAATGTCAATATGCAAAGTTAAACAAAATAATCTCCTCGGAGATATTTTACTAATATATATATATATATATATATATATATATATATAATTTCATGTTCAATTTTCAAACCTTAGGGTATGAAGCCACTTCACATGTATATACTCTAGTATACAGGAGGTAGGAGGACACATTCCTTTCCTTACGTGCTGGACGTTGAGTGTGGGATTGAACCCACAACCCTCTTGTGTTCGGGATCGATAGGCAAACGCTTATGCATTATGCTAATTCGTCCCACCGGAGGTATTTGACTGCCAACAAATTCTTGGCGTGGAATAGCAAGAAGGGGTGTAGAATAACAAGAACGGGTGTAAAATAGCAAGAGCGGGCGTAGAATAGCAACAACGGGCGTGGAATAGCAAGAACGGGCGGGTAATAGCAAGAACGGGCGTGGAAAAGCAAGAACGGGTGTATAGGTTTTATGGTCGAACAAAGAACAAACCCAATTATTTAATAGTACAAGATAATCAACTATATAAACTGCATCATCATTGTATGTACATATGTACATGTGTACACGCCATTATTGTATGTCATCATTAACCCTTTCAGTCCGTACTTTGTTTTTTTCTCATCTGGATTCATTTATACTGTGATGTATACTCAGCTAGGCAGTACCCTGGCTTTACGTTCTTTTAAAGTGTACAACGAACTAGTATATCGGATTGGAAGGGTAAAAGGGTCAAATGGCTTGTCCTGAGCAGAATTTAGCCACCCCTACAGTTCTCCGGAATTTCTCTCTCTCATATGACAGATGTCCCGCCTCTGCAGTCGTCATGTTCAAACAATCAGTTTCATCCTGAATCAATCTTCTCCTCTTAAGAGATCTCCCATTAAAAAAGCATTGAATTTAAAATTGGCACAACTAGCCTGTGCCACTGCGAAAAGGCGGACATGATGGCAGAGCACCTACTGCAAGACTGCCCACTGCTAGCAGGCCTGAGAAACGAAACCTGGCCGGAAAATACCGAGCTAAATGAGAAGATGTACGGAGGTCCCTAAAAGTAACAGAATTGATGAGTAAATCTGGTGCATCAATCTAAGCTGTGATCGCGAGAGAGAGAGAGAGAGAGAGAGAGAGAGAGAAAGCATCGCAGAAATTGGATGTGCTGGCCTACTTGTAGGTGCAAAACTGGCAAAACGTACAATCGCTCTTAGGCTCAGATCACATGCAAATCACACAGAGTGGTTAACAAGTTGTCGATATGGAGCGTTCGAAGAAGAAGAATTCCTGCGACGCTTCTTATTTACTAGGGTAGCTTCCTAGGCCCTACCTTACGAGATGCATTGTAAGTCACAGTGTTACTATTCTGTACTCTCCTTGTGACACACGGAAGCAAGAGATAGATAAAGATAGAAGAGCTTGGCATGAGTTGGTTGTGGGCTATGTTAAAACCAGGGGCTAAAAGGCACAAGGAACAAAGAGAGAGAGAGAGAGAGAGAGAGAGAGAGAGAGAGGAGAACTGAACGGTGCATGCCCGTCCCCTCGACTGCCTGTCCGTCAGTATACATCAATGTCCGTCCGTTTTTCCGTCCGTCCGGCGAAGCTAGGGTGTGACCACCCAAGCTGGACAATGGGAAAGAATAAATATTGCCCTGAATATTAAACAATGCTTTCCTGGACATCCACGCGTCGCGTACGAAGTGATCCAAAAATGCGTGCTCGTTTTGCTCGGATTAGGTAGCAGATATCTGTGATTTTGGCGTATGCACAACTGTGCAAGATGAGCAGAGGATACTCGCTCTAATTAGGTCACTCTTATCTATGGACTTCGGGTCTTCCGATCTTCTTTCTTTTGTCCTTCTCTGCTTTTTGCCGCTAGGCGTAGCAGGTTTAACTGATGATCGGTTTCCGAGATAATGCACGCTCGGTCGCTTGATATGGTGTGGTATTGTGGAGTTTTAAGATGTCTGTAACTCCATCAACCCATCTTTTCTTGGTCTGCCCCTTCCTCTTGATGATTCCATTTTCAGGTTGTACGCTCTTGCAACTGGTGTATTCGGGTTCATTCTGACCAAGTGGCCAAACCATTTGAGTCTCTGTTTTTCAATAAATCTAATAGCAGGTGTTGTTCCGACTGTTCTTCTAATTTCCTCATTTCTTATATGGTCTCTTCTTGTTTTATTTACTGCTTTCATCAGGCATCTCATTTCGCATGTGGTAATTTTCCTTTCTTGTTCTTTTGTCAGTGCCCATGTTTGGCTCTGGTAGCACAGTGTTGGTAGAAAGATTGAATTTATAATCTGTCTTTTAGTCACTACTGGAATAGCTGGGTGTTTCAAAATTGGGGTAAGTTGGTATGTAATGTTGTTGGCTTGCTGGATTCTAGTTTCGATCTCTCTGTCCAGTCTACTATCAGATGTGAAGATACTTCCAAGGTATTTGAATTCTCTCACCTGCTTTAGCGTTTGGTCATTTATTTTTATGTTGATATCTTTATGTTCTCTACTTATAGTCTTCCGATGGAACTGGAAAAAAATAAAAAAATATTGTCTTCTATACACACTCTCGAAAAGTCAACCAAACAGAAGATGCTGTCTTATTTTTCTATGTGACATTAAGAAAAATAGTCACAACTGGTCGAAATTTTGTTGTATCAAAGGATCACTTCTAGGGTGGATGAGCTATCCATTGATCTAACCTGGAAACCTAGGTGGGAAGCATACATTGGTGGTTGTCGATGGAGTATGCACAGTTATGCTTAATGGGCAGAGTTATAGCTGTCGTACTGTATCGAAGATGACTATGCCCGACCTATTCTTCCAGAGAGAAAATCCAACGCACTCCGTTGGATTATGGCCTCAATGTGAACATTTCACCCCTTACTATCTCTTTCCCCAAAGGAAAGCCGGCTAACCAAGTGCTAAACAGTCTCACTTACATACGGACTACTTATAGCGGCGCGTTCAGCAAATTTCTCGCCAGGAGGCTCTCTCTAACCAGCATAGAACTTCCAATTCTGACAGGGTGAAACTTGTCTTAACTTTCCACCCTCATAGTTCCCTTGTGAAGAAAGTCTTATTCCGTCATCTCTCCATTCTTCAGTCTGATCCTGATACACGTTCAATCTTCCAACACTATCCTTTGGTGGCGTACAGACGGGACAGAAGCCTTAAGGATATGTTGGTTCACAGTCGCCTCAAGCCTAACATCCAGAGTCATTTTGGCACCATCCAGTGTGGCCGTCGGCGCTGCAACACTTGTGCTTATGTAATACAGACCCGCACGGTGTCTTTTCCAAAAGCCACGTTCGTTGTTGAAGACAGTTTCACGTGCGAGTCCCGTAATATTATCTATGCCATTATCTGCAAGCGGTGCAACAAGGCCTATATTGGGAAACCGGCAGGAGACTCAGTGGCCGATTCGCCCAACACTTGCGCGATATACGCCAATGCTCTGTGACCCCTGTAGCTACCCATTTCAATGATACTGGCCATTCAGGAGCTTGCGATGTCCAGGTCACAGCCATCCGATCATGTTCCTCTGATGATCGTAGTCGATTTGCTCTGGAGAATCGGTTGATTTCTTTGTATGGTACCTTGCGACCACGCGGCTCAACGTATTACATTCTTATGCTTCTTAGTACTTTCTCTTCCCATGCTTTGCAATCTCTATGGGTATATGTTGCATGTATTACATTCTTATGCTTCTTAGTACTTTCTCTTCCCATGCTTTATAATCTATATGGGTATATGTTGCATGTATTCAAGTTATATATTTACTAGATGTTTCATTGTTTCTTTTCTATTTCTAGTTTTTATGTGTGTTTTTGTGTTACATTTATTTCGTTATTCGTTTTTATTCCAGATTTTCCTTAGATACGTTGGTATTTGGTCGTCCATTTGTGTTTCATTTTAATTTGTCACTCCTGTTTGTTCGTTTGCTTGATAAAGGCCTTGTTGGTCGAAACGTTGCTGTTTATCGTCACTGTTTATGTATTTTGTAAAACTATAGTACTTTGTTTGTACGTGTTTGACTACTTATGACATCAGCATTTACTGGCTGGTTGAGCTTTTCTTATCAACCATGGATCTAACCTGGAGATCAACCATGGATCTAACCTGGAGATCAACCATCAAATCTTCATGATCTGGTGGAAGATAAAGGATCGTTGATGACGTATGGCAGCTACTTAAGGTGGTTGCTTGCTGTCGTACGAAATCGATGCCTTGTCTAAACTGGTCTCCAGAGAGAAAATCCAGCGCACTCCGCTGGATTACGGCCATCCATATGAAAATATGGTTTTATTTTTTCTCCCACACCCAAAAAGCTGACACCAAGACTTGATCAACTCTGAAAGCAGCATTTTCTGCCTGGTTGGACTTTTCAACAATTTTGGTTACTGTTTTATCGGAAGACCGACTACCTGTCGTAAATCAGGGTCACCCAATTTGTCACTTTCAAAATGTTTTTGGTTCTTCTTCTAACCAGGGCTGAATGTTTTTGGTTAAACCAAACTTGCTTTCATAATAATTTTAAAAAAGATCATTATTTGCATTGCAACTGTAGTAGAAAATAATAATAGGAAGACTGACCAAATACCCACATAGAAATGAGTTGGTTTTAAAAAAAAAATAATTAACAGAAAATAAACTAACCAACGTATTTTCATAAAATTTGGCCCCATGTTGCAAGTGATATTATTTTTACTGATGACTAACATTTAATTCATAAATTGTAATTCTTTGTGGGCGAAAATAATAAATGAACACAAAGTAATGAGAGAGAAATGATAGGAAAAACTACCGTGCACCAGTGAATGAATTTCACTAAAATAAGAATTGCGATAAGATGCACAGAGAACATAATAAATTAACACAAAGTAATGAGAAAGAATTGATAGGAAAAACTACCGTGCACCAGTGAATGAATTTCACTAACATAAGAAGTGCGATAAGATGCACAGAGAAAATAATTTTGGAAGAAATGGTGCCTGAAAGAAGAACATGCGGAAGACCTAGAAGACGATGGGTGCAAGATGGCATTGACTGTCTGAGAATGACTACTGCTGACGTCGGTCAACTTGAACAGAACAGAGAGTTTTTCAGGATTGCTGTCACGTGAGCCAAGTTCCGGAAGGGACAAGCTACTTGATGATAATGAAGAAGTGCGAGAAAATGCCAAACCAGCGGATGATTTACATATCATTGATATCTATGGCATGAACTACACAAAAATGTTCACCTGCACAATGTGTTTTGTAGATATAGCTCTCTCAGTATACAATTTTAAATAGAAACAATTTCCAACTTAAAACAGCAATATCTCTGTATAAATCATTTATAAATAAAACAGCAATATCTCTGTGTATAAATCATTTATAAATAAAATAGCAATATCTCTGTGTATAAATCATTTATAAATAAAACAGCAATATCTCTGTGTATAAATCATTTATAAATAAAACAGCAATATCTCTGTGTATAAATCATTTATAAATAAAATAGCAATATCTCTGTGTATAAATCATTTATAAATAAAGTGAAGGATCATGCTATAAAGGATATCATGGGCTATCATCATCATCAAATAGCTTGTCCTGAGCAGAACTTTGCCACCCCAACAGTACTCCGGAATTTGTCTCTCTCATAAGTCAGATGTCCAGCCTCTGCAGCCACCATGTTCAACCCATCAGTTACATCCTGATTCCATCTTCTCTGTGGTCTTCCTCTTCTTGTCTTTGCCAGTATGCCTCCTTACATGATGGTTTTCTCCAGCCCTTCATGTTTTTTATATGTCCAAAATAACTCAATTTCCTCTTTCTTATTTGTAGCATCAGTCAGTTTTCTTTGATTTTGAGTTTTTTCTGTGTACATCTATTAGTTCTCTTCTCTGTCATGAGATACGAAAGACTATACGTATATCATGACCATGATATACTCATGGGTTATACGTATGTAAAATTTGAGGACTCTAGCATAGCATAACATTTGTAGAAAATATCACTTGAACTGTGAGCTAATTATCCGATTTTCGTTTAAGTTTATTAATAAAAAATGGTTAGACCTCTATCTGATAAGAGCTCTGTGACCGCCAAGCAAATCGCCAAAGTCACTTTTGATGGACATACCATCGAGCGTCGTGACAGGCTGCGCTATCTTGGAATAACCTTTGATCGTAGTCTAACTTTCAAACACCATGTTGAACAAACGATGCAACGTTGCAAGCGTGGTCTTGCGGTTCTCAAGGTTATGGTAGCCGTACACCTTGAGCAGAGACTACTTGTCCTTTTGTTCGATCGACTCGTTATGTCCGTGGTAGATTACGGACTCGGCATTTTCAAGATCGAAACGTGAACGACTCAAACGTATTCAGAATGAAGGTATGCGTGTAGTCCTTGGCTGCACTAGAGATACTCCCATTGTGAATATGATATATATGCTTGGCCTTCTGTCACTACACTCCCGTCATGCAATTGGTCAAACCAGGGCATATATGCGGGATACTGTGGTTAAGAAACATCCACTGCACAAGAATACTAATGATAATCAAGCGTGGTATATCAAGAATGGTCCAGGATGAGAGAACAATTAGCCATGGTGACTACGGTTGCGACTATACCAAAATGGGTAGAATGGATCCCAACAGATGGTAGCATGATCAACTATCGCAACGTTATCATTGCTCTTGGCAGATAATGTAGAGATTGGGGCAACGTGAAGGTTGATCTCGCAGTTAAGCAGCGAAGATAGAAGATAATGCAACGGATGATGATGTTGTTGTTAATGCTACCGATAGGACGGTGTATCGTGGTAAGAAGTCAGACTGGGGTTTCTTGGCTAACGCGAATGATAGGGTTGTTGCAGAGCGAATTAGAGTATACAGGACAACTATTTCCGGTATGAGGATGGAAGTTGAGGCCGCTACTGCTGTTCTCCACTGCTCTCTGTGACTCGTTTTCTGGGCTATTGTTGTATCTGATTCTCAGTCGATGCTTTACAAGATCAAAAATGACAGATTTCGGTATGAGTGGATGTTGTCTTTAGAAGTTTCTAACCACAGGAGGCAAAGGTGGATTTACTGTCCTGGGATGCGGGTGTTTGAGGCAATGAGAGAGCGGACATCCTTGCATCAACATCATCGATTGTTGGGGAGTTTAAGGTGGATAAGGGGTATGTTCTTTGGTCTTTTTGCGACTGCCTGTTGGATGAATACACTAAAATGGATGAAGATTCTATACAGCGATTTAAACAGTTTGGAGTTACCCGTTGTACGATTAGAACTGGATGCCTGAGTGGCGGAGCGAGGAATGTTTTTAACTTGCGAGTCACGTGAATCATCAGTGTGCATACTCTTCGATATATGTTGGGAGAGACTGAGCACCTGTGAGACTGGCCGGTGTACTGTGACGTTAGTTCAGTAACCAAACTACAAGTATAACCTTGATGCTGTATGGCCCACATTAAGGAATTGTTATAGGAATGGACTCTACAGCCCATCAGCACACACCAGAAAGGTGCAACAACACACGCCTGAGGCTGTTATCATCGCTAGCAATGGACGACTATTATTATATCGATCTAGATGTCCTCGATAATCCATCAATTCACCAATTGCATCGTTGCCTGTTTGTACTTCCCTCTCACGATAGTTTTACTGATACATTTTTAAAGCATCTGCTTTTGTTTTAAAGCTCTTCGACAATTTAACTAACTCCCGTGCAAAGTTTATTTTTGTACAGTTACTTTCATTCAGAAAAATAGACCACAGTCTCTATTTTCTATTGCATTAGTTGCACAACCAAATTTAAAAAACAATTAATTTAATTTCTATTTGGTTTGTTTTTTCTCTGGCCATGTAGTGCAATTTTTGTGGTTTCTTTTTAAAACAGGCGGCTGGTTTGATATTTATAATAAATATTATGAGGCACATTTATATATGTAGCCTAGCATTTAATTTCCGCAGAATAATGTGGTGTTGATATACATTTTTTAATTCAGGTTCAAATATAGATGTACATTTTCTATCAATGTAATTTGTTAAGTGATCTACTTATTTAACATTCGAACTCGTATGTTTCAGTGTCGCAGAAAATTTTCAAACATGGAATGATGGATTACTCACTGACTGAACTCTATTATTATATGTATTACTACACACGCACTAAACACACCAACTGCTGGTGAGCATGTCGTAGTCAGTATCATATGTTACATTATGTACATGAGTGTTTACATAACGAAGATACGTAAACAACAAAACAAAATAATAAAACCTGGTCGGAATAGTAGGAGGACATTTTTAAAAATTTACATTTTTAATGGTGAAACTTAAACTGTCTGAAACGCCGGTCACCGAAACTACACTGAAACAGTGAGTGCTGAGTTGAAGTGAAACAACTTTCACTTTGTTACAAAGTTTGTGCTGTCATCGAAATTCGTACCATTTACTTTAGACTATCATTTAGGCAACTGAAGACAGGTATAAAAAAATATATTTTATCCGAAAAACATATATCATTTATCATGTATGTATTGTATATAAACTATATAATATAGGTATCTAAATATACTTATAGTATTATAGTTCTGAAGTACTGCAACGTGCAAAACTGCCTTCCATCATGGGCATGATCAGCAGTAGACGACTAAGATGGTTGGGACATGTGAGAAGAATGAAACTTGCGCATACCAAAACAAATGTTGTTCTGTAAACTTTCGGAGGGAAAGAGGCACCAAGACAGACCACTGCTCAGATATAAAGATGTCATGAGCCTCAATGATAAACTTTCTATAGGTCCCAGCACATGGGAGGGACTAGCTGATGACAGAGTTGTGTGGAAAGCCAAATTACGAAGGCGTAGAGTCTTTGAGAAGAGACTTATATACGAGCTGAATGACAAGAGAGAGAAGCGAAAACTCAGAAGTTGTCACAGTAAAACACTTACCAATTGACCGTCTGTAAAGACGAAAAAGCCATATATATATATATATATATATATATATATATATATATATATATACCACCTCATGATGTCACTTCAAATTGTGTAGTTTTATTGTGTCAGGTAGAAAGATTAGTGTCGGTAGTTCTTCTTTGAATGCTCCATATCGACCACCTGTTAACAACTCTTTGTTATTTGTATGTGATCCGATCCTAAGTGCGATTGTACATTGTGCCAGTTATGCGCCTACAAGTAGGCTGCACATTCGATCTCTGCGACATTTTTATTTACTAGGGTAGCTTCCCATCAGACAGTAGCTTCCCATCAACAAGAATCCAACAATCAAGGTTCTTTGGGCATATAATGCGAAGAGAAGGTTTAGAACATTTGGTGACTACAGGTAAAATTCAGGAAGGAGAGATCATGGAAGACAGAGGGAGAAGATGTTGGATGGCCTGACATCATGGTTCGACAAAATATCGACGCAGAACTGATTACATGCACCAAGCAAAGAGAGTTGTGGAGAGACATGATCGCCTACGCCGGCAGGAATGGCACCTGATTGATTGCACTTCCCATGGCCCCTACATCAGTCGCCTCTTACGACATGCCTTGTATTACTTACTTACTTAATCCCGTCATGCCTAGTGACACATGGGGCTTCAGAAAGGACTTTCCATGCTCTCCTGTCCCGTGCAACCTTCAGCGCAGAGCCCCACGTCAGAGATGCGGTGTCCAGTTCCTCTTCCATCATGCGCTCCATGTTGTCCGTGTGGTCTGCCTTTCTTTCTCTTTCCTCTGGTGTCCAAGTGAGGGCTATCCTTGCAGGCATTTCTTGTCTCATTCTCATAACATGTCCGAGCCATTTCCATCTTCTCTTTTGAGTATGTCATTCATTGGCTCTTGTCTTGTGTCTTGGAGTAGTTGGTTATTGGATATTTTACTGGCCAAAAGATTCCCAGATTCTGCGAAGACAAGAGTGGTGGAAAACTGACAGCCTGCTAGTATCTCCTTTGGTCATCCTCCAACACTCCGATCCGTAGAGCAAAACTGGCAAAACAATGCTTTTATAGAGTTTAAGCTTTGTGGTCCTATTGTAGATTTTGGACTTCCATACTGGTTTCATTCTGGCAAAAGCGGTTCTGGCCTTACTCAGACGTGATTTTATATCTTCCTCTGTGCCACCATTTAGTGTCAGTACGCTACCAAGATATGTAAACTGCTCAACCCTTTCCAGTGTTTCATCTTCTAACATTACTGGTTGTTGGATTTCACTGTTTGTCATAATTTTGTTTTTCCTGTGTTTATTTTGAGGCCTACTGTCTTTGCCGTGCTGTGAAGTATTGTACTTTTCTCTTGTATATGTTCATATTTGTGTGACACCAGGGCTATATCGCCTGCAAAGTCCAGGTCCTCAAGCATCTCGAAAGGGGTCCATCTTATTCCTCTTGGTGCTTGTTGTTTTATGGCATTTTTAGCACCCAGTCAATTGTAATACTAAACAAAAGAGAGGACATTACGCATCCCTGTCTTACACCAGATTTTACTGGGAATGTTTTGTTGGAATTCTTTAGGTTGCAGGAGAAATCTTTATAGAAGAGGGCTATGATGTTGACAAGCTTCTGCGGTACGCCGTATTGTCTCAGTATCTTCCATAGGCTGTCTCTGTGGACGCTGTCAATGCCTTTTCAAAATCTATGAAGTTGATGTATATAGTCCTTTGCCACGCGCTACATTGTTCTAAAATGTTACGCAGGGTAAATATATGTTCATTTGTTCCTTTCCTAAATCCTGCTTGCTCCATTCGTAGACACTTGTCTACTGCTTCTTGTATTCGCATTATGACAATTTTGCAGAATATCTTACTTGGGATTGAAAGCAACGTGATTCCTCTCCAGTTATTGCAATCTGTTAGGTCTCCTTTCTTGGGGATTTTCACCACAGTACCCTAGTCCAATCCTTAGGCAATTCTTCTTTCTCCCAGATATCTGCAAACAATGGCTCTAATATGTTTGCAGCTAAGATGGGATCGATCTTGAAAAGCTCTGCTGTCATTTCATCATTTCCGGTGCTTTGTTGTTTCTCAGGGATCCAATAGCTTTTACTATTTCTTGCTTTTCTGGCAATTTGAGGTTGATATCAATATCCTGTAGCGGCCGTGGGATATCCGGTGGATGTTCAGGATCAGGTCTGTTTAGCACATCTTCAAAGTGGGATGTCCATCTCATATCCTGCTCCTGCTCTGTTGTCAACAGTTGTCCTAGGCTGTTTCTGACTGGCATGTTATGGTTGTGTCTTTTACCTCCGCATAATTGTTTGGTAATCTTGTACATTGTGTGCAGATCATGTACTTTAGCAGCTTTTTCTGCTATTTCTGCTGTCTTTTCCATAAATTGTCTCTTGTCTGTTCTAGCACTTCTTTTACCATTTTGTTTAGTTCTGTATATTCTTTTCTTGCCTTATCTTTTGACGTTCTGATCTAATGCTATTGATGAGATTTTTTCTCTCCTTTCACTTTTGGATGTATTCTAAGGTCTGGCCACTTATCCACTCTTTATGTTGTCCTTTACTGGTTCCCAGTACACTACTGCTAACTATTTTATATGTGCCTTTGATCGCATTCCATTTTTCTTGGATACTTTCAGTTGGTGTTGTGTCTGACTGCTCTGACAGGATTTGAAATCTGTTCTTTAGTTCCACTATATATTTTGTAGCAATCTCTCTGTCTTTTAATAGGTTAACATTAAAGTATTCTGTTCTTGTCTTGGCTTGTATATATGTTTTCTTGAGTTTGAGCCTGATCATGGCAACGATAAGGTGGTGGTCGCTGCCCACGTCAGCTCCTCTTTTCACCTTTACATCAAGTAATGTCTTTGGCCATTTACTGTTGATCATAAAGTGGTCTATCTGGTTTTCATCTCTTCCATTTGGGGATATCCATGTGTACTTGTGTATGGTCCTGTGTGGAAACAATGTGCCTCCTATGATCAGTCTGTTTTCTAGACAAAAATTGCTCAACATTTCTCCATTTTCATTTGCAGTGCCACATCCTTCTTTCCCCATTATTGCTTCTCTGTGTCTGTTATTGTTTCCAACTTTGCGTTTAGGTCTCCCATTATGCACAAAACGCCCTGAGCTGGAACCTTGTCCACTATTTCCTGTAACCTTCTATAAAATGTGTTTTTGTCCTCTTCTTCGGCTTCGTTAGTGGGTGCATAGCATTGAATGATAGTTAGCTTTCCTTGTTTCCCATTAAATCGGGCTTTCAACAATCTTTCATTAATCGGGTGCCACTCTAAGAGATGTTTATTCAATCCTTTCCTTATTATTAGTGCAACTCCTGCTGAATGATTCCGCTGCGCTCTTCCTGAGTATAAGATGGTTTCCTGTTCTAGTTGTCGCCTGTCCAAAGCCTGTCCATCTACTTTCGCTGACCCCTAGAATGTGTAATTTATAGTGTTGCATCTCTTTACCACCTGTGATGTCTTTGTGGTCTCGAACATTGTTCTGACGGTCCAGAATCCTATTCTTAGTTTAGTTTTGACATCCAGCAGACTTGAATTCCCAGCGTGGGCTTCCTTGCGCTTTCACCCATACTGTTCATGCTGACAGTGGTACTCTGTCTCAAGACCGCTGGACATCGAGAGCATTTTTTTCCTTTTGAAGTTTCTGTAACATTTTTTCTTTTTATGGGGCAGAGTTGTTAGCACTGCGCCCAACCCCAACCTGGAGGACCAGGAGGCCACATTTAGTCTGACCTCTCACCTTGGACCTGTCCGGCATGGGTAACCCTTCCAGGAACAGAACGTCCTGCCGGCATAGCTTTCTGGATCATTGAGGCACGCAAGCCCCCTCACCACTACAAGGTAATGGCCTCATGGGGGGGGTTGATGTGGTGTTGATATACATTTTTTAATTCAGGTTCAAATATAGATGTACATTTTCTATCAATGTAATTTGTTAAGTGATCTACTTATTTAACATTCAAACTCGTATGTTTCATGCTTCGAGAAAATTTTCAAACATGGAATGATGGATTACTCACTGACTGAACTCTATTATTATATGTATTACTACACACGCACTAAACACATCAACTGCTGGTGAGCATGTCGTAGTCAGTATCATATGTTACATTATGTACATGAGTGTTTACATAACGAAGATACGTAAACAACAAAACAAAATAATAAAACCTGGTCGGAATAGTAGGAGGACATTTTTAAAAATTTACATTTTTAATGGTGAAACTTAAACTGTCTGAAAGTGAAACGCCGGTCACCGAAACTACACTGAAACAGTGAGTGCTGAGTTGAAGTGAAACAACTTTCACTTTGTTACAAAGTTTGTGCTGTCATCAAATTGACCATTTACTTTAGACTATCATTTAGGCAACTGAAGACAGGTATAAAAAAATATATTTTATCCGAAAAACATATATCATTTATCATGTATGTATTGTATATAAACTATATAATATAGGTATCTAAATATACTTATAGTATTATAGTTCTGAAGTACTGCAACGTGCAAAACTGCCTTCCATCATGGGCATGATCAGCAGTAGACGACTAAGATGGTTGGGACATGTGAGAAGAATGGAAACTTGCCGAATACCAAAACAAATGTTGTTCTGTAAACTTTCGGAGGGGAAGAGGCACCAAGACAGACCACTGCTCAGATATAAAGATGTCTGCGAAGCCTCAATGATAAACTTTTCTATAGGTCCCAGCACATGGGAGGGACTAGCTGATGACAGAGTTGTGTGGAAAGCCAAATTACTAAAGGGCTAGAGTCTTTTGAGAAGAGACTTATATACGAGCTGAATGACAAGAGAGAGAAGCGAAAACTCAGAAGTTGTCACAGTAAAACACTTACAATTGACCGTCTGTAAAGACGAAAAAGGTATATATATATATATATATATATATATATATATATATATATATATACCACCTCATGATGTCACTCTCCAAATTGTGTAGTTTTATTGTGTCAGGTAGAAAGATTAGTGTCGGTAGTTCTTCTTTGAATGCTCCATATCGACCACCTGTTAACAACTCTTTGTTATTTGTATGTGATCCGATCCTAAGTGCGATTGTACATTGTGCCAGTTATGCGCCTACAAGTAGGCTGCACATTCGATCTCTGCGACATTTTTATTTACTAGGTAGCTTCCATCAGACAGTAGCTTCCCATCAACAAGAATCCAACAATCAAGGTTCTTTGGGCATATAATGCGAAGAGAAGGTTTAGAACATTTGGTGACTACAGGTAAAATTCAGGGAAGGAGAGATCGTGGAAGACAGAGGGAGAAGATGTTGGATGGCCTGACATCATGGTTCGACAAAATATCGACGTCAGAACTGATTACATGCACCAAGCAAAGAGAGTTGTGGAGAGACATGATCGCCTACGCCGGCAGGAATGGCACCTGATTGATTGCACTTCCCATGGCCCCTACATCAGTCGCCTCTTACGACATGCCTTGTATGCAGTGTTACTATTCTTTTTGCTTCCCTTTTGCGGCCCCAGCATAAAACATGTAGACTTTATTGACTGGTTTAGAAGAGATGCAGGTAAGACAAAATTAAAAATGAAGAAATCAGAAGACTGGATGTGCAACCAGTCGTGCAATTCATAACAGAACAACAGATTAAATGGTTTGGACATCTGACAAGAATGCCTTGGTATCATCTACTGCAGAGAGCCACACTGAAAAAGTATGATGAGTACAGAGCAAGAGGAATACCACGCAAAAGATGAAGCAACAGCATCAAGAACAGCCTTAAGACAATTAATAACAGCCTACAAAGTGCATTAGAACAAGCACACACAAGATCACTACATCCCCCTCCCCAACACTTCTATAAAAAGTATTAGGAACAGAAGACAATTACCAGTCTAAGAGTGAAAACTCTCAGATCTGATTAACAGAAGAAGAAGATTGTTTTACATGATTGCAGTTCTATCTCCTTGTAACAGATACAATGTAAAAAATGGCAAGAGGCAAACAAAAGATAGTTGTCGCAGATCAGAGTCCCAGAATACAAGTTGAACCTACATTAAAAAGACGAAGGAGCACAGTCGACATCATCAAAGATGACATTGAAAAGACGGAGAAATCTGAAAATAGGACAACTAAACAGGTACATTGTAATTATCAAGCATTTTTTGTTTACTGTCATTGTATGTGTTCTGTAGCATTAGCATCAGTATCATCATCATCAAATAGCTTGTCCTGAGCAGAACTTTGCCACCCCAACAGTCCTTCTGAATTTCTCGCTCATAGGCCTCTGCAGCCATCAGTTACATCCATCAGTTCAAACCATGAGTTACATCATGAATCCATCTTCTCCATGGTATTCCTCTTTGCAGATGACACTGCCACCTACAAAACATGTCGTAATAGTACTGAGATAGTGGTCTAGGAAGCTACCTAGTAAATAAAAAAAAAGGGTTGCAGAAATCGAAAGTGCTGGCCTACTTGTAGATGCATAACTGGCAAAGCGTACAATCACTCTTAGGCTCAAATCACATACAAATCACAAAGAGTGATTAACACATGGTCGATATGAAGCGCTCAAGAAGACAATGCATTTGAAAATAGATGTCTGCAAAAATAATGAATATAAAATAAAATAAATTCAGGAGAGGTGATGAAATCACTGGTCAACCATTAGTAACTACTTTTATAAGAAAGAGAAGATGGGGGATATGCTGGGCATGCCTTGAAAAGAAATGATCAAAGAATCATAATGCAGACGAAGGGGAGGCAAATAGTTCAAGAAAGAAAGAATGCCCTAGGGAAACTAAAACAAAGTTTACTGAGAAAGGCAAGAAATATCGGACTCAATTCCATAGAAGAGATTGACCGAGTTGCCCAGGTTAGAGGGTCAAGGAGAAATTGTTTTCAGACACTATGTAACATAACATGATGAAAGGAATACAGAATGTTGGTTAATATATCTTTGGTTTTCTCTCCTCCACATTTTCACTCAAAAAACTATTCTCCCAATTTTACATTTTTTAACTCATTCATTCATCAATTCATTTAATATCTCTGTCTGTAACAATCCTCAAGACATTCACGCCAATCCTCAAACTGTTCATATCATTTAAACAAATCCATTCATTTCATTCATCGACTGCTCCATTTACTTCATTCTTAAAACATTCACTCAACTAATGAAGTAATTCACTCCATTCATGAAGTCATTCCCACCATTTCCCAAGTTATTTAACCATTACCCAAGTTATTCACTCCATTCCCCAAGTTATTCACACCATTCCCCAAGTTATTCACTCCGTTCATGGAGTCATTCACACCATTCCCCAAGTTTTTCACTCCATTCCCCAAGTCATTAATTCCTCACATCATTCACTCCATTCATGAAGTCATTCATTCACTCAATTCATGAAGTCATTCACTTCATTCATTTCTCAAGTCATTCACTACATTTCTCACATCATTCACTCTTTCTCACATCATTCACTCTTTCTCACATTATTCACTCTTTCTCACATTATTCACTCTTTCTCACATTATTCACACTTTCTCACATTATTCACTCTTTCTAACATCATTCACTCTTTCAACATCATTCACTCTTTCTCACATTATTCACTCTATTCCACAAGACAATTCACCCATTCTTCATGATATACACTTCATTCCTATAACATAAACTTGATCTCTCTATTTTAGACCAAGGACTCTGCTGTTTGTTGCCAGGAAAAGACTCCTACTATACTACTTGATTGGATCATTAAACCATTGCCTGAAATCCGTGGGTTGTGCATTGAGGGTCAAAAACAGTAAGAATAGTTCGGTTTCATCTTCTTTTTAATTCACTCCACACCAACAACTTGTTCAACTACTCTTTGTGGTCTGTATGGGATTTGTACATTAGAGTGTTCTTTGTGCTAGTTAGGCACATGCAGGGCAGCACATCTGGTTTCTGCATGCTTTTTGAGTTCGCAAATTACTATAATATGAGCAGATGAGAACAAGTTGTAATTCTGCGCCTTAGAACAGGACACAATCGACTCTGCAGCCACATGCATACAAAATTCAAGATTGACAATTCATTCATGTGTACATATGGACAGGCACATCAGAGCACATAGTTCAAGACTGCCTCGAATCTGATATACTGAGGCAAACTCACTGGCCTGACAAAACAACACTTGACAGAAAACTACACAGTCCTCTGTGTGAGCTACAAAGACAGTGAAGTTTATACAAGAGACAACATTGAATATATAGACAATATTTCAAGTGAACGAAAGGAAGGATTTGAGTTCATCTCCCTAAATATGATACAAAAAAACAACTGACCTAGCGGAGTCCATCCCCCTAGGCGAGCCCAAGCCTTTTTAGCCTTAGACCTCATGGGTCAAAGTTTCCTGGTCTATACCACTGGGTGCAGCAACACACATCTGAGACTTGTCATCATTGCTTGCGATGGACGGCTATTATTATTATTACACCACTGAGAGGTGGGGTTGACTTATGTGTTCTATGAGTCATTAGCAGGATACTAATTTTCACTTTTTGCCTTTCTTAAGAGAGACTAGCTGACGCCAACTCTGCTGAATACAGAACCCGGTGCATTATACATCTTGTAGACCTGTTTCATCAACTTCAGGGAGTTGATACTCTGACATAGGGACTTGTCAAACACTGGGGCACACTATCCAGTTTATTTTTCCTATTGTGTCAGTGAATTAACAGATTTGATGATTTGTGTGTGTCTTCTTTTGTGACCAACATCAGCCATGCTTCTCTTTTGTCTTGGGTTGTGAACAGTTATCAGTTATATGAGGACTATCATTATAGCACTCCGGACACTGCCATAGGTGCTCCAATCTCCACCTCAACAAATCAGCAGCTTCCTCCAGCAAAGCAGTTCGATGTTGATTAATCAATCTGTTGTATGAGAACTATCTTTATAGCACTCCGTACATGTCCATAGATGTTCCAATCTCCGCCTCAACAAGTCCAGCAGCCCAACACGCCAGTTCAGTGTTGATTAATCAATCTCTTTGCATATTTGGTTTGTCATTCTTTTCGGTATATCAACACACATCTCTCTCAATCTGATTAGCAACTGGGATTCACAACCCTGAAACTCCTGTTCGGAAAGACTCAGTGCGTTAAGTATGTCATTTCGGCCCTTTGCAGCTCCCTCTGATATTGTAGCCATGCCAGCCAATCTATCAGCTTGTTCATTACCCTGACTCCTGTGTGCCAGGGACTATTGTTGTGAAATGACAGTCCATCTGAGGTCTCCACTGGTCCGCAACAGTTTATCTCAATGGCATCACCTTCCTTAACTCTTTCCACGCCCATTTATTTCCTCAATTTTTAAGCAGTTAATTCAAGGGAAGTAAAAAAATTTAAAAAAAAATTACGATCCCAACTACTTGTCAATAAATAAACATATATATCTTATTATATACTAAATTGAAGAAAACTGGGCAACCCAATAGAATAACAAGGTTAAAAAGTAGTAGAAGTAAAATAGTAGAAGTAAAACTAGAAAGACTTCTTATAAGGAAGTAACTCTATGGCGCAGTGTGCGGCTTAAAGCGTGCAACAGACTTCCGCCATGGCGCAGTGTGCGGCTTAAAGCGTGGAAAGAGTTAATCAAGAATGCCCACAAGATCTCTGGGTCCGGGTATACATAGATGTGTCAACAGAAAACGCAGTAACAAATGAAGGAGCAGGAGTATACATAAAATACCCAAGCAATGTTAGAGATGTGATTAAAGTACCAACTGGTAAAAGCTGTCATGACTACAGTAAATAACTTGTTACTGCCCATAATAACACTTTTTATGGCAGAGAGGACATCAGCCTGTGGAATTTAACTCTCAGTGGACCAGAGCAAAAGCCATGTTTTTACAAGCCATTTTTTTAGAATAAAAACGCCATTTAGTGTGGCTCCTGGTAAAAGGTGTCCAACCCAAACCACATAGAGTGGTGCTTGGTCCACAAAGAGTTAATGGCCGCATTGCTAGTCCAATCGCAGCAAAACTGTTCAGGTTAGGATTTTTAAAATTTATTCCATCAACAGAAAAAACTCCTTGGCCTCACCGAGGATTGAACCCTAGTCTCCTGAATGGGAGCCAGTGGTCTAATCCTTTCAGCCAAATGGTGTCATAACTATGAAGCAAAAATCCAGGCAATCAAGATGGCAGCTGAGAAGCTGTTGAATACCAGATTTCATTCACAACCTGGCAGATGATATCTTCTACCTCTTTGATCTCCACAAACATCGCCACACTTATAGGTAGTCTTTTGTTTCCAGGGCCCCCATGGGAAGGCTAATTGAAGTCTTGGAAAGCTTTGTTCTTACACTGAGGCTATTTCAAGCAAACAGAAGGAAGAAATATATAGACAATTTTTCAAGCAAACAGAAGGAAGCAATATATAGACACTATTTCAAGCAAACAGAAGAAAGGAATATATAGAGATTACTTCAAGCAAACAGAGGGAAGGAATATATAGACAATATTTTAAGCCTACAGAAGGAAGGAATATATAGACAATATTTCAAGCAAACGGAAGGAAGTAATATATAGACAATACTTCAAGCAAACAGAAGGAGGGAAGATCTAAAAAACATGATTATGATGTTGTGTAGCAAAGATGTTTGATATTTCTTCATATTTGGTTATATTGTTTTTATTATCAGGGGTATGGAGGATTTTTGGCACAGTTCTGCTATTGTTAAAGCTGTCAGGCCTAAGCTTGTTGTCACGGCAACAGGCTCTGTGTACAGACTGAAAGGGAAGATAAACAAACTTTGTGCAATCAACAGTGGTAAGTAAACAGTTTCCTTCGTTTATGTTGCTCAGTATTAGTTTGAAATAATTAGTTGGATTTGCTCAAGTGGTTACTGAGGACCAAATTAGGGGTGTAAAGAGTAGTGCCACTGTTACATGTTGTAAAGGCGACTAAGGAGGTAGAGCAAGGGGCTAGCCACACCACACCGTAAAAAAACACTAAGTAGCTACAGATCCCACAACCAAGAAAATTCATAGCTCGCCACCCAATTTTTTTTTTTTTTTTTTTTTTTTTCTTTCGTCCGCTTTCAACTCAGACGAAGTTCCATCTCTGAAACTGATTTTGCGTGAAAATCTGTTTTTCCAATTTCTTACAATGGCAGCAGCGTGCACATTGTAAATTACTTACACTGGCAGCCGTGTGCTCAATGTACTCGTAATTAGTATTCCTCGCCATACAGGCAGATTTTCTCCGACTTCAGAGGTACTCACGTTATCGTCCTGAGTAAGACCAGGGACTCGAACAAATGCCGGACAGTAGGTTCGAACCCGAGCTATGAGGCGTCTCACAGCTAGCAGGCCGAGCTACTATCAACTACTCTAGGCAGTCCCCGCTCGCCACCCAATGAAGAAGGACCCAACAAGGACGGAGACGGAATGCAAGAAAGCGGGGAGAGATCTGGAAAAGATGGCCTTGTCTAGGCGGGCTTGGAAGGCCTTGGTTGTGGACCTATGCCTCCCAGGTGCGAAAGGAGAAGAAGAATTGGTTGGATATATGCTAACTCAGGATTCTCCTGCATCTGTTATTCATCTTCTTCTTGCATTTGCCTGCTATGATTTCAGACATAGCCTGGAATGGCACTTCTGACTGATTTTTGCATGATGGCCTGCTTTCCTTATTGTCAGTGTCCCCCGCCATACAGACTTGTCTTTTCCGACTTTCAGAGGTTACTTTTCATCTAACTGGTAGTATCAGTATGAGAACACTTATAGACTTGCCTTCTCTGACTTTCAGAGGCTGCTTTTCATCTAATTGGTAGTATCAGTATGAGAACACTTATAGACTTGTCTTCTCTGACTTTCAGAGGTTACTTTTCATCTAACTGGTAGTATCAGTATGAGAACACTTATAGACTTGCATTCTCCGACTTTCAGAGGTTACTTTTCATCTAACTGGTAGTATCAGTATGAGAACACTTATAGACTTGTATTCTCTGACTTTCAGAGGTTACTTTTCATCTAACTGGTAGTATCAGTATGAGAACACTTATGCTGTTGATCCGATCATGGTTAACCACTTAGCCATCTCTGTGGTTAAACCTTTGCCTTGCGTTCTGACAGTCTTGGGTTCAAATCTGGACCACATCATTCTGTTTACGAGTGCATTTTTTCCAGAGAACCCTAGGATTGTTGCTGGAGATATGGAGTTTGTGCAATACTCTTGGCAAGTGGCGTGCCACTTCTGTGGGGAGGGACAGAGCCATATGTGGTAAAACCTGGTACAATGAAGCCAATCCATCAGCGTTAGACCCTGTTTTGTACCGATTATGGTTGCAAACTCAAAAAGTGCTTGCTCCCTTATCTTAATTTTTATGCGTATTGATTGATTGGTAAGATTATCATCATTTCACTTTGGTGAATAACTGTGTACTCCGATCTCTCTCTTACATAGATAAATCTCAGTGGCAGTGCGTGAACTATGTTGTAACGTTGTGGGTTTCCGATGTAATTCTGGAGGTGACGAACATTTTTATAGCAATTTTATTTTAGTCTTTTTTAATCAGTTTTACTTGGAAAGCAGTTTCACAGCCTACTCAATTTTCAACTGAAAATGGTTGTTTTACTTACTTAAATTGAATATGGGACCTAATTTTTATTGCCCATTTTCAATAGAACTAGAATTCGATCTGCTTACATTTGAGTAGAAATTCAGTGGTGCCTGTCCTACATGCTGCAGGGAACTAACATGAGTGCAATGTACTCGCGTTCTTGGCGCAAACCATACAGATCACAAGGAGTAGTAAACTGGATTGATAAGAATGAACGCTACAAGCAAACCAGTAACAAATCTTTATAAAGAACTACAGATCAAGTGGTTTCAACATCTTACATGAAGACGCTAGTCTTCTTCGTCTGCGATCAACTTCTGCTATGTGACTACTCCAGTATGTGTCATAAACAGGACAATGTGCTTGAGGTCATCACCGGTCCCTCATAGTTTGTTTTGTAGGGTTGTTTCTGTTGGCCAGATTTCCATTCTCACAGTGCTCAGGCGGGGGCAGGATGTGCACTGGGGACTGCTTCAGTGCTCCACAGGTGCAGGCAGCAGAGTCCCTGAGACCCATGCTATGGAGGTGTGCTGTGAGACTGCAGTGTCCCATTCTAAGTCTGAAGACTGTGGTCTGCGTTTTTCTGCTTAGTGTATTTATACCATTTACTTCTTTATAGAAGTGGGGGGGTTGGAAGTGTTATTAGCAATGAAGGAGGGGCTGGATCTGACATTAAAAACAGACTGAGTAAGGCACGAAGTGCATTCATGACCCTTCAGACCGCCTGGAAATCTGCCCAATACAGCATCAGAACCAAGACTAGTATCTATAACAGCTGTGTGCTGTCAACATTGCTGTACGGATCGGAATGCTGGAGAATGACAGAACAGGATATGTCCAGACTCTCCGCCTTTCATACAACTTGTCTGTGAAAAATCTTACGCGTGTACTGGCCGACTACTATCTCGAATCAAGAATTGCTTGCACGATGCCAACAAGAGAATATGGGCACTATCATCCGAAGACGCTGGAGATGGATTGGACATGTGATGCGCATGGAGACTGGCTCCGACACGAAAACTGCACTGAGATGGACTCCAGAGGGTAGGCGAAGCGTGGAAGACCCAAGACGACCTGGAGGAGAACGATAGAGCAAGAGCTGAAGGAAATGAATCATAGCTGGAACACAATACAGAGGAAGGCCATGAACAGGGAAGAATGGTGTACGTTTGTTGCTGCCCTAAACGCCAAGGCGTAACAGGCTAAAGAGGAGAAGTGGGGAGGGGGAAGAAATGTATCTTGTGTGTGCTTGTTCTAAGACACTTTGTAAGCTGTTATTCATTTTCTTAAGGCTGTTCTTGATGCTCTCGCTCCATTTTTTGTGTGGTCTTTCTCTGTAGTCGTTATACTTTTTCAGTGTGGCTCTCTGTGGTAGACAATACCATGGCATTCTTGTCAGGTGTCCAAACCATTTAATCTGTTGTTCTTTTATGAATTGTATTACTGGTTTCACATCCAGTCTTCTGATTACTAATTTTGTCTCTTATTGTTCCTCCTGCAGCTCTTCTAAGACACCTCATCTCTGTCGTTATGATTTTCCGCTCAGTAGCTGCTATTATTGGTCATGCTTGGCAATGGTAACACAGCATATTGGATAAAGCACACAAAAGATCCTTATATATTTTCCCCACAACACTTCACATGAAGTAAACGTTGGAAGAGAAGAAGTCGAATAGATCATGCACAAATTGACTGCATATCTTAACTACCACTATCTAGATACAGCAAGACAGGTGATATTGTTTCGACATAAAACTGGACACAATAGGCTGAATAGACACTTACACAGACTAAAACTAGTTCCATCACCCACATGTGTATGTAGACAGACAGTACAGACAGCCGAACACATCCTACCCTCATGAATGAACTGTGGAAAGAACACTGGCCAACAGAAACAGACATCCAAACAAAGCTGTTTGAGAGCCTTGATGAACTAACAAACACAACATACATCCAGAGAATCGGACTCATTGTGTAGACATTGAACATCAGCGACAGAAGTAGAAGAAGATTGCATGTCTTGAGAAAACAAAACTTAGAAACAGGTACAAATTCTGGTAAAAGATGTAGACGGATAACACTTTTAAAAAGTGACTATGTTAACATGTGTGCATTTTCTTGTACAGGTTTCTCCAAAAGTGTGATTCATTCATTTGCTAAGGGTTTCCCCAAAAACTGGAATGATATCATTCAAGAGTTTTACAGTAACTTAGAAGACAGGTATGGTTGCTTGTGTTGTTAAACCTTTAAGTATCTTGTCTTCATTGCTAGTCCTGTCTGATTCAGTAAAATTTATCTTGAAATGTATATTGAGTTTGTTCTTGCTACAGTCACATTTGTCTTGAAGTTCTTGTTTTTGACTAGATAAGAAAACTTAATGCTTAAAGGGGGATTCGGTAGTGTGGGGATCAAGAAGCTATTTTTGTTGTTTTCATATTAATGTAAAATTTGTATAACCATTTTGAAAGATTATGACTTAGAAGAGTAGAACAAAATTAGTTTTAAAAAATGTCAAAATGTTGCCATGGAAACAATACAAAATGGCTACCAAAAAACAAAATTTCAAATCCCTATGGCTCTGAATCTAATGAATGTAAATGAATTCTGTTTTCACTCTAAGGTGGGCAATTGTAATATCTAAATTATTACCATGCTTTTTGGGATATATTAAATATTACATTTTTTATAAATTTTGGAGTAAAAATGCCCTCAAAATTTGGTCAAAAAAAGCTGTTTTTGGGGGTGTGTTTACCCAAAAATTCATTAAAAATGTAATATTTAATATATCCTAAAAAGCATGTGTAATAGTTTAGATATTACAACTGCTCACTTTAGAGTGAAAACAGAATTCATTTATATTCATTACATTCAGAGCCTTAGTGATTTAAAATTTTGTGTTTTGTGCCATTTTTATTGTTGCCATGGCAACGCATTGACATTTTGAAAACTAAACTTTTCTACTCTTTTAAGTCATAATATCTCATAATTGTAATACAAATTCTACCATTAATATGGAAGCAACGAAAAGTTTCAGAAAACTGAATGTTTGCTTACTGGTTTTATTAGATAAGAAACTTCTAGATAGGTTGCCTCTATGAAGCTGCATGTTAGTTGGAGTACTTCGAGAGTTCCCCATAGCTTGCTCTGTAAGCTTTGTTTATGAGGCTGTGTTTTGTTTTTGTTTGTATGATAGACATGACTGCAGGAGTCTTTCTGTCTGACATGCACACTGTGCAGTCTGAGCAGGTTTTATTCTGTGCATGTGATGGTTGAGCCTGCATTGACCTGTTCTTAGTCGAAAGATTGTTGTATGCTGTTTTCTGTTGAGTCTGCTGATGGGATCTTGTGGATGTTTGCTGTGAGTTTATTGCCTCCACAACTCTTTGTACTTTCGTTTGATATGTGTCTTGATTTCTGGTAATGACACTGGGTGTTTGTGTTGTATAAGTTTTGTTCCCTCCTTAGCCAGCCTGTCTGATCTCTCATTTCCTTATACGCCACAGTGGGCTGGTATCCACTGGAGAATAATTTTGTTGTGTTCTGAGAGCTTGTTTAGCTCTAGTGTCAGCTCTCTTTCCATGTTATCTTGTGGTTCCCTTTGTGTGGCCTGCAGGACTGACATGCAGTCGCAAAGGAAGACAAGTTTATTGTTTTGGATGTTTCTTTGTTGCAGTTGATTAGATATGAAAACGGGATCAAAGGCGCAAGGAAACAACGGCGCGCCAGATTAGTGAGCTGGCACTAATCCCTTGCCCTCACCTCCACGTGGTGACCCTGGTAACAAACGGTAGTTCCGGTCTGGCTAAGAGGGCAGGTGCCGTGGGAGAGCTACTCTGGGGAAAGTAGAGATGAAAAGGTAATCACGCTAGATGGGATCTGTTCGCAACACAGACGAGTGAACTCCCAGAGTGACTATTAATGCTCGCCTCTCCCGGCCGATGGGAAAAGCTGAAAGGATAAACATGGAACCGCATGGGGCGAAACTCGGAGCCAGCGCATGCTCTCTCTTGAGCCAATGAGTATGCTGGGAGTCGAGCTGAGCTGCACGTGGGTCCACACGGACAACCTAGGCAAATGTGAGCAAGGTGGGAATTGACGTAATAAAAGTGAGGTAGGCACCAGGACAGAGTGTGCACGCATGCGAGCGATGCACGGGCGGGCCCTCATGGGGTGAAACCCGTGACCCCATCACTGGGGTGGGAGACCGGGTTGAGTCACAGGCGGGGACATCCCAATCAAATGTGAGCACAGTGGGAAATGACGAAAACGGTGAGGTATGCACCAGGGCAGAGCGTGCACGCATGTGAGTGATGCACGGGTGGGCCCACAGGTGGCCGGAAAAGTCAGGCACGCAGTCATGAGGGTGTTGACTAGATATGAAAACTGTTTACTAACTGGTTTTGTTTAGATATGAAAACTAAATGTTTACCAACTGGTTTTGTTTAGATATGAAAACTAATGTTTACCAACTGGTTTTGATTAGATATGAAAACTGTTTACTAACTGGTTTTGATTTAGATATGAAAACTAAATGTTTACTAACTGGTTTTGTTTAGATATGAAAACTAATGTTTACTAACTGGTTTTGTTTAGATATGAAAACTGTTTACTAACTGGTTTTGATTTAGATATGAAAACTAAATGTTTACTAACTGGTTTTGTTTAGATATGAAAACTGTTTACCAACTGGTTTTGTTTAGATATGAAAACTAATATTTACCAAACTGGTTTTCAGCATCCTTATGTTAGAAAATAACGTCCCAGTTGCAAACAAGAAGTCACCAAAGCTGAAAACTAGGACAAAGAAAAAAACATCAGAAGTGTCATTCACAAAGTTGGAAACCAAAGACGATATAGATTTATCAAAATCAAGTAATTGTTTCTTATGTGTGGTCAAGTGTATATTTCTGATGTGTATTTTCTTTCTATATTGTTTGCTCTCTATGGGTTTAAATGTAATATTACCCTTGTGGTTCCATGGCCCGCAAGGAAAGCAAAAAATAGTGCCGCAGCCACCTACAAGGCATGTTGTAAGAGACGATTGATGTAGGGGCTTCAGGAAGCTACCCAAGTAAATAAAAAGCGTTGCAGTAATCAGATGTGCTTGCCTACTTGTAGGCGCATAACTGGCACAGTGTACAAGCGCTCTTAGGCTCAGATCACATACAAATTACACAGAGTGGTTAACAAGTGGTCTAAATGGAACGTTTGAGGAAGTAGATGTAATATGGTGCCTCTGACTGATTTTTGCATGAATGCTTGCTTTCCATATCATCAGTGTCCCTTGTCATTGAGGCAAACTTTACTCAGACTTCAGAAGTACTTGGTAATTTAGATCTCACAGTAGGGTCAGAGGTACACGGGGACAACATTGCGCTAGGATTAGTGAGCTGGGACTAATCAAGATACTACCCCACCTCCACGTGGTGACTCTGGTAACAGACAACTGATCTTGTCTGGCTATGCGGGTAGGGATCGAGGAAGAGCTACTCTATTTCAAGTAGTGATGCAGATGCAGTCACATCCTATGAGATCTGCTCGCATCACAGACGAACATAATCACAGAGTGACTGTTGAATCCAGACGCCTCCCGGCCGATGTCCGATAAAAGTTGCCCAAATAGTTGCTGAAATGTAAGAAACAGTAGTGTTTGAGTCATCTGTGAACGAATCCCAACTCCCCGGAGTTAATGGCGCAAATAACATGCCAGCTATGGGCAAGAATCAATGAGAACGATGCCTAACAAATCAAAGGTCTCTACAGCAATGAAACCAATAGTGGAGATGGAAAGAGTGGGGGGAATACAAGCAGTGAGAGAACGCAGAGACACAAAAGTGATGACGCAGGCAGAAAAGTTTCTGAGTATGCCAAGCCATCCAATGGAAAACAGATTCCAAAATATAGCATTAGGGCGGCTGGAAAGAAGCAGCTTAATCATCAGGCCAAAAGACTGAATAGGCAAATTCAGACCTACCAAAAGTTGGCATTCCCCTAAAGTCTGTGCCAAACCCCTTGGAGAGAGGAGACTGAACCAGAAGTATGTATCCAGACAGAAGTTAAAGGAATACTCAACAAGGATGAGCAGAACAGCATACAACGCAAGACAGTCACTCTCAGTTTACTTGATGAAGAATACCCACATGATCTCTGGGTCCGGGTATACACGGATGGGTCAGCAGAAAATGCAGTGAAGAATGGAGGAGCAGGAGTGTACATAGAATACCCAAACAACGCTAGAGATGCGATTAAAGTACCAACGGGAAATTCTGTCACAACTATGATGCAGAAATTCAGGCAATCAAGTTGGCAACTGAAAAACTGTTGAATACCAGACCCGATCCTCAACCTGTTGTATTTTTGACTGATGCAAAATCAGCACTCCAAGCACTCCAGTCCAGAAAATTGCCAGGTCTACAGACCCTACTGTCTAAATTGTCGAAGCAGCGCAGGGTCGTCTTGCAGTGGATACCCTCTCACTGTGGAATACCAGGAAATGAAACAGCAGACCGATTGGCCAAGGAAGGTGCTGCAGGAGAGCAACCGGATGTGCCAGTTACCTACCACCAAAAGAAAAGGATGATTAAATCAATGAGAAATCCACAAATACCAACACAAGACGATTACTATAATATGAGCAGATTGGAACAAGTTGTCATTCTGCCCCTTAGAACAGGACACAATCGGCTCCGCAGCCACATGTATACAAAATTCAAGATTGGCAATTCAGCCATGTGTACATGTGGACAGGCACACCAGACTGCAGAGCACATACTTCAAGACTGCCCCGAATATGATACACTGAGGCAAACTCACTGGCCTAACGAAACAACACTCGACAGAAAACTACACGGACCTCTGTGTGAGCTACAAAAGATAGTGAAGTTCATATAAGAGACAACATTGAATATATAGACATATTTCAAGCGAACGAAAGGAAGGAGGAAGGAAAGGTCTTGGCAAGTGTCTGAAAACACTGTAATGTATCGTGATGACACATGGGAAGATTGGTAAATTTCCACAAGAGGCCAAGAGCAGATAAACTATTGGGTAAAGTTGGCCGAGCACAAATCCTAAAGTTGCATTTTAGTGTCGAACAAAACTGCCTTCCCTGAAACAACCAGGCGAGGTACTGTTGCTCTCACAACTAACATTCCCGGAAAAACCAGGGTGGGTGATGTTTGACAAGCGCAAAATCTAAGTTGCACTAATAGCGCCTAATGAAATAACCCTCTACATTATTTATGTGTAGCCCCAGTCTAAGTGTTTCCCGGGCCAGGAAAATACAGAGTAGTAACTGCAAATTGCCAAGTGCTGACACGCGCCTCGAAAAGGCTGAGAATTTTCCTTCTCCAGAATAAACTTAAAGTGGTCAGAAAAGCAAGGCCGACAATGTAAAGATTTGACAGGTTCTCCAAATCCAAACATTGGCGAAGGCAGAAACTTTTCGCGGTTTTGTATACGAGTAAGACGCATCCCAGGACAAGCTTATGTGCCCCAAAAGACTGAGAAATGTTCCTAATCTGGAACAACCTCACAGTCAGAAAGGGTGCAGTACTCTCCTTCTTTACGGCGTAGAGCCAAGCCAAAATATACAGCACAAAGGATCGGTAGGACTTGTGGGGCAAGCTACCCTAGTAAATAAAATGCTGACCGAAATCGGACACATTGCCGAAGGATAAGCACCAGAGCTCCAAAAGGTGCTGAAGATGGGACATAAAAAACCGTTCTTGGCTGTTTATATCACAAGAATGATCAAAATGGCTGAAAAGAACGAAGAAGATCTAAAAGTAAATGATCAGGGTCTCCTGTAGTTAACCTGCGTACCATGTGCACACAGAGAAACTTGCCCAAGCTGGCAGCAAATCTGAAATTTCCATGACACACAGTCACTAGCACAGCATGTTACCAACTTCACTAATGCCGACCCGCTAATGTGTATGTAAATATATATATCTGGACGCTGACATCAAATGATAGAAGAAAACTAGTCACGATAGAGATGAAGTGTCTGCGCAGAATGCTGGGAGTAACAAGAAGCGACCGGTTTAGAAATGAAGACATCAGGAAAAAAAGTGATGCAACATCAGTACTGAGCTTCACCAAGAAACAACAAATGAAATGGTTCGGCCACATAAGCATATTATCAACAAACAGTGCGCCTCAAAGAGCAGTGTTTTCTGATACGGTAGTTACAAAGCTAAAGGCAGGCCACGCAAAAGATGGACCTCAGAGATAACAGAGACGATGAAAGACACTTGTTTAAGCGCACACAAAGCCAGTTTTAGTATCTTCTTAACCTGATGCTTCAATATGTGATTGATTATGTGTGTGACTCCTAAGATTTTGTGTGTGATTCCTGTCATTATGTGTGTGATTCCTGTCATTATGTGTGTGATTCCTGAGAATATGTGTGTGATTCCTGAGAATATGCGTGCGATTTCTGAGAATATATGTGTGATTTCTGAGAATATGCCCATGATTCCTGTGACTGTTTGGGATTTCATTGACTATGTGTGTGATTCCTGAGAATGTCTGTGATTCCTGAGAATATGTGTGTGATTCTTTCAGTGACTATGTGTGTGATTCTTGAGAATATGTGTGTGATTTATGAGAATATGTGTGTGATTCCTGTGACTATGTGTGTGATTCCTGAGAATATGCCTGTGATTCCTGAGAATATGTGTGTGATTCCTGTGAATATATGTGTGATTCCTGTGACTATGTGTATGATTCTTGAGAATATGTGTGATTTCTGAGAATACATGTGTGATTTCTGAGAATATGTGTGTGATTTCTGAGAATATGCGCATGATTCCTGTGACTATGTGTGATTCCTGTGACTATGTTTGGGATTTCAGTGACTGCATGTGATTCCTGAGAATATTTGTGTGATTTCTGAGAATATGCGCATGATTCCTGTGACTGTGTGTGATTCCTGTGACTATGTTTGGGATTTCAGTGACTATATGTGTGATTCCTGAGAATATGTGTGTGATTCCTGTGACTATGTTTGGGATTTCTGTGAATATATGTGTGATTCCTGTGACTATGTGTATGATTCTTGAGAATATGTGTGATTTCTGAGAATACATGTGTGATTTCTGAGAATATGTGTGTGATTTCTGAGAATATGTGCATGATTCCTGTGACTATGTGTGATTCCTGTGACTATGTTTGGGATTTCAGTGACTGCATGTGATTCCTGAGAATATTTGTGTGATTTCTGAGAATATGCGCATGATTCCTGTGACTGTGTGATTCCTGTGACTATGTTTGGGATTTCAGTGACTATGTGGGTGATTCCTGTGACTATGTGTGTGATTCCTGAGAATATGTGTGTACATACCCAGACACACTTGATGAGGCTTCAAACGAAAGGTCATGCATTAGACTTCAACCGAAAGATAATCAGGGGGTATGTGATTCTTGAGACTATGTCTGTGATTCCTGAGACTATCTGTGTGATTGCTGAGACTGTGATTCCTGAAACTATCTGTGTGATTGCTGAGACTATATGTGATTTCTGAGACTGTGTGTGTGTGATTCCTGATACTGTGTGTGATTCCTGATACTGTGTGTGATTCCTGAGACTTTGTGTGTGATTCCTGAGATTATATGTGATTCCTGAGACTGTGTGTGATTCCTGAGACTATGTGTGTGATTCCTGAGACTGTGTGTGATTCCTGAGAGATTCCTGAGACTATGTGTGTGATTCCTGAGACTATATGTGATTCCTGAGACTGTGTGTGATTCCTGAGACTATATCTGATTCCTGAGATTATATCTGATTCCTGAGACTGATTCCTGAGACTATATGTGTGATCCCTGGGATTATATGTGTGATTCCTGAGACTATGTGTGTGATCCCTGAGATTATATGTGTGATTCCTGAGACTATGTTGTGTGATCCCTGAGATTATATGCGTGATTCCTGAGACTGTATGTGTGATTCCTGAGACTATGTATGGGATTGTTATATTGTATAATAAATCTGTCACCTTGTATTGTCCTAACAGTTTTGACACCCAGTGGTATTATGAAACAGAGGATGTCATCTCTGGACATGACCTACACAAGAAGTGGTCGTATGTCCAGGCCTCCACTAGCTTCATGGACTGGCCAGCGGTACAATATTATTCCTGGCAGTAAGGAAATTGAAGTTGTGTGTGGTACAGATTATGCACAGAGAAGCATGATTCAGACCATCACACAAGTTCTACAGTTGCCAAAGGTTAGTTTATTGGTTTGGTTTAGAGATGATTCATAATGTCGAAACTGGGTGGGGTTACTGGTACAGACCCCCCTTTCAGAAAACTCACCTTCATTTTTGTCCCTGTGCACGCAGGATTCAGAGGTAATGAACACGCTGATAGATTGGCTGGCATGGCTACGATATCAGAGGGAGCTGCAATGGACTGAAATGACATTCTTAACGCATTGTGAGAGTCTTTTCGAACAAAGGAGTTTCAGGGTTGTGAATCCCAGTCGCTGACCAGGTTGAGAGAAATTGGTGTCGATATTGGTACAGTCCGAAAATAGCAACATACCACATATGCCAAAAGATTGATTAATCAATATCAATCTAGCGTGTTGGGACGCTGCTGGATTTATTAAGGTGTAGATTGGAGCATCAGTGGGCATGTCCGGAGGGCTATGATGATAGTTCTCCTATAACTGATAACATAGCACTTCCAGTTTCAAGAAACAGACAACTACCAAGAAGTCTGGCTAAGTTTGTGAAGATCGAAGAAGGAGAAGCTAACCCTGTACCCAAAAAAGGCTATGCTGAAGTCAGATGTGTTTGACTGAAAAATGGAGATCATTTATCAGTTATATGAGGACTGTCATCATAGCACTCCAGACACATCCATAGGTGCTTCGATCTCTTCCTCAACAAATCCAGTAGCATCCAGCGGCCCAACACACCAGTTCGATATTGATTAATCAATCTTTTTATATATTTGGTTGTGTATTCTTTTCGATCAGCACCATTATCAACACCAATCTCTCTCAGTTTGGTCAGCGACTGGGTGCAGATACCACAGATACAAAGTATCAAAACCAACGAGGAAGAAGAATATATTAAACTAAAATATTTTGATTACACTAAATGTCACATTGGTTTGGAGAGAACAATAATGGTGGGTATGGTTCCTGGAAGATGAGGCAGAGGATGACCAAGACAACAACAGGACATTAAACAAATTTGAACATAACTTTGGAAATGGTGGGAAACGTGCTAAAGGTTGAGAGTTTTTCAGTCTATAATGAGTTGTCACTTACGTTTTCCGCCGGTGTAACCCATTTGCTTCGCAATTTTTTTTTACTCCCACACACACATTTATATTGCAACTAGCAGTTTTACCCGTTCTTTGCACAGAAAATTTAGTTTAAATCTATTTGTAAAGTCCCTTAAAGAAACATGCCATGTTGCCTCAAAATCGGCTTCTTCCCCATTAAAACGGTATTTTTCTCTCCATGCTTGGTTTGAAAACTTTGTCGGTTGACCACATAAGATTGAAATGTCCCTCATTCCGATTGCCAGTAAAACCTGGTACAATAGAATTTCTGTTCTCGTGAAAGCTGACAAATAACAAGTTGCAAATAGAATTTTATTCAGAGTCAGTTCTATCGATGTAAATAAAATTCTGTAGTTCTCATAATCAAATGTGTTAATAAAATGTTTCAAAAAATTGTTGACTTTCCCGTGAATTGAACATGTTGTCTTCAGGATAGCAGCCGAGGATCTTATGCACTTTGGCCACAGAACAGACATGTTGAAATACCAATAAATATGTTAGTATTTGTGTGACTGATGTGCGTAGGACGTCACCGGAATATAACAACATGATCGCTTTGCATATCACATGGCCGGCAGATCGTGAAAACATTGATAGACATGTTTGGCAATTTCTATACAGAATGAACGTGTGTGTTAAGTTGGAATATGGTTATAGAAAGGAACAAATAGTTCAGTTTTATAATTTTTACCTCTTCCGATGTATGAAAGCTACCCTCTTGCCAAATTTAAAGTTTGTAGGATGTTCAGATGTCTTCAAACAATTGGGACAGACATACAATTGCATTCAAGTCATTCTTATATATGTATTGCAATGTATACTGGATGAACCAGTATACTGTCTTTGCCTCATTTTAAAACATACCATGAGCCAGTATATCAGCTTAGCAGATTGAACGAATTAAATACATTTACAGACCAAATGTCTGTAATTTACAGACCAAATGTGGACCTCAAACTGGGCAGTCAGGTTTCCTTCTTCAGTGATCTCTGCTCACACGCTTAGTTTACTGTGGACCACAAACTGGGCAGTCAGCTTCAGGTCTGTCAGGTTTCCCCAAAGCTTAGTTTTTATGTCGGCTGGGTTTGACCACATGTTGTTTCTAAGCTCTCACAGGAGAGGACAGTCTTGCAGGACATGCTTCGGTGTCTGTTCCACCTGCTGACAGTTGAAGATGATCAAAGATGCAACTATTATCAACTTCTTCTTGCTTTCGTTCGCTGTGAATTCAAGCGTAGTATGACGCTTCTTACTGATTTTTGCGTAACGGCATGCTGTTCTTATTATCAGTGTTCCCCACCATTCAGGCATGCCTTCTCCGATTTGAGAGGTATATTATTATCAACTGTCAACCTTGCTCAGGTTCCTGTACAGTTTAAATTGCGATGAGCAGCTGTGCTTTATCATTACTGATTGTTCTATTGCCCACTTCTAATGTACTTCTTCACCTTTCAACTCCTAACGGAGCACAGGTCTTCAACAAACTTCTTCCAGCTCTTTCTATCTCTTGCCATCCCTTCCAATTGTTTCCATATTTTACCTATCCTTTTAATATCAGTCTCCAGCTCTTTTCTCCAGGTATGTCTAGGCCTTCCCCATCTCCTCTTTCCCTGCATGTCTTGCTATGCTTCCAGTCGGTCTTCTCAATGTGTGTCTTATCCATTGCCAGTGTCTCTTCCTTAGCTCTTTCTCCACTGGTATCTGCTTAGTTCTTTCTCTTGAGTTCCCCGTTCGTTTTCTTATCATACCATCTCAGTCTCCCTATTCTATGTAAACATACATTTATGAAGGTCTATAGTTTTCTGGTGGTTTGTTTAGTTGTCCTCCATGTTCCTCCATCTAATGTACATGCTATGTATAATATTCTATGTGCAGGGTTCTCTGTGGTTCTTGCCTTGCGTGTCGAAGGTCATAGGTTTGAGTCAGGACCGTGCCATTCTGTTTATGGGTGCATTTTTTCCCAGAGACCCCTAGGATTGTTGCAGGAGCTATAGAGTTTGTGCTTTGTACAATACTCTCGGCAGGTGGCATGCCATTTCTGCGAGAGAGGACCAAGCCATGAAAAAACTGTTGTTACTGCCTGTAGTACCGCTTTTAGGGCAGTGTAGGACAGGTGGGACGAGAGTCTGAGGAATTTAATGGCAGCATGGCTAATGCAGTCGAGCTGAAGCTGTTCAGGTTAGAATTTTCATTTATGCCCACAACAAAAAAATATTCTTGGCCTTACCGTGAATTGAACACGAGTCTCTTGCATGGAAGCCATGCTCTAATCCATGTGGCCAGACGCTCCTCAAGCCATATGGGGTAAAACCCTATACAATGAAGTTAATCCTTTGGCTTAAAAACCGCTGAAATATTCTGTTGTTTTTTTATTCCTCAGAGTTCAATGAAGATGGTCTATAGTAATGCACTATCAAAAAGTCTACTGTCAAAAAACACAACAAATACAAACGCTAACAAAAGAAATAAATCTGTAAACCTGGACAATGTGGGTGGAAACTCAGAAACAGACGCCGACCAAGAAGAGCTTGCAAATTCCAGTTCTACTGCAAGATTAAGAAAAAAAACCACAAAATTCTTGACTTCTCAGGTCATGACTGAAAATGTTAGAGTTTCTGTGCACCATAATTCTCTTTGTGATGCCAGAAGTACCAAAACATATTCCTATATTAACCAGAGAGTTAGCTCAAGACAGAACCGAGATGAGACGTTAGCTAACACTTTGGAAATTGAAGAAGATATAGAAACATGTAACAATATACAGAATGTCAACAGTTTTGTTAGGGTATCCTGTGAGACTAGTACCTCATTCAGTGCACTCATACCAGTTTCAGATTTCAACAGAACAGAATTGTGCAAAGCTCAGAACAGTGCCGGACTGATGGGGCGACTGCATTCTTTAGATTACACTGTGGCAGAGTCAAGCACAGCTCAGAACAGGGCAGGTCTGAGGGAACAACGACAGTCTTTAGATTGTAATGGGACAGAGTCAAACAAGAGTAAAAACAGGGCAGGTCTGAAGGGGCGACGACAGTCTTCAAATTGCAATGGGACAGAGTCCACCACGGCTCAGAGCAGGGCAAGTCTAAGGATGCGACAACAGTCTTCAGATTTCAACGGAACAGAATTGTGCAAAGCTCAGAACAGTGCCGGACTGAGGGGGCAACTGCATTCTTTAGATTACACTGTGGCAGAGTCAAGCACAGCTCTGAACAGGGCAGGTCTGAGGGAACAACGACAGTCTTCAAATTTCACAGCGACAGAGTCAAACAAGACTCAGAATAGTGCAGGTCTGAAGGAACAACGACAGTCTTTAGATTGTAATGGGACAGAGTCAAACAATAGTCAAAACAGGGCAGGTCTGAGGGGGCGACAACAGTCTTCAGCTTGCAATGGGACAGAGTCCAGCACGGCTCAGAACAGGGCAGGTCTGAGGGGGCGACAACAGTCTTCAGATTGCAATGGGACAGAGTCAAGCAAGGCCCAGAACAAGGCAAGTCTGAGGGAACAACGACAGTCTTTAGAGAGTAATGGGACAGAGTCAAACAATAGTCAAAACAGGGCAGGTCTGAAGGGACGACAACAGTCTTTAGATTGCAATGGGACAGAGTGCAGCACGGCTCAGAACAGGGCAGGTCTGAGGGGGCGACAACAGTCTTCAGATTGCAATGGGACAAACTCAAGTAGGGCCCAGAACAAGGCAAGTGTGAGGAAGCGACGACAGACTTCAGATTGCAATGGGAAAGAGTCAAGCAAGGCCCAGAACAAGCCAAGTCTGAGGGGCGGCGCAGACTTCAGATTGCAAAAGGAAAGAGTCAAGCAAGGCCCAGAACAAGACAAGTCTGAGGGAGCGACGGCAGACTTCAGATTGCAGTGGGACAGAGTCGAACAAGGCTCAGAACAAGGCAAGTCTGAGGAAGCGACGGCAGACTTCAGATTGCGATGGGAAAGAGTCAAGCAAGGCCCAGAACAAGGCAAGTCTGAGGGAGCGACGGCAGACTTCAGATTGCAATGGGACAGAGTTGAGCAAGGCTCAGAACAAGGCAAGTCTGAAGGAGCAACAGCAATCTTCAGATTTCACAGAGACAGAGTCAAGCGAGACTCAGAACATGCCAGGTCTGAAAAGGTCACTATTAAAAACACACACATCCTATGACAGTTCTGAAAATGTTCTGGACTCTTGCTTAACTGAACCGCAACAAGAGGACACAACAAGAGTAACAAAAAGTAGTAAAACTGTACACAGAAGTATAGACCCTCCCTCAGGTGAGAAGTCTAGAAAGAAGGATGCAAACTCCTCTCTGTTTATTCCTGGAGCAGGGGATACAAAACAAGTAGATGTTGGTCCAACAGTCGGGACTAAAACCTCAAAGTCACACCATATAACCACAAGTTGTTTTGTACCCTTGTTACGGTTACAGTTGCAGCAAAAGTACATTACAGAACCACAAGAATTGGTGCCACAATCTTCAACTGGTGAGAAGAAGCCAAAGGCAAGAAAACGCTCAAGAAAAGGTGAGGCTATTGATGAGACCTTAAGGCTGAGCAAGCGGAGAAAGATGACAGATGAAACAGACAGTGCTGGTCTTAAGTGGACACAAAAAGAGAAAAATTTATTACAGAGGTACTAATCTGAATGTTTCTCTGTATTATTATATTATTTTTGTACTGTTATAAGTTACATAGGGTCTAAGCAATTTCTCCATACCGCTCTATCCTGGGCTCAGCCTTGTTACATTACTCTATATTCATTCAACCTCTATAGTATTGATTCTGATATTTCTCACTTATCTAAGTAAACTTAGTTTCAGTCTTTCTCTAAGGAGTCCTTTCTTTCCTGAACCCTTTGCCACTCAACTTCAATGCCTACTTTGTGATTATTTGATCATTTCTTATAACAGTTGTTACACCTGTACACTCAATTCAAGATAGGCACCAACAACCTTTGCCCCTGTGTCTTGGCGAGTATGTCTACAGAGCATATTCTACAGAACTGCCCCCATTATGCAGACCTGAGAAGAAAGAGATGGCCCACTTACACTAGCACCCAAGATAAACTATGGCTGATTGTCAGCCATAGTGTGGCTGACAATCTGAGGCAGATGGTAGCCTTTATTAGAGAATCCGAAATCCCAATCTAGTTGTGAGAATACAGAAGAAGAAGAAGAGTAACAGTTGTTACTAGTAGTTGACCAGATATTTCTCTGATTTCTTCTGAATATATACTTCTTCTGAATTCATCCGAGTTTATTTTTATTCCTTAGTTTTCACTGACTTCTCGAACTGATTTTAAAGTTAGTATTCTGCAAATAGATAATTAGCAGGAATAGCGAAGATGATGGGGTAAGTCAATAACAAATTATACAGCACTTAAGTGTGCTAACTTATCATGTTTTTAATACAATCTGAAATGGACTGTTTTTGCTCAGGAGCTCAGAGAAAAGGAATTTTTAACGCACAGGTGGCCAGGGTTCAAAGGGTCAAACAACTTTCACATCAGACTTATCTGTATGTCTGGGTCATGAGATATTTTTATTGTTTAATATTGATCCAGAGCTCTGAAAGAAGTGAATGGTGAAGAGACTGAGAATTGGAACAAAGTCTCTCAAATTGTTATGACAAGATCAGAGACGGAGTGCCAACAGATGTACAAGCAAAATATGGAGAAGAAGGCTAACAAAAAATCAAAGAAGGCCACCAGCGTCAAGTCAAAGAATGGTTAGTATTACTCCGGTGATAATTCTCTTCTTATGGGTTATGTAGTTTGTAGCTTACTAAGATTTGCTAGGCTGGATGAGAAGGGATCTATGCTCGACTGTGTGGGAAGGGATCATTGTTTAGTTATGTAGGTTGCTAAGATATGCTAGGTTGGATGAGAAGGGGTCTATGCTCGACTGTGTGGGAAGGGGTCATTGTTTAGTTATGTAGGTTGCTAAGATATGCTAGGCTGGATGAGAAGTGATCTATGCTCGACTGTGGGAAGGGATCATTGTTTAGTTATGTAGGTTGCTAAGATATGCTAGGCTGGATGAGAAGGGATCTATGCTTTGCTGTGGGTGAAGGGATCTATGCTCGACTGTGTGGGAAGGGATCATTGTTTAGTTATGTAGGTTGCTAAGATATGCTAGGCTGGATGAGAAGGGGTCTATGCTCAACTGTGTGGGAAGGGGTCATTGTTTAGTTATGTAGGTTGCTAAGATATGCTAGGCTGGATGAGAAGTGATCTATGCTCGACTGTGTGGGAAGGGATCATTGTTTAGTTATGTAGGTTGCTAAGATATGCTAGGCTGGATGAGAAGGGATCTATGCTTTGCTGTGGGTGAAGGGATCTATGCTCGACTGTGTGGGAAGGGATCATTGTTTAGTTATGTAGGTTGCTAAGATATGCTAGGCTGGATGAGAAGGGATCTATGCTCGACTGTGTGGGAAGGGATCCAGATAGCTCCACGAGGTAACGAACCTGGTACCTTTGACATGAGAGAGATGAGCATCTAACCTATGCGCTTCAGAGATCCAGGTTATGATATACATTCTGGTAACTTTGAGTGTAAGATTTGCCGTATTAACATTTAAGTAGACAACAAGTACTAGCAATCTTTTTTAATTCTGTTCGCCACAAATGTGACCAACCAACACTAGTCATCATCCAATAGCTTGTCCTAAGGAGAACTTTGCCACCCTAACAGTCCTTCAGAATTTCTCTCATAGGTCAGATGTCCAGCCTCTGCAGCGGCTGTGCTCAAACAATCAGTTACAGTATGAATCTATCGACTCTATGGTCTTCCTCTTTGCCAGGATACCTCCTTCCATGAGGGTCCAACCCTTCGTGTCTTTTTTATATGTCCAAAATGCTTCAATTTTCTTATTTGTAGCATCAGCCAGTTTTCTTTGATTTTGAGTTCTTTCTGGATTGATCTATTTGTTTTCTTCTCTGTCCATGAAATACAGAGGAATCTTCTGTAACACTTTAACAGTAACCATAGTGATAGTGTCGGCCACAAATAAAAATAGGGTATATTGCTGAAGATGATGGCCAGAAAGGGAATGCATCAATTGGACACAGCCCATATTCTCCCTGACACGTTGAGTAGCTACTAGCCAATGAAAGGGAAATATGACAATGCTGTCACATATACATACAAGTGTGCGAGGACTTCTAATTCAAACAAGAGACTGTTGCAGTGTATATTTAACTTCGTTCTGATGCTTCGCTGATTCACAGGCTCTAATTAATATTCAACCTATATGTTTCAGGTCGTAAAAAGGTTGAACCCATGCCTGATGGTAAAGGAACCCTCGGTGGACCCATACCTGGTGCTAAAGGAACCCTCTGTGCACCCATACTTAGTGGTAAAGGAACCCTCAGTGGACCCATACTTGATGGTAAAGGAACCCTCTGTGCACCCATACTTGGTGGTAAAAAAAATCTAGGTGGACCCATACGTGGTGGTAAAGGAACCCTCAAGAGAAAAAAAGAAATAAGAAACTTCCTGGACAAGCAGAACGAAGGATATGAAGATAACATTTTTGATAACTCTTCATTTCTCTCTAGAAATAAGAACTCTTCAGTAAGTCTGTGTTGAACTATTTTATATATACATTTCATGATTCAAAGTTTCGTCTGTGTGTTGCCGGGGCCCACAGGGGAGCAAAGAATAGTAACACTGCGACCTACAAGGCCACTGAGCAACTGAGGTGGGAGCAAGAGGCAACTGAGGTAGGAGCATAGGGAAACTACCCTAGTAAATAAAAAGAAGGTGTCTGTGTGATTAAGTGGTTATGCCCTTACGTTTGGGAGGTAGTGCGTTCTTTGAACGCTCCATATTGACCACTTGTTAAACCACTCTTTGTGATTTTGTGTGTGATCTGAGGCTAAGAGCGATTGTACATTGTGCCAGTTATGTGCCTACAAGTCGCCCTCTACAACATGCCTTGTAGTTTGCAGTGTGACTATTCTTTGTTCCCCTTGCGGACCCCGGCAACACACGGGCAATAGTGAGTTCGAATCCAGACTGCACCGTTCTGTTCACGAGTTCATTTTCTCCAGATATCCCTAGGATTGTTGCAGGCGCTACAGAGTTTGTGTTTTGTACAATATTCTCTGCCAATGGCATGCCATTTCTACGGAGAGGGACTGAGTCATATGAGATAAATCTCAATGCAATGAAGTCAATCCGTTGGCTTTTTACACCTTCAAAGGATTGAGTCTTGAAGTCTGTGTGGATTGTTGACAGCATTCTGCAGTTACATCTCAAGACTATGACTTATATCTGGACATGCTGGAGCAATGAGCGAGCTGACTGAATTGCAAATAATTCATCTACTCAAACCGACAGAAGTATAGACAATGTTGCTGTCATTAGTGCAGTATGCGTTCAGTTATGTGATATGGGCGAGTCTCAGACACATGACCGATTGCAAGAGTTAGGAGTTAAGTCTGGACATGCCACACAGTGTCGTCTTCATGGTAGAGAGAAAATATAATAATTATCTTCTCATAGGTACGGTGACAACTGAAGACAGGATGCACCTCTCTCTCTCTCTGCCTTTTTAACCCGGATTGTGGCATATGCCCTCAACCAACAAATGCCAAGTCTTCCTATCTCTAGCTATCTCCTTCAGCTCCCTCCAGCTCTTCTTTATATTGTTCTCTGCCTCCAGATCTCATCTGCATGTATTTCTCAACCTCCCCTTCTTTCACTATCCCTGTGGGTTCCAGGAAAGGACCCTTGTTATATTCCCCTCAGGTTTTCGCAAAGTGTGTCCTATCCATCGCCAGCGTCTTTTTAACCTCTTGGTTCACTGGAATCTGTCTTGTTCTCTCCATAAGTTCCTCATTTGTGACCCTATCATACCATCTCACTCCCTTTGTTCTGCGCAGACACCAGTCGATAAATGTTTGCAATTTATGCGTTATTGTTTTAGTAGTTCTCCATATTTTTGACCCATACAGCAGAACTGCTTTAACATTAGAGTTAAATATCCTAATTTTTGTTCTAGAACTGATTTCTTTAGACCATATGTTTCCCAGTGCAATAAAAGCTCCTCTTACCTTTATGTATTCGTATTTTGACATCTCTATCTGTTCCACCCTCTTTGTCTACATTGCTGCCCAAATATGTGTATGATTCTACCTCTTGAAGTGGGATTTCAGCCAGGGAGATCGAATTGTCGTTTGCTTGGTTAACAGCATACATGGTAATGCCTAATTTGTCATGACGTCTGTCGCATAAAATAACTGTTGCGTATAATGTTGTAGATTGCATTTAAACTAAACTTGAAATATAACTTTTGCGACAAGCTTGTATAGTTAACTGTTGCGTATAATGTTGTAGATTGCATTTAAACTAAACTTGAAATACAGGGTGTTCAACTTAAAAGCAGCCCGTGAATGGAGCTAATCTGGCATATATGTATGGAAATGGGAAGGTTCAGTTATGACGTAGTATAGGTCAAGGTTGTGTGACGGTGTGTAATTGTAGTGCGGGAAGGGTGCGATGAACAAATGTGGCGTAGGGACGAGCTAGTCAGAATCGGTTTAAATAGTAAATAAACACAACTCAATGCTGTAACTGGCTACTTTCGAATTGTCAATGGGGCTGCAATTATCTTGAACACCCAGTATAACTTTCGCAACAACCCTGTTTAGTTAACTGTTGCGTATAATATTGTAGATTGTGGTAAAAAAACAATACAGGTTCTTTATTTCATGGACAAACAAACATACAGGTTCTATATTTCATGGACAAACAAACATACAGGTTCTATATTTCATGGACAAACAAACATACACATTCTATATTTCATGAAAAAACAAACATACAGGTTCTATATTTCATGGAGAAACAAACATACATGTTCTATATTTCATGGACAAACAAACATACAGATTCTATATTTCATGGACAAACAAACATACACATTCTATAATTCATAGACAAAATAACATACAGGTTCTATCGCCCGAGTGGTTACCGGGGCTCAATTTTGGGGTGTAAAGAGAGATGCAGAGATGAATAGACCAAACCCTAAGGACAATATAAATCCACTACAACAAAAAGATCAATGCACTATCTTTCAGTTAAGAACAGGCCACGTTGGACAGAATAAACCCCACACACCTACCACACTGTAGAAAGTACAGTCATTCATGTGAGACAGTACAGCATATCTTGCTTGAATGCCCTGGACTACATAAAGCTAGACAAGAACTCCTCCCATCACACCAATCTGTTCATAATACTTTAGTCTTCCACAATTACAGAACACATGCAGATTCTGCTATTCTTCTTGGCATTGGCTCACTGATGATCCATGCTCGAGCATACCTTCGAGTCAATGCTGACACACAACATCCTCTGCACATGGAAATAAAGAGACAAAATGGAAATAGGTTAAAAAGAGGAAAATCTTGGATGGGTCAGACCGAGGACTGTATTGAACAGGTGTGTACACTTGAAGACATTGATCCCAGTGAAGAATGGATACCAGTGTCAACAGGAATCAATACATCTTTTTCGGTATGCATCAAACTTGATAAAGAATGCAGACAACACAACCCACTTGTTGTGGAGGCAGAGGTTCAGGCATTAATTTATGAGAACGCATCTGAGCATGATGTAATCATTTACACGGATGGTTCGGTGATTCGACATGTGCGGAGCTCGTGGGCTTTCACTGCTCAAGTCGGAGATGTTGTGAAGGAAGTCAGTGGTGGTTTTGCCGTGACTACGAGCCGTGACTCTCACTATGGAAATCATGGCGGTTACTAAAGCGATGGTTTGGCTGGAATCACAGACTTTTATCCATGCATGTTTTCTCAGCGACTCATTTAGTATGCTCAGGAAGATTGAAACAGGATGGGCTAGGAGACATTAGATGGAGTCGCTGGGAAGGTCTAAGCTGACAAAGATCACTTTTATTTTTGTGCCAGGGCATGCAGGTGTAAGGGGAATGAACGTGCGGATAGGCTTGCAGGTATGGCTGCTGTACAAAGCGGGCGAGCAATGGACCAGGCTGATATAAATTCCTTAAGGGAGAGAGGAGGTGTACATGATTCACGTAATAGCGGTGAATCTACAACTCTAACCAGACTGCAAGAACTCAAAGTTAAGTGTGGTGTAGCTCGACAAGAATGCTATGCTGACAGACAAAGAAGAATTGTAAACCAACAAAGAACCGGTGTCGTTAGTCGCCACACGTTGATGGACATACTGAGGGAGAGATCGGAGCACTTATGGACTAATTTGTTCGACGTGCAGTGATGGTGATCCAACGACTAAACTAAAACTAAACTAAGCTACCCAAGAGTGAAAACTTGCAGCCCTGGTTAGAAGAAGAACTTTGTGTTTCATCCTTGTGTTTTTTAAAATTTCTCTTTGCTGTAGGTATTTGATGTTAACGTTGACAAGAACGATTCAGAAATATTTGGACCCAACCATAATTGCATGACTCCTATAGCAGGAAGCAGCTTCTCCACTCCAGGTACACTGCCCAGAGCCAAGCTAGTCTCAGCCAGAAAAACCCCGCATGACGATGTCTCAGAACACACACCAGTTTCTATAAATAGGTACAGTTCATATTTGTTTCTTGTTGTATAACTAGTTGTCTGTGTGTTGTCGGGTCTCGAAAGGGGAGCAAAGAATAGTAACACTGAGACTTATAAGGCATGTTGTAAGAGGCAACTGAGGTAGGTGTCTAGGAAACTACCTAGTAAATAAAAAGTCGTAAAAATCGCATGGGCTGGCCTACTGGTAGGCTCATAACTGGCACAACGTAGTCGCTATGCAGTTTGTTCATTTGGATAACAATTTTGAGCAGTTCACATATTTAGGTAAAACTTTTGACTGCATGGGATATACTAAATAAGAAATAATACTATGAATTGTCAAAGCAACATCAGTTTTTAAAAGTCTAAATAAAATATGAACGTAGAAAGTAGAAAATGTGAATAGTTTTGAATATCTTGGTTCACTGCTAACAACAGATGAAAATGGGATGAAGGAAATTAAAAGAAGTACAAACATGGCTTACAAAAATAAACAACTAAAAACAGTATGGAATGGAACTGATAGGAAAACAAAGATCAGAACACTAAGAGCATGCATATTCCCAGTGATAACGTGTGGGTGTGAAGTATGGACATTTAATAGAGCAGTGGAAAAACACATATGTGCTTTTGAATATAAGAGTTACAGAAGAGTCCTTTGTATATCATTGACAGAGAAGCGAACAAATAGATCTATACAGAAATAACTCAAAATCAAAGAACCTCTGAGTGGTTACCGGGGCCCAAATTTGGGGTGTAAAGAATAGAATCACTGTAACCTGCCATACATGTCGTAAAAGGCGACTAAGGAGGTTTGGCTGAAATCGGATGCACATGTCATCGGATAAACCTGTAAAAGTCAATGTGTTTAGGGACCAACCAAACCAATGTGCAACGTATACACGTTCTTGGCAAAGATCAAACACATCACAAAGTGATTAAAATTGGTCGTAAAGAACGAACGCAAAGAAGAAGAAAATCAATGAAAACTTGCTGATGCTACAAATAAGAAAGAGACAATTTAGATATTTTGGACATGAAAAGACATGAAGGGCTGGAGAAGAGCATCATGGAAGGAGGCATACCGGCAAAGAGAGGAAGACCACGGAGAAGATGGATTCAGGGTGTAACTGATGGTTTGAACATGACGGCTGCAGAGGCAGGACATCTGACCTATGATAGAGAAATGAGAGAGAGACTGTTGGGGTGGTAAAGTTCTGCTCAGGACAAGTTATTTGATGATGAAATAAAATATGGAACTTCAAGTGATATAGTTTTAAAACTAAATAAAGAATTTTCAATTCCAATGATGTCTCAATAATAATGTACACCAGCAAGAGTTGAAAAATAACTAAAGATATGGAAAAATATACCAGCAAGAGTTGGAAAATGACTAAAGATATGGAAAAATATACAAGAGAGAGTTGGAAAATGACTAAAGATATGGAAAGTAAGTTGTGTGTGATTGAAAATAGATGTCCGCGAAAATGAACATAAAGTGGGATGAATTCAGAAAAAGGAATACAATTCAGAGAAATGTCTGGTCAACCACTAGTAACAACTGTTATAAGAAATAGAAGATGGAGATATGTTGAGAATACTCTGAGAAGAAATGATCAAAGAATAAAAAGCAGGCAGTGAAATTAGAGCTAAAGGGTTGAAAAAAAAGTAGGAACACCCAAGGGAAACACTGAAACAAACTTTACTGAGAGAAGTAAGAGTATCAGACTCATTTCCATAGAAGAGAGTGAATGAGTTGTCCAGGATAGAGCGGTATGCAAAAATTGCTTACAGGTCCTATGTAACGTATAACTGTAAGAGAGGAGTATAATAATAATAAATTGAAGTTCCACGTTATACAAAGAGAGTTGAAATGAAATCTGACTTTGTTAAGTCGTGGCCTCCCGATAACATTAGAGGCTAGCTCAGGTAAAAATTCTAAGAAATAAGACCACAACCTTTGCGTGATCCTCGCATTCTTCTTCTTCTACATTCTCACTAGATTGGGATTTCGGATTCTCTAATAAAGGCAACCATCTGCCTGAGATTGTCAGCCACACCATACAGTTTGTCTTGGATGCTGGTGTAAGTGGGCCACCTCTTTCTTCTAAGGTCTGAGGTTGTTAGATAAAGACAAATTCATGTTAAAAACAACACAAAATGCTAAATCAAGGTTATATTATGTGACAAATGAACACTGGAATATCGGTATTATTACATTTTTTCATCAATAAATAACCATGGACTCATAGAATTGTGTAAAATTGCAGAAAACCGTAGTGTTCTATCAAACACTTATCGATATAAGGGAAGACTGCAGTCAAACTATGTAGCAATGGCGAAACACGTAACAACAAAGTACTTTAGATTTACAAAAAACAATAATGATACACAGCAATGTTTCAACAAAAAGGTTTTTATCAAGCAAAGGATACAACAGAAGTGAACAAATTCACTTCTTACACAGCATAGAAAATATGGAATCACACAATAAATTCCTAACCTTTTTATCAACGCTTATAAAAACCAGCCCACATTAAACAGGAATGATGATTTTCCTGTCTGAGCTAGTCGGCCTTATGTTGGCGGGGGCCACGGTAAGTATAGCATTGACATATTTGTTTGTTTCTCCATGGTTGCCAATATTGCCACCCAAATTAGATACAAATATATTTGATTCAATTATTAAATATAGGTGCTTGTTTTGTCTTTCCAGACGGAATGCAGATCAGTACATCAAGGGTTTCATGGCTTGGAGAAATAGAGCTGGACATTCAATCTCCAAGGTAACTCAGGACCATGTTTGTTGTTGGTTATGTTTCAGATTCACAGATTTACAGTTACAAAACAAACTAGCACAGATTTAGACAGGAGTGGTGAGACAAACCTGTGTGGAGGTACTGGTACAGACAGGGAGAAATCACCTTCATTTTTGTCCTGGCGCACAGAAGTCGGTGGTAATGAACAAACTGATAGATTGGCTGGCTGGCATGGCTACGGTATCAAGGTGCTGCAATGGACCAAAATGACATTCTTAACAGACTGAGCGAGATGGGTGTCAATATTGGTACAGCCCGAAAGGACTGACATGCTGGATATGGCGAAGAGAGTGATTAATCAACAACGAACTGGCGTGTTTGGGTGCTGGTGGATTTGTTGAGGTGGAGATCGAAGCACCTATGGACATGTCCGAAGTGCTGTGATTATAGTCCTCTGATAACAGATTTATACAGTTACACACCAACATAGACCCATACAACAATCATAGGATTGTTGCTGGAGCTACTCAGTTCATGCTCAGTTTCAAAACTCTGTATTTTTGTGGTGAGGGACGAAATCATATGGGGTAAAAACCTGGTGCAATGAAGTCAATCCTTCAACCGTAGACCAATACACATAGACCCATACAGTCGCCTGTGTGTTGGCGGGCTCGAAGGGAGCCAAGAATAGTACCACTGCTACCTTCAAGGCATGTCGTAAGAGGCGCAAGGTACTGATGTAGGACCTTGGAAGCTACCTAGTCAATAAAAAGTGTCGCAGAAATCAGATGTGCTGGCCTACTTGTAGGCGCATAACTGGCACAATTACTCTTAGGCTCAGATCACATATAAATCACAAAGAGTGGTTAACAAGTGGTCGATATGAAGCGTTCGAAGAAGAAGTAAGATTCCTACAATTGAGAATACAGTTACCCTTCTGTTAGTCTATCCTTTTCAACCCTGTAGTTTCAAAACTAAGTATGAACACAGAACTACAAGCAGTCTCATTATGGAAATCGTGGCAGTAACTAGAGCGATAGACTGACCGGAAGCATTGCAAGACAGGCACTGTTTTGGAACCCGCAGGAAGAGAGTAGGGAGAAGGCCTAGACAGATCTGGAGAAGAGAGTTGGAGGCTGGTATTAAAAGGATAGGTAAAACATGGAAAGAAATGGAAGGGATGGCAAGAGAGAGGAAGAGCTGGAAGAAGTTTGTTGAAGACCTGTGCTCCGTTGGGAGTTGAAAGGTAAAGAAGAAGAAGAACTAGAGCGATGGTCTAGTTGGAGTCACATACTTTTATCCATGCATGTTTTCTCAGTGACTCTGTGAGTATGTTCAGGAAGATTGAAACAGGCTGGGCTCGGAGACAAGGGTTTGAGTCGCTGAAGAGGTCTAGTCTGACAAAACAATCTGTCTTATTTTTGTGCCACAGCATGCAGATGTAAGGATAAATGAACGCGCTGATAGGCTTGCAGGTATGGCTGCCGTAAAAAGCGGGCGAGCAATTGACCATGCTGAAATTATAAATTCCCTAAGGAAGAGAGGACATGTAAATGATTCAAGTAATAGTGGTGAATCTACAACACTAACAAGACTGCAAGAATTCCAAGTTAAGTGTGGTGTAGCTAGACAAGAATACTAAACTGGTAGCCAAAAAAGAATAGTAAACCAACAAAGAACCGGTGTCGTTAGTTGCCACACACTGAGAGACATATTGAGGAGATCAGAGCACTTCTGGACTAATTGGTTCGATGTGCAGTGATGATGATCCGACGACTGAACTAAACAGATGGAACAAGGTGAAGAGATTTTGTTGTTATATATGATAAGATGTCAGAAGGTGCATTTGCAACTGACTCCTTTGTTGGTTTATGGTTAAGGAGGAGAAAGATTTTTTGGAACCAAATTTCCCTTCCCTTTTCAGTTCCTTCTGACTTAGCCAGACTGCAGCCATCTTCTTCAGCGATCTCTGGTCATGCACTTAGTTTACTGTGGACTACAAACTGGGCAGCCAGCTTTAGGTCTATCAGGTTTCCCCAAAGCTTAGTGTTTAGGTTAACTGGGTGTGGCCACATGTTACTTCTCAGCTCACACAGGAAAGGAGTCTTGCAGGACAAGCTCCGGTGTCTGTTCTGTCTGTTGAGACTGCAGCCTGATACCAGGGTCTAAGGGGTTAAGCCCTTACCTTGCGAGTCAAAGGTTAAAATGCAGACCATCTTTTTCCTGAGTGCACTTTTTTTCCAGAGACCCTAGGATTGTTGTCATAGTTACAGAGTTCGTGCTTTGTACAATACTCTCAGCAGGTGGCGTGCCATTTCTGTGGAGAAGAGCAGAGCCGGGGTAAAACACGGTGCAATGAAGTCTGTCCATCGGCCTTAAAACCCTTGTAAACCAGGGTCACGACCTTGATAGTGTCTAGGTATGGTTTGCTGACCTTGGCCTTTGTCCCCATTTACTTGTTTATGTATGCTATCAGAGATCACATCATGTTTTCTTCTCTCTCTCTCAACAGATGAAGTCCAATGCTTTGGAGTTGAGCACATTGCCAGTAAAGTCCCTGTTCTCACCTGCCACTTTCCCTAGCATCGTTATTGATGATGATATTGATGAAGAAGAAGAGGAAGAAGAAGAAACCAGTCCATATATGTACTACTGGGATAATTAATATGTCACTTGTTGTTGTCATCATCAGGTGACATGCCTGTTGATGCTGGCAATCATGAATATCCACAACTTTCTGTTTCCAACATTGGCGACCAACTCATTTCAGTTATCAGAGGACTATCATCATGACACTCCAGACATGTCCATGGGTGCTCAGATCTCCACCTCAACAAATCCAGCAGCGTCCAGCGGTCCAACACGCCAGTTAACACTTCCGCTGCCACAGACGACAAAAGTCAATCAAACACAAACTCACTTTCACTGCCATGGTAGACTTTTGTCAGCCGTGGATGTCTTTTTTCAAGTGAAGTTTTGATGACCATACACCGGTATTACATTATACAACACTTCCTTATTGTTCCGAAGAGCTCTTCAAAATAGCGGATCTAACATACATGTGTTTAAAATGCATGTAGTTCATTTTTCAATGACTATTTTAGAGATTTTTCTTAGGTAAATAAAGATTTTTAAAATGAGCGATGTAACTGATGATAGTCAGGTCCAAAATGACTGATTCTGACTTCTTATCCAGTGATAGTGATAAAACAGGCTCTGAATGTAATACAAATTTGGACTTTCAAATTTTGGAGGTTCAAGTGACGATGATTATAGATCAAAAGCAGATATTCCCAGGGATATCTTTGAAATGATCACCCTGAAAACTGATCATGCCCAAAAAATAGTGTGGCAGTGAGCCAGACTTGGTTGAAAAATGGGTGACAGTGAAAGTGTTGTTTAATTAACCTTGTTTTCGCATTTGGCGTACCATTGAAGGCGTGTGTTTTTTGTTATGACGGGCTCCTGCGCCAGTACACGCTTCCCCATAGCACAGCCAGAAGTCGTGTTTCATGTTAAATGCTGAGTGGATCCACAGCCACACAACTAATCAGCATGTGAACACATTTGTTGATGTTTATCCATACACATGGTCATGCTACTCATTAACTTCTCTCTATAGCATCCTCAGTCTCTTTAGCCATTTTGTTCTGTTGTCACAAAGTGGTTTTTTTTTGAGTGTGCTTCACACCTGTTTTGTATTCATCCAATAGCATGTCCTAAGCAAAGCTTTACCACACTAACAGTCCTTCTAAATTTCTCTCATTAGCCAGATGTCCCACCTCTACTGTCGTCATGTTCAAATAATCAGTCACATCCTGAATCCACCTTCTTTGTAGTCTTTCTCTCCGCTGTGATACCTTCTTCCATAATGATCTTACAATCCTTTTATGTATCCAGAATACTTAAATTTTCTCATCCTTCTTTGTAGCATAAGCTAGTTTTTGGTTATATTCCATATTACAGTTTCCATAGAAGAAGTGATGAACTCGGAGAAATGTCTGGTCAGCTATTAGTAATAACTGTTATAAGAAGAGAGGATGGAAATATGTTGGGCATACCTTGAGAAGAAATGACCAAAGAATACCAAAGCAGGCATTGAAATGGGAGGTAGAGGGTTCAAGAAAGAGAGGACAGCCTAGGGGAAAACCCCGAAACTAACTTTGCTGAGAGACGCAAGAAATATTGGACTCAATTCCATAGAAGAGATTGATCGAGTTGCCCAGGATGTAGCGATATGGAGAAATTACTTGCACGCTCTATGCAACATATAGCGGTACAAGAGGAATATATATATTTAACTGCTAGGGTTATCTAGACATCTTCCAGGAAAGTAGTCTGCCATTGTTTTAATTTCTGACAGTGATCATACTCGTCCTTGACTGTATCCATTATCTACTACAGATATCCTCTACCTACTGTTGCTCTTCACATTACATGCCCAACAATTCTGTCTTATTCCTACAGTAAGTTAATCATTTCACTGGCCTCTCTCATTGGCTTCTTCTTCAGTCATCCAGCGGCACTTGAGCTCTTGCCCTTCGGCCCATGCTATGTAGTGGTATATGCATGTGTTTGTGAGTTATTTTTTTTTTTCCATTTATCTGTCCTTGGAGGAAGGAGGATCTTCCTGATGTCATCACACAGATACATAAGTTTCTATAGCATTTCATGAGATTCTAAACATTTTTCTGTAAAACCACAATCATTCAGCGTATAATATATCTATATCCTTTTTTCATGTCTTGTTTGACACAAAAGACTTTCACACGAAATTCCCATTGTTGCCGTTCTGCCACCTTTCTACTAAATTTTTCTCACCGAGCACAATCTGTCATCTCTCTTCTCCATGTTTCCAATTGGATATCCATACCTTCTTGAAGCCCTTGCTTTGCGGGTCGAAGGTCGTTGGATTCGAATCCGGACAGCTCGGCTCTGTTCACAAGTGCATTTTTTCAGAGACCCTATGATTGTTGCTGGTGCGACATAGTTCGTGCAATACAGGTGGCATGTCATTTCTGCGGAGAGGGATCGAGCCATACAGAGTAAAACCCGGTGCAATGAAGTCGATACTTCGGCTTTAAAACCCCTTTAAAAAACCTTTTCCGCTGCACTGTCTATTCAATTGTCCTAGTCAATGCCCTTACTGGCATACACCATACATGCTCAGTCTACCTCTATCTTCATATCATACGAGATATTATACCTCTGAAATTGGAGAAGGCACTCCTGTATGATGGGACACTAATAAAAAGTAAAGCAGGCCTTCACGCAAAAAACAGTCCGAATTCTGACTACACCTGAATTCATAGCAGGTGAACATCATGGAGATGTACATGGACTCTGGTTGACCACTAACTACTTTAAAAGTATACAAATCGATGTCTGAAAATGTTGGAAGAAGAAGAATAGCAGTTGAACGCAAGAAGAAATGAGATATATTATAAAACAGACTCTACAGCTTGCTCACCTGTTAAATGATGAAGATGTCCGAGTACTGTATGAAGCAGCTATGTATAAAATATTTCTTTATATGATAATAATTCTTCCAAAATAAAATATTTTGTGATTTAAAATAAAACTGTCGCTCCATGTTTTAGGCTGTGTAGGACAGGGAGGACTTTATGAAATTTAATGGCTAGTGCAGTCACCGTAAAACTGTTCAGGTTTGGATTTTTCGTTATGCCCCGCACAGAAAAAACTCCTGTGGCCTTACCAGGGATTGAACCTGCGTCCAGGAGACCAGTGGTGCATTTCATATAACAACAAGCAGCATGACAATGGAGGTACTGGCGGTGACTAATGCACTACGCTGGTTGGAGTCACAAAACTACACTCATACGTGCATTCTGAGTGACTCATTGCGTATGATCCACAAGGTGGAGGCTGTTTCGGCGCGCAGACAATGGACCGAATCACTACAAGCATCAACAATTTGCAGAATCACACTTATCTCCGTTCCGGGGCACATGGGTGTTATTGGCAACAAGAGAGCAAACATGCTGGCTGGCTCTGCCACCACATCAGACGGCCAGCCAATGGATAGAGCTGATATTTTCAACGCCCTCATAGAGTGTACCCACAAAGAAGATTTTCATTTAAACCAATCCACGTCAATTACTAGATTGCAGGAGTTGGGTTTGAAGATTGGAGTAGCAAGAAGGGAACAGCATAACAAGTATATGAGTAGGCTCATCAATCAAAATCGAACTGGTATGGTCAGTTGCTGAACGCTGTTGGAGATATTGCGAAGGAGATTGGAGCACCTATGGACATGTCCGAAGTGCAATGAAGATATTTGAAACTGAACTGAACCTGGATTCTCCTGTTTCGCGGAGCCCGCTCTCTAATCTATTCGGCTAGACGCTCCACTCTATCTTAAAATAATATTTTGTGATAAACTTCTCCAAAGTAAAGCTAGTTACTACAATTGCTGGACATTGTAGAATTATTGCAATGTGCAATATTGTATAATTATTGCGACTTGCAATGTGCGATATTGTATAATTATTGCCACATGGAATGTGCAAAGCTGGTGCTATTAACTATTTTGACATAGAGCTCTACCTTCTCAGCTAGTGCCAGAGGCTTGCTGGGAAACAGTATGAAATTCATTCTATACATTTCTTAATGTTATCCAGCTGTTATTTATCAGTTTCAAATATGGCCAATAACAGCATCTAATGAACGTAAAATCATAACGACGGAGATGAGGTGCCTTAGAAGAGCTGCAGGAGTAACAATAAGAGACAAAATTAGAAATGAAGAAATCAGAAGACTGAATGTGAAACCAGTCATGCGATTTCTAAAAAACAACAGATTAAATGGTTTGGACACCTGACAAGAATGCTCTGTTATCGACTACCACGAAGAGCCACTGCTTTTTCTTTATCAGGGACTAGTGCTGAGCGTGGTGGACTATGGCCTTGGTCTTCTGACAGTGAGCAGAACATCGCTGGATAAGTTGGACAGGATCCAAAATGAAGCGATGAGTCTTATACTTGGTTGCACATGTGACACTTCATGTGAGGCAATGCGCTATGTCCTTGGATTGCCAACGATGATCATGAAACATAAAGTCGTACAGGTAAAAGCTTATCTGAGAGTTTCTGCGGACACAAATCATAATCTGTACAAATCCATAAATGAAAAAAGGCAGATCCTGGATGGCCGAGGATGTTATTAAACAGGTCGGTACTCTAGATGAGCTGAGGCATGGAGAAGAATGGATGTCTATATCAGAGGATATGACTGATTACACTAGGGTTGTCAGTACACTTGGACGCTGCTGTAGAGAATGGGCTGCGGTCGTCGTCATTGCGGAGATTCTTCCACTCGTAGATCAGCACTCCCATCCAGGTAGTTTCATTATTTACATTGATGGCTCTGTCAGAAAGCAAGGGCAAACTACTGAAAGTATAAGTGGTGCCTAGAAAATCGACGACTCGTTTACTATGGTTGATGGCGATGTCCTGTTTATGTCCCGATTTTTCGGTATATTAGGAATGTGGTGTTTGACCCATATCTTTCTTTTGCTAATAGCACATAATGGGTAATGTGACCAACAACACATCAGTCTCCATTTCTTCCAGGAGAACAATCATTTATGTTCAATAATGCCTGAGAAATTATTAGTAAATTAATGCCTAAGAAATTATTAGTAAGTTTCCGCAGCCACATGTATACAAAATTCAAGATTAGTAATTCAGCCATGTGGACAGACACATCAGACTGCAGAGCACATACTTCAAGACTGCCCTAATATATATTGAGGCAAACTGACTGGCCTAATGAAACAACACTCGACATAAAACTACCCAGACCTCTGTGTGAACTACAAACGACTGCAGTTTATACTAGAGACAACTTTGAATAAATAGACAATATTTCAAGTGAACGAAAGGAAGGATTGGTACTTTCAAGCACAAGGGATTACTTGCAATTTAATTCATAAATGTTTTGTTCATGATAAATTATTAGTAAATTAATTCACAATAAGTTATTTATTGTAAATGAGTTTATGATAAATTATTGGTGAATTAATATGAGTTCTGAAAGATGAGACAAGGTGACAACCAAGATAGCTGTGGTAACATTAAAGAAACCTTGAACATGACGATGGAGGCGGCAGGAGAACAGGCTAACGATCAAGAGTTTTTCAGGTGGTCTGTGAATAGAGTGATGTTATGTAACGGACGTGTTGATGATGACATAAATACCTACTATTATTTCAATTATTTTGACAAAGATGATTTTATTTGGAGATTATAACATATATTGTGTCGAATATATCAGTGTTGATACGTGTTAACTATAGGAGTATGGTTGAAAGTTGTCCGACTTATAAAAGGATCGGAAGGTTCAAAATGACTGGTTGGAGTAAGCCCAAATATATAGTGTAAGGGGGTTTATGTGGTTAGGCCCTTGCCTTGCTAGTTGAAAGTCATGGGTTCGATTTCAGACCACATTGTTCTGCTCAAGAGTGCATTTTTTCCAGAGACCCTAGGAGTATTGCCGAGGTTGTTGTGCGCAATACTCTCAGAAGGTGACGTGTGATTTCTGCGGAGACCGAGCCATATGGGGTAAAACCCGGTACAATGAAGCCAATCCTTGGCTTTAAAATCTTTTTATACAGTGTAAAAATGATCATTTAAGAGTGTCTAAAACACAATGCAAGGAAAAGTGTACAGGACTGCCAACGCAACAGACTGAAGCATTTCCCGTAGGTTGAAAATTTCGTAAGGGCCTGTGAACCGAGGTCCAACATTTAGTTGTTCTTTAGTTGCTACAAAATGTATGTCTTGCAAAGTAGGCGGTGGCCCGAAAAAGTTTGGGAACCTATGGTCTAAACCAATCCACATCAACATCGAACTGGTACAGTAATTCGCTGGATGCTATTGGACATATTGCAAAGGAGATTGGAGCACCTATGGGTATGTCTGGTATGCAATGAAGATATTCCAAACTAAAACATGAATCTACAGTTCAGAACAAGTGAATTTTTGTGGTAATTAGAACACAGACATGTTTGCATCCAAATCATTTCTAGATTGGGTGTTGGAAATAAGGTGTAGGTTTTGATTGAAAAGCGCAAAAAGACAAAACACACAACATTCACATATTCAACCCTGATCATGTAGTAGCAGATTTTGTTTCAGGATTGGATTTTGTTTCAGGATTGAATTCAAGTCACACACACCATACAGGTGCAACAACACACATCTGAGGCTGTTGTCACCATTGCTTGCTTGCAATAGATGGCTATTAATTACATGTTCCTGTAATCAACAGAGAGCCACGATAGTAGAGTGGTTAGTGCGTTCACTTCTTAGGTGCATGGTCTATGTTCAGTTTCACATTGGGAGTAGATATTTTGTCCAACTGTAATGGCTCAGCCAGAATTGGGTACCAGAAAAGCACTAAGAAGTAAAATGACCAGCTTGGTGTTGACCCAATCATGTGTCCAACACTGAATTCCCCAATACACCTGGTATGAAAACTTGTTTCTTTCTTGTCTTATGTACTAAACTAGAAATTCTGAAGAACACAACATTCAAATTGCTTTCTCACAGACATAATTGACAGACTTTGTGATTTGTATGTGATCCAAGCCTAAGAGTGGTTGTATGTTGTGCCAATTATGCGCCCAATTTCTGCAACGCTTTTTATTTACTAGGGTAGCTTTCCTAGGTCCCTACCTCAGTCGCCTCTTACGTCTTTTTGGTCGCAATGTTACTATTCTTGCTCCCCTTGAGAGCCCTGACAACAAGGAGCAAGACTAATCATAATCCACAGACACAATCCACACAGACTTCTCTCAGACATGAGAGACAATCCACACAGACACAATCCATTCAGACTTCTGTTAAGTCAATAAGCACAATGCACTATGAGATATACATTTTTATTAATATCAAATCTGATTTATTTAAAATAAAATATCTTTCAGGCTATAAACATGATAAAACAATAAGCTTATGGAAGGAACTAGACAGATCCCAGTTAAGACAAGATACTTGATAGGACATACCTTTAGAAAACACAAGGGGAATTTGTTTGTTCATTCTTATCAACCAAGTTAACCACTCTTTGTTACCTGGGCTCGCAAGGGTAGCAAATGATAGTAACACTGCAACCTACAAGGCATGTTGTAAGAGGTGACTGAGGTAGGAACCTACCCTAGTAAATAAAAAGGATAACAGAAATCAGATGTGCTGGCCTACTTGAAGGCGCACGTTCGCTCTAAAGCTCGGATCACATACAAATCACAAAGAGTGGTTTAACAAGTGGTCAATATAGAGCGTTCGAAGAAGAACCACCACTCTTTGTAATATTTGTGGTGAGTATGTTGCGTCCTTGTGAGGTTTCTACAGCATGTAGGTCAGGAACATGCAAATTTCCACCAATGTGTATGTATATTATCCAACATTATATGAATCTGTACATGTGGGTAATTGTATAGTGAGCGGGTAGATTTTGGGATGGCTGTTGCAGCGGAGGACGAAGCACGCATGAAAATGCCCAACATGCCATGACATTGATTGCATAACATACAGCTTTCATTATCAGAAAGACGCGAAGAAGACAAAATGTGAGATGAGTTTAAAAAGGGTCTCGGTTGAAACTTCTAGTCTGGTTAACATTTAATAAAGGACAAACACTGATAGTCAACTACATTGTTGGATTAGGAAACTGTCCCAGCCCGTGAACTTGGTTCAGGCTCCAACTGTTCTTCTTTCCCTGCTTGCTTCTCAAACACACCAGCACTAGACACAGAACTTGTCTTCAACATGTCCAGCTGTCTCCAGCCTCTTCTTAGAAGATATTCTATTTTAATAACGTCTGTTTTTGCAAGTGCAGCATTTCTACGAAACTCATCTTTGACATATTCATGAAAACTTGGTTGATTTTTGGTTACTTGTAGAAACTGTTTGTACAGACTAAGAACTTGTTGTTGTACTTTGCTATGTTTTGTCATTGTTATTCTTAGCTCTGTATATCATTTCTTTGATGTTTGCACATACCTGTATGAATACAAAAACATTAGTTTATCAGTTTATGCAAACATTAACAAAATATGATTGCTCATTTGAGGATCATCTTCATAGGGCATGTCGATGACTGCTCCGATCTCCTAAGCATGCATTTCAATGTGTTTAGATTTGCATTTATTATATTTGCTAATACAGTAAATATTTAGCAAAACTACAACCATTTGTCTTCAATTTGATACATATTTTAAATCATATTAGGAACAATATTTTAGTATTGCTAAACTCTGAGTGCACGTTTTTGGGGAAATAAAAAAATAATTCTGTCCAGATGCAAAAAAACCTCATTTGTTATGAATCGGTTTGCTTAGTTGTTTGGGTCATTGAACAAAAATGTGAACAATCAGACAACTATTATATACATTAACTGTTCAACGCCAACATGATCAGCTGAGAGAAATAAATATTGACTTCAACTTTTCAAGGGCGTCTAACGAGTAACTGACTAACTCCCAGTCTCAAGCATAAATGATAATCGGTAGCATTATATACTTTTAAAACAGTTAATACACAGTAGATACGCATCTAATTTTATTGATGTTTGTCAATTCAAAATCTACATAGCTACTAATTCTTTTATATAATTGTGATTCAAGATTCAGTAGTACGGTACTCGTGTGCTAAAAAAAGCGACCTAAGCTAAGACTAAGAGTTGAACTTGAAGCAAACTTAAATTTGAGTAAATGTAAGAATCATTATCAAGTTTTAAGTAGAGATTTCAACAGCGATTCAAGTATCTGGGAACATTCCTAACATCAGATGGAAGATGTACAATAGAGATTAGGAGTAGAATGGCTCACACGAAACAGCTTTTATGAAAATGAAGAACACACTATGCGTGAACTCACTACCAATGACATTGCGGAAACGAGTACTGCAGTGCTATATTAAACCAATACTTATATATGGCAGCGAATCATGGACAATGAACAAACAATCAATACGATCATCGGAAGCCACAGAGATGTGGTTTTACAGAAGAATGTTGAAAATTTCATGAACTGCAAAGAAAACAAATGTGGAGGTTTTAAATCAGGCCTGCACACAAAGAAACCTTATCATAAGAATCCGACAATCAAGGTTCTTCGGGCATATAATGCGAAGAGAAGGTTTAGAACATTTGGTGACTACAGGTAAAATTCAGGGAAGGAGATATCGTGGAAGACAGAGGGAGAAGATGTTGGATGGCCTGACATCATGGTTCGACAAAATATCGACGTCAGAACTGATTACATGCACCAAGCAAAGAGAGTTGTGGAGAGACATGATCGCCTACGCCGGCAGGCACGGTACTTGAAGTTGATTGATTGATTTCAACAGCGCTTTTTTTGATGCCGCATAGAATAACTTAATTAAGATTAAAAATAGTCGGAATTGTAAATGAACAGTATATTAATAAATGAAAACATGATATTGTATACTTCAATGACATTTACCCTTGTCGCTTCAGACGATTGACTAATAATCAAGACTGATAGTAACTAACTGTAACAGAACAAGGTAGACTACTGCCATTTGTTTTCATTAGCAGACGTTTACAGCTGTGAAAACAGCAATCTACATTTTTATATCTGTAAGTAATAATTATTAACAGTCATTCTACTTCGTATTTCTACTAACTTGAATTTTAATTTCATTTTCTAGTATTCGAAGTCCATTAAATTGTTCTCTTTGTTGTTGTGTAAATTAGAAGCAAAAAGGGAGATTACTACAATTATGTTTTCTAGAGACATCATTTTCTACATTTATTTCTCGCCGGCATCGCAAACATGAACGAAGCAGCAGATGTCTTTATCGCCGTACATGCAGGTTAGCGGACACAGTGTAGTTTGAAATGTCTTGTTTAAAAAAAATGTTGAATCGTTACAACGTTGAATAGTTGTGGCTTGGTATGGTACAAAAGGACTGCGAAGAAGATGCCAAAGAGGGGCAAGGACACTGCACAGCCTGCTCGACTCCACTCTTAACCTCGAAACTATCAGTATCAGATGTACTGCTGCCTTGCAGGTCGGCTGGGGACAGCCCAAGGCTGACGGAGAGCGAACCAAGTAAACGCTAGCTAAAACCGGACACAATCGCCGAAGGATAAGCAGCCGAGCTCCAAATGGCGCTAAAGATGTGATGAAACACACCATGATAGCAGATAAGGTGCATGAATCAGATTTCCACATATAATTTATGGGGAAATCTGGTACATCAGTCTAACCCATCCATGGGTTCCCAAAGTGGACGTTTCGCCCCCTCCCCATTGGGCGCTGAAGCCTTCTAGGGGGCGATAGTGGGGTTTAGAAGCATTTTGGGACGTTTTTCTTCGTGATTTTGTGATGAATAATCATTAAAAATTTGAATTCTGCAGTGATTTCAATTAATCTTATACCCATCTTACACGATCCATTTTTTCATCAATTTTCTATTTCATGTATATAACCATTTGACCATGTATGACAGAAATATATATCAATTTTCTATGTCAAAGTGAAAATAGAGCATGTGTGTGTATATATATATATATATATATATATATATATATATATATATATATATATATATATATATATATATAAAATATATATATATAGTGTGTGTGTGTGTATATGTATATATATATATATGTGTATATATATATATATATATATATGTGTGCGTGCGCAAGAAGTGTTGGCAAACTGTTATAATTAATGGGGAGGGCGTTACAAAGTTTGTATGCTAGCTTTCATGCCCTCATGGAAGGAGACAATCAACTGGAGCAACTTTGGGGAACAGCCAATATGCTTCAATATTTTATAAAGACTTGGTCTGCTGACTGTCAAATACCTTAGTCAGATCTATGCAAGCAATACATAAAGGTTTACTCTGCTCTCTGCACTTCTCTTGTAGCTGTTGTAGGGTAAATATCATGTCAGTTGTTGACCGTCCAGCTCTGAACCCACATTGTGACTCTGGGAGAACATGCTTTGCCAGTTTCTGTCGTCGTTTTGAAAGGACTAGTGCAAAGACCTTGCCTGTGACACTTAAAAGGGAGATGCCTCTGTATTTGTTACAGTTCCCCTTAGCCTCTTTATCTTTGCATTCCTCATGTCCTGAGGAAGTTCTCCCTCTCTCCAGCACTGAATAAGGAGATTGTTGAGGTAGGAGGACATCCCTATTATATTTGAGGATTTCTGCAGGAATGTTGTCTAGTCCTGATGCCATGCCATTTGGAAGTTAGATGATTGCTTCAGAAAGTTCCAACTCTGTGGGTTCGGCATCCAGCTCGGTTAGTTCATGATGTTTCGGTATGATCTGATCGAGGACAGGGTTTGCTGGTTTCTTCACAGAGTAAAGATCAGAATAGGGTTCCACCCATCTTTCGAGCTGTTTGGTCATATCTGTTATTGGCTCACCTATTTCCGATCTTAGCAGGGCAATTTTTGTTATGTTTGGTCCCAGAGCCACTCTGATATTTTCATACATTGCCTTGGTGTTGCCCATATCTGCAGCATTTTGTATTGCAGAACATAGATTTGACCAGTATTCATTTCACACCTCCTTGATTCTCATTGCAATACTGATTTGGTGTGCTGAAGACAGTCCTTTGAACTTTGCGAGGCTTCTTTTGTAATTTATTAGGCTCTTTTCTTTTCCTCAATTAGGGGCTGAGTGTTGATTCATTTTGTTCGAACCAGTCTTTGTTGGAGAATTTTTGGTGTCAAAGGAAGCAATGGCACAATCATACATGTTAGAATGTTCCACTTTCGTCTACACTAGATTCTCCCATTTCATTCCCATGCAGAGCAGTAAACGCCTTTCTGAAAGTCTCCCTATTCTCTGTTATCCCCATTTTAGTGATGTTGACTTTTTTGGGTGGCCTTCTTGTTGAATGGGTTTTCCTTAGAAGTGTTTTGACTTTGCTGATAACTAGTGCATGATCTGTATCACAGTCTGCACTGTGGAAAGTATGTGTGATTTTCACTGCGTTATGGTGTTGTCTGCGTGTGAATACAAAATCAAGCTGATGCCAGTGACCTGATTTTGTGTGGCACCACGACACTGTACCTGTGTTTGACAGCAAAAAATGTATTGGTTACACACATATTGTTATGGGAGCAGAATTCAAGCAGTCTTTTACCATTATCGTTGATATTTCTACTGCCATGATGACCCATGCATACTGGCCATGACTGGTGATCAGATCCTATGCGTACATTTAAGTCACCCATTATATACAGTTGTTCATCCACTGGAAATGAGTTAACAACATTCTGTAATGAGTCATAAGTCTTTATCTTCTGCAGACGCTGCTAGTGTTGGTGCGTAGATGTTTGTTTAGGAGTCCACCTTTTACACAGAGATGAAGGGATATTATTCGCTCTTATACAGCCACTGGTGTATGAATAGATTTCACAAGTTTATTGTGCACAGTAAAGCCGACTCCATATAGTCTAGGTTGATCTGTGCCTGAAGAATGTGTAGTTCTTTTCTTTCACCGAACCACAATCTGGAAGCCTGGTTTCTTGTAGTGCAGCTATATCCACTTGCAGTCTCTGGAGTTCTCTGTCTATGACAGCTGATTTTCTGATGTCTTTTGTTTTCATCGGGTCTAGGTTGACAAGTCCAGAACGCCTGGTCCTTACGTTCCATGTGCCAAATCTAAGAGGTTTATTTGTCTTGTTTCTCATTTTCTAGGTAACTGTTGCTTTCTGTGTTGTGCCCAAGCCGAAAGCAAAGATGAAGTGTCGTCTGCCTTTGTGCCTAACCTGGGCAGCTGATATGGTGAATGTGCCTTGCCCATTTTGCACAAACTCTCTACCCTACTGCTTCATCCAATGGAAAGACAAAGTCTATACGTTTGGAATTAAACAGAGTTTGCAGGAGATGCCAGAAGATGGCAAGGAATACACACTTAACCATCAACTGCCTTAGGGTCCCTCCCTCTGGATTTTTGGTCAAGGTTTACTCCTCTAGCCCTCTGCATTACCGTGCTAACCCACAAGGCAGTGGGGATTTTCGATCAGGGTTTACTAACCTAACTTTTAGCTCTCCCGAGCCCCTCTCCTCAAGGCAGTGGGTGTAGCAATTACAAATGGTACATACTGTGCAATATATGTATACAATTTCTCATAGCCTTTTCAGACTTTATTATGATATGAAGTGGCAGTCGCTTCACATTTCTAGACCCTAGGGTGCAGGAGGTAGGAAGGCCAATTCCTTTCATCGAGTGTGGGATTGAACCCACAACCTTCTTGTGTCGGAGTTGATAGGTGAATGCGTATGCATTAAGCTAATCCACCCCTATATAGTTCTACTTTATTCTATAACATTATTGTTTGTTTTAGGAGCTGGTAACCATTCAAAATCAAATGAACATCTGTATAAAACCGTCTGTAAGCTTGCTTGCCAGCAGGTAAGAACTAAATATCATGTACATTCTATCATCATCCAGTAGCTTGTCATGGCAAAACTTTGCCACTTCAACAGTTATTCTGGATTTCTCTCTCTTATATGTCAGATGTCACACCTCTTCTGATATCATGCTCTAATCATTAGTAACATCACGATTCGATCTTCTCTATAGTCTTCCTCTTCTCTTTGCTTCGGGACCTCCTTCCATAATGGTCTTCTCCAACCCTTCTTGTCTTTTTTGTGTGTCCAGAATACTTAATCAATTTTCTTATTTGTTGCATCAGCCAGTTTTCTTAGATTTTGAGCTCCTTCTTGATAGATCTATTTGTTGTCTTATCTGCCCATGATACTCTTAGTAACACTCATATTCAAAAGCACATAGATGTCCATGCTTCACACCCACACCGTGCCACTGGAAATATGCAAGCTCTTAGTATTCTGATCCTTGTTTTTATATCAGTTCCATTCTATACTGTTTTTAGTTTGATTTTGTAAAACTATGTTTGTTTATGCTCTTAACATCCTTCATCCAGATTTCCATCTTCTGTTAGCAGTAAACCGAGAGAATCAAAACAGTTCACATTTTCTATATTCTCTTCCCTGAAACAAATTGCCTATGTTATAGTTGTTTTATTAGTTTTTATTATTTTTGTTTTTGCCATTTTGAGATTTTGTTTTTGACTTTTTTCTACATTTTTCCACTATAACAAAATAGATTGAATGTGGAGACGGCTCATGTTTTGAGCAAGTAGTTAGCATCAGAATACACACTTGCAGAGCACTTTCTCTACCATCCCTTGCTTGTTGTCAGACTTGTTGTTAGTGAAATAAGGCTCAGTATGATCTCCGCTGTGATGGAACCTGCTAGAAACATGTCTGATGGGAGAAAGTCAACCTCTTCATCTTCATTTATGTTATGCGATCGCTGTCATGGCACATTAGACATTCCCATGCGTGCTCTCTCTTCTGCTACAGCAGCCATCCCAAAGTCCATTTGCTCACCATACCCATGAGAAGTTGATTAGTATATCTTCTCTCTACCACGAAGACGACACTGTCTGGCATGACCAAACTAAACTCCTAATTCTCACACTCATTCCAGTTCCAGTGTCTAAGACTTGCCCATATCACATAACTGAGAGCATACTGCATTTATATCGGCTCTTCCATACTTCTGCCCACTAGAGTTGAAACATTGTTTGCAAGAAAATCAGCATGTGTGTTACCCTGCACTCCAGTATGTCCAGATGTGTACAGCCAAGTCAGTGTCTTGAGATATAGAAATCTTCAGTATATCTTGAGATTGTAAGACAGTCACAGCAAGGGTCCTTGTGGAGCAGAAGTCTGCCTTGCTTATGAAATCACACTCACCATCACATTGAGCCAAAGAGCTCTCTGATATTTGAAAGAAGACTCTGTAAACATATATCATCAGAAAGTCGCTCAGAGATTCACCAACATGGAGTAAAAATATACACTTCACTGTCTGGCACAGGCAACACGAGTGCAAATCTGTACTCCCTCTGGGATAGAAACAAAAAGAAGGATAGTCTAAAAGCAAAGACCCTAGGGAAACCTTGAAACAAACCTTACTGCAAGATATTCGAGAAATATTGGACTCAATTTCATAAAGGAAATTAAACAAGTATCCCAGGATAGAGTGGTGTGAAGAAGTTGCTTGCAGGCCCTACATAATGTATAACATTATGATAGGAGGCCCTTTGTAACATATAAAGATACGAGAGCAATATATATATATATCATTCTCCGCACAAATGGCATACCAAGAGTATTGCACTCGAAACTCCGAGTTTCTGCAACAATCCTAGGAGATCTCTGAGGAAAAAGCACTTGTGAACCGAGCAAAACAGTCAGGATTTGAATTCATTGCATTCAGAGCACAAAACAATCTGCTTAGCCACTTCGCCATAGAGACCCCTTTCTGTGATAAAAACAGCAGCAGTAAAATAGATAAAAATTTCGTCAGGATGAAGTTGAAGAGAAAAATGTTGGTAATTTATAAGTCATCTCTAAAGCAAAGTAAATTTATTTATTATTTTTTAAATCTCAATATTTTTCATAATATTTAGCGCGGTCACCGATACCAAAGTTGATAGCATGGTTTACTAGTGACCAAAGTTGATAGCATGGTTTACTAGTCACCACATCGTACATAAATTTCTGTGTTTTAGGCCAGCTTTGGAAAAACAATTTGGCTGTTTACACTATGCACAGTTGGACTACAGGATCCTTTACTTAAGGATCTAAATTACAAGTACCGTTAAAGTTAAAGTAAGTCTCGCCAGAATGACAAGAGACACTGCTGATAAGGAAAGCAAGTTGTCAAGGAAAAATCAATCACAAACACCATGACTATGCTTGTAGAAAACAAAAATCTCCTGTGACATTTTATTCATGATATTGTAACATCTTTGTATGAAGTAATTTTTCAAAATGAAATCTATTGATACTCGGAAGGCCATGGCTCTGTTAAAGTCAAGAAGGTCAGCTCTGGAGGCAGTGACAGCAGCTGTTGTTGTTCTTGAGGTAGGTTTTGTCGGTTGAATTCATTTTGTATCAATCACACAAATTATTATATATTTTTATTGCAAGCTCTAAATATTGGAAAACTGCCAGAACTAAAGGGAACACTAAGTGAACTGAATATCAAAAGAAGGGTGGTGCTGTAGTGGATATTGTCACACTGTGGCATACCATGAAATGAGAGACAGACAAATTAGCTAAGGAAGGAGCAACACAGGAACAAAGGAATCAAATAATCACTTTCCAAGACAAGAAAACACTTATCAAGGCCATTAGAAAAGAAGACCAGGAAAGAGACAATTACCACTATCTATATATAGCAAGTCATGTGATATTGTTCCGATTCGGAACTAGACACAGTAGACTGAACAGACACCTACACAGGCTAAGACTGGTTCCATCACCCACATGTACATATGGACAGACAGCCGAACACATCCTGCAAGATTGTCAACTGATAATCAACTACGGAAAGAACACTGGCCAACAGAGACAGACAACCACACAAAGCTGTTTGGAAGCCTTGATGAACTAACAAACACAACATACATCCAGAGAACCAGACTCATTGTGTAAACATTGAACATCAGCGAACGAGAAGAAGAAGATTGTATATTTTGGACATATAAAAAGGCAGGAATGGATGAAGAAGACCATTATGGAAGGTGGCTTCCTGGCTGCAGAGGAGAAGAGGAAGGTCACAGAGAAGATGGTTTAAAGATGTAATTGATTATTTGAACATGATGGCTGCAGAGGCGGGACATATGGCCTATGAGAGAGAGAGATTCAGATGGAGTGTTAGGGTGGCAAAGTTCTGCTCAAGACAAGTTTTTGGATGAAATGAATCTGTGAACTTATTGTACTTCTGAAGTTGGAGTAAGTCTGGGTAGTGAGGGACATGTTGATAAGGAAAGCAAGACTTCATGAAAAAATCTGTATTTGCCATATTAGTTGCCTTGACTACATCTAAATTCATAGCGGACAAACAGGATAATTTAAACTTAGTTCTAAGGCACAAATCATATACAGACCACAACGAGTGGTTAAACAAGTGGTTGATATAGAGCGTGTGAAAAAGAATAAAAACCTCATTTATAGATGGGGCCCCATAAGAGCACAGTCTCTTAGTTGTGAGGACATGGGTTCAAATCCCAGTTAAAATGTTCAACTAGGTAAATAATCTTTTTGACAGTTTTTTAATGACATATGGAGTGACACCAGCATTGAGATTTGACACTGGCTTCTTGCTTTGAAGATCCTGCACCAGCGTTAAGATTTGACACTGGCTTCTTGCTTTGAAGATCTGCACCAGCGTTAAGATTTGACACTGGCTTCTTGCTTTGAAGATCTGCACCAGCGTTGAGATTTGATACTGGCTTCTTGCTTTGAAGATCCTGCATTCATTGCATAGTTTGTTTTAGACATTTCAGGGAAAACATTTTCAGCTACACCCTGACCATCAATAGAGGTGGTCAAGTGCCTAGTCCTATCAGAGATGAACAATAAACTCAAAAGTCCTATGTGTGCATTGAACATGTAGAAAAAACCCTTGGCAGTTTGAAACTAATGAGATATGCTTTAAAAAATGCTTCTTCTCTTAACTCCCCTTGAAACATAAGAAATCAACAAATTACCTCCAACCAGATCTGCCTTGAGCAAGCCAGTTTAATTAATTCATTCCACATCTTGTCCTCCTCTTTCTATGTCTTTTCCTTCTCTTTCTATGTCTACAGTTCGTCTCCATGTCTTTTCCTTCTCTTCTCTTTCTATGTCTACAGTTCGTCTCCATGTCTTGTCCTTCTCTTCTCTTTCTATGTCTACAGTTCATCTCCATGTCTTGTCCTTCTCTTTCTATGTCTACAGTTCGTCTCCATGTCTTTTCCTTCTCTTCTCTTTCTATGTCTACAGTTCGTCTCCATGTCTTTTCCTTCTCTTCTCTTTCTATGTCTACAGTTCGTCTCCATGTCTTTTCCTTCTCTTCTCTTTCTATGTCTACAGTTCATCTCCATGTCTTGTCCTCCTCTTTCTATGTCTACAGTTCATCTCCATGTCTTGTCCTCCTCTTTCTATGTCTACAGTTCATCTCCATGTCTTTTCCTTCTCTTTCTATGTCTACAGTTTGTCTCCATGTCTTGTCCTCCTCTTTCTATGTCTACAGTTCATCTCCATGTCTTGTCCTCCTCTTTCTATGTCTACAGTTCGTCTCCATGTCTTGTCCTTCTCTTCTCTTTCTATGTCTACAGTTCATCTCCATGTCTTTTCCTTCTCTTTCTATGTCTACAGTTCATCTCCATGTCTTTTCCTTCTCTTCTCTTTCTATGTCTACAGTTCGTCTCCATGTCTTTTCCTTCTCTTTCTATGTCTACAGTTCGTCTCCATGTCTTGTCCTTCTCTTCTCTTTCTATGTCTACAGTTCATCTCCATGTCTTGTCCTTCTCTTTCTATGTCTACAGTTCATCTCCATGTCTTGTCCTCCTCTTTCTATGTCTACAGTTCATCTCCATGTCTTTTCCTTCTCTTTCTATGTCTACAGTTCATCTCCATGTCTTTTCCTTCTCTTTCTATGTCTACAGTTCGTCTCCATGTCTTGTCCTTCTCTTTCTATGTCTACAGTTCGTCTCCATGTCTTGTCCTTCTCTTCTCTTTCTATGTCTACAGTTCATCTCCATGTCTTGTCCTTCTCTTTCTATGTCTACAGTTCGTCTCCATGTCTTTTCCTTCTCTTCTCTTTCTATGTCTACAGTTCATCTCCATGTCTTTTCCTTCTCTTTCTATGTCTACAGTTCATCTCCATGTCTTTTCCTTCTCTTCTCTTTCTATGTCTACAGTTCGTCTCCATGTCTTTTCCTTCTCTTTCTATGTCTACAGTTTGTCTCCATGTCTTGTCCTTCTCTTCTCTTTCTATGTCTACAGTTCATCTCCATGTCTTGTCCTTCTCTTTCTATGTCTACAGTTCATCTCCATGTCTTGTCCTCCTCTTTCTATGTCTACAGTTCATCTCCATGTCTTTTCCTTCTCTTTCTATGTCTACAGTTCATCTCCATGTCTTGTCCTTCTCTTTCTATGTCTAAAGTTCGTCTCCATGTCTTGTCCTTCTCTTCTCTTTCTATGTCTACAGTTCATCTCCATGTCTTGTCCTTCTCTTTCTATGTCTACAGTTCATCTCCATGTCTTTTCCTTCTCTTTCTATGTCTACAGTTCATCTCCATGTCTTGTCCTTCTCTTTCTATGTCTACAGTTTGTCTCCATGTCTTTTCCTTCTCTTTCTATGTCTACAGTTCATCTCCATGTCTTGTCCTTCTCTTTCTATGTCTACAGTTCATCTCCATGTCTTGTCCTTCTCTTTCTATGTCTACAGTTCATCTCCATGTCTTTTCCTTCTCTTTCTATGTCTACAGTTCATCTCCATGTCTTGTCCTTCTCTTTCTATGTCTACAGTTCTTCTCCATGTCTTTTCCTTCTCTTTCTATGTCTACAGTTCTTCTCCATGTCTTTTCCTTCTCTTTCTATGTCTACAGTTCATCTCCATGTCTTGTCCTTCTCTTTCTATGTCTACAGTTCATCTCCATGTCTTGTCCTTCTCTTTCTATGTCTACAGTTCATCTCCATGTCTTTTCCTTCTCTTTCTATGTCTACAGTTCATCTCCATGTCTTTTCCTTCTCTTTCTATGTCTACAGTTCGTCTCCATGTCTTTTCCTTCTCTTTCTATGTCTACAGTTCGTCTCCATGTCTTTTCCTTCTCTTTCTATGTCTACAGTTCATCTCCATGTCTTTTCCTTCTCTTTCTATGTCTACAGTTCGTCTCCATGTCTTTTCCTTCTCTTTCTATGTCTACAGTTCATCTCCATGTCTTTTCCTTCTCTTTCTATGTCTACAGTTCATCTCCATGTCTTTTCCTTCTCTTTCTATGTCTACAGTTCATCTCCATGTCTTTTCCTTCTCTTTCTATGTCTACAGTTCATCTCCATGTCTTTTCCTTCTCTTTCTATGTCTACAGTTCATCTCCATGTCTTTTCCTTCTCTTTCTATGTCTACAGTTCATCTCCATGTCTTTTCCTTCTCTTTCTATGTCTACAGTTCGTCTCCATGTCTTTTCCTTCTCTTTCTATGTCTACAGTTCATCTCCATGTCTTTTCCTTCTCTTTCTATGTCTACAGTTCGTCTCCATGTCTTTTCCTCCTCTTTCTATGTCTACAGTTCATCTCCATGTCTTTTCCTTCTCTTTCTATGTCTACAGTTCATCTCCATGTCTTTTCCTTCTCTTCTATGTCTACAGTTCATCTCCATGTCTTTTCCTTCTCTTTCTATGTCTACAGTTCGTCTCCATGTCTTTTCCTTCTCTTTCTATGTCTACAGTTCATCTCCATGTCTTTTCCTTCTCTTTCTATGTCTACAGTTCATCTCCATGTCTTTTCCTTCTCTTTCTATGTCTACAGTTCATCTCCATGTCTTTTCCTTCTCTTTCTATGTCTACAGTTCATCTCCATGTCTTTTCCTTCTCTTTCTATGTCTACAGTTCATCTCCATGTCTTTTCCTTCTCTTTCTATGTCTACAGTTCATCTCCATGTCTTTTCCTTCTCTTTCTATGTCTACAGTTCGTCTCCATGTCTTTTCCTTCTCTTTCTATGTCTACAGTTCATCTCCATGTCTTTTCCTTCTCTTTCTATGTCTACAGTTCGTCTCCATGTCTTTTCCTCCTCTTTCTATGTCTACAGTTCATCTCCATGTCTTTTCCTTCTCTTTCTATGTCTACAGTTCATCTCCATGTCTTTTCCTTCTCTTTCTATGTCTACAGTTCATCTCCATGTCTTTTCCTCCTCTCCTCTTTCTATGTCTACAGTTCATCTCCATGTCTTTTCCTTCTCTTTCTATGTCTACAGTTCATCTCCATGTCTTTTCCTTCTCTTTCTATGTCTACAGTTCATCTCCATGTCTTTTCCTTCTCTTTCTATGTCTACAGTTCGTCTCCATGTCTTTTCCTTCTCTTTCTATGTCTACAGTTCATCTCCATGTCTTGTCCTTCTCTTTCTATGTCTACAGTTCATCTCCATGTCTTTTCCTTCTCTTTCTATGTCTACAGTTCGTCTCCATGTCTTTTCCTTCTCTTCTCTTTCTATGTCTACAGTTCATCTCCATGTCTTTTCCTTCTCTTCTCTTTCTATGTCTACAGTTCATTCATTCCATGTCTTTTCCTTTTCCTCCTCTTCTCTTTCTATGTCTACAGTTCATTCCTTGCACTTCTTTTCCTCCTCTCCTCTTTCTATGTCTACAGTTCGTCTCCATGTCTCTCTAATTCAAATTATTATTATTAGAGATTGGCAGTTGCAACTCAGGTCTAATATAAAATTGAAGCAAAGTTCTCACATTTCAATCCCAACAGAATGACGAATGCACAAATGCGGGTAAAGGTTCCAATTTGACAATGCAAGGAACTGTGGAATGTGATGCTAGTGCCATGGATGGGCAGTCACTTTTCTTTGGGGCTGTTGGAGCTTTATCAGGTTGGTCTTGATGTTATCTTGTATATCTTTTTAGTTACAGCATGTTATAGTAGGAACCTGCTAGCTCTGTCTAACATTGGATATTCTGATCTGAGAGTTAAGATGTCCCAGTCTCTGATGGCCTTTCCAGATATCCAGTCTCTAATAACCTTCCCAGATATCCCAGACTGATGGCCTTCCAAGGTATCCCAGGCTCTGATGGCCTTCCAAGATATCCCAGACTCTGATGGTCTTCCCATGACCCATCAGATCTGGTAGCAGAGGATCTCTGTGGCTAAGTGGTTAAACAGTTGTCTTGTGTTCCGAAAGTCGTGAGTTTAAATTCGGATTGTGACGTTCTGTTAACGAGTGAAATTTTTGCCAGAGATCCCTACGATTGTTGCCATAGCTACATAGTTCATTCTTTGTGCAATACTCTCTGCAGATGGCTGCCATTTTTGCGGAGAGAAACCAAGACATATGTGGGTAAAACTCTGAATGAAGTCAATCATTCGAATTTAGATCTAATACCATGATACAGTGTTCCTCCAGATGTGGCACTTTTGTATCGAACTAAAGACTGTTTTCTCTGTGTTAAAACAACAACTGTTACTTGTGTATCAAACTAAAGACTGTTTTCTTTGTGTTAAAACAACAACTGTTACTTGTGTATCAAACTAAAGACTGTTTTCTTTGTGTTAAAACAATTGTTACTTGTGTATCAAACTAAAGACTGTTTTCTCTGTGTTAAAACAATTGTTACTTGTGTATCAAACTAAAGACTGTTTTCTTTGTGTTAAAACAATTGTTACTTGTGTATCAAAGTAAAGACTGTTTTCTTTGTGTTAAAACAATTGTTACTTGTGTATCAAACTAAAGACTGTTTTCTTTGTGTTAAAACAATTGTTACTTGTGTATCAAAGTAAAGACTGTTTTCTTTGTGTTAAAACAATTGTTACTTGTGTATCAAACTAAAGACTGTTTTCTCTGTGTTAAAACAATTGTTACTTGTGTATCAAACTAAAGACTGTTTTCTTTGTGTTAAAACAATTGTTACTTGTGTATCAAAGTAAAGACTGTTTTCTTTGTGTTAAAACAATTGTTACTTGTGTATCAAACTAAAGACTGTTTTCTCTGTGTTAAAACAATTGTTACTTGTGTATCAAACTAAAGACTGTTTTCTTTGTGTTAAAACAATTGTTACTTGTGTATCAAACTAAAGACTGTTTTCTTTGTGTTAAAACAATTGTTACTTGTGTATCAAACTAAAGACTGTTTTCTTTGTGTTAAAACAATTGTTACTTGTGTATCAAAGTAAAGACTGTTTTCTTTGTGTTAAAACAACAATTGTTACTTGTGTATCAAACTAAAGACTGTTTTCTCTGTGTTAAAACAATTGTTACTTGTGTATCAAACTAAAGACTGTTTTCTTTGTGTTAAAACAATTGTTACTTGTGTATCAAAGTAAAGACTGTTTTCTTTGTGTTAAAACAATTGTTACTTGTGTATCAAACTAAAGACTGTTTTCTCTGTGTTAAAACAATTGTTACTTGTGTATCAAACTAAAGACTGTTTTCTTTGTGTTAAAACAATTGTTACTTGTGTATCAAACTAAAGACTGTTTTCTTTGTGTTAAAACAATTGTTACTTGTGTATCAAACTAAAGACTGTTTTCTTTGTGTTAAAACAACAATTGTTACTTGTGTATCAAACTAAAGACTGTTTTCTTTGTGTTAAAACAACAATTGTTACTTGTGTATCAAACTAAAGACTGTTTTCTCTGTGTTAAAACAATTGTTACTTGTGTATCAAAGTAAAGACTGTTTTCTCTGTGTTAAAACAACAATTGTTACTTGTGTATCAAACTAAAGACTGTTTTCTTTGTGTTAAAACAATTGTTACTTGTGTATCAAACTAAAGACTGTTGTCTTTGTGTTGGAACAACTGTTATGTGTGTTTGGAACTAAAGACTGTTTTCTTGTTTGATAGCATGTAGATTTTATACATAATAATAATAATTCCTCTCGTACCGTTATATGTTACATAGAGCCTGCAAGCAATTTCTCCATACTGCTCTATCCTGGGCAACTCACTCAATCTCTTCCATGGAACTGAGACTTTCTTGCCTCTCTCATCAAAGTTCGTTCAAGGTCTTCTTAGATCACCCTCTCTTTCATGAACCCTTTGTCTCCCACTTCAATGCCTGCTTTGGTATTCTTTGATCATTTCTTCGTCCAACATATCTCCATCTTCTCCTTCTTATAACAGTTGTTACTAGTGGTTGACCAGATATTTCTCTGCTTTTATACATAAGAAAATAAACTTATAATACTGATCTACCCATTGATATTATTATACATGGTAATACCTGGCCTCTTGTTGTAGGTGTGGTCAACCCTGTCACTGTTGCTTGCAGATTGGTTGAGGAGCAAAAGTTGGGACCTCTTCCTTATGGACGAGTGAGACCCAGGTTAGTGTCTGAAAGTATCTCTACCAGTAACGTACTAGTTGGTAGTGCATTAAGTTGTTTAGTAATTCTACTATGGTGTTCTTCATGTGAGTTGGTAGTGCATTAAGTTGTTGAGTAATTCTAGTATGGTGTTCTTCATGTGAGTTGGTAGTGCATTAAGTTGTTGAGTAATTCTAGTATGGTGTTCTTCATGTGAGTTGGTAGTGCATTAAGTTGTTGAGTAATTCTAGTATGGTGTTCTTCATGTGAGTTGGTACTGCATCAAATTGTTTAGTAATTCTACTATGGTGCTCTTCATGTGAGTTGGTAGTGTGCTATGTTGTTTATGGACATGAGAAACATTGAGTGGTGCAGCAGTAATGGTCTCAACCTCCGTACTCATACTGGAAGTAATTATCCTGTATGCTCCACTTTTCTCTACAATAATCCTACCATGCGTGCTAGCCAAGAAACCACAATCTGACTTCTCACCACGATGTACAGACCCATCGGTATAAACAACATCATCATCATCACTTAAATTATCTTATATCAGCTTCTTAATTGCAAGTTCAGCCTTCATATTGCCCCAATCTCTACATTCTCTTCTAAGAGATTAACATGTGCCCGCCACCAAAATTTGAACCTCACTTGAATGCCGTCCCAAGTCCACATGTCCCAGAATGGTTGAGAATTTTCTTATTTGTAACAGCCTCACAACAGGCAGAAAGCGGCAGGAAATCCGATAGAGAAGTTGAATCTTCACTAGTTGCCCCTTGTCATAGAAGTTCCAAGGCTGCTAATTGTGGACCAGTAATTTCCTGTAAGCTCACACAGCAAGTGGTTCCCTAACCACAGATCGATACTTGAGGATCTAAACTTCAAGTACCTCTGACGTGGAGAAGATGAGGGACACTGATAAAAAGGAAAGTCCACCTTCATGCAAAAATCCCCCAGAAGCACTATACCAGGTGCCCTGCCTACGCCTGAATTCATAGTGGGCAAACGCCAGAAGACGACAAGGAAGAAAAATGCAGTCCATTGTCATTTATTTTTAGTGCTGTTATTGTTATATGTGAGCGTCTGTAGCTCAAGAGCTAGTGAGCTCGATCACAACCAAGCGACCTGGTTCAAACTCCACGGCAGGCAATTTTGGAAGCAAATTCATTTTCGTAGGATTTTTACGCAAGGTAAAATTAGACCTCACAGTTCAGAAAGCAATGGCAAACTACTGAATGTATAAGTAGTGCCTAGAAAATCGACCACTCATTTACTGTAAAGGATATGCCATGATTTTCATTGTTGTATTTATAGTATCATTGAATAATTGACTGGTAAACACACATGTTGTCATTCTTGCAGTATACTTGTGGGTAGAGGTGCTCAAACTTATTGTTCTGATAGTGGCTTGGATGTTAATGCCAACTTGATCTCAGGTATGAAATTTCTACACACATTTTAGGGCCGTTAGTATTTTATTGTTGTATTCTGTATGTAGTGCCGCTAGTATTTTATTGTTGTATTCTGTATGTAGTGCCGTTAGTATTTTATTGTTGTATTCTGTATGTAGTGCCGTTAGGATTTTATTGTTGTATTCTGTATGTAGTGTGCTGTGAAATTCATCACTTCTGTTGTATTCTGTATGTAGTGTGCTGTGAAATTCATCACTTCTGTTGTATTCTGTATGTAGTGTGCTGTGAAATTCATCACTTCTGTTGTATTCTGTATGTAGTGTGCTGTGAAATTCATCACTTCTGTTGTATTCTGTATGTAGTGTGCTGTGAAATTCATCACTTCTGTTGTATTCTGTATGTAGTGTGCTGTGAAAGAAGTGAAATTCGTCACTTCTGTTGTATCCTTTACTTGATAATTTACTCTTTGCTGGGCATGCAGGTGTTTACGGTAATGAGAGAGCGGAGAGGCTTGCATCAACAGCATTGATTGTTGGGGAGTTTGAAGATGGATAAGGGGGATGTTCTTCAGTCTCTTCGCGACTGCCTGTTGGATGAGGGCACTAAAATCGATGTTGAATCGATCAAGCGATTTAGGCAGTTTGGAGTTACCCGTTGTACAAGTCTGAGAGGCAGAGTGAGAGGTGTGTTTAACCAGCGAGCCATGGGAACCATCAGTATGCATACTCTTCGGTATCTGTTGGGGAGACTGAGCACCTATGGGTCTGCCCGTAGTGCAATGACGTCAGTTAAGTACCCAATAATCTTTGCTTGATAAAGGCCTTTTGGTAAAAACGTTGCTGTGTATTGTTTTTGTATTTTGTAAAACTACTGTACTTTGTTTTTACATGTTTTGCCATTGCTATATAGTTTTACTGCAGAAGTCTTCCCTTATATCGATTATACTCAGAAATTTACATTATAGTAGTCATCCACTCATGTTTTACACCTGTTATGTTACCAGTTATATGAGGACTATCATCATAGCACTCCGGACACTACCACACCATCTGTTTGATGAGGACACTAAAATTGATGTTGAATCTATCCAGCGATTTAAGGAATTTGGAATGCCATGGTATCGCTTACCACAGAGAGCCACACAGAAAAAGTATAATGAGTACAAAGCAAGAGGAAGACCACGTAAAGATGGAGCGACGGCATCAAGAACAGCCTTACGAAAATGAATATCAGCTTACCAAGTGCCTTAAAACAAGCACACACAAGACACCCACTTCAATAAAGAAATAAATGGTGGAGGAGAAGAAGAAAAGTATAAATGGACGACCGAGGTGGAGTTTGCTTGATCAGCAAGCAACCAGAACAATCAGTGACATCTGATTGGGGAGGGGACTGCGCACCCATGGATCTGCCCAAGGGCTATGCCAGCAGCTCAGTAACCAATAATCAAAGTATTATGTCATAGGTATGTTGTTCCAATTAGGCACCTACAGACCCTTAGGTCAGCATATCCAGTTTCTGCATGCTTTTTCTCTCAAGAAATGACTTGGCTGCACACACCTGAACTGCTGAAGTGCAGGGTAATACACACCTGGACTTGCTGGAGTGCAGGGTAATGATCATGCTGACTTTCCTTGCAAACAATGCATATTAAAGCGGGTAGAAGTATAAACAAAGTCGATGTTACTGCTCATGGGTATGGTGAGAGATCTGACTTCGCGTTTCGACAAAAGATCGGCGTCAGAAATAATTACCTGCACCAAGGAGAGTTGTGGAGAGACATGATCGCCTACGTCAGCAAGCATGGCACTTGATTGATTGAATAGAGACTAGCAGACCTCAACTCTACTTAATGTAGAACCAGACACAGAACACACATTGTAGAACCAGACACAGAACACACATTGTAGAACCAGACACAGAACACACATTGTAGAACCAGACACAGAACACACATTGTAGAACCAGACACAGAACACACATTGTAGAACCAGACACAGAACACACATTGTAGAACCAGACACAGAACACACATTGTAGAACCAGACACAGAACACACATTGTAGAACCAGACACAGAACACACATTGTAGAACCAGACACAGAATACACATTGTAGAACCAGACACAGAACACACATTGTAGAACCAGACACAGAACACACATTGTAGAACCAGACACAGAACACACATTACAGGACCAGACACAGAAACACATTACAGGACCAGACACAGAACACACATTACAGGACCAGACACAGAACACACATTACAGGACCAGACACAGAACACACATTGTAGAACCAGACACAGAACACACATTGTAGAACCAGACACAGAACACACATTGTAGAACCAGACACAGAACACACATTGTAGAACCAGACACAGAACACACATTGTAGAACCAGACACAGAACACACATTGTAGAACCAGACACAGAACACACATTGTAGAACCAGACACAGAACACACATTGTAGGACCAGACACAGAACACACATTGTAGAACCAGACACAGAACACACATTGTAGAACCAGACACAGAACACACATTGTAGAACCAGACACAGAACACACATTGTAGGACCAGACACAGAACACACATTGTAGAACCAGACACAGAACACACATTGTAGAACCAGACACAGAACACACATTGTAGAACCAGACACAGAACACACATTACAGGACCAGACACAGAACACACATTACAGGACCAGACACAGAACACACATTGTAGAACCAGACACAGAACACACATTGTAGGACCAGACACAGAACACACATTGTAGAACCAGACACAGAACACACATTGTAGAACCAGACACAGAACACACATTGTAGAACCAGACACAGAACACACATTGTAGAACCAGACACAGAACACATTACAGGACCAGACACAGAACACACATTACAGGACCAGACACAGAACACACATTACAGGACCAGACACAGAACACACATTACAGGACCAGACACAGAACACACATTGTAGAACCAGACACAGAACACACATTGTAGAACCAGACACAGAACACACATTGTAGACCAATTAATATTTCAAAATGATTGTTTCAGGAACTTCTGTAAAAACATACCTGCGTTACAAGAGGAAGTGCCAGAGAGCAGAGTCTGGTGTGAGCTTACAGAAAAAACAAAAACTAGACACAACAGAGACAAATCGTAGTTTGCTGTTGGATGGTCAGCAGGTACTTTCACTTGTGCTAGTTATGTATGTTGGTCTATCTTATGTTTGTGTGTAATTTAAAAAGTGAAGGGCCCCTTGTTCATACCTCGATGCGTATAGGGTAATACAGTGTTAAAAGGAAAAGTACAGGACCCTTTTTAAGGCTAGGGAAGTATACCCTGATCGAAAATCCCCTCTGCCTTGTGGGTCAGTATGGTAATGCAGAGGGCTAGAGGAGTAAACCTTGACCAAAAATCTGGAGGAAGGGACCCTAAGGCAGTTGATGGTTAAGTGTGTATTCCTTGCCATCTTCTGGCATCTCCTGCAAACCCTGCTTGATTCCAAACTTATAGACTTTGTCTTTCCTTTGGATGAAACAGTAGGGTAGAGAGAGGGTTTGTGCAAAATGGGCAAGGTACATTCTCCATATCAGCTACCAAGGCTAGGCACAAATGGAAGGAGCTACTAAAGATAGGAAGACGGAAGGAGATACTAAAGATAGGAAGACTTGAAAGGAGCTACTAAAGATAGGAAGACTTGAAAGGAGCTACTAAAGATAGGAAGACTTGAAAGGAGCTACTAAAGATAGGAAGACAGAAGGAATTACTAAAGATAGGAAGACGGAAGGAATTACTAAAGATAGGAAGACTTGGAAGAAGCTACTAAAGATAGGAAGACAGAAGGAATTACTAAAGATAGGAAGACTTGGAAGAAGCTACTAAAGATAGGAAGATTTGAATTGTTGTTTATTCATAACTAATACGATCATGTGACTTTTTGGTCTCTAAGAATCTGTGTAAAACTGTGGATGACGGTGTGCAGGACACGGTGGGTGCTGTCTGTGTGGATTCTGATGGTAATGTGGCTGCAGCGACTTCAAGTGGCGGCATCTGGCTGAAACACTCTGGAAGATTAGGGCCTGTAAGTTGTGTTGTATTTTCATGTCAAATATTGGTTGATTTTTGTGTAGGTCAGGTTGTTGGTGACACCTGTCAGTCTTCACAGGTGATAGTATGCAGGTAAATTGTGTTTTAAAGAGGAAAAAAGACGCAATCCATAAAAGTGATGAGAGGGAAGAACCATAGAAGATGTTGGTGAATTTGTCTACTTTGGAAGTAAGATCAGACACTCAGGAGGTACATATGAAGGACATTAATAATTATCCAATGACGACTATCGCAGACAAGGACAGACCATCATCTTCCGTCTGATGACAGGCAGTAAAAAAAACTGTTGTTGCTGCTTGTAGTACCGCTTTTTAGGGTGGTGTGGAACGAGAAATTTAACGACTGCATAATTAGTGCCGTCACAGCCAAGCCAGACGCTCCTGGACAGGGCATAACTGACTGAATAAACACTTACACAGGCTACGCTTTTCTCCATCCCCTCTGTGTTATGTTATGCGATCAACTTCATGCCACATTGGGCATTCCCATTCGTGCTCTGTCCTCCACTGCAGCAGCCATCCCAAAGTCCATTTGCTCACCGTTCCCATGAGAAGTTGATTACTATATTTTCTCTCTCTACCACGAAGACGACACTGTCTGGCATGTCGAAAGTTAACGCGTAATTCTCGAACTCGTTTCAGTGTCTGAGACTTGCCCATGTCACATAATTGAGAGCGTGCCGCATTTATATCTTAACTTTTCAGACCCACCAGGCCTTAAGCTCTTCAAGCGGGCAGAAGTATGGACAGAGTGGATATTTCCTCTGTGTCCCTGTGGCATCTCTGATCAAACCGTAGAGCATGTCCTGCAAGACTGTCCCATGTATGACCTCCCTAGAAAGTGATGCTGGCACACAATACTACATTAAAAACTAAATGGCACCAGAAATGAGCTCCAGAGAACAGTCGACTTCATCTTAAGAACGCGTCTGACGATAATCAAAAAATTAGTGATCTCATAGAAGAAGAAGAAAAGGATGTTAATGCCAATATTAGGAAAGTCTAACAAGCCTTTGCTGTCCTACAGACAGTGTAGAAATCTACTGCCATCTCCACTGAAATAAATCTCAAGATATTCAGGTCAAATGTGAGATCTGTATTTTTGTATGGCTTGGAAACGTGACAAGTCACCAAGCTAAATGCAAATAAGATTCAGACGTCTGTTAACAGATTAATTCAGCATATTCTCAGACTGAGATAGTAAGACAGAGTTGCAAACACAGACCTGTACCATGATGACTCAGGTTACTTACTTACTTATTCCTCTCTGCTCCTCGTGGAGCATACAGCCTCTTTCCATAATGTTCTTCTCCAACCCTTTGTGTCTCTTTATATATCCAAAATACTTCAATTTTCTTTGCAAGTTTTCTTTGAGTTTTAGTTCTTTCTGGATATATCAAAAACTATATGTGATAGAAAAATATACCAGATTCAGAATCAGCATGAAATACTTTATTGAAAACACCTTGTCCGTGTGTTGCCGGGGCTCACAAGGGAGCAAAGAATATTAACACTGCGACCTACAAGGCATGTCGAAAGAGGTGACTGAGGTAGGGACCTAGGGTAACTACCCTAGTAAATAAAAAGCATCACAGAAATTGGGTGTGCTGACCTACTTGTAGGCGAATAACTAGCACAACGATAATCACTCTCAGGCTCAGGTCAAATACAAATCACACAGAGTGGTTAACAAGTGGTCGATGTAGAGTGTTCGAACAAGAAGATTGAAAACACCCCGACTCTCTCAAATGCAACAAACACAAAGTTAAAATTTATTGAATTTGTAATTTATAGTGACACAGAAGATGTGTTGCAATGAAAATAAATATTTGAATAACTATCTTAGGCTGGCGTGTACGGAGCAGGATGCTGGGCTCAGAACCAGATATCAGAGTCTAAACCAGGAGTGGCTACTGTTACTTCAGGTAAGTGGTACCAGGAGTGGCTACTGTTACTTCAGGTAAGTGATACTAGGAGTGGCTACTGTTACTTCAGGTAAGTGATACCAGGAGTGGCTACTGTTACTTCAGGTAAGTGATACCAGGAATGGCTGCTGTTACCTCTCTCTCTTTTCTCTCGATTGTTCTTTTTTTCCATTTTGATCATTCTTATTGTGATATATATATATATATATATATATATAAACAGCCTTTACCAAGAACATGTTTTTATGTCACATCATTCAGCGCCATTTGGAGTTCTGGTGCTTATCCTTCGACGATGTGTCTGGTTTCAGCCAGCGTTTACTGGGTTTGCTTTCCGACAGCCTTTGGCTGTCCCCAGCCAAAACCCACAAGGCAGTAGGTTGCTATTTTCTTTCAGGGCAGTGACCCTTAGACAACCTGCCCTCCCGGGTTGTTGAGTGTCATCTGCCCAGGTTACCTGTCTTTTTGGACTACTTGGTTTGCCTGCTGTCCAGTTTTGTGTACAGTTTGCTTCGCTAGCCTTTGATTGTCCCCAATCTAACTACAAGGCAGCAGTAGCTATTACTTCAAGTAAGCAACTCTTTGACTAATTAGTTATAGATGTCTCTGTGGCAAAGTAGCTCTAACGATTTGCCTAGCATTTTCAAGATGCTGACATGAAAATCATAGTATATCCTTTACAGTAGCCATCAACCACAGTAAACGAGTCATTGATTTGCTAGGCACCACTTAAAAGTTCAGTAGTTTGCCATTGCTTTCTGAACGTGGTCTATTTTTACTGTTCGTAAATATCCACTGGAACAAATTTGCTTCCAAACAGTATTTTGTTTTTACATGTTTCACCATTATTTATCTTCAGGTTGTGGGGAAGATTTGATACAAACATTGTTGGCTAAAACATGCAGTGAGGCTATCAGGTCAACTGATGATATTAGCCAGTCTCTGGTCAAGTGTTTTAGACATCATTTTCTTGGTGAGTTCACACATTGCACATCTTGTTCACACATTGTACATCTTGTTCACACATTTCAAGCGTCACGACAGAGATGAAATTTCTACGCAGAATGCTGGAAATATCAAGAAGAAACTGATATAGAAATGAAGACATCAGAAAAAAGTGGGTACAATATCAGTACTGAACTTTATCAAGAAACAACAAATTAAATGGTTCAGCCACTTAAACAGATTGCCAACAGACAGTTCTCCTCAAAGAGCAATGTTTCTCTGATACAGTTGATACAAAGCAAAAGACAGGCCACACAAAAGAAGTCATGAACAATTCACAGAAAAATATCAACTTTATTTGTGAATCAATGGTTGAGTAGCCATTAGGTTATTGTTTTTATTATCTAGCAGATTTGGGAGTCTAGCTAAGTGGTTAAGCCTTTGACTTGCTCTCTGAAGACCATAGGTTCAAATCCGGACCGCGCTGTTCTGTTCATGTACATTTCTTCCAGAGACTTCTATTATTGTTGCCGGAGCTATGGAGTTTGTGCTTTATACAATACTCTCAGCAGGTAGCGTGCCATTTCGGCGGAGACAAACAGAGCCATAAGGGGTTGAACACGGCGCAATAAAATCAATCCTTCGACTTTCGATCTTTTTTAAAGTAGATATGTAACTATATGTCTTTGGCGGGTGCTCAGATTGAGATGGTACCATAGTGGCTAACACAGACCTAGGGATAAGAACAGGGCAGGGACCCATGATGACTCAGGTCTTGAGGAGAAATGGTGGTTCGTCAAGCATACCCTTCGGAAGACACAGTCGAGTGTTACTAGACAAGCACTTGAATAAAATCTGCAAGGTAAATGAAAAAGGGAACATCCTAAACAGACCTAGAGATGGATACTTTTGTGGAACCAAAGGATTCTGGGAAGCCATAAATAAAATGGCTAGAGACCATAAGAAATATGAAGATATTTAGTAACCTCCATTGTGACCTGGTTAAATAGGGCATACTTCTTCTTCTGCATTCATCTGTTGTGAACTCGGACGTTAGCCATGATGCCTGGTATGACGCGCCTGACATTTGCATGAAGGCCTGCTTCTACCATTTGACTAGTGTTACCTGCCATGCAGGCGAGCCTTCGTCCACTTCAGAGGTAAATTGTGCATACTAATGTTTGTCAGTGGTGTAGTCTTCAGTTATTTTTAGGGGTGGAACTGCAAGAGAAAGTTAAAGATAGGAAGACTTGAAGGAGTTGGTTGAGACTTGATGCCCCAACCGGGGTTAAAAAGGCACAAGAGAGGGGTGAGGGTAGGAATTGTTGGTGTCTTTTGGTAACTCTGTAACAGATGTAACCTTATTGTATTCTTTTCCCTCCCTCCCCTTCCTTACCCAATGGTGGTGCGCATGGACAGGTTCTGAGTTCCTAGCAGCCAAAGAAGAAAAGCTTGGAGGTGTACTTATCCTTAGAACAAGCAAAGCAGCTTCTTCCAAGGAAGGTAATCTAATTGTGTACTTATACTGTGATTGTACTTATATAGTGGCTTATATTATGTAACGGTAGTGAGCTCGATCACAGCTCAAGAGATGGCTTTGTGGCCTTGTGTACTCTCTTATGCTGAAATATGCTGCACCCTATGATTAGCTGGTTTGAGGCACAAAAATTTGTGAACATTTCCCCATTCTCATTCATTATACCCAGCCCATGATTTCCCATGGTCTCTTCGAAACTGCTATTATCTTCTCCTATCTTTGCATTTAAGTCTCCCATCAAAATTGTAATATCTTTTTTCTTCTTCCTGCCCATAGTACTTTGGTATAAAACCTCTCTTTAGCTGCTTATTCTCTATCATTGGTTGGTGCATAGCATTGGATGATCTTTAGGTTAATTTTCTTTTTGTTAGTTCTGAATGTTGCTGTTATTATTCTAGGCCTGATTGTTTCCCATTCTATTATTACTTTTTGTGCTTCTTTGGACAACATTAGGGCAACTCCTTTACTATGATGTGTGCTCTCTTCTTTTTGTCCTGGTCACAACAGCATTTCGCCAGTGTTTAGTTTAATTTTGTCTATCCTTTTCCATCTTGTTTCACAGATTCCCAGAATGTCTATCCTGTAGCTCTTCATCTCTGTTACAAGCGGGGCTGTTTGCCCTGCTCCAGCAATATTCTCACATTCCAGCAACCAATTCTGGCCGTTTTCCGACAGGAAAAAGAGATTAGTCGGCATCACCGTATCCTTTCGGCTTTCCCAGCGATACATCATTTGTCCCCTAGTTGGGGGACTTTCCCAAGGTTCGGATGGTTGTAGGTTATTTCATATTGTTGTGCTATCCATGTTTGTTGAAGATTTGTTGGCTTAATTTTTCTACAGGGTGAGGTAGCCAGCCCCACGCACATCCCTCTTTACTCGCCTCTTACAACATGCCTGACAGGTAGACATTGCTTCATATTCTTTCCTCCCCTTATGGACCCCGGCAGCACACGGGCGGATCCCTACCTTAGTTGCCTCTTATGACATGCCTTGTAGGTCGCAGTGTTACAATTCTTTACTTCTCTTGGGCCCTGGCAACACACTGGCGGATCCCTACCTTAGTTGCCTCTTACGACATGCCTTGTAGGGCGCAGTGTTACAATTCTTTACTTCTCTTGCGGCCCTGGCAACACACGGGCAGATCCCTACCTTAGTTGCCTCTTATGACATGCCTTGTAGGGCGCAGTGTTACAATTCTTTACTTCTCTTGCGGACCCCGGCAACACACGGGCAGATCCCTACCTTAGTTGCCTCTTATGACATGCCTTGTAGGGCGCAGTGTTACAATTCTTTACTTCTCTTGCGGGCCCTGGCAACACACGGGCAGATCCCTACCTTAGTTGCCTCTTATGACATGCCTTGTAGGGCGCAGTGTTACAATTCTTTACTTCTCTTGCGGACCCCGGCAACACACGGGCAGATCCCTACCTTAGTTGCCTCTTATGACATGCCTTGTAGGGCGCAGTGTTACAATTCTTTACTTCTCTTGCGGGCCCTGGCAACACACGGGCAGATCCCTACCTTAGTTGCCTCTTATGACATGCCTTGTAGGGCGCAGTGTTACAATTCTTTACTTTCTTGGGACCCCGGCAACACACGGGCAGATCCCTACCTTAGTTGCCTCTTATGACATGCCTTGTAGGGCGCAGTGTTACAATTCTTTACTTCTCTTCAGGGCCCTGGCAACACACTGGCGGATCCCTACCTTAGTTGCCTCTTACGACATGCCTTGTAGGGCGCAGTGTTACAATTCTTTACTTCTCTTGCGGCCCTGGCAACACACGGGCAGATCCCTACCTTAGTTGCCTCTTACGACATGCCTTGTAGGGCGCAGTGTTACAATTCTTTACTTCTCTTGCGGGCCCTGGCAACACACGGGCAGATCCCTACCTTAGTTGCCTCTTATGACATGCCTTGTAGGGTGCAGTGTTACAATTCTTTACTTCTCTTAGGGCCCTGGCAACACACGGGCAGATCCCTACCTTAGTTGCCTCTTATGACATGCCTTGTAGGGCGCAGTGTTACAATTCTTTACTTCTCTTGCGGCCCTGGCAACACACGGGCAGATCCCTACCTTAGTTGCCTCTTATGACATGCCTTGTAGGGCGCAGTGTTACAATTCTTTACTTCTCTTGCGGGCCCTGGCAACACACGGGCAGATCCCTACCTTAGTTGCCTCTTATGACATGCCTTGTAGGGCGCAGTGTTACAATTCTTTACTTCTCTATGGACCCGCAACACACGGGCAGATCCCTACCTTAGTTGCCTCTTATGACATGCCTTGTAGGGCGCAGTGTTACAATTCTTTACTTCTCTTGCGGACCCCGGCAACACACGGGCAGATCCCTACCTTAGTTGCCTCTTATGACATGCCTTGTAGGGCGCAGTGTTACAATTCTTTACTTCTCTTGCGGACCCCGGCAACACACGGGCAGATCCCTACCTTAGTTGCCTCTTATGACATGCCTTGTAGGGCGCAGTGTTACAATTCTTTACTTCTCTTAGGACCCCGCAACACACGGGCAGATCCTACCTTAGTTGCCTCTTATGACATGCCTTGTAGGGCGCAGTGTTACAATTCTTTACTTCTCTTGCGGACCCCGGCAACACACGGGCAGATCCCTACCTTAGTTGCCTCTTATGACATGCCTTGTAGGGCGCAGTGTTACAATTCTTTACTTCTCTTAGGACCCCGCAACACACGGGCAGATCCCTACCTTAGTTGCCTCTTATGACATGCCTTGTAGGGTGCAGTGTTACAATTCTTTACTTCTCTTGCGGGCCCTGGCAACACACGGGCAGATCCCTACCTTAGTTGCCTCTTATGACATGCCTTGTAGGGCGCAGTGTTACAATTCTTTACTTCTCTTGCGGGCCCTGGCAACACACGGGCAGATCCCTACCTTAGTTGCCTCTTATGACATGCCTTGTAGGGCGCAGTGTTACAATTCTTTACTTCTCTTGCGGGCCCTGGCAACACACGGGCAGATCCCTACCTTAGTTGCCTCTTATGACATGCCTTGTAGGCGAGTGTTACAATTCTTTACTTCTCTTGCGGACCCCGGCAACACACGGGCGATCAACTGCTTTGGGATGCGTTTATCAGGCATTCGAGCAAGTGACCGACCCATCTCACTTGGGCCTTCTGCAACATGGTGTTGACGCTTGGGATCTTTGCTCTTGTGAGGACTTCGCTATCTGGAATTTTGTCCTGCCTATATATTTTTAGTATTCTGCGTAGACATTTTGTGGAGGTGGTTTAGTTTTCTTGCGTGTCTGCTATACACTATAAGATGTATGTACTCAGACTTTCACTACTGATGTCAAAGGGTTATGAGTTGATTATCATCTTTTACCCATGACAAGTCGATACATGCTCTGATTCTCCCACGCTCACTGACTCTGGCATGATGCCCCTTTATGTTATTGACCTTGTGGCCCCACCAGATGTACCTGTTGTACAAGTAGAACTAGACGCCTGAGGGGCAGAGTGAGGAGTGTGTTTAACCAGTGAGCCACGGGAATCATCAATATGCATACTCTTTGAGTTCTGTTGGGGGACACTACCTATGGGTCTGCCCAGAGTGCAAAGACGTCAGTTCAATAAGCAATAGTTGTAACCGGTTGTGATAGTTGCTACGTGTTTCTCAAGTCAACATTTGTTGTTATTTGATTTGTTTCAGTTGAGTTATCATGGATCCACTCCACATCCAGTCTTTGCCTGGCTTACATGGCAGGTAACAGTAAGTTGCCTACAGTAAGTTATACTTATCTTCTTTTTTTTTAAACATTATATTGGGGGAGGGGGGATGTGTTTTTCTGAGGTGTGCAGGTAAAGTATTTGCTTCATGCTACAAAGGTACTTAGTTCATCATTCATTCTCCCCCTTCCAAGATGAAGCGATCTCAATATATATATTTCAAGCTAATGAAAGGATGGATCTGTATATTGTCCCAGAGATCTGTGATCTCAATATATATATTTCAAGCTAATGAAAGGCTGGATCTGTATGTTGTTTCAGATGTGCCTGATCTCAATATATATATTTCAAGCTAATGAAAGGATGGATCTGTATTTAAAAAAAAAAAAAACTATCGTTATGTCTGTAACACCGCTTTTGAGCGGTGTAGGACGGGGAACATGTACCTGTGGAATTTAATGGATGCACGGCTAGTTGTTCAGGTTATAATTTTTTAACGCGAAACTGCTCCGGTTCAGATTTTCTTTACGCCCCCAACAGAAAAAACACCTTGACCATACTGTGGATTGAGCCTGGGTTTCCCGCATGGGAGTCTCGCTCTAATCCATTTGTCTGGAAGCTCCACTATAATACTACTCGTATATAGTACCCATCATCAAGGTGGATATCCTTTATAGGACATTGCTATCTTTGCAGCACATCTGAAATTCACTCTGTCTCTAGCCAGTTCACCCACTTCGCCGATGGTCATATCCATGGTTTCTTTAATTCTCTTTAACATTCAGTTCTTTCAGGACATCAGTGTTCTTCTTTTTTTCTGTCTATGGTATTCGTAGGATCTTTCTCTAGCATTTCGTTTCGGAGGACTGGATTTTCATTCTTGTTTTTTGTGTAATGGTCCATGATTCACAGCCATAAGTAGCCACTCGAGAAATACATGTTCTTAATATTTTGCTGGTGCTTTGCCACATGTTCTTCATTGTTTAACTTCCTGATTGCTATTGCCAGTCTTTTTGAGATCTCTTTGGAGTAGACGCCGTTTTTGTTGACTATTGAGCCCAGGTATTCGTAGTTATCTACACATTGGAGTTCTTCATTGTTTATTTGGATGTTAGATGAGCCTTTTGCTTTGTCAGTTGACAGTATTTTTGTTTTTGTGTGTTCAAATATAGATGTTGGTCTTGGCTATATTTCTTGGTCATTATGATGCATCATGTTCCTTTAGTGCTATTCAGGGTATGCGCAGAGTTCTGGCAAGTGCCCTCAAGTGCACCTTTCAGTGATCAGGGTATGCGCAGAGGTCTGGCAAGTGCCCTCAAGTGCACCTTTCAGTGGTCAGGATATGCGCAGAGCTCTGGCAAGTGCCCTCGAGTGCACCTTTCAGGGATCAGGGTATGCGCAGAGCTCTGGCAAGTGCCCTCGAGTGCACCTTTCAGTGGTTAGGGTATGCGCAGAGCTCTGGCAAGTGCCCTCGAGTGTACCTTTCAGTGCTCAGGGTATGCGCAAAGCTCTGGCAAGTACCCTCGAGTGCACCTTTCAGTGATCAGGGTATGCACAGAGCTCTGGCAAGTGCCCTCGAGTGCACCTTTCAGTGATCAGGGTATATGCAGAGTTCTGGCAAGTGCCCTCAAGTACACCTTTCAGTGGTCAGGGTATGCGCAAAGCTCTGGCAAGTACCCTCGAGTGCACCTTTCAGTGATCAGGGTATGCACAGAGCTCTGGCAAGTGCCCTCGAGTGCACCTTTCAGTGATCAGGGTATGCGCAGAGTTCTGGCAAGTGCCCTCGAGTGCACCTTTCAGTGATCAGGGTATGCGCAGAGTTCTGGCAAGTGCCCTCGAGTGCACCTTTCAGTGATCAGGGTATGCGCAGAGTTCTGGCAAGTGCCCTCGAGTTTGACTCATATATGTTTTCTACCACTTCTGATATTTCTGTGACCAATCATTTGTGACCTCTGACCTTGAAATCATTGTATCAGAATAGTAGTGCTTGTTGTGGTGTACTGTTGGATTGTAATTGTGTTACATGGTAGAACCCTTGGTTTGTTATTTCTTAATATGCTCTAGAACTGGTGTTGTTCCTACCAAGTCTCTAAGTTTCATTTTTGATCTTATCTCTCTTCTTGTTACTCTCACTATCTGCAGGCGTTTCATCTTTGTTGTAATTTTACTTTTTTCATTTTTTGTAAGTGTTGAATTTTGGTACTTGTGGCACATAGTTGGGATGAAGATCGTATTGTATAACGCTAATTTTATGTGTAAATATATCTATATATGAATTTTTCGTCTAAGCATTTTGCTGTAACAACTTCTGAGTTTCCGCATCTCTCTTGCCTTTCATCTTATCCCTAAGTCTTTCAAAAGATTCTGCACCTTTGCGTAATGTTGCTTTCCACATAACTCTATCATCAGTTAGTTTTTCCCATTTGTTGGAACCGATAAAAAAGTTCTTAATTTAGGCCTTGCAAACATCCTTATAATGTAAAGATACATGTTTGCAATTAAGTATCAGAATCATTTGGTCTATGACTTCTGAAATACACCTTGTATTCAACTGTGAACAATAGATTCATGATACACTGACCCTGCATTTGTAGTCTACATACTTGTTCCTGTGTTTTACATCTTCTATAATCAGCATCGAAGCGTCTGCCCAAATGGATTAGATGTCGGGTTCCCATTTGGGAGATCCAGTTTCAATCCTCAGTAAGGCCAATGAATTGTTTTTCTGTCAGGGGCATAAAGAAAAATAAAAGATAACCTGAACGGTTTCGCTGCGACTGCACTAGCCATGTGGCCATTAAATTCCACAAACTCATGTCCCCCTGTCTTACACCACCCTAAAAAGCGGTATTACAAGCAGCAACGATAGTTTTAAAACAATATATATATATATATATATATATATATATATATATATATATATATATATATATATATATCAGTAGTCACTGTTACAACCACAAATTTACATATGTATGTGACTTAATCTACCACCGATAAATGTACGTACACGTGTCAATTAATCTACTATGATCTACAGGTACTCATGTCAAGGTTGGATGAGACCTGCACACCTGGAAAGTCGTTTACAATGGGAGGTCACATGATCTTGCTATAGGCAGACGAGACTACTCAAATAAATATATTTCTGTTTGTTTAGAACACTCCATTTTGTTTGGTGTTTGTGAAGATCACATTTATTTCTTTTGTCAGTAATATTTGTTTTAATATCTCCTTTTTCTTTGTGATTGGTGGACGCTGACATCAAATGATGGAAGAAAAACTAGTCACGTCAGAGATGAAGTGTCTACGCAGAATGCTGGAAGTATCAAGAAGAGACCGGTTTAGAAATGAAGACATTAGGAAAAAGTTGGTACCACATTAGTACTTTATTTCATCAAGAAACAACAAGTTAAATGGTTCGGCCACATAAGTAGATTATCAACAACCTCAAAGAGCAATTTTATTCAGATACAGTGGATACATAGTAGAAAGCCGGCCATGCAAAAGGTGGGGCTCAGAGATAACAGAGACGACGAATGACACTGTCTATGTAGTGCACACAAAACCAGTTCTATAAATCTCTTCTTATCCTGATGCTGTAGGGTAAAAACAGGATTAGAGAAAAGAAAGTCTAAACCATGAGATGGGTTGCCTCTATGAAGCTGTAAGTCAGAGTGTCACCATGAGATGGGTTGCCTCTATGAAGCTGTAAGTCAGAGTGTCACCATGAGGTGGGTTGCCTCTATGAAGCTGTAAGTTAGAGTGTCACCATGAGATGGGTTGCCTCTATGAAGCTGTAAGTTAGAGTGTCACCATGAGATGGGTTGCTTAAGTTAGCGTCACCATGAGATGGGTTGCCTCTATGAAACTGTAAGTTAGAGTATCTTGAGGGTTTCACATAGCTTGCTCTGTCAGGTTTCTGTGACTAAGCCGCTTGCCTTGCATTTCGGATGAATTGCGTTGGAATCGAATGCACTGCTCTGTTCACAAGTGCATTTTTCCGAAGACTTCTAAGATTGTTGTAGGAGCTATGGAGTTGTGCTTTGCGCAATACTCTCAGCAGGTGGCATGACATTTCCATGGAGAGGGACTGAGCCATATGGTGAAACCTGGTGCAATGGGGTTAATCATGTTCAAAGAGACCTCTGATCTTTAAGCTTTGTTTGGGAGGTCATGTTTCATTCGTGTAGGTATGATGGACAAGACTGCAGGATGTGCTCTGAAGTCTGTGTTTTAGTTTGACATACACACAGTGCAGGCTTCGCTCTGTGCATGTGGTGGTTGCGTCTACACTGTCCTGTTCTGAGACGGAAGATTGTTGTGTGCTATTTTCTGTTGAGTCTGCCGTGTCCTGTTTTCTGTTGAGTCTACACTGTCCTGTTCTGAGATGGAAGATTGTTATGTACTGTTTTCTGTTGAGTCTACACTGTCCTGAGACGGAAGATTGTTATGTGCTGTTTTCTGTTGAGTCTATCTACACTGTCCTGTGACGGAAGATTGTTATGTGCTGTTTTCTTTGAGTCTACACTGTCCTGTGATGGAAGATTGTTATGTGCTGTTTTCTGTTGAGTCTATCTACACTGTCCTGTGACGGAAGATTGTTATGTGCTGTTTTCTGTTGAGTCTGCCGTGTCCTGTTTTCTGTTGAGTCTACACTGTCCTGTTCTGAGATGGAAGATTGTTATGTACTGTTTTCTGTTGAGTCTACACTGTCCTGAGACGGAAGATTGTTATGTACTGTTTTCTTTGAGTCTACACTGTCCTGTGACGGAAGATTGTTATGTGCTGTTTTCTGTTGAGTCTATCTACACTGTCCTGTGACGGAAGATTGTTATGTGCTGTTTTCTGTTGAGTCTACACTGTCCTGTGACGGAAGATTGTTATGTGCTGTTTTCTGTTGAGTCTACACTGTCCTGTGACGGAAGATTGTTATGTGCTGTTTTCTGTTGAGTCTACACTGTCCTGTGACGGAAGATTGTTATGTGCTGTTTTCTTTGAGTCTACACTGTCCTGTGACGGAAGATTGTTATGTGCTGTTTTCTGTTGAGTCTACACTGTCCTGTGACGGAAGATTGTTATGTGCTGTTTTCTGTTGAGTCTACACTGTCCTGAGACCCTGTTCTAGGACAGAAGATTATGTGCTGTTTTCTGTTGAGTCTGTCCTGTTCTAAGACGGAAGATTTTTGTTTTCTGTTGAGTCTGTCCTGTTCTAAGACGGAAGATTTTTGTTTTCTGTTGAGTCTACACTGTCCCGTTCTGAGACGGAAGATTGTTATGTGCTATTTTCTGTTGAGTATGCTAATGAGATCTTTCATCATACCAAGTAGACTTCAATACTCTCGGCGTGTACAATACCGTCAGATGTGAATGATAATTACTCTAAATGTTTCTTCTATCTATACCTTCTTTGTGTCCCGACTGATACATACGGCGACCACAAGAGACTTCCACTGTTGCCGTTCTACCAACCGTCTCCCACGTCAGGCAACACTCCTTCAACTGTCTCTCCACAGTTCTTCGCAATGTTTCCTTTGGACATCCAAGTCTTCTCTTCCCATCCGCTGTCCATCTAAGAGCTGTCCTAGCCAATGCCCCTACTAGCATACAATATTCTCGAAATATTTTGTTATCTATGTCCAAAAAGTAACAAATGGCTGGTAGACATGTTCAGACATTATTGATATGTAAGAAAAAAGGCCAGCAATTCAGACAAGTGTTTTGATGTTAATATTTATTACACACTTCATAGACAAACAAACCTTGGACAAGAAACCTTTCTGTACTATAATTATTGCTTTGTTAAGTATTACTTTATCATTGTCCATGATATACTGCGCTAGCACTATAGTCACATTTCCCAGGCACAAACTGTTTAGTTTGAAGATACCCAACAAAACTAAACTTTTCCCTGTGATACATGACCTAAACAAATTGAAAGTATCCGTTTATATTTTTGTAGATATTACTTATTTACATACCCATCCCCCAAAAAAACCAACAGATCTGACATTTTGAGGTGAGCTCTCCTGTATATTGAAATAAAATGCTGAAATGCTCCATATCAAAGGTCATGGTTAGTGACCTATTTATAAGGCAATAGTCATCACACATGCAAAAACAAGGCAATAATAATATTGTGTGTGGGTGTTTGGAGGTTGTGTGATGTAGTAGTAGTAGCAGCAGTAGTTACTGTCTGTACTACCGCTTTGTAGGGCAGTTGTAGGACAGGTGGGACGAGAGCCAGCGGAATTTAATGGCCGCATGGCTAGTGCAGTCGCTGTAAAGCTGTTCGGGTTAGGATTTTTCATTTGCCCACGACAGAAAAAATCCTCGACCTGGCCGTGAATTGAACACTAGTTTCCTGCATAATAGCCGCGCTTAAATCCATTCAGCTAGACGCTCCTCGGTAGTAGTAGTCACGGTTCAAATTCAAAGCAACAGGTTGCCACATAATGGCCCCATTCCTGTACTTATGAACATCACTCCAAATGATCATCATTGTCTCATGTGAAATTGTGAAGCAAAATAAAAGCCCTGACACAAATTAGCAGCTAACACACATATTCAATGTATAAAGCAGTCACCAGAGTGTTAACACTATCATCCACCAATTGAATTAGCAATTCATGCTAAAAGAATCCGGTGACAGCTGTGTGCCATTTTCTGAATATGAATTTCAGAACAGCACCACAAACAAAAAAGCATTTCAAATGAAATTCATAGCTCACAGTGTCACACCAAACACAATGCTCAGTAACTTAGCGACTAAGCCTGGTACTACAAGTCCAAACATGAAAACATTTCTGCTGGGCTTTCCAGTTTTCTGCACATTTGGGTGGTCCGCTCACCTCTACGCCTGCCACACCCTCTCTTTGCTACACCAGCAGCACCGTGCATGTCTGCCCACCCGTTTATCGTCCGCATGCGTGCTTGCTCTGCCCCACAATTTCCATCATTTCTCACATTTACCATGCCTCTAGGCTGTCCGAACACATGGCTAAACTCGGGCCCCCACCTCAGGGCTCAGAGTTTCGCTCTATGTGGGCCCACGTGCAACTCATCTTGGGCCCAAGTTTTGCTCCATGCGGCCCACGTCTCTTCTCTGGATGCACCCCTCATTGTTTATCCGTTCAGCTTTTCCCATCGGCCAGGAGAGATGTGCATTAGTAGTCACTCTGGGATTCCGCTTGTCTGTGTTGCGAGCGGATCTCATCCAACGTGACCACGTCTGCATCTCTACTTATACCAGAGTAGCCCTCCCTCGATCCCTACCCGCTTAGCCAGACAGGAACCAATGTCTGTTACCAGGGTCAGCACATGGGGGTGGGGTAGGATCTTGATTAGTGCCAGCTCACTAATCCTGGCACTGCGTTGTTCCTATGCGCCTTTGACCCCGGATGTGCTATACAAGCGAATGATAGTAGAGTTTGAGTAGTATGAAAGTACTACATTACTCAGAGATTCCTTCGATTGTTCAAGTTTAGTGTTAGAAATGGTCAACTCACAACTGGTACTAAACAGCATGGGCCCCCATTACTTCACTGACACTTGCAAGCGTAATCTAACTTCATGCAGCATAAACAAAGAAAATTTGGAGCAGATGACCAAAGACAAGCATGGCCAGAGGCAGCGAGGGTGGCTCAAAAAGACAAATACCATTCAGATATGAAGGCAAAGAGAGCACAGAGACCATCCTATGTTATCAGCTACAGTTTGCCACTCCAGAATAGGCCATTACAGACACAACAGATGTGATTCAATATAGAACAAACTATATGACACAAAACCTCATGTTTCCTAAGACAAATAGAGGGTCTCAATGTTAAGTCGTTTGCCTGAAGGTGGTGAGCCCAAATCCAGACTAAGACACATATTTGCAATTTGTTCATGAGATCCCTAAGATTGTTGCAGGAGCTACGGAATTCGTGCAATGCTCTCAGCAGATGGATTGCCATCTGTGCCAACAGGGACGGAGGCATATGGGGAAACCTGGTGCAATAAAGTCAATCCTTCGCCTTTGGACAAACATGATGATGATGAGTGTTAGAAAGTGTTGATATGTGTGGGTGTGTGGTAGAGAAACTAATAGCAAGTCTGTCAACTGTGTAAACAATGATGAGTGTTAGAAAGTGTTGATATGTGTGGTCGTGTGTGGTAGAGAAACTAATTGCAAGTCTGCCAACTGTGTAAACAATGATGAGTGTTAGAAAGTGTTGATATGTGTGGGCGTGTGTGGTAGAGAAACTAATTGCAAGTCTGCCAACTGTGTAAACAATGATGAGTGTTAGAAAGTGTTGATATGTGTGGTCGTGTGTGGTAGAGAAACTAATTGCAAGTCTGTCAACTCTGTAAACAACCAATGAAAAACCACTTAATGACAGAACACAAATGTTGACAAAGAATCAGTTTTGGAATGGTGTAGAAAATGATGGATCAAATAATGCGACTCACATTTAACAAGAAAATCATGTACAATTTTTGTTGGCAAATAATATATGTGGGCAAATAATATATGTATACAAGGCATTAATGAACAGGCATCTTGGTTGGCTAACTAGACAAGAGATTTATATATATATATACACAAGATATTAGACCATTCAACACACAAGCACATACATACATACACCTTTTCAACATCCAAGCCCATACAACTACCTTTTTAACATCCAGGCCCACACAACTACCTAGTCAACATCTAAGCCCACAAAGACACATCTACTCATTCAACATCTAATCCCACATACACACACCTACCTATTCAACATACAAGCCCATCCATCAAACAAGTCCATAAAAACACACACTCCAGGAATTCAATATCTACTCCCCAAACAATAACAAAAAACTTGGATGAACTGAAATATCAAATGCTTCCAACAAGTGTTACTTCTCGTGCAGTTAAATCAACAAACTCCTTATGAAATCCATTGATATAGATGTCGATGGCTGAGAGAATGTTGCTCAAGCCTGGCACACACTTCTTCGACACGGTCGTTCGACCTGCGAGGTAGGTAGAACTGCAAGGATGGAACAGAAAAGACAAACAAGAAAGGCAGTAACTCCCTACAGGTACAAATAATCCTTGGCTACATTGCAGAAGAACATTTCAGGCCCGCATCAGGCTCACTAGTCATCTACGCACACAGACAAACATAATACAACTACATTCTCTTGGATGAAAAATGGTGGTCATCATCACCCGTGATGGATGAGCATCATCATCAAACCAACAAATGACACATTTTCTAAACTGAAACAATAATAATAAACTAGTGTACAACTTATACTTTGACAAGTTGCTGGCTCGGATCACATGGACACCACTTTGTATATAGACTAAACAGAAATACTTGTATCTATTTCTTACTAACTAGCTTGATATTTTAGTTCTGTCTTCTACTTCTCCCAGCTCCACTACATCAAATGTAATTCTAGCTGTCTCAGCTCCACTACATCAAATGTAATTCTAGCTGTTCCAGATCCCTACATCAAATGTAATTCATGCTGTCCCAGATCCCTACATCAAATGTAATTCTAGCTATCCCAGTTACCTACATCAAATGTAATTCTAGCTATCCCAGTTACCAACATCAAATGTAATTCTAGCTGTTCCAGCTCCCCTACATCAAATGTAATTCTAGCTGTCTCAGCTCCCTACATCAAATGTAATTCTAGCTGTCTCAGCTCCCTACATCAAATGTAATAATTCAAGCTGTTCCAATTCACATCAAATATAATTCAAGCTGCTCCAGTTGCCTACATCAAATATAATTCAAGCTGCTCCAGTTGCCTACATCAAATACAATTCAAGCTGCTCCAGTTGCCTACATCAAATGTAATTCAAGCTCTCCCAGCTCCATACATCAAATGTAATTCAAGCTCTCCCAGCTCCATACATCAAATGTAATTCAAGCTCTCCCAGCTCCATACATCAAATGTAATTCCTGCTGTCCTGGTTACATACATCAAAATATAATAATTCAAGCTGCCCCGATTACCTGCATCAAATGTAATAATTCATGCTACCCCGGTTACCTACATCAAATGTAATAATTCAAGCTGCCCCAGTTACCTACATCAAACATAATAATTTATGCTGCCCCAGTTACCTACATCAAACGTAATAATTCCTGCTGTCCTGGTTACCTACATCAAACGTAATAATTCATGCTGCCCTGGTTACCTACATCAAATGTAATTCATGATGTCCCAGTTAACTACATCAAATGTAATAATTCATGCTGTCCCAGTTACCTACATCAAATGTCATTCATGCTACAACATAGCCGCAGAAGTCTTCTTTCACATTTGGATGTGTGTTGGATCCAAAATGTCCTACTTATCTCTACTAGTCCACAAGTTACAACTTGTCTAACCAAAATATTCTGCCAGGCAGTTCACCACAAACATTCACAATAGAAATGATATGACGATCGAGAGAGATATCATGATATGACCATGTAATTAATCTGTATATTTTCCTTTCTTGAAATAAGTCGGAGAATTAACCACTATTTATCCTGTAGTTGGTGGTGAAATGAAAATCCTGGCATATCCTTTATAGGATTTCGCCATTAACCACAGTAAACGAGGCATCGATTTTCTAGGCACCACTTACACGTTCAGTAGTTTGCTATTGCTTTCTGAAAAGTGAGGTCTATTTTTACAGTTTGTTACCACAGGAACAAATTTGGCTTCCAAATTGCCCACTGTAGAGTTTGAACCAGGTACACTTGGGTTGTGATCAAACACACTATCGCTTAAGCTACAGACGCCCACAGTTGGTGGTTACCTATAGAGTTTGAAGTATGTACAATGACGGTGCCCTTTAGGTAATGAGTAATAGAACTTCAGTTGTTAGTTTACTTGCTTCCTAGATGGGCAGTAATGGTTTGATCCCAAGCTGAAGTGCATTTTTCTAACCCTCTTCTTCTTTGAACACACCATCTTAGCGAACGAAAGGAAGCACCACGCCATCTCGACCACTTGTTAAACCACTCATGATCTGAGCCAATTATGCACCTACAAGTAGGCCAACACATTCAATTTCTGCAACGCTTTTTATTTACTAGGGTAGCTTTCCTAGGCCCCTTCCTCAGTCACCTCTTACTTGCCTTGTAGGTCGCACTGGTACAATTCTTTGCTGCACTTGCAGGCCCTGGAAACAAGCAGGCGCTTTTTCCAACCAAAAATATCTCTCAGGTCACCCCAACTTTTAACAGAGTAGCAGAGAAATACTAGGGGAGTGAAGATGGAATGCACAATGTTCAACACATCATTTATCATGCACTGTCTTGACTGCCTGTGCAATACCGCTTTTTAGGACAGGGAGGGGCAGGAACCTGATGAATTTAATGGCAGCATATCTAATGCAGTCACAGCGAAACTTTTCAGGTTAGGATTTTGTCTTTATGGCCACGGCAGAAAAACTCCATGACATTACCGGGGATGAAACCCTAGTCTCCCGAATTGGAGCCAGAGCTCTAATACATTTGACCAGACGCTCCATCGTGCACTGCTGGACTAAAAAACATAACATACAGACATAACATTACATTGCCAGGTAAACCATATGGTATGAAAATTGGGTTTTTACACTCTAGTCGCGGAGTACTCTTCAGCTGACTGAAACTGGGGAATCTCTGTGGCTTGGAGGTAACGTGCTCACCTATCGCTTCAGCAGTACTCTGTTCGTTTCCTGCATGGCGATCGAGGTATCTTTCCAGAGATCTCTGTAGATGAGAACGAGCTCCTAGTCCTATCGGAGACAGACAATCAAATGTGGGTCCTGTGTTCAAGTTGGGAACATAAAAGAACTATTCACAGTTAAAAATTGTAAGAGTAGAATGTTCAACACCTTCAAAATTACAACGGGGACCTTCACTGTTGCTACAGAGTTCATGCACTGTCGCCGAGATCTTCATGTGTAAGAAAGAGATCGGAGCACACTTGGTTCTTCACAAAAGTGCAATGAATGGTCCAATCAATCAATCATGTAAACTGTCAGTGTCAAAGGATTGACAGAGTAGCTCCACCGAGAATTCCGCAGACATCGACTGCACAAACAAACACAGTGTGTGTGCATGAATTCAGTCTCCCTGACTCCATAACCTGTACCGGCTCACTTCTGATCACAGAAATGATGATCCAGTGTTGGTTATCCATCCCCTCACTCGATTTTAAAACAATTAAAATTTAGTGGGGGCTTCAGTCAGTTTGAAATGCTGCAGAATATGCCAGTAAAATTAAAAAGTTGAAACGTTTTAGAATACGTATGAGATTACATCTGTGAGTTGAGGCCTAGCAATGCTGTCTCAGTTTCCAGATCGGTATCCATAACATGATGTTGGTTGATGTCTGTGCCCATGTGAATCTGATCTGCTGAAGTAGGTTGACTGAGTAAGATTTCACTTCCTGAACCTTGGTCCTGATTGAAGAGAACAGAAATTTTAAAAAAAATTAGTGAATCCTATAAATGAATATTGTGGCCGTCAGTAGCTCAATCACAACCCAAACGTACCTGTTTCAAACTCAGCGGAAGGTAGTTTGGAAGCAAATTTGTTTCCGCTGGATTTTTTTAACGAAAGGTTAAAAATAGACCTCACCGTTCAGAAAGCAATGTCAAACTACTGAACACATAAGTGATGCCTAGAAAATCAACAACTCGTTTAGTGTGGTTGATGGCTATGTCCTGTAAAGGATATGCCATGATTTTCATAAATGAATACTAAAATACTAAACATCAAATGTATAATTGAAGGTCGGCATATCTTCTTCAAACGCTCCATATCGACCACTCTTTGTGATTTGTATGTGATCCAAGCCTAAGAGCGATTATATGTTGTGCCAGTTATGTGTCTACAAGTAGGCCAGTACATCCGATTTCTGTAACACTTTTTATTTACTATGCTAGCTTTCCTAGGTCTCTACGTCAGTCGTCTCTTACAACATGCCATATAGGTCGTAGTGGTACTATTATTTGCTCCCTTGAGAGCCCCGGCAACACACTGTGCTAGTGACCATGTGCTGTGAAAATTCAGGTTAGTGAGGTCAGTTTGTGCCAACAACATTCAGTGTGCACATGCTACGCAATTGGACTACAAGAAACCCTTCTTCTCTTCCAGACCCTCACTGATGCTACGGAGTTTGTGCACTGCCACTGAGATCTTCCTCTCCAAAAAAGAGATCGGAGCACACATGGTTACTCATAGAAGTGCAATGATGATGGTCAATCAATCTCTTCCACCATTTACTTCTTTATAGGTGTTAGGAAGGTTGGGAGGGGGGTGTAGTGATCTTGTGTGTGCTTGTTCTAATGCACTTTGTAAGCTGTTATTCATTTTCTTAAGGCTGTTCTTGATGCCGTCACCGTCACTTCATTTTTTACATAGTCTTTCTCTTGCTCTGTACTCATTATACTAAGAAACCCTGATCCTTTAATTATATAATATATATAAATTCCCCCTGCACGTTATACATTACATAGAGCCTGCAAGTAATTTCTTCATACCGTTCTGTCCTGGGCAACACTCAATGTCTTCCATGGAATTGTATTAGACATTTCTCGCTTCTTTCAATAAAGTTCATTTCAGGGCGTCCTCTCTTTCTGGGACCCTTTACTGTCCACTTTAATGACTGCTTTGATATTCATTGATAATTTCTTCTCAAGGTATGCCTAACATTTAAGGAGAGAGAGTTGTGGAGAGACATGTTCGCCTATACCGGCAGACATGACATTTGATTGACTGAAATTAATTTAGTTCCCAAAAGTTTGATGCTGTCCAAATGAAGAATAGAGAATGAAAATATCATGTGAAACAAAAATGGCAATCGTTTTTTCATGATCATGGTAAGAATAGCTTCATGCAGCGAATATATTGAAAGACAACAAATGCAATAGTTTGGACATTTAATGAGAATGGAATACAACTAACTACCAATAACAGCATACAATAAAAAGAGATCAGGTACTAGTTCAAGGGAAGACCAAGAAAAGGATGGATAGACAATATCAAGACCACACTAAATAAACATGGATATAACACAACAAGGGTGACTCATCCAGCACTGGAACAAAAATTAAAGCTCACACTCCTACACTTAACGGCAAGAGTGGACAACCAATTCCATCATCCACATGGGGAAAGACTACAGACAATAGGTAAGAATAAAATGCATGATTAAAATGAGCAGTAATGAATAATACCTGTAGATAAGCATTGAGCTGTTGAATGTCTATTTGGTTGATTAGCTCCCCACTCAACATGTTAGCAGGCAGGTTGATGCTGTCCACACTCAAACCGCTGCCATCACCTGAGACAGAGATGACCAGCTGACCGTTCTCTGTGGACACCACAGATAAATCACTGCTAGACAAGCCTGACAGCTCTGCAATGACCCTGGAATCAAGACTGCCAGCAGAAATGGATGATACTGTAATGCTGCCCATTGATGAATTATCTGTCGTCGCATGACTCGTCGGTGCGTCTGGACCACCAGATGCCCCACCGATGTTATCCATGGAATACTGAGGCATACCTGGATTTTGGGATATATGATACCAGAGTTAAGACATGTAGATGATACAGATCTACTTTTAAATAATCTCAATGGATTAAATAGTTCAAATAATCTCAATGGATTAAACAGTTCAATTAATCTCAATGGATTAAACTGTTCAAATAATCTCAACGGATTAAACAGATCATTTTGTTTATGACAACGTAGATCACAATGAAGATCAGAAACTTTTTCTTAATACAAAAAGAAAAAAGTCAAAAATGAAGATATAAATAAAATCAAAACAACTGCAGTTACTACCTGTAATACCCCTTTAGTAGGGAAGTGTAGGACAGGGGGGAGGGAGGACACATGTGCCTGTGGAAATAAATGGCCGCATGGCTAGTGCAATCCTACGAAACTGTTCAGGTTAGGATTTTTCTACCTCTGAAGCCAGAGAAGCCTGTATGGTGGGGGAACACTGATAAAATGGAAAGCATGCCTACATGCAAAAATCAGTCAGAAGCTTCATCCCTGACTAGGCCTGAATTCATAGCCGGCGAACTCAAGAAAAAGAAAGAATTTTTTTAATGCTCCTGAGAGAAAAAATTCCTTGACCTTACTGTGGATTGAACCTGGGTCTCTCGCATGGAAGCCACACTCTAATCCATCAGGACACTTGCCTGTGCTACGGAGTTTGTGCACTGTCGCTGCGATCTTCCCGTATAAGAAAGAGATCGGAGCACATATGGTAACTCACTGAAGTGCAATGACGATGGTCCAATCAATCAATGTGGTGAATGGTAGTACATACAATGAGAATTATGATTTTTTTTCTTTGTTCATCGACAAACATTAACTTGACTATGCTCAAAGAAAGTAAGGATCCTTTTTGTTACCTTGATGCCCGCATGTTGCCGGGCCCGCATGGAAAATAGTAACACTGCGACCTACAAGTCATGTCGTAAGAGGCGACTGAGGTAGTGGCCTAGGAAAGCTACCTTAGTAAATAAAAAGCATCGCAGAAATTGGAAGTGCTGGCTTACTTGTAGGTGCATAACTGGCACAACATACAATTGCTCTTAGACTCAGATCATATACACATCACAAAGAGTGGTTAACAAGTGGTCGATATGAAGCATTAAAAGCAGAAGTTAACCTTGAAATGTAGTTATTGATACTAATAAGAGGTATCTTGATCAACTAATGATTAGTTACAGATAACAAAACAACATCTCAATACAAAGCATATTATTACCTTGTGAAGCATCAGGGTCTGTCTTTATTCTTCTCACCCCTTTAAGCATGCTAGACAGACGTCCTCTCACACTGGCTCCAGTGCCACCTCTCTTGTAGTCAGAGTTTCCTATGAGATGTTACAAATATGTCTTCAGTGTGTCGACACAAACAGGTCATTTCAGGTAGTTACAGGCAAAGTGTAAAAAATAGAATATTTCAGGTAGTTACAGGCAAAGTGTAAAAAATAGAATATTTCAGGCAGTTACAGGTAAAGTGTAAAAAATAGAATACTTCAGGTAGTCACAGGTAAAGTGTAAAAAAATCGAGGAAGTGGCTCCCTTGGGTGATGGTTTTAGAGTGTCTACCACACTAGAAACAAGGGAGTACTGCAGTGGTTAGCAATAGACCCTACATGGGTAGGAGTTTCCGCAACACTAAGCGTATAGCACTACACACCTGGAGTTGTTGGAGGTTTCTGGGTCTTCAAGAAAGCCAGGTACTCTGTCCAGCACTCAAAGAAAAATGGTAGAAAACCCATAACTCCCGCTGGAGGTTCAATAACAACAAGACATACCACAAACTGACTCACCATATACTTCTAATGTCCATACATACCTGCAATATTCCAAAATTCTACCAAGCGTTGAGCTTTCCGTTTCCTTTTTTCTGCAATTCTGTCTGGATCTGAGAAGAAGGGTAAAACATATCACACTGAATTAACATCATAACATTCGGACAGTTTTGTTTATTTTTCAAGCGCTTTCATCATCAAATAGCTTGTGCTGAGCAGAACTTTGCTATCCCAACATGCCTTCGAAATTTTTCTCTCATAGTCCGGTTGATCCGCCTCTGCAGCCGCAATACTTAACTGATTGGCGTCTATAAGCTACTGGGAGTACTACAATTTATTTGTTTTAGAATGATCTTAAAGAAAATTCATTTACCTACAAAATGTATATTACTCATAAAAATCTGTGAATAATTCAGAAAACTGCAGCTGACTTTGTATATACACCTGCAATGGGAAATATGACCTCAATTTAATTCAGCCACAACTCATTTTTCAATCAGTGGTTAATCAGTGAAATCATCAGTTACATCCTGACTCTGTCGTCTCTGCAGTCTTTTTTCTTCTCTTCTTTGCCAGGATGTCTTCTTCCATGATGGTCTTCTTTTCCAATGTTTCTTGCTTTTTATATGTCCAAAATACTTTAGCTTTTTTATTTGTAGCATCTGCCATTTTTGGGGTTTTGAGTTCCCATTTTACTGTTAATAGATATCTGTAAAAATAATGAACATAAAATGGAAAGAATTCAGTAGAGGTGATGGAATTTGAGAAATGTCTGGTCAACCACTAGTAGAAACAGTTATAAGGAGAAGATGGAGATATGTTGGGCATACCTTGAGTAGAAATGATCAAAGAAGCTCAAAGCAGGTATTGAAGTGGGAGACAAATGGTCCAAGAAAGAAAGGACGCCCTAAGGAAACCCTGAAACAAACTTTGCTGAGAGACTATATCGGACTCAAATCCTTGGAAGAGATTGAATGAGCTGCCCAGGGCAGGGTACGATATGGAGAAAGTATTTGCAGGCCTTATGTAACGTATAATAGTGGTACAGAGGAATGAATATATACATATATATATTACTGTTATGGTTATCTTGGCATCTCCGTGGAAGGTAGTCTATCATTGCTTTCCTTTCTGGCAGTCACCATACTGGTCCATGACTGTAGTCACTGTCTCTATTACAAAATCCTCTAACTATTATCATCAGTTTTGCTACCATAACCTGATAATGATGCGAGTGTCTCTGTGGCTAAGTCTTTGCCTTGCGTTCCGAAGGTTGCGGGTTTGAACTGACCTTGCTGTTTTGTTGACAAGTGCATTTTTTCCAGATATCCCTAGGATTGTTGGTAGACCTACAGCATTCATGCTTATTGCAATACTCTCGGCCGGTGGCATGCCATTTCTGTGGAGAGGTACCGAGCCATATGGGGTCAAACCCGGCACAATGTAGTCAATCCTTCAGCTTTAGAAACCCCCCTTTTTTTTTAAAACCAATGACTACAAGAGACAAAATTGAATATATAGACAATATTTCAAGCACCCTAACTGACCTATTAAAACACTCGACAGATAACTACACTCGCCGTTGTGTGAGCTACAAAAGACAGTAAAGATTATACAAGAGACAATATTGAATATATAGACAATATTTCAAGCACTCCCACTGACCAACTGAAACAACACTGGACAGAAAACTACATGGACCTCAACTAAAAAAAACGGTACTTTGATACAATCTCACCCGAATACTCGAGTATTCGACTTGACCTAGGTCAACTCACGTTACTAGGTCATAATAAGTCTAAGGATAGGCGACCGTGGTTCAATGGTCACCCCTTGTGTGTAATAATAAGATTTAGATTTAAATAAGAAGTGTTACGTTTTATTTTGTTGTGTAGTCCAAGTACCATATCATGATTATTTGTACATTTCCTTGCTGAATGTAAAATCCCATAGTCTTGTAGATAAACAACACTACTATTTTTGTGGCTAATCAATGTAGACAAAGACAAGAAATCCATTTTTAGGCATGTGGAAGTAGTAACGTTGACCTAGTAACGTCACTTGACCTAGGTAAGTCGAATACTCAAGTATCCGGGTGAGATTGTATCAAAGTACCAAAAAAACAAAAGGACAGTGAGGCATCTAGAGCTACTGTTATGAGAGCCAAGTTGCAACAAGGACAAGATAAATGAAATGATGATGACTACATATCAAGTTGCAGTGTTATTGCAGTTTCAACTATACAATTTCTGGAGATCTCTGTGGTGTAGAGGTTAAGTGCTCGCTTCTCGTTCCAAGGATACTCGGTCCACTCCCTCGTGGAGCCATATGGGTATTTTTCAGAGATCCGTCATCTCAGTGTAGGTGAGATCGAGTTCCTAGTCCTATCAGAAACGGATAATAAAACATAGGTACAGTGTTCAATTTGAGCACGCAAAGGAACCCTTGGTGGTTCAAAATCAAGAAGAGCAGGCTGGAAAGCCACTGCCCGGGCAAAATTCATGAGAAAAAGATTTAAAATAAAATCACCACAAAATATCTTCACTATCTTCAAAATTACATTGGGGGCCCTCGCCGGTGCTACGGAGTTCGAGCACTGCCGCTGAGATCTTCCTGTGTAAGAGAGCTATAGGAGCACACATAGTTATTCACCGAAATGCAATGACGATGATCAATCAATCAAAACCTATACAAAACCTATATATATATATATATATATATATATATATATATGTGAATGTGATTATAGTTCCCACTCACCTGGATCATCTGGCATGTATGTGAAGGGTATCATCTCACTAGTCTCCCCATCTGACGGTCGTAGAAGCTGTAAGCTCACTTCGACTGGTCTAGTAATTTCTTGACTGTGGTACGGTGGAGTACGAAACACAATAGCATACTGATAACAAAAATAAATTGAAGTTGAGATATACAGAACAGTTTAATGCAAGAAAGATTGATTGAGTGAATCATCATTATTATTAATACAAGTCAGTGAATAACCATGTGTGCTTCCATTATTTTTTTTGTGCAGGAAGATAGCATTATCTCCGTAGAGTTGGTGTGGGACTCCGATATAATTTTGAGGTTTGTTGTTGTTGTCAACCCCGGAATTATGAGTTATGGTAGCCTTTTCCTGGCACTAAAATGCAACTTTACATTTTGCATTTCTGCGACAGTCCCTTGCCTGGTCATTCCAGGGAGGGTAGTTTCGTTAAGCACAAGAACGCAACTTTAGGATTTTCGTTTGGCCAACAAATGAATCTGCAATTGGCCTCCTATACGGAGTTTACTGCAATCTTCCCTTGTGTTGTCACGATATCTTCCCTTGTGTTATCACAATATGTTACAGCGCTCTTAGAGACAGTCGCCGCAAGATGGCAAATGTGGTGCGACCATTGACTTGTTACATCGTTATCATTGTTTCTTGCCCAAAGTTGGCATTTATGGTGCGGCCATTGATTCCAGAGGAGTTATTATTCTCTCACAGACGATTTGTACATTATTTCCTATGTTTGCTTTGCATTTGTGCAAACTTTACCATTGGAAATCAGCCATGAGATGCGTGCATTCATTCAGGAATTTGTACCTGTATAACGTGACTGCGCTTGCACTACTACCACTACATGTAGCTCTCCCTCGATCCCTACCCACTTAGTCAGACATGATCCTCTGTCGGTTTCCAAGGTCACCATCTGGAGGTAGGGTGGGGTCTTGATCAGTGCCAGTACACTAACCCTGGCGCTACGTTGTCCCTACAATTCCAATTTTGAGGTCAACTTAAGGATTCCTCAAACTTCAGCTTTCACTATGAAAACAAGCAAATGTATATCCCTCATTTCTTTAATCCTGTTTTGCCTTACAGCATCAGGATGAGAAGAGATTTCTATAACAGCTCTTGTGTCCACTTCATACACTTTTGCGCTCATGATCTATCATTGTGTATCCACTGTATCGGAATAGCAGTGCTCTTTGAGGCACACTGTCTGTTGGTAATCTTATTATGTCGCCGAACTATTTAATTTGTTGTTTGATGAAGTTTAGTACTGATGTTGTAACCATTTTTTCCTGATGTTTGTCATTTTTGTACCGATCTCCTCTTGATACTCCCAGCATTCTGCTTAGACATTTCATCTCTGTTGTGACTAGTAGACTTGATACTCCCAGCATTCTGCTTAGATATTTCATCTCTGTTGTTGTGACTAGTAGACTTGATACTCCCAGCATTCTGTTTAGATATTTCATCTCTGTTGTTGGGACTGTAGACTTGATACTCCCAGCATTCTGCTTAGATATTTCATCTCTGTTGTTGTGACTAGTAGACTTGATACTCCCAGCATTCTGCTTAGATATTTCATCTCTGTTGTTGTAACTAGTAGACTTGATACTCCCAGCATTCTGCTTAGATATTTCATCTCTGTTGTTGTAACTAGTAGACTTGATACTCCCAGCATTCTGTTTAGATATTTCATCTCTGTTGTTGTAACTAGTAGACTTGATACTCCCAGCATTCTGCTTAGATATTTCATCTCTGTTGTTGGGACTGTAGACTTGATACTCCCAGCATTCTGCTTAGATATTTCATCTCTGTTGTTGTGACTAGTAGACTTGATACTCCCAGCATTCTGCTTAGATATTTAATCTCTGTTGTTGTGACTGTAGACTTGATACTCCCAGCATTCTGCTTAGATATTTCATCTCTGTTGTTGTAACTAGTAGACTTGATACTCTCAGCATTCTGCTTAGATATTTCATCTCTGTTGTTGTGACTAGTAGACTTGATACTCCCAGCATTCTGCTTAGATATTTCATCTCTGTTGTTGGGACTGTAGACTTGATACTCCCAGCATTCTGTTTAGATATTTCATCTCTGTTGTTGTGACTAGTAGACTTGATACTCTCAGCATTCTGCTTAGACATTTCATCTGTTGTTGTGACTTTATTTAATAAATTTCCTTTTCAGACCTTAGGGTATGAAGTGTCTGTCACTTCATATTTCTAGGCCCTAGTGTGCAGGAGGTAGGAGGAAATGTCCTTTCTCACATGTGGAATGACGAGTATGGGATTGAACTCACAACCCTTTTGTGTCCGAGTTGATAAGTGAACGCTTAAACATTATGCTAGTCTGTCCCACAGACTGTATATACATGACACACAAATCCTAACTAAATAGAAACATTCATTTAACGGTGAATCATTGGAAGAACAAAAATGTACAAACCTGCCGATGGACATCGCCTTGACCAAAATCCCCAAAGTCTTCCCAAACATTAATTCCTTGAGTGTCCTCTTCAAAGAACTTGATTTTGATATCCTCTAGAGATGTTGGAAACAAAGAATAGTGAGGTACAATAGCAACAACAACAACCGGTTCAAAGTACAACAGCAACAACAACAACTATTTCAAAGTAGAATAGCAACAACAACAACCATTTCAAAGTACAACATATGTAGAATAATTATAACACAAGATCTTGGGCACAATTATAGCACATGATCTTGATCATAAGTATAGCACGGATCTAGTGCATAAATATAGCACAATGGTTGAACATAATTATAGCACAAAAATACAAGAACATTACACAAATACTATCTGGTCGAAAGTAAAGGAAATATATCTATTTTGATAGCATTTCAACAGTTAGCAATCTGGTCATATATATTTTGATAGTATATTGACAGTTTCCAATACCTTTGAAGTCAGACTCGCCTGAATGGCGAGGGACACTGATGACAATGAAAACAAGCCTTCATACAAAAAATCAGTCAGAGGTGCCATATCAGGACTCCTGACTACGTCTGAATTCATAAGTGGGTGAACAAAAAAAAAGTTTACAATCTGGCCACACATGTTTTGGTTATGACTCCTGAATAACAAACTAGCCAGTGTAACAATTACTGTAAACAATTCAATATGCTGTTACTCACCTTTATTGACTTTATCACACAGTAGAAATATTTCATCTCCACCTCGGGCCTTCCCAGAACTTTTATCGACCCGACAGATAACAAGATCTTTGGATGATTCTAGATTGAGGATGAGAAATAATATCCGTTGTGACAGATTGGACAACACAAACTTCTATTAATATATTCCTACAACAAAAATGAACAGTTACTGCCTCTGCTTACCATAAATCAGTTATCAGTTATATGAGAACTATCTTCATAGCACTCCGGACGAGTTCATAGGTGATCCGATCTACGCCTCAACAAATGCAGCAGCATGCTGTGGCCCAACATACTAGTTTGATGTTGATTAATTTACCATAATACCATAGATACAACCTCTTACGGAACGTCACAGCCTGCCTGAAAACTGTCTCTAGCAAGTTCTGCTGTCTCTTTCAGCATCATGTTCAATGTTTTTTTTATGTATCACAGCCCCTTTCGTCTTGGTCATCCCCTGCCTCATACTCCAGGAATCACTGTGACGTTTAACGTGGCCAAAATATTTCATCTTCAAGGACATGATGCTATTTACGAGTCCTCGATATGCAGGTCTTGTAGGATGTCTTTGGTTTTTTTTCTCTGTCCAGGATGTTCTAAGAACTTTTCTGTAAAACCTTGTTTCAAAAGCTTCAACTTTGTTCTTTAATGTTTGTGTTATGGAGCATAACTGAAATAATGACATTAGCTAGAGAGGAAAGCACTACCAGTATCTCCATCACAGTCCATGGAACATAATCGAAGTAATGACATTAGCTAGAGAGGAAAGCACTACCAATATCTCCATCACAGTCCATGGAACATAATCGAAGTAATGACATTAGCTAGAGAGGAAAGCACTACCAATATCTCCATCACAGTCCATGGAACATAATCGAAGTAATGACATTAGCTAGAGAGGAAAGCACTGCCAATATCTCCATCACAGTCCATGAAACATAATCGAAGTAATGACATTAGCTAGAGAGGAAAGCACTGCCAATATCTCCATCACAGTCCATGAAACATAATCGAATTAATGACATTAGCTAGAGAGGAAAGCACTACCAATATCTCCATCACAGTCCATGGAACATAATCGAAGTAATGACATTAGCTAGAGAGGAAAGCACTGCCAATATCTCCATCACAGTCCATGGAACATAATCGAAGTAATGACATTAGCTAGAGAGGAAAGCACTGCCAATATCTCCATCACAGTCCATGAAACATAATCGAATTAATGACATTAGCTAGAGAGGAAAGCACTACCAATATCTCCATCACAGTCCATGGAACATAATCGAAGTAATGACATTAGCTAGAGAGGAAAGCACTACCAATATCTCCATCGGCAAACATCAAAGAACTTTTCAGCAAATGTAAGAATAACTAACGAAATGCAACATAGATGCAATAAAACAAATCAAATCATAGGATTTGGGGTGATTTGGGGTCATTTGGGGTCAAAGGCGCAAGGAAGCGGAGCGCCAGGATTAGAGAGATGGCTCTAATCCCCTGCTCTCACCTTCACATGGTGACCCTGGTAACAGAAGGTGGTTCCGGTCTGACCAAGAGGGCAGGTGCCGTGGGAGAGCTACTCTGGGGCAAGTAGAGATGCAAAGTAGTCATGCTTGATGGGATCTGTTCGCAACACAAACGAACGAACTCCCAGAGTGACTATTAATGATCGCCTCTCCCGGACGACGGGAAAAGCTAGAACGACACATGCGGAACCTCGCGGCAGAACTCGAGCCACGCATTCTCTCTCTTGATGCACTTCTCTTGAGCCGATGAGAATGCCGGGTGATGAGTTGGGCCGAGAGTTGGTCCACATGGGTCAAAAGTTTGAATCAAAACCATCGAAGGGACGTTGACCTGCGTGCAGCGAAATTCGGAGCCCAAGCATACTCTCTTTAGCCACAACTCTAGAGCCGATGAGTATGCTGAGTTGAACCGCAAGCTGGGTCACATATGTCAAAGCACTGGCCCCATCACTGACATGGGGGCACGACCCAAAGCCATCGAAGAGACATTGACCCGCATGTTGCGCAAATTCGAGCCAAGCATGCCTCTCTAGAGGCACAACCCTAGAGCCGATGAGTACGCTGGGAGTCGAGTTGCACGTGGGCATCATGGGACGAAACTCGGTTTTGCGCCTCGAGTCGGACAGCCCACTGGGAATTGACGGAAATGGTGAGGTAGGCACCAGGGCAGAGCAAGTATGCACGGTGGCAAAGCCATAGTGGGCCCCATCGAGGGGCAGGCTGGCACGGCAAGAGCGGAAAGCAAGGCAAGCACTGCAGCAACAAGCATGGCATGCAAGAGGGTGTGCGTCCCACCCACATGAGCAGAACAACTGGAAAGTCCAGCAGAGGCAAAACCAGTGCAAGCGCGGCAGCGACAAGCAGGTGTGGCGTCCCACCCAAATGCACAGAACAACTAGAAAGCCCAGCAGAGGTAAAGCCAGTGCGCGTTTCCGCCGAGGAACTACTGCTGCCTTGTAGTTTTGATTGGGGACAATCACAGGCTAGCGGAGCAAACCACAAACAAACCTGAACGGGCGGCAAACCAAGGCGTTCATTAAAACGATCGGTTTTGCTGGGCAGATGGAGTTCACAAGCTAGGAGGGCAGGCCGTCTAGGGGTAGCTGCCCTGAAAGAAAATGGCAACCCATTGCCTTGTGGGTTACAGCTGGGGACAGTCAAAGGCTAGCGGAGAGCGAACTGCACACAATAGCTGGCTGAAATCGAACACCCCACCGAAGGATAAGCAACTGTGCTTAAATAGGTGCTGAAGGTTGGTGCACGTACATTACGTTCTGATGTTTGGCTGTTTATATATCACAATAGAATGATAAAAACTAGCCTAGAACGATCGAGAAAGAAGAAGAAATCATAGGATTTTATTAACACTTTCTCCTGTATTTTTTTTAACCTTCAGATGCATTTATATTGCAATATAAACGAAATTAGACAGTAAACTGGCTTTGCGTCATCTTAGAAAGTACCTCGAGCCAGTATATCAGCCCAGAAGAGTGAAGAGGTTAAGTGGCATGATTATGTCTGGGTTCAAAGTGGATGAGAAATAAAAACATTTGTCACAATCTTACATGATTAGCAAAATATGCAGATTTCCACACATAATCCTACCTAAAGGATTCACATACCTAATCCTACATGATTCACATACCTAATCCTACATGATTCATATACCTAATCCTATAAGATTCGCACAAATATACATGCACATTCTCACCAACTTACTTTTATCATGGATGGACTGTGAAACAACAGGAGGGACAACTCTGGTGACTTTTCCCTGTTCATTTGGTAGAAAAACTTGAAAACACAGACGGACAACATTTAAATCTATGTTGGACTGTGCATGTTCAAATCCAGCTGAAACAATTCACAACAATCAGTTATAAAATTATGAAACCAGTGAAATAAAAATCAGATAAAATAAGTAGGTGTTGGGTAAAAACTTGAGATAAAATTTACCAAAAAGAAGCGAAAGGGATTCCTTATCCCTTGTGTCCCTCGACATTCAGGCCAGCATACTCTGACTTCAGGGATACTTGTAAATTAGATCCCCAATCAAAGGATCAGGGTCTCCTGTTGTCCAAACATGCAATGTGTGCACACCAAGTATTTTCTTTAACCAAGCTGGTCTCAAACCCCAGTATTTCCCCGGCATGTCCTCCATAGCACAGACTGTTATCAACTTTGTCATCAACGACTCCCGACTTGAGTAGTATCTGAGTTGTGGGATGCCATCAAGATCACCCCAAGAGCCACTGCATAAGTAAAGCTGAGACTATTAGCTAAAAGGGACTAAAATTGATACCTCGAATGCTGAAACTTATATTCTAACAAGATGTCCAGTACAGAAAACTTACTCTGAAATGGGTCCACATTGATTTCTTTTCTCAATTTTAAGGCAGCTTCAACATCTTTCTTTTTGGCACACTGAATACCTATCTGTGGGAATCTGAAACCAGACAACAAGATTGAAGTTATTGGCACCACTTGACAATGGAACCTCAAACAACTAACAAGGATGGACTAAAAGACAGAACCTAGCACAATCAACAATTTTCTTCTTCAATAATCCAGCGGTGCTTGGGCTCATGCTTTTCTGATTTCTTCTTCAATAATCCAGCGGTGCTTGGGCTCATACTTTTCTGATTTCTTCTTCAATAATCCAGCGGTGCTTGGGCTCATACTTTTCTGATTTCTTCTTCAATAATCCAGCGGTGCTTGGGCTCATACTTTTCTGATTTTTTCTTCAATAATCCAGCGGTGCTTGCGTTCATACTTTTCTGATTTCTTCTTCAATAATCCAGCGGTGCTTGGGCTCATGCTTTTCTGATTTCTTCTTCAATAATCCAGCGGTGCTTGGGCTCATGCTTTTCTGATTTCTTCTTCAATAATCCAGCGGTGCTATGCTCATACTTTTCTGATTTCTTCTTCAATAATCCAGCGGTGCTTGGGCTCATACTTTTCTGATTTCTTCTTCAATAATCCAGCGGTGCTTGCGTTCATACTTTTCTGATTTCTTCTTCAATAATCCAGCGGTGCTTGGGCTCATGCTTTTCTGATTTCTTCTTCAATAATCCAGCGGTGCTTGGACTCATACTTTTCTGATTTCTTCTTCAATAATCCAGCGGTGCTTACGTTCATACTTTTCTGATTTCTTCTTCAATAATCCAGCGGTGCTTGCGCTCATACTTTTCTGATTTCTTCTTCAATAATCCAGCGGTGCTTGCGTTCATACTTTTCTGATTTCTTCTTCAATAATCCAGCGGTGCTTGCGTTCATACTTTTCTGATTTCTTCTTCAATAATCCAGCGGTGCTTGCGTTCATACTTTTCTGATTTCTTCTTCAATAATCCAGCGGTGCTTGCGCTCATACTTTTCTGATTTCTTCTTCAATAATCCAGCGTGCTTGCGTCATACTTTTCTGATTTTTTCTTCAATAATCCAGCGGTGCTTGCGTTCATACTTTTCTGATTCCTTCTTCAATAATCCAGCGGTGCTTGGGCTCATACTTTTCTGATTTTTTCTTCAATAATCCAGCGGTGCTTGCGTTCATACTTTTCTGATTTCTTCTTCAATAATCCAGCGGTGCTTGCGTTCATACTTTTCTGATTTCTTCTTCAATAATCCAGCGGTGCTTGGGCTCATACTTTCTGATTTTTCTTCAATAATCCAGCGGTGCTTGCGCTCATACTTTTCTGATTTCTTCTTCAATAATCCAGCGGTGCTTGCGTTCATACTTTTCTGATTTCTTCTTCAATAATCCAGCGGTGCTTGCATTCATACTTTTCTGATTTCTTCTTCAATAATCCAGCGGTGCTTACGTTCATACTTTTCTGATTTCTTCTTCAATAATCCAGCGGTGCTTACGTTCATACTTTTCTGATTTCTTCTTCAATAATCCAGCTGTGCTTGGGCGCTCACTTTTCTGACAATTGTCATGTAGACATAGCATTGAAGAATTAGGGCAGCGCTTTCCAATGTGGTGTCTGTGGCATCATGACATCTGTGTCATACATTCGTGACACCATATTTTACTCCATTGATCTTAGCGCTAATCAGATTTTTAAAAACACAAACTAGTGTTCCATTTTATCATAGAATTACCATGAACCCGATCTACCAGCTTTAGCAGCCTTTTACTTGTTCTTCTTCACTGGAGAAAGTATGGACATCTCAACTACATTAATAGCGCTATTGTTATTAGCAGTAATAGTATTATTAGAATTGTCACATGGCACACAGACATCTACAACTATATATCATATAAGAAACTAGTAACAACCTGTATAACCAGTCATACCTCCTATGAAACCAGTGATATGCAACAACAAGTAGTGTCTCTGTGAAACCTATTAGATATTAGATAACTAGTGTATAAAATATATGATGATGATGATGCTGAGTGTATTAAATACTTACGAAATCTTCTCACTGACATCCTTGACTCTAAGAGTGCAGACACCCTTCTTGCAGTCCCTGCCTACAATCGCATGAGGATGTGGTTTGCAGTGAGGTGGATGCTCCTTGGTCACACATGACACTACAATGATAGCTGGACCACTGTAGTTGTGCACCTAAAAATAGAATGACAAACTCAGATCACGCTTAAGGATCTTCTTCTTCTTCTGCATTCTCACTAGATTGGGATTTCCGATACTCTATAATAAAGACTGCCATCTGCCTCAGATTGACAGCCACGAAATATAGTTTGTCTTGGGCGCTGGTGTAAGTGGGCTACCTCTTTCTTCTCAGGTCTGCATACTGGGGGCAGTTTTGTAGGATATGTTCTGTCATACTCGCCAAGCCACAGGAACACATGTCGTTGGTGCCGATCTTGAATTTAGTGTACAAGTGGTGTTGCATTCTGTTGTGACTCCTCCTGGGTTGAAGTATGGTAGTTTGGTCCCTTCTGGACAGTTGGTAATATCCATCATTCTTGTGTTGTGGGTGTTCTTTCTTCCACATTTGCTTTGTAGTGTCCTCTATCAATGGTTTTGCTTCTTCATAGCTGACCAGGTTGTTATCTTGGGGCATTCCTGCTCCCTCTTTAGCCAGTCTGAATTGAGGATCAAAACTTCAAGTACCTACCTCTAAAGTCAAAGAAGGCTGCCTGCATAGCGAGGGACACCAATAAAATAAAACGGTACATAGGCATTCATGCAAAAATCAGTCAGAAGCGTCATCCCAGGTGCCATGGCCACGCCTGAATTCATAGCGGGCAAAGCAGAAGAATACCAAACTAACCTTGACCTAGAAGAGTCACATCATCCTCCATGCAGACAGAAATATGTGGAAAATAAAGCTTTCTGATTGATTCATCATTCCTATTTGAAGTCATACTGGATGCACCATGCCGTAAGGAGCATAACATGGTGCAATGACCCCTCACAATGAGAAATAGGACAACGGATTCTAGGGTCGCCGCTTTACCCCGGAGACGTAGCCACGCAGGAAGAATGTTGCACTAACCACCATGGAGGTGGCCAAAAATAACTGCTGGGGATCACACTAGCCAAAGCAAGGGAGCGGCAGAAAAATCTTATGGCACCAGCGACTTGTGCCCAGGTGGTTTGGCGAATCCATGTGCCCCGGAATGAAGATAAGTATAATTCTGCAAATTATTGACTCTTGTAGTGATTTAGTCCATTTCCTGCATACCGAACCAGCCTCCACCTTTCGGATCATACTTAATGAATCACTCAGAATGCATGCATGAGTGTAGTTTTGTGAATATTTTGTGAAGTGAAGTGGTTGGAGTGTTTCTTCTTTTTCATTTACTCTACATCAACCACTTGTTAAATCACTCTGTGTGGTCTGTATGTGATTTCTGCATTAGAGTGTGAGTTTGTTGTGCCAGTTAGGTGCCTACCGACCCATAGGAAAGCACATCTTGTTTCCGCATGCTTTTGTTCGGATACACATTCCTAAGTAGACCAAACAACCCCCTCCAACCCAAAAAAAACAAAAAACTACAACATAGGTGAGTCCATCTTATAGGCAAACAAGAGCTCCATTAGTCGTTAACCTCATGGTCAAAGTTTCCTGGTCTACATCACTGGGAGGTGGGGGTTGGCTTGTATGTTCTACGGGTCATCAACAGGATACTAATTTTTCTTTTTCGTCCTTCTAAAGACTAACCACAACTCCACTGGATGCAGAGCCAGACGCAGCCCTCACCTTCCAGACCGCTGGAGTGCTGATCTTGCATCGGTTAAGAATTCAACAGTTTGTGAACTGAGATTGGTGTTCAACAGTTTCTGAGTTTCCATCTTGATTGTCTGGATTTCTCTATCATATTTATGACAGAGTTGTTTCTTCATTGGTACATAACACACAACAGTGAACTAATATCCAAACCAACATATATACTGATTGACTAACCTTAATTGTGGGATAAGTCCTATGCTCATTTGTGCTGTTCTCTCCAGGAACACTACCAGCTGACCTTCCTTCACATTCATATCTAAACCTGAGCCCCCTGGACTTTGGCTGCTCAAGCAACTCTACCCACGGAGCCTCAGCCTGTACTGTGGCTGCTGGTTGAGGTACTCTGTTTGAGGCAGCAAAAGTATTCATGGTCTGAGAGTAGGAAAGGCTAGTCGCAGCTGTGTACAGAGCAGAGCTTCCTCGCTGTTGTGATTCCTGCACAGGACGACCTGTAAGAAACATCCAAGAAAATTATTCAGACTTTGAAATGTATGAGAGGCAACAATTATAAATAAGTTTCATACCAATGAGAATACTAAGAGAATGCATATTTTCAGTGGCAACATATGTTTGTGGGATTTTTCGCCACTATGAATTCAGGAGCAATCAAGGCGATTAATATGGCACACTCTGTTTTGTACCGTTATAAGTTACATAGGGTCTGCAAGCAATTTCTCCATACTGCTCTATCCTGGGCAACTCGCTCAATCTCCTCCATGGAACTGAGACAGATATTTCTTGCCTCTCTCAGCAATGCTCATTTCAGGGTCTCCTTAGGTCGTCCTCTCTTTCTTGAACCCTTTGCATCCCACTTCAATACCTGCTTTGATCATTTCTTCTCAAGGTGTGTCCAACATATCTCCATCTTCTCCTTCTTATAACAGTTGTTACTAGTGGTTGACCAGACATTTCTCTTATTTCATCACTTTTCCTGAATTCGTTCTATTTTATGTTCATTATTTTTTGAATACATCTATTTTCAAATGCATTCAACTTACTTTCTATATCTTTAGTCGTTTCCAACTCTCGCTGGCATATGTTAGGATTGATACAAAATTTGAATTGAAAATTTGTAATTTAGTTTTAATACTATATAACTTGCAATTTCATATTTTATTTAGACTTTTAAAAACATAATACATACTACACATATAACCACAGTCAAAGACAATTTGAACATGACAGAACATACCATGGACAAGTGGGTCTTGGACAGGCTGTAAGTGCTGCTGCTGATGTTGCTGCAATTGTTGCTGTTGTTGTGGTTGTTGCATCTGCATAAACAGCTGACTTGCAGTGTCATCACTCATTGTTTGAACAATGCGCATGATCTCACTGGAGCTCATGTCTCCAAAATCAAAGTCTGTAATCAGAAACAAACAACAGGCTGTATTTTTTTGAAAACAAAGGCAAGCAAGGACTATCATCATAGCACTCTGGACATGTCCACAGATGCTCCGATCTCTGCCTCAATAAATCCAGCAGCGTCCAGTGGCCCAACACACCAGTTTGATGTTGATTAATCTCTTTGCATATTTGGTATGTCGTTCTTTTCAGGCTGTAACAATATTGACATCCTCAGTTATAAATAGCGATGATCATTTTACCGCTGTCAAGGTGTCCAACCTCTAAATGCTTAGAGCCGAAGGATTGATTTCATTGCACCAGGTTTTACCCCATGTGGCTCGGTTCCTCTCCGCAGAAATAGCAAGCCACCTGCAGAGAGTATTGCACAAACTCTGTAGCCCAGGCAGCAATCCAAGGGGTCGGAGGAAAAAAATACACTCGTGAACAGAACAGTGCAGTGTGTGGCAGTTGGGTTATTTTAATACATAATCTTGGAACACCTTGTGGCAGTTAGTAGGGAATGAGTTAAAACATTTTACATAAATTCAGAATCCTGGAATTGACAGCTTGAAAAAAAATTAGCATGCGTCACGTAAAAGTGTGGGACCCTTAGAATATGTTGCTAAAATCCTCACTAATATATCCCGCTCATGCACACATATACTTAAGTGATCGTGTACAACCCTCTTTTAAAGATCTGATTGGCTGATCGCAGGGGTTGATCGTCATTTGAAACATTGCAATATTTTGTGGTTTTTTTCATTACTCTCCGTTCCCCTTTTATATTAACTGAAAACTACTTTAAAGTGAAGTGTAACACGATAACAAATAAATAAATATCGTGGCTTATGTTAAAAATAGAAGTGAAGAGTTTACCATTCATTTTAGGATACCCTGTGACCAAGAAAACTAATGATTTTTCATGAATGGTCATGATGCTAGTTTGTGAACAGTTAATAAACAGTGCAAAAATTCACAATTTTCTAAATGTGTTTGTATTCATAAAGGGATTACCAATGTAAAGAGAGCAGTCGGACTTGTTTAACCTATTGTTCATCACGACTCTTCGTAAGTGGGATTTTTGTTCTCCCAATTTCAATTTTTAATGCATGCCAATATGTTTCCTCAGAATGTCCTCCATTATGAAATTAATGCATAACATATTGTTTAAGAAGAATCCTGCAAATTTTTTGGTTAAATACCATAACAAATGAGGAGCTTTAGAAACGAACAGACTGTGCATCCTTGGAGACCATCATTAAGAGACAAAGATGGAGGTGGTTTGGACATGTATGTCGTATGCCAGTGGGGACATTGGCTAGGACAGCTCTTAGATGGACAACACATGGGAAAGGAAGGCTAAGACGTCTAAAGGAAACATGGAGAAGAACAGTGGAGAGAGAGAGTTGAAGGAGTGTGGCCTGACATGAGAGACGGTTGGTAGAAAGGCAGCAGAACGGCAACAGTGGAAGTCTCTTGTGGAAGCCTTATGTGTCAATCGGAACACGAAGAGGATATAGAATATGTTTCCTGCATAGTTAACACTATATTATATTTGCAAATACAGTTAGTATTTTGTGAAACTACATCCATTTGTCTTCAATTTCATATATAATAAGTCATATTGTCAATCATATTTAGAAACAATGATTTAGTTTAGCTACGCTATAAGTGCAATGCTTTTGGAACTAAAAAAATAATTCCGTCCAGAGGCCAAAAATAACTATGTAGTGAATCGGTTAAGTGAACCTAGCTGACAAAATGGACACCTAGCTCACTATCACTGTTATGGAGGGTACAGCATCCCTGTGTGGTTTCCAGGTTAGAGAGAAAAAGAACCAGTGTCTCTTCTTGTATGTCATAAAGAAGACTAGAAAAGGTCAAAGGGTTGGCAACCCCATACAGCAACAGAAAACCCAAACAGCTCATGAAGATCAGAATGCTAAAGTAAAAGGTAAAAATTGGACTGAGTAGAAATTTGTGGTCTCGATCTTATGTGCCCTTGGGCATGATGAGGACTGACGATGAAACTTTCCAAGAAAAACAATCCATCAACTACCTCTGAAGTCGGAGGGACACTGACAATAAGGAAAGCAGGCCTTCACTCAAAATCAGAAGCGCCATACCAGGCGAACACAAGGATTCAGTCAATTCGCATCCAAATTCTTGGGAATAGTACTCAGTCACTACATTACTAAGAGAATCATGCCAAAAGGTGCAGAAATCTATCACTCAAACCATCCGAGAAACACAAAACAAATACAGAAATCCAGGACACCGGGCTACACAACCTGGTAGCAGTCGAGTGTGTGACACTATAACAGCAAAGAAAGTACTCACTACTAATATTATGAGGTCTCTAACAATTCGCACCATACTCCTACCTTTTACTCCATTATGATATTATTTTTTTTTCCCAGGCATATATTGTTTATTATTTCTGTCAGAAAGAATGACAAATCATTTACAGGTTAAACCCAGATATTTATTTTGCTGGCTGTGCCTTTTTCCACCAGCCTTGATCTGACTTGCAATTCTGTCCAAATCACGACACCCTTGTGAAGTCAGTCTTCGACCGCCAGTGTTAGCATCTTGTTCAACCAACTTGAGGGATTCCAATGTTTGAAGAACTTTATGGGCAACACTGCGTGATCCTCTGCAGGTATGGCTGGGTGTTGTGCCATTACGTTTATTGCCAGAATAAATTTTGGTCAGAGCTCCAACGCCACAAGGTGCCCGAATATACAAGTGACGAACGACAGAGGCTGCTCTAATGTAGTACCAATCCTCACATAGGGACTCAACTCATTGAAGTTACCAAGTTTCACAACATCAGCCCAATCTGGAACTTTGACCTTGCCGGTTCTTTTGAGGAAGACAGCCAAAGCTTTAGTTTAGTAAATTCATGAGCATCAACATCTTTTACTGAGATACCCATCGGCGTATATAAGTGTTTGAAGATCTGTCACAAATCACAACAAAAACATACTATGAAGTGAATACGTCTGCTGTCATTAGACATGTTTTGTGAAGGTTTACTGCTGGAAATGTTTTATCGCCACCAGTTTGAACATTACATTCACATTGTTGGTATATGTCCTCCATTATGATATTAATGCATAACAAACATGGTGCTTTGCTTATATGGCAACAGTACCAGTACATTCACACTGAGTACAGTGAGCAAATGACAGCAGCAAGATACAGATGGAATTATCATTTCCTTGACCTTAGTTTAGTAACTGTGATTTATTGTACACCGGTAAAATTGAGGGTAGACGAGACAGGGGAAGACAGAGAGAGAAAATATTGGATGGCCTGACTTCATGGCATGGTAGAGTGTCAACATCTGAGTTGATAGCAAACGGCAAACACCAACGAGAGAGATTTGTGGAGATCCATGATCGCCTTTGCCAGCCGGCACCTGATGATGATTTATTGTACACAATTATTTTTGTTGAATATATAAAGTGGATACCAATATTCACTACATGTGTTGTCACAATGTGTGAACTGTAATAATCTGAATGAACAAATTAGTGAACATTTAAAACTTGTATAATTCTTATCTCAAAAACTTGTTTACTCTCAAGAGTTTGCCCTTAGAAGACCAGGAAACTAGTAGCTTCCCTTGAATTACAGTAAACATCCATTAATATGGTAAATAGTTAAAACTAAATTCGATCACAGTTGTCGAATTTAAATAGTTCATTAGACTAGGTACTACACTATTTATTATAGCTTGTAATATGTAACTCAATTTTGACGAGATGTAGGTATTGGCACGCTGCCTTCACTAGTCTACTGCACGGCGAACCAACACCGCTCTTTTAGTAATTTGCACTACTTTTTCATCGCAGTCCGCGACGGAACACAAGTCAGCCATTGTGTTTTCTCGATCGAATCGATGAAACAGCGTATAAACAATTGCTTCATATGAAATATGTGTCATTCATATAGTAAAACCGATTGTTCTACGTGTAACTGTAACATATTCTACAGATCTGGAAAATTCTATGATTATATGTTAAGTAGTAGCTATTTTGAAGCGACATTTTTTCGATGGTCACTACCATTATTTTGGAACCTTGAAAATTTCGCTTTGGTACTACCCATAAACATCGTATTTACGTGAAACTGCATTATTAACTTCTCTTTACTCATAAATTTTCATTACTATAAATATTTTTCTCTCTTCTAAAGGCAAATTTACGTTTGCACGGCGTCAATAACCTACCAGACTTACCATTTCTCTGTGCTCTGCCGGTTTGCTTGTGACGTCCATAACAACCGCTGCAGTTTGCGATCTTCTCGTGAATTCTTTTCGTCATTTTACTTGTGTCAACGATATCCAGCAATGCTAAATACAAATTTTAATTTTCTTTTATATTTCAAACATTATTTATGCCTTTCAGTTGACTTTTGTATCGAGTATCAACGGTAATATTAAATATCCACACTAGATCTAGCTGTCCAAAGTGAACCATTCGTCAGCGATAGACGGCAATAATGATTGGCCCGATCTTTATCGTACACTATTCAGATTTACTTGAGAAGTCTCATATTATTGTATTGTGATTTCAGAATTAAAATAACTAGTGAATCATTTCAGTACTCTGTTAGTTGTCTTTCTTAATTATAGGCATTTCATGTTTAAAAGTTGTGCCATTTAAATTGCACTCATTGCGTAGCTGCAATGAAGCTTTGTGACAAAATATAGTCTAGTAGCAATTTCAAATGTAACTATTGCAAGATCATCTACATTTTCTTTTTATGTAAACTTCTTCTGTGACTTTCAATTTGTTAGTGGCTGAACTAAATGTGATCATTTATATTTACTCAACATATATAAATGATTTACCAAATAAGTATCCAGCATGTTTGTATGTGAGATGTGCATACATAAGTAAATGTATAAAACTCACACTATTCAAAGAGTTACTCAGAACAGCACAACATATTGCAGATAAATCAAGAAATATATGAATACAAAAATTAACATCTGATGCTAGAGTGAATAATTTACCAATATGCTATTATTATTTTCTAAATTATTTTGGTTGTGCGGAACATATAATGAGCACTAGATCAACAGTTTCAATAAATAATATTCATTATGATCTCCCATGCAACTGACTTCAACCTTGCAATAACATTAAATATATTTATTACTTTATTTTTAAAAACTGGAGATAGAGGTTGTGTGAATAATTTACTCAGAAAGTGTTAAAGCTTGACCATCATTGCAAGACTAAGGTCAATGCATGGGGAAATTAGAAAGGATATTATTCAATGAAATTGTTGATCTAGTAGTCAATACATTTTTAAAACAATCAAGAAAGTTTTTGACAATAATGAAAACACACTGGTAAATCATTTACCTGTACTTCAACTATATAGAAATTAGGATTTATACAAAGATCTGATTTGCTGTATCATTGTGTTTACTGTACCTTTGATTAATCAATTTTACTCAAAGCTCAGGTCCTACACAAAACTTTCAATGACATAAAATGTGCTTGTTCAATGTATGTTCATATAGAAGACATGATGCAGTATTTCATCACTAATTATCACATTTAGTTCAACCACTAACAAATTAAAAGTCACAGAAGAAGTTTACATAAAAAGAAAATGTAGATGATCTTGCAATAGTTACATTTGAAATTGCTACTAGACTATATTTTGTCACAAAGCTTCATTGCAGCTAAGCAATGAGTGCAATTTAAATGGCACAACTTTTAAACATGAAATGCCTATAATTAAGAAAGACAAGGATACTGAAATGATTCACAGGTTATTTTAATTCTGAAATCACAGTACAATAATATGAGACTTCTCAAGTAAATCTGAATAGTGTACGATAAAGATCGGGCCAATCATTATTGAAGTCTAGAGCTGACGAATGGTTCACTTTGGACAGCTAGATCTAGTGTGGGATATTTAATATTACCGTTGATACTCGATACAAAAGTCAACTGAAAGGCATAAATAATGTTTGAAATATAAAAAGAAAATTAAAAATTTGTATTTAGCATTGCTGGATATCGTTGACACAAGTAAAATGACGAAAAGAATTCACGAGAAGATCGCAAACTGCAGCGGTTGTTATGGACGTCACAAGCAAACCGGCTTCGTAGCAGAGAAATGGTAAGTCTGGTAGGTTATTGACGCCGTGCAAACGTAAATTTGCCTTTAGAAGAGAGAAAAATATTTATAGTAATGAAAATTTATGAGTAAAGAGAAGTTAATAATGCAGTTTCACGTAAATACGATGTTTATGGGTAGTACCCAAGCGAAATTTTCAAGGTTCCAAAATAATGGTAGTGACCATCGAACAAAATTTCGTTCAAAATAACTTCTACTTAACATATAATCATAGAATTGTCCAGATCTGTAGAATATGTTACAGTTACACGTAGAACAATCGGTTTTACTATATGAATGACACATATTTCATATGAAGCAATTGTTTACACGCTGTTTCATCGATTCGATCGAAAAACACAATGGCTGACTTGTGTTAAATTTATTTACCGTCACGGACTGCGCTGAAAAAGTAGTGCAAATTACTAAAAGAGCGGTATCTCAATGCAAATATGACGCCGTGACTGCTACATACTTCATTGACTCATGAGAGACTTCTTAGTTACTTTACAGTACTGACTTACTATTTAGCATCTAAGCAAAACAATCGTTGGAAATGAAATATTACATTAATAGATGTGGTCACTAACTTAAAATATGAACTTAACGCAACATATTATCAACACGACGACATCCCAAAATTCTTCAATCACTTAATCAATGAATGTAATGTTGCTGGTGTTTTGAATTTGAATAGCAGACTCAAAGTAGGAGACACAAGACTCAAGTGTGGTCCGGTGACACTCGATCATTTTATGTGGCAGTGTATCAGTGTTAATTAAGATGCGTTACTTTTGGAAGCAAGAATTTAACATTCAATTTTCAAAATATTTATCATATTACCTTCTGGTAAACAGTTTGAAGCCATAGCCATGTTTAATGAAATAATGAAAACGATTTTGATAATTTCCAAAAGTGAAATGCGTCAAGATTCACGCCATCTTGTTTGCTGGCATACGAGAATCTCCACAAGTTAGGGCTAAATTTAGCTTACAGGGAATAACCTAGAAAATGCACAGAAATGATTGGTTGATTTCTACCTTTAGATGTCAGTCAAAGTTTCCGGTGAACTGTTGTCTATCCGATTATTGGGTTTATTACAATAGGTGCCGTTTATTCGGTTATTGAAACTGAAATCCACGTCGTGTACCTACCTTGATTACGTTATGGTTTATAAATAGTTGCCGGACTTTCCGTGTGTGATAATGCTCGCTTCATGCTCTATATATAAACAACAGTGACTTGGGAAAAACCAGTCTGTTCAAAACTGTCTATAGCTTCACAATTATGAAATGCCACGGCAGTGCTGAAAATAAAATAAACTATAATGTCGAGTAGATTAACACTCAGTTTTTAACACTAAGGATTCAAGCCTTATTAGTTATAAATGTTTCCCCCACATCTAGTCTATGTACCGCTACTTTTTGTTGCTGCTCAGTGTCGTGGTTTTCTGTTTTTATCTTGCGCTGATCTAGTGTCTTGGGCGATACATGAACATCACCTTATGGTATTACGAGGAATCAGGTTGACCACATATTGTGCAACAAAAAGTTGAGAATCTCCATACAAGATGTGTTTGCCAGACAAAATACCGAACACTCCCAATGATCATAATGTGGTAATAATAATAATAATATAATAATAATTCCTTACCGTTATTCTTTACATGGAGACTGCAAGCAATTTCTCCATACCGCTCTATCCTGGGCAACTCGCTCAATCTCCTCCATGGAACTGAGACCGATATTTCTTGCTTCTCTCAGCAAAGTTCGTTTCAGGGTCTCCCTAGGTCGTCCTCTCTTTCTTGAACCCTTTGCATCCCACTTAATGCCTGCTTTGATATTCGTTGATCATTTCTCCGCAAGATGTGTCCAACATATCTCCATCTTCTCTTCCCTTTAACAATTGTCACTAGTGGTTGACCAGACATTTCTCTGATTTCATCACTTCTCCTGAATTAGTTCCATTTTATATTCATTATTTTTCGCAGACATCAATTTTCAAATGAAATCAACTTGCTTTCTATACCTTTAGTCATTTTCCAACTCTCGCTGGTATATGTTAGGATTGATACATTTGAATTGAAAATTCGTAATTTAGTTTTAATACTATATAACTTGCAGTTCCATATTTTATTTAGACTTTTAAAAGCTGATGTTGCTTCGCCAATTCGTATCATAATTTCCTTTTTAACATTTCCTGTGCAATCAAAATTGCTACCTAAATAGGGGAACTGCTCTGTTATTTTTATCATTTGATCACAGTGTGATATCTGCATTACTTGCCATAGGTGTCTTCATTAAATTTGTTTTTCATAGCTTATCTGCAGTCCAACTTTTGATGCTATAGATGATAAGTTGTCTGTTTTGTGGTAAGAAGCAAAGTAAAAATTAAACTAAGGATGGCATGAAGAAAATCGCCAATCCACAGCTTTACTCAACTCCACAGCTTTTCCCCTCCACTCTAGGCGGCTATCGCCCAGGAAAGGACACCTGGTGCAATGCAGCGGTCTTTGCATATGATGCATATGAGGGGTTTCAGATGGAGATGGAAACGGCAGCAGCCGCCATTGATTTGCAGGACGCATATAACAATGTCTCTTACACCTTACTTATGCAGTTATTGATGGATATGCAGGTGGAAACACGCTTGGTCAAGTGGATTGCTGCTGCACTTTTTTGAGCGCACGTTATCAATGCGTTGCGGTTCATGGGCATCACAACCACAACAGGTCCTAATGAGCCTTCCCCAGGGATCACCACTCTCGCCAGTCCTTTTCAATGTATACACCGTCGAGGTAACCAGCACACAAAGGGTCGGAGTTGGCAGAACAATGTCGTACGCCGATGATATTCTGGTGTATCGCATGGGCAAGGACAGAAACGAGATCGCATCTGCATTACAGTGTGAGCTGAATAGGATTGGTGACTGGTGCAATGAATTCGAAGCGAATGTGAACCCAGCAAAGGCCTCTCTGACATGGTTCTCTCTTAACACTCACATAGTAAAGACACCTACCCCGGTTGTCAGCATGTGTAACAAAGACATTGACAGAAGCGAAACACTAAAGTATCTTGGAATAACAGTTGACAGAAGCCTGTCATTTAAGAGCCATGTTGAGAACGTAATCATAAAGGCAAGAAAAAGGGCTAACCGCTCTCAAAGTTATGGCGGGGGCGGATATAGAGCAACGCCTGCTACTCTTTCTTTATCAGGGACTAGTGCTGAGCGTGGTGGACTATGGCCTTGGTCTTCTAACAGTAAGCAGAACATTGCTGGATAAGTTAGAAAGGATCCAAAATGAAGCGATGAGGCTTATACTCGGTTGCACACGTGACACTTCTTGTGAGGCAATGCGCTATGTCTTTGGATTGCCAACGATAGCCACGAGACACAAAGTCGCACAGGTAAAAGCGTATCTGAGAGTTTCTGTGGACACAAATCATCCTCTGCACAAATTCATAAATGAGAACAAGGAAGGCGATTGAAGAGAGGTCGATCCTGGATGGCCGAGGCAGAGGATGTTATTAAACAGGTCTGTACTCTAGATGAGCTGAGGCACGGTGACGAATGGATGCCTATATCAGAGGATATGACTGCTTCCGCCAGGGTTATCATGACACTTGGACGCCGCTGTAGAGAATGGGCCCCGGGCGTCGTCAATGCGGAAATTCTTGCACTCGTGGATCAGCACTCCCACCCAGATGATATCATTATCTACACCGATGGCTCTGTCAAGCGTGGCACCAGATCATCGTGGGCTTACTCAGCACAACGAAACGGTCGCACACTTCATGAGGACTGCGGGGCTTTTGAGACAACGACATCGAGCATGACTATGGAGATCACCGCTGCCTCCAGGGCTCTGTCATGGGTGGCTGAGCAACAGGTTACCCATACGATCATCATATCAGACTCGGTGAATATGCTTCAACTGATTGAATCTGGAAGTATGCGTGTGGAATGGGTGGACATCATTCGGAGATCACATCTCAAGAAAATGACTTGGCTGTACACGCCTGGACATGCTGGAGTGCGGGGTAACGAGCGTGCTGACTCTCTTGCAAACAGTGCCCCGACTCAAGTGGGCAGAAGCATGGACAGAGCCGATATCATCAATGCGGTACGCTCTCAATTGTGTGACATGGGCGGGTCTCAGACACTGGAACGAGTTCGAGAATTAGGCGTTAAGTTTGGACATGCCAGACAGTGTCGTCTTCGTGGTAGAGAGAGAAGATATAGTAATCAACTTCTCATGGGTACTGTGAGCAAATGGACTTTGGGATGGCTGCTGCAACGGAGGACAGAGCACGAATGGGAATGCCCAATGTGCCATGACGTCGATCGCATAACATAACATAACATTACTCAACTGAGATAAGGGAGATTAGAGAAGAATTTACTATTGAACTTCAGAACCACTTTAAACTTTTCAACTACCTCCCAGAAATGGTAGATATATAGGAATAATGTGCACAGATAACGGATGCCTACCGTCGTACAGCACATAGTCTTTTCTCTCTCTCTCTCTCTCTCTTTGCCTTTTTAACCCGGGTTGGGGCATAGGCCCTCAACCAACTCATGCCAAGTCTTCCTATCTCTAGCTATCTCATGCAGCTCCTTCCAGCTCTTCTTTATATTATTGATCTCCGCCTCCAAATCTCGTCTCCATGTATTTCTCGGCCTCCCCTTCTTTCGCTGTCCCTGCGGGTTCCAGGCAAGGACCCTTCTTGTTATATTCCCTCTGGTTTTCGCAAAGTGTGTCCTATCCAGCGCCAGCGTCTTTTTTAACCTGTTTGTTCACTGGAATCTGTCTTGTTCTCTCCATAAGTTCCTAATTTGTGACCCTATCATACCATCTTATTCCCTCTATTCTGCGCAGACACCAGTTGATGAATGTTTGCAATTTATGCGCTATTGTTTTAGTTGTTCTCCATGTTTCTGACCCATACAGTAGAACTGCTTTAACATTAGAGTTAAATATCCGAATTTTGTTCTAGATTTGATTTCTTTGGACTTCCAAATGTTTCCCAGTGCAATGAAAGTTCCTCTTGCCTTCTGTATTCTTATTTTAACATATCTATCTGTTCCACCCTCTTTGTCTACGTTGCTGCCCAAATATGTGTATGATTCTACCTCTTGAAGTGGGATTTCCCCAGGGAGATCGAGTTGTCGTTTGCTTGGTTAATTCTCAATATCTTTGTCTTTCCCTTATGAATGTTCAGCCCTAGTTGCTGGGACCTTTGATTCAATGTGTTTAGCTTATCCTGCATCTGATTTCGTGTATGTGACAGAAGGGCTATATCATCAGCGAATTCCAAATCATCTAGTTGCTCTGTCACAGAGTCTTTTACTGGAAGAAATCAGTGAAAGAAAATCTATCTCAAAGACATGGATACTAATTGAGAAAATAAAAGTCTTGAAAGAGAGAAACATGCTTGCAAGGAGGGAGCTTATAGGAAAAGACAACGACCCTGGAAGTATATAACAATAAACACTGGGAAGTCAGACAGGGTATATGGACGGATAAAATACATTTTTTGGAGGTAAAGCTATGGAGTCAGAAGAGCCATCGGTTATAATAGAACTCTTTACCTGATCGCCAAAATACTTAGTCGGACACAATTTACTGCAGATACAGATAATCTGATGAATAAAAATGGAATACCAAAAAAAATGGAAGGTAGATAGATGGCATGAATATTTTTAACAGAAGTATTAAACAGAACAAAGACCAGATATGACATGTGAAACAATAGAAGACACTTGTCAAACTATTGAGATGGACACTGGCAAATTAGGTGTAAATGACACTGAGGAAGCATTGAAGAATACGAAGATGGGCAAAGCACCACACATCAAATTAGTGTGGACAAGTTGAATGCAGGCCCAAAACTCATTTGCAGTAATATTAGGATTGGTTATTGGTTACTAAACTGACGTCATTGCACTCCGGGCAGACCCATAGATGCTCAGTCTCCCCAACAGACATCGAAGAGTATGCATACTGATGGTTCCTGTGACTCGCTGATTAAACACACCTCTCACTCTGCCTCTCAGACGTCCAGTTCGACTTGAACAACGGGTAACTCCAAACTGCTTAAATCGCTTGATCGATTCAACATCGATTTTAGTGTCCTCATCCAACAGAGAGTCGCGAAGAGACCGAAGAATATCCCCTTATCCATCTTCAACTCCCCAACAATCGATGCTGTTGATGCAAGCATGTCCGCTCTCTCATTACCGTAAACACCCGCATGAGTGAAATAAATAACAATTGCAATTTTTTTGACTGCACAACCTAAATATACCAATATTCTGGGCCGCTGACAACTTTTAATTGTTCTGTAACATGTAATTGATCTCTGGGGGTGCAACGAATAAGACATACCCAATTTACGGCCCAAAATAGGACCCCTTGGTTCATAAAAAAATTTCATATAAATTTATTTGTTAGAGAAAGGTGCATTTTCTGTTGTCTAAGGGCTTCAATATTAATATATATATGTCAGGGTCAAATCTCATATTGCTATCTTGAGGATTTCTTTCATGGTGGAAAACGTACATTACCACGTTAACGAAATTTGCAAATGGTAGAAAACTGTGTTTTAAAAATATAATGTGAATTTAGTCTAAAGTGTCAGGAAATCGTCATACGTTACAGCATACAGTCATTGCCTAGCCTAATTAAATCTAATATATCTGTTAGTACTCAGATCAAGCTTTACAATGATACATGACTCGATTGGGTTAATTGAATGCCATACACTGTATCTAGGGACAAAAGAAAGATAATTGAAGACATTTTCTATAGCGAATTTTTAGAGGGTAGGGCTGTTGAAAAATAATTTTGAAGCATTTTTCGGGATCATAAATAAAAACTCTTTGCATAATTTGATTGTAGAGATGCAATACTAACATAATATGATGAATTTGAAAAATCGATATCTATAAGCTATAATGACCCAACTGTCAGTAGTATAACCCCTTAAATGTTAACGAATTGTGGACACATTTCTTTGTAAATTTTTAGAATTGGTTAAATAGTTTTCAAGTTATGATGACAAAGGTCATGAAATCTTCTTCACATGGATGGTTTTTGGTTTTGTTCAAAAATTGACAATTCATGATAATTTTACATCATAACTTTGTCAAATATTAACCAATCAGCATGTAGTTTTGCATGTCTGTTGACAATAGAACTGTATATAGCGTATACTAAGGGCATTCCAAAATAATATGTTTTTTCACATTAGACAATTTTAAAACCATAATTTTCAGGTTGCCAAAAAATAAACTCTATTAAAGATATACTATTTTCCATAGTACTTGTCAAAATCACACAATCTGTATGTATGCTGTTTAATTTTGAATGAATTTCACTGCATCCCCTCACAAAAAAATTGTAAAAGTGAGACCATTATTTTGTCCATGTCTAAAATAATTTTTCATGTCAAAATTCTCATTTACGTTCTTGTATATACTGAACCCCAGAGACAATTACTTTTTGACATAGCTTAATGATCTGTTAAGTACATCTAAAAATATGGGTTCAACATTTTTTAAATTAAAATTTTAATGATTTTTTTTACTACCGGAACCCAATCTCTGCTAGTACTACCCCCTTAACATGGCAGTCAAACGACAACTGATCAACTGTATATTTATTCCAACTCTCTGCTATCAGTGCCAAACATGGCCCCTGACTAAGACACAAGAAAGAAAGACTACAACATATGAAATGAGATGTCTACGAAAAACTGTCAACGTTACAATTGAGAGATAGAGTGAGAAACAAGAATATCAGAAGTATCGTTGGTAATATACCATGCATACAGTACACCGAGAAGCAAAGAATCAAGTGGTTCGGCCATCTAATGAGAATGAAACCACATTTACTACCATCACGTGCCTACAATAATCGACACTCAGGGCGCAGAGCACGTGGCAGGCCAAGAACACGATGAATAGATAACATCTCAAGAGTCCTTGCGAAAGCATGGACTGACAACGTCAAACGCAACACACCTGGCACAAGATAGCAAACTAAATCTTTCCACGACGCTTCACGACAAATGTGGATAAGATAAGATGAGACTTAATAAACACCGATATAACACAACAATGGCAACTCATGTAGCACTAGAACGAAAATTAAAGCTCACACCCTACGCTTAACGGCAAGAGTGGACAACCAATTCTATCATCCACCTGGGAAAGACAGTTCTTCTTCTTCTTTTGTCGTCACACTGCTACCGGGATGTTGCCCAGAGTCGTGGTTTTCTGTTTTTGTCTTGCACTGTTCTGGTGGCTTGGGTGATTGTTATTTTGCTCTTTCACAGGATTCTGCTATGTCATCTAACCATCTTTTTCGTGGACTTCCTCTTGCCTTCTTTCCTGATGTTCTGTTGTAGAAGACTCTGTATACTGTGGAGTGTGGAAGCATTCTTATTAAGTGGCCAAACCACTTCATTCTTTGTTTCTCAATGTAATTCAAGCAAGGTTCTGTGTCAACTTTCTTTCTTATGCTGATGTTGGTGACTCTGTCTTTTCTGGTGTTGTTGGTAACTTTTCGCAGGCAACGCATTTCACATATAGTTATTTTTTTGTGACTGCGCTTTGCTCAATGTCCATGTTTGGCTCTGGGAAAGACAATAGATAATATTATTGATGGTAATTTTGGGTTGAGACTTCGATTTGTCAGGCAGGTGACATAATCTTTGTTATTTCTTTGTATTCAGAAAAATGTTCCGGTGTTCATAGAATTTCTAGCAGACAAAACTTGTTGTTTAAGTTCCTATACACTGTTTGAAAGAATAACTGTATCATTTTCGTATTGTTAACATATGCTAAGTGTTGACATATTAAGAGTTCAACAATTTTGTTCCGGTTTTGAGTACCATCATCCGGTTACTGTGTTAAGTATCAAAACATTATTTCCTTGACATAGGATTACCTTATTTTGATCTTCCGAAATGAGGACACTTCTAACATTAAATTCCATTTAATTTGTGTTCCATGTATATTTTCCTGACCACCTGATCTTTTTTGGAATGTCTGTTTTTTTTGCATCAAATGTCCATAAAAGTGCCTGCATGTGAAATGTATGAAATTAAATTTTAGAAGTGAAATTGACTTGACTGAATCCACACTAAGACGATTTCTCTCATTGGTCCATTTGGGCGTGGATTAAAGAAAATAGTCTTTCTACCGAAGCATTGTATGCTGGAATAACAAAGAAGAACTATGATATCTTCACGATTCCAGATTACATTTCACTACTCCTACAGTTTACAATATAATCACATCCATTTTTTAACCATGTCACTTGATTTTTAATGATGGATGCAAATTTCTCCAGATTACAGTAAGCTACTGATCACATGACTTTGAACAGATTACAGTTGGCTACTGATTACATCACTTTGAACAGATTACAGTAAGCTACTGATCACATCACTTTGAACAGATTACAGTAAGCTACTGATCACATCACTTTGAACAGATTACAGTAGGCTACTGATCACATCACTTTGAACAGATTACAGTAGGCTACTGATCACATCACTTTGAACAGATTACAGTAAGCTACTGATCACATCACTTTGAACAGATTACAGTAAGCTACTGATCACATCACTTTGAATCATCTATGTGCACACCTTAGTCAGTGAAAAATATGATGGAAGTTTTCACATTTTCTCACGACACATCAAAATCAAGCCACTTTAAACATGAAAATTCACTCACTGGTTAGACCCACATCTTGAGGTATTAGAAGCATCCTTATAAAGCGACAACACTTTATCTTTGTCTTCATGCCCATCACGTTCCAACTCTTTGATCATGTCTTTCACTTTCATAGGAATGAAATTTTGGGTGTTTTTTTCTTTCTTCTAAAGTATCTTGCACTGATGAGGGAATCTTTATAAGAGAATCAAACTTTACTCAGTTACCAAATGGTTACCGCATGATTTCGCTGATAGAGTATTAATTTTGCCTTGGCTTGTTTCTACACCGGGAACCCTCGCCGGTGCTACGGAGTTCGTGTTCTGCAGCTGAGATCTTCCTGTGTAAGAAAGAGATCGGAGCACACATGGTTACTTATCGAAGTGCAATGATGATGGTCCTATCAATCAATCAAAATTGCGGACAAATCTACGTATTTTCAAAATTGTTTGCAGACACTCAGATTAAGTCCTGAAATGAGGACGATGTCCGAAAAAATGAGAATGTAGGGCAACCCTACTTGACATTAAGGTTGACCAGCCCCCACTAAAAGCGTAGGATGTGTGTGCTCTTGGTAGATTCGATCATAGCCACCGGAAGCAAAATTAGAATGTCTAAATGTGGCTGTGGTTCTACCATGTCGAACAAGTTAGTGGTGAAAGGTCGGACACAGTGACACACCTTTCACCAAGCAAATTGGGTTAGGTCTAATAACCCAAACCCGGAGGAACAAAATATTACAGAAACTGGAACCAGTAATCTTAATATTGCGTGGACTTTCTACTACATTGATGATCTATTAGGATGACCGTTGATATATGATGACCAATGCTATGAAATGACCAATGATTTAAGATGACCAACGATATAGGATGACCAATGGTCTAAAGAAGACGGTGGACTTCTGGCTAGACGGTCTAAGATAATCGACGACAGTAAACACTGAATTAATATATTTCTTCTTCATCATCATCAAATAGCTTGTCCTGAGCAGAACTTTGCCACCCCAACATTCCTTCAGAATTTCTCTCTCTCATAGGCCAGATGTCTCTCGCCTCAGCAGCCGTCATGTTCAAACCATGAGTTGCATCATGAATCCGCGGTCTTCCTCTTCTCCTCTTTGCCAGGATGTCTCCTTCCATGATGGTCTTTTCCAACTCTTCGCGTCTCTTTATATGTCCAAAATACTTCACTTTTCTCATTCTTATTTGTAGCATCAGTCAGTTTTCTCATTCTTATTTGTAGCATCAGTCAGTTTTCTCATTCTTATTTGTAGCATCAGTCAGTTTTCTCATTCTTATTTGTAGCATTAGTCAGTTTTCTCATTCTTATTTGTAGCATCAGTCAGTTTTCTCATTCTTATTTGTAGCATCAGTCAGTTTTCTTATTTGTAGCATCAGTCAGTTTTCTCATTCTTATTTGTAGCATCAGTCAGTTTTCTGTGATTCTGAGTTCTTTCTAGATAGATCTTTTTGTTCTCTTCTCTGTCCACGATAAATATAGGACTATTCTGTAACACTTATATTCAAAAGCACATATATGTTTTTCCACTGCCTTGTTAAATGTACATGCTTCACACCCATACGTTGCCACTTGGAATTTGCATGCTCTTAGTATTCTGATCTTAACTTTCTTATCAGTTCCATCCCATACTGCTTTAAGTTGTTCAATTTGTTTGTTTCGATATAATTTCTAGTTCCTACACAACTTAAATCGCTAGAATCATAAATCTCCGTCCATGATATTTCTGGCTTTAGATTATGATTATATGTTACTAAACGTGAGCGTCTTAAACAGTACTTGAGTAGTAGTGAGCTTGATCCCAACCCAAGAGTATCTGGTTCAAACTCGGTGGCGAATTTTGAGGAAGCAAATTTGTTCTTGTGGATTTTTGCGAACGGGAAAAATAGACCTCACCGTTCAGAAAGCAATGGTAAATTACTGAACGTATGCCTAGAAAATATACGACTCGTTTACTCTGCTTGAAGACAAAGCCCTGTAAAGAATATGTCACGATTATCATTTTTCTAAATATTATTACTACTGTTTCTCAAATGAATTGTCTTTTTTCCTTCCTGGTTTAACGTCCTTCCATTGTATACATCTATTTTTAGATATTTTGTTATTTTTGCCCCGGACTCGTATTGCTCAATACTTGAACATCACAGTCAAGAAATAATCTTATTGAGTATTACCCGTATAACAAACAAGGAGGAAGTTGAATCTTAGAGTCGGGTATATGGATCAATCCTTGTTTTTTCATTGCAGGTCACAGCATGTCACATGAGGGGGAAGAGATTGCTGCTTGTCACAAGGGGAGAAATAGAGCAACTTATCCTAGTGTGAAATGGGGGCTTGCTTGTCAGACGATAAAAACAGCGCAACGTCAACTGGTGAAAAGGGGACATACTGTCATAGAGTTTAAAAATGGACGTATTGTTAGAGAGACAAAATGGACATACTGTCATATAGGGACATATTGTTAGAGTGTGAAAATAAGACAATTTGTCACAAGTTGAAAAAGGGATAGCTTGTTACAAGGGAAAAAAGAGACAACTTATCACAAAGGAAAAATAAAGAGACAACTTATCACAAGTTAAAAAAGGGACAACTTATCACAAGTTGAAAAAGGGACAGCTTGTCACAAGTTGAAAAAGGGACAGCTTGTCACAAAGGGAAAAAAGACAACTTGTCACAAGTTGAAAAAGGGACAGCTTGTCACAAGTTGAAAAAGGGACAGCTTGTCACAAGTTGAAAAAGGGACAGCTTGTCACAAGTTGAAAAAGGGACAGCTTGTCACAAGTTGAAAAAGGGACAGCTTGTCACAAGTTGAAAAAGGGACTTCTTCTTGCAAGTTGAAAAAGGGGCAGTTTGTCCTATGGTAAAAAGGGGACAACTTGTTGCTGGACGAAAAAGAAGCATTCTATCATAGAATGAATAGAGGACGAATATAGCATGGTAAAACGGGGGCATCCTGTACCATGGTCAGAAGAGAGTATCATGTACTTTGGGGAAAATAGGGGTAGCTAGTCACAAGGTGAGAAGGGAGTATATTGTCCCTTGGGGAAAATAGGGGTAGCTAGTCACAAGGTGAGAAGGGAGTATATTGTCCCTTGGGGAAAATAGGGGTAGCGTGTCACAAGGTGAGAAGGGAGTATCATGTACCTTGGGGAAAATAGGGGTAGCTAGTCACAAGGTGAGAAGAGAGTATCATGTACTTTGGGAAAAATAGGGGTAGCTAGTCACAAGGTGAGAAGAGAGTATATTGTCCCTTGGGGAAAATAGGGGTAGCTAGTCACAAGGTGAGAAGGGAGTATATTGTCCCTTGGGGAAAATAGGGGTAGCGTGTCACAAGGTGAGAAGAGAGTATCATGTACTTTGGGAAAAATAGGGGTAGCTAGTCACAAGGTGAGAAGGGAGTATATTGTCCCTTGGGGAAAATAGGGGTAGCTAGTCACAAGGTGAGAAGGGAGTATCATGTACTTTGGGGAAAATAGGGGTAGCTAGTCACAAGGTGAGAAGGGAGTATATTGTCCCTTGGGGAAAATAGGGGTAGCTAGTCACAAGGTGAGAAGGGAGTATCATGTACTTTGGGGAAAATAGGGGTAGCTAGTCACAAGGTGAGAAGGGAGTATCATGTACCTTGGGGAAAATAGGGGTAGCTAGTCACAAGGTGAGAAGGGAACAATATGTCCACCCCAATCCCTCCTACGAATTATCAATCAAGATTTCTGCCATAGGTCTCTCTATGGATATCAACAAAACTGGCAGATGATCTTTTAGAACGTTGAACAACAGAGATAAAGTGAGTAGGAACTAATTTTGTTGTCAAGTGTAATGATGGTTCCATGATTCGACACATTCGGAGTGCATGAGCTTTTACGGCTAGAACGAAAGGAAAAGTAAGCACAGTGACAATTGACATATATGTGACAACAACCAGCAGCATGACTATGGAAGTCATGGCGGTGATAAAATTCATGGAGTGGCTAAAGACGCAAACATCCGCTCATGCAATCAATTATTAGAAATGATGCGCTATTTCAGCGGTTCCCAAACTTTGCATTACCGCTGACTCCCTTTTAAATACATTTTGATGGCACTGACACCCAAAAGTTTCTATATATGAAAATCTTCTAGCGATGGAGTTATTATTACACTACACTAACAGTCAAACTGGCTCAAATTTCTCAGACTGAGGGAAACTTCATATGAACTTTTATTTTGTCCTTTCAGACACCGGTCTGAGTTATTATTACACTACACTAACAGTCAAACTGGCTCAAATTTCTCAGACTGCGGGAAACTTCATATGAACTTTTATTTTGTCCTTTCAGACACCGGTCTGAGTTATTATTACACTACACTAACAGTCAAACTGGCTCAAATTTCTCAGACTGCGGGAAACTTCATATGAACTTTTATTTTGTCCTTTCAGACACCGGTCTGAGTTATTATTACACTACACTAACAGTCAAACTGGCTCAAATTTCTCAGACTGCGGGAAACTTCATATGAACTTTTATTTTGTCCTTTCAGACACCGGTCTGAGTTATTATTACACTACACTAACAGTCAAACTGGCTCAAATTTCTCAGACTGCGGGAAACTTCATATGAACTTTTATTTTGTCCTTTCAGACACCGGTCTGAGTTATTATTACACTACACTAACAGTCAAACTGGCTCAAATTTCTCAGACTGCGGGAAACTTCATATGAACTTTTATTTTGTCCTTTCAGACACCGGTCTGAGTTATTATTACACTACACTAACAGTCAAACTGGCTCAAATTTCTCAGACTGCGGGAAACTTCATATGAACTTTTATTTTGTCCTTTCAGACACCGGTCTGAGTTATTATTACACTACACTAACAGTCAAACTGGCTCAAATTTCTCAGACTGCGGGAAACTTCATATGAACTTTTATTTTGTCCTTTCAGACACCGGTCTGAGTTATTATTACACTACACTAACAGTCAAACTGGCTCAAATTTCTCAGACTGCGGGAAACTTCATATGAACTTTTATTTTGTCCTTTCAGACACCGGTCTGAGTTATTATTACACTACACTAACAGTCAAACTGGCTCAAATTTCTCAGACTGCGGGAAACTTCATATGAACTTTTATTTTGTCCTTTCAGACACCGGTCTGAGTTATTATTACACTACACTAACAGTCAAACTGGCTCAAATTTCTCAGACTCGGAAACTTCATATGAACTTTTATTTTGTCCTTTCAGACACCGGTCTGAGTTATTATTACACTACACTAACAGTCAAACTGGCTCAAATTTCTCAGACTGCGGGAAACTTCATATGAACTTTTATTTTGTCCTTTCAGACACCGGTCTGAGTTATTATTACACTACACTAACAGTCAAACTGGCTCAAATTTCTCAGACTGCGGGAAACTTCATATGAACTTTTATTTTGTCCTTTCAGACACCGGTCTGAGTTATTATTACACTACACTAACAGTCAAACTGGCTCAAATTTCTCAGACTGCGGGAAACTTCATATGAACTTTTATTTTGTCCTTTCAGACACCGGTCTGAGTTATTATTACACTACACTAACAGTCAAACTGGCTCAAATTTCTCAGACTGCGGGAAACTTCATATGAACTTTTATTTTGTCCTTTCAGACACCGGTCTGAGTTATTATTACACTACACTAACAGTCAAACTGGCTCAAATTTCTCAGACTGAGGGAAACTTCATATGAACTTTTATTTTGTCCTTTCAGACACCGGTCTGAGTTATTATTACACTACACTAACAGTCAAACTGGCTCAAATTTCTCAGACTGCGGGAAACTTCATATGAACTTTTATTTTGTCCTTTCAGACACCGGTCTGAGTTATTATTACACTACACTAACAGTCAAACTGGCTCAAATTTCTCAGACTCGGAAACTTCATATGAACTTTTATTTTGTCCTTTCAGACACCGGTCTGAGTTATTATTACACTACACTAACAGTCAAACTGGCTCAAATTTCTCAGACTGCGGGAAACTTCATATGAACTTTTATTTTGTCCTTTCAGACACCGGTCTGAGTTATTATTACACTACACTAACAGTCAAACTGGCTCAAATTTCTCAGACTGCGGGAAACTTCATATGAACTTTTATTTTGTCCTTTCAGACACCGGTCTGAGTTATTATTACACACACTAACAGTCAAACTGGCTCAAATTTCTCAGACTGCGGGAAACTTCATATGAACTTTTATTTTGTCCTTTCAGACACCGGTCTGAGTTATTATTACACTACACTAACAGTCAAACTGGCTCAAATTTCTCAGACTGCGGGAAACTTCATATGAACTTTTATTTTGTCCTTTCAGACACCGGTCTGAGTTATTATTACACTACACTAACAGTCAAACTGGCTCAAATTTCTCAGACTGCGGGAAACTTCATATGAACTTTTATTTTGTCCTTTCAGACACCGGTCTGAGTTATTATTACACTACACTAACAGTCAAACTGGCTCAAATTTCTCAGACTCGGAAACTTCATATGAACTTTTATTTTGTCCTTTCAGACACCGGTCTGAGTTATTATTACACTACACTAACAGTCAAACTGGCTCAAATTTCTCAGACTGCGGGAAACTTCATATGAACTTTTATTTTGTCCTTTCAGACACCGGTCTGAGTTATTATTACACTACACTAACAGTCAAACTGGCTCAAATTTCTCAGACTGCGGGAAACTTCATATGAACTTTTATTTTGTCCTTTCAGACACCGGTCTGAGTTATTATTACACTACACTAACAGTCAAACTGGCTCAAATTTCTCAGACTGCGGGAAACTTCATATGAACTTTTATTTTGTCCTTTCAGACACCGGTCTGAGTTATTATTACACTACACTAACAGTCAAACTGGCTCAAATTTCTCAGACTGCGGGAAACTTCATATGAACTTTTATTTTGTCCTTTCAGACACCGGTCTGAGTTATTATTACACTACACTAACAGTCAAACTGGCTCAAATTTCTCAGACTGCGGGAAACTTCATATGAACTTTTATTTTGTCCTTTCAGACACCGGTCTGAGTTATTATTACACTACACTAACAGTCAAACTGGCTCAAATTTCTCAGACTGCGGGAAACTTCATATGAACTTTTATTTTGTCCTTTCAGACACCGGTCTGAGTTATTATTACACTACACTAACAGTCAAACTGGCTCAAATTTCTCAGACTGCGGGAAACTTCATATGAACTTTTATTTTGTCCTTTCAGACACCGGTCTGAGTTATTATTACACTACACTAACAGTCAAACTGGCTCAAATTTCTCAGACTGAGGGAAACTTCATATGAACTTTTATTTTGTCCTTTCAGACACCGGTCTGAGTTATTATTACACTACACTAACAGTCAAACTGGCTCAAATTTCTCAGACTGCGGGAAACTTCATATGAACTTTTATTTTGTCCTTTCAGACACCGGTCTGAGTTATTATTACACTACACTAACAGTCAAACTGGCTCAAATTTCTCAGACTGCGGGAAACTTCATATGAACTTTTATTTTGTCCTTTCAGACACCGGTCTGAGTTATTATTACACTACACTAACAGTCAAACTGGCTCAAATTTCTCAGACTGAGGGAAACTTCATATGAACTTTTATTTTGTCCTTTCAGACACCGGTCTGAGTTATTATTACACTACACTAACAGTCAAACTGGCTCAAATTTCTCAGACTGCGGGAAACTTCATATGAACTTTTATTTTGTCCTTTCAGACACCGGTCTGAGTTATTATTACACTACACTAACAGTCAAACTGGCTCACATTTCTCAGACTGAGGGAAACTTCATATGAACTTTTATTTTGTCCTTTCAGACACCGGTCTGAGTTATTATTACACTACACTAACAGTCAAACTGGCTCAAATTTCTCAGACTGCGGGAAACTTCATATGAACTTTTATTTTGTCCTTTCAGACACCGGTCTGAGTTATTATTACACTACACTAACAGTCAAACTGGCTCAAATTTCTCAGACTGCGGGAAACTTCATATGAACTTTTATTTTGTCCTTTCAGACACCGGTCTGAGTTATTATTACACTACACTAACAGTCAAACTGGCTCAAATTTCTCAGACTGAGGGAAACTTCATATGAACTTTTATTTTGTCCTTTCAGACACCGGTCTGAGTTATTATTACACTACACTAACAGTCAAACTGGCTCAAATTTCTCAGACTGCGGGAAACTTCATATGAACTTTTATTTTGTCCTTTCAGACACCGGTCTGAGTTATTATTACACTACACTAACAGTCAAACTGGCTCAAATTTCTCAGACTGCGGGAAACTTCATATGAACTTTTATTTTGTCCTTTCAGACACCGGTCTGAGTTATTATTACACTACACTAACAGTCAAACTGGCTCAAATTTCTCAGACTGAGGGAAACTTCATATGAACTTTTATTTTGTCCTTTCAGACACCGGTCTGAGTTATTATTACACTACACTAACAGTCAAACTGGCTCAAATTTCTCAGACTGAGGGAAACTTCATATGAACTTTTATTTTGTCCTTTCAGACACCGGTCTGAGTTATTATTACACTACACTAACAGTCAAACTGGCTCAAATTTCTCAGACTGCGGGAAACTTCATATGAACTTTTATTTTGTCCTTTCAGACACCGGTCTGAGTTATTATTACACTACACTAACAGTCAAACTGGCTCACATTTCTCAGACTGAGGGAAACTTCATATGAACTTTTATTTTGTCCTTTCAGACACCGGTCTGAGTTATTATTACACTACACTAACAGTCAAACTGGCTCACATTTCTCAGACTGCGGGAAACTTCATATGAACTTTTATTTTGTCCTTTCAGACACCGGTCTGAGTTATTATTACACTACACTAACAGTCAAACTGGCTCACATTTCTCAGACTGCGGGAAACTTCATATGAACTTTTATTTTGTCCTTTCAGACACCGGTCTGAGTTATTATTACACTACACTAACAGTCAAACTGGCTCAAATTTCTCAGACTGCGGGAAACTTCATATGAACTTTTATTTTGTCCTTTCAGACACCGGTCTGAGTTATTATTACACTACACTAACAGTCAAACTGGCTCAAATTTCTCAGACTGCGGAAACTTCATGAACTTTTATTTTGTCCTTTCAGACACCGGTCTGAGTTATTATTACACTACACTAACAGTCAAACTGGCTCAAATTTCTCAGACTGCGGGAAACTTCATATGAACTTTTATTTTGTCCTTTCAGACACCGGTCTGAGTTATTATTACACTACACTAACAGTCAAACTGGCTCAAATTTCTCAGACTGCGGGAAACTTCATATGAACTTTTATTTTGTCCTTTCAGACACCGGTCTGAGTTATTATTACACTACACTAACAGTCAAACTGGCTCAAATTTCTCAGACTGAGGGAAACTTCATATGAACTTTTATTTTGTCCTTTCAGACACCGGTCTGAGTTATTATTACACTACACTAACAGTCAAACTGGCTCAAATTTCTCAGACTGAGGGAAACTTCATATGAACTTTTATTTTGTCCTTTCAGACACCGGTCTGAGTTATTATTACACTACACTAACAGTCAAACTGGCTCAAATTTCTCAGACTGCGGGAAACTTCATATGAACTTTTATTTTGTCCTTTCAGACACCGGTCTGAGTTATTATTACACTACACTAACAGTCAAACTGGCTCAAATTTCTCAGACTGCGGGAAACTTCATATGAACTTTTATTTTGTCCTTTCAGACACCGGTCTGAGTTATTATTACACTACACTAACAGTCAAACTGGCTCAAATTTCTCAGACTGAGGGAAACTTCATATGAACTTTTATTTTGTCCTTTCAGACACCGGTCTGAGTTATTATTACACTACACTAACAGTCAAACTGGCTCAAATTTCTCAGACTGCGGGAAACTTCATATGAACTTTTATTTTGTCCTTTCAGACACCGGTCTGAGTTATTATTACACTACACTAACAGTCAAACTGGCTCAAATTTCTCAGACTGCGGGAAACTTCATATGAACTTTTATTTTGTCCTTTCAGACACCGGTCTGAGTTATTATTACACTACACTAACAGTCAAACTGGCTCAAATTTCTCAGACTGCGGGAAACTTCATATGAACTTTTATTTTGTCCTTTCAGACACTGGTCTGAGTTATTATTACACTACACTAACAGTCAAACTGGCTCAAATTTCTCAGACTGCGGGAAACTTCATATGAACTTTTATTTTGTCCTTTCAGACACCGGTCTGAGTTATTATTACACTACACTAACAGTCAAACTGGCTCAAATTTCTCAGACTGCGGGAAACTTCATATGAACTTTTATTTTGTCCTTTCAGACACCGGTCTGAGTTATTATTACACTACACTAACAGTCAAACTGGCTCAAATTTCTCAGACTGCGGGAAACTTCATATGAACTTTTATTTTGTCCTTTCAGACACCGGTCTGAGTTATTATTACACTACACTAACAGTCAAACTGGCTCAAATTTCTCAGACTGCGGGAAACTTCATATGAACTTTTATTTTGTCCTTTCAGACACCGGTCTGAGTTATTATTACACTACACTAACAGTCAAACTGGCTCAAATTTCTCAGACTGAGGGAAACTTCATATGAACTTTTATTTTGTCCTTTCAGACACCGGTCTGAGTTATTATTACACTACACTAACAGTCAAACTGGCTCAAATTTCTCAGACTGCGGGAAACTTCATATGAACTTTTATTTTGTCCTTTCAGACACCGGTCTGAGTTATTATTACACTACACTAACAGTCAAACTGGCTCAAATTTCTCAGACTGAGGGAAACTTCATATGAACTTTTATTTTGTCCTTTCAGACACCGGTCTGAGTTATTATTACACTACACTAACAGTCAAACTGGCTCAAATTTCTCAGACTGAGGGAAACTTCATATGAACTTTTATTTTGTCCTTTCAGACACCGGTCTGAGTTATTATTACACTACACTAACAGTCAAACTGGCTCAAATTTCTCAGACTGCGGGAAACTTCATATGAACTTTTATTTTGTCCTTTCAGACACCGGTCTGAGTTATTATTACACTACACTAACAGTCAAACTGGCTCAAATTTCTCAGACTGCGGGAAACTTCATATGAACTTTTATTTTGTCCTTTCAGACACCGGTCTGAGTTATTATTACACTACACTAACAGTCAAACTGGCTCAAATTTCTCAGACTGCGGGAAACTTCATATGAACTTTTATTTTGTCCTTTCAGACACCGGTCTGAGTTATTATTACACTACACTAACAGTCAAACTGGCTCAAATTTCTCAGACTGAGGGAAACTTCATATGAACTTTTATTTTGTCCTTTCAGACACCGGTCTGAGTTATTATTACACTACACTAACAGTCAAACTGGCTCAAATTTCTCAGACTGCGGGAAACTTCATATGAACTTTTATTTTGTCCTTTCAGACACCGGTCTGAGTTATTATTACACTACACTAACAGTCAAACTGGCTCAAATTTCTCAGACTGCGGGAAACTTCATATGAACTTTTATTTTGTCCTTTCAGACACCGGTCTGAGTTATTATTACACTACACTAACAGTCAAACTGGCTCACATTTCTCAGACTGCGGGAAACTTCATATGAACTTTTATTTTGTCCTTTCAGACACCGGTCTGAGTTATTATTACACTACACTAACAGTCAAACTGGCTCAAATTTCTCAGACTGAGGGAAACTTCATATGAACTTTTATTTTGTCCTTTCAGACACCGGTCTGAGTTATTATTACACTACACTAACAGTCAAACTGGCTCAAATTTCTCAGACTGCGGGAAACTTCATATGAACTTTTATTTTGTCCTTTCAGACACCGGTCTGAGTTATTATTACACTACACTAACAGTCAAACTGGCTCAAATTTCTCAGACTGCGGGAAACTTCATATGAACTTTTATTTTGTCCTTTCAGACACCGGTCTGAGTTATTATTACACTACACTAACAGTCAAACTGGCTCAAATTTCTCAGACTGCGGGAAACTTCATATGAACTTTTATTTTGTCCTTTCAGACACCGGTCTGAGTTATTATTACACTACACTAACAGTCAAACTGGCTCAAATTTCTCAGACTGCGGGAAACTTCATATGAACTTTTATTTTGTCCTTTCAGACACCGGTCTGAGTTATTATTACACTACACTAACAGTCAAACTGGCTCAAATTTCTCAGACTGCGGGAAACTTCATATGAACTTTTATTTTGTCCTTTCAGACACCGGTCTGAGTTATTATTACACTACACTAACAGTCAAACTGGCTCAAATTTCTCAGACTGCGGGAAACTTCATATGAACTTTTATTTTGTCCTTTCAGACACTGGTCTGAGTTATTATTACACTACACTAACAGTCAAACTGGCTCAAATTTCTCAGACTGCGGGAAACTTCATATGAACTTTTATTTTGTCCTTTCAGACACCGGTCTGAGTTATTATTACACTACACTAACAGTCAAACTGGCTCACATTTCTCAGACTCGGAAACTTCATATGAACTTTTATTTTGTCCTTTCAGACACCGGTCTGAGTTATTATTACACTACACTAACAGTCAAACTGGCTCACATTTCTCAGACTGCGGGAAACTTCATATGAACTTTTATTTTGTCCTTTCAGACACCGGTCTGAGTTATTATTACACTACACTAACAGTCAAACTGGCTCACATTTCTCAGACTGCGGGAAACTTCATATGAACTTTTATTTTGTCCTTTCAGACACCGGTCTGAGTTATTATTACACTACACTAACAGTCAAACTGGCTCAAATTTCTCAGACTGCGGGAAACTTCATATGAACTTTTATTTTGTCCTTTCAGACACCGGTCTGAGTTATTATTACACTACACTAACAGTCAAACTGGCTCACATTTCTCAGACTGCGGGAAACTTCATATGAACTTTTATTTTGTCCTTTCAGACACCGGTCTGAGTTATTATTACACTACACTAACAGTCAAACTGGCTCAAATTTCTCAGACTGCGGGAAACTTCATATGAACTTTTATTTTGTCCTTTCAGACACCGGTCTGAGTTATTATTACACTACACTAACAGTCAAACTGGCTCACATTTCTCAGACTGCGGGAAACTTCATATGAACTTTTATTTTGTCCTTTCAGACACCGGTCTGAGTTATTATTACACTACACTAACAGTCAAACTGGCTCAAATTTCTAGACTGCGGAAACTTCATGAACTTTTATTTTCTCCTTTCAGACACTGGTCTGAGTTATTATTACACTACACTAACAGTCAAACTGGCTCAAATTTCTCAGACTGAGGGAAACTTCATATGAACTTTTATTTTCTCCTTTCAGACACCGGTCTGAGTTATTATTACACTACACTAACAGTCAAACTGGCTCACATTTCTCAGACTGCGGGAAACTTCATATGAACTTTTATTTTCTCCTTTCAGACACCGGTCTGAGTTATTATTACACTACACTAACAGTCAAACTGGCTCAAATTTCTCAGATCATGGAAACTTCATATGAACTTTATTTTGTCCTTTCAGACACCGGTCTGAGTTATTATTACACTACACTAACAGTCAAACTGGCTCACATTTCTCAGACTCGGAAACTTCATATGAACTTTTATTTTGTCCTTTCAGACACCGGTCTGAGTTATTATTACACTACACTAACAGTCAAACTGGCTCAAATTTCTCAGACTGCGGGAAACTTCATATGAACTTTTATTTTCTCCTTTCAGACACCGGTCTGAGTTATTATTACACTACACTAACAGTCAAACTGGCTCAAATTTCTCAGACTGCGGGAAACTTCATATGAACTTTTATTTTGTCCTTTCAGACACCGGTCTGAGTTATTATTACACTACACTAACAGTCAAACTGGCTCAAATTTCTCAGACTGCGGGAAACTTCATATGAACTTTTATTTTGTCCTTTCAGACACTGGTCTGAGTTATTATTACACTACACTAACAGTCAAACTGGCTCAAATTTCTCAGACTCGGAAACTTCATATGAACTTTTATTTTGTCCTTTCAGACACCGGTCTGAGTTATTATTACACTACACTAACAGTCAAACTGGCTCAAATTTCTCAGACTCAGGAAACTCATATGAACTTTTATTTTGTCCTTTCAGACACCGGTCTGAGTTATTATTACACTACACTAACAGTCAAACTGGCTCACATTTCTCAGACTGCGGGAAACTTCATATGAACTTTTATTTTGTCCTTTCAGACACCGGTCTGAGTTATTATTACACTACACTAACAGTCAAACTGGCTCACATTTCTCAGACTCGGAAACTTCATATGAACTTTTATTTTGTCCTTTCAGACACCGGTCTGAGTTATTATTACACTACACTAACAGTCAAACTGGCTCACATTTCTCAGACTGCGGGAAACTTCATATGAACTTTTATTTTGTCCTTTCAGACACCGGTCTGAGTTATTATTACACTACACTAACAGTCAAACTGGCTCACATTTCTCAGACTGAGGGAAACTTCATATGAACTTTTATTTTGTCCTTTCAGACACCGGTCTGAGTTATTATTACACTACACTAACAGTCAAACTGGCTCACATTTCTCAGACTCGTGGAAACTTCATATGAACTTTTATTTTGTCCTTTCAGACACCGGTCTGAGTTATTATTACACTACACTAACAGTCAAACTGGCTCACATTTCTCAGACTGAGGGAAACTTCATATGAACTTTTATTTTGTCCTTTCAGACACCGGTCTGAGTTATTATTACACTACACTAACAGTCAAACTGGCTCACATTTCTCAGACTGCGGGAAACTTCATATGAACTTTTATTTTGTCCTTTCAGACACCGGTCTGAGTTATTATTACACTACACTAACAGTCAAACTGGCTCAAATTTCTCAGACTGCGGGAAACTTCATATGAACTTTTATTTTGTCCTTTCAGACACCGGTCTGAGTTATTATTACACTACACTAACAGTCAAACTGGCTCAAATTTCTCAGACTGCGGGAAACTTCATATGAACTTTTATTTTGTCCTTTCAGACACCGGTCTGAGTTATTATTACACTACACTAACAGTCAAACTGGCTCAAATTTCTCAGACTGCGGGAAACTTCATATGAACTTTTATTTTGTCCTTTCAGACACCGGTCTGAGTTATTATTACACTACACTAACAGTCAAACTGGCTCACATTTCTCAGACTGCGGGAAACTTCATATGAACTTTTATTTTGTCCTTTCAGACACCGGTCTGAGTTATTATTACACTACACTAACAGTCAAACTGGCTCACATTTCTCAGACTGTGGGAAACTTCATATGAACTTTTATTTTGTCCTTTCAGACACCGGTCTGAGTTATTATTACACTACACTAACAGTCAAACTGGCTCACATTTCTCAGACTGTGGGAAACTTCATATGAACTTTTATTTTGTCCTTTCAGACACCGGTCTGAGTTATTATTACACTACACTAACAGTCAAACTGGCTCACATTTCTCAGACTGTGGGAAACTTCATATGAACTTTTATTTTGTCCTTTCAGACACCGGTCTGAGTTATTATTACACTACACTAACAGTCAAACTGGCTCAAATTTCTCAGACTGCGGGAAACTTCATATGAACTTTTATTTTCTCCTTTCAGACACCGGTCTGAGTTATTATTACACTACACTAACAGTCAAACTGGCTCAAATTTCTCAGACTGCGGGAAACTTCATATGAACTTTTATTTTGTCCTTTCAGACACCGGTCTGAGTTATTATTACACTACACTAACAGTCAAACTGGCTCAAATTTCTCAGACTGCGGGAAACTTCATATGAACTTTTATTTTGTCCTTTCAGACACCGGTCTGAGTTATTATTACACTACACTAACAGTCAAACTGGCTCACATTTCTCAGACTGTGGGAAACTTCATATGAACTTTTATTTTGTCCTTTCAGACACCGGTCTGAGTTATTATTACACTACACTAACAGTCAAACTGGCTCAAATTTCTCAGACTGCGGGAAACTTCATATGAACTTTTATTTTCTCCTTTCAGACACCGGTCTGAGTTATTATTACACTACACTAACAGTCAAACTGGCTCAAATTTCTCAGACTGCGGGAAACTTCATATGAACTTTTATTTTGTCCTTTCAGACACCGGTCTGAGTTATTATTACACTACACTAACAGTCAAACTGGCTCAAATTTCTCAGACATGGAAACTTCATATGAACTTTTATTTTGTCCTTTCAGACACCGGTCTGAGTTATTATTACACTACACTAACAGTCAAACTGGCTCACATTTCTCAGACTGCGGGAAACTTCATATGAACTTTTATTTTGTCCTTTCAGACACCGGTCTGAGTTATTATTACACTACACTAACAGTCAAACTGGCTCAAATTTCTCAGACTGCGGGAAACTTCATATGAACTTTTATTTTGTCCTTTCAGACACCGGTCTGAGTTATTATTACACTACACTAACAGTCAAACTGGCTCACATTTCTCAGACTGAGGGAAACTTCATATGAACTTTTATTTTGTCCTTTCAGACCCGGTCTAGTTCGGACCCTTTGATTTTGCAGCGGAACTAGTTTTTTTTTACATGTTTTAAAATTTATTTTTCTGTTTGAAATGTCAAAGATCATAATAATTATTCAAGCGCTTGAGGACCCCCTGTGAGTACCGCCTGTGAGGACCCCTGTGAGGACCCCTGTGAGTACCTCCTGTGAGTACCCCTGTGAGGACCCCTGTGAGGACCCCTGTGAGGATCCCTGTGAGTACCTCAGGGCCCCAGTTTGGGAAACGCTGTGCTAGTTTATGAGAAAATGACATACAATTTGGCCAGAATTCTTCTTCTTCTTCGATCGTTCTAGGCCTGTTTTAATCATTCTCTTTGTGATATATAAGCAGCCAAAAATCAGAACGTAATGTACGTGCACCATTCAGCACCTATTTGAGCTCAGTTGCTTATCCTTCAGTGATGTGTTCGATTTCAGTCAGCTATTGTATGCGGATTAGCTTCTTCCGCTAGCATTTGACTGTCCCCAGCCAGACCCACAAGGCAGTGGGCTGCTATTTCTTTCAGGGCAGCGACCCTTAGACGGCCTGCCGTCCCGGGCTTATGAGCGTCGTCTTCCCAGAAAACCGGTCGTTTTAATGAACACCTTGGTTTGCCGACCGTTCAGGTTTGTTTACGGTTTGCTCGCTAGCCTTTGATTGTCCCCAATCAATCTACAAGGCAGCAGTAGTTCCCTGTGAGCGGGAACGCTGACTGGGCTTACCTCTGCCGGGCTTCCCAGTTCTTTTCATATGGTTGGGACGCACACCCTCTTGCCTGTCATGCTCGCTGCTGCATCGCATGCCTTCAGGCGAGACTACCTTTGCATCTCTACTTGCACCAGAGTAGCTCTCCCCGATCCCTGCCCCCTTAGCCAGACCGGAACCTAAGTCTGTTTCCAGGGTCACCACGTGGAGGTCGGGGCAGGGTCTTGTTAGCGCACCCCTCACTAACCCTGGCTCATGTTACCACCATGACCTCATGAGCCTTTGACCCGGCCAGAATTCGAATGTCTGTCTTACATGCCGAGGGTTCTAACGGGCACAACGTACTCACCTTTCTCTACGCAAACCACACAGATCACAAAGAGTGGCTAACTCTGTTGATACGAAACAACATGACGTCAAATATGAAAAGAGGGAACTTAGTTTAGTGGTCGGATCATCATCACTGCACATCGAACCAATCTCCTACATCCCATCCTCAGACATCACAGAACAAAATTGAAGCTTTTGAAACAAGGTGTTGCAGAAATGTTCATAGAACATCCTGGACAAACTGTCGTTACGGCCTGTAGTAGCACTTTTGACGGCGGTGTGGAACAGGTGGGACAAGAGCCGGAGAAATTTAATGGCAACATGGCTAGTGCAGTCGCGCGGTTGTTCAGAGTTGGATTTTTCATTTATGCCCACAACAGAAAAAAATCCTTGCCTTACCGTCAATTGAAGACGAATCTCGCACATGGAAGCCACGCTCTAATCAAATCTGCCAGATGCTCCTCTGTGCAAAGGAAGAGAAAAATCAGACATCCTACAAGACCTGCATATCGAGGAGTATTGGCTTAAAAATATAATTATGTCCCGGGAGGTGAAATATTTTAGCCATGTTAAACGTCACAGTGGTTTGAAGAGAATGATAATGAAAGGCATAGTTCCTGTAGTAAAAGGCGCGGCAGTACCAAGACGAAGGTGGCAGCAGGACATAAAAAAAATCCTTGAACATGATGCTGGAGGAGGCGGGAGAATATGCTAAAGAGTTTTTCAGGCAGACTGTGATCTTTTTCTTCTTTGCGTTCGTTCTTTACGACCAATTTTAATCATTCTGTGATATGTTTGATCTTTGCCAAGAACGTGTATACGTTGCACATTGGTTTGGTAGGCACCTAAACGCATAGACTTCTACACATTTAGGACACGTGCATCCGATTTCAACCAAACATCCTTAGACGCCTCTTACGACATGTGTGGCAGGTAACAGTGGTTCTATTCTTTACACCCCAAATTTGGGCCCCGGTAACCACTGGACGTCAGACTGTGATGAAAGCAATGTTCTGCAAGGGACTTGCTGCTACTTACAGATCCATGGAACAAACATTAAAGAATACAAAATACAACAGATCAATGTGGTCACAACACTTTCCACGGAACAAACATTAAAGAATACAAAATACAACAGATCAATGTGGTCACAACACTTTTTCACCCTCTTGTTCGCCCGCTATGAGTTCATGCGAAGTCATGGTGCATAATCTCTAATTTTTGTGTGAATGCTTGCTTTACTTATCACTAATGTCCCTCAACCATTCAGTCAAGACTTACTCCGACTTCAGAGGGACTTATAATTCAGATCCCCAAGTACCTGGATGAAATCGGATGCATGTGTCCTAAACGTGTAAAAGTCTATGCATTTAGGGGCCTACCAAACCAATGTACAACGTATACACGTTCTTGACAAAGATCAAACATATCACAAAGAGCGATTAAAATTGGTCGTAAGAGCGAACACAAAGAAGATCCCCAAATAAAGGATCCTGCTTTCCTGTAGTCCAACTTCGCAATGCGCGCCACCCGTATGTTGCCGGGTTCTCAAGGGAGCAAAGAATAGTAATACTGCGACCTAAAGACATGTCGTAAGAGGCGACTAACGTAGGGGCCTAGGGAAACTACCCTAGTAAATATAGAAATCGTCACAGAAATCGGATGTGCTGATCTACTTGTAGGCGCATAGCTGGCACAATGTACAATCGCTCTTAGGTTCAGATCACAGAGTGGTTAGCAAGTGCTCAATATGGAGCGCTCGATGAAGACGCTTCAGAAGTACCTGTAATTCACGCCCCAAGTAGAGGATCCGAGTTTCATTTAGTCCAACTTCGCACTGTGCGCTCTCCAATACTTTTTGGCCCAAGCAGGCACAGAACCTCAGAAATTCTACGGAACGGTGTCACTAGTGTAGCGTGTTATCAACTTCACTAATGGAGACTGCTGATCACAAAATAACAATGTTGATTTGATAAGAATACAACCAACTTTTTTTTTTCCATCTTCATTTTTACCTCTTTTCTCTTCATCTCCATTTTTACCTCTGTTCTCTTCATCTCCATTTTTACCTCCTTTCTTTCATCCCAATTTTTACCTCTTCATCTCCATTTTTACCTCCTTTCTCTTCATCTCAATTTTTTACCTCCTTTCTCTTCATCTCCATTTTAACCTCTTTTCTCTTCATCTCCATTTTTAACCTCCTTTCTCTTCATCTCCATTTTAACCTCTTTTCTCTTCATCTCCATTTTTAACCTCCTTTCTTTTCATCTCCATTTTTACCACCTTTCTCTTCATTTCCTTTTCTACCTCTCCATCTCCATAGCAACTGCATACAAAAGTTTAACCAAACACACTCACAGATTACAAAACAAATTAATGCAATCAACATTATAAACTGGTTTAATTATATGTATATATTTATTTAAATAGATTAATTAACTCTCGGTACACACAAGCTAAAACTAAGTTTTCAAGCGATACTTGGTAGAATACACTTTTTAGCCGATTCTGCAATAAGAAAATCTATTATAATTTTCTTGTGTTAAACATTAGAGCACTATTTCTGATACATCAAAATGTGCAGAGTTTAAAACTCTTATTTTATGAAGTCACCAAACTCACTTCTTAGGCTAGTGTTCCGAGTTCTTCTTCTTCAAACCCTCCATATTGACCACTTGTTAAACCACTCTGTGATTTTTATATTTCTAAGAGTGATTGTACATTGTGTGCTAGTTATGCGCCTACAAGTAGGCCAGCACATCCGATTCCTTTTTATTTATTTGGGTAGCTTCCCTAGAACTCTACTTCAGTCGACTCTTATGACATGCATTGTAGGTTGCAGAGTTACTATTCTTTGCTCCCTTTACGAGCTCCAGCAGCACAGAGCGGGTCCGGGTTCAATTCCACGCGTGGGCGTGGAATTTTATCAGACCATAACGGCTTTCAGGTCGACCCAGCAAAGTAAAGGCGGCAGATGTGATGTTGACCATGTCACCCATCGTATGTGGAAGGGCAATTACAAATACGGGTCTAACACCGTATTACCCTATACACCACAGGGTATAAAAAGCTGTTACCTGCAGTATTCTAAAAATAAGTATTACGTAAATACCATCACATTGTAAATTATTATTGTTTTGTAACATAACATGATTATTTTCATTTTGTAACATAACATGTGAGGTGGCTTGTCAAATAACTGGTACTGCCAGAACGGTTTGTCAGATAGATTGTGGTAATGTAAGAGTTAACTACTTGAAAAAATGACATCAAAATTTGTTAAAATGAAGAAAATACAATACAAATAGACATTTATTCATCCTGTTCTGTAGCTGTCCTACCACAATCCTGCATTAACCATTCCTTGTGACTTTCTGTTGTGCACATAAATCATGCATAAATCATTTTTGTGACTATCTGCTGTACACATAAATCATGCATAAATTGTATTTGTGGGATTTTCTGTCTTACACATCAATCATGAATAAACCATTATTTGTGTGTGATTTTTTGTGCAAATAAATCATGCACAAATAATTTTGTTGCAATTTATTGTTCAAATAAATCACATATAAATCATTCTTTGTGATTTGTTGTAGCACACATACATCCAGTGGTTGTAGAATTAGAGAAGCAGGAAGTAGTCAGCTAGAATTTCACAAAATGTGAGTGATATTTACAAGAATGGGTTGGTTGTTCAAAGTGACAATTTTATTTACATGAATGGGTTGGATGTTGCGTTGCTTTCTCAGCTCGGTGTAGGGAAGGGATGGGGGAAGTTAGAGAAGAGAACGGTGCTTTGTTGTGACCACATGGAGGTTACTTCAAGACCCAGACAATGATCTAGTGGAAGACACAGATCATCTGCCACTTCTGCAATCTTATTGATTCAATGAGAATGCTCAGAAAGGTCAGGGCCTGTTGTGTAGTTAGATAATGGTTGGAGTCTTTGTTGTTTGGGATTGCAGAGGCACAGGAAATGGACGATCCAAGACAGATGTTGTAACAGTTACAGTGGTAGAGTAATGGACATAACTGTTGTCCTGAAGGGCAACTGAGAGATGAGCTGGACAAGAGGATTCAGGTGGGGGACTTCAATTCTATGGTATGTCTCTAATGAAGGAACTTGTGACCAAACATGGCGTTGCTAGATTTGAAGGTTCTAGATTGTGGTTCTCAAAGGATGTGCCCAGGCTCACCAGTAATATTCTTAGGTGGGCCTTAGGAAACCCAGATCAGGGTCAGCAACGTGGTGCCAGTGGACACCAGGGTAAAAAATCGCCAAGACACATCAGGCCCATGCTTCTCATAGGCAGAAATTAAATGATGAATAAAGGTACATATCATTTTCCAATTATTTCTTTGCATCTTATTTATGAAGTTTTTATGTATAGTGCGCCTATGATTTTTTGTATAACTTCAAGTGTACCACAACTTCAAGTGTACCACAACTTCAAGTGTACCACAACTTCAAGTGTACCACAACTTCCAGTGTACCACAACTTCAAGTGTACCACAACTTCCAGTGTACCATAACTTCAAGTGTACCACAACTTCAACAAGTTTTGAGAATGACTGCTCTATGGAGGAGTAGATGATATTTTATTAACCAATAAAGGACTGGAACAGTCAGTCGTCACATGTTGATGGATATACTGAATATGAGATTGGAGCACCAATGCACTTGTTTCTTGTACAATAAGGATGTTCTGATGACTAACAAACAAACAATAAACCATATTTTGTGCTTGAAGATGACAAATGTAGTACATAGTACTAGTTTAATTGGTGACAAATAGAAAATTATGAAATTACATAAATAGTACACAGTACTACTTTTTTTATTGATGACACAAAAATATAAATGACAAAAATATTCCGGCAATATTTTACAACCCTCAAATTTACATCAGAATCCCTCGCATGTGCTAAGGAGTTTATGCTCTGTCGCTGAACTGACATATATTGGAGCACATATTGGTGTTATTCTAAAGCCAAAGGATTAACTTCATTGCACCCGGTTTTACCCCATATGGCTAGGTCCTTCGCAGAAATAGCACACCATATGCCGAAACTATTGCACAAAGCAAAACTCTGTAGCTACTGCAACAATCTTAAGGGTCTCTGATAAAATGAGCTCGTGGACAGAATGGCTAGGTACGGATTTGAAACCACGACCTACAGAAAGCAAGGCAAAGGCTTAATCATTTAGCACAGAGACCGGCTTGTTATTCATCAAAGTGTAATGATGACAATCAATCAATCAATCATTGTGCGGCTAGGTTACAGCAGTACTGCAATAGTTGCTTCTTTCAACATGAAACATGTTTCCTGTATTCTTCTTCTTCTTCTTCAGCGATCTCTGGTCAAGCACATAGTTTACTGTGGACCACAAACTGGGCAGTCATCTCTGCAATCAAAGTAACAGAACCATGGACCAAGTAGGAAGACAAATTTAGTCTGACAGATCAACTTGGACCAGTCCATTACAACCACAAGGTTATCATGCGTTCCAAGACCTCGGTTCTACACCAGAAATTGTAACTAATGTTGCTGATCAACATCTACCAGCAGTTGAAAATAAATTTCATAATATGACATTGTCACCAGTTACACACACACTTTATGTGACATTGTCACCCAGTTACACACTTTATAATGTGACATTGTCCCACAGTTACAAGAACACATAATTTATAATGTGACATTGTCACCCAGTTACAAGAATACACAATTTATAATGTGACATTGTCCCACAGTTACAAGAACACATAATTTATAATGTGACATTGTCCCACAGTTACAAGAACACACACACCTTATAACGTGACATTGTCACCAGTTACAAAAACACACACAACTTATAATGTGACACTGTCATGAGGGACAATCATTCAAAAGTGACACGCATGAACATTAATGACAAATTTACTCCCCAAGTTGACATGAATATATTTACCAATGAACAGTTTACTCCTCAATTCCCAAGGCTGTTATGCATATGTTAACAGACCATCATGACAGCCACACTACAAAACATGGAATGTTCATATTTAAAAAACAGAACAAAGACATTGATACTATTTGCAAAGCTAAGAAAAGTATTAACAAATATGAGAATGATAAGCGTTTCTTGAGTATACTGCAAAAATTTATGTCAATGTGACTTTGCATCTGTTAGCTTCTTCTTCTATGTTGAATATGTCTGTTTGTGTTTGTTCTTTACTACCAGTTTAATCACTCTTTGTAATATGTTTGGTCCTTGCCAAGAACGACTATACGTTGAGCGTCCATTTGTATGCCCCTACACGTGTAGGGCAGGCGCATGTGTTGAATCTAGTAAAATCACTTATAAATCAATCTTGTTGGTTTCAGCCACTGCGTACTTGTACGTGGTACCGATAGTTTACAATGAAGCTTCAATATTTGTGTCTTCGGCGAAGAGCGTACGTTTTCGGTGTATATATTTTAGCAAGAGATATGACTGAAAAACAGCGCTGAGTGGCAAACGATGCACTATGACTGACAAACACTGTTGCTTTGAAAGGCAAACCTTGTGCTATGACTGACAAACCTTGTTGCTATGAAATGACTGACAAATGTTGCTTTGAGAGGCAAACCTTGTGCTATGAATGACAAACCTTGTGTCAAGGCTGAAAAAAATGTTGCTATGACTTGTAAACCTTGTTGCTATGACGGACAAACCTTGACGCTATGACCAACAAACCTTGTTGCTATGACTAACAAACCTTTTTTGCTATGGCCGACAAACCTTGTTGCTATGGTCAAGAAACCTTGTTGCTATAACCAACAAACCATGTCTGAATTGTTTGATGTTCCAGCGAGGTTTGCTCAGTCTGATGATCAGAATACAGTACCTGGGAGTGCACAGGGTCATGACACACCCATATATCAAGTAAATTGTATATAGTTTGATATCTTATAAATATATATATAGATAGATATATATAAATATGCATATATAAATAAATATATAAAAATCAATAACAAATGATAAAATCAATAACATATTATAGAACACGTAGTTGTGACAAATTATTTTGTTTTTAATACCACTTTGATTTGTGCTGTTTTTGCTCAGGAGAATTTTCCTTTTTTCATTTGCCCACTGTGAATTTAAACGCAGTCTTGGCGTCTCTGACTGTTTTTGTTGCTGTGAAGATGTGCTACCCTTATCACCAGTGTTCCTCACCATTTTAGGACAGAGACTCAGGATCTAAACTTGAGGATCTAAACTTCAAGTACCTCTGAAGCCAGAGAAGGCTCGCCTGCATGGCAAGGGACACCAATAAAATGGTAAGTAGTCTTTCACACAAAAATCAATCAGAAGCGCCATGGCTAACGCCCGAATTCACAGCGGGTGAACGCAAACTTACTCTGACTTTAGATGTACTTGTCATTTAGACCCACAAGTAATGAATCGAGGTTTCCTTTAGTTGAACTGCGTGAACACCGAAAAATTTGTACCCAAACTGGACTCCAATTTCAGGCTTTCCCAGGCATGTGGTGACTAGTGCAACATGTTATCGCTATAGGTGACCTGGAATGGGCGACCTGGAGCAGGTGGGCAGCATTCAAAGGGTTAAACAGAAGAGAAAGCCCTCCTGATCCCCTAGAGCCAATGACTTCTGGCTGAGGTGGGTAGAAAATCAACAGGCAATCCAGTTCTTCAATACTACAGGGTGTTCAAGATAAATGTAGCCACATTGACAAATCAAAAGTTGCCAGGTACGCATTGCGTTTTGTCTATTTACTATTTAAACCAGTTCATCCCTCGTCACATTTGTTCATCGCCTCTTCCCGCACCATAATTACACACCATCACAAAAAGACTCGTTCACTTGACCTAGACTACGACATAATTGAACTTCCTCATTTTCATAAACAGATGCCAGATTGACTCTCTTGACGGGGCTACTTTTATCTTGATTACCCTGTAGTTACAACATTAATACTACATGATATTTGACCGAAGTGGAGAGCTGCAATAGCATAGTGATTAGTACACATGTTTCTTAGGCATGTGGTCCGAGTTCAATTCTATAGTGAGAGTGGAATCTTTTTCCAGATTCAAACAGTTCCCAGCCTTAATTGGGTGCCAGAAAAGAACCGGAAAGTAAAGGCAGCCGGCGTGATGTTGACCACTTCACTTATCATGTGCTGATGGTCAACGAAAAATGGGCGTAACACTCTATGTTAAATGTATGAAAAAGGGTACTTTTTACTATATGACTGAAGTTAAAGAACCAAAGCACAGCTGAATCGTTGAAGAAGAATGGAGGATCTTTTACTGTTAACATTTGATGTGGAGATGAGACTTGGTCTTCTACAAATATATAACAATGAAAATACCTGGATCCAAGCTTCGTAACATGTAATTTAAAAAATGTGAATAAATTGTTTGAAAAAGTTAAAAAATACAATGCTCAACGGAAGTGAATAATAAGAACAAATATAATATAAATAGCCACCAATTGAGTTAGAGGAAGCCATTTAAACCACAGAAAATTGATCATTGGAGGAACAAGCCCATGTGTCCCAAATGGCTGAGAATGTTCCTAATCTGGAATGACCTCACAGTCAGAAAGGACGAAGTGTAGACATCCTCTTTGTCGCAGATCATAAAGCCCAAATATATGGCGAAAAATGATAGTTAAAGTGCAATGAACAGACGAAGGAACAGAAAGTGTAAGGGACTGACTGTCCATGAAAGACTCAAACATTTCCCAAGCCGAAATTTTCGTATGTGCCTGTCCTACACATGTAAGGGGCCTATGAACGGAGGCCAGACATATCTTGGCTAAGGTCAAACATATCACAAAGAGTGATTAAACTGGTCGTAAAGAACAAACACAAACAAACAAGTCAAGAGAAAAATTTCCCAAAAAATGACTTAAAATTTTCAGATCCAGGTCTCGCAATCCAGAATTTCAAGGAACATATTTAATATCAGGAAAAAATCTGGCCAGTAATGGCGGAATGGCCATTCAGAGTCAGAACTGTTCGATTCTGAACACGACTTTGCTAGCGCATTTTCGCCATGTTTGGTAGGGTATTTTCCGGTTTCGTTTGCCGAGCTACTGAGTTAGTGCTTGAGCAACGCTGTGAGCTATGACTGTTACATGGAATGCTTTTGCTGTGTCAACGGTGCGTTTGTTGTGTGTATTCAGAAAATGGTGGACAGCGGTTATGACGAACAAGCTCAATCTGCCATATGCAGTTATATTGCGGGTGCAGAAAGCTGAATTTTGTCGTGATTGATGTTCCTTCGACAAGAATTGCAATTCAAGTGATGAACAGTTTTGTGTTGCTACATTAGCGACGGTCATATGCATTTTATGCGGTGCAGGTTGCTTTTTGTGGCGGTACGCGACTGTTTCATTCTGGAATTAGTTCACACAGGAAACATTTCACAGTTAGCATTTCGTGTGATTTTCATTGGCACAGGAACGGAGCAATTATGGGGTGACCGTGCAGTAAAGTTGGAACCGTGACTTATGAACTATGAACTAATAAGGAAAACAATGAAGGACATATATCTGCTTTGTTCATTATTAGTATTATATTTCTTTTGTACCATTACATGCTACATAGCAATTTCTCCATACCACTCTATCCTGGTCAACTTATTAATCTTTTTTTTTATAAAATTGACTCCGATATCTCTTGCCTTTCTCAGCAAACTTCATTTCAGGGTTTCTCTAGGGCATTCCCATCTGATTATCTCCCACTTCAGTACATGTTTTAGTATTCTGTGAACATTTCTTCTCAGAGTATACCCAACATATAGACCCTACCTGAATAGAAGTCGCGCAGCACTAAGCATAGCGCGATATGCCTAGAGTTGTTGGAGGTTTCTGGGTCTGCAAGAAGGCCAGGTTCTCTCCCCCACGCACTATAGGAAAAAGGGTGAAAATTCATTCCTGGGGGTTCGACAGCAGCAATACCCAGCATATTTCTATCTTCTCTTTCTTATAACAGCTGTTACTAGTGGTTGACTAGATATATTTTTGATTTCATCACCTCTCTCCTGAATTCATCCAATTTTATAATCATTATTTTTTTTTAAAACATCTATTTAATGCATTAGAATGCATTAAAATTACATTCTATAATATATCGTGAATATTTTGTTTTGTTAACTGGGTTTATTAAAAGTCAAATGAGATGGAGATGTTATTAAAAAATGGCTATTTAGAAGGTGAATGCATAATGAAACAAATGTTAAAATCTTTAAATAAAGTTTTAAAATGAACACAAAGAAACAGAATTGATGTTTCCAAAAAAAACATTTTTAGCAATTGACCGGACAACTACTGAGGCCCTAAGCTCCCATAATATAATATCGATGCAATACGTATGTATGGCAGCAAATCATGGACAATGAACACACAATCAATAAGACCGCTAGAAGCCACAAAGAGATGAAGTTTTACAGAAGAATGCTGAAAATTTCACGGACAGCGAAAAAAAAAATGTTTTAAAAGAAGTTTGCACACAAAGAAACATGATCAGAAGAATAAGAATCAGTCAATCAATGTTCTGCGGACATATAATGCAAAGAGGATGTTTACAATATTTAGTGACAAGGGGTAAAATACAGGGAAGGTGAGATTGTAGAAGACAGAGGAAGAAAATGTTGGATGGTCTGACATCATAGTTTGACAAAAAATTGGTGTCAGAACTGAATAGCTGCACCAAGGAGAGAGAATTGTGGAGAGACATGATCATCGACAGACACAGCACTTGATTGAATGAAAAGTACTGTATATCATGTTTTTATACTTGAGTTTTTATCATGCAAACATACAAATTTTGTATAAATTTATTGTCAGCAATCCGAAATAACTTTTGAGTTATTTAATTTTAGAACTGAATTATACATTTTAAATTCCAATGTTGTATCAATCCTAACATATGCCAGCGAGAGTTTTGGGACGTGACTTAAAGATATTCTTCTTCGAACGCTCTATATGACCGCTTGGTAACCTTTGTATGTGATTTGAGCCTAAGAGTGATTGTACGTTGTGCCCAGTTATGTGCCTACAAGTAGGCCAGCACATCCAATTTCTGCAATGCTTTTTATTTACTAGGATAGCTTCCTTAGGTCCTACATCAGTCTTATGACATGTCTTGTAGGTCACAGTGGTATTATTCTTTGCTTCACTTGCAGGCCAGGCACCACACAGGCGACTAAAGATATAAAAAGTAAGTTGAATGCATTTAAAAACAGATGCCTGCAAAAAAATAATGAGCATAACATGTGACAAATTCAGAGAAATGTCTGGTTATGGGGATTCAGGGTTTGGGGATCATGAAGCTATTATCATTGTTTTCACATTAATATAAAATGTGTATAACCATTTTGAAAGAGTATGACTTAGAATAGTCGAAAAAAAATTAATTTAAAAAAAAATGTCAAAGCGTTGCCATGGAAACAATACAAAAGGCCACCAAAAACAAAATTTCAAATCCCTAAGGCTCTGAACCTAATGAATGTAAATGAATTCTGTTTTCACTCTAAGGTGCACAGTTGTAATATCTAAAATATTACACATGATTTTTAGGATATATTAAATTTTTGGTAAAAATTCCTCAAAATTCGGTCAAAAATAGCTGTTTTTGGGGGGTGTGTATTACAATTGCTCACCTTAGAGTGAAAACAGAATTCATTTATATTCATTAACTTCAGAGCCTTAGGGATTTGAAATTTTGTGTTTGGCGCCATCTTTATTGTTTCCATGGCAACAGATTGATATTTTTTTACTTATTTTTTTCTACTATTCCAAGTCATAATCTTTCAAAATTGTTATACAAATTCTACATTAATACCAAAGCAATAAAAAAAGTTTCAAGACCAGAATCCCCCCTTAAGAAAGAGATTTTAAAGAGAACATATGTTGGACAAACTTTGAGAAGAAATAATAAAAACAGGAAATCAAAGTGGGAGATAAAGTGATCAAGAAAGGGGACACCCTAGAGAAACCCTGAAATGAACTTCCCTGAGAGAGTCGGAAATATCAGGCTCAATTCCATAAAATTGATTGAACAAGTTGTCCAGGATAGAGCAGTATGAAGAAATTGTTTGCAAGCAGTATATAACATATAATGTTGTTAGAAAAAATACAACACAATAAAATCATCTACTATCACACTCTTACAATAATAAAATAATTATGTATATTTCTCTACTACTTCTTTGCTCCCACCAACAAAAATTACTTGCACATCATTCATCAATAAAGAACTGAATACAGATATTAAAAAAAAAAAAGTCTAAAGATGAGTTCATTATACAAAGCTTCCCCATATTGCTCTGTCTCTCTCAACAGAAATAGCAAGCCAACTGCCTGTAGCACAAAGCCTGAACTCCATAAACAATCCTAGGGATCTCTGGTTAAAAAAAATTGCACATTTCACTTTGTCTGGATCTTCGTCTTCTGTGAACACTCCATCTCAACCACGTGTTAACCGCTCTTTGTGATCTGAGCCGAAAAGCGATTGTGTGTTGTGCCAGTTATGCACCTACAAGTAGGCCAGCAGGTCCAATTTCTGCTACACTTTTGATTTGCTAGGGTAGCTTCTCTAGATCCCTACCTTAGTTGCCTCTTATGACATGCCTTGTAGGTCACAATGTTACTGTTCTTTGTTACCCTTGTAGGCCCCTAGATAACACACAGGCGAGCCCGGATCTGAACTCATGACCTTAAAAACGCAAGGCAAAATGTCTTAACCACCGTAACCACTTCATCATACAGACCCCCATCCAGTATAGATCTATTGATCAGCAGTTTCCTAAAATAACATCAAATGATGATCCAATATGAAGTCTTTACAGAACTATCACAAGACATTTGTTCTATTTTTCCTTTACTCCCAATAAAAAAAATGAGTAATATTTTTATGCACCATTATATGTAATATGTGACCATTATCAAAACCCTCAAATACAAAATGAAATATATTTACAATTTCCCATTCTACTGAAGCCTGCATCTCCCATGGCATGTCATTAACTCTTAGTGGACCAGGGCAAAGCAATATTTTTACAAGCCGTTTGTTTTTAGAATTAAAAATGCCCTTTTTGTGGCTTGTGGTAAAGAGGCATCCAACCCAAAGCCATGTAGTGTGGCGTTTGGTTCTAAGGAGTTAAACAATGTACAAATGATGACAACACAAAATGAAATATATTTACAATTTCCCTTTCTTCTGAAGCTTGCATCTTCCATGGCATGTCATTAAACAATGTACAAATGATGATAATACAAAAACAGCTCCACCAAACATAAATGATATAGAATACTGCCCGGTTGCATCATAAATAAGGCCAGCCAACGGTGCTCCAAGAATTGATGCCACACCCTTGACTGTGCTGAGAAAGCCAAAAGCCGAGGCCAGAGAATCCAAACCAAAATGTTTGATAATGATGAGTGGTTGCAGCGGAGGAAAGAAACCTAGGGAGAAATGAGAACACATTAGGCAAGATGTTAATAAACAACATGCCTACTATATTAACCTAAGTCTGGTGTGGCCCCGCAACATAAGCTCAGATGGGAAAACCAAAATTCATGTTTAAAGGGGGCTGGTTTTTGTATATGTTTGATAGAACACTGTATGCTTATTTGTAATTTTACTCAATTATATGAGTCTATGGTTATTTATTGATGAAAAATATTCATAATACTGATATTCCTTAGTGTTAAACCTAACTTGTTGTATAATGTAACATTGATTTAGCATGTCATGTTGATTTTAAAATGAATTCTTCATCTTTATACAACAATACTGGAATGTGAGGTCATGTGACGATCTTATTTCCTATATTTTTGTACCTGAGCCCGCCGGCTGTATGTTATCTGAGGCCACGGTCTGGTATAGCAGAACCGTTCTTAAGAAAGGAAACTTTAATTGTCTCATTTAGCCCCTCACTGCTAGATTAGAGCTCTGTTTCTTCATTACTCCCATGGTGCCATTAGCCTCGCTTATCCCATCACTGTATCATTATCTTTGTCTCCTCCTTAGTCACACACATTTAGGGCAGTGTAGGACAGGGGGGTCATGAGCCTGTGAATTTATGGCCGCATGGCTAGTGCAGTCGCTGTGAAACTGTTCAGGTTAGGATGTTTTCTTAATGCCCTTGACAGATTTTTAAATATCCTTTGCCGTACCGGCGATTGAACCCGGGTCTCCCTAATGGGAGCTTGCTCTCTAATCAATGTGGCCAAACACTCCACTATCTTCCCATAGTATTCTTAAAAGCAACATCGTCTTTTAAAAGTCTAAATAAAATATGGTACTGCAAGTTATATAGTTTAAAAACTAAATTCCGGATTTTCAATTCCAATATCGTATCAATTCCGCTACATATGATGCTATAACAATAAAATCTGAACAGATACTCATCATCATCAAAGTGTGTATCCTTTATAGGATGTTACTCTCTTTGCAGCGCATCTGAAATTAACTTTGTCTCTAGTCAGTTCACCCACTTTACCCATGGTCATATTCATGGTTTCTTTAATATCTTGTAGCCATCTTCTTCTTGGTCTGCCTCTGCATCCTGGGACCCTGCCTCAAATATTGTTCTCTCCAGGCCATAGTGACACAATGTGACCAAACTATCTAATTTTTCTGTATAGTATATTGTTTATCAGCCAATTTTCTTTAACATTCAGTTCTTTCAGGACATCAGTATTCTTCCGTTTTTCTGTCCATGGTATTCGTAGGATCTTTCTGTAGCATTTCGTTTCAAAGGACTAGATTTTCGTTCTTGTTGTTTGTGCAATGGTCCATGATTCACAAACAACAGATACTTACCAAAGAAAAATCCAAACATGCAAGTAAAGAGAGCGAGTGACCAGAACTCTGTGTACAGAGGAGCCATGAGGCAGGCTGCACCTCCTAACAGCAATGACACATTGTTGAGTAGTAGAGGATCTATTTTCCAGCCCACCATGACTCCGCGAGCAACGTCGCAAATGTTCAGTCCACCTAGACAAAACATAAAATAATGAATATATCATTGTCAAATAAAGTAACAAAATATATCATTGTCAAATAAAGTCACAAAAATATATATTTCATCAAACTCATAGACAAAGTGAGAAAAAAAGCAGAAATATTTCATAAACTTAAAAAAAAAATGGAAAAATTAACAATATTTTATGAAACTTCAAACACAAAGTGGAAAACTAATTCAGACTTGTTACAAACTCACTCAATAGAAACTGGTTAGAAGTTTACTCTACAAACTGGTTAGAAACTTACCCTACAAACTGGTTAGAATCTTACCCTACAAACTGGTTAGAAGCTTACCATACAAACTGGTTAGAATCTTACCTAACAAACTGGTTAGAAACTTACCCTACAAACTGGTTAGAAGCGTACCTAACAAACTAGTTAGAAACTTACCCTACAAACTGGTTAGAAGCTTACTCTACAAACTGGTTAGAAACCTACTCTACAAACTGGTTAGAAGCTTACCTTACAAACTGGTTAGAAGCTTACCTTACAAACTGGTTAGAAGCTTACCTTACAAACTGGTTAGAAGCTTACTCTACAAACTGGTTAAAAGCTTACCTAACAAACTCATGAGAACAGCAGTGTGCGAAGTATTGAGACCAAGCTGGTAAGCATAATCTGCCAGGAACGCTCCAGCAAGTGGATATCCAATCTGAATCAACGATGCGCCCAAGCAGAAAAAATGGAAGGAGGGCATACATAACAGCTGTGAGATGGTGTACCCCAGAGGTAGGGCAACATTTCCTGACTCCATAGAAGAAACACTGTCCTCAATGGCCTCAGCAGTGTAGCCTGGCACAGGCATAGCGATGCTGGATCTGTGAAGATCTATGGGCTGCAGGCTGATAGGTCGATCACGTCCGTCAGATTTCATGATCTCACTGGTAAGAAGTTTCTCAGAGTCCATCTTACTATCTTCTGAAAGTTTGCTATTGGTGGTCAATTTGGAAATGTTATCTGGGCTAACACTAGTTTTGGCGCCTGTTGCCTGTATGTTGTGAACGAAACTGTTGTGAAGGTTCACCAGAGTTGAAATGCTTCCGGCAACATACAAGTTGCTACCGTGATCAATGGAGGTACTTCGTGAATATTGATGACTGGGTCGATGAGAATGACGACGATTCTTGCGTTGGTCACTTTGACCTAGATTCTTGCGCATCTTAATTTGAAGCACATGTTGTTTGTCCTTGTCCTGACACCATGTTGGGATATCGTACAGCGAGTGACCTTTATGCAGCCTTGCAACAGGCTGCGAATTTGTGATGTTTAACTGGTATTGGCTATACCACTTTTGGCTTTGAAGTGTTTGACTTTCATACAGGTGTTGAGATGAAGTGCTATTTGGGTGAACCGATACCCCCGGTTTTAAGTTCGCCAACACATGCTGAACATAACTTTGTGACTTTTCTCTTGCATCGCCAGAATTGTCCTGGTCATTTGAAGGCTTTTCGTTATAAATATTATAATATTTTTTTATCACTTCATTGATATCAAAACTTGGTCTAATTACATGGTCACCTCCACCTTGACCATCACTGACCAGACCATCACCAGTCTTCTTCATACTGGGGTCAACGCTATCACTAGACAGGTTGCTAGATGATGACTCGACTGCCCGTTGACCGTAGCTTTCTTCATCACATTTGTCAGTGACAGATACTAATGGGCTCAGATTCTGTCCAAGAGTGCGGAAGAGACAAGAACAAATGCACATATTAAGGAGAACACCGGCCAGAAAAAATATGGCACCATCCAGAGCATATGTGTCAAGCAGGACATTAATAATTGGAGCCAGCACAAGAAGGCCAACACCGGATCCTGAAGCAATGATACCATTGGCAATACCACGTTTCTGATGGAAGTACTCATTGACAATGATGATTGAAGGGATAAACACCAATCCGCATGAGCAGCCTGAAGAGAGAATAAATATGGTAGTTAGATAAAGTATTATTAGTAACAAGTAATGGATTATTATAGGGGTGTTGGGGTTAGGTGTTCAAATCTTGTTAGAAAGGTACTCGGTTCGCTTAATAGTGAAGCCATCAAGATATTTTTCCAGAGATTCCTGATCTCAGTGTAGATAAGATCGAGTTCCTTGTCCTATCTGAGATAGTCGACAAAATGTAGATCCCATGTTCAAGCTGAGTTGATTGATAGGATCATCATCATTGCACTTCTGTGAGTAACCATGTGTGCTCTGATCTCTTTCTTACACAGGAAGATCTCAGCTGCAGTGTACGAACTCCGTAGCACCGGTGAAGGTCCCTAATGTAATTTTGAAGATATTTTTGTAGGAATTTTATTTTTAATCTTTTCTAATGAATTTTGCTAGGTCAGTGGCTTTCCAGCCTGCTCTTCTTGATTTTTAACTGTCAAAGGTTCTTTGGTGGGCTCAAATTGAACACGGGACCTATATTATATCGTCTGTCTCTGATAGGACTAGGAACTCGATCTCACCTACACTGAGATCGGGATCTCTGGAAAAATATCCAGATGGCTCCATGAGGGAGCAAACCTGGTACCTTTGGCACAGAGAAGAACACCTAACCTATACGCCAAAAGAACCCTCTCTGTTCAAGTTGAGTACGATAAAGAGCCAGTGGCAGTTCAAAATCGGAAGTGTACATTTTTTGCACACAGCACATTTTTTGCTTAAACCGGCCTCGATCCGAACTCTTGAATCTGGAATTTCAACGGCATGTGGTCAATAGCGTAGCATGTTAACAACTTTTCTATCTGCAAGCCCCTTTAGTGATTCATGGCTGGCTGCAACAACCAGCAACTAACAAACATGGTGATCTAGGAACATACCAATCATGAACTGGGGTTGACTCCTTTTATCTCACAGTTAGATCTTTACCATATCATATAAGATCACAACACACACACATATATATCTTAACTATCAAATACATAATAATTGTGTCTGTCATAGGAACAACTCTTGAACGCTGAAATTGTGACATTTGCATGCTGCGCCGCACCCATGTGGTGCTGGGGCCCTAAGGAAAGCAAAGAATAGACCACTGCAAAATACAAGGCATGTTGTAAGAGGCGACTGATGTAGGGGCCTACGGAAGCTACCCTATTCAATAAAAAGCATCACATAAATCAGATGTGCTGGCCTACCTGTAGGTGCATAACTGGCACAACGTATAATAACTCTTACGCTCAGATCAAATACAAATCACACAAGAGTGGTTAAGTGGTCAATATGGAGCATTTGAGGAAGAAGAAGAAGAAGCATGGACCGAAGTCAAAGCATTCCAGGTTGACCCATAGGCGCTCAGTCTCCTCCAACAGACGTCGAAGGGTATGCATACTGTTGGTCCCTGTGTCTCATTGATTAACTGATTGGCTCCTATAAGCCGCTGGGAGAGCCACTATTTTTTTTAGAACAATCTTAAAGAAAATTCATTGAACTACAAAATGGTATATTACTCATAAAAATATGTTAATAATTAAGAAAACTGCAGCTGACTTTGTACATACACCTGCAATGGGAAAATATGACCTAAATTTAATTCGACCACAAACCATTTTCAATTCAGTAGTTAACCATCTGGATCCTGGAAACAAAAATATCCGGGATTTTTTTGTATAGTGGTCGTTCCCAGACACGATAAAACACAACTTTTTATACTGTCACGTTGTAACTCGCTATACGTCACATCTAATCCACCTTTCATATAACTGAATTTCGCATCCGAGCATTTACTAACTGAACTGCTTCCTTTTTGTCTCTGGATCTACTACTCAAAGGTTGTGTATTTTTTCACCAATTTTGAAATTGTCTGTAAAAATTTCTCAAATTTTCTGAAAATGGCTGCGAATTATGGCGATGATAGTGACAGCTCTGATATCTATTTTCACTGGCATTTCATCAAGTTAGAAAAGGATACTTGTGTAATTATGTGGAAAGTGACATAGATGTCCCTTTCTCTGATTCTGCACACGGGGCTTCAAGTTCTGATGAAGAGACCGTTAATTTGTCGGTTTTTAACTGTGATTGTTGGTGTGATGTCACCTCCCCAGTTGAAGTCGAACCATTTGTCGAAGACTGTGGGCCTGTGCACGTCTTAGATGAGAATGCTGAGCCATTTGATTATTTTAGCCTGATAGTTAATGAGGACTTCTATCAGTTAGCTTTTGATCAGACCAACTTATATGCCGTTCAACGTCAGGAAACCACCGGCAATGTCGATAAGTACTGGGTACCTGTAACGCCTTCTAAGGTTCGTCTGTATATGCACATCAATATCTTGATGGGCATTGTTGTTTTACCACAGTACAAAATGTACTGGAGCACAGATGATCGATTGAATCGAGTAGGGGTTTCGAAATGTATGTCGAGAAACAGATTTGCTAAAATTTCTCAGTACTTTCACCTAAATGATTCGAGGAATCAGTTCCCCAAAGGCCATATGAACTACGACCTGCTGTACAAAGTAAGACCTTTTCTCGACATGGTGAAAAGGAACATAGCTTCATGTTATCGCCCTGGCAGAGATATTAGTGTTGATGAAGCTATGATTCCCTACACTGGTCGTCTTAACTTCAAACAGTATATCAAGGGTAAGCCCAACCCTTGGGGGGATCAAGGTCTGGTGTGCAGCGGACTCGATTACAGGTTACCTTCTAAACTTCGACGTCTATGTTGGTGCGGTTCATGATCCAATGCCATATGGATCAGGCCATTATGTTGTCTGCAAAGTAGGCCAACCTTTCTTTCACAAATATCATCATTTTTATTATGATAATTATTTCGCTTCTCTGCAGCTGGCGGTAGATCTCAACAAGAAGACCTACTTGTGCTCCACAATACGACCAAATCGTAAGGGCTAGCCAGCTGACTATAAAGCAACTGCTACGAAGAGAATGCAGAAAGGTTCTGTGTTATACAGGCAACAGGGGAATATTGTGGCTACTGTCTGGAGGGACACGAGAATTGTGAATTTGCTGAGCACCAATACTACGCCAGGAGAGACAACAGTATCACGTCGTGCCCCTGGTGGTAGATGGGAGTTGCAGGTACCGTCAACCGTGGCATCCTATAATAAGTCTATGGGTGGCGTGGATAAGTTTGACCAGCCTTGCTCATATTATACTGTGGGAAGGAAGTCTGTTAAGTGGTGGAGATATCTATTTAATTTTCTCTTACAGACTTCCATCGTCAATAGCTGGATAATCTATTCCATTTCGCATCGCCCACACCCAAAAGCTAAGGATATTGACCACATAGATTTCAGGCTTGCTCTCTGTGCATCACTCGTGAAGGGCAACATTGTCACGAGGAGAGCTAACACTCTTTTGCCCACAAATGTAGCAGTCACTGGAAATCAGACGGCGCACCGCATGATTAGCATGCCAGGAAAATGTAAATCCTGTTTCTGGTGCCGCAACAGAAACGCCCCAGAGAAAGCGCGTACGGTTGTAACATTTGCCAGATACATCTCTGCAAAGGCAAATGTTACTCCAAGTACCATTCCAGCCTGGATATATGACATTTAGTGAGTAGACTGTCGAGTAAATTTTTCTTTTTTTTCCAAAAATTTATTTTTTCACCAACTTCTACTGCATTTTTCAATCATCCTTTTTTGATGTATTCATTTTAATTTAGTTTCTTTTTATAAACTATGTCCATTTTCTTGTTCACTGACACAAATTTGAGTGTCCTAGGATCAATAGTTTTTTTGTAATTAATTTAGAAAAAAAACATGCTGTGGAATGTCCGGGGTTATTTCCTTTCTGGGATTTGGGAAGTGGTTTGGTGTAAAATGGTGTGGGGTCGAAAGGGTTAATCAGTTAAACACACTCCTGCCTAGGAAAAACTCTTGAACCCTAAAATCGTGAAATTTGTAAGAGTCGCTGTCATAGAACTGCAGGCCGACCCATAGATTCTCAGTCTCCCCCAACAGATGTTGAAGGATAAGCATACTGATGGTTCCTGTGTCTCATTGGTTAAATACACACCTCTCTCTGTCACTCAGGTATCAAGTTGTACTTGCATAATGTGTAATTCCTTAGTGACAGCATTAAGGTAATGTGAAAGATATAATCATGGGAGATAATAATGAAATTAAATGAAAATATATGATGCAAAGAAGTACATGGTCAAAGGGAGACGATGAAAATGAAGAAGAGCAAATGTAGTGCAACTTTGACGTTTATGAAAGATTTACAATTGGAAGGTATTTCCTCAAAGTGCATTGAATTTGTGAACGCCTAATAGATAGTAAACAGTTAACCGTTAGTCTAACAGCCCCATCTAGTCAATGGTATTATCGATATAAGGGAAGACTGCAGTAAAACTAGGTAACAATGGCGAACACGTAAAAACAAAGTACTGTATAGTTTTACAAAGTACAAAAACAACATACAGCAACGTTTCCACCAAAAGGCCTTTATCAAGTAAAGGATGCAACAGAAAAGAAGATATTCAGACTACCTATATGGTAGACATAACATATAGACAGACAGACAATAAATACCTAAAACAAAACACACACAAAAACTGTCGTTACTGCATGCAATACCAACTTTTAGGTGATGTAGGAAAGGGTGGACATGTGCCTGTGGAATTTAATGGCTGCATGGCTAGTAGTCACCACGAAACTGTTCAAGTTAGGATTTTTCTTTATGCCCCCGACAAACAAAAAAACTCTGGGGCCTTACCGTGGATTGAACCCAGGTCTCCTGCGTGGTAGCTGCGCTTTAATCCATTCTGCCAGATGCTCCAATGAATTGCTAACAGCCCTAAAATCAATGTCAATAGCTAACCATTGTACCTTTTCTTCAATTTTTCCCAGCATCACAACGTCTTACCTCCACAAAAGCCGTATGTTGCTATGAAGAAGTAAACATTTGGGCTAAACACGCTAGCTATAAAGGCGATACAACTCAGGATACTGCCTGTCAATGCCACTTTCCGGAAGCTGAACCGATTCACCAACTTCACAGAGATAGAGCCTTGGGAAAAAAAAATAATCTGGTCAGTGCCATCTAAATCATGAAGTCTTCTTCTTCTTCTTTGCGTTCGTTCTTTATGACCAATTTTAATCACTCTCTGTGACATGTTTGATCTTTGCCAAGAACATATATACGTTGCACATTGGTTTGGTAGGCCCCTAAACGCATAGACTTCTACACGTTTAGGACATGTGCATCCGATTTCAGCCAAATCATGAAGTATATATGTAGGTATAAAGAAAAAAAAAATTAAACAACTAAAAACAGCATGGAATGGAACTGATAGGAAAACAAAGATCAGAATACTAAGAGCATGCATATTCCCAGTGGCAACGTATGGGTGTGGAGCATTGGCCATTTATAAAAACATATATGTGCTTTTGAATATAAGTGTTACAGAGGAGTCCTCCATACATCATGGACAGAGAAGAAAAAAAGATCTATCCAGAAAGAACTCAAAATGAAAGTAAACTGGCTGATGCTACAAATAAGAAAATTGAAGTATTATGAGCTCATGTGTTTGTGGGGCTTGCAAGGGGAGCAAAGAATAGTTACACTGCAACCTACAAGGCATATCGAAATAGGTGACTGAGGTAGGGGCCTAGGGAAGCTACCCTGGTAAATAAAAAGCATCACAGAAATCAGGTGTGCTTGCCTATTTGTAGGCGCATAACTGCCACAATGTACAATAGGTCTTAGGTTAAGATCGCATACAAATCACAAAGAGTGGTTTAACAAGTGGTGGATATGGAGCATTAGAAGAAGAAGTATTTTGGACATATAAAAAGACACAAGAGTTGGATAAGATCATTATGGAAGAAGATATCACAGCAAAGAGGAGTAGAAGAAGATCCAAAAGAGTATGTATTCAAGATGTAACTGATGGTTTGAACAAGATGGCTGCAGAGGCAGGAGATCTGGTATATGAGAGAGAAATTCCAAAGTAATGTTTGGGTGGCAAAGTTCTGCTCCGGACAAGCTATTTGATGATCCTTCCACAAAACTCTCCTCTTGTCAACAGATGTAACATTTTATCTGAACATAAAATATTTAGACTAAAACAGCAACAACTGAAACAAAAACACAGCATTCTGATTAAAGAAGTGCATTGAAATATCCACAGTTGATTGATAAGAACATCATCATTGCGCTACGGTGAGTAACCAAGTGTGCTCTGTTCTCTTTCTTACACAGGAAGATCTCAGCGACAATGCACAAACTCCGTAGCACGAGAGATTGGATTGAAGATTGACCAGAAAAAAAAACAAGTACATGAGTAGACTCATCAATCAACATCAAACTAGTACGGTTAGTAGCTGGGCACAGTATGAGATATTGAGGAGATCTGAGCAACTATGGATATGTTCGGAGTGCAATGAAGATATTCCAAAATGAAACATCAATGATTTTTATTTTTCATTACCCGTCTATGAATTCAGGCATAGTCCATGTGTCTAATATGGTACTTCTGACCGATGGTTTGCGTGAAGGCTAGCTTTCCTTAATCATCAGTGCCCCATGATCCCCAAATAAATAATCAGGAAAAAATGAGGTCCAACTGCATACCGTATGCACACCGAAAAAATGTTGGCCAAACAATAATTTTGTCTTACTTCATAATTATAAATGATACATACTGCATTACTTCATAATTATCAATGATACATACTGCATTACTTCATAATTATAATTATCAATGATACATACTGCATTACTTCATAACTTTAATTATCAAGGATACATACTGCATTACTTCATAATTATAATTATAAATGATACATACTGCATTGCTTCATAATTATAATTATCAATGGGAGTCTCTGTGTTTAAGTGGTTAAGCCCTTTGCCTGGTGAGTAGGTCATGGGTTCAAACCCGGGACCGTGCCATTCTGTTCACGAGTGCAGTTTTTCCAGAGACCCCTAAGATTGTTGCTGGAGCTACGGAGTTCGTGCTTTGTGCAATACTCTCGGCAGGTGGAGTGCCATTTCTGCTGAGAGGGACCGAGCCATATGGGGTAAAACCACATCGCAATGAAGTCAATCCTTCAGCTTTAAAACCCTTTAGTTATCAATGATACATACTACAAGACATACCTATAACTAAGATAATAATAGAAGACCTACCCATGACTAAGAAAGCCACAAAGAGTGAACCAGCAAATGAAGTCACAAAGGTAGAGGCACCAAACCTTTCTAAAATGTATGGAAACATCAGACCAAAGCTGCTGCCAATACCATCAACCACAAATGCAACAAAAAAACTGCTGGCGACAATCACCCATCCGTAGCCGCCATCAATATCTGAGCTGAATGGGGAAACTTTATTCTCCACTACTTCTACAGGTATAGAAATTGCTTTTTTTGACAGCGATTTCTTTAAAGGGGACTGATGGTCATCAGGAGTTTCCTTAATTGTGTCATATTTGACACTGTGGCGATGGTGACCTCCATTATAGGATCTCCCCTGTTCTAGATGAACTTCGTGGTCCATTTCTGAAAACAAAAACGATAAATATTAAAAAAATTAAAACTAAAGCACATTCATCTTTTGAATGAGTTGGTTTTCTGAGAATGGTAATCAGCACAACAGCGGACAACACATATCAAAGGAATATCTCTCACCCCTTGGCAGATACGGTTATTAAAATTAACAGGCACTAAACATTGAGCTACTAAACTCAATATGTACAAATCAAATGTGTGCCCAGTCCTACTGTTTGGATCAGAGATAGAAAACAAATATAAAGACAGTCACATGAGAGGCTTTGAAAGAAGATTTCTCAGCAGAATTCTTCGAATTTGTTTGAATAAAAGGATACCAAATACAGAGATCACCCAGTGCACAGACATCAACAAGGATATTAGAAGAAGATGGAAGTAGATGGGACATGCATTAAGAATGCAGAAGACCAGACACTCATATGTGGCTCTGAAATGGAAGCTGGGAGGTAAGAGAGGTAGAGGATGACACAGAAAGACATGGAGACAAACTGTAAACAGAGAAAAAGAAGAGGCGAGAAAGACATGGAATGAACTAAGCTGGTTTGTTCAAGACAGATTGGTTGGAGGAAAGTTGTTGATGTCTTATGCTTCAAGGGGAGTTAAGAAAAGAAAGATTGGACCATCATCATGACACTTTGGTGAATAGTCATGTACGCTCCAATCTCTTTCTTGCCAGCAGAAAAATCTCAGCAGCAGTGCACAAACTCTGTAACACCACCGAAAATTCCCCGATGTAATTTGGAAGAGGAACACTTTTGTAGGAATTTTATTTTAATCTCTTTAATGAATTTTACCTGGCATCAATTTTTGCAGCCTACTCTTATCGATTTTTAACCTAAACATGAGCCACAGTTGCGTAGTTGTTAGTAAACTCACTTTACATACTGGGTGATTCTACATACTGTCTGCTGTGTAGTCATTTTTCACACTTGGGGGTTGACTTTGATATGTACACAACTTTAACACAGGACCACTAATTTATCGTACATTTTCAAGAGAACTAAGGACTTGATCTCGCCTACCCTGAGATCTGGAAACATTGGAAAATAACTTGAACACTCCACATGAGGAATGAACCAATTACTTTTGGAGTGTACAGCAAGCGCTATACTTCAAAACTAAAGTAACTCCACGCTTGTACTGGACAGTAGATTCATCAGGGGTTTCTATAGCAAAGTGGTTAAGATGTTTGCCTGTTCTGAAGGTTGTGTATTTGAATCTGGACTAGAATAATAACTGCGTCTCCTCTTGCATAGAACTACTGCTGCCTTGTAGTTTGATTGGGGACAATCAAAGGCTAGCGGAGCAAACCTACACAAAACTGGACGGCAGGCAAACCAAGTAGTTAAACAAAAAGACTGGTACCTGGGCAGATGACGCTCAACAACCCAGGAAGGAAGGTTGTCTAAGGGTAGCTACCCTAAAAGAAAATAGCAACCTGCTGCCTTGCAGGTCGACTGGGACAGCCAAAGGCTGACGGAGAGCGAACCCAGTAAACGCTGGCTAAAACCGGACACATCGCCGAAGGATAAGCACCAGAGCTCCAAATGGCGCTGAAGATGTGACGAAACACACCCATACTTCTTCTGCGATCAACTTTTGCTATGCGACTACTCCGGTATGTGTCATAAACAGGGCGGTGCGCTTGAGGTCTTCACCAGTTCCCCATAGTTTGTCTTGTAGTGTTGTTTCTGTTGGCCAGATCTCCAATCTCTCACTACTCAGACTAGGGCAGTCTTGCAGGATGTGCTCTGGGGACTTCTTACACCCATACTAATTAGGCTGCATGAATCAGATTTCCACATGAATGAATTTATGAAGAAATCTGGTACATCGGTCTTTGCAGAGATCGCGAGAGAATCTGGACTAAGAAATGTGCAATTTTTCATGTCATCCATAGGATTAATGCTGGAGTTACAGAGTTTGTGCATTACTCTCGGCAGATGCATTTCTGCCTACAGGGACAGCCATATGGAGAAACCAGGTGCAATAAATCATTTATTGAATAAAGTTAATAATTCGCCTTTAGATTCGACTCATTTTTAGATTTTAGGATTTTAATTATCGCGTTTCTTCCTCAGTATACAGAGTCTTCTACAACAGAACATCAGGAAAGAAGATGAGAGGAAGACCATGAAAAGATGGTTAGATGGTATAGCAGAATTCTGTCAAAGAGCAAAAATGATGGTCAACCAAGTCACCAGAACAGCGCAATACAAAAACAGAAAACCATGACACTTGGCAATAACCCGGTAACACTACAGTTAGTACAGTGTGACGACAAAAGAAGAAGAAAGAAAGAAGAATGATTTTAATACACACATAAAGTAGAGCTAGAATAAAGTCCGTTGTTGAAATTCAAAGCAAGTCAAGCTAACCTTTGGGATAAACAAAGCAAATTCATAAGGGGCAGAAAACATCAAGGCGCCTACTATAACAAACGACTATAATGACTATCCCGACTATCAGAACAGGCAAACATAAAATGACTGGGTGATCTAGTAAAATTCTAGTATTCATTCCAGATAATTTAACTTTGTGGCGCGGTCAAACCCGCTAATCATAGAAGTTAATAATCAGACCATCATCAGATAATCAAAACGAAGTGGTTATTCACACTCGAGTGTGAATAACGCCGAACGTTATTCACACTCGGATATAAATAAAGCTGATTCGATTGGCTGGCTTTTAAGCGCAGTACCTGTACGTGATTAAAAAAAAAAATGGCGATCGAGAAAGGAGCGTCTTTTTATACTCTTAAAGATTTTGAAGCAGCCCTTAAAAAGTACGAAGAGGAAAATGGTGTTCTTTTTGTTAAGATAAGCTCAAAGAAAGTAAGATTACGTTTTACTTTATTTTAATGATAGTTTCCATTATAATATGTTAGTGTAAACTAAGTTAATGTAAAAAGTGTGATACTTATAGTATTATATAATACACACACTATTAGTTTTGAACCCTATTTTAAAACAATTTCAATATTTAAGATAAAAGCATTACTTTGTAAATATACATAATTAAAATATGTTGTATGCTATAGGTCTAGTGCCTATTTTAATTTGAGGGAGGGGGTGTTAATAGTTTTGGATACATTTCTAGTGAAATGGTCACATAAATTTGATAAGAAATCTGAACCATTGATTAAAATAGTTTTACAATGACTTCCATTTGATATCCTTATAGTTGAGGAAAGAATCACCATATTTTGAAAGCATTACGTATGAACATGTGAGGTACACATGCAAGCAAGGGCACCGTGCCAAGGCAAGTGCTAGCAAAGGCATCAGGCCAAACCAAAGGTAAGTTTTTTCCCTATCTAAATTCGTATGTATATCTGTAGAATGTGAATAGCCTTAAAGTTATTTCTATGAGTACTATGATTACAGGAAAAAAATCCACAAATAACGTTTCATTTAGACCATGGGTCGACATTGTCCGACCTGTTTATTTTGAGAACTGTAGTTATGCACTTTATTCAAACTTTTGCAAGAAATCAACAATTATTGTAGTTAAAATCCATTAATACGTCCGAGTGGTTACCGGGGCCAAATTTGGGGTGTGAAGAATAGAACCACTGTTACCTGCTATGCATGTCGTAAGAGGCGATTAAGGAGGTTTGGCTGAAATTGGATGAAATTGGAAACGGATGCACCAGGTCGTAAGGCGCATAACATGGTGCAACGACACCTCACAATGAGGAATGGGATAACAGATTCTACGGTCGCCAATCTGCCTTGGAGATTTAGCCAAGCAGTAAGAATGTCAGACCTACCATATTGAGGGTGGCCAAAACTTACTGCGTGAAGAGGTCGGCACAAACGAGGAAGCAGAAATCATAGGAATTATATCCTACAGGGACTCGCTCGGTAGCCAACATGGCGGTTGTGAAAATTCCTTTGTGACTAATGGCACAATGGCGGTTGTGACTAATGGTACTTGTTTATAGGCTATGTTGAGTGTCCAAGAAAGAAGGGGCTACTACTGCTTAACATTAAGACAATTTTCATGTAACAGTAGATTAAATATTAATTTCTGAAGTTGGATTCCAAAATTATTTTAGAGTACAAACCTTGTAGTAAGTATGACTGTAATAATTCAAAATCTGATGGAAACCATCAGCATGTACAGTGTTGACTAACCTCCCTTATTTTGTTCCAGGACATTCAAGACTGAATGCCCTGCTTCAGTGCGGGTGCGTCTAGTGGAGGATGGGACTACAGGTCTACTTCAAATCTCCACCTGCAATCTGGTTCACGAGAACCACCCTACTGGACAAGAGGTAATTTTATTGTCTAGTATATTTTCTCAGATGAAATCAGAGACGTCTGGTCAACTACTAGTGACAACTGTTATAAGAAAGAGAAGATGGAGATATGTTGGACACACCTTGATGAGAAATGATCAACAAATATCAAAGCAGGCATTGAAGTGGGATGCAAGGGTTCAAGAAAGAGAGGTCGACCTAAGGAGACCCTGAAACGAACTTTGCTGAGAGAGGCAGGAAATATCGGTCTCAGTTCCATGGAGATTGAGCAAGTTGCCCAGGATAGAGCAGTATGGAGAAATTACTTGCAGGCCCTATGTAACATGTGACGTATCGAGAGGAATTATTATTTAAATTATTATTATTATATTTTCTAATATGCTACATGACAATCTTTGTACATATTTTGTTTAAACATGTTTAAGAAATTGGTTTGTTATTGGTTATTGGTTACTAAACTGACGTCATTGCACTCCGGGCAAACCCATAGGTGCTCAGTCTCCCCAACAGATATCGAAGAGTATGCATACTGATGGTTCCTGTGGCTCGCTGATTAAACACACCTCTCACTCTGCCTCTCAGGCATCCAGTTCGACTTGAACAAAGGGTAATTCCAAACTGCTTAAATCGCTTGATCGATTCAACATCGATTTTAGTGTCCTCATCCAACAGAGAGTCTCGAAGAGACCGAAGAATATCCCCTTATCCATCTTCAACTCCCCAACAATCGATGCTGTTGATGCAAGCCTGTCCGCTCTCTCATTACCGTAAACCCGCATGCCCAGGACAGTATATCCACGTAAGCCGCTGGAGGTTAGAAACTTCTATAGACGACATCCACTCATACCGAAACCTGCCCTTCTGGATCTTGTGAAGCATCGACTGAGAGTCAGATACAACAACTGCCCCAGTAAATGAAGTCCCAGAAATCCAATGGAGGGCAGCAGTAACGGCCTCAACCTCCATCTTCATACTAGAAGTAGTTGTCCTGTATGCCCCACTTCCCTCTGCAACAACCCTACCATGCGCATTAGCCAAGAAACCCCAGCCGGATTTCTCACCACGTTGAACCGACCCATCGGTATATACAACAACATCATCATCCCTTGCATTATCTTCTATCAGCTGCTTAACTGCGAGATCAGCCTTCATGTTGCCCAATCTCTACATTCTCTTCCAAGAGTAATGATAACGTTGAGATAGTTCATCATGCTTCCATCTGTTGGGATCCATTCTTCCCTTTTTGGTAGAGTCGCAACCGTAGTCACCTGGCCAATCGTTCTCTCAGCCTGGGCCATCCACGACATGCCACGCTTGATTCTCGTGCCCTTAACATCATTAGTGTTCCTGTGAAGTGGATGTCTCTTATCCGAAGTAACCCGCATATATGCCTTGGTTTGGGCGATTGCATGACGGGAGCGTAGTGACAGAAGGCCAAGCATATATCTCATCTTCACAATGGGGGTATCTCTAGTGCAGCCCAGAACTATACGCATACCTTCATTCTGAACCCGTTCGAGTCGTTCACATTGTGATGTTGATATCGTAAGAATTCCGAGTCCGTAATCTACCACTGACATTACCAGTCGATCGAACAAAAGGGCAAGTAGTCTCTGCTCAAGGTGTGCGGCCACCATAACTTTGAGAGCCGCAAGACCACGCTTGCACCGTTGTATCGTCTGTTCAATATGGTGTTTGAAAGATAGACTACGATCAAAGGTTATTCCAAGATAGCGAAGCCTGTCTCTGCGCTCGATGGTATGTTCATCAAAGATTACACAGGGTAGGTCAGCCTTGACGATGTGATTATTCAACGAGCACCACAACATACACGCTTTTTCAGGATTAACCTGAGAGCGAGACTCTCTACACCAACCCGAGATGGTATGCAATGTTTTCTGAATGTCGTCAACCATCTCTCGCCTATCTGACCCAGTCCTATATATTAAGATATCATCTGCAAATGTCAATGTCCGACCCAATCCGGTTGGCTGAATTTTAGCTACATTTGCTGTGTAAATATTAAACAACACGGGTGATAGAGGAGAACCCTGGGGTAATCCCGGGCATATACGAGCAGGATCCGATGTCCATGTTCCTAACGGAGTGCAACGGTTCTCTCCATTAAAGAAGCAGCTATCCAGTTTACCAGCCAAGGATTAACTTTACATTTAATCAAAGAGCGCACCATTATTGAATAATTCACCTTGTTATAAGCATCCTCCAAGTCGATGGCCACAGCAACAGTCTCTTGCTTGGATTGGAAGCCTTCATAAACATCATATGCAAACGTGCCAGCATTGTTCCATGTCCCTTTCATTGGCCGGTAGCTACCAAAGTGTCAGGAGAATGTGGTCATTCTCCAAGTGACACATTACCTTTCTGGCCACTATCTTCTCTAGTAATTTGCCATATACATTTTGCAAGGTGAGTATGCGGTAGCTGCTGAGCAGTTTAGGATCCTTCCCATGTTTGTGGAGCGGTCGTAAATAACTATGAAGCCAATCCTCGGGACCACAGCATTCTGTACACTTTTATTAAAATCCACCACAACTGCATTAATAACAGTCTCGTCCAGCTGTTTGATGTGATGATATTGGACACCATCAGGCCCTGGAGCGGTGCTGTGGCTTGCCTTGAGTGCATTAACAACATCCTCCTTTGTTATTAAGTCAATGTAAGGTTCTCCAGAGCTAGTAATATCACGAAGAGCACTTATGATATTATACAAAAATGCATACTTATAATATGCATACAAAAGAAGAGGTAGAGGAGAGAAGAGAAATGGACGTAAGAGACGAGCTGGACAGAGACGGTTTAGAAGAAAGACAGACTGACTTGCTCTGAAATATCTACGCATTGGCTACTGGAATTGTCGAAGTGCAAAACAGAGAGGACCAATTCTACAGAAGCTAGTCTATGACTTCGACATCTTCATGATTCAGGAAACCAACTTGCAGCAGGATAAAGCCCTTGAGTGTCCAGGATTTAAATGTTATTTCACTCCCAGTGAACCCGGAGTAGGACGAGGTCAGGCTATCTATGTAAAACATGGCCTTCCCCACAACTGCCTTGACACGCCTGACTTCTTACCTGAGGGTGTGGAATTACAAGGAATTCAATTAACAATTCGTGATCAGGTATGGCGAATCTATAATGTGTACGCCCATGTGGACAAACTCCATATTGAAGATAACTGGGATTTCCTTGAGAAACTCTCAGATGTACCACACACAAAGTTTCTCATAGCAGGGGATTTCAATGCACGATCAAAGGAGTGGGACAACGCTACCGAGAATAGACAGGGCATCGCTTTGAGTTCTGCTCTACTAAACTCTGACTTGACGATATTGAATGACGGCCGTCCAACTCGGTTAGCTTCTAGACCTGAGGACACTGATGGTGTCATTGATCTGGCACTGATCTCCACAACTGATGCTACTTTTGCTCGATGGAATGTTCTTGGGGCTCAAGATAGTGTTTAAGAAATAGTTATAGATTAATTATAAAACTGTTTTTGAATTTTCTTTACTTTCAGTTTTCACAACACTACCCAGAGAAAAGGAAACCAACAATTTCTAATGAATTGGCAACAATTTTTTCCATCAAGTCTGTTGCCGTGCAGGACATTAAAGAAATTGTTCGCAAAGCAGATGGAAAAATTATCTCTGGGCAAGATGTGCGAAACTGGAAACGGCAGCTTTTGAATCAGGGAACGGAAGCAGAAGCGCAGACCATTAAAAAAACGCTAGAAAGGTTGCAGGCTGAGGGGGGATATTAAAGTATGGGACAAATGAGGGTGGGGAGTTGAGATATTTAGCGTTTATTTCCAAAGAAATGCTCCATTCCCTGTCTCAATTTCCTGAAGTTTTGATTATGGACACAACCTATAAAGTAAATAAAAATAATTATCCTCTTCTCAATATTCTTGTCGTAGACAACAATGGTCAAGGAAGGCCTGTATTCCATGCGTTTCTCGCTTCAGAAGACTCTGCTATTCTTTCTTCTTGCCTGTCTTTTTTTGCAGACTCTTTTTCTTCTCATCTCACTAAAACAATATTTGTTGATAAGGACATGGCAGAAATATGTGCAATTCGGTCCTCTCTACCATCTGTTGCTATTCGTCTTTGTGCTTTCCACACAACCACAGCTGTCAAAAAAGCTCTCCAACAAAGAAAACTGCCTTCCTATGAAGTTTCTTGTCTTCTTGATCTGTTTGCAGATCAAAAATACTGTACTGATTTGTCACAGTACAATGCCTTAAAAGACAAAATCTGTGAACTTTCATCTCCTGATGTTCTTGCCTACTTTAATTCCAACTGGTGGAACTGTCCTCAACTTTGGGCTGCTTCTTTCTTGGACACTCCAACATTTCACATAACAACAACAAATCATGCAGAAACATTCCATCAGAAAATTAAGCGAGTCCTGTCCTCTAAAACTCCACTAAACATTTGCATCACAGAACTCCTTAGAACAACACAAAACACATCACAATCCAGAGATGCATCTGCTCGATCGTATACATTCAATGTCATTAAAATACAACACAAAACATAAGTCAGACATTGTCAATACAATTCAGAATGACCTCACTTCTTTTGGAGCAAAAGTTGTCATTGAACAATATTTTCTCTATAAGAAAACTAACTATCTCTTTCAGTGTTCACTAGCTTGTTCTGACACATACATTTTGTCTTCTGCTACTCCTGGCTCATCTCAGTACGATTGCACTATTCACTCTTGTTCTTGTGATTTCTTTTTAAATTCCATTTACCGTGTCGACATATATTTGCTCTACGCTCTTATCTTTGTCTGCCCCTTTATCACTGTGATAATGAACGCTTTAAAAACACTCCTGTCACTCCTTTTCTTGACTCCAATGTTCACAACATTTCACATGAAGTTCTGCCCACGCGAAATACTAGCACTCCTGAATCTCGCTATCACATTACGAAAGAAATTACAATGGCCATTGAATCTTTCTTTCCTTTATTGGGAGAACAGGCTTTTCAGACTGCTATCTCTCATCTCAATAGAGTCTTCACACTGATTAAATCTGACCATCCTGTTGCTGTAATTGACCTTTCAGAAGACATTCAAACTCTCCCCTACAGCGACACTTTGTCTGAACTACCTCTGTCTGTGTCTTCTGATAGCCATGATGCTGCTGTCCTGCCCTCTTTGTCTGAACTACCTCTGTCTGTGTCTTCTGATAGCCATGGTGCTGCTGTCCTGCCCTCTTTGTCTGAACTACCTCTGTCTGTGTCTTCTGATAGCCATGGTGCTGATTTCCCTATGCCTTCTTCCTCTGCTGTACCATCCTGTGGATTTTCCAATGTTAAACTGTCCCTGGTAAAGACAAAAGGTAGACCTAGACAGGTACAGTCTTTTACCAGGAGGTATAATAAAAGAAAAACATATCCACAGGACTTTCATTCCAGATCACATGAGATGAAGCAGCAAATACTTTTTTCTGGATGTCTACTTGACGCAACTGTCCTTTCACCTTACTCTGTCTCTAATCTTAGGTCAGCAGAAACTATCTCATCTATCTTTGGCAATGACAGCATTTAATTTTCATTTCTTGAAGATCTTTTTGTACAAGAGGCATGGGAGACCCTGCATTCTAGAATTGCAGAAAAGAAAGAGAAGGAACTCTTTAGCTGCAATTCTTGTAATGACCCAGACAATGGGCAGTACAAAATGATTGAATGCGAGGGTGTTTGAGTGGTACCACTACCATTGTGTTGGAATGCGAACCACCTCTAAACCAAATAAATGGTTCTGTGTTGATTGTTGGAGGTGATTCAATATGTAATTTAGTTGTTATGGTTTTTTTTAAAATTGTATCTTAAAAGGTATGAATGAATTGTTCATTTTAATCAATTTATTTTTGTTTTCGGACCAGATTTTTAGGTCTCTGTGATCACTAATTCTACTCATTAATTATTGTTACCATGCTTCATTATACCCACACTAAAAGTATATTTCTGCTATTTTATAACATGTATGTATGTATATGTATGTATGTGTGTGTGTATGTATGTATGTGTATGTATGTATATTATAACATGTATGTATATGTGTATATATATGTGTATGTATGTATGTATATAACATGTATGTATATGTGTATGTATGTATATTATATACGAGGGGAGGTCAGAAAGTAATGTACCACATTTTTGGAAGTGCAATTGTAATGTTCAAAACTCTCAAATATTCAAAGATGGGTGCCTCGGTGTCTAACAAATGATCACAAATTCCAAAGGGAAATAATCTGTTCTGAATTGTTGGAACGTTTCAACGTTGAAGGGGAAATTGTTTGTCCAATATCGTTACCAGTGACGAAACATGGGCACACCATTATGAACCTGAGACAAAAATGCAATGGATGGAATGGCACCATATAGGGCAGAGGTTTTAGATCTCCATATAATGCGGTTCGTTGCTAGCAGTTAAGAGATCTCGTATGGTTTTACATCCCAATAGTTTAATTTCTTGTAGGATTGTTCTGCGAAGAGTGGTCTTTGGTCTTCCACATTTTCTTTTCCAACTGGTGACCACATAAGGACTTGTTCATTTAGTCTCTTTTCGTCTGATCTAAGAACATGACCAAAACATTTCCATCTTCGTTTCCTTATAATATTTGATATGGGTTGTTGCTGTGTTATATCTCTCACTGCGTCTCTGTTGTTTGACACTTTACTATCCAAATATGTAAAATGTTTAACTTTCTCCAGTATTTGGCCATTTATTACGATGTCTGTCGAGTTTGTGAGGTCCATAATTTTGGTCTTGGCAGAATTAATCTCAAGACCAACCTGTTCTGCAAGTTGATATAAGTAGTACCTGCTATTATATCATTTGATAGCTGAAACTGCTCAGTTCAATTGGCACATAAGCAACAACACTGCAAACTCCACAACAACTATCACAGCAAAGAAGTTTAGGCAGAATGTCAATATTGCTTTTCTTGAAACTGCTATTCTTCAACGAATTATGACACCTTCATGAATACAAGATCATGATTTAGTGAGTGCCATTTCATTGAAAAATATGTAAACCCATAGTACAAACTAGACTAAATTGTGTACGGCTGCAGGGAAAAGAAGCCTGACTTGCATATGCTGCCCAAATTTCAGTGTTTACCTCTATGCTTGACAACAACCTGCTTCAAGTTATACTACACAGTTGAGGATTATCAACGCTCACTGCAAAACTCCTTAACTCTGACAATATCATGATCTGAGAGTCCAGAGATAATGTCACCATTATCACATGTACATATTTTTTTTGACTTATATTGCCTGATTAAATATTCATACTTTGATTGACTTAACAAAAGTACAAACACAGATTGCCCAATTATCTTGATACAAAAAGTTTGAATAAACAATGAGAACTCAAAGAGTAATTTATTTGTTCTTCTTGTACTGTAACTGTAATCTATTTGTTTTGTTGTTGTCTGTAGTTTAGTTATTTTTGTCCCTGGTCATGCATGAGTCAGGGGTAATGAACAAGCTGACAGATTGGCTGGCATGGCCACGGTATCAGGAGAGCTACAATGGACCGAAATGACATTCTTAACGCACTGAGAAAGTCCTTTGGAACAGAAGAGTTTCAGGGCTGTGAATCCCACTCGCTGACCAGATTGAGAGAGATGGACGTCAATATAGGTGCAGCCAGTAAAGAACGACAGACCAAATATGTAAAGAGAGTGATTAATCAACAACGAACTGGCGTGTTGGGCTGCTGGATTTGTTGAGGCAGTGATCGGAGCACCTATGGACATGTCCGAGTGCTATGATGATAGTCCTCTGATAACTGTAGTTATAGTTATTTATTAAATTATAATACTAAAAAAAAACCATATTTTTTGGATAGCTATTTTATATTAAATGATAGACCTAGCTAACTGCTACAGAAAGATCCTACGAATGCCATGGACAGAAAAAAGAAAGAACACTGAATTCCTGAAAGAACTAAATGTTAAAGAAAATTGGCTGATAAACAACATAATATACAGAATAATTAGATACTTTGGTCACATCAAGCGTCACGATGGCCTGGAAAGAACAATATTAGAGGGCATGGTCCCAGGACGCAGAGGCAGACCAAGAAGGTGGCTACAAGATATTAAAGAAACCATGAACATGACCATCGACAAGTGGGTGAACTGGCTAGAGACAGAGTGAATTTCAGATGCGCTGCAAAGAAAGCAACGTCCTACAAAGGAAGTGGGTGAACTGGCTAGAGACAGAGTGAATGTCAGATGCGCTGCAAAGAAAGCAACGTCCTACAAAGGAAGTGGGTGAACTGGCTAGAGACAGAGTGAATGTCAGATGCGCTGCAAAGAAAGCAACGTCCTACAAAGGAAGTGGGTGAACTGGCTAGAGACAGAGTGAATGTCAGATGCGCTGCAAAGAAAGCAACGTCATACAAAGGAAGTGGGTGAACTGGCTAGAGACAGAGTGAATGTCAGATGCGCTGCAAAGAGAGCAACGTCCTACAAAGAGAGCAACGTCCTACAAAGAGAGCAACGTCCTACAAAGAGAGCAACGTCCTACAAAGAGAGCAACATCCTACAAAGAGAGCAACGTCCTACAAAGAGAGCAACGTCCTACAAAGAGAGCAACGTCCTACAAAGAGAGCAACGTCCTACAAAGAGAGCAACGTCCTACAAAGAGAGCAACGTCCTACAAAGAGAGCAACGTCCTACAAAGAGAGCAACGTCCTATAAAGGATACGCACCTTGATGATGATGAGACCTAGCTATATATTTAATTTAATTGGGTACTGCAGGGGGCAAATAGAGTAAAGTATGGGTGGGCAGAGAGCCCGCCCTGTAAGTGCGTGACGTCATTTATGGACAGCCCTAAGGAAATAAGTTTGAAGTTAACGCTAAGCGAAATACATTTACAAATACATTAAGGTTGACCGAGCGCAAATACTAAAGTTGCGTTTTAGTGCCTAATTAAACTGCCCTCCCTGGGACAACCGAACAAGGTACTGTTGCATTAACCAACTAAAATCCCCGGAAAAATGAGGTGGGTGATGTGGCGAGCGCAAAATTTCAGTTAGGTTGCTAGCGCCGATTGAAACGACCATCTAGAATATCTGTGCGCAGCCCCAGTCCAGTGTTTCCTGGGACAGGGAAAATGCACAGTAGACATTGCAAAGTGCCAACATGCGCTCGAAAACCTGAGAATGTTCCTATTGGAATAAACTAAACGAGGTCAGAAAGTAAGGCCGACATTGTAAAGATTTGACAGGCTGTCCAACTCCTAACAATGGCGAAGGCCGACACTTTTTACGGTGTGTTGCACAAAAGTAATGACGCAAGCAGAAAAGTTTCTGAGTATGCCAAACCCCCCCAATGGAAAACAGATTCCAAAATCTAGCAATGGTACGGCTGAAAAGAAGCAGCTTTATTCATCAGGCCAAAAGACCGAATAGGCAAACTTCAAAACTACCAAAAGTTGGCATCCCCCTAAAGTCTGTGCCAGAGCAAACCTCTTAGAGAGGGAAGACTGAACCAGAAGTATGTATCCAGACAGGTTAAAGGAATACTCGACAAGGATGAGCAGAACAGCATACAACGCAAGATAGTCACTCTCAGTTTACTTGATGCAGAATACCCACATGATCTCTGGGTCCGGGTATATACGGATGGGTCAGCAGAAAATGCAGTGAAGAATGGAAGAGCAGGAGTGTACATAGAATACCCATACAACGTTCGAGATGCGATTAAAGTACCAACGGGAAATTCTGTCACAACTATGATGCAGAAATTCAGGCAATCAAGGTGGCAACTGAGAAACTGTTGAATACCAGACTCGATCCTCAACCTGTTGTATTTTTGACTGATGCAAAATCAGCACTCCAGTCTAGAAAATTACCAGGTCTACAGACCCTACTGTCTAAACTGTCCAAGCAGCGCAGGGTCGTCTTTCAGTGGATACCCTCTCACTGTGGAATACCAGGAAATGAAACAGCAGACCGATTAGCCACTGAAGGTGCTGCAGGAGAGCAACCAGATGTGCCAGTTACCTACCACCAAAAGAAAATGGTGATTAAATCAATCAGAAATCCCAAAATACCAACACAAGACGATTACTATAATATGAGCAGATTGGAACAAGTTGTCCTTCTGCGCCTTAGAACAGGACACAATCGACTATGCAGCCACATATATACAAAATTCAAGATTGACAATTCAGCCATGTGTACATGTGGACAGGCACACCAGACTGCAGAGCACATACTTCAAGACTGCCCGAATATGATACACTGAGGCAAACTTACTGGCCTAATGAAACAACACTCGACAGAAAACTACACGGACTTCTGTGTGAGCTACAAAAGAAAGTGAAGTTCATACAAGAGACAACATTGAATATATAAACAATATTTCAAGAGAACGAAAGGAAGGAAGATGCCGTCACAGGGCCAGCTTATGTGCCCCCAAAAAGATTGAGAAATGTTCCTAATCCGGAACATAGTCAGAAAGGCTGCACAGCTCTTTGGCGTAGATCATAAAGCCCAAATATACTGCAAAAAGATGATCGTAAAGGCGCAGATCCAAGCCAAAATATACGGCACAACGGATCGTTCTAGGGCAAGCTACCCTATAAAATATATGTATATATCTATATAGTAAATAAAATGCTGGATGAAATAGGGTGTGCGGGCCAAGTCACCATGGGCGCATATGCACAACGTAAAAAAGCATTCTCGTCAAAGACCAATCACATTTAGAATGATAAAATTAGCCGCGAAGAACGAACGCAAACAACAACATATCTTATAGGCAGGCCTGTTTTTGTAGGCCTAGGTCTATATAATCTAATATATTTTATTACAACGAATTCGTGTAATATGTCTTATAGGCCTATAGTTAGATCGGATAAATTATTAGTTAGGCTTATAGTTTGTCGAAGATTATTAAACTTTTCGTATCTGTGTAAAACGCTCTAGTCTATATTATGTGGAGATATCTTTTTATTATATTTTATTGGCATTGAATTGATATGGCATAGCCATCTGTGTATAACACGTTACACGGAGATATATCTTGTTGTATTGACATCTGTCAATAATGCTGTTTTAAACTATACGAATAACATTCTTAGTTATTCGCAGCCGACTGTGAATAACTCCGAACGTTATACACACTCGAGTGTGAATAACGCCTCCCTAATCAAAATATAACATCAGTTTTTATTCTGGCACGCTTTCTTCGGTTGTTTATGTGTTGATACAATTCATTCATTTTAATGACCGTAGGCGTATTACCGATTACGACCACTATAATTAATAATTAATCATTTAATGTAACACTACTCCGCGGTCAATCAAATATGATTGATATAAACAGCAAACATTTCCAACAATGTGATAACGAAATAAGGGTTAATTAGTTACTATATTTCTTGAAATTCTTCTGCTGTAGCCTGTTCAGCTACTAAAAGCCGTTGTTGATGTCTTGTCTTACATCGTGTCTCATGTTTAACCTTATTAAACTAAGAAATAGTAGGAAGGAAAGTGGTGAGAATTGGCTGTTCATTATGTGTTTTATTTATTTCTAGTTCAAACATTCAGTCTTAAATATTAGTAACTTACCGCTAATCTTCAGTATAACATCACAGTCTTCCTCAAGTAAAAACAATGAAGAAATGCGCGACTGTATCACATATATATTTAAAAGTATTCAGATGGAACCGCACTCTGGTTTGACTTGTACTTTTGTTGATCTGATTGTACTACGCAGGTTTTCGCTGGCCAAGGTTAAAGGTTAAGGTTCAACTCGCAACCTTTGCCTGTGTTATTGAGTGTACAACAAAAAATTTTGTAGGGCACCATGTTGGAATGTCTTGTCTAAGATAGTTGGATTGGTAGGGGCATGTTTACCATCTAAACACGAACTGTAGATAAATCTCGTCATTCTCATCATCAATAGCCCTCACCGCGATTAAGGACACATAACAAAGAAACGAAATTTTCCACTCGAATCGATTTTGTGCCAGTCTCTCTACCTTCACCCTAGTCTTATGTGATGTGCTTCAAAAAATCGCACACGTGTACTCATATGCTTCTATTCTTTCCGTGTTCATACGATGTTCATTGCATTTTCTGTCTTTGTCGTTTTATATTCTCATCTTGAGGACATGCAAAATTCATAGCAACCGTATCTTTCGTATCTTTTTATCTTCTAGACTTGTTTGTAATTTAATAGATAAAAGCTAATTTGATTGATTGATTGGACCATCATCATTGTACTTCGATGAGTAACCATGTGTACTCATATCTCTTTCTTACACAGGAAGATCTCAGCTGCAGTGCATGAACTCCGTAGCACCGGTGAGGGTCCCTGATGTACTTTTAAAGATGAAGATATTTTGTAGGAATTTTATCTTTTTCTAATGAATTTTGCCATGGCAGCGGCTTTCCAGTCTGCTCATTTCGATTATGAACCGCTAACGGTTATTTTACGTTTCATTGGTTAATTGAACACGGGACCTACGAGGTAATTTGAAATAACTGTTGATAAGAGATGGCGTAAGAGATTACCATAGGACACAAGTTCCAGAGAAAGTAGTGCCCTATTTATGTCCTATCAGCAGCAAGCGTACTGGTACACGTGTTACTACCAACTAAATTTTAAAAAATTCATTTTTCCCCATCGAAACAATTTAGGTGAACGCCCATGTAAACAATGTGGGATGGAAACGTGTGTGATCATGTTAATGAGTTATCACATTTGTGGTTGACAATTGCGATAGCGTAGCGGTCGGTTCGTGCACTCGTTTCGTAGTCGTGGACCTAAAATCAATTTCACAGTGGAAGTAGAATTAATTGTTTCCAACCGTACGACTTTCAGGTTAACCCAGTCTCAAGTTGATACCAGAGAAACACTCTAAAGAAAAGACGAACGACATTGGTGATGTGTGTGGCTTGGTTTGGTGTTCTAATTCTTCTTCTTCTTCACCTTTCAACCCCCAACGGAGCACAGGTCTTCAACTAACTTCTTTCGGCCCTCCCTCTCTCTTGCCATCCCAATTCTTTGAACAGTCTTGCCTATCCTTTTAATATCAATCTCTTGCCATCCCAATTCTTTGAACAGTCTTGCCTATCCTTTTAATATCAATCTCCAGCTCTCTTCTCCATGTACTCGTATTTCTAGGCCTTCAATTTCTCGTCTATCCTTGTGGGTTTCAAAACAATGTATGTCTTGCAATGCTTCCAGTCGGTCTTCTATCTATTCTATATCCTCTTCGTGTCCCGATTGACACATAATGCTTCCACAAGAGACTTCCACTGTTGCCGTTCTGTTGCCTTTCTACCAACCGTCTTCCACGTCAGGCCACACTCCTTCAACTCTCTCCACTTGAAATCAGTTACCTGATTGACCTCGCTCTCTTCACCTGTTGTAACAATGGTATCCCTTGCTTCTGTTTCCGTAACATGATGGTTTTTTTTAAAGGAATGGTTTGTTAGCCCCCACCCAACTCCAAACCTAGAGGACCAGGAGGCCCAAATATACGACAAAAGATGATCGCAAATGAGCAATGAATACACAAAGCAGCCGACAAGTGACCGTTCCAATGACCAGTCCTAGAAGGGTTGTAAATGTTCCTATACCAGAACTACCTGACCCAGTCATCTGCAAAGTAGGAAGTGCTCTTTGGCGTAGATCCAAGCCAAAATATACGGCATTTAAAGATCATTAAAGGATGTCTATCATAAGATGCAGAAGGAACGTCGCACTCAGTCAGAAAGGTTGCAGTACAAAAGGCTCTTTGGCGTAGATCCAAGCCAAAATATACGGCACAATGGATCGTTAGAGCGAACTTTTACAACCTAGAGCAAGCTACCCTAGTAAATAAAATGCTGACACTAAGTAGGATGTGCTGGCGGCCTAGTCACCAAATGCGCATAATTGGCACAACCTAAAAACCGTTCTTGGCAAAGGCTGTTTATATATCCCAAGAATTATCAAAATGGCCGAAAAGAACGATCGAAGAAGGAGAAGATTATGCAATTTGGCGCTTTATGAAGGCTCCCACACTTTTGCCGCGACCAAGTTGGCACTACAATTTTGGTATTTGCCAAAAGACCACCTTTAGTCTGTGTCAATGTTGGCTGTCTCAATCAAGTGCCATGCCTGCCGGCGTAGGCGATCATGTCTCTCCACAACTCTCTTTGCTTGGTGCATGTAATCAGTTCTGACGTCGATATTTTGTCGAACCATGATGTCAGGCCATCTAACATCTTCTCCCTCTGTCTTCCACGATCTCTCCTTCCCTGAATTTTACCTGTAGTCACCAAATGTTCTAAACCTTCTCTTCGCATGATATGCCCGAAGAACCTTGATTGTCGGATTCTTATTCTTTTGATAAGGTTTCTTTGTGTGCAGACCTGATTTAAAACCTCAACGTTTGTTTTCTTTGCTGTCCATGGAATTCTCAACATTCTTCTGTAAAACCACATCTCTGTGGCTTCCAATGATCGTTGGCTGTCTAGTTTGTCTATTAATAATAACACCCGTACTGGTAATGTAGTTTCATGTTCTAACTCTTGACCTGAACGCTTGGGAAACATTGTTACTTATGTGTTGTCAACAAGACAATAAACCTATTTTCTCCTTCGATCATCAACCATTTTGTAACAGTAATGACTTTTCTATAACAGTCGGTGTATGCACGACCTTCTCTATTATAGAGTCGGTCGTGGTGTATGCACCAACGTACATATAGATTGGAAAGTTGATATTTTTGAATAGTTAAGTTTGTTGATAATAAGCAACGGAAATTGATATGGGAGATAAAACGAAATATAAACGTTGTCTCTGTAGAAATGTACAAAAAACTACAAAACGGATGGAAGGAAACGGATATAAATACTAAACTTCGATTTTTAAGAGCATATATTTTTTCCATAGCGATGTATGGCTGTGAGGTATGGATTCATCATTAGGTGCCGTCTCCGCATTGAAGGTTGGCTGCAATGAATCTCCAGCATCCTCTGTCTTTCGCCTTGGTGTTGCACTCTGCCAGACTGTATCCTGTACATTTCTTTAAATTTCCCTCCTACTTATCTCTCGGTCTTTCTCTTGCTCTTCGCCCTTCTACTTTCCCCTCTAATAAAGATTTTATCAAGGTGTCATGCCTTTTTATTTTCCCAAAATACTTTACTTGTCTGAATTTTATTTCTCTTATAATTGTTTCTTCGTGCCTAATTTTCCTAAAACTTGTTTATTTGTCTGTTTCTCTGTCCATGAAACTCTGCATATTCTTCTATATATCCACATCTCAAATGCACCAATTTTATCTTCTAACTGATTGTTCATTGCCCATGTTTCAGAGCCATACATTAATATAGAGTATATATAGCATTTGATCATTCTCATTTTTAACTTGTTTGTAATTTGTTTGGATGTCAGTAAGTTCCTCATACTATTGAAAGTACCCTTGGCCATTCCCATTCTCTTTTTAATTTCTGTTATACCTCTGCCATCAACTGTTATCATCTGACCAAGATACAAGAATTTTTTTATTTGATGTAATAATTCTCCATGTGAGGTATGGATTATTGATAAAATATTTGAAACAATCAATTAATTTCCTTGAATGCAAGTACTACGTACATAGGACTACTCAGAATACTTCTATTATTCTTCTCTTCCACCATTTGCTTATTTATATAGGTGTTTGGGGTGGGGTGTGGGGGTGTGGTGATCGTATGTGTGCTTGTTCTAATGCACTTTTAAAAACGTAAGGACAGGTGAAACAACGGGACCTAGAGCACGTGATAGTTCCCAGTGTCCGCCCGAGGTGCGAAGTCTACTACGAACTAGAAGGTCACGTATGATCTTATCCCGCCGGAAGGTCACTAAGGGGGGAGAAGAAAAGACTGGTAGGAAGACTTTCCGCATGATCCGCAGCTTCCGGAGTAGAATCCTAAGAGCTGGAGCATTGTGCGGGTGAATGGTAAGCATCAATTTGGTGCGGTCGGAGGGGGGACGGTGAGACAGGGAGAGAGCAGTGTGTCGAGAGATAGGAAGAACGCGGCGAAGGGCGTTGGCGAGAACCTCCTTGGGGTAAAGACGGCATTGGAAGAAGTCGAGCATCTCGTGAGCATTATGACGAAAATCATTGTCGTCATGGCACAAGCGTCGGAGACGTAGGAGTTGAGAGAATGGTAGAGAGTCTCGGCAAACCTGGGAGTGGGATGGCGTATAAAAAAGATAGCTGTGGGAATCAGTGGTTTTGTAGAACACAGTAGTGCGGAGAGAGGAGACACCGATAGAGACAATGATGTCCAGAAAGTCCACCGACGTGAGAGAGAGACGGAAGAGGTAAACTTGATCGAAGGATGGAAGTCACCGACGAATCGGATAAATTGTGATAACTCACTGTCCGACATGTTAGTCACTCCCACTCCGTCGTCATTTGCACCCGATATTAACAAACTTTTAAGAATGCATCAGGTTCGTCCTTCACATTAATTTGTAATTTTTCTTTGTATTTTTACTTTGTAAATTCGAAAGCAACAATTTTGTAATATATTTGATGGTGTTTTAATTATTACAATAATATTCTTACTATAATAATTTTGCAGCATAAGCAGTCATGTATCATTAGTTGATATTTGGGGATCTCAATTGCAGCATAAGCAGTCCTGTATCATTAGTTGATATTTGAGGATCTCAATTGCAGCATAAGCAGTCCTGTATCATTAGTTGATATTTGGGGATCTCAATTGCAGCATAAGCAGTCATGTATCATTAGTTGATATTTGAGGATCTCAATTGCAGCATAAGCAGTCCTGTATCATTAGTTGATATTTGGGGATCTCAATTGCCAAGTTGTTAAGTCGCTTATCTGTCGTACTGAAGGTTGTAGTATCGAATCCGGGCTGATAGTGAAACAAGTACAAACAAAGTACTATAGTTTTACAAAATACAGAAGCAGTGACAATAAACAGCAACGTTTCGACCAACAAGGCCTTTATCAAGCAAACGAACAAACAGGAGTGACAAATTAAAATGAAACACAAATGGACGACCAAATACAAACGTATCTAAGGAAAATCTGGAATAAAAACGAATAACGAAATAAATGTAACACAAAAACACACATAAAAACTAGAAATAGAACGGAAAAGAAACAATGAAACATCTAGTAAATATATAACTTGAATACATGCAACATATACCCATATAGATTACAAAGCATGGGAAGAGAAAGTACTAAGAAGCATAAGAATGTAATACGTTGAGCCCGCGTGGTCGCAAGGTACCATACAAAGAAATCAACCGATTCTCCAGAGAAAATCGACTACGATCATCAGAGGAACATGATCGGATGGCTGTGACCTGACATCGCAAGCTCCTGAATGGCCAGTATCATTGAAATGGGTAGCTACAGGGTCACAGAGCATTGGCGTATATCGCGCAAGTGTTGGGCGAATCGGTCACTGAGTCTCCTGCCGGTTTCCCAAATATAGGCCTTGTTGCACCACTTGCAGATAATGGCATAGATAAGATTACGGGACTCGCATGTGAAACTATCTTCAACAACGAACGTGGCTTTTGGAAAAGACCAAGTTTTACTGCAGTCTTCCCCCTATTTCGAATCCGGACTGAGATACATGTGCAATTTTTTCATGAAATCCCTAGGATTGTTGCAGGAGCTACGGAGTTTGTGCTTTGTGCAATGCTCTTGGCAGATGGTATGTCATCTCTGTCGACAGGTACGGAACCATATGGGAAAAACCGGTGCAATGAAGTTAATCCTTGGGCCTTAATTAGTTGCTATTTACGTCGAAAATATCAAACGGCTTCTATATAGAAAAATATTGAAATTGGGAGAGGGGGATTTGGGATGGGGCGTTACAAAATTTATGTCTTGCAAAGGGGTGCTGGCCCGAAAAGTTTGGGAATATATGTGTTAGACTCATCGGACTCAGAATAAGTGAGTAAACACTTTATGTGATTTATATAATATGAGTTATCTCACCCTCCAAAATTCGAATTGTATATACACCTATGCCGAAAATATGTGATTTACGGTAAATTATTTTCGTCCAGCACGAAATAATTACTAGGTTTAAAAAGATCAAAGGAATTTGCCGTTGCAAGAAAAGTACACTACCTGCATCATTGAATTTTAGAAAATCGTTGGGACATCGGAAATACAACACCACATGCAAAAATCACGTTCATCCATGCAATGAATATGGAGATATTTGAGGTCAATCGTTGACCGAACGTTTTGAAACGCACTATAGTGGCCACATATCAGCCCCTTTCTTATCACATTATCTTTGTTGGCATTTTTAAAAACTGGAAACTGCGATTTAAGGACACGCGGTAGAGTTTCGATCTAGATTTGGTGCAGGTCAATGACCTGGTTTAGAATACAAAGTTCATGCATATTCTCGGTTTTTACTTTGTAAGTGCTGTGTTATTCTAATTCCCATGTAGTAGTGTGTGATAATGTGGGTCTTTGTGGTCAAGTGGTTAAGCCGTTGCCTTGCCTTCCGAAGGTCGTTGATTCGAATTCGGACCGCGCCGTTCTATTTACCAGTGCATTTTTTGAGACTCACTATGATTGTTACCGGAGCTACGGAATTTGTGCTTTGTGCAATACTCTCGGCAGATGGCATGCTATTTCCGCAGAGAGAGACCGAGCCATATGGAGTAAACCCCTGTTCAATGAAGTCATCCTTCGGCTTTAGACCCATTTCGTGTGATTTTTTTTTCCGATCCAGAAGCACTTGAGCTGAAAATTCTTCGGCTCGGTGTCATGGACATCGTAACCCTTCGGCTCGGTGCCACGAACACCGTAAATCTGGGAACCTGTAGCTTTTCTGCCAGTCCGCGGAGTTGAACCCTACGGACTAGTCATCCGTAGTCCAACGCGCTACGAACACGCTGGGCACGCGGGCATTTCGTGTGATAATAGACACTCTTCTGGATGTTTGATCATTTCTTCAACAAATGTTATTTTCTGTGTTTGAATTTTGGTGTTTATGTTTTGTAATGAGATTTCCACACACACACAAAATATATATATTAAAAATAATATATCGCTACTGTCTGTAGTACCGCGGTATAGGACAGGGGAAGGAGGGTTGGGGGTTGGGGAGACTACAGCCTGAGGGGTTTAATGGCCGTACGACTAGTGCAGTTGCGGTGAAACGGTTCAGATTAGGATTTTTCTTTTATGCCGTCTACAGAAGAAAATCCTTGACATTCTTGAAAAAGTCATGGATTGAACACGGGTCTCCCGCATGGAAGCCACGCTCTATATCAATTTGGACAGACGCTCCTTCAAAATAATATATTAAACCAACTAAAAACGGTAGGGAATGGAACTGATAAGAAAACAAAGACGGTAGGGAATGGAACTGATAAGAAAACAAAGATCATAATACTAAGAACATGCTTATTCCTAGTGATAACGTATGGGTGTGAAGTATGGACATTTAACAAGGCAGTGGAAAAACATATTTGTGCTTTTGAATATAAGAGTTACAGAAGAGTCCTTCGTATATCATTGACAGAGAAGAGAACAAATTTATATATATAGGTCCCAGCACATGGGAAGGACTAGCTGATGACAGAGTTGTGTGGCAAGCCAAATTACGAAAGGGCGCAGAGTCCTCTGAGAAGAGACTTATGTATGAGCTGAACGACAAGAGAGAAAACTCAGAAGTTGTCACAGTAAAACAGAAGACTGGCAGATGCTACAAATAAGAATGAGAAAATTGAAGTATTTTGGACATACAAAGAGATATGAAGGGTTAGAGATGACCATCATGAAAGGAGGTATCCTGTCAAAGAGGAGAAGATGAAGACCACGGAGAAGAGGGATTCAGGATGTAGCTGATGATTTGAACATAACGACAGCAGAGGCGTGACATCTGGCATATGAGAGAGAGAAATTCCGAAGGACTGTTAGAGTGACAAAACACTGCTCAGGACAAATTATTTGAAGCTGAATGAGATTTATCGTCTTTCCTTGTTTTGTAGAAACGTTTTGGTTTTGATTGCTGCGATGGTGACGTGGCAGATCAAACGTCTGATGCATGCGAGTATTTCTGTTAAAATCGTCAGTGTTGTGCGGAATATATTTATGTTGTGTATATTAGCTTTGGTATTATGTTTGTGTTTATCAAGTACCTCTACCGAAGAATAGTCATGTTTTTATATTTATACATTTGTAAGAGTGTTTTGATTTGTTGGACGATGTTTTGCTTCATTATTTGGTTTGTTTTCAAGAGTGTGCATTGAAATATGATCTTTATTCACTATCTAGTGCCATTGAAACTCCGGTTATTGCCCATGTCATCAACCAACTCATGTTAAGTTTTCCTATTATTAGCTAATTCTTGCGGCCCCATCCAGTTTTTCTACATATCTTTAACCTCTGCCTCCAAATCTTTTCTTCCTGTATTTCTAGGCTTCTCTCACTCTTTCACGTTTTCTGCCGGTTCCAGGACAGAACACTTATTGTTATATTTCCTCTGATTTTTTCAAAGAGTGTCATATCTAGCCTCAGTGATATATATATATATATATATATATATATATATATATATATATATATATATATATATATATATGTATTATATATTTAACAAGAAGGCGCGTACTGGAACCCACAGGGTAGCGAAAGAGAAGGAAGCCTGGACATATATGGAGAAAATATTTATGGAATACATGGAAGCTGTGACTTATGATGTACGAAATAGCTCAAAGGAGCTGCAAGAGAAGCTAACGATAGAAAGCATTGACATGCGTTGGCAAATCCGATGTTCCAACTATAGTTCTGAAAGAACAAGAGAAAAGGATATATCTTTATTTATAGGACCATCGAGCTCCGTAGCACCCTCGAGGATCCTCACTGTAATTTAGAAGATGGGGACAATGTTTTATAGAAGTTCTAATTTTGATATTTTTTCTAATGAACTCTGTCCGGACAGTGGCTTTTCAACCTGCTCATATCGATTTTAACTGCCAAGAGTTATTATGCGTGCGAAACTTGAACACGGGACCTGCATTATATCGTCAGTCTCCAATAGGACTAGGAACTCGATCTCACCTACACTGAGATCAGGGATCTTTAGAAAAATATTCCGATCTCTCCACGTGGTAGAGAACCGAGTATCTTTGGAAAGAGAGGCGAGCACCAAACCTCTACGTCACAAAGACCCCCAGATAAATATATATATATATATATGAGAGAGATTTAGAATTTGTACCTATCTAATATGCTAGAGCAGCGTTTTCCCAAAGTGGGCGGTACCGCCCCCCAGTGGGCGCTGAAACGTTCTTGGGGGCGCTAGTGGGTTCAGAAGAATTTGGGTTATGTTTAGGCGATTAGGGGTCGGTGGCTCCTTAAAGAAGAAATTAATAATAAATATTTCAAAATAAATGATTTTGCGATTGAATAATCATTTACGATTTAAATTCTGCATTTTAATTCATCTTATGCCCGTCTTACAAATCTATTTTTCACCAATTCTTTATTTCATGCCTATAATCCTTGGAAAATTGACCATGTATTACAGTAATATATATCAATTTTCTATGTCAAAGAGAACATATAATATGTATATGTGTGGAGGGCGTTGGCAAACTGTTATAATGTGGAGGGGCGTTACAAAGTTCATGTTGTTCAAAGTGGGCGGTAGACCGAAAAAGTTTGGGACTCTATGTGCTACAGTTATCTGTTTACTACGTCTTGGTTGGACTGATTACTCCCCCTTCTTCATTACCAATGACATTTATAACTAAGCCGCCTGTGTATATACTGTATTCATAATCCCGCTCAGCAATTGAAGTCTAATGTACTTTTCCCGTAACTTTCTTAGAATATATTCAAGTTTCTTGTTTTCTTCACCCTCAATCTCTTCTTTGAACACGTAGTTTATCTTCCCACGCATGCGTGTCATTGACTGACCCTATGTGTTTTGGTTTTCCTTATGTCAGTACTAACCCGTATTGTGCCAGTTCTTTTGATTTTGTCTAGAAGTTACTTTCCCTTATTATTCTCTCCCCCTAACTATTTACTCTTCAAAAACTAACTACAGAATAAAAACACGATGCGGCCATTAATTTGTGTTAATTTTTTTTTAAAAACTCAACAGGTGTATGCACGAATTAACCCGTAGCTTTTCTATCTTTTATTTAAACGAAATTTTATGACTGAAATGTAGTTTTGTAGGTAAATAAATGCACTTTTATCACAAGTAAACAAAATCTGAAATGATAAATTTAGTACCAGTAACGATCTGAAGCTATATTTAGAACATTTGGGCATTGAAGTCAATCACAAACCGTGACTCATGGTCGGACTAAACAAAAGTGCGTACGCAGCAGCATTTGGTAGTTAATGTGTGAAACACGCAAACAACATAGACACTGGATCTCTGTGGCGTAGAGGTTAGGTGCTCGTCTCTGGTGAAAAATGTACCAGGTTCGATCCCTCATGGAACCATCTTGATATTTTTCAAGAGATCTCTGATCTCAGTGTAGGGGAGATTGAGTTCCTAGTCCTATCGGAGACGGACAATAAAACGTAGGTCCCGTGTTCAATTGCACGTAAAAGAACCCTTGGAAGTTCAAAATCGAAAAGAACAGGCTGGAAAAGCCGAAAGATTGAAAATCAAAAGCCACTGCCCGGGCAAAATATTTTCATTATCTTTAAAATTACACCGGGGATCCTCGCCGGTGCTACGAAGTCCGTGCACTGCAGCTGAGATCGTCCTGTGTAAAAAAGAGATTGGAGCACACATGGTTACTCACCGAAGTGCAATGTAAGAAAGAGATTGAAGCACACATGGTTACTCACCGAAGTGCAATGTAAGAAAGAGATTGGAGCACACATGGTTACTCACCGAAGTGCAATGTAAGAAAGAGATTGAAGCACACATGGTTACTCACCGAAGTGCAATGTAAGAAAGAGATTGGAGCACACATGGTTACTCACCGAAGTGCAATGTAAGAAAGAGATTGGAGCACACATGGTTACTCACCGAAGTGCAATGTAAGAAAGAGATTGGAGCACACATGGTTACTCACCGAAGTGCAATGATGATGATCCTATCAGTCATTCAATCAATTCACCTTTGTCTTGTCGGGGTTCGCAAGGGTAGCAACACAAATAAACACTGTGACCTACAAGACATGTCGTAAGATGCGACTGAGGTAGGGACTAGGAAAGCTACACTAGTAAATAAACACTGTGACCTACAAGACATGTCGTAAGATGCGACTGAGGTAGGGACTAGGAAAGCTATACTAGTAAATAAACACTGCGACCTACAAGACATGTCGTAAGATGCGACTGAGGTAGGGACTAGGAAAGCTACACTAGTAAATAAACACTGTGACCTACAAGACATGTCGTAAGATGCGACTGAGGTAGGGACTAGGAAAGCTACACTAGTAAATAAACACTATGACCTACAAGACATGTCGTAAGATGCGACTGAGGTAGGGCCTAGGAAAGCTACACTAGTAAATAAACACTGCGACGTACAAGACATGTCGTAAGATGCGACTGAGGTAGGGACTAGGAAAGCTACACTAGTAAATAAACACTGCGACCTACAAGACATGTCGTAAGATGCGACTGAGGTAGGGACTAGGAAAGCTACACTAGTAAATAAACACTGCGACCTACAAGACATGTCGTAAGATGCGACTGAGGTAGGGACTAGGAAAGCTACACTAGTAAATAAACACTGCGACCTACAAGACATGTCGTAAGATGCGACTGAGGTAGGGCCTAGGAAAGCTACACTAGTAAATAAACACTGCGACCTACAAGACATGTCGTAAGATGCGACTGAGGTAGGGACTAGGAAAGCTACACTAGTAAATAAACACTGCCACCTACAAGACATGTCGTAAGATGCGACTGAGGTAGGGCCTAGGAAAGCTACACTAGTAAATAAAAAGCATCGCAGAAATCGGATGTGCTGACCTGACCTACTTGTAGGCGTATACCTGGCACAACGTACAATCACTTTTAGGCTTGGATCCTATACAATTCACAAAGAGTGATTAACAAGGGGCCGATATGGAGCGTTTGAAGAAGAAGAATCATTGAATTAATCAATGAATTGAACACTATATAAGCTTAATTGCAATTATAGAAGGCACTGTTATTTATCCATGAAATGTGTTAATAATACTGATATTTCGTAGCGTTTAACTTAATTTGTTATTGTTATTGATAAAGGCCTTGTTGGTCGAAACGTTGCTGTATATTGTCATTGCCTTTGTAATTTGTAAAACTACAGTACTTTGTGATTACGTGTTTCGCCAATCAAATAGTTTTACTGCAGTCTCATATATATTGTCACTTAATTTGTGACTAAATACAACATTGTTTTCCACAAGTTGTGTTGTTTTTCTTCTTCTTCTTCTTCTTCTTCGAACGCTCCACATCGACCACTTGTCAACCATTCTGTGATGTGTATGTGATCTGAGCCTAAGACCGTTGTACGTTGTGCCAGTTATGCGCCTACAAGTAGGCCAGCACATCTGATTTCTGCTCTGCTTTTATTTATTAGGTAGCATTCCTAGATCCTACATCAGTCGCTTCTTACGACATGCATTGTAGGCTGCAGTGGTACTATTCTTTGCTTCCTTGCGGGCCCCGGCACCACATGTGCGATGTTTGTTTTTTTATGAATCCGTCTTTCTTTATCGAACAAAAGGGTAATATCACAGCTTGAACAGAAGTCCGTACAGCTTTAGTAAGAATTGTGGGAAATCTTCCTTACGTCACGTGACCCTCACTTTCCAGTACTGTTAAATGTTGGTTTCTTTGTTTTCGAACCAGGAATTATTTCCCAGGAAATTTTGGTTTATTTCGCCCTTTTTCCTAAATTGAATGGAGGAGAGTACCTGGCTTTCTTGAAGACTCCAGTATTGTTAAATAAAGATGAATGAAGATTTTAAAAAAACAGAACACACGAAAACAAGGTTATATTACGTCATAAATTAAATCTAACAAACAAGGAATATCAGTATTATGAACACTTTTCATCAATAAATAACCATGGAGTCATAAAATTGTATAAAATTGCAATAAAGCTTACAGAGGTTCATTAAACATAAATAAAAGTCGGCCAACATTAACAGGAATCTCCGGTTAATGTGGCCCACGCTCTAACTTGCGTGTCTTGCACACATATCTAGCTAGGTCGCAGTTGGGTGAGCGTGCCCTCCTCTATCGCTGTTTATTTATTTGATCTGGAGTCTTGTCTCTCTTTTCTCTCTCTCTTGGCATCCTTGGTTATAAACGCTATTACCACTCTTACCTCCCTTCGTTCGAACTAAGCTTCCTTAGTTATCGAAGGTCAAGGTCGGTCATTGACACAATTTTTACACAATTTCTTATTTACGGTCGACCAAACACATTTCATGACATCTTACTGCTAAATGAATCTCCATATTCACTTGCTATTCTACTAGGCTAATCATCAAGTAAAAAAAAGTCGATATATATAATCTGCCTCGCTAGCAGATTTCCAGAAAATTTCCATCAATGATCGGCGGGAAAATAAAAGAATGTTAAATTCGACCCGCGCGTATTATTAGTTTAGCCTAGATATTACCAGACTCTTGTTTTTCCGAGTTCATTGCCCGTTGTCAAACTCAAAACACGTAAACATGAAGAAACTTTAGTAAGGTAGTTTTACAAAGCACACAAAAATAAGATGCAGCAACGTTTAGGACACACGTACATTCAACATTTAAGCAATGGGAACAAGACAATAGTCATATATAACAGACACCATAGACACAGTGTGACACGATTAATTAAAATATATGACTAAAAATAAAATAATTAGAAAAACTAGAAACTGAAAATAAGGAGTAATAAAACAATAAAACTATATATCTACATTTAGTATATATGTATATGTGTTTGTTTATGGAAAGGAAGGTGGGGGGCTGCTTAAGGACTGATTAGCGTAAGGCAGTGAGAGTTTGCTTATAGAATTGTACAGAAGAGGGTTGTCGGTTCAATCCCACTCTCGTCCTACGTTCCACATGTGAGAAAAATAATTAGCTATTCTACATCCTGTACAAATGGGTCTATAAATTTGAAGTGTCATGCCCTAAGGGCGGCTGAAAAAGCTGCGGACATTTCCACACACGTCACACACACCCACCTGCACGAACACACGCACATCCTCACACATTTCATACACACGTCACACACACACACCTGCACGAACACACGCACATCCTCACATATTTCATACACACGTCACACACACACACCTGCACGAACACACGCACACCCTCACACATTTCATACACACACGCGCGTCGAACACACACACACACACGTACACGTTCGCTAGCAACTGTATATCTTTCTCTCTTTCAGTTACATTCTTCTCTAATTCTTATATCCTGGAGTCTTTATAGCTTATTTCTTTCTTCAGACGTCATCAAAATGTGCAAAACAAAAGTAGTCAAATGAGTTATGTTAGTAACTTCTATGTTCACTGTGGTTTTGGGTTAAACTGGAAAGACAAAAGTAGTCAAATGAGTTATGTTAGTAACTTCTATGTTCACTGTGGTTTTGGGTTAAACTGGAAAGACAAAAGTAGTCAAATGAGTTATGTTAGTAACTTCTATGTTCACTGTGGTTTTGGGTTAAACTGGAAAGACAAAAGTAGTCAAATGAGTTATGTTAGTAACTTCTATGTTCACTGTGGTTTTGGGTTAAAATGGAAAGACAAAAGTAGTCAAATGAGTTATGTTAGTAACTTCTATGTTCACTGTGGTTTTGGGTTAAAATGGAAAGACAAAAGTAGTCAAATGAGTTATGTTAGTAACTTCTATGTTCACTGTGGTTTTGGGTTAAAATGGAAAGACAAAAGTAGTCAAATGAGTTATGTTAGTAACTTCTATGTTCACTGTGGTTTTGGGTTAAAATGGAAAGACAAAAGTAGTCAAATGAGTTATGTTAGTAACTTCTATGTTCACTGTGGTTTTGGGTTAAAATGGAAAGAACTAATGAAATATTCATTTTAACAGATGTTGGAAATATCCACAACGGGCTTCAAGACATGTCTGTACACGTTTCTTCAAATCGACCGCCATTCCGAAACACTTGTTCGACCAAAAATATTCTTTCTTCCATTGAAAACACGATTAGGTCGGATCCTACAAGACCTACAAGATCAAGGAGGTTTGGCACAAAAATAACATCATGTCCCGGAAAATGATATATATTTTGGCAACTTCAAACGTCCCAGTGGTTTGGAGAGAACGGTATAATGGAGGGCATGGTTCCTTGAGTACGATGCAGGCAGGGGACGATCAAGACGAAGGTGGCAGCATGACATCAAAGAAACATTGTACTTACTAGAGACAGAGAGTTTTTCATGCGGGCTTTGATGACAGTGAAATTCCGCAAAGGACATGCTACTTACTTGACCGAAGATATCTCTGTCATTATATTTGTTATATATGAACCCACTACCTTTTCTATCATTAAAATGTACAACTGTTTCTGTTACCTGGGCTATGGTAGTTCTCTTCAATTCTTGATTCTGTTTCTGCACTAACGCCTCTTTTATTACTAACGCCTCTTTTATTACTAACGTCTCTTTTATTACTAACGCCTCTTCTATTACTAACGCCTCTTTTATTACTAACGACTCTTTTATTACTAACGCCTCTTTTATTACTAACGACTCTTTTATTACTAACGCCTCTTTTATTACTAACGCCTCTTTTATTACTAAGGCCTCTTTTATTACTAACGCCTCTTTTATTACTAACGCCTCTTTTATTACTAAGGCCTCTTTTATTACTAACGTCTCTTTTATTACTAACGCCTCTTCTATTGCTAACGCCTCTTTTATTACTAACGACTCTTTTATTACTAACGCCTCTTTTATTACTAACGACTCTTTTATTACTAACGCCTCTTTTATTACTAACGCCTCTTTTATTACTAAGGCCTCTTTTATTACTAACGCCTCTTTTATTACTAACGCCTCTTTTATTACTAAGGCCTCTTTTATTACTAACGCCTCTTTTATTACTAACGCCTCTTTTATTACTAAGGCCTCTTTTATTACTAACGCCTCTTTTATTACTAACGCCTCTTCTATTACTAAGGCCTCTTTTATTACTAACGTCTCTTTTATTACTAACGCCTCTTCTATTGCTAACGCCTCTTCTATTACTAACGCCTCTTTTATTACTAACGTCTCTTTTATTACTAATGCCTCTTTTATTACTAACGCCTCTTTTATTACTAAAACATATTGATGTAACTCACCAGTTGTTGTCTTCGCTGAGATGCTCTGATTACTTGCTTCATCTTGCAACTTGTTTAACGAACGTACCGTTATGACGACCTCAGCAATCTCAGGGGATTCAGACCGTTGCGCCATTCTGACAGTCTTACTTCTCACCATCTCATAAATCTATGTCAACTAAAACAAACAAAAATGATTAGTTTCAATAACAATACAATTGTGAAGAAAATTAGGGCGATTACAAATTGTCTGTAAAAAGATATAAACACTAACCTAACTTCTTCTTCTTCTTCACCTTTCTCAACTCCCAACGAAGTACAGGTCTTCAACAAACTTCTTCCAGCCCTTCCTCTCTCTTGCCATCCCTTCCAATTATTTCCATGTTTTACCTATCCTTTTGATAGCAGTCTCTTCTCCAGGTAGGCCTTCCCATACTCCTCTTTTTCTGCGGGTTCCAAAACACTGCATGTCTTGCAATGATTTCGGTTCGCCTTCTCCTATCCATCGCCAGCGTCTCTTTATTAGCTCTTTCTCCACTGGTATCTGCTTAGCTCTTTCTCCACTGGTATCTGCTTAGTTCTTTCTATGAGTTCTTCATTCCGTAATCGTATCATACCATCTCAATCTCTCTATTCTACGTAAGCACACATTTATGAAGGTCTGTAGTTTTCTGGTGGTTTCTTTTGTTGGCTTCCATGTTTCCGAGCCATACACTAGCACTGGGTCCCCCGACACACCTACTGGAAACACGGGAGACCAGGTATCCGGTCTATTTGTGGTCAACTAACGACATAGTACTAGTGTTTGTTTTGATCTCCTTTGACTTCCATATATTACTTAATGCAATAACTACAACTCGGCTGTCGGATCATTTTTTAAATTCCCCCGATTCAGAAGCACTTGAGCTTTTCAGCTCTTCGGCTCGGTACCATGGACATCGTAACCCTTCGGTTCGGTGCCACGAACACCGTAAATCTGGGGAATCAGTGGCTTTTTCTGCCATCCCGCGGAATTGATCCCGCACACACAGAGGGATAGTCACCCGTAGTCCAACGCGCTACGAACACGCTGGGCAGGCGGGCGCTGTCGATCATAAGCTTACAGCATCCACAAATACAGCTATGTGTCAACGGCTGTATGCAATATTTTATTTCTGTAGTTGTCTCCATCACAGCCAATGCTAACTAGTAAGTTTATAGTTGGCTCTGTCTCAGTCGACTTACATCGACTATCTTCCTTGACGCGAAAATAGTACAGCTTTCTGTTCCTGTGTCGTTCATTTCTACTCTTGTGACTTACATCGACTATCTTCCTTGATGCGTAAATAGTACAGCTTTCTATTCCTGGGTCATTCGTTTCTACTCTTGTGAATTACATCGACTATTTTCCTTGACACGTAAATAGTACAGCTTTCTATTCCTGGGTCATTCGTTTCTACTCTTGTGACTTACATCGACTATTTTCCTTGACGCGTAAATAGTACAGCTTTCTATTCCTGGGTCATTCGTTTCTACTCTTGTGAATTACATCGACTATTTTCCTTGACACGTAAATAGTACAGCTTTCTATTCCTGGGTCATTCGTTTCTACTCTTGTGACTTACATCGACTATTTTCCTTGACACGTAAATAGTACAGCTTTCTATTCCTGGGTCATTCGTTTCTACTCTTGTGAATTACATCGACTATTTTCCTTGACACGTAAACGGTGCAGCTTTCTGTTCCTGTGTCGTTTACCTCTGATCTTGGCTTTCTTTATTTGTCTTATCTTATTCTTCTCTTTCTCACACGTTTCTCTAGTTCATTCTTACGTTCACCATTCATACGCACACCTTTTACCCATTGATTAATTGATGGATTGTTAGAACCATCAACATTGCACTTCGGCGAGTAACCATGTGTGCTCTGATCCTTTTCTTACTCTGATTCTTTGATAATTTCTTCACAGGTTGAGTCCAACATTACTCCATCTTCTCCTTATTATAACAGTTGTTACTAGAGATTGACCAGATATTTCTCTGCTTTCATAACCTCCTGAATTCGTTCATTCACTATTTTTCGCAGACATCTATTTTCAAATGCATTGAACTTGCTTTCTATATCTTTAGTTATTTTTCAACTCTCGCTGGTACACTCATATATAGAGCGAATTAAGCAAATGAATTCACAATAGTAGCTGTTTAGTACTGACTGTTTAGAAATCCCTAAATTTAGAAATCACTAAGGTCTGGCAATTCATCTCCCAAAATACAATACACGTCATTAAAACAAAAACATTAATACAGCACAAAGACAGGGAGTAATCTCCTCATCAATCATCAAATAGCTTGTCCTGAGTAGAACTTTGCCACCCTAACAGTCCTCCGGAATCTCTCTCTCATAGGCCAGATGTCCTGCCTCTGCAGCCGTCATGTTCAAACCATCAGTTACATCCTGAATCCATCTTCTCTGTGATCTTCCTCTTCTTCTCTTTGCCGGTATGCCTCCTTCCATGATGGTATTTTCCAGCACTTCATGTCTTTTTGTAAGGTTCAGAATACCTCAATTTTCTCTTTCTTATTTGTAGCATCAGCCAGTTTTCTTTGATTTTGAGTTCTTTCTAGACAGATCTATTTGTTCTCTTCTCTGTCCATAATTTACGAAAGACTGTTCTGTAACACTTATATTCAAAAACTCATATATGTTTTTCCACTGCCTTATTAAATGTCCATGCCTCACACCCATACGTTGCCACAGAATCTTCCTACAAGTCATAAAAACCGAAATACAAGCACAAAGAATAAAACACGTAGACGTTGTCAAGAAGCAACCAAACGCATACTCACTAAACTCTGGTCAGCGTCATAATAGCTGTAAACCAAGAATGCCTTACTCTCCAAGTACTCTCTCTCTATATATATATGTGGCTTTGCAAAAACAATCACTCCCTTTGTTCACGAATAGGTCAATGCCTCTAGAATAATTTAACGACCCTTACCTTCGTTGTTGTTTGGGGAAAACAAGCCCAATTATTGTTTCAGTCACTCTGCACATTTTTTTGTTCATGTCATGTTCACCAAGCTAACCCGTATTTTGTCTGCATTGTTTTTCTAACCGGCCACTCATCAAGCACTAAGTATACAAAGTACTTTAACTTAAGACTAGCTGTAGGGTTAAAAACAAGAAAGGATGTACAGTTTACCATCCCTTGTAACCCCTATTATACTGCGGTATATTATTATACAATTCAAGGACCTGACCCAACTTGATAAAATTTCCACACTATGTTTTCTTGTTGTTTTTGCTGTTATCGAACTCCCAGAAATTATGGGTTTTCATCCTTTTTCTTATATTTAAGAAAGGAGAGAACCTATGTTTTCTTGTTTAGTTTAGTTCAGTCGTCAGATCATCAACACTGCACGTCGAATCACTGCTCCGATTTCCTCCTCAGTATGTCTCTCAGCGTGTGGCGACTAACGACCCAGGTTCTTTGTTGGTTTACTATTCTTCTTTGGCTACAGCAAAGTGTTCTTGTCTAGCTACACCATACAAGACTTGGAATTCTTGCAGTCTGGTTATTGTGGTAGATTCACCACTATTACTTTAATCATGTACACGACCTCTCCCCCTTTGCGAATTTATAATATCAACCTGGTCCATTGCTCGCCCGCCTTTTACAACAACCATGCCTGCAAACCTATCGGTGCAAGAAAACTTATTATTTTTAAAATAAATAATTAGAATGCATTAAATAAACGTTATTTATCATCAACAACATTGTCTTTGGCAACATGTGGCCAAATGGTGTGACAATATATTTGTTAGTTCTTTTTTCTGTTAATTAAAAAATAAAAGACAACCTTGTTCTTGTGGGTCTCCCGCCCTGAATCCACACTAAAGCGATTTCTCTCATTGGTCCATTGGACATGGATTAAAGAAAAGAGTTTCTATCGAAGCAGAGTATGCTGGGATAGCAAAGAAGGACTGTGCTATCTTCACGATTTCAGAGTACATTTGGCTACTCAACAGTTTTCAATCTTATCAGTACATTCTTAAACTGTTGATGGGCGAGCTGTATGGAAAAACAACGTTATACGAACATGCAATATCTACTGAAGAGGAACTTAAGAACGGGCATGACGATAAGAGAAATTTGCGCAAGCTCAAAGTCGTCACATGTACACATTTGCTTGCCAAATGACTTTTCTGTAAAAATGAAAAAAGGCCCCATATATTTTATTATTATTATTATTATTATTATTTATATTCCTCTCGTACCGTTATACGTTATACATGGTCTGCAAGTGTAATTTCTCAATATTCCTTTATCCTGGTCTGCAAGTGTAATTTCTCAATATTCCTTTATCCTGGTCTGCAAGTGTAATTTCTCAATATTCCTTTATCCTGGTCTGCAAGTGTAATTTCTCAATATTCCTTTATCCTGGTCTGCAAGTGCAATTTCTCAATATTCCTTTATCCTGGTCTGCAAGTGCAATTTCTCAATATTCCTTTATCCTGGTCTGCAAGTGTAATTTCTCAATATTCCTTTATCCTGGTCTGCAAGTGTAATTTCTCAATATTCCTTTATCCTGGTCTGCAAGTGTAATTTCTCAATATTCCTTTATCCTGGTCTGCAAGTGTAATTTCTCAATATTCCTTTATCCTGGTCTGCAAGTGTAATTTCTCAATATTCCTTTAACCTGGTCTGCAAGTGTAATTTCTCAATATTCCTTTATCCTGGTCTGCAAGTGTAATTTCTCAATATTCCTTTATCCTGGTCTGCAAGTGTAATTTCTCAATATTCCTTTATCCTGGTCTGCAAGTGTAATTTCTCAATATTCCTTTATCCTGGTCTGCAAGTGTAATTTCTCAATATTCCTTTATCCTGGTCTGCAAGTGTAATTTCTCAATATTCCTTTATCCTGGTCTGCAAGTGTAATTTCTCAATATTCCTTTATCCTGGTCTGCAAGTGTAATTTCTCAATATTCCTTTATCCTGGTCTGCAAGTGTAATTTCTCAATATTCCTTTATCCTGGTCTGCAAGTGTAATTTCTCAATATTCCTTTATCCTGGTCTGCAAGTGTAATTTCTCAATATTCCTTTATCCTGGTCTGCAAGTGTAATTTCTCAATATTCCTTTATCCTGGTCTGCAAGTGCAATTTCTCAACATTCCTTTATCCTGGTCTGCAAGTGTAATTTCTCAATATTCCTTTATCCTGGTCTGCAAGTGTAATTTCTCAATATTCCTTTATCCTGGTCTGCAAGTGTAATTTCTCAATATTCCTTTATCCTGGTCTGCAAGTGTAATTTCTCAATATTCCTTTATCCTGGTCTGCAAGTGTAATTTCTCAATATTCCTTTATCCTGGTCTGCAAGTGTAATTTCTCAATATTCCTTTATCCTGGTCTGCAAGTGTAATTTCTCAATATTCCTTTATCCTGGTCTGCAAGTGTAATTTCTCAATATTCCTTTATCCTGGTCTGCAAGTGTAATTTCTCAATATTCCTTTATCCTGGTCTGCAAGTGTAATTTCTCAACATTCCTTTATCCTGGTCTGCAAGTGCAATTTCTCAACATTCCTTTATCCTGGTCTGCAAGTGTAATTTCTCAATATTCCTTTATCCTGGTCTGCAAGTGTAATTTCTCAATATTCCTTTATCCTGGTCTGCAAGTGTAATTTCTCAATATTCCTTTATCCTGGTCTGCAAGTGTAATTTCTCAATATTCCTTTATCCTGGTCTGCAAGTGTAATTTCTCAATATTCCTTTATCCTGGTCTGCAAGTGTAATTTCTCAATATTCCTTTATCCTGGTCTGCAAGTGTAATTTCTCAATATTCCTTTATCCTGGTCTGCAAGTGTAATTTCTCAATATTCCTTTATCCTGGTCTGCAAGTGTAATTTCTCAATATTCCTTTATCCTGGTCTGCAAGTGTAATTTCTCAATATTCCTTTATCCTGGTCTGCAAGTGCAATTTCTCAATATTCCTTTATCCTGGTCTGCAAGTGTAATTTCTCAATATTCCTTTATCCTGGTCTGCAAGTGTAATTTCTCAATATTCCTTTATCCTGGTCTGCAAGTGTAATTTCTCAATATTCCTTTATCCTGGTCTGCAAGTGTAATTTCTCAATATTCCTTTATCCTGGTCTGCAAGTGTAATTTCTCAATATTCCTTTATCCTGGTCTGCAAGTGCAATTTCTCAATATTCCTTTATCCTGGTCTGCAAGTGTAATTTCTCAATATTCCTTTATCCTGGTCTGCAAGTGCAATTTCTCAATATTCCTTTATCCTGGTCTGCAAGTGTAATTTCTCAATATTCCTTTATCCTGGTCTGCAAGTGTAATTTCTCAATATTCCTTTATCCTGGTCTGCAAGTGTAATTTCTCAATATTCCTTTATCCTGGTCTGCAAGTGTAATTTCTCAATATTCCTTTATCCTGGTCTGCAAGTGTAATTTCTCAATATTCCTTTATCCTGGTCTGCAAGTGTAATTTCTCAATATTCCTTTATCCTGGTCTGCAAGTGTAATTTCTCAATATTCCTTTATCCTGGTCTGCAAGTGTAATTTCTCAATATTCCTTTATCCTGGTCTGCAAGTGTAATTTCTCAATATTCCTTTATCCTGGTCTGCAAGTGTAATTTCTCAATATTCCTTTATCCTGGTCTGCAAGTGTAATTTCTCAATATTCCTTTATCCTGGTCTGCAAGTGTAATTTCTCAATATTCCTTTATCCTGGTCTGCAAGTGTAATTTCTCAATATTCCTTTATCCTGGTCTGCAAGTGTAATTTCTCAATATTCCTTTATCCTGGTCTGCAAGTGTAATTTCTCAATATTCCTTTATCCTGGTCTGCAAGTGTAATTTCTCAATATTCCTTTATCCTGGTCTGCAAGTGCAATTTCTCAACATTCCTTTATCCTGGTCTGCAAGTGTAATTTCTCAATATTCCTTTATCCTGGTCTGCAAGTGTAATTTCTCAATATTCCTTTATCCTGGTCTGCAAGTGTAATTTCTCAATATTCCTTTATCCTGGTCTGCAAGTGTAATTTCTCAATATTCCTTTATCCTGGTCTGCAAGTGCAATTTCTCAACATTCCTTTATCCTGGTCTGCAAGTGTAATTTCTCAATATTCCTTTATCCTGGTCTGCAAGTGTAATTTCTCAATATTCCTTTATCCTGGTCTGCAAGTGTAATTTCTCAATATTCCTTTATCCTGGTCTGCAAGTGTAATTTCTCAATATTCCTTTATCCTGGTCTGCAAGTGTAATTTCTCAATATTCCTTTATCCTGGTCTGCAAGTGTAATTTCTCAATATTCCTTTATCCTGGTCTGCAAGTGTAATTTCTCAATATTCCTTTATCCTGGTCTGCAAGTGTAATTTCTCAATATTCCTTTATCCTGGTCTGCAAGTGTAATTTCTCAATATTCCTTTATCCTGGTCTGCAAGTGTAATTTCTCAATATTCCTTTATCCTGGTCTGCAAGTGTAATTTCTCAATATTCCTTTATCCTGGTCTGCAAGTGCAATTTCTCAATATTCCTTTATCCTGGTCTGCAAGTGTAATTTCTCAATATTCCTTTATCCTGGTCTGCAAGTGTAATTTCTCAATATTCCTTTATCCTGGTCTGCAAGTGTAATTTCTCAATATTCCTTTATCCTGGTCTGCAAGTGTAATTTCTCAATATTCCTTTATCCTGGTCTGCAAGTGTAATTTCTCAATATTCCTTTATCCTGGTCTGCAAGTGTAATTTCTCAATATTCCTTTATCCTGGTCTGCAAGTGCAATTTCTCAATATTCCTTTATCCTGGTCTGCAAGTGTAATTTCTCAATATTCCTTTATCCTGGTCTGCAAGTGTAATTTCTCAATATTCCTTTATCCTGGTCTGCAAGTGTAATTTCTCAATATTCCTTTATCCTGGTCTGCAAGTGTAATTTCTCAATATTCCTTTATCCTGGTCTGCAAGTGTAATTTCTCAATATTCCTTTAACCTGGTCTGCAAGTGTAATTTCTCAATATTCCTTTATCCTGGTCTGCAAGTGTAATTTCTCAATATTCCTTTATCCTGGTCTGCAAGTGTAATTTCTCAATATTCCTTTATCCTGGTCTGCAAGTGTAATTTCTCAATATTCCTTTATCCTGGTCTGCAAGTGTAATTTCTCAATATTCCTTTATCCTGGTCTGCAAGTGTAATTTCTCAATATTCCTTTATCCTGGTCTGCAAGTGTAATTTCTCAATATTCCTTTATCCTGGTCTGCAAGTGTAATTTCTCAATATTCCTTTATCCTGGTCTGCAAGTGTAATTTCTCAATATTCCTTTATCCTGGTCTGCAAGTGTAATTTCTCAATATTCCTTTATCCTGGTCTGCAAGTGTAATTTCTCAATATTCCTTTATCCTGGTCTGCAAGTGTAATTTCTCAATATTCCTTTATCCTGGTCTGCAAGTGTAATTTCTCAATATTCCTTTATCCTGGTCTGCAAGTGCAATTTCTCAACATTCCTTTATCCTGGTCTGCAAGTGTAATTTCTCAATATTCCTTTATCCTGGTCTGCAAGTGTAATTTCTCAATATTCCTTTATCCTGGTCTGCAAGTGTAATTTCTCAATATTCCTTTATCCTGGTCTGCAAGTGTAATTTCTCAATATTCCTTTATCCTGGTCTGCAAGTGTAATTTCTCAATATTCCTTTATCCTGGTCTGCAAGTGTAATTTCTCAATATTCCTTTATCCTGGTCTGCAAGTGTAATTTCTCAATATTCCTTTATCCTGGTCTGCAAGTGTAATTTCTCAATATTCCTTTATCCTGGTCTGCAAGTGTAATTTCTCAATATTCCTTTATCCTGGTCTGCAAGTGCAATTTCTCAACATTCCTTTATCCTGGTCTGCAAGTGTAATTTCTCAATATTCCTTTATCCTGGTCTGCAAGTGTAATTTCTCAATATTCCTTTATCCTGGTCTGCAAGTGTAATTTCTCAATATTCCTTTATCCTGGTCTGCAAGTGTAATTTCTCAATATTCCTTTATCCTGGTCTGCAAGTGTAATTTCTCAATATTCCTTTATCCTGGTCTGCAAGTGTAATTTCTCAATATTCCTTTATCCTGGTCTGCAAGTGTAATTTCTCAATATTCCTTTATCCTGGTCTGCAAGTGTAATTTCTCAATATTCCTTTATCCTGGTCTGCAAGTGTAATTTCTCAATATTCCTTTATCCTGGTCTGCAAGTGTAATTTCTCAATATTCCTTTATCCTGGTCTGCAAGTGTAATTTCTCAATATTCCTTTATCCTGGTCTGCAAGTGCAATTTCTCAATATTCCTTTATCCTGGTCTGCAAGTGTAATTTCTCAATATTCCTTTATCCTGGTCTGCAAGTGTAATTTCTCAATATTCCTTTATCCTGGTCTGCAAGTGTAATTTCTCAATATTCCTTTATCCTGGTCTGCAAGTGTAATTTCTCAATATTCCTTTATCCTGGTCTGCAAGTGTAATTTCTCAATATTCCTTTATCCTGGTCTGCAAGTGCAATTTCTCAATATTCCTTTATCCTGGTCTGCAAGTGTAATTTCTCAATATTCCTTTATCCTGGTCTGCAAGTGCAATTTCTCAATATTCCTTTATCCTGGTCTGCAAGTGTAATTTCTCAATATTCCTTTATCCTGGTCTGCAAGTGTAATTTCTCAATATTCCTTTATCCTGGTCTGCAAGTGTAATTTCTCAATATTCCTTTATCCTGGTCTGCAAGTGTAATTTCTCAATATTCCTTTATCCTGGTCTGCAAGTGTAATTTCTCAATATTCCTTTATCCTGGTCTGCAAGTGTAATTTCTCAATATTCCTTTATCCTGGTCTGCAAGTGTAATTTCTCAATATTCCTTTATCCTGGTCTGCAAGTGTAATTTCTCAATATTCCTTTATCCTGGTCTGCAAGTGTAATTTCTCAATATTCCTTTATCCTGGTCTGCAAGTGTAATTTCTCAATATTCCTTTATCCTGGTCTGCAAGTGTAATTTCTCAATATTCCTTTATCCTGGTCTGCAAGTGTAATTTCTCAATATTCCTTTATCCTGGTCTGCAAGTGTAATTTCTCAATATTCCTTTATCCTCGTCAACTCGCTCAATCTCTTTCATGGAATTGGGTACTATATTGTTTGCCTCTCTTAGCAAAGTTCGTTTAAGGGTTTCTTTAGGAGACCTCTCTTTCTTGAACCACTTGCCTCCAACTTCAATGCCTGCTTTGGTATGCTTTGATCATTTCTTCTCAAGCTATGTCCAAAATATCTTCATCTTCTCCCCCTTATTTTATAATTACTTTTGTGTTATTATTACTTTTTCAATCTCTAGTTTTAAAAAAACACCATTTATTTCGTTTCCATTTTTATTCCCACATTTTCATTCTAAAGCAGAAGTTAATCGTTGTCACGGTATCTACTCGTGTATGCTATTTAGGACCGTCGTTTTGTTTGTATCCTCTTAATCGTTTACTCTCGCTTGATAAATGGCCCTTTCTTGTCGCTGTATCTTGTTTTTGTATTTTGTAAACGTACCTTAGCTCGTGTTGACGCATAATTCACCTTTAGTACATATTTTTACTGCAATTTTCTCTTGTATAGATGTCAACTTGGACATTCTTTGTCATTATTATTCATGTCTCCTAATTTCAAACCAGAATTAGAGTGGGTAAACACTTAATGATGTAGGAAACAGGTGTAGGAAACATATGTAGGAAACAGATGTAGGAAACTCAGACTGGTTCACAGTCAATTCGGGTATGAAGTAGGGCTGCGTTATGTCACTAATGCTTTTTGGGATCGCTATAGACTGGATCATGCGCAAATGCACCCAAGATGATCAACTATTAACTAGGCATCAAATGGCTTAATAACAGCAGACTATTTCACACTGTAATTTAAGCGGAAACGAAAGAGCCGACAAACTAGCTAAAGAAGGCGGGCGACTACCTCAGACTGATCTCGAGATCAATTATGAGGAAGCCAGAACAACCATCGGCTGGCACTACAGAGATAAATGGACAAAAGATCATCCTCACCACAACAACAGCGACGGATACTATAGTCTGTCTCGTAGTGAACAAGTTGCCATACTTTGCCTCCGTACCGACCACAACAAACTCCGCGCCCACATGTTCCACAAATTTAAAATTGGCACAACTAGCCTATGCCCCTGCAAAAAGGCGGACATGACAGCAGAACACGTTCTGCAAGATTGTCAACTGATAGAAGGTATAAGAAAAGAAACATGGCCCCAAAACACAGAGCTTCGCGAGAAGCTGTACGGAGGAACGGAGTCCCTTAAAAACACGGTAAAATTCATGATAAAAGTTGGTTCATCAGTCTAGACTGGGATCGCAAGAGAGAGAGAGAGAGAATTCAACCACACAAGCAACCCACAAACTAACGAGCAATCTTTGCACACTTGCAGAACAGGTTGGTCTCCAGATGAATTCTGCCAAGACCAAAATTATGAACCTCACAAACTCGACAGACAACATCGTAATAAATGGCCAAACACTGGAGAAAGTTAAACATTTTACACATCTGGGTAGTAAAGTGTCAAACAACGGAGACACGATGAAAGAAATAAACTTGTATTGCTATAGCAGCTAGTGCTTTCACTAAGTTAACAAATATCTGGCAATCTCAAGACCTGAGTATATGTACAAAAGTTAAATTGTTTAGGTCATGTGTGATTCCTGTACTGACCTACGGTTGTGAAAGTTGGAAATCAACAAAGAAAATTGATAAGAAACTGGACAGCTTTGAAAATAAATGTCTCAGAAAATTATTAAAAGTCAAATGGAGTGATTTCGTTTCTAACAACACAGTGAGAGATAGAACACAACAACAACCCGTATCAAATATTATAAGGAAACGAAGGTGAAAATATTTAGGTCATGTTCTTAGATTAGACGAAAAGATATTAAATCAACAAGTCCTTATGTGGTCGGTCACCAGTTGGGAAAAGAAAACGTGGAAGACCTAAGACCACGCTTCGAAGAACAATCCTACAAGAAAGTAAACTATTGGGATGTAAACCATACGAGATCTCCAACTGCTAGCAACGAACCGCATTACATGGAGATCTAAAACCTCTGCCATATGTGCTGCCTCTGGCACGAAAGGAACAAATTAACTAACTAAACACTTAATATTGTGAATATCTTTACTCTATAATTAACAACAATGGAGACTGTACGGAACAAGTTAGAAGTAGACTAGCCATGGCACTGCAGAGGGTAGCCAGCATGAGGAAACTATGGCACTACACAAGCAAAGAAATAAAGACTTCTGAGAAATTCATATTTCACGTGGCAACATATGGATGCGGATCGTAGACCATAACGCAAACATTAAAGAACAAAATAGAAGCTTTCGAAACAAGGTGTTACAGAAAAGTTCTTAGAGCTTCATCGGCAGAGAATGGAAAGAAATCAAGGTCATCCACCAAGACGTGCATATCAATGAGCATTGGCTCATAAATAACATCTTGTCCCGGAAGATGTTTATTTGACCCCGTTAAACGTCTCCGGGTTTGGAAAACGGTAATGGAAGGCACGGTTCTTGGAGTACGAGACAGGGGACGACCAAGACGAAGGTGGCATCAGTGTGTCAAAGAAACCTTGAACATAACGCTGGAGGAGGCGGGAGAGTTCCTCTAAAATGCTTTGATATAGACACCACGTGCTGTGAATCCCTTACACAAGATCGTCAAATCTGACGCTGCAACAACAGAAGAGCAACTTTTATCTGACGCTGCAACAACAGAAGAGCAACTTTTATCTGACGCTGCAACAACAGAAGAGCAACTTTTATCTGACGCTGCAACAACAGAAGAGCAACTTTTATCTGACGCTGCAACAACAGAAGAGCAACTTTTATCTGACGCTGCAACAACAGAAGAGCAACTTTTATCTGACGCTGCAACAACAGAAGAGCAACTTTTATCTGACGCTGCAACAACAGAAGAGCAACTTTTATCTGACGCTGCAACAACAGAAGAGCAAAACTTTAATCTGACGCTGCAACAACAGAAGAGCAAAACTTTAATCTGACGCTGCAACAATAGAAGAGCAACTTTTATCTGACGCTGCAACAACAGAAGAGCAACTTTTATCTGACGCTGCAACAACAGAAGAGCAAAACTTTAATCTGACGCTGCAACAACAGAAGAGCAACTTTTATAGTTGAGAATCTTTGTACCGCTGAGGCTCAGGAGAAAACAAACTGCTCGAAAAGATAAAACACAAATGTTCAACTTTGTTCATATATGCCCCACGTGTGATGGAAGATTACGTTCTATAACTGAACTACAGTTCCCTCACCCTCCTCCCATATGCACTAGAGAGATGTAAGACACACTTGAAGCTGTTGTCATATATGTGTACACATCACTCATACAATCCACCCTCCCATACGCACTAGAGTGCTGTAAGACACACTTCTGAAGCTGTTGTCATATATGTGTACACGTGCACACATCACTCATACAATCCCCCCCTCCCTGTTGTCATATATGTGTACACGTGTACACATCATTCATACAATCCCCCTGTTGTCATATATGTGTACACGTGCACACATCACTCATACAACCCACCCTCCCCGTTGTCATATATGTGTACACATCACTCATAGTAACTTCAAGTTTATTGTAATAAGAGAATAAGACATTTTAAGAACCTCAGTGGAAGCAACGGAGTCAATGAATATGACCAGTGGCGGCTCGTGATCGTTTTTGTTGGTGGGGCCAGACCACAGTCAACTCTAGATAACTAGGCCAGACAACTGGCTGAGGGTTCCCTGATCTAGATCATTAAAGGGAGCCGGAAAATATAGATGTTTGATAGAACACTGCAAGCTTTTTGTGTAATTTTACTCAATTCTGTGAGTCTATGGTTATTTATTGATGAAAAATATTCATAATATTGATATTCCTTATTGTTAAACTAAACTTGTTGTATAATATAACGTGGCTCTGGCCAGACACACATTTTCGGTAAAAATCATGGTTTTGGGTTAGGTTATATTTTAATCCATGAAATAATAAATACACTTTACACATTATTTTTGGTGGGGCCTGGCCCTCTGGCCCTAAAGACGAGCCGCCACTGAACATGACCAATAATTAGAGAGTGTACAAGTATTAGTGGTTTCTGGAAATAAAACAACCAATGACCAAACCATGATTCTGACACATACAATTAATAACAAAATGTGTTGTCATTATGACAATGTATTTAATCATTTGTTAGAATAGGGTTGGTATGGTTTCCGTTCAAGATACTGCCATCTTTAAACGGAACGCCAGTGTCAATAGCAAACAAATCATTTCGTCCTGGAGGAATGTTGTAAAACTCGGAGATGTAATGACGGTCTTCATCTAAAACAAACTTGGGTCGCTTGCAGGTGGACACCAAGAAGATGGCAAACGAGAGAAATCCTATTGCGTCAGCAATGACACAAATGATGAAGCACCACCCAGTTGACCAGTTGGAATTGTTGGCAATTTTAGAGGAATAAACCAGAAATCCAATCAAGTTACAGATGGCTGTAGAAGGAAAAACAATAACATAAGACGTATCAGTTACGAACATAAATATAGACAATAATTTGTAATAAAAAAATATAAATAAATCGTGGCATATCCTTTACAAAGCTTCGCCATCAAGCACAGTAAACTAGTCGTCGATTTTCTAGGCACCCCTTATACGTTCTGTAGTTTGTTATTCTTTTCTAAACGATGAGGTTTATTTTTACCGTACATAAAAATCCACGCCGAACAAACTTGCTTCCAAACTGCCTGCAGAAGAGTTTAAACCAAATACGCTTTGGTTGTGATTGAGTTCACTGCCGCTGAAGCTACAGACGAATTTGTAATACTTCTTCTTCTTCGATCGCTGCATATCGATCACTTGTTAACCACTCTTTGTGATTTGTATGTGATCTGAGCCTAAAGCGATTGTACGTTGTGCCAGTTATGCGCCTACAAGTAGGCCTGCACATCCGATTTCTGAGTTGGTTTTATTTATCTAGGTGAGCTTCCCTAGGTCCCTGACTCAGTCGCCTCTTACGACATGCATTGTAGGTCGCAGTGTTACTATTCTTTGCTCCTCTTTCGAGATCCGGATACACACGGGTGATTTGTAATACTAATATAAATATAGAGAATAATTTGTAATACTAATATAAATATAGAGAATAATTTGTAATACTAATATAAATATAAAGAATAATTTGTAATACTAATATAAATATAAAGAATAATTTGTAATACTAATATAAATATAAAGAATAATTTGTAATACTAATATAAATATAGAGAATAATTTGTAATACTAATATAAATATAGAGAATAATTTGTAATACTAATATAAATATAGAGAATAATGTGTAATACTAATATAAATATAAAGAATAATTTGTAATACTAATATAAATATAGAGAATAATTTGTAATACTAATATAAATATAAAGAATAATTTGTAATACTAATATAAATATAAAGAATAATTTGTAATACTAATATAAATATAGACAATAATTTGTAATACTAATATAAATATAGACAATAATTTGTAATACTAATATAAATATAAAGAATAATTTGTAATACTAATATAAATATAGAGAATAATTTGTAATACTAATATAAATATAAAGAATAATTTGTAATACTAATATAAATATAAAGAATAATTTGTAATACTAATATAAATATAGACAATAATTTGTAATACTAATATAAATATAGACAATAATTTGTAATACTAATATAAATATAGACAATAATTTGTAATACTAATATAAATATAAAGAATAATTTGTAATACTAATATCAATATAGTGTAGCGTCGAGCCATAATGTAAGACCATCTAATATATTCTTCCTCTACCTTCCACGGTTATCTTCTTCCCTGAATTTTACCGGTTGTCCTTCAATATTTCAAACCTTCTCTTCTCATTATATGCTCAAAGAACATTGATTGTCTGATTTTTATTCTTATAATCAGGTTTCGGTCTCTGCATGCCTCTTGTAAAACTTCATAATTTGTTTTCCTCGATGTCCATAACATTTTCTGCATTGTTTTGTAAAACTACATCTCTGTGGCTTCCAGCGATCTTATTGATTGTTTTCTCAGAGCATGACAACATAAATACATTAAACAGAAAAGGGCAGACCATTGTCCTCAGACTTAGAACGAGACACTGCAGTCTCAGAGCACACCTCCATAGAATAGGTCTCATGGACTCGGCTGCCTGCACATGTGGAGCATCAAAGCAGTCCCCAAACCACATCTTACAAGATTTTCCCAGCCTGAGCAGAGTCAGAATCGAAATATGGCCAACAGAAACAACCCTTCAGAACAAACTATAGGAGAACTGGTGAAGACCTCAAGCACCGCATTTATGAAATTATAGAAATTATGTGTTTATAACACATACCGCAGTAGTCGCATAGTGAATACTGATCGCAGAAGAAGAAGAAGAAGACTGCCACTTACAAGTATTGGTTCAATAAAGCAATGGAGTACTCATTTCCGCAGTGTCGTTGGTAGTGAATTCAATTAAGCACAGTATATTTTTCATGCACACATAAATATATATATAAATATAAGACAACTGACTGATGCTACAGAAAAGGAGAAAATTGAGGTATTTTGGACATATAAAGAGACATGACGGGCTGGAGAAGACCATCATGAAAGGGAGCATCCCTGCAAAGAGGAGAAGAGGAAGTCCACGGAGAAGATGGATTCAGGAGATAACTGTTCGTTTGAGCATGACCGTTGCAGAGGCAGAATGAGAGAGAGAGAAATTCCGAAGGACTGTTAAGGTGGTCAAGTTCTGCTCAGGACAAATTATTTAATGATGATGATGTTTTTAATGTACCATATCCATAGCACTAACCTCCAAGAAGTGTTAAAGATGTCATTGTACCCAGAGTACATCTGTAATAGAGGCCGTCTGCCACGTACATATAGACTGGAATAATAACAAGTGGTATGGCCCAGAAAATGATGGCCAACGATTCCATAGCTCTGACAGCGTCCAGCCAATCTGTGGACAGCAAACATGTGTACTACGTCATGATATATATATATATATTCCTCCCGTACCGTTATACATTACATAGGGCCTGCAAGTAATTTATCCACAACACTCTGTCCTGGACAACTCGTTCAAATTATTTTTTGTGAATGTGCTTTGACAACATGGACAGTAGACATATAGTCAACATGGACAGTAGACATATAGTCAACATGGGCAGAATTAAGACAGCGTGGGCCATGTTTAATTGTGGTATGTATACAAAATCGTAAGAGTTTGGCCCACAGAAAACAGAGCAAGAGAGAGACGTATTGGTCAGATTGAAGACTATATAGGAACAGAACGAAAGGCATGCAGACCAGCTATAGACTATATAAATACAGAGAAAGAGAGAGAGAGAGAAATAAAGAGAGGGAAAGAAAGAGAGAGGGGGAGATAAAGGTCGTCATTAAGACGAGAGGCATATACAGAACGAGTGGAATGCAGACCGGCATTAGATTATAGAAAACAGAGAGAGAGAGAGAGGAGGAAAGGAAGAGAGAGAGAGAGAATGAAGAGAGAGAGAGAAAGAGGAAGAGAGAGTCCCGAATGAAGACTATATAAACACAGAACGAGAGACATGCAAACCAGCATTAGACTATATAAAACAGAGAGAGAGAGAGAAGGGAATAGAGAGAGAGAAAAAAGATGAAGAGAGAGACCCGCATGAAGGCTATATAAACACAGAACAAGGGCCATACAGACCAGCTATATATATATATATATATATATATATATATATATATATATATATATATATATATATAATGCCTATAAAATGCCTATATATATATAATGCCTATAAACATTGAATGATAGGCATGCATAACATTTATAGACTACATAAAGAGAGAGAGAGAGAGAGAGAGAGAGATAAATGCATGATTATAATTAACCTCCGATGTACCAAGGGTGGTCCTGCTTATAACATCCTAAATCTTCATTGAAGCTTCCATCTGTCCCTGAAATACACCTGTACTTTCTCCACAAACCAAAGTTGCCGTTGTTGTCGGAGGCCCAAAAAGGTGCAGCGTAGGAGAGAATCTGTAGAACCATGGAGGCCAGCAAGGTAATGCAGCCTATGAAAGGGATAGATGCTGCTCCAAATATACTAGACATTCCAGGTGAGGCTGTTGAGTAAACAGATGATGTGTGTTGAGAAAATGTTGTTGAGATATATGGGGCAAGATGAGACTGTTGTAATATATTAAGTGTGAAGAGACTGGTGTAATATATTAAGTGTGAAGAGACTGGTGTAATATATTAAGTGTGAAGAGACTGGTGTAATATATTAAGTGTGAAGAGACTGTTGTAATATATTAAGTGTGAAGAGACTGGTGTAATATATTAGAGAGTGTATGAAGAGATTGGTGTAATATATTAATGTGAAGAGACTGGTGTAATATATTAAGTGTGAAGAGACTGGTGTAATATATTAAGTGTGAAGAGACTGTTGTAATATATTAAGTGTGAAGAGACTGGTGTAATATATATTAAGATGTATAAAGGAGACTGGTGTAATATATTAAGTGTGAAGAGACTGGTAATATATAGTTGAAAGACTGGTAATATATAGTGTGAAGAGACTGGTGTAATATATTAAGTGAAGAGTGTAATATATTAGTGAAGAGACTGGTGTAATATATTAAGTGTGAAGAGACTGGTGTAATATATTAAGTGTGAAGAGACTGTTGTAATATATTAAGAGACTGGTAATATATTAAGGTGTAAGAGACTGTATATATTAGTGTGAAGAGACTGGTGTAATATATTAAGTGTGAAGAGACTGTGAATATATTAAGTGAAGAGACTGTAATATATTAAGTGTGAAGAGACTGGTGTAATATATTAAGTGTGAAGAGACTGGTGTAATATATTAAGTGTGAAGAGACTGGTGTAATATATTAAGTGTGAAGAGACTGGTGTAATATATTAAGTGTAGAGAGAGACTGTGTAATATATTAAGTGTGAAGAGACTGTGTAATATATTAAGTGTGAAGAGACTGGTGTAATATATTAAGTGTGAAGAGACTGGTGTAATATATTAAGTGTGAAGAGACTGGTGTAATATATTAAGTGTGAAGAGACTGGTGTAATATATTAAGTGTGAAGAGACTGGTGAAATATATTAAGTGTGAAGAGACTGGTGTAATATATTAAGTGTGAAGAGACTGTTGTAATATATTAAGTGTGAAGAGACTGGTGTAATATATTAAGTGTGAAGAGACTGGTGTAATATATTAAGTGTGAAGAGACTGGTGTAATATATTAAGTGTGAAGAGACTGGTGTAATAATTATGTGAAAGACTTGTATATTAAGTTGAAGAACTGGTGTAATATATTGGAAGTTGATTAAGAAGAGACTGTGTAATATATTAAGTGTGAAGAGACTGGTGTAATATATTAAGTGTGAAGAGATTAAGGTGAAACTATATATTAAGTGTGAAGAGACTGTGTAATATATTAAGTGTGAAGAGACTGGTGTAATATATTAAGTGTGAAGAGACTGGTGTAATATATTAAGTGTGAAGAGACTGGTGTAATATATTAAGTGTGAAGAGACTGGTGTAATATATTAAGTGTGAAGAGACTGGTGTAATATATTAAGTGTGAAGAGACTGTGTATATATATTAAGTGTGAAGAGACTGTGTAATATATTAAGTGTGAAGAGACTGGTGTAATATATTAAGTGTGAAGAGACTGGTGTAATATATTAAGTGTGAAGAGACTGGTGTAATATATTAAGTGTGAAGAGACTGGTGTAATATATTAAGTGTGAAGAGACTGGTGTAATATATTAAGTGTGAAGAGACTGGTGTAATATATTAAGTGTGAAGAGACTGGTGTAATATATTAAGTGTGAAGAGACTGGTGTAATATATTAAGTGTGAAGAGACTGGTGTAATATATTAAGTGTGAAGAGACTGGTGTAATATATTAAGTGTGAAGAGACTGGTGTAATATATTAAGTGTGAAGAGACTGGTGTAATATATTAAGTGTGAAGAGACTGGTGTAATATATTAAGTGTGAAGAGACTGGTGTAATATATTAAGTGTGAAGAGACTGGTGTAATATATTAAGTGTGAAGAGACTGGTGTAATATATTAAGTGTGAAGAGACTGGTGTAATATATTAAGTGTGAAGAGACTGGTGAAATATATTAAGTGTGAAGAGACTGGTGTAATATATTAAGTGTGAAGAGACTGGTGTAATATATTAAGTGTGAAGAGACGGGTGTAATATATTAATGTAAAGACTGGTAATATATTAAGTGAAGAGACTGGTGAATATATTATGTGAAAGACTGTGAAATAGAAGTGTAAGAGACAGTGCAAATAAAGTGTAGTAAGAACTAGGTGTACAATAATGAAACTCAGAAGTCGTTACAGTAACACATGCAAACTCAGAAGTCGTTACAGAACATGCAAACTCAGAAGTCGTAGACAGGTAAACATGCAAACTCAGAAGTTGTTGCAAGTAACACATGCAAACTCAGAAGTCGTTACAGTAACACATGCAAACTCAGAAGTCGTTACAGTAACACATGCAAACTCAGAAGTCGTTACAGTAACACATGCAAACTCAGAGTCGTCACAGTAACACATGCAAACTCAGAAGTCGTTACAGTAACACATGCAAACTCAGAAGTCGTTACAGTAACACATGCAAACTCAGAAGTCGTTACAGTAACACATGCAAACTCAGAAGTCGTCACAGTAACACATGCAAACTCAGAAGTCGTTACAATAACACATGCAAACTCAGAAGTCGTACAATAACACTGCAAACTCAGAAGTCGTTACAGTAACACATGCAAACTCAGAAGTCGTCACAGTAACACATGCAAACTCAGAAGTCGTTACAATAACACATGCAAACTCAGAAGTCGTCACAGTAACACATGCAAACTCAGAAGTCGTTACAGTAACACATGCAAACTCAGAAGTCGTCACAGTAACACATGCAAACTCAGAAGTCGTTACAATAACACATGCAAACTCAGAAGTCGTCACAGTAACACATGCAAACTCAGAAGTCGTTACAGTAACACATGCAAACTCAGAAGTCGTCACAGTAACACATGCAAACTCAGAAGTCGTTACAATAACACATGCAAACTCAGAAGTCGTTACAGTAACACATGCAAACTCAGAAGTCATTACAGTAACACATGCAAACTCAGAAGTCGTTACAGTAACACATGCAAACTCAGAAGTCGTCACAGTAACACATGCAAACTCAGAAGTCGTTACAGTAACACTTGCAAACTCAGAAGTCGTCACAATAACACTTGCAAACTCAGAAGTCGTCACAATAACACTTGCAAACTCAGAAGTCGTTACAGTAACACATACAAAATGTTGTAAAATGAATTTCCCTTTATCTAACAATACTGGATGGAATGCGATGTCACGCGACGGTTGTGGTCAGGGCCGTGCTATCATACAGAGAGCGGCCGCATAGTGGGAGACATAAGCAGCGAAAAACCTGGCCAGCAAAGGCGGAATGCGGGAGGGCCATTCAGAGTCAGAACAGTTTGATTCTGAACACGACTTTGCTAGCGCATTTCCGACATATTTGGTCGAGTATTTTCCGTTTTCGTTTGCCGAGCTACTGAATTAGTGCTTGAGCAACGCTGTGAGCTATGAATGTTACATGGAATGTTTTTGCTGTGTCAACCGTGCGTTTGTTGTGTGTTAGTGTGTATTCAGAAAATGGCGGACAGCGGTTATGACGAAAAAGCTCAATCTGCCGTATGTAGTTATATTGCGAGTGCAGAAAGCTGGATTTAGTCATGATTGATGTTCCCTTCGACAGGAATTGCAACTCAAGTGATGAACAGTTTGGTGTTGCTACATTAGCGACGGCCATATGCATTTTATGCGGAGCAGGTTGTTTTTGTGGTGGTACGCGGCTGTTTAATTCTGGAATTAGTTCACACAGGAAACATTTCACAGTTGTTAGCATTTCGTGTGATTTTCATTGGCACAGGAACGGAGCAATTATGGGGTGACCCGTTGCAGTGAAGTTGGAACCGTACTTATGAACTATGAACAATAGCATATGCTGTTTTCAAGAAAAAACGAATCATGGTATTTCGACGACTTGCATCATACTGAGAAAATATACCCCACGGCACTGGTTGTGGTCTGATTTCCTACAATTTTTACCTGAGCCTGCCGGCCTTATGTTATCTGAGGCCAAGCGCTGATATAAAAAGGGGTTTAAAAGCCGAAGGATTTCATTGCATACGGCTCGGTCCCTCTCCGCAGAAATGACACGCCACCTACCGAGAGTATTGCATAAAGCACGAACTCCGTAGCTCCAGCAACAATCCTAGGGTCTCTGGAAAAAACTGCTCTCGTGAACAGAATGGCGCGGTCCGGACTCGAACCCAAGACCTTCGACTCTTGCCGAGACCACTTAGACATAGAGACCCCACGCGCTGATATACATACACCATGTTAACAATTATGACACAAAATTATTTGGCCGTTTAATACTACATCTCTAAATTATACGCGCCCAAACTAGCCAAGGTTGTCTTCAAAGGTCACCAAGCTGTCAACCTATTTTGCCCAGAATACAGAAACGGTTCTCAAACTCACAGTTTGGAGTGTGCAATCTGTTTACGTCGCGAGCAACATCTAAAAATAGAATAACCTATTGATCTCAAATATGGCTGGTACGAGATTACGTCATATGTTTACTGTACCCAGAGCTAGCCACCTTGAGCTGCGACTGTACCGGTAGCACAAACAATCTCCCGGACCACTTCGTGAGAGTTTAAGAATTCATTTACCTGCCGACAACATCGACATGTGAGTACAGTCGTTAGATCTCTTTAGATCAGAAAGGTCACGGACTCGTCATGTTTTTATCGTCTACTACGTGACTCTTCTTCTTCTCTCGTTCGTTCTTCACAGCCACTTTTATCATTCTTTTTGTGATATATAAATGATCTTTGACAAGAACGACTTTTTACGCTGTACCAATTATGCGCCTATGGTGACTAGGCCAGCACATCCGGCTTCGCCAGCTGTTTATTTACTAGGGTAACTTGCCCTAGAGCGATCCGTTGTACAGTATATTTTGGCTTGGATCTACGCCTTTACGATCATTTTTTCCCCCGTATATTTGGGCTTTGTGATCTACACCAAACAGTGAGTCTACACTGAGCGCAATTTATGACTGTGAGGTCGTTCCGGATTAGGAACATTTCTCAGACTTTTGGGGCACATAAGCTTGTCCTGGGACGGCGTCTTACACGTATAACACACCGTATAAAGTGTCGGCCTTCGCCAGTGTTTGGATTTGGACAGCCTGTCAAATCTTTACATTGTCGGCCTTACTTTTCTGATCACTTAGAGTTTATTCCGGAGTAGGAACATTCTCGGCCTTTTCGAGGCGCGTGTCGCCACTTGGCAATTTGCAGTTACTACTCTGTTTTTTCCCCTGGCACCGGGAAACATTAGACTGGGGCTTCGCATAAATAATGTAGAAGGGGAGTGTATAATATAATAATGTAATGTAATACGTTACAGTGTTTTCAGAGGCTCTTGCCAAGACCTTTGATTTGTTACGCTTCATTCTCATTGATTTTTGCCCCACAGCTGGCAATTTATTTGCAGCCATTTACTCCGGGGAAGTTGGGATTCGTTCACAGTCGACTCGTACACTACTGTTTCTTGTTTTCAGCAACTATTTGGGCAAATTTTAATCGGACATCGGCCAGAAGATGCGTGCATTTTGTTCAAGGATTTTGGACTTGTATTGCTTTTCCGTGCTTGCACTACTACCACTACCTGTAACTCCCCCTCGTTCTCTACCCGCTTAGCAAGACATCAGCCTTTTCGAGGGGCGTGTCGACACTTGGCAATTTGCAGTTACTACTCTGCATATTCCGCGGCGTTGTCTCTATGCGCCTTTGACCCCCTACGTGACTGACGTGCCAGAGCTGAATCTTCCACAATTTACTACTTTATAGAAGTGTTGGGGAAAGGGAAGGGGGAGGTGCAGTGGTCTTGTGTGTGCTTGTTCTAATGCACTTTGTATGCTGTTATTCATTTTCTTAAGGCTGTTCTTGATACCGTCGCTCCATCTTTTGCGTGACCTTTCTTTTGCTCTATATTCGTTGTACTTTTTCCGTGGTAAACGATACAAGGGCATTCTTGTCAGGTGTCCAAACCATTTAATCTGTTGTTCTTTTATGAATTACATGACTGATTTCACATCCAGTCTTGTTCTGATTTCCTCATTTGTAATTTGATCTCTTATTGACACACCTGCAGCTCTTCAAAGGCACCTAATCTCTGTCGTTATGATTTTCCGCTCATTTGCTGCTGCTATTGGCCATGTTTGACACTGGTAACATAATGGTGGTCCGAAAATCATAAGATTTGCCTCAGTTTTTAGCGGTATCTCTTTATGTGACAACAGTGGTTTTAACTGCCCCAGTACCTGGTTAGCTTTTGTGCATTGATTGATGATTTCCTTATCCATACTTCCGTCTGCAGTGAAAATTGCTCCTAAGTATTTGGACTCATTGGTTTGTTTAATTTCTATGTTCTGGAGTTTTATTGCAAGGTTTTCTCGTTGTCTGCTTATCGCCATTGTCTATGTCTTTTTTTATATTTATTTTTATGTTGTACTCCTCACATGTTGTACCACAGAAAGCTCACCAAATGTAAAATAAAATGCTTGAGGAAAGCAGTGTGAGGTCACCAGGAAAGATAGACTACGAATTGAGGACATCAGAAGCAGAGTGAGCATAACTTCATGCACCGATTACATCGAAAGACAACAAATGCAAGGGTTTGGACATTTAATGAGAATGAAATACAACCAACCACCAATAACAGCATACAATAAAAGGAGATCAGGTATTAGAGCTAAGGGAAGACCAAGAAAAGATGGACAGACAATATCAAGACCACACTAAATAAACACGGATATAATACAAGGGCGACTCATCTGGCCCTAGAACGCAAATTAAAGCTCCCATCCCTACGCTTAACGGCAAGAGTGGACAGCCAACTCCATCTTCCTCCTGGGAATAGACAATATTACTCCTCCCCCTTGATGTTAATTAAGTTCAAATTGTACAAATTGTCCAAATCGTGAGAAACAGTGAATAGAAAGGCTACAGAACGACAACAATGGACATATATTGTAGAAGCTTTATGTATCAAAAAAGACAGGAGGAGAATATTGACTTTGCAAATAAATAATGTTTTAACACATCTCACCTGTTATTTCCGAAAATGACTTCTTATATAATCGGCACCTTCTATATCCAAAATGAGAAATAAAATAGTAACTCAAATTTTACTAGATTATCTGGCCAACTTCTGTACCAAATTAACAAAACCCGTTTCTGGAGTTTACAATCGGGTACTTATCTCATTTGTGAAAGTACGAAAGCGCGAGTTTCAAGAAAGTTCTGTTTGTTGGGTGGAGATAGAATGGAATGAACACAATGTAATGTGTACATGATTCAAATAATAGTGCTGAATCTACAACACTAACCAGACTGCAATAATTCCAAGTCAAGTGTAGTGTAGTTAGACAAGGACAATATGCTGGTAGCCAAAGAATAATAGTAAACCAACAAAGAACCGGGGTCGTTAGTCGCCACACGCTAAGAGACATACTTAGCATGATAATGGAGATACTAGCAGTGACTAATGCTTTACGTTGGCTGGAGTCATAAAACTACACTCATGCGTGCATTATGAGTGATTCATTGAGTATGATCCGCAAGGTAGAGGCTGGTTCGGTGCGCAGGCAATGGACTGAATCACTACAAGCGTCAACAATTTGCAGAATCACACTTATCTTCGTTCCGGGGCACATGGGTGTCGTTGGCAATTAGAGAGCAGACAGGCTGGCTGGCTGTGCCACCATATCAGAGGGCCAGCCAATGGATAGAGCTGATATTTTGAACGCCCTCATCGAGTGTGGCCGCAAAGAAGATTTTCATTTAAACCAATCCACGTCAACTACAAGATTGCAGGAGTTGGATTTGAAGATTGGAGTAGCAAGAAAAGAACAGCATACCAGGTACCTGAGTAACATGATGAGCCTCATCAATCAAAATCGAACTGGTACGGTCAGTCGCTGGACGCTGTTGGAGATATTGCGAAGGAGATCGGAGCACCTATGGACATGTCCGGAGTGCAATGAAGATATTCCAAATTGAAACTGAAATTGAAACTAAGAGACATACTGAGGGGGAGATCGGAGCACTTATGAACAAATTGAGTTCGACGTGCAGTGATGATGATCCGATGACTTAACTAAAATGTAATGTTATTGGTACCGAACTGACGTCATAGTACTCCGAGAATACTAATAGGCGCACAGTCTCCCTCAGCAGATGTTAAAAGGTAGGCGTACTGGTGGTTTATGTGGCTCCCTTGCTAATAACACAAATCATTCTGCTCAATAGACATCCAGTTCTGCTTGTACAAAGTGGTGTAATTTCAAACGTGTAGTTCTGTATTCTGGAAGTTTCTGCCACTCAGCAGTACGACGATTCTCATCTATGCAAGTGATGATGATGTTATTTATACCGATGGGTATGTGCATCGTGGTGAAAAGTCAAGCTGGGATTTCCTTGACTAATGCGCATGGAAGGGTTGTTGCAGAACGGAGCATACATGACAACTACTTCCAGTAAAAGAATGGAGGTTGAGGCCAACTGATGTCCTCCATTGACTCACTGGAACTCCATATATTAAGGTTGTTGTTGTTTTTGACTCTCAGTCAATGCTTCGGAAGATTCAAGAGTGGTAGGTTGCGGTATGAGTGGACGTCGTCTATAGAGGTTTTCAACCTCTAGAGATTCACGTGGATCTACTGTCCTGGACATGCGGATGTTCGCCACAATGAGAGAACGGACAGGCTTGCATCAACAGCATTGAGTGTCGGGAAGCTGAAGATGGACAAGGGGGATGTTCTTCGGTCTCTTGTCGACCTACTGTTGCATGAGGACACTAAAATTGACGTTGAATCATCGCCCGTGTGGTGTCGGGGCCGCAAGGAAGCAAAGAATAGTAGCGCTACGACCTACAACGCATGACGTAAGAGGCGACTGATGTAGGCCCTAGGGATGCTATCCTAGTAAATAAAAACAGCGCAGAAATCGGATTGCTAGCCTACTTGTAGGCGCTTAACTGGTACAACGTACAATCGCTCTTAGGCTCAGATCACATATCAATCACACAGAGTGGTTGACATGTGGTAGATATGGATCGTTCGAAGTAGAAGATGAAGAAGACGCTGAATTAATCCAGCGATTTAAAGAGTTTGGAATTACACGTTGTGGAGCTGGATACTTGAGGGGCAGAGAGAGGTGTGTGTTTAGCGAGTGAGCCACAGCAACCATCACTATGTATTCCCGTCGACATCGGTTGGAAGAGACTGAGCACTTATGGGTTTGCGTGAGTCTGATTCGGTCTGATTATATTTTGAGTGAGTCTGATTAGGAAGGAGGAGGCTGGCTCGGTGCACAGGCAATAGACTGAATCACTACAAGGGTCGACAATTCGCAGCATTATCTTCATCTTCGCTGCGAGGCACATGGTTGCTGACGGCAATGAGAGAGCATACATGCTGGCTGTCTCTGTCACCATATCAGGAGGTGGGGGTCAGACAATGGAAAGAGCTGACATTCTAAACGCTCTGATAGAGTGTGGTCTCAAAGAAGACATTCATCATCTAAACCAACAATCCACGTAACATCTAGATTCTAACAGCTTGGATTGAAAACTGGAGTGTCCAGAAAAAAGAATCACAATAGACATATGAGTAGGCTCCTAATCAACATCTAACTGGTACGGTTAGTCGCTGTTGGAAATAGTGTGGAGGAGATCGGAGCACACATGTACATATGAACATGTCCGGAATGCAATAGTCATTCCAAAATGAAACTGATTGCAAAATATCTCATCTGATCATCCAGTTTTATCCATACAGATCAATGGACCAGTACATTCGGTTTCTGTGCGCTTTGTATTCGGATTCGCCTTCCCAAGTCGCGGTTGTAAGGATAAAAAACATAGGACAGTCCATCTACCTAAACCAGCCAGAGACCCGTTAGCATTAGACCTTATTGGGGTAAAAAATTTCCAGATCTACGCCACAGGGAGGAAGGGTTGGCTTGAGTGTTCTATGGGTCATCAGCAGGTAATAATTTCATCTTTTCGCCTTTCTTAAGAGAGACTACCCGATCCCAACTCTGCTGGATGCAGAGCTAGGTTAAGAACATATCTTGTAGATTGTTCGTGCTTTGATCCTTCCTATCGTGTTATTATTAACATAGGCAATTTTATTTCGCGCTTTTGAAACCTCATTGAAACAGTGAGCTATGGATTCGATAAGAGAATGCACATATAACATAGCTGCTCTATAAATAGAATTACAAAACTTGAAAAACAGGTTTACTGAGGTCTGACTATAACTGGGCAGAGATGGGCTTCTATATCTATCCATTCTTCGCGTCAAATAAAGCTTCCACAAAAAAGTTCCATTGTTGCAGTTATGCCGCCTATCAACAAATTGTTTCCCACGTCAAGTCATAATTTTTCAACTCTTTTTCAACAGTTCTTCAGTCACGTTTTTTTTTCAACGTTCAGGTCTTCTTTTCCCATAAGTTGTCGATTGAGAGATGTCCTAGCCAATGCCTCTACTAGAACACATCATACATCAATCTACCTCCATCTTCTAATGGTGGTCCTCCAATGATGATCATTGCTCGTTTAAAACCTCTTTATTTGTTATTATATTTGGTCAGACACCAGACAATTTGTAGGATGATAATTTGCTTTTCTATTTATTTATGCGGTGCAGGTTGAATTTTATGGCGGTACAGCTGTTTCATTCTGGAATTAGTTGACACAGGAGACAGTTCACAGTTGTTAGCATTTCGTGTTATTTTCGTTGACACAGGAACGGAGAAATTATGGGGTGACTTTGCAGTGAAGTTAGAACCGTACATATGAACTATTTGCTATTCTATTTGGCGAGAAAATGTGCAGGACTCTTCTTAAACAATTATTTTGGAATGCCTCCAACTGTACAAGATGTTCTGGAGAGAGAGAGAGAGAGAGAGAGAGAGAGAGAGAGAGAGAGAGCTTGGATATCGAATATGGCGTAGAAACTGGTTCAGCAAAATATAAAAGCAACGTTTTGATCGAACTGACCGCCCGTGTGGTGCCGGGTCCTCAAGGGAAGCAAAGAATAGTACTACTGCGACCTACACTGCATGTTGCAAGAGGCGACTGATGTAAGACCTAGGAAGCTACCTAGTAAAAAAGCATCGCAGAAAGCGGATGTGCTGGCCTGCTTGTAGGTGCATAACTGGCACAACATACAATCCACAAAGAGTGGTTAACAAGTGGTCAATATGGAGCGTTCGAAGAAGAAGATCGAATTGAGATTATCAAGTAAATGGTATAAAACAGGCAAGTCCTACAGAGAACACAACACAACACAAAATATGACACTTCAGTTAGACTTATAACATTTAACCTGTGTCTTTGTTTTGTGATCAAGATTTATCCAACATTTATTCTGTGATAAGATTATGTAGTTATCAGTTTATATAAAAGTCAAATAGGAACGGAAAGTAATAGAAAAACAATGAAATATTTCAGCTCAGGATTTTCAGCTTAAATATGAGATATGTGTGTTGTATGGCTCGGAAACGTGACCAGTCACCAAGTTAAATACAAATAAGATTAAGATATTTGTCAACGGATGTCTTCGGTGAATTACAGACTGAGATGATATTTGTCAACGGATGTCTTCGGTGAATTCACAGACTGAGATGATACGACAGTTACAAACACAGACCTATAGATAAGAACAGGACCCATGATAACCCAGGTTAAGTGGAGAAAAATGCGATGTGTTGGGTATACGACCTGTGGAAGCCACAGTCGAGTGACAAATAGACAAGCACTAGAGTGGAACCCACAAGGAAAAAAGAACATACTAATCAGACCTGGAGACGAAGTCTTCTTGAGGAACTGAAGGGTGCTCGACTATCCTGGGAGGTCATAAAGAAACATCCAGAGACTGGGAAAAGTGGTGAACAACTGTTGAGGCCCTATGCTCCACGAGGAGCAGAGAGTAATTAGTCAAGTCAATGAAATATTTCCAATCTTTCAAACGACGAGACATACCTGTGATAAGCTGGACGGATCTTTCAAACGACGATACATACCTGTGATAAGCTGGACGGATCTTTCAAACGACGATACATACCTGTGATAAGCTGGACGGATCTTTCAAACGACGATACATACATGTGATAAGCTGGACGGATCTTTCAAACGACCGGCTTGTACGCAATGAGTTAAGATATCAGACATCCATTCTGTGATGAGATTAAGATGTAGATTGTAATCATGTCGGTGCTATAAATTAGCAATACACACACACACACATATTAAATGTTGAATGGGGTCTCCGATAACAGAGTTGATAACACACTGCGCTACTTACCACACGCTGTGGATATTCCAGGGTTCGAGGTCAGCTTTCGACAACATTTTGTGTTGTGCACACTATATGTGCATGGACAACAGGTGAACCATAATTCTTTACTTAGGAATATAAATTACAAGTACCTCTGAAGTCAGAGTAAGGTTTTCCTGAATGACAAGGGACACTGATGATAAGGAAAGAAAGATTTCACACAAAAATCAGTCAGAGGTGCCATATTAGGCGTCTTGACTACAGAGGGGGTCTCTGTGGCTAAGTGTTTGACTACAGAGGGGGTCTCTGTGGCTAAGTGTTTGACTACAGAGAGAGTCTCTGTGGCTAAGTGCTCGACTACAGAGAGTGGGTCTCTGTGGCTAAGTGTTTGACTACAGAGAGAGTCTCTGTGGCTAAATGCTTGACTACAGAGAGTGGGTCTCTGTGGCTAAGTGTTTGACTACAGAGAGAGCCTCTGTGACTAAGTGTTTGACTACAGAGGGGGTCTCTGTGGCTAAGTGTTTGACTACAGAGGGGGTCTCTGTGGCTAAGTGTTTGACTACAGAGAGAGTCTCTGTGGCTAAGTGCTTGACTACAGAGAGTGGGTCTCTGTGGCTAAGTGTTTGTCTACAGAGAGAGTCTCTGTGGCTAAGTGCTTGACTACAGAGAGTGGGTCTCTGTGGCTAAGTGTTTGACTACAGAGAGAGTCTCTGTGGCTAAGTGTTTGACTACAGAGGGGGTCTCTGTGGCTAAGTGTTTGACTACAGAGGGGGTCTCTGTGGCTAAGTGTTTGACTACAGAGAGAGTCTCTGTGGCTAAGTGCTTGACTACAGAGGGGGTCTCTGTGGCTAAGTGTTTGACTACAGAGAGAGTCTCTGTGGCTAAGTGCTTGACTACAGAGGGGGTCTCTGTGGCTAAGTGCTTGACTACAGAGAGAGTCTCTGTGGCTAAGTGCTTGACTACAGAGGGGGTCTCTGTGGCTAAATGCTTGACTACAGAGAGAGTCTCTGTGGCTAAGTGCTTGACTACAGAGGGGGTCTCTGTGGCTAAGTGTTGACTACAGAGAGTCTCTGTGGCTAAGTGCTTGACTACAGAGAGAGTCTCTGTGGCTAAGTGCTTGACTACAGAGAGAGTCTCTGTGGCTAAGTGCTTGACTACAGAGGGGGTCTCTGTGGCTAAGTGTTTGACTACAGAGGGAGTCTCTGTGGCTAAGTGCTTGACTACAGAGGGGGTCTCTGTGGCTAAGTGCTTGACTACAGAGGGGGTCTCTGTGGCTAAGTGTTTGACTACAGAGGGGGTCTCTGTGGCTAAGTGTTTGACTACAGAGGGGGTCTCTGTGGCTAAGTGCTTGACTACAGAGGGGGTCTCTGTGGCTAAGTGTTTGACTACAGAGGGGGTCTCTGTGGCTAAGTGTTTGACTACAGAGAGAGTCTCTGTGGCTAAGTGCTTGACTACAGAGAGTGGGTCTCTGTGGCTAAGTGTTTGACTACAGAGAGAGTCTCTGTGGCTAAGTGTTTGACTACAGAGGGGGTCTCTGTGGCTAAGTGTTTGACTACAGAGGGGGTCTCTGTGGCTAAGTGTTTGACTACAGAGAGAGTCTCTGTGGCTAAGTGCTTGACTACAGAGAGTGGGTCTCTGTGGCTAAGTGTTTGACTACAGAGAGAGTCTCTGTGGCTAAGTGCTTGACTACAGAGAGTGGGTCTCTGTGGCTAAGTGTTTGACTACAGAGAGAGTCTCTGTGGCTAAGTGTTTGACTACAGAGGGGGTCTCTGTGGCTAAGTGTTTGACTACAGAGGGGGTCTCTGTGGCTAAGTGTTTGACTACAGAGAGAGTCTCTGTGGCTAAGTGCTTGACTACAGAGGGGGTCTCTGTGGCTAAGTGCTTGACTACAGAGAGAGTCTCTGTGGCTAAGTGCTTGACTACAGAGGGGGTCTCTGTGGCTAAGTGCTTGACTACAGAGAGAGTCTCTGTGGCTAAGTGCTTGACTACAGAGGGGGTCTCTGTGGCTAAGTGTTTGACTACAGAGAGAGTCTCTGTGGCTAAGTGCTTAAGCCCTTGCCAAGGTTGTGGGTTTGAATCCGGACCATGCAGTTCTGTTCATGAGTGTATTTTCTACAAGGGACCCCTTGGATTGTTGCAGGAGCTACGGAGTTCGTGCAATACTCCCGGCAAGTGACATGCCCTTTCTGCGGAGAGGGTGTGAGTCATATAGGGTAAAACCCAGTGCAATGAAGTTAATCCTTCGATTTTAACACCCCCTAAATACTCCCATAACTATGCATGAAAAAATCAGCCAGAGATGCTATATTAGGCATCTGGACTATTCATTTATTCATAGCGGGCAAACAGAAAATAATGTTGAACAAACTGCTTCAGTAAAGATATAAATCACACAAGTGTATCAATATAGTGAGTGCCTGTAGCTTAACTGATTCAGTCCCGTCGAACACTGTAGTGCACATATTTCTTATCTGCGTGGCCCAAGCGTCTTTTAAAAGACGGCTACTATTGCGTTGAGTTTTATTAATTTTCACTCCGATTGTAGTTTTATATCAACCGAAAACTAAGTAGAAAGGAAGTACTAACGATAACCAAATCACAACATCGTGGTTTTGACTAGAATCAGAAGTGAAACCAAGTTTAATTTTCGTTTTCAAGTTACCCTGTGATTAAAAATAATGTCTAACAATTCAGAGTCTAGAAATGGTTTGTTATCAGCTCGTTCTGCACGTTTACAGCTGCAGAAGCGCGAGATTGGTTGCATGAAGATGTAGATACTGATAGTGAAGATAGTGAAGCTTCTGATTCTGATGACACAGAAGTTTGTGATTTAAATACGTCGATTATTAATAATTTAAATAATACTAGTAGTGTTTCCCAACCAGCTGCGAGAGGGCGTTGCCCCAGTCAGGTTCCAGTAGGATTGCAACAAAAAGAAGGATTCAGACAGAACCTACAGTCTACTTGGAGAGAAGTTATATAGTTGCTATGTTAGGACTATTATTCATATACTTTAGTTCTTTATTCCTGTAAATATTGCTATAATTTCCACTGTATGTGATTATATATTATGAGACATGAATGTTTAGTATGTGAAATCTTCAATTTGACAATTTTAATGGAAATTTCTTCAAAGATGGTCGTGTTGCTAATTTGCGAACAGTTAGTAAACCATATATTCCTTCAATATTTTCTTAATTTTTGTGTATTCATAAATGGATTACTTATATAAAGAGAGCAGTTACACTGACTTATTCACCATATTGTTCCTCAAGGCCCTTGGTAAGTTGGATTTTGTTCTCACAATTTCAATTAATTTTTTATTACATGCTAATATTTGTCATGCACAGTCAACACAACATTATATTTTCGCATACAATAAATATTTTATGAAAGTACAATCATTTATCTTTAATTTGATATATAATAAGTTCAACTTTAAATCATATTTAGAAACAATATTTTAATTTAACTAAAGTATGTGTGCAATATTTTTGAAGCTAAAAAATAATTCCGTCCAGAGGTGAAAAAACCTGGTACTGAATCAGTTAAGTAGTAGCTGAGCTCAATCTCAACCCAAGCGTATCTGGTTCAAACTCCGCTGCAGGCAAGTATGGAAACAAATTAGCTCCCTTGGAATTTTACGAATGATAAAAATAGACCTCTCCGTTCATAAATCAATGGCAATCTACTGAACGTATAAGTGGTGCCTAGAAAATCTACAACTCGTTTACTGTTGTTGATCGCCAAGTTCTGTAAAGGATATGACACAATTTTCATATAAATAGAACTTCACAAAAGAGTTGGCTACAAAAGAACAAACATTGAAATCATCATTTTTTTATATTACAAAATTGGTTTAATAAATGAAGAAAATATTATATCAGTTCAACAAAAAATACATGTTGAGTAAGTAATAAATGATATAAAAATATTAAAACAACAAATCGTGTGCGACGGTAAAAAAGTATGGACCTAACACGGCATCCCTTAATATACTTCGAAATATGAAAAACAGTTCCTTTATTTGTTTACTTTTATAGTATCCCATCTGTCCTTCAAAGTACTAGATAGTTTGAGAAATGCCTTTATGGCCTCATCTCGATGAAGGGAAACTCCCAGCTGCACCTCCCGCAGTGGGGACGGACAACACACGTGCTGCTAACGTAGCTATGGGGACCTAGTATCCACCGATATAAGTGGACACCTCTGCTGCTGGTAGGTCAGAGAGGGGCACTTACTTGTCCTGACAACCACAAATGATTGTCCAAGATGGAGTATAGCTCCTCTTGTGGATGTGAACGATAAGGGAAAACACCACACTACTTTCTCAAGAAAAGTCATCAATCTGCACAACCGGTAAAATCAAGGGGGAGGACAAGACAGAGGGAGGACAAGACAGAGAGAACATTTTAGATAGCATGACTTCATGGCATGGAAGAGTATTAACATCTGAGATGATAGCAAACACCAGAGATTTGTGGACATCCATGATTGCCTACATCAGCCGGCACTTGATGATGATGATGAGTACCCCATCTTGTCAGTGATACTGTAATGCAATGTCAGATCAGAGTGATGCGCAAGTACACAATTAGTAAATTCATGATAACATATAATATGTAAATAAAATGAATCTCTGGACAAATTGGATGAATATGTTAAACAGTATGTGGTATAGAACACACTAGTTCAAATTGTGACGTAACACACATATAACATTCGACATGTCTCATATCTTTCTCGTGCGTATGTGAAAGACTTTAATAGCGGATGAGGATAATTTTTAAAAAAATTGATGATTCTTATTCGCAGCCGCTATGACTCTCATTGCCGAAAGACCATTACATGTCTTTACGATGATATGTTCAAGATGGTCTCTGAAACAAAGGCTGCGGTCAAACTTTTCTCCCCAAAATTGCATAGATTTAATTCAGGATTATGTGGTGAAGTGGTTAAAACATTTGCATTGCGTTCTTAGGTTGTGGGTTCAAATCCGGGTAGCATTGTTTTGTTCCCATGCACATTTTTTTAGAAGATCCCTAGGATTCGTGCTAAAGTTCATGTTTTGTGCAATACTTTTGGCAGCTGGCATGCCATTTCTGTCAAGAGGGACAGTCATAGAAGAAAAACCCAATGTAATGTATGAATCCTTTGCCTTTAGCTTACCACACAGTCTCACAACGGGAGCACAGTCTCACAATGGGAGCACAGTCTCACAACGGGAGCACAGTCTCACAATGGGAGCACAGTCTCTAAGCGGAGCACAGTCTCACAACAGGAGCATATACCGTAACAGTGTGCTTATTAAGGGAGAACCATGTTACTGGAACTCTTGTAGTGATTCATTGAGTATGATCCAGAAGTTGGAGAATGGTTCAGTGCACAGACAATAGACTGATTGATTGGCCTTCATCATTGCACTTTGGTGAGTAACCATGTTTGTTTTGATCTCGTTCTTATACAGGATGATCTCAGTGCATGAAATTCGTAGCACCGGTGAGGATCGCAGATGTTATTTAGAAAATATTTTCACATTGCCAGCCCCATTACATAGTATCACAGTACATACCCCCAGCCATAATGAATGTACCGATACCCCCAGCCATAATGAATGTACCGATACCGCCAGCCATCCTGAATGTACCGATACCGTCAGCCATCCCGAATGTACGGATACTGCCAGCCATCATGAATACACCAATAACCCCCAGCCATCCTGAATGTACCAATAACCCCCAGCCGTCCCAAATGTATTGATACCGCCTGCCATCCCGAATGCACCGATACCTCTTGCCATCCTGAATGTACCAATACCGCCAGCCTTTCTGTGTGTACCCCCAGCAATCCTGAATGTACCGTCAGTTGATCATATATTTGAGCTGGCTGCTTATATATCACAATAGAATGATAAAAGCAGCCTAAGAACAATCTTGAGAGATATATTTAAGCAAATGTTTCCTACTTTCACCTGGCACTAAACATAATTCATAAAACATCTTATAAATATTGTATCTAGAGTATTTGACTGTACACATAATGTAACTATTACCAATGTACACTAACTATATTCTGTACATATAATGTAACTATTACCAACATACACTAACTATATTCTGTACAAAATATTATTATGTTTAAACTATAAGTTATGTTTAAACTATAAGTTATGTTTAAACTATAAGTTATGTTTAATCTAAAATATGTTTGTTTGCATTTGTTCTTATCAACCAGCTTAATCACTCTTTGTGATAAGTTTATCTGCCATGAAGATGACCCTGAAATGTTTGTTCTTATCAATCAGTTTAATCACTCTTTGTGATAAGTTTATCTGTCATGAATATGACCCTGGAATGAACAATATGTTTGATTTGCACCAAGAACGGAAATATGTTGTATCTCGGTTCATAGGCTCCTACGCATGTAGGACAGGCGCAACCGAAAATTTCATCCTAAGAAATGTTTGGGTTTGCCTGAGCTGACAATCCCTTACAGTTTTTTTTGTATTGGATGTTTAACACTCTTTATTGATCATTTTAAAGTCGTTCAATAGAACATGTGTACGATCTATGCTGAAGAGCATGTTCATGCTCTGTAATTTTTCTGTCTCTGTGAGATTGTTCCATTTAAAATATGATATCTTCATTGTTTTTATTGATTGATTGTACCATCATCATTGCACTTCGGTGAGTAACCATGTGTGCTTTTATCTCTGTCTTACACAGGAAGATCTCAGCTGCAGGGCACAAACTCTATAGCACCAGAGAGGGTCCCCAATGTAATTTAGAAGACAGTGAAAATATTTTGTATAAATTTTTTAAATAGTTTTTGATCAAATTCTATAAGATCAGTTCTAATAAATTTTGCCTGGGCAGTGGCTTTCCAGCCTGCTCTTCTCGATTTTAAACTGCCACAGGTTCTTTTATGTGCTCAACTTGAACATGATACCGGCGTTTGATAATCTGTCTCATGTTAAATGATATCTGTTCCAGTTATGAATATGTACATATATGTTTCATATGTAGAAACATACATAAAGAATATATTACATTACACAGTAAAGCATAACATTTACCATAATAAATCACATATATAAAGCTCTAGTTATATAACTTGTATTCTCCAACAATATGTCAATAAAATCAGAAAGTATGATATGAATCGTATAACTTGATAAATCAATTATGACAGTGGTATAATCTGAGTGGGCATCTGCAGCCTAAGTGATAGTGAGCTCGATCACAACCCAAGTGTACCCGGTTCAAACTCTGCTGCGAGCAGTTTGGAAGCAAGTTAGTTCCCTTGGATTTTTACGAATGGTAAAAATAGAACTCACAGTTCAGAAAGCAATGGCAAACTACTGAATGTATAAGTTGTGACTAGAAAATCAACAACGCGTTTACTGTGCTTGATGGTAAAGGATATGCCACAATTTTTATTTCATAATCTGATTGGCAAAAGTAGAGGTTTTCAAACAAAGAAACTGTGCATCATTCAGAGATGAAGATGGATTTAGCATGTATGCCAGTAGGGGCATTGGTGGGACAAGGATGGGAACAGAAAGTGTGGACATCCAAATGAAACATGGAGACGCCGAGTGGTTGCGGGCCCAAATTTGGGGTGTAAAGAATAGCACCACTGTTACCTGCCCCGCATGTCGTAAGAGGCGATTAAGGAGGTTTGGCTGAAATCGGATGCATGTCCTAAGCATGTAGAAGTCTATGCGTTTAGGGCCCTACCAAACCAATGTGCAACGTATACACGTTCTTGGCAAAGATCAAACATGTCACAAAGAGTGATTAAAATTGGTCGTAAAGAACGAACGCACAGAAGACAGAAACATAGAGAGAAGAACGGAAGAAAACAAAGTTGGAAGATTGTGATCTAACACGGGAAACAATTAATAGAAAAGCAGCAATAGAAATCTTGTGGAAGTCTTCTGTGTCAAACAGGATACAAAGAGGGTTTAGATAGATAATCTAATTGGTGAGAGCATAGTAGTTAGTTCACTTGCTTTGTAGGTGAGTGGTCCCATGATTAAATTCTACAGTGGGAATGGCGTTTTTTCAGACTGAACGGTTCTTAGGTCAACCCAGTCTCAATTTAGTATGAGAGGAATAATGGAAAGTGAAGATGGCCGACATGATGTTTATATAATATATTGTGCTTCATTTGTAAACGTGAAGATGAAGTAATGTGATAATATGACTCAAATGATATGTTCATTAATTATGCACTTTCTGCAGAAATGGCATTATGTCAACCAGAAAATGGAAGACTGTGAGTACGTTTTTGATATGATCAATAACAATTGAAGGAAAAAATTGATAAAATGTGGAATTTTTAGATAATTAGGTCCCTTGTTATATTGTTACGTCAGTCAGTGTCTTTTCTGTATAAGAAACAATTGGATGACATCAGAGTTGCAATCAGATATCATTGAAGTTGCAGTCAAATGTCATTAAAGTTGCAGTCATATGTCGTCAGGGCTGCCGTCCTGTCATTAGGGTTGGTTGCAGACAGATGTCATCATTTATATATGTTGGCATATGTCAACAGGGTTGCAGTCAAATGTTAACTATGAGGCAGCTAGATGACATCAGGGTTGCAATCAGATGTCATCAGAGCTGCTGGCATATATCAACAGGGTTGCAGTCCGATGTCAACAATAATTCAGTCAGATCCATTCACAGAAGCAAACATCACCAGCCCTTGACCTACTAGCTGTTGTCGTCTCAGACACGCTCTACAGTGCCTGTGTCTTGTCCAACCACTAGACAAGCTTCTACAGTGCCAGTGTCTTGTCCAACCACTAGACAAACTTCTACAGTGCCTGTGTCTTGTCCAACCACTAGACAAGCTTCTACAGTGCCAGTGTCTTGTCCAACCACTAGACAAGCTTCTACAGTGCCAGTGTCTTGTCCAACCACTAGACAAGCTTCTACAGTGCCTGTGTCTTGTCCAACCACTAGACAAGCTTCTACAGTGCCAGTGTCTTGTCCAACCACTAGGAAGAAAAAAGACTACAATTAAAGTCTGGAATAACTTTACTTGAAATAAAGTCTAGGTAATTTCACCTTTGAACGCTCCATATCGACCACTTGTTAAACCACTATTTGTGATCTGTATCTGATCTGAGCCTAAGAGCAATTGTACATTATGCCATAGAGCTATTGTACGCTGTGCCAGTTATGCATAAGAATGATTGTATGTTGTGCCAGTTATGCGCCTACAAGTAGGCCAGCAAATCTGGTTTCTACAATGCTCTCTATCTACTAGGGTAGTTTCCCTAGGCCCCTACCTGAGTCACCTCTCCTTCTTCTTTGCGTTCGTTCTTTACAACCAATTTCAATCACTTTTTGTGGCATGTTTGATCTTTGCCAAAATGTGTATGCTTTGCACACTGGTTTGGTAGGCCCCTAAACGCATAGACTTCTACACGTTTAGGACGTGCATCGGATTTCATTCCATCCTCCTTAGTCGCCTCTTACAACATGTGTGGCAGGTAACGGTTCTATTCTTTACACCCCAAATTTGGGCCCGGGAACCACTCGAGTCACCTCTTATGACAGGCCTTGTAGGTCGTAGTGTTACTTTTCTTTGCTCCCCTTGTGAGTCCTGGCAACACACAGACAATTCTGAAGTTTGACACCAGCTTAGGCTAAAACTTTCCGCCATGCATACAGTGCATGGTTGGACTACAGGAGACAGTAATCATTTACTTGAGAGTCTAAATTACAAGTACTTTGCCAGAATTACAAGGAACAAAAGTACTTTGCCAGAATTACAAGGAACAAAAGTACTTTGCCAGAATTACAAGGAACAAAAGTACTTTGCCAGAATTACAAGGAACAGGCACATCCAAATTTTAGCTAAAGTGTATGCATATTAACCAACAGAACACAGATTTCTTCAGATGTACAACTGTCAGATTTGACAAGCAGTAAAACCTCACTATAAAGTACCACATCTGGAGTTATACTGTCGCATGGTATCAGATCTTCTTCTTCTTCTTCTGCTAACATTCTTCACGGCCAATTTGATCATTCTTATTGTGATGTATAATTGGTCCACTGGCAAGAACGGAGTGATCTACGCCGGGACGATTGTGCGCCCATGGTGACTAGGCCCGCCCGTCCGTTTCAGCCAGCTTTTGATTTACTAGGTGAGCTTTCCTAGGTACGATCCTTTCGGATCTACGCCTTTTCGATCAACTTTGCCGTATATTTGGGCTTTGTGATCTACGCCAAGACAGTGAGTTACGCTGCTTTACCCGTTCTGACTGAGAAATATTTCTCGGGCTTGTCAGCTTGTCCTCGGACAGCGTCTTACTAGTATAAAACACTGTGTAAAGTATCGGCCTTCGCCAATGTTCAGGACCCGGACTTCCTGTTTGATCCGTACATTGTCGGCCTTGCTTTACCGTACATTTTGAGTTTGATCCGGGGAGGAACATTCTCAGCCTTTTCTAGACGCGTATCGGTGCGTGGCAATTTGCAATTTACCTCTAAAGCACTGGCATGGGGCCGAGTACAAGCAATGTAGAGGGTCGTTTCAGTGGGCACTATAAGCGTAACTGAGGATTTTGCGCTCGCCATCACCCGCCCCAGTTATTCCGGGGATGTTAGTTACGACTGCAATCGAACCTTGCCCAGTTGCCCCAAGGCTGGCAGTTCCGTTAGGCATCACCAACCTCAGTTCTTCCGGGATGTTAATTTTAATCGCACAGTACCTTGCACGGTTTTCCCAGGGCGGGTAGTTTCGTTATGCACTAAACGCAACTTGTTCTTTTGCGCTCGGCAAACCTTGCCCAGTACATGTATCTGCACCAGGCTACCAATGCGGGGTCAGCTGCAATCTTCTCTCGCACCAACACGAGGGTAGACTTTCATTCGTTACGGTCCTGTCTTATTTGTTCTTGCCGACGGGCTGGCAATGTTTGCCCCTCCTCAGGGCTTCGAGCTTCGCCCTACGTGGCATACGTTTGGTCACTGGATGCACCTCTCATCCATGTCTGAGTCGTTCGTTGCTGTTTCTTTGCGTTCAGGGACTTGGGCAATATCTTGTTGGACATCGGTCGGGAGAATTGTGCATTTTATTTGTATGTATCTTTATCGTATTTCCGTAATTGCACTGCTACCACTACCAGTAGTTTCCTCTCCCGATCCCTGCCCCTCTTAGCCAGACCAGAACCAGAGTCTGTTTCCAGGGTCACAGCGTGGAGGTTAGGGGCAGGGTCTTGGTTAGCGCGCCCCCCCTCGCTAACCCTGGCTCATGTTACCACCATGACCTCATGAGCCTTTGACCCCGTATCAGATCTGATTGCTCATAGTGAGGTCGTCTGAGCTGACTTTTGCCAACATGTCTGTCTGTGTTTATCTGGTCTATCATGCTTATATTTCCATCGCACAGAATACTAGCTTCATTTTTTGTATCTCTCTCTCTCTCTAGCCTGTAATGCCCCTGGTGCTTAGGGCAGGAACAAATGACAGAGTGGAAGCAGTTCTTGGTTATAAATAGTATTTGGTCAGAACAATCATAAGATCTTTTGCAGACAAGTTGTATGGAAGATGGGAAGCTTTTTTTAATCACACAAAAATAATAAACATGTCTAGTAATTACCTGTTCTAGACTAACAACAGCGACTGCATCTTTCTGAATCTCGTGGAATGTATCTGTAGATATAGACATATATACTTGAACAAATACATATATATATATATATATATATATATATATGTGATATACAATGTTCTGGGATATGAAATTTAACTTAATATTTATTCCAGGACATACACGTGATGATGATGTTTTCATATGCACTAGATCTGATGGCTCACTCTTCAACGTGACTCTCTTAAGTGCCAAGTGAGATGTAATCACTAATGTAATGAGACATGTAACCACTAATGTAATGAGACATGTAACCACTAATGTAATGAGATGACATGTAATAAGATGACATGTAACCACTAATGTAATGAGACAACATGTAACCACTAATGTAATGAGACATCATGTAATGAGACAACATGTAACCACTAATGTAATGAGACATCATGTAATGAGACAACATGTAACCACTAATGTAATGAGACAACATGTAACCACTAATGTAATAAGACACCATGTAATGAGACAACATGTAACCACTAATGTAATGAGATAACATGTAACCACTAATGTAATAAGACAACATGTAATGAGACAACATGTAATGAGACACCATGTAATGAGACACCAAGCAATGAGACAACATGTAACCACTAATGTAATGAGACACCATGTAATGATACAACATTCCCTTACTAAAAGTCTTCATAAGTCTAGCCATCAGTATGAGAAAGTTGTCCATGGAGATAGTTCCTTGTTTATCAGCATATTTGAAAACTAGGGATGCTAGCGTTTTGTTAGACACCTTGTAGCCTAGCAACATAAACAAAAAATACAATGTGACATTAGATGAGAAACGAAATAAAAAGAAATCTATATTTTTACTATTTTCTGTTACAAAATATTTACATTGATCTTTTCCCAGGAAATAAAAAAAAAATATTGACATTTATCTTGTCTTTCCAGGAAATAAAAAAATAAATATTGACATATGATCTTGTCTTCCCAGGAAATCAAAATTCTTTGGTCTTCTAAAAGGATCTCAAGATGAAGGATTAAAACAGTCTGCTATCTGCCGTGAGTGCTGCAGAAAGCATGGACTCTGTAGCTCTAGCAAAAATCCTAGGGATCTCATAAGAAAATTTCACATGTGTCTTGGTCTGGATTCAAACCCATAATCTTCAGAATGACAGGCAAATGTCTTAACCACTTCGCTATAGAGAACTCCCCCAGGAGCAACCTTTATAGTAGTGAATTATTGCGACTTCCTTCCAACTCTTTCATATTTATTTTCTTTGGATGTTGGTTATGCATGTTTCATCTCTTGAGGTGACTTTCTCTCTATCTTTCCTGTGATGCCCTTGCCACTTAGCACAGCAACAAAAACATACAATTTGTCTTTGTTCTTGACCATCCTCTGTATTGTGTTCCAGCCGTGATTTCTTTCTTTCAGTTCTTGTTCTACTGTTCTTGTTCAGGTCATTTTGGCTTTTCCACATTTTCATTTCCCCTCTGGTGTCCATCTCAGTATGTGACAGAGTTAGTTTTAATGCATATCATGTGTGTGATCCACCTCCAGCATCACTTTTGGATGATGATGTTCATATATTTCTTGTCAGAACGTCAGATATTGGCATGTATTTTTGCAAGGTTAGTCATATTTAATACAGAAGGTAAGAGGAGCTTTTATCTCACTAGGTAATTTGTGGAAGTCTAAAGAAATGAAATCTAGAACCAAAACTACAATAGTTAACTGCAAAGTTAAAACAATTCTGCTGCATGGGTTAGAAACATGGAGAATGACTAAAAAAATAACGCATAAATTGCAAACATTCATCAACTGGTGTCTGCACAGAAGAGAGGGACTGAGATGGTATGATAGGGTTACAGGTGAGATTATGGAGAGAACGAGATAGATTCCAGTGAGGAGATTATGAAGAGAATGAGATAGATTCCAGTGAAGAGATTATGGAGAGAACGAGATAGATTCCAGTAAAGAGATTATGGAGAGAACGAGAAGATTCCAGTGAAGAGATTATGGAGAGAACGAGATAGATTCCAGTGAAGAGATTATGGAGAGAACGAGATAGATTCCAGTGAGGAGATTATGGAGAGAACGAGATAGATTCCAGTGAGGAGATTATGGAGAGAATGAGATTCCAGTGAAGAGATTATGGAGAGAACGAGATAGATTCCAGTGAATCAAAAGATGAAGTAAAGGTATTGATGCTGGATAGAACACACCTTGAGGATATCCAAGGAGAATATAACATGAAAGGCCCTTTCCTTGAACCTGCAGAGAAAGTTAAAGAGAGGGAAGCATATAAATACATAGAGAAGAGATTTGAAGGTAGAAATTAACAATACATAGAAAAACTGTAAGGAGCTGCAGGAGATCTTAGCAGGAGTCTTGGCATGAGTTGGTTGAGGACATATGCCCCAATCGATATTGAAAATACCCCAGAGAGAGAAACTTCCTTATCCTATATTTGTTCCCAGCCAGACTGCAAGGCAGCAGTTGCTTGATGTCTTTGTTGTCTCGCCTAGGAAAGATATCTTTTAGAAGTAATGTTACACATCCTTGATCATGTACTCGGGGATCTAAATTACAAGTACCTCTAAAGTCAAGCAAGGTTCGCCTGATTGATGAGGGACATTGGCGATAAGTAAAGCAAGCCTTCACGCAAAATAATTGCCAATATTTAGTGGGCGCAAATTTTTTAAAAATAATCTAACATAAAATAGACATCACATTGACATAAAGATTTGTCATCTTGACATAAATATAGACAGAATAACTGATAGTAGCTTAGCTGGACAAACTTACCAGTTCCATTAATAGCTGCTCTAAGTTCTTGACTATCCAGTTCACCAGAGTTGTTGGTATCAAACTGATAGAAGATGTTCTGTGAAGTGAATACAACAATCAGTCAACATGGACATAAGTGAACACTTGTTGAAGTGAATGTATATTGAAGTGAACATAAATAATCTGAATCTAGACAAGTTACTGTAACATATCTTCTTCTTCTTATTCTCTTAGCTCCCACTGAAGCATAAGGCAACAACAAATTTCCTCCAACCAGATCTGTTTTGAGCAAGTCGGCGTAGTTCATTCAAGGTCTCTCTCATCTCTTTCTCACATGTGGCTTTGAAATGGAATCCAGGAGGCAAGAGAGGCAGGGGGCAACCATACCATGTGCCCTGGAATGAAGATAAGTGATTCTGCAAATTGTTGACGCTTGTAGTGATTTAGTCCATTGCCTGTGCACCGAACCAGCCTCTACCTTGCGGATCATACTCAATGAATCACCCAGAATGCACACATGAGTGTAGTTTTGTGACTCCAGCCAACTTAAAACATTAGTCACTGCCAGTACCTCCATTGTCATGCTGCTTGTTGTCATACGAAATGCACCACTGGCCTCATGGACCATTCTGCCAAATGAGCTTGCAGAGAAGGCCCATGTGGACGTTTCGTGACAAACCACCGATCTATCCGTGTAAATCACAATGGCACCTTCATTGCAGTTTTCATCAATGATAGCCTTAACGTCTGCATCCAGCTCCACGGGATTCCTCTCTTTGCAACTTTTGTCAAATTTAACAATGTTGGAAAAAGTGTTCCCGTATATTGAAGGCATCGGTATCCATTCTTCCCCATAATCGATCCCCATAAAAAGCTTGATTTAACATAATACAATCGACTTTATGTCGGGTTTTTGTTCAAAATGATTTGACCTACCTTCCAACTCCTCAAGTGACCCCAGAGAAATTGAAACTCATGAAAGCCAAGCTGACCACTTCCATCGACCTGATCTTAGTTAAAGAAAGTTAGTCTCAGTTTCTGATGATTTGTTTCGTTGAAATATTGATTGACTGGTTAATGAAACAAGAAATAAGGTTATGATTTTTAATGCCAGAGATGGAAGATAAGATATAATAGCCGTCCATCGCAAGCAATGATGACAACAGCCTCGGATGTGTGTTGCTGCACCTCTCTGGTGTGTACGGAGGTGACTGTAGAGTCCAATCCTAGAACACAATCCCTACCACAGGTGAAGCATACATGATCAAGGTTAGATATGTGGATGTTATACATTTTGTCTTTTCATGCAGCTCTCTTTCTCTGAACCTTAACGGCACGACGATTCTCGGCTATGAGAGTTCCCCTTGTGTTGTTACAGCGCCACATTTGGCGATATTGTGCACAAGGTATTCCCAACACGTGTCTATATTGAAGAATTCTAGAAACACTTTAAGAGTTTAAGTACTTTGTCTGCCCCCTTCAAACTCGCCATACATCAGCTGTTTTGGGATGCGTTTATCCAAGCACCATGACCGGCCCTTCTCACTTGGGCTTTCTGCAAACAGGTGCTGACACTTGGAATCTTGGCTATGAGGACTTTGGTATCTGGGAATTTGTTCTGCCAGTTATTTTAGTAGTCTGCGTAGATAACTTGTGTGGAAGTGGTTTAGTTTTCTTGCGTGTCTGCTGTACACTGTCCATGCCTCGCTGGCATAGAGACATGGTATATAGAAAAGCGAAACTACTGATAAGAAAAGTTTGTACTCCGATATAAGAAATTAAGTGAGGTGACAGATAAGAAAATAGATCTATCTATAAAGAAATTGAAATCAAAGAAACCTGTCTGATGCTACATATAAGAATGAGAAAACTGAAGTATTTTGGACATAGAAAGAGACACAGAGGGTTGGAGAAGACCATTATGGAAGGAGTCATCCTGGCAAAGAGAAAAAGGCCACAGAGAAAATGTATTCAGGATGCAATTGATTATTTGAATATTGCGGCTGCAGAGGCTATATCTGTCCTGAGAGAAATTCTGATGGACTGTTAGGGTGGCAGAGTTCTGCTCAGGACAAGCTATTAGATGATCATGATGACATAAGGACTCTGAGATAAGAAAGAAAGGCACATGATAGACAAGAAAAAAGGGAGGACCCAGAGAGAAGAAGGAAGGCACACCAGTAAGAGATGATAGAATGATTAAACAAACCCACTGCAAGTGAAAAGAAGCCAACGCTGCAAATAAAGCCAAAGTCTCACAACAAAAACCAAAATCTCTCTGGAGAAATGTACACACACACAAAGAAAAATGTAATCCAAGGATACATCCATTAAACTGATGAAAGCCTTACAGGCATCCACACTAACATCACGATGCAGGCGGTCTGAAACAGAAGAGAAAAAACATCCAAGTCAATATAAACTGAAAAAAACACAAACTTACAGATTTATTTCTCTTTGTTTCTCATGGAGCATAGGGCCTCAACAGTTGTACTCCATTTATTCCCCGGTTCCTAGTTGTTTTCTTGATGGCTTCCTAGGATAGTTTAGCATCATTCAGTTCCTCAAGAAGTTTCAGTCTTCAAGTCTGTCTAGTATGTGCCCTTTTTCGTTTCTCTTGCAAGTTCCACTGAACTATTTCTCTAGTGATACTAGACTGTGTCTTCTGCAGCGTACATCCGACCCACCACCATTTTCTCCTTCAGACACGGGTTAACATGGCTTCTGGCTCCTATCAACAGGTCTGTGCTTGCCACTCTGTCCCACTATCTCATTCTGAGAGTACAACAAAGATATTTGTTGAACATAAACTTAATGCTACCAAAATCTCATCAAACAACTCATCAAACAGAATTTGTTTGTATTAATCTGTAAGCATTTTATAAATGTAAAAAAATGTTACCAACTGAATCAGGCGTAGATCTCCAACTGATTTTTGCGTGAAGGATTGCTTAATAATCACCAGCATCCCTCACTCTTTTTCTCCTTCAACGATCCAGCTGCACTTGAGTTCTTGCCCTTCGGCCCAATGCTATGTAGTGTTATCTACATGTGCTTGTAAGTTGTTCTTTTGTTTTGTATAATGTGTTTCATTTGTTTGGCCTTGGACCCTCACCATTCAGGTGAACCTTACTTTAACTTCAGAAGTACTTGTAATTCAAATCACTAAGTAAATGATCAGGTTTTCCTGTAATCTGCAGCATGCACACGAAGATGAATTTTTGTGTGGTTCAAGCTGATCTAAAACTGGAATTTCAGCAGCATGTAATCATTAGCGCAGAGTGTTATAAACTTCGCTCTCAGCGAGTGACCCTCCTAACCCTACGGAATTATTCTCTTTTCATGAACATTTGGACATATGTATAGAAAAAACACACTAGCTTTTAAGTCTGTAATCTGTCACAGACAAGAAGAAATGTCAAAGGGATATGTGTGGTATTGTGAGATCAAGTATTATACTCACCACTTCTGAGAGCTTCATTCATGGCTCCACACAATTCAAATGGGTTGAGTTCCATGTCCTGAAACAAGGAAAAAAGTATACAGAATTTGTGGGAAGAGTGTGCAGAGTGAGAAGAATTCATGAATGTTTATATCAACTAGTCATGAAAGAGATGAAGTGTCTACGCAGAATTCTGGGAGTATCAAGAAGACTAGTCATGACAGAGATGAAGTGTCTACGCAGAATTCTGGGAGTATCAAGAAGACTAGTCATGACAGAGATGAAGTGTCTACGCAGAATTCTGGGAGTATCAAGAAGACTAGTCATGACAGAGATGAAGTGTCTACGCAGAATTCTTAGTATCAAGAAGAGACTGAATGAAGACATCAGGAAAAAGTGGGTACAAAATCAGTACTGAACTTCATCAAGAAACAACACATTAAATGGTTCGTAAACAGATTACCAACAGATAGTGTGCCTCAAAAAGCAATGTTACTCCGATACAATAGATACAAAGCAATAGGACATCCATGCAAAAGGTGAACTCAGAAATAACAGAGGTGGTGAAAAACACTATTTATGAAGCGCACACAAAAGCCTGTTCTAGAAATCTCTTCTTATCTTGACGCTGGAAGGCAAAACAGGATTAGAGAAAGGAAATAAAGATAACAGAAAAGAGATGTTTTAGAAGAGCTGCAGGAATAACAATGAGAGATAAACTAAGAAATGAGGGAATTATTTTTTTACATTTTTAATTGGGCTCTACCCAGAAACACTACAATGAGTGGAGCCAGTACAGTTCAATGTGTAAAAATCTGAGCAGCATCAAATTTTTCAAATGAGAGCTGCTCAAAATTTGTTTAACTGTATTTCCTATTGGCTCTATGAAGGTACCCACCATTTGGCAACGATCTACCTGTGTGTCGTCGGGCCGCAAGGAAGCAAAGAATAGTAACACTGCATCCTACAAGACATGCCGTTAGAGGTGACTGAGGTAGGGTCTAGGAAGCTACCTAGTAAATAAAAAGCGTCACAGAAATTGAATGTGCTGGCCTACTTGTATGCACATAACTGGCACAATGTACAATCGCTATTAGGCTAGGATCACATACAAATGACAAAGATTGGTGGTGGTTTTTTTTTTCCGATCCAGAAGCACTTGAGCTTTCAGCTCTTGGGCTCGGTGCCATGGACATCGTAACCCTTTGGTTTTGTGCCATGAACACTGAAGTCTGGAGAACATGTGGCTTTTCTGTCAGTTCACGGAATTGACTGCACTCACAGGGGGCTTGTCACCCGCCGTCCAACGTACTACGAACACACTGGTCAGATGGACGCAAAGATTGATTAACAAGTGGCCAACATGCACCATTCAAAGAAGAAGGTGTCGGTCAAGTGCGCACTATAATGTGATATTTTAAAAAATCAGGTTCTTACCAGGCAGTGGCGCAGCGGGTGAACTATTTTACGGTTGAATGTGTAAAATCTCAGAACACCATTCTTTCAAATGAAAGCTGCTCAGAATTTGTTTAAATGTAAAGAGGTATTTATTATATGAAGGTTTCCACCCTTTAGCTACGACGATCATGTGGTTACTACACTTTGATCTTAACCAAATACTGAGAAGTGATACTGGATCATCTATGAAGGAATTAGAAGACGACAAATGAAACCAGTCATTCAATTCATAAAAGAACAAAATATTAAATGGTTTAGTCACCTAACAAGAATGCACTGGTATCATCGACCACATTGAGAACATATAATGAATATACAGCAAGAAGAAAACATAACAGATCAAGTGCAACTAAAACATAACAGATCAAGTGCAACTAAAACATAACAGATGAAGTGCAACTAAAACATAACAGATGAAGTGCAATTAAAACATAACATATACAACTAGAACATAACTCGCTTCTTCTTAGTTCGCCCGTTATGAATTCAGGCGTAGTCAGGGCACCCAGTATAGCCCTTCTGACTGATTTTTGCGTCAAGACCATCCTTTTTATCGGTGTCCATCGCAATAACTAAAAGATCAAGTTGTGACTGTTATACTGTAGCAGCCAATAGTGACCATTCTTGTCTTGTATGACAAGATGATTAACAGTAGGACTAATATAGCAGATGTATTTACCTCCCCTGAAAGTCTGTAGAACAAGTTCTTGATTGTCTCCTCCTGTTGCTTGGCTTCAGGGGAAACAACTGTGGCAGGTATGTCCACTTTCTTTTGGTTTCTCATCACAGTATCTGAAAACAAATGTGGAAACATTTGACATGTACAGATAGAACATTTGACATGTACAGATATAATAACTCACAGGTAAACATAGAATGTTTGATGTGTACAGATGAAATCTTCATTGCTTTTTTGCGCCCATTCTTATCAACCAAGTTAACCCCTTTTTGTGATCTGTTTGGTTTACGCCGAGCATGTACATTCATTGTGACCTTTTGGCTATGATCAAAGTGTAGTGTGTCCACTTGATCAGAGCCAAAGGGTGGGAGTCTTCATAGAGCCAATAGGCAACTTAAGTGGGGACTCTCGTCTGGAAACTTTTTTCGTTGCTTTCATATTAATGGTAGAATTTGTATTACAATTTTGAGATATTATGACTTAAAAGAGTAAAAAAAGTTTAGTTTTCAAAAATATGTCAAAGCGTTGCCATGGAAACAATAACAAATGGCCGCCCAACACAACATTTCAAATCCCTAAGACTCTGAATGTAATGAATATAAATGAATTCTGTTTTGACTCTAAGGTGAGCAATTGTAATATCTAAAATATTACACATGCTTCTTAGGATATATTAAATATTACATTTTTTATGAATTTTTTGGGTAAAAATACCCTCCAAATTCGGTCAAAAAAAGCTGTTTTTGCAGGGGGTGTGTTTACCTCCCTGTATGGAAAGAGACACTGATAACAAGGAAAACAGGTCTTCACACAAAAATCAGTCAGAAAGTGCAGATTACAGATGTGAATAAATTATAGAAATGAATAAATTATAGATATTAGAGTAAATTACAGATCTGAATAACAGACTATGCCTGAATTCATAGCGAGCGAGTACAAGAAGAAGAAGAAGATGTCTTAGGCAAAGATAGAAATTTATAAAAGGGTCTAAAGGTGAAGGGTTGACTTCATTGAACCAAGTTTCCCTATATAGCTCCGTCTCTCTCGACATAAATGACATGTGACATGCTGAGAATGTTGGCACAAAACAAGAACTCTAGTTTCAGCAACAACTAATATGGATCTCTGAAAAAAAATTGCTGATGTGACTCGGTCCGGATTCATAGCTATAACCTTCCAAATGCAAGGCAAACATTTCAATCACTACACCAGAGAGACCTGCTAAAGATAAGAACATTTGACAGATAACCATAGAACGTTTGATTAAAGGATTGATTGGACCATCAATATTGCACTTCGGTGAGTAACCATGTGTGCTCCAATCTCTTTCTCACACAGCAAGATCTCAACGGCAGTGTACAAACTCCATAGCATTGGCGAGGGTCCCCGATGTAATTTCGAAGATGATCAAATTAATTTGCAGGAATTAAATTTGGTAAATATTTGTTACAAATTTGAAGGCCTAAAGACAGGAATTGTTAGGGCAAAAAGGCATTGTATAGCAAAAATATACCCATAAAGTTAATATTGTATCGCAAAATGACTGATGTAGAATAATGACATCATTAAGAGAAACAGATACTAAATGCAAAACTTACTCTACAATGTTTCCTCTTTCCAAGAAAAATCGAATGTAGTAGTCTGCTTCCTCATCCTGATCCCAAGTGCTGGGCACTACCACATATTCCCCTGGAGCAAAGGTCAGTCGCTTGGTTACTTGACGTGTATTGATATATGCTCCAGAATTTGCAATAGTTTGATGATGATCAAAGTAGTCCTTCTTCAGTGGCAGAGAGTAGCCTTTTTCATACTGCCAACACAAAAAAAGAGTTTATTCAATCTCTTGTTATTTCAAACATATCAGAGTTACAAGCACATAGAAAAGCATATCAGAGTTACAAGCACATAGAAAAGCATATCAGAGTTACAAGTGTAATAGTGTTCGTGGGTGAGAAGGACAAAAATGTATCAAATTCCAATAGGCCACAGATAAACAAGTCAAAAGTTTAATTAAGTAGGCGACCCCAAGCTGTTTAAAAATGCAACGGCTAGGTTTCCCAAAATAAATTAGGCAGACGAAGCCATTATGGAAATACTACATGAATTTCCGAAAGATAAGTAGGATGGCCTGATTTGTTAAAGACTGAGATTGGAAATTAAGCAGGGATGCAGGACAGATTTATGGACGATTTCTCAGGAAGATAGACACCGGGAGAGTCAGTAATCATTAGTATGATAATGAAACGAAATGGATATATTTTGGGGCAAGACAAAGGTGGGTTTTTGGTCCCATATAAATAGACGGTGACGAAAATTCAGAGGACAGCTAGAGAAGAGACGTGCAGAACGTAGAGAAACTTGCAGAGCTCGCAAAGGGCAGACGGAATGGCCCAGTGTGCTGCGTTGAAGAGACTGAAATTGAGTTCGAATATGTGAGTATGGCTAGACACTCCGACAGCCGATAGGACACATAGAGAGAGAAACAACTTAGCAGTAGCAACTTAGCAGAAGAGACTTAGCAGAAAGACTTTTAGAACTCGGATAGAGATTTGCCGAACATGGAGAGAGTCTTGCAAAACTCCCAAAAGGGCAGACGAAATGGCCCAGTGTGCTGAGTTGAAGAGACGACCAACGCTGACTTCGGGTATGTGAGTATAACTAGACATGTGTAGTGTGGACAGCAGATTCATAAATAGATCCACACAGCAGAGTAGCCACGATCAGACCTATAGACAAATCTGATAGAGAATAGAAGTAGCATCTTATAGAGACAGACAGCACTAGAGAAAGCCTTACCTGTTCAACTGGATATATATATCTTCTAAATTGCCATTTGTAGAAAAGTGACCAAGTTATCAGAGCCTCGTTTACAGATATGATCTTAATGTATAAAAAGCAAACTTTCATCAAGAGACAGAAAATAGACACTTTGAAGAAATATATATCTTTGAAGTCACAAGTAACAGACCCATGGAACACTCAACCGAACAGCTGTTCCACAGAAAACTATTAACATTTTAAAATAGACAGAGGCATTCTAAGGACTTCAGACTAACCTGTACAATACAATTATGTGATGAACTTGTATTAGAGATTCAATAGAGTGTAGGACTTGAATAGTGAAGATTTGTGCTTATATAATCAAGTGGTTATAGTTTAGCATTTTATATTGTAAGGTGATATATCATTTTCAGAGTGAGGTAATCATGTTGGGACTATATTGTATGTTATATATATATGTATGAATATGATATATGTGTTGTAGATGTAAAGGTGCTATATGGGTGAAATATATGCATATAATAAAGATTGAAATACAGAATTGGGTTTCGCATGTTTATATGAAAGGTTAATTACGGCGTGATTAATATATTAGGGACAGAGAGTGATCGCCCACACAAGCACATAGAAAAGATGTCGGTTTTTAAATATTCAACACATATATGGATATTGTGAATAAATTATGGGTATTAGAATAAATTATAGGTATTGTGAATAAATTATAGGTATTGCGAATAAATTATAGAGATTGTGAATAAATTATAGATATTGTGAATAAATTATAGGTATTGCGAATAAATTATAGAGATTGTGAATAAATTATAGATATGTGAATAAATTATAGGTATTGTTAATAAATTATAACTGAGAATAAATTACAGATGTGAATAAATTACAGATATTGCGAATAAATTACAGATATGGTGACACAACATGAGAACTTGATAATAATTTATTACATAACATTACTAAATATAATTGAACACATTAACTGTATGAAAAATTTAACGTACCATAAAATTCTAATTTTCAAAGTATATGGGAGATAATAGAGTATAAGTAGAGATAAAGTATAATAGAGTAGCTTCCCTAGCCTGTACCAGTTTTTGTGTTTTCTTAACCTTCCCATACATCTTGTTTCTCTAGCAATGAGCGTCATTCACTCTTTATTGATCTTTTCCAGCCACTTGATGCAGTATGTGTGTGAGATCTGTGCCAAAAAGCATGTTCCTGTTTTGCAACTTTACTGACTAGGTGAGGTTGTTCCAAGAACAGCACAAAGATTGTCATTAAAAAAAAACTGGCGTTACTGCACGCAGTACTGCTTTTTAGGGCGGTGTAGGCAGGGGGAGCGAGAGCCTGAGGAATTTAATGGCTGCATGGCTAGTACTGTCACAGTGAATCTGTTCAAGCTATAATTTTTCTTGTATGCCCCCGACAGAAACAAATTCTTGACTTTACGGTGGATTGAACACGGGTTTCCCACATGGGAGCCACTTGGTCAGATGTTCCTCTAATAAAAATCTAGCCATAAAAAGAAAGAAAACTCACCTGGTAAACATTGAAGCCAACAGAAAGAAATTTCTCTCCTTTTTGTTTCATCTTCCTAGGTCGACTTGCATCAGTTGAATGAGAACACTGCAGACACTGTCATCATCTTCATCTGTATCCTCAAGCCTGAGATAGTACTGTGGGTTGGCCCAATGAGAAGCTGGGACATACAATATAACAATACATGACTGACAACTTAGTTGAAGTAATGGTATTTTGTTATTGTCCAAGTTATTGTCCAAGTAGTTCTTCTTCTTCAACTCCCAACGGAGCACAGGTCTTCAACAAACTTCTTCCAGCTCTTCCTCTCTCTCTTGCCATCTGTTCCAATTCTTTCCATGTTTTACCTATACTTTACATATCAGCCTTCAGTTCTCTTCTCCATGTATTTCTAAGCCTTCCCCATCTCCTATTACCCTGCAGGTTCCAAAACGTCTGTAAAAACATGCCTGTCCAAGTGGTTACTGGGGTCCAAATTAGGGATGTAAAGAATAGAACCACTATTACCCACCAGCTTGTCGTAAGCGGTGACTAAGGAGGTTGATCGTGGGGCTAGCTACCCCACCCCGTAAAAACACTAGAAACCGCAACCAAGGAATTCTTAGCTTGCCACCAGAGAAAGAGGAAGGACCCATGAAGCGACTCTATGAAATCCGAAATAAAATCGAGCTGCAGACTCACCTTCTTTCAACCTAGAAGGAGGCGGAAGTTGGAGACGTAATGCAGGACAATGGGGAGAAATCTGGAAAAGATGGTCTTGGATAGGAGGGTTAGGAAGACCTTGGTTGTGGACCAATGCCTCCTTAGGGGTGAAGGGTAACAAATAATTTCTTCGATATAGACATCCTGTGCTGGAAATCCCTTGTACAAGATTGGCCGGACCAACAACATAAGAGGAATTTGAATAGCTGAGAATCGCTGCACGGTTGAGGCGTAAACAAAAACAAGCTGCACGAAAAGACAGAACACTCAATACCCACAGGTCAAACTTTGATCATGTAGGTCGCACCTGTGGTAGGGGATTGTGTTCCAGGAGTGGACTCTACAGTCACCTCTGTATACACCAGAGGTGCAACAACACATGTCTGAGGTTGTTATCATCACTTGTGATGGACGACTATTATTTAACAAGAGATAATTTATTGTTCATTGATTGACTGAACCTTGCACTCTGGTGAACAAACATATGTGCTTCTCATTTCTTTCTTACACATGAAAGTCTCAGTGGCAGTGCACAAGCTCTGTAGCACTGACAAGAGTCCTCAACATAAATTTTAGGATAGAGAAAATGTGTAGGAATTTTATTTTAATAAATTTTGTTTAAGCAGCAGCTTTTCAGCCTGTAGCAGTTATAATTTTTTGGACATGTGATGAGAATGGGAGGTTTAGAACACAACATTGTGACAATCAGTAAAATCGAAGAAAGATGAGACAGAGGAAGAAAATGTTATACAGTCTGACTTCATGACATGGACGAGCGTCAACCTCTGAGATGATAGCAAATATCAGAGAGAGATTTATGGAGATCCATGATTGCCTACGCCAGCCGGCCTGGCACCCGATGATGATCAATAACACAACACTAAGTGAGTGCCTGTCTATAATTACAGATGTCCCATCACATTTTAATACCTCAATATTTGTCAATACATAAGACAAATACAGAAGGAAGAAAAATGGGGCATGTACCCCAGTATCTGAGAGCCGCGGTAGCGTAGTTGTTAGTGAACTCGCTTCTCAAGGCTGGTGGTCTGGGTTCAACTCGCAGTGCGCATGGAATTTTTCCCGACCGCGACGGCTCTCAGGTCGACCTAGCCTCAACTGGGTACCAGACATGCTCTGGGAAAGTAAAGGTGGCTGACGTGATGCTGACCACATCACCCATCGTGTGCTGACGGTCAATGAAAAATACAGGCCTAACACTGTATTGCCCTATATACCAAGAGGTATTAAAGAGTTCCTTTACCTTTACTTACTTACCCCAGTGTCTGTGAAACATGTTCAACATTTGTTAACGATCCATACACTATCTGCAATTCGTAGTAACTCTATAAACTGTCTTTGTTTTTACTGCCAGTAATACCGCTTGTTAGGGTGGTGTAGGACAAGGATAGGCATGAAGCTGTGGAATTTAATGACTGCATGGATAGTGAGCGTCTGTAGCTTACTTGATAGTGAGCGTCTGTAGCTTACTCGATAGTGAGCGTCTGTAGCTTACTCGATAGTGAGCGTCTGTAGCTTACTCGATAGTGAGCATCTGTAGCTTACTCGATAGTGAGCGTCTGTAGCTTACTCGATAGTGAGCGTCTGTAGCTTACTCGATAGTGAGCGTCTGTAGCTTACTCAATAGTGAGCGTCTGTAGCTTACTCGATAGTGAGCGTCTGTAGTTTACTCGATAGTGAGCTCGATCACAACACAAGCGCACCTGGTTCAAACTCCGCGGCAGACTGATTGGAAGCAAATTTGTTCCCTTGGATTTTTACGTACAATAACAATAGACCACACCTTTCAGAAAGCAAAGGCAAACTACTGAACATATAAGTAGTGCTTAGAAAACTAACTTCTTGTTTACTGTGGATAATGATGAAGTCATGTGAAGGATATGTCAAGATTTTCATGGCTAGTGCAGTCACTGAGAAACTGTTCAGGTTATGATTTTTTACTTTATTGCTTGGACAGAAAAAACTCCTTGACCTTACTGGGGATTGAACCCAGGTCTCTCGAATGGGAGCCCGCGTTCTAATCCATTAACACAACTTTGAAAAAAACCACAAAATTGGTGAGATAACTATTATTCTATCAAAGCTATACCTTCCTTAGAAGGTCTTCCACCAGCACTGAAGCCCTTCACCCATCTTCCAGAATGTTCCACTGCCTCCCACTTTCTAGGGGTCTCAATTGGAGAATCCGGGGTCAAGTTGCAAATGTACAGATTGTCAAAGTTGGCCAGAAAATCATCAAAATCCATCCTGGCAAAGTGTTGAAAGATGAAAATTCAAAACATAAATTAATACGACATTAATTAAAATGAAAATTGAAAGTCGACATTTAAAAAAAATTTGTTTTGATGCATTGGTGCTGAACTTCATAAAGAAACAACAAATTAAATGGTTCGGCAGCATAAGCTGATTACCAACAGACAGTGCACCTCAAAAGGCAGTGTTGCCCTGATGTAGTGGATACGGTGCAAAAGGTTGTTTACGTAAAGGGTGAAATTCAAAGAAGTCAGAGATTGCAAAAAAAAACTGTTTATGAAGATCAAAAGCCCGTTCTAGAGGACTCTTATTCTTATTCTGACGCTGTGAGATGCAACAGGATTTTGAGAAAAGATGTGTAAAACACCAAAGGCGTATCAGGCTTTCCTAATCTTGGTGTTAATGTCCTCATCTGTACCGCACAACTGGCTGATCTTACTGTAACGGTAACCAAGCTCACCAACATCTACTATTGCTATTCTTTCAATGAATAAGGGGTCTTCCTGTACGTTGTTAGGGGATCCCACATGAGAGAGAGAGAGAGAGTATGTTGTTCAGCCGTGTGTTACAGAAAAAACGCTTTAAAGACACTCTTAAAGTGTCTCTGAAATGCTTCGATATAGACAATACGTGCTGGGAATCCCTTGCAAGATCGCAAATGTGGCGCTGTAACAACAAAAGAGGAACCCGAATAACTGAGAATCATCGTATTGTTGAGTCACAGAGAAACGAGCAGCGCGAAAAGACAGAGGACACAACACGCACATGTCTAACCTTGATCATGTATGCCCCACCTGTGGTCGGGATTCTGTTCTAGGATTGGGCTCTACAGTCACCTCCGCACACACCAGAGAGGTGCAACAGTACACGTCTGAGATTGTTGTCATCATCGCTATGGATGGACGGCTATCACCAGGGCTCGAAGGGAGCAAATAATAGTCACACTGCAACCTACAAGGCATGTCATAAGGGGCGACTGAGGTAAGCTAACCTAGTCAATAAAAAAGTATTGCAGAAATCGGATACGCTATCCTACTAGTAGGCGCACAACTGGCACAACGCACAATCGCTCTTAGGCACAGATCACATAGAAATCACAAAGAGTGGATACAGTGGTCGATATGGAGCATTCAAAGAAGAAGTATGTTGTGACTTCACAGTACTTTTGTCGTATCTTGTCTGATTTTAGACAGACGTGATGCGCTGTTTCTGTCAGAGCATTCACTTTTTTCTGCATGTCTTGTAGTCTGTGTGAGATCATCTGCAAAGTTCTGATCCTCCAACTTTAATATAAGTGTCCACTGAATGCATTTACAGGACCTGGCATATGCTGTGCGTGTAACCCAATCGAGCAACAATAAGAAGAGGGGGATATACTTTGAAAATGTATAGTCTACAACAGAATTCTTTACTTTTAAAACTATTCAATGACAGAATGTGCTTGTTAGATCCCATGACATCAAACTACGCTGTGTATCCATGGACAATGACAGAATGTGCTTGTTAGATCTCATGACATCAAACTACACTGTGTATCCATGGACAATGACATAATGTGCTTGTTAGATCCCATGACATCAAACTACGCTGTGTATCCATGGACAATGACAGAATGTGCTTGTTAGATCCCATGACATCAAACTACGCTGTGTATCCATGGACAATGACAGAATGTGCTTGTTAGATCTCATGACATCAAACTACGCTGTGTATCCATGGACAATGACAGAATGTACTTGTTAGATCCCATGACATCAAACTACACTGTGGATCCATGGACAATGACAGAATGTGCTTGTTAGATCCCATGACATCAAACTACACTGTGAATCCATGGACAATGACAGAATGTGCTTGTTAGATCCCATGACATCAAACTATGCTGTGGATCCATGGACAATGACAGAATGTGCTTGTTAGATCTCATGACATCAAACTACACTGTGGATCCATGGACAATGACAGAATGTGCTTGTTAGATCTCATGACATCAAACTACGCTGTGTATCCATGGACAATGACAGAATGTGCTTGTTAGATCTCATGACATCAAACTACGCTGTGGATCCATGGACAATGACAGAATGTGCTTGTTAGATCCCATGACATCAAACTACGCTGTGGATCCATGGACAATGACAGAATGTGCTTGTTAGATCCCATGACATCAAACTACACTGTGTATCCATGGACAATGACAGAATGTGCTTGTTAGATCCCATGACATCAAACTACACTGTGTATCCATGGACAATGACAGAATGTGCTTGTTAGATCCCATGACATCAAACTACACTGTGTATCCATGGACAATGACATAATGTGCTTGTTAGATCCCATGACATCAAACTACGCTGTGGATCCATGGACAATGACAGAATGTGCTTGTTAGATCTCATGACATCAAACTACGCTGTGTATCCATGGACAATGACAGAATGTGCTTGTTAGATCCCATGACATCAAACTACACTGTGGATCCATGGACAATGACATAATGTGCTTGTTAGATCCCATGACATCAAACTACACTGTGTATCCATGGACAATGACAGAATGTGCTTGTTAGATCTCATGACATCAAACTACGCTGTGGATCCATGGACAATGACAGAATGTGCTTGTTAGATCCCATGACATCAAACTACACTGTGTATCCATGGACAATGACAGAATGTGCTTGTTACATCCCATGACATCAAACTACGCTGTGGATCCATGGACAATGACAGAATGTGCTTGTTAGATCTCATGACATCAAACTACGCTGTGGATCCATGGACAATGACAGAATGTGCTTGTTAGATCCCATGACATCAAACTACGCTGTGTATCCATGGACAATGACAGAATGTGCTTGTTAGATCCCATGACATCAAACTACGCTGTGTATCCATGGACAATGACAGAATGTGCTTGTTAGATCCCATGACATCAAACTACGCTGTGGATCCATGGACAATGACAGAATGTGCTTGTTAGATCCCATGACATCAAACTAAGCTGTGTATCCATGGACAATGACATAATGTGCTTGTTAGATCCCATGACATCAAACTACGCTGTGTATCCATGGACAATGACAGAATGTGCTTGTTAGATCCCATGACATCAAACTACGCTGTGTATCCATGGACAATGACATAATGTGCTTGTTAGATCCCATGACATCAAACTACGCTGTGGATAGATGGACAATGACATAATGTTCTTGTTAGATCCCATGACATCAAACTACGCTGTGTATCCATGGACAATGACAGAATGTGCTTGTTAGATCCCATGACATCAAACTACGCTGTGTATCCATGGACAATGACAGAATGTGCTTGTTAGATCTCATGACATCAAACTACACTGTGTATCCATGGACAATGACAGAATGTGCTTGTTAGATCCCATGACATCAAACTACGCTGTGTATCCATGGACAATGACAGAATGTGCTTGTTAGATCTCATGACATCAAACTACGCTGTGTATCCATGGACAATGACAGAATGTGCTTGTTAGATCTCATGACATCAAACTACGCTGTGTATCCATGGACAATGACAGAATGTGCTTGTTAGATCCCATGACATCAAACTACGCTGTGTATCCATGGACAATGACAGAATGTGCTTGTTAGATCTCATGACATCAAACTACGCTGTGTATCCATGGACAATGACAGAATGTGCTTGTTAGATCCCATGACATCAAACTACGCTGTGTATCCATGGACAATGACATAATGTGCTTGTTAGATCCCATGACATCAAACTACGCTGTGTATCCATGGACAATGACATAATGTGCTTGTTAGATCCCATGACATCAAACTACGCTGTGGATAGATGGACAATGACAGAATGTGCTTGTTAGATCCCATGACATCAAACTACACTGTGTATCCATGGACAATGACAGAATGTGCTTGTTAGATCTCATGACATCAAACTACACTGTGTATCCATGGACAATGACAGAATGTGCTTGTTAGATCCCATGACATCAAACTACGCTGTGGATAGATGGACAATGACAGAATGTTCTTGTTAGATCCCATGACATCAAACTACACTGTGTATCCATGGACAATGACAGAATGTGCTTGTTAGATCCCATGACATCAAACTACGCTGTGTATCCATGGACAATGACAGAATTTGCTTGTTAGATCTCATGACATCAAACTACGCTGTGGATCCATGGACAATGACAGAATGTGCTTGTTAGATCCCATGACATCAAACTACGCTGTGTATCCATGGACAATGACAGAATGTGCTTGTTAGATCCCATGACATCAAACTACGCTGTGTATCCATGGACAATGACAGAATGTGCTTGTTAGATCCCATGACATCAAACTACGCTGTGTATCCATGGACAATGACAGAATGTGCTTGTTAGATCCCATGACATCAAACTACGCTGTGTATCCATGGACAATGACATAATGTGCTTGTTAGATCCCATGACATCAAACTACGCTGTGGATAGATGGACAATGACATAATGTGCTTGTTAGATCCCATGACATCAAACTACACTGTGTATCCATGGACAATGACAGAATGTGCTTGTTAGATCCCATGACATCAAACTACACTGTGTATCCATGGACAATGACAGAATGTGCTTGTTAGATCCCATGACATCAAACTACACTGTGTATCCATGGACAATGACAGAATGTGCTTGTTAGATCCCATGACATCAAACTACGCTGTGTATCCATGGACAATGACAGAATGTGCTTGTTAGATCTCATGACATCAAACTACACTGTGTATCCATGGACAATGACAGAATGTGCTTGTTAGATCCCATGACATCAAACTACGCTGTGGATAGATGGACAATGACAGAATGTTCTTGTTAGATCCCATGACATCAAACTACACTGTGTATCCATGGACAATGACAGAATGTGCTTGTTAGATCCCATGACATCAAACTACGCTGTGTATCCATGGACAATGACAGAATTTGCTTGTTAGATCTCATGACATCAAACTACGCTGTGGATCCATGGACAATGACAGAATGTGCTTGTTAGATCCCATGACATCAAACTACGCTGTGTATCCATGGACAATGACAGAATGTGCTTGTTAGATCCCATGACATCAAACTACGCTGTGTATCCATGGACAATGACAGAATGTGCTTGTTAGATCCCATGACATCAAACTACGCTGTGTATCCATGGACAATGACAGAATGTGCTTGTTAGATCCCATGACATCAAACTACGCTGTGTATCCATGGACAATGACATAATGTGCTTGTTAGATCCCATGACATCAAACTACACTGTGTATCCATGGACAATGACAGAATGTGCTTGTTAGATCCCATGACATCAAACTACGCTGTGGATCCATGGACAATGACAGAATGTGCTTGTTAGATCCCATGACATCAAACTACACTGTGTATCCATGGACAATGACAGAATATGCTTGTTAGATCCCATGACATCAAACTACGCTGTGTATCCATGGACAATGACATAATGTGCTTGTTAGATCCCATGACATCAAACTACGCTGTGTATCCATGGACAATGACAGAATGTGCTTGTTAGATCCCATGACATCAAACTACGCTGTGGATAGATGGACAATGACAGAATGTGCTTGTTAGATCCCATGACATCAAACTACGCTGTGGATAGATGGACAATGACATAATGTGCTTGTTAGATCCCATGACATCAAACTACGCTGTGGATAGATGGACAATGACAGAATGTTCTTGTTAGATCCCATGACATCAAACTACGCTGTGTATCCATGGACAATGACAGAATGTGCTTGTTAGATCCCATGACATCAAACTATGCTGTGTATCCATGGACAATGACATAATGTGCTTGTTAGATCTCATGACATCAAACTACACTGTGTATCCATGGACAATGACATAATGTGCTTGTTAGATCCCATGACATCAAACTACGCTGTGTATCCATGGACAATGACATAATGTGCTTGTTAGATCCCATGACATCAAACTACGCTGTGTATCCATGGACAATGACATAATGTGCTTGTTAGATCCCATGACATCAAACTACACTGTGTATCCATGGACAATGACAGAATGTGCTTGTTAGATCCCATGACACCAAACTACGCTGTGGATCCATGGACAATGACAGAATGTGCTTGTTAGATCTCATGACATCAAACTACACTGTGTATCCATGGACAATGACAGAATGTGCTTGTTAGATCCCATGACATCAAACTACGCTGTGTATTCATGGACAATGACAGAATGTGCTTGTTAGATCCCATGACATCAAACTACACTGTGTATCCATGGACAATGACAGAATGTGCTTGTTAGATCCCATGACATCAAACTACGCTGTGTATCCATGGACAATGACAGAATGTGCTTGTTAGATCCCATGACATCAAACTACACTGTGTATCCATGGACAATGACAGAATGTGCTTGTTAGATCCCATGACATCAAACTATGCTGTGTATCCATGGACAATGACATAATGTGCTTGTTAGATCTCATGACATCAAACTACACTGTGTATCCATGGACAATGACATAATGTGCTTGTTAGATCCCATGACATCAAACTACGCTGTGTATCCATGGACAATGACATAATGTGCTTGTTAGATCCCATGACATCAAACTACGCTGTGTATCCATGGACAATGACATAATGTGCTTGTTAGATCCCATGACATCAAACTACACTGTGTATCCATGGACAATGACAGAATGTGCTTGTTAGATCCCATGACACCAAACTACGCTGTGGATCCATGGACAATGACAGAATGTGCTTGTTAGATCTCATGACATCAAACTACACTGTGTATCCATGGACAATGACAGAATGTGCTTGTTAGATCCCATGACATCAAACTACGCTGTGTATTCATGGACAATGACAGAATGTGCTTGTTAGATCCCATGACATCAAACTACACTGTGTATCCATGGACAATGACAGAATGTGCTTGTTAGATCCCATGACATCAAACTACGCTGTGTATCCATGGACAATGACAGAATGTGCTTGTTAGATCCCATGACATCAAACTACGCTGTGTATCCATGGACAATGACAGAATGTTCTTGTTAGATCCCATGACATCAAACTACGCTGTGTATCCATGGACAATGACAGAATGTGCTTGTTAGATCCCATGACATCAAACTACGCTGTGGATCCATGGATATTCAAATACACCCAGAAAAGATAAAGCAGATAGGCTAGCTAAGAAATAGTCAACACAAGAACAACCAATCACAGCAACAACTTTCCATACAGCAAAGCAAATCCTAACGACAAGAAATAAAGAAATTTTACTGAACAGATGAGAAGCCCGACCGGAGGCATTGCAAGACGGGCACTGTTTTGGAACCCGCAAGGAAAGAGAGTAGAGGAAGGCCTAGACAGACCTGGAGGCTGTTATTAAAAGGATAGGTGAAACATGGACAGAATTGGAAAGGATGGCAGAAGACAGAAAGAGCTGAAAAAAAGTTTGTTGAAGACCTGTGCTCCGTTGGGAGTTGAAAGGTGGAGAAGCTTCTCATGTCATAAAGTCAGATTTTGTAAAGTAAACAAACAGTTAAAAGTCTCAAATACAAAACCATGACAGTGGACAACAACATGGTAACAGTACGATGACAAAAGAAGAAGCACAAACAAACAGTTATGTCAAAACTACATACCAAAACTCCCCATCATCTCTCTGTATGAGGCCAAGACTCGCTCTGTCACTTGGAGACACTCCCTGCCACTCTGGTGACCTGGTCACAAGCACAGTTTAGTAACATTTTAACACAAGTATGCAACAGTTTAACACGGGTGCATAACAGTTTAACACAGGTATGTAACAGTTTAACACAGGTATGCAACAGTTTAACACAGGTACATAACAGTTTAACACAGGTACATAACAGTTCAACACAGGTACACAACAGTTTAACACAAGTATGTCAACAGTTAAGACATGTATTTTTATGTTCTTCTAGTACCGGTATACGTTACATAGAACCTACAAGCAATGTCTCCATACCGCTCTATCTTGGGCAACTTGTTCAATCTCCTCTATGGAATTGAGTCCAATATTTCTCGCTTCTCTCAATAAAGTTCATTTCTGGGTTTCTAGGCATCCTTTCTTTCTTGAACCGTTGCCTTCCACTTCAATGCATTAGTTGTGATAATTTCTTCTCAGAGTGTGCACAACATATCCCCATCTTCTCTTTCTTCTAGCAGATTAAACACAGATATAAAGACAACAAAACCCAAATAATATTGTCATGTTGTCTTTTAAAACAACTTTACGAAAGATATGTGACATATGTCTGCATGTATGTAGAGTTCTACATGTTGATATACTGATCCAGTTCATATTTACAGCAGTGTGTTACTGTGTGGGATCAGAAAGGGAATAAGTGTAGCCACAAAGCTGAAAGTTTACAGGGACATAGTGCTAACCATACTGCTGTACGCCAGTGAGATGTGGGCAGTGTATAGCATTACTTACTTACTTAATCCGTCATGCCTAGTGACACATGGGGCTTCAGAAAGGACTTTCCATGCTCTCCTGTCCCGTGCAACCTTCAGCGCAGAGCCCCATGTCAGAGATGCGGTGTCCAGTTCCTCTTCCATCATGCGCCTCCATGTTGTCCATGGTCTGCCTTTCTTTCTCTTTCCTTCTGGTGTCCAAGTGAGGGCTACCCTTGCAGGCATTTCTTGTCTCATTCTCATAACATGTCCGAGCCATTTCCATCTTCTCTTTTGAGTATGTCATTCATTGCCTCTTGTCTTGTATCTTGGAGTAGTTGGTTATTGGATATTTTTACTGGCCAAAAGATTCCAAAGATTCTGCGAAGACAAGAGTGGTGGAAAACTGACAGCCTGCTAGTATCTCCTTTGGTCATCCTCCAACATTCCGATCCGTAGAGCAAAACTGGCAAAACAATGCTTTTATAGAGTTTAAGCTTTGTGGTCCTATTGTAGATTTTGGTCTTCCATACTGGTTTCATTCTGGCAAAAGCGGTTCTGGCCTTACTTAGACGTGATTTTATATCTTCCTCTGTGCCACCATTTAGTGTCAGTATCGCTACTAAGATATGTAAACTGCTCAACCCTTTCCAGTGTTTCATTTTCTAACATTACTGGTTGTTGGATTTCACTGTTTGTCATAATTTTTGTTTTTCCTGTGTTTGTTTTGAGGCCTACTGTCTTTGCCGTGCTGTGAAGTATTGTACTTTTCTCTTGTATATGTTCATATTTGTGTGACACCAGGGCTATATCATCTGCAAAGTCCAGATCCTCAAGCATATCGAAAGGGGTCCATCTTATTCCTCTTGGTGCTTGTTGATTTATGGCATTTTTAGCACCCAGTCAATTGTAATACTAAACAAAAGAGAGGACATTACGAATCCCTGTCTTACACCAGATTTTACTGGAAATGTTTTGTTGGAATTCTTTAGGTTGCAGGAGAAATCTTTATAGAAGAGGGCTATGATGTTAAAAGCTTCATGGTACGCCGTATTGTCTTAGTATCTTCCATAGGCTGTCTCTGTGGACGCTGTCGAATGCCTTTTCAAAATCTATGAAGTTGATGTATATAGTCCTTTGCCACTCGCTACATTGTTCTAAAATGTTACGCAGGGTAAATATATGTTCATTTGTTCCTCTTCCTTTCCTAAATCCTGCTTGCTCCATTCGTAGACACTTATCTATTGCTTCTTGTATTCGCATTATGATAATTTTGCAGAATATCTTACTTGGGATTGAAAGCAACGTGATTCCTCTCCAGTTATTGCAATCTGTTAGATCTCCTTTCTTGGGGATTTTCACTACAGTACCCTTAGTCCAATCCTTAGGCAATTCTTCTTTCTCCCAGATATCTGCAAACAGTGGCTCTAATATGTTTGCAGCTAAGATGGGATCGATCTTGAAAAGCTCTGCTGTCATTTCATCATTTCCGGTGCTTTGTTGTTTCTCAGGGATCCAATAGCTTTTACTATTTCTTGCTTTTCTGGCAATTTGAGGTTGATATCAATATCCTTTGCGGCCGGTGGAATATCCGGTGGATGTTCAGGATCAGGTCTGTTTAGCACATCTTCAAAGTGGGATGTCCATCTCATATCCTGCTCCTGCTCTGTTGTCAACAGTTGTCCTAGACTGTTTCTGACTGGCATGTTATGGTTGTGTCTTTACCTCCGCATAATTGTTTGGTAATCTTGTACAGTGTGTGCAGATCATGTACTTTAGCAGCCTTTTCTGCTATTTCTGCTGTCTTTTCCATAAATTTTCTCTTGTCTGTTCTAGCACTTCTTTTTACCATTTTGTTTATTTCTGTATATTCTTTTCTTGCCTTATCTTTTGACGTTCTGATCTAATGCTATTGATGAGATTTTTTTCTCCTTTCGCTTTTGGATGTATTCTAAGGTCTGGCCACTTATCCACTCTTTATGTTGTCCTTTACTGGTTCCCAGTATACTACTGCCAACTATTTTATATGTGCCTTTGATCGCATTCCATTTTCTTGGATATTTTCAGTTGGTGTTGTGTCTGACTGCTCTGACAGGATTTGAAATCTGTTCTTTAGTTCCACTATATATTTTGTAGCAATCTCTATCTTTTAATAGGTTAACATTAAAGTATTCTGTTCTTGTCTTGGCTTGTATATATGTTTTCTTGAGTTTGAGCCTGATCATGGCAACGACAAGGTGGTGGTCGCTGCCCACGTCAGCTCCTCTTTTCACCTTTACATCAAGTAATGTCTTTCGCCATTTACTGTTGATCATAAAGTGGTCTATCTGGTTTTCATCTCTTCCATTTGGGGATATCCATGTGTACTTGTGTATGGTCCTGTGTGGAAACAATGTTCCTCCTATGATCAGTCTGTTTTCTAGACAAAAATTGCTCAACATTTCTCCATTTTCATTTGCAGTGCCACATCCCTCTTTCCCCATTATTGCTTCTCTGTGTCTGTTATTGTTGCCAACTTTTGCGTTTAGGTCTCCCATTATGCACAAAACGTCCTGAGCTGAACCTTGTCCACTATTTCCTGTAACCTTCTATAAAATGTGTTTTTGTCCTCTTCTTCGTTAGTGGGTGCATAGCATTGAATGATAGTTAGCTTTCCTTGTTTCCCATTAAATCGGCTTTCAACAATCTTTCATTAATCGGGTGCCACTCTAAGAGATGTTTATTCAATCCTTTCCTTATTATTAGTGCAACTCCTGCTGAATGATTCCAGTCGTCTCTTCCTGAGTACAAGATGGTTTCCCTTGTTCTAGTTGTCGTCTGTCCAAAGCCTGTCCATCTACTTTCGCTGACAGTGTATAGCATACACTGCAAGAAAGCTTACCCCCTTCAACACAAGCTGTCTACGCAGACTACTTAAAATAAAATGGCAAGACAAAATTAGATACCAAAGTCCTCATAAGATCCAAGTGTCAACACCCTGTTGCAGAAGGCTCGTGAGATGGGCCGGTCATGTTGAGATCTGCTGAGCGTATTGCACAAAGTATTGAAATCTGTTGAAGAATTGAGCGTCTGAAGCTTAAGTGGTAGTGAGCTCGATCACAACCCAAGCGTACCTGGTTCAAACTTTGTGACGAGTAAGTTTGGAAGCAAATGAGTTCCCTTGGAGTTTTACGAATGGTAAAAATAGAACTCACTGTTCAGAAAGTAATGTCAAACTACTGAACGTATATATGCGGTGCCTAGAAAATCAAACTACTGAACGTATATATGCGGTGCCTAGAAAATCAAACTACTGAACGTACATATGCGGTGCCTAGAAAATCGACAACTCGTTCACTGTGGTGAATGGCTAAGTCCTATAAAGGATATTCCATGATTTTCATTTTCAAAATTGAACTCTGTAGCTTGTTCCTCTGTTGCTGATATGATTGCTTGATCATTGGCAAAATGAAAGCCATTTAAGAGTTCCCCAAGGTTGTTCCTTTCACTGGTGTTAACTATTTTATAGATTTGATCGATATATTTGATGAACAACAGTGGCAGATGGGTTAATGATCAGATTTAATGAACATAAAACTCCATTGTATAGTATCACATCTGTTGAGTTATACTGTAGTATGGTGTCTTTTTCTTCAAACGCTCCTTATTGACCACTCTTTGTGATGTGTATATGATCTAAGCCTAAGAGCGATTGTAAGTTGCGTCAGTTATGCGCCTATTGGTAGGCCAGCACACCCAATTTCTGGGACGCTTTATTTACTAGGTAGCTTTCCTGTGCTCCTACCACAGTTGCCTCTTACTACATGCTTTGTAGGTTGCAGTGTTACTATTCTTTGCTCTCTTGTGAGCCCGCAACACACGGGCAGTAGTATGATGTTTGATTTGATTGCTTAAAGGGGAGGTCACTAGAACCGATTCATCCCAAACTAACTATAACTGAAAAATGAAAATATCATTACGATCATGAAAATATATAACACAGTCCATCTTACCGTTCACTCCATCTGCCCCGCCACTCTTTGCTATCACCGTGTGGATTACGGACCCTGATCAAAGTTACAGTTTGCTGACCCATCAGTATCTATAACAAAGTTACACAACCATATATCAATGTTACAGCAGACAAGGCTACAACCATATATCAATGTTACAGAAGACAATGCAACAACCATCTATCAATGTTACAGCAGGCAAGGCTACAACCATCTATCAATGTTACAGCAGACAAGGCTACAACCATCTATCAATGTTACAGCAGACAATGCTACAACCATATATCAATGTTACAGCAGGCAAGGCTACAGCAGACAATACTACAACAGACAATGCTACAACCAGAAGTTATATTATTATCAATAGCTATGTCCCAAAGAACAAGTCTTATGACTCGTGTTATGTTATTCGATTGCTGTTATGGCACATTGGGCATTCCCATGTGTGCTTCGTCCTCTGCTGCAGCAGCCATTCCAAAGTCCACTTGCTCACTGTACCCATGAGAAGTTGATTATTATATTTTCTTTCTCTACCACGAAGACGACACTGTCTGGCATGTCCAAACTTAACTCCTAATTCTCACAATCAAACCAGTGTCTGAGACTCGCCAATATCACATAATTGAGTGTGTACCGCATTGATGACATCAACTCTGTCCATATTTCTGCCAGCTTGAGTCGGGGCATTGCTTGTAAGAAAGTCAGTGCATTCGTTGTCCTGCACTCCAGCATGTCCAACCAAATCAGTGCCTTGAGATGTGATCTTCAAATCCTGTCTACCCATTTCGAGTGCAGACTTCCAGATTCAATCCATTGAAGCATATTCATCGAGTCTGATATGATAATCGCATGGGTTGCCTGTTGCTCAGCCACCCATGAGAGAGCCCTGGAGGCAGCGGTGATCTTCATAGTAAAACTAAGTTTTAGGAAAACCTGACAGATCTCAAGCTGACTGCTCAATATGTGGTCCGCAGCAAGTTAAGCAGTTTCTCAGAGATATTTGTACCCCATGAAGACTGTTTTATTTTATTTTAACATTATTATTTTTAACAGATTCAATGTCTGTCCTTCACGCTCTAGAAGTTGGTGGACATTGTAAATCTGAACTCTCCCATCTAGCCCGAGATATTGACAAACTTGTTATGTCCCATGACATCAAAATAACCATGCAGTGGATCCCTGGACATTCAAATACACCCAGAAATGATAAAGCAGATAGGCTAGCTAAATAAGGGTCAACACAAGAACAACCAATCACAGCAACAACTCTCCATACAGCAAAGCAAATCCTAATGACAACAAATAAAAGAATTTGACTGAATATGGCCATGGGAGACACAGGAAGAAAAGTTTACAGACACATGGCCAACCCTAACCCCAATGACAACATCAACCACTTTACCTGCACAATTTTTAGACTGCGAACCAAACATATAGCATTTAATAATCACATGAACATAATACAACCACAACACAGAGTGCCAGCTGTGTGCACATCATCATGAAACCATTCACCACCACCTCTTCAGGTGCCAAGCGCTAGATGATGTCAGGAAGATCCTCCTTCCTCCAAGGACAGATAAATGAAACACATTATACGGAACAAAAGAACAAATTACAAACACAGGCAGATACTTCTACATAGTATTGGGCCGAAGGGCAAGAACTTAAGTGCTGCTGGATCATTGTAGATGACCAGAGACTGCAGAAGAATAATCTGGACTGCATCATTTGGTTCACATGTGCCTTTTATTCTGTAATTCCGAAAATATCTAGAATTATTGCAGTGGCTACTGAGTTTGTGAATACTTTTGGCAGATAGCATATCATTTTTTGTGGAGCCTGATCAAGTCGTATGGGGAAAACTTGCTACAATGAAGTCTGTCTTTTGTATTTAGAACATCTTTTCATATGGGAAAAACTTGCTACATTGATGCCTGTCTTTTGTATTTAGAACATCTTTTCATATGGGGAAAACTTGGTACAATGATGATTGTCTTTTGTATTTAGAACATCTTTTCATATGGGGAAAACTTGCTACAATGATGCCTGTCTTTTGTATTTAGAACATCTTTAGCATTCTACCATTTAAAAACATGTCGGGATAAAACATCACTATAATAGATGTCTTGAATTGCTACCATTTAAGAGATATGATTATAGCACATTCTGTCATAACTATGATGCAGAAATTCAGGCAATCAAAGTAGCAACTGACAAACTTTAACGGCCAGACTTGATCCACAACCTGTTTTATTTTTGACATGATGCAAAATCAGCACTCCTGTCCAGAAAATTGTCAAGTCTACAGGATCTACTGTCTAAACAGTGAAAGCAGCGCATGGTCGTATTGCAGTGGATACCCTCTCACTGTGGAATACCAGGAAATGAAACAGCAGACCGACTGGCCAAAGATGTTGCAGGAGAGCAAACGGATGTGCCAATTATCTACCACCAAAAGAAAAGGATAGTTAAATCAATCAGGTAGCTACCAACACAAAACAACTACTATAATATGAGCAGATTAGAACAAGTTGTCAATCTGCGCCTTAAAACAGGACACAATCGACTCCGCAGTCACATGTATACAAAATTCAAGATTGGCAATTCAGCCATGTGTACATCAAACTGCAGAGCACATACTTCAAGACTGCCCCGAATATGATATATGAGGCAAATTTACTAGCCTAACAAAACAACACTCGACAGAAAACTACATGGACCTCTGTGTGAGCTACAAAGACTATGAAGTTTATACAAGCGACAGTGTTGAATATAATAACTCAAGCGAACGATAGGAAGGAAGAAATGTTCCCATTTAGAAACAGAGAGATAAAATATCAACATAATAGATGTCTTGCATTGTTATCATTTTTGTGTGATGTGTCTTACCCGTCGTACATCAGTCACACTGTATGCATGTGCTGTCATCAAACCGTTGTCCAAGAGAGCCGACTCAACACCCTGAAGAAACCAAAATAAGGAATGTTACTGCAAGAGTTACTTGTACATTACCCAGAAATTTATTAGTTAAAGAAAATAATGACTCAAGTTTGTCCTGCAACAAACGTAAAAAAAAACATGTTTTAATACCATGCAGTATAAATCTCTATGGCGTGGAGGTAAGGTGCTCGCTACTTGATTCAAAGATACTTGGTTCGTTCCACATTTTTTTTTTGTTCACCCACTATGAAGTCAATTGGCAAGTGTTTTGTTGGGACAACTTCTGAGTTTGCGTTTGTCTCTCTTGCCTTTACAGATGGTCAATTGGCAAGTGTTTTGTTGTGACAACTTCTGAGTTTGCTTGTCTCTCTTGCCTTTACAGATGGTCAATTGGCAAGTGTTTTGTTGGGACAACTTCTGAGTTTGTGTTTGTCTCTGTTGCCTTTACAGACTGTCAATTGGCAAGTATTTTGTTGTGACAACTTCTGAGTTTGCGTTTGTCTCTGTTGCCTTTACAGACTGTCAATTGGCAAGTATTTTGCTGTGACAACTTCTGAGTTTGCGCTTGTCTCTCTTGCCTTTACAGATGGTCAATTGGCAAGTGTTTTGTTGTGACAACTTCTGAGTTTACGCTTGTCTCTCTTGACTTTACAGATGGTCAATTGGCAAGTGTTTTGTTGTGACAACTTCTGAGTTTGCGCTTGTCTCTCTTGACTTTACAGATGGTCAATTGGCAAGTATTTTGTTGTGACAACTTCTGAGTTTGCGTTTGTCTCTGTTGTCTTTCATCCCTAAGTCTCTATTCAAAAGATTCTGTACCTTTGCATAATGTTGTTCCAATTTGGGAGGACTTATAACTTGTGACTGTTGCTTTCTGCTTTGTTTCTGAGTTGAAAGCAAGGATGTAGTGTCTTCTTCATTTATGCCTAGCACGGGCAGCTGATATGGGGAATGTGCCATGCCCATTTTGCACAGACCACCTCTCTATCCTACAGTTTCATTCAAAGAAAAGACAAAGTCCATAAGTTTGGAATCAAGCAGGGAATGCAGGAGATGCTAGAAGATGAGATGGAATACACAAATAACCATCAACTGCCTTAAGGTCCCTCGCTCCGGGTTTGTGATCAAGGTTTACTCCTCTAGCCCTCTGCATAACTGTGCTGACCCACAAGGTAGTGGGGATTTTCTATCAGGATTTACTCACCTAGCCTTTAGCTCTATCGAGCCCTCCCTTCCACAAGGCAAGTGTAACAGTTGCAGATGGCACCATATGGTAGCAGATAAAACATCTGATCTGACATACATATATTTATGTATATGTTTATGAAACATCTAAAAACTACTTACAGAAATACTGCAGCCAATCAAAGCCAGACGCTCAATGCTTTTAAAGAGAATGTTGACAATGTTACTGGGCAGGTTGCTGCGAGATCCTCTAAGAATATATTCTTCTGCGATTCCACCAGATAGATCAGTCAGAGCATCAACCATTTGACCTCCTTTCAGAGCTTCATATGAGCCATACAGTCTGAAAGTATTGCAAATACAGTGTTTGTTGAAGTCAGAGAGAGACTCAAATGTAAGCATCAAGAGTAGGGAATTAATTTATAAGATCAGAAATATGGATAGCCAAGTTGACACAATGTATATGTAAGATAATCAACAGTATTTTCATGTCTACTCTGTGTTATTAGAGCCAAAAATGATAAATGAGAAAAGAAGTCACACACAAAATTACTAAATGTGAAATGCAATGCTTACGAAATGTTACCAACAACACCAGAAAAAACAGCGTCCCCAACATTAACATAAGAAAGAAAGTTAGCACAGAAACTTGCTTGAATTACATTGAGAAACAAAGAATGAAGTGGTATGGCAACTTAATAAGAATGCAACCAAACTCCCATGTATACAGTCTTCTACAACAGAACATTGGGAAATAAGACGAGAGGAAGATCACGAAAAAGATGGTTAGATGGCATAGCAGAATCCTGTTAAAAAGCTAAAATAAATAACACCCAAGCAACTAGAGCAGCACAAGACAAAAACAGAAAATCATGACACTGGGTTACAACTCAGTAACAGTGTGACAACAAAAGAAGAAGAATAGACAGTCAAGTTTAAATAATGTCTATCTATACAAATACTGTATAAAAATACATTTAAAAAACTTTACAAACAAAATAGACAAGACTTACTTGGCATATGCTTTCTCCATGAGAGCTGGCCAGAATTCACTAACATTTATAGAGTTGACAAATATTAGCTGGCCTCTGTCTGTTGGTAAGAAATCATCAACAAGGACTTGTTTCCAAACTCCAAAATGCCAAAAGTTAAAGCGGAACACACCAGAATACCATCCATCCTGGAAGCTTTGACCAGCAGGGACAACTCTTTCAAAAAGGCTGCGATGTTCAGGACTGGAGACACAGCCATGGCAGCAACAAACCAACAGTCTCCTGTCAATAGAAGAAACATTGGTTTATGTGAGAGAATAGAATAATTAAGAAATATGCTGAATCATTGATTGATTGGACCATCATCACTGCCCTTCCAGTTTATTAACCATGTGTGCTCTGATATTTTTCTTACTCAGGAAGATCTCAGCGGCAGTGCATGAACTCCGTAGCACCTGCGAGGGTACCTGATGTAATTTAGAAGATGAAAATATTTTGTAGGAATTTTATTTTTTAATTATTTTAATGAATACCGTCAGGGCAGTGGTTTTCAAGCCTGCACTTCTCGATTTTGAAATTCCATGGGTTCTTTTATGTGCACAAAGTATGCAACAGTGGGAAACCATAAATCAATAAATCTGGTGATCTCTGCGGAGTGAGGGTATGATGCTCTCTCTGCTACAAGAGTACTCCGTCCCTCGTGGAGCGATCTGGATATTTTTCTAGAGAGTCACGATCTCAATGTAGGTGAGATCTTCTTTCTTCTTTTGTCGTCACACTGCTACCGGGTTGTTGAACAGTGTTATGGTTTTCTGTTTTTATCTTGCGCTGTTCTAGTGGCTTGGGTAATAGTTCTTTTTGCTTTTTGACAGGATTCTGCTATGACATCTAACCATTTTTTTCATGGTCTTCCTCTTGCCTTCTTTCCTGATGTTCTGTTGTAGAAGACTCTGTGTACAGTGGAGTTTGGTTGCATTCTTATTAAGTGGCCGAACCACTTCATTATATGTTTCTAAATGTAACTCAAACAAGGTTCTGTCCCAACTTTCTTACGTATGCTGATGTTGGTGACTCTGTTTTTTCTGGTGTTGTTGGTAACTTTTCATAGGCATCGCATTTCACATGTAGGTGAGAAAACGTTCATAAAGTTTCTTTTCTTGTATTTTTCAATGCATTGCTAATGAAACCACAAGATACATCTATCTTCAATTCTACGGCTTAAACATACTATGAGTGAATTCACTACCAATGATACTGCGGAAACTAGTACTCCTGTGCTACATTGAACCAATATTATGTACTGCAGCGAATCATGGACAATGAACAAACAATCAATATGATCACTGGAAGCCACAGAGATGTGGTTTTACAGAATAATGCTGAAAATTCCATGGTCAGCGAAGAAACCAAATGATGCGGTTTCAAAATGGCCTGCACAAAAAAAAAACTTATCAAAAGAATGAGAATCAGATAAACAATGTTCTTCGGGCAAAAAATGCGAAGAGAAGGTTCAGCAGAACATTTGGTGACAACAGGTAAAATTTAGGAAAGGAGAGATCGTGGAAGGCAGAGGGAGAAGATGTTGGATGGTCTGACATTGTGGTTCGACAGCAGAACTCTGTCTCTCGATCGTTCTTTTTGACCATTTTGATCATTCCTATTGTGATATATAAACAGCCGTTGCCAAGAACGTGTTTTACGTCACATCGTTCAGTACCATTTGGAGCTCTAGTGCTTATCCTTCAGTGAAGTGTTCGATTTCAAACAGTGTTTACTGGGTTCGCTCTCCGTTAGCCTTTTGTTGTCCCCAGCCAACCTACAAGGCAGCAGGTTGACAATAGAACTGATTAACTGCACCAGAGAGAGAGAGTTGTGGAGAGACATGATCACCTACGCCGGCAGGCATGAAACTTGATTGATTAATTGTATATATAGCTAGGTGTAAGAGAGATAACCTGGTGGACAAATAGTTACTCTTACAAAGATTGTGTGAATAACCCAAGACACTGATTTAGATGTGTCTCTACTGGTTGCTGATTTGATCAATTGATATTGTGAGGGAATGGGGATACAGATAGATCATCAACTACTCTATAATGTCCTATCGACAACTCTATAATGTCCTATCAACAACTGGCGAATAGTATTATCAGTATAGGGGAAGACTGCAAAACGTTGCCGTGTATTGTAAATGAATTTTGTAAAACTACAGTACTTAGTTTTTACATGTTTCGCCAAATCAACAACTGGGAAACTTTGCGAGGGCTAACGCTAACAGAACTCTGGCTCGCCTAGGGGTATAGACTGCAGGTTAGTTTTTGTGTTTGATCCTACATAGGGAAACGTTGCCGTGTATTGTAAATGAATTTTGTAAAACTACAGTACTTAGTTTTTACATGTTTCGCCAAATCAACAACTGGGAAACTTTGCGAGGGCTAACGCTAACAGAACTCTGGCTCGCCTAGGGGTATAGACTGCAGGTTAGTTTTTGTGTTTGATCCTACATAGGGAAACGTTGCCGTGTATTGTAAATGAATTTTGTAAAACTACAGTACTTAGTTTTTACATGTTTCGCCAAATCAACAACTGGGAAACTTTGCGAGGGCTAACGCTAACAGAACTCTGGCTCCTAGGGTATAGACTGCAGGTTAGTTTTTGTGTTTGATCCTACATAGGATACAACCCGGCATACAGGTTTGTAGGCACCAAACTTGCACAATGAACTCATGCTCTAAGATGTAAATCACATACAGATCCTAATGAGTGGTTTAACATATAGATGGTGTATAGTGAAAGAGGAAGTATCAAACATACCTAATTCACCCTGACGGACATCATATGGGTCTATTCCTTCAGCAAAAAACATGGGATTCTGTCTGTTCCTGGCCGCAATGTCCTGGACTCACAGATAAGAAAAAAGTTATTCCTTATTGCAACCGAACTATTTTACAATGTCAGCAATTCATCATGCATGATTCATAGAAATAAAAAGATAGCTTACGTAAGCTGCCTTGCAGCCATACCTATTTAAAGGGGAAAGGGTTTTATGTACAAATCCAAATATTGGCGAAGATCGATACTTTTCAGATATGATTATCCTACACGATAGGATGACGTCCAGAATTGCTTCCTGGCTTAGATCAAAAAGGCCCAAATAAACCATCATAATTGATCGTTTGAGCAAATGCAATTCAGATGTCTGTACATGTGATCGCTCAGTACATTCTCTGGTGAAAATCACACAACGATCACATAGAGTGGTCAACGGGTGGTATTCTAGAGCAATCGCGGAAGTAGCCTTCGGAAAATAATCACATGCAGATTTGACCAGCAGGTCAATGAGTGATGTTTATAGAGCAACTTCTGTGCTAGAAAAGAGGGAATACTGCAGTGGTCTTTGCGTTCGCTCCTTACAACCAATTTTAATCACTCTTTGTGATATGTTTGATCTATACCAAGAACATGTATACGTTGCACATTGGTTTGGTATGCCCCTAAATGCAGACTTCTACACGTTTAGAACATGTGCATCCGATTTCAGCCAAACCTCCTTTGTCGCCTCTTACAATATGCGTGGCAGGTAACAGTGGTTCTATTCTTTACACCCAAAATTTGGGCCCCGTAACCACTGGCGAACTGCAATGGTCACAAATAGACTCCACCTGTGTACGACTCTCCACAACATTAAGCATAGCACTGCACGCCTAGAGTTGTTGGAGGTTCCTGGGTCTTGAAGAAAGCCAGGTACTTCTTCCCCTCCAAAACAGGAAAAAGGCAAAATAATCCCATAATTCCTGGGGTTGGAAAACAAACAACAAAGGGAAGGTATTGGGAGCAAATTCTAAGATCAAATCAGGAGCTGTAAAGTCATACTACAGTCTGTCATGGCATAGTGATATTTTGACAGCTTCTGTGATGCTGCTGGTGTCTAGCTGTATCAGTTTTTCTGTTCACTTCATTTTATCAGCTGCATGTCTAACCTTGATCATGTATGCTTGATAATTGTGGTAGGGAATTGTGTTTGCGGATTGAACTCTACAGTCACTTCCGCACACACTAGAGTGGTGCAGCAGCACACGTCTAAGGATGTTGTCATCAACGCTTGCGATGGAGGGCTGTTATCAGCTGCATAAAAAGGGGGATCTGGCTGCAAGGGCAACAGCAATCCTCCATATCAACATGCCAAAAAAAGGCTCTACAGCTTCATCAAACAACATCACCTCACAAGGGAATAAGACAAAATCAAACAGAGACTAGCACAATGCAAAAATTTAACACAGAATTGTAATAGAAAACAAACAAATATGTAAAAAAAACACAAGCGATGATCAACACATTTGGAGATTCAAGAAAGTGGGAATGAACAAAACATACGCAATGAAACAGTAATCTAACCAGACATGAATTTGACTAGAAGCCACATGAAAAGATTAGGAAAATCAAGACAACCAGGAGATGTGAGAGCCAACTAAAGTTATCAGAAGAAAGACACCACCTGTACACTAAATTCAAGATAGGCACCAACGACCTGTGTCCCTTGTGGCTTGGCGAGTCTGACAATAGAGCAAATGCAGAACTGAGAAGAAAAAGGTGGCCCACTTACACTAGCGTCCAAGACAAACTGTATGGCATGGTTGATAATCTGAGGCAGACGGCGGCCTTTATTAGAGAATTCAAAATCCCAATTTAGTGAGAATGCAGAAGAAAGACAATCGCTAATTTAGAAACCATTACTAAGTAATAGTTGCAGTCTTATACCTGTGTAAACATACAACAGATTGATTAAAGTGAGAACTTACTTTGGCTCGCATCCAGTCAATTCTAAAAGGGGGATTTCTGCTATAGTATACTGATGCATCGCTGGGAACAAATATGGTATCTTCATAAAGTTTTCCTCGTCTCAGGTAATCTAACCGAACCTTCTCAAACTCATAGAAACTATTGTCAGCGGTTAGAGCTGTTGATCTATTATTGGAGATGTTGGCTGGGTTCTGAACACTGCTGGGGCTGGTTATAATTTCTCTGCTGACTCTGTTGTATGCTTTAGTGTCTTTATTATCAACATGTTTGTTAACGGTACTGTAGTTGGACACGTTGCTATAATTAGGACCTCCTGCTGGATGTGGTACTACATTATTTCTGTTATTGTTGCCAATCACAACGGGGTCGACGTAGGCATGAGATTTAGCAGTTGGCTGTGAAAAGTTACTTCGACTACTGTTGCTACCAATACTGCTACTTGTACTGTTGAGTCTATCTTGAGATTTCGCAGTCCGCTTTAGCACTGAATTCGGGCTGGTTCTATCATCTATTAAGCTATCTGAATCTAGACGATTTCTGCTAGCAGATATAAACTGTGCTGGTCTACGCTCAACTTGAGTACGATTGAGCGTACCTGTTGTACCTGCGAGATTTGGTTGAGAGCCTCCCGACATTTGAGACTGCGAAGCTAGACGTCCGCCTACCTCTTGGCGTTTCTGTCTGTAATTTGCTGCCATTGAAGTTTTGAATAAATACAAAACAGAAGTTTCACAAAATTATTAATTAGTCGTGAAAACTAACGTGCGAAAGAGTAAATAATAATTTGAATAACGCGTGTTTTGATGCCTTTATCAACAACGCGGAAGTGACCGTTCTATAGCACGGTTGCCAGATTAAAATGTTGATTTTCAGAAAGACAGTTGTTGAAAAAGCCAAAACAAATTTACAACATTTTTCATACTGAAATCACGTTGATGTCTCTAGATTCAGCTTCATTACGACAATCCTCATGTAACCAGTGTACCATACAACTTGTCAATATAAAGTCGTCGTATTTGAACGTTGGCATCTATTCTGATTCTCAGAAAAAGCAAACAAGAATATGCAGTTACAATTTATTTATTTCTTTTGCTTTAAACTGAAATTAAAAGAGTGCATTGTTATGTTTCTTGCTTTTGCTTGAAACTGGTTTCCACCTTTTCTGTTAATCCTCTTGAGATCGTTTAATGCATGATATTTAAGTAAACTGGACTGTCGTAAATACATTTTCCCTAAATTAAATTATTTTCTCTCGTATTCTTCTTCTCTACAATCCTGATTTGCCTTACAGTTTCAGAATAAGAAGAGATTTATATATAGAACATGCTTTTGTGTGCGTTTAATAAATAGTGTTTTTTATTGTCTCTATTTTTTTCCCCGATCTAGAAGCAATTGAGATTTCAGCTCGTCGACTCGGTACCATGGACATCGTAACCCTTCGGTTTGGTGCCACGAATACCGTAGATCTGGAGAACCTGTGGCTTTTTCTGCCAGCCCGTGGAATTGAACCCGCACTCACAGAGGGTTTGTCACCCGTCGACGAACACGCTGGGCAGGCGGGCATTGTCTCTATTAATTCTTAGGTCCACCTTTTTCGTAGACGACCTTTTACTTTGTATCCATTGTATCGGAGTAGCCTTGCTTTTTGAGACGCACTTCTTCTTCTTCTTCTTCTTTTGTCGTCACACTGCTACCGGGTTGTTGCCCAGTGTCGTGGTTTTCTGTTTTTGTCTTGCGCTGTTCTGGTGGCTTGTGTGATTGTTATCTTTGCTCTTTCACAGGATGCTGCCACGCCATCTAACCATCTTTTCCGTGGTCTTCCTCTTGCCTTCTTTCCCGATGTTCTGTTGTAGAAGACTCTGTATACTGTGGAGTTTGGATGCATTCTTATTAAGTGGCCAAACCACTTCATTCTTTGTTTATCTATATAATTCAAGCACGGTTTTGTGCCAACTTTCTTTCTTATGAGACGCACTGTCTGTAGTAATTTGCTTATGGGGTTAAATCAATTAATTTGCTGTTTCTTGATGAAGTTCAGTACTGATGTTATACACACTTTTTTTTTCTTGATGTTTTCATTTCTAAACTTTGAAATTCTCAGACACTTCATCTCTGTCCTGAATAGTTTCGCTCTATCATTTGATATCAGCGTCCAGGTTTGGCACTAATAGCGTAATGTTTGAAGCAGGATTGTGTTGTACAATGCCCTTTTAGTGTTCGTAGAGACAAACTTGCACTTTTAAATTGTCCTGTGATCTTTGAAATTATTATTGGCCCAGAAATTTCTTTTTGTAACTTGACTTTTTGTAACTTGACTTTTAGTAACTTGACTTTTTGTAACTTGACTTTTAGTAACTTGACTTTTTGTAACTTAACTTTTTGTAACTTGACTTTTTGTAACTTAACTTTTTGTAACTTGACTTTTTGTAACTTAACTTTTTGTAACTTGACTTTTTGTAACTTAAAGCTTGATCTAAAATTCATAATATTTTTTTTATTTTATACTTGCGGTGATTAGTGAGGATCACCATGACATCACTCCGGACAGGTCCATAAGTCTTCAGTTCTTCTACCCAATATCTTTACCAGCGTATAACAAAAGTGTTTGGTAGTTCTCATTTTCACTCTAATCTTTTTTATGCTGGATAAGTTGTTGATTTATAAATGTTTACACTATATGAACTGCTTCTCTTAAGGTATTGATGATGCCTGCATTATCCATTGACTGTCCTTCCTTGACAACTGATGTATCAGCCATGTGATATGCACGCTATAGACGAGCGTCTGTAGCTGTAATTGTTATTATTATTATTTTGTGGAAAAATGCTACAATCTTTTTAGAATTTAATGCCTACATTAAACAGATAAATATTATTTTCCCGCGCCTTCATATTATAGTGCAAATCTGAAGTGTCTCTGCTGTAAGAATAATTCTTCGTACAGTCCATGATGATCAGCTTTGGTTTGTTGAAAAATGATGCTTATTCTATCCGATACCTTTATCGCAAACACAGAAAACATGTGTTTTGTGTGTCTACTAGATTGATTAATTTATAGGACCATCATCATTGCACTTTGTTGAGTAACCAGGTGTGCTAGGATTTCTTTCTTACACAGGAAGATCTCAGCGACAATTCACGAACTCCGTAGCACCAACGAGGGTATAATATAAATATGTTAACATTCTTGTTTTAAACTGTGTGTCACACTTTGAGTGAGCGAGTTCAGTAGGAATGAAATAAATCGTTAGCTCTTCCCAGTTCATAAAAATATTAATCAATAATCTCTTCACGAACAGGCCAAAGAATGGGTGTCAGTTTTTCAAAGGAAAATAAAATTGAGCAGTTTCTGTTTATTTCAATTTCGTAAATATATTTATCCCTCTTAACTGTTCTGTGAAAGTTTCTGATCTTATTTCACGTAGGCAAAACTGTACAAGTATGCGAGCAAAATCCAATATTTAATGCAATTTTGAAAGGGAAAGCATTTGTAAATGCTATTCTATGAGAAGGTTATGTATTGTTTGTCCAACTATGGCCTTCTTTATATTATGAGATAATACTAAGAAGACCGTGGTCCAACTAAATTAAAAACGGCAGAATAGAGCTAAGTAAAAATATTTTAAAATTTGGCTTTTAATAAGCCAATATGGCAACCTGTTCTGTAGCAGAGGATGTGGCGTGGATCGATACCATCTCTGTAGCGGACGACTCTTACTTCTATCAATTCTGGTTAAACAAGAAATTAAGTCTAAATAAGAATGTAGAAGAAAAAGAAATGTCTTTATGTATATATTTTTTCTGTCAGGACAACACGCCCAAATATAACTATAAATATTCTGACATACAGTATCGTATCACACGATAATGCAATTCTTATTTCAATATCTATAACTTGTTACATAGCTAGGAGATGGTTCACACATTTATGACATCAATCATCGCAAGGTACAAGTTAGTCTTGTCACAGGCTTGTCTAATTCAATGGAGGTGACACATGCATGGGTGTTAGCGTAAATTTTTCAAGGAAATGCTATTCGTTTTTTGCTCGTAGTATTTAATGAACATCGGGATATAATGGAGTACACAGAACACGTAATCACAAAGTACTGTAGTTTTACAAATTACAAAAACAATGACAAAATACAACAGCGTTTCGACCGACAAGGCCTTTATCAAGCAAACGAACAACAAGAGTGACAAATAAAAACCAAAACATATGGACGACTACATACAAACGTTTCTAATGAAAATCTGGGAATAAAAACGAATAACGAAATAAATGTAACACAAAAATACACATACAAACTGGAAGAGAAACAGTGAAAAATCTAGTAAATATATAACTTGAATACATGCAACATATACCCATATAGATTGCAAGGCATGGGAAGAGAAAGTACTAAGAAACATATGAATGTAATACGTTGAGCCCACGTGATCGCAAGGTACCATACAACGAAATCAACCGATTCTCCAGAGCAAATAGACTGCGATCATCCGAGGAACATGATCGAATGGCTGTGACCTGGACATCGTGAACTCCTAAATGGCCAGTATAATTGAAATGGGTGGCTACAGAGGTCACAGAGCATTGGCGTATGTCGCGCAAGTGTTGGGCGAATCAGTCACTGAGCCTCTCGCCTGTCTCGCCGATATAAGCCTTGTTACATCGCTTACAGATAATGGCATAGATAAGATTATGGGACTCGCATGTGAAACCATCGTCAATAACAAACGTGGCTAAAGGAAAAGATACAGTACGCGTCTGTATTACATAAGCACACGTGTTGCAACGCCGACGGCCACACTGGACAGTGCCAAAATGAGTCTGGATATTAGACTTAAGGCGACTGTGTACCAACATATCCTTAAGACTTCTGTCCCGTCTGTAAGCCACCAAAGGATAGTTGGAGAAGACAGAACGTGTCTCAGGATCTGACCTAAGGATAGACAGATGACGGAATAAAACTTTTTTCACCAGTGAACTATGGGGTGGAAAGTTAAGATAAGTTTTACTCTGTCAGAGTTAGTAGTCCTATGCTGGCTGGTAAGGGCCTGCTGGCGAGTGATTTTCTGAACTCGATGCATAGCCGATGCAAGCACCTTCTCCGGATATAGGCGCCTGCGGAAGAAATCAAGCATCTCGTGAGCTCTCTCAAGGAAATCATCGTCCTCGCTACAAAGGCGACGAAGGCGCAAGAGTTGCGAGAATGGCAAAGAGTCACGACAAGCCTGGGGATGGGAAGAAGTATAAAGGAGAAAGCTATGTGCATCAGTAGGCTTGTAATATACTGATGTAGTGATAGTGGATAGGTATATGGTGATAGTAATGTCAAGATAGTTGACACACGTAGTGGAGATGTGAGAAGTAAAACGAATAGAAGGGTTGAAAACATTAATGAAATTTATGAAATCGGCTTCAGGCATATCAGTAATGCCAATACAGTCACCAATGCAATGTATCTGTGATAGACAGACGGAAGGGGGCCATCATATGTAGTCCATACTAGGTGTTCAAGATAACCCATGAATAGACAAGCATAACTAGGTCCCATTTTAGTACCCATGGCAACCCCACTGATCTGCTCAAAGAATTGGTCATTAAACTGAAAGGAGTTGAGAGTGAGAACTAGTTCCGCAAGACGAAGGAGAGCAGAAGTTGACACAAGTGGATTAGTTCTCCTATTGAGAAAGAAGCTTTCTGCTTGCTCTTGCTCTACGGAACACATCTCCGAATTCCTTAATCCCATAGTCACCACACTCCCTTCATTTTGAAAGATACGAACCACGCTTTGTCTGTCTTTTCTTCCATTGAGTTGCTACCGAGAGAACCTACCGTCTCTTCCTCCTTGATGTGTGCTCATTGTACACTTCTATACCTCATCCTGACGGCCTTAAATCTCTCCAATTCTTTCTCAATAGGAGAACTAATCAGCTTGTGTCAACTTCTGCTTTCCTTATTTTGATTGAGATTGAGATTTTCCTTAGCTACGTTGGTATTTGGTCGTCCATTTGTGTTTCATTTTAATTTGTCACTCCTGTTTGTTCGTTTGCTTGATAAAGGCCTTGTTGGTCGAAACGATGCTGTTTATCGTCACTGTTTATGTATTTTGTAAAACTATAGTACTTTGTTTGTACGTGTTTCACTATTTACCAAGTTTTACTGCAGTCTTCCCCTATTTCGATTTTTTAAAAAGCTGGGGTTGATTCGCAAAGTCCTGTAAAGGATATGCAACTAACTACTGTAATCCTATAGGCGCGTTCATTTCAGCGAGACAGTACCCACCTGTTATATTACAGAAGGATCATAATTTATATCTATCACTCTTCAATGATCTGCCTTTAATAAGTTTGAGACTAACTTTAATAATAGCACATTTATTATTATTATGTTTATTGCTATTGATTAACTATGAGAAATATGTATTATCATATAAAGGAAGATTGCAGTAAAACTATAAAAAAAGGCGAGACACGTAAAAACAAAGTACTTTAGTTTTACAAAATACAAAAACAATAACAATACACATCAACGTTTCGACCAAAAGGCCTTTATCAAGCAAAGATTACAAGAGAGGTGAAGAATTTCACCTCTTGCACAACACATAACATGTAGAGTCAAACAACAAGTTTCTAACGGCTAATAAAATGAAAATATGTGACTAAAAACGAATAACGAAATAAATGCAAAAATTATAAGTGGAAAGAAAAGAAGATAAACAATACAAATCAAATATATATATATATAAAATCTATATTTCAATTAACATACACACATATAGAATATGGAGCAAGAGAACAGACAGTATAGCATAGGGATGTAGTGAGTTGAGTCCATGAGGTCGCAAGGTACTATATACAATTATGAGAAATGTACAAACACAGATGAAGATGTGTTGTGTGTAATGCAAGATTCCATGTGGATGCTACTCATGATTGATATAAGGTCACAAGTGAAGATTACATTTTATCGTCCGTCTCCGATAGGACTAGGAACTCGATCTCATCTACACTGAGATCAGAGATCTCTGGAAAAATAACCCGATCGCTCCACGAGGAAGCGAACCGAGGCCCTTTTGGAACGAGAGGCGAGCACCGAACCTCTACGCCACATGACCCACATTTAGAATTAGTACGGTCCATGACACTAGGGTTGAGATCCGCGGTAGCGTAGTTGTTAGTGAACTCGCTTCTCAAGGCTGGTGGTCTGGGTTCAGTTCCCGCAAAGCGCGTGGAATTTATCCCGACCGCGACGGCTCTCAGGTCGACCCAGCCTCAACTGGGTACCAGACATGCTCTGGGAAAGTAAAGGCGGCCGGCGTGATGCTGACCACATCACCCATCGTGTGCCGACGGTCAATGAAAATACAGGCCTAACACTGTATTGACCTATATACCACGAGGTATGAAAGGGTTCCTTTACTTTACTTTTTTAATGATACTAGGGGACAAGAAAATGTGAAACTATTAGATTGCTTGTCGGGCATTGTATGTTGTTTACAGATGTCGCAAGACTTGTTGGTGCAGGTGTATATGACATTTAATCAATAGAGTATCGAATTGCGAGTAGATTTCATTGAAATTAAATATCGATAATAGACAATAAATTAAAAAAAACTAAAATTAAATTAACGTCAAAATACAGGGTGTTCAAGATAAAAGCAGCCTTATTGACAAATCAAAAGTTACCAGGTACGCATTGCGTTTTGTATATTTACTATTTAAACCGGTTCTGACAAGCTCGTCCTTTCATCACATTTGTTCATCGCCCCTTCCTGAACCATAACTACACACAATCACAAAAAGATTCCCTCACTTGACCTATACTACGCCATAATTGAACCTTCTCATTTTCATAAATATATGCCAGACTCGCTCCCTTGACGAGGCTGCTTTTATCTTGAACACCCTGTATATATTTGGCTTGTCCTTGTCATATTTTCATTTCATTTGTTCATGTTTAGTATGTCGTGTTTGAGAAAGATAATGTAATCGAAATATCGATTCTGCGTGATGTTAAATTGTCGAAAACTGCCGTAATCTCATCATCATCATCAGGTGCCGTGTCGGCTGGCGTTGACGAACATGAATCTCCACAAACCTCTGTCTCTGGTGTTTACTGTCATCTCAGATGTTGACGCTCGTCCGTGCCATGATGTCAGGCTGTCTAAAATTTGCTCTTTCTGTCTTCCTCTCTTTCGTCTCCCTTCGATTTTGCCGGTTGTTGCCATGTGTTCTAAACCTCCCTTTCTCATCACACGCCCGAAAAATGATGACTGCCTCTTTCTTATATTGATAACAAGTTTTCTCTGTGTCTCGACCTCATTCAACACCTCCACATTAGTCATTATATCTTTAATCTAGCTTTGCGTTTATCCATGGCGATCGATATATGGTAATGAATAGAAGAAACGATTTTCTCGTGGGCCCACGAATCCACTAATTGTTCTGAATGAACAAGAAATGAGGTTTAGCAGAAGAAAGACATATAATTGATTGAGAATTAACCAAATGTCGATAAATAAATTGACAGATTATATATTTTCTCCTCTGCATCGTTTTGAGATATATTACATTCACAATAACAGCAGGTATTAATGATATTGTTATATTTTCTTGATACTGTCCACAAGTTGTTCTTTCTTCTCTCACTTTCCCATGTATCTTTATTTATGGCTTTTACACACACATGTTTAAGTAGCAGACGTTTTAGTAGATCCTTTCCTTTCTCCTTTCTTTCTATCGTTCGTTCGCTTGAAATAATGTCTATATATTCAATGTTGTCTCTTGTATAAACTTCACTCAGCTCACACAGAGGTCCGTGTAGTTTTCAGTCGCAGTATTGTTTCATTAGGCCAATGAGTTTACCACAGTATATTGTATTCAGGAAATATTCTTGCCAAATATAATAGCAGATCAAGAGCTTTTTAAAACGAACAAACTGTGCATCCCTGGAGACAATCATTAAAAGATGAAGATGGAGGGAGATTGGTACGTAAGTAGGGGCATTGGTTAGGGCAGTTCTTCGATGGACAGCGGGTAGGAAAAGAAGGCATGGATGCCCAAAGGAAATATGGAGAAGAACTGCGGAAAGAGTGTTGAAATGTTGTGGCCTGACATTGAAAACAATTCATAGAAAAACGCAAGAACGAAAGAAATGGAAATCCCTTGTGGAAGTCATATGTGTCAAACAGCAAACGAAGAGGACATAGCGAAATAGAGATTATATTCAGAGCATGCTTGAAGTATGTGTGTACAAGGGCGTTATACATACGCGTGTACTTTCAATATAACTGTCTAGCTATTCTTCGCCCTATCTATCTAGTTGTACAAGGGTGTTAACCTGTGCTGCTACTCTTCTTCTGAAATCCTTACAAGACACTTCTCCCTACTCAACAACATTAACACTATCCACACTATACTCGCTAACTATCACACTATAACATAGAATATAATTTCATTAAAACGTCCGTACAATATATTTTAACTCTATGTGAGAATAAATCTAATGCTCAACTTTTATTTCATTTATTTACTTAATTCAATACAAAGTAACCCATACATCCAAAAATAATACAAGTACTGAAATGATGTAAACTAACAATTAAAAACACATAGCAATGCACCTAACGATGTAAAATATATCTACTGATTAAAATTGTCAATCTCCACTAAGTAATAACCACTACACGATTTTCAATTTTTTTTATAGAAATGTTCACTTTTCAACAGTACCTTGTTGTGTGACGTCCTTAGAAAAAACATTTGCGCCCAGTAGTCTGATTCTATTTTGTCTAGTCTATTTCTAATCTTGATGACTAATAAAGTTCTGGTTCTGTCTATAACCGCTGCTGGCATCCGTGACTATCTTCTCAGTCTTGTTGCTGCATCTGATTCTGTCTTCCTCTATTGGGAGCCTTACTAACACTTTGTTGATGATGTAATAGATTATGAGGCTGTCTTCCTCTATTGGAGTTTACTAACACTTTGTTGATGATGTAATAGATTATGAGGCTGTCTTCCTCTATTGGGAGTTTTACTAACACTTTGTTGATGATGTAATAGATTATGAGGTTGTCTTCCTCTATTGGGAGTTTTACTAACACTTGGTTGATGATGTAATAGATTATGAGGTTGTCTTCCTCTATTGGGAGTCTTACTAACACTTGGTTGATGATGTAATAGATTATGAGGCTGTCTTCCTCTATTGGGAGCCTTACTAACACTTGGTTGATGATGTAATAGATTATGAGGCTGTCTTCCTCTATTGGGAACCTTACTAACACTTGGTTGATGATGTAATAGATTATGAGGCTGTCTTCCTCTATTGGGAGCCTTACTAACACTTGGTTGATGATGTAATAGATTATGAGGCTGTTTTCCTCTATTGGGAGCCTTACTAACACTTGGTTGATGATGTAATAGATTATGAGGCTGTTTTCCTCTATTGGGAGCCTTACTAACACTTGGTTGATGATGTAATAGATTATGAGGCTGTTTTCCTCTATTGGGAACCTTACTAACACTTGGTTGATGATGTAATAGATTATGAGGCTGTCTTCCTCTATTGGGAGCCTTACTAACACTTGGTTGATGATGTAATAGATTATGAGGCTGTCTTCCTCTATTGGGAGCCTTACTAACACTTGGTTGATGATGTAATAGATTATGAGGCTGTCTTCCTCTATTGGGAGCCTTACTAACACTTGGTTGATGATGTAATAGATTATGAGGCTGTCTTCCTCTATTGGGAGTCTTACTAACACTTTGTTGATGATGTAATAGTTTATGAGGCTGTCTTCCTCTATTGGGAACCTTACTAACACTTGGTTGATGATGTAATAGATTATGAGGCTGTCTTCCTCTATTGGGAGTCTTACTAACACTTGGTTGATGATGTAATAGATTATGAGGCTGTTTTCCTCTATTGGGAGCCTTACTAACACCTGGTTGATGATGTAATAGATTATGAGGTTGTCTTCCTCTATTGGGAGCCTTACTAACACTTGGTTGATGATGTAATAGATTATGAGGCTGTCTTCCTCTATTGGGAGCCTTACTAACACTTGGTTGATGATGTAATAGATTATGAGACTGTCTTCCTCTATTGGGAACCTTACTAACACTTGGTTGTTGATGTAATAGATTATGAGGCTGTCTTCCTCTATTGGGAACCTTACTAACACTTGGTTGATGATGTAATAGATTATGAGACTGTCTTCCTCTATTGGGAGCCTTACTAACACTTTGTTGATGATGTAATAGATTATGAGGCTGTCTTCCTCTATTGGGAGCCTTACTAACACTTTGTTGATGATGTAATAGATTATGAGGCTGTCTTCCTCTATTGGGAGCCTTACTAACACTTGGTTGATGATGTAATAGATTATGAGGCTGTCTTCCTCTATTGGGAGTTTTACTAACACTTGGTTGATGATGTAATAGATTATGAGGTTGTCTTCCTCTATTGGGAGTCTTACTAACACTTGGTTGATGATGTAATAGATTATGAGGCTGTCTTCCTCTATTGGGAGCCTTACTAACACTTGGTTGATGATGTAATAGATTATGAGGTTGTCTTCCTCTATTGGGAGCCTTACTAACACTTGGTTGATGATGTAATAGATTATGAGGCTGTCTTCCTCTATTGGGAGCCTTACTAACACTTGGTTGATGATGTAATAGATTATGAGGCTGTCTTCCTCTATTGGGAGCCTTACTAACACTTGGTTGATGATGTAATAAATTATGAGGCTGTCATCTGTGAGTGGCATCAATTGTCTCTATATCACAAATAGAGTTACTGGTCTGGAGTTTTGCGGCTCTCTGGTCTGAAGATCTTTGTCTGTTACTTCTTCCTAAGTTCTTCTGTGAGTTGGGACTTATTCAATCGTTTCTTCAATCCGTTTGAATCTGTCTGGTCAGCCTCTTAACACCTTGTTTAAATCACAGCAGAGGAGTTCTGCTCTATTCTGATTCTATATGCTGCCAGTAACTGCACTCTCTCAAACAAATCTACTCGTTGACCCTATACAAGCTGTTCTGTCCCTAGTTCTGTATTCTGAATCGTAACACCTAGTTTAAATCACAGCAGTGTTCTGATCTAGAACTATCAACTCCATCTATCTCTGAGTTATAATTTCTACTCTCGGGACTGTTGATGTTACCTGCCTAAATTCTGAATCCTAACCTTCTAATTCCTCTCGGTCTCTCTCTGTCGCTCTGTCTAACCTCTCTAAGTCTCCTCTTCTTCTCAGTCTGGTCTCCTCTCTAAGTCTCCTCTTCTTCTCAGTCTGGTCTCCTCTCTAAGTCTCTTCTTCACAGTCTCAGTTTCTTCTCAGTCTCCCTTTCTTCTCAGTCTAAATTCTGAATCCTAACCTTCTAATTCCTCTCGGTCTCTCTCTGTCGCTCTGTCTAACCTCTCTAAGTCTCCTCTTCTTCTCAGTCTGGTCTCGTCTCTTCTTTTTTTTTTTTTTTTTTATTGATCTTAAAAGGCATATGACATTTTATATATTTTATATACACATGTTTCTATGTGTGCAGGTTTTTCATGGGATGAGTTACAACATTTTATGAAAATACATTATGGAAGTGTAAAATGATTTTCTGTCATTCTTATTATTTGGTGATGTTTTCTTTGGTATTCTCGGTTTTAGAGGTGTTACAAATCCCCTCATTCTCTCTTCTCATTCACTAAGTGTGTTTGTGTGTCAGCTGCTCTTTGTGTTATGTGTGCTGCTTTCTGGTCATATATATGTTTGAAAATTCCTGCGTTGTATCGTTGTTGTTCGTGTTTTGCTTTGTTTCTGCATATCCAGATGAGGTATCTGAATTCTGCTAGCAGTGTGAGATTTGTTTTGTGTGAATTTTCGTTTGTGTGTGGGATTGTGTTTAGCATGATTGCTTTGTACATGTTTACTTTGTTTGTTGCGTTGCCGACTATTGTTTGTTGCAGTGACTTTAATGCTAGTGATATTGTGTTGCAGTGGAAGAAAATGTGGTCTTCTGTTTCTTGTTTGTTTTGTCTGCAGAGTGTGCATTTGGTTTGTTGTGATTTGTGTGTTCTTCTGTATGCTACTGGTGTTATGTTGAAGAGTAGTCTGTACGTTACTTCTTTTGCTTTGGTTGATGTTTTTGTTCTGTGTAGGTTTCTAAAGATGCTTGAGTAGTCTGTAATAAAGTGAGTGTAGCCTCGTTTAATTCTATTGTGTAGCGGAGGTTCCTGTCTTGTGACTAGGTGTCTGTAGATTGTCTTTGTGGGATTTTGTATTGTTTTCTCGTTTCCTTGTATGCTTTATATGCACTGTTTGTAAAAGTCGGGTAGTGTTCCGAAGTGATGCGGTGTCATGTTGTTTACTGTGTGTAGTGAGGATAGTCTGAGGCCTATGTAGTAGTGAGCTAATGGGTATTCATTTGGTTTTTTAATGATTTCTCCTACGTATTTTATTCTTTGTGCCTGTATTCTGGTTTTTATGTCTTGGGATATTCCTCCTCTGTCTTTGTGTTGTATTAAAGTTTTTGTTTTGATAGCGTGTATTGTATTTTGGAAAATAAATTTCCTGATATTTTTGTTTATTTCTGTTAGCACTTGTGGCGGTGGGTGGAAAACGTTTGATGTGTATAATAATCTAGTAGTGATGTAGGTGTTAACTACAGTGCTTCTACCAAAGATGGTGATGGTTTTGTATCTGTATAGTTGTAAGGTAACTTTACACGTGGCTGAATTACCAATCTTGAATTTTGTATATATTTGGCTGCGACGTTCTTCTTCTTCACCCTTCGCCCCTAGGGAAGCATAGGTCCACAACCAAGGCCTTCCAAGCCCACCTATCCAAGGCCATCCTTTCCAGATCTCTCCACTCTCTCCCCGCCCTCTCGCACTCCGTCTCCAACTCCCGTCTCCAGGTGCCCCGGGTCTTCCCCAACTCTACTGCCCTGGGGGCCCCATTTAAAGCCCGTCCCGTGATGCCGCCAGGGTTTCCGCAGTGTGTGTCCCACCCACCGCCCCCATCTCCCGTTCCACCTGTCGCTGTCCTGCTCCATTTTTTTTTTCCGATCCAGAAGCACTTGAGCTGAAAGCTCTTCGGCTCGGTGTCATGGACATCGTAACCCTTCGGCTCGGTGCCACGAACACCGTAAATCTGGGGAACCTGTAGCTTTTCTGCCAGTCCGCGGAGATGAACCCGCACTTACAGAGGACTAGTATACCAGAGTTCCCCGCCCGCAGTTCCGCCACACCATCGCAGGTGGAGCATTCCGCGTACCCATCCACCAACGAACGTCTGCAACCCTCAGTGTTCCCCAGCTGCCCCCACGCCTCTGCACCACACAGAAGGACAGCCCCGACACTCGAGCCAAATATCACCATCTTAGTTTCACTCCCTATCACTCTTGAACCCCACACGTTCTCCAGAATGGCAAAGGACGATCCCGCCCCCCTGTACTCCAACCGCGAAAGCTGCGAAGTCGATTATGTTATATTCCGTGGCACAGAATGATAGCTTGTTATATTCAGCTCATATTATGGTAATCGTTCTGAGTTAGTATTTGTAACTTTCTGATTAATTTAATCATCAATTTCTTCTGATGATGATGAGGAAATGCTGGAACCTACCAGCTAGCTCCATTATTAAGGCACCCAAACATCTCACTCACAGCTAAACATTTGGCCAACAGCATTTTTATGCCTACTTTGTGTTACCAGAATCAAACATGGACAATGAGCAAAACACATTCGCAAAAAATAACTACATGTGAAAAGCGATGCCTACGAAAAGTTACCATCACCAAAAAAGAGTAAAAAAAACATTAACATAAGAAAGAAAGTTGGAACATAACCTTACTTGAATGACATTAAAGAAACAAAGAATAAAGTGGTTTAACAACTTTATTATAAGAGTGAATTATAAGAGTCTTGTCTACCTACACCACATGTCATTTTCTATTTTTGCAGTCTGATGAGGGTTGTAGATTCATATTTCTGCAGTCTGATTAGGGTTGTAGATTCATATTTCTGCAGTCTGATGAGGGTTGTAGATTCATATTTCTGCAGTCTGATGAGGGTTGTAGATTCATATTTCTGCAGTCTGATTAGGGTTGTAGATTCATATTTCTGCAGTCTGATGAGGGTTGTAGATTCATATTTCTGCAGTCTGATTAGGGTTGTAGATTCATATTTCTGCAGTCTGATGAGGGTTGTAGATTCATATTTCTGCAGTCTGATGAGGGTTGTAGATTCATATTTCTGCAGTCTGATTAGGGTTGTAGATTCATATTTCTGCAGTCTGATGAGGGTTGTAGATTCATATTTCTGCAGTCTGATTAGGGTTGTAGATTCATATTTCTGCAGTCTGATGAGGGTTGTAGATTCATATTTTTGCAGTCTGATTAGGGTTGTAGATTCATATTTTTGCAGTCTGATTAGGGTTGTAGATACATATTTTCTATTTCTGCAGTCTGATTAGGGTTGTAGATTCATATTTTCTATTTTTGCAGTCTGATTAGGGTTGTAGATTCATATTTCTGCAGTCTGATTAGGCTTGTAGATTCATATTTCTGCAGTCTGATTAGGGTTGTAGATTCATATTTCTGCAGTCTGATTAGGGTTGTAGATTCATATTTTTGCAGTCTGATTAGGGTTGTAGATTCATATTTTTGCAGTCTGATTAGGGTTGTAGATTCATATTTTCTATTTCTGCAGTCTGATTAGGGTTGTAGATTCATATTTTCTATTTTTGCAGTCTGATTAGGGTTGTAGATTCATATTTCTGCAGTCTGATTAGGGTTGTAGATTCATATTTTCTATTTCTGCAGTCTGATTAGGGTTGTAGATTCATATTTCTGCAGTCTGATTAGGGTTGTAGATTCATATTTTCTATTTTTGCAGTCTGATTAGGGTTGTAGATTCATATTTCTGCAGTCTGATTAGGGTTGTAGATTCATATTTTCTATTTCTGCAGTCTGATTAGGGTTGTAGATTCATATTTCTGCAGTCTGATTAGGCTTGTAGATTCATATTTTCCATTTTTGCAGTCTGATGAGGATTGTAGATTCATATTTCTGCAGTCTGATGAGGGTTGTAGATTCATATTTCTGCAGTCTGATGAGGGTTGTAGATTCATATTTCTGCAGTCTGATTAGGGTTGTAGATTCATATTTCTGCAGTCTGATGAGGGTTGTAGATTCATATTTCTGCAGTCTGATTAGGGTTGTAGATTCATATTTCTGCAGTCTGATGAGGGTTGTAGATTCATATTTCTGCAGTCTGATGAGGGTTGTAGATTCATATTTCTGCAGTCTGATTAGGGTTGTAGATTCATATTTCTGCAGTCTGATGAGGGTTGTAGATTCATATTTCTGCAGTCTGATTAGGGTTGTAGATTCATATTTCTGCAGTCTGATGAGGGTTGTAGATTCATATTTTTGCAGTCTGATTAGGGTTGTAGATTCATATTTTTGCAGTCTGATTAGGGTTGTAGATACATATTTTCTATTTCTGCAGTCTGATTAGGGTTGTAGATTCATATTTTCTATTTTTGCAGTCTGATTAGGGTTGTAGATTCATATTTCTGCAGTCTGATTAGGCTTGTAGATTCATATTTCTGCAGTCTGATTAGGGTTGTAGATTCATATTTCTGCAGTCTGATTAGGGTTGTAGATTCATATTTTTGCAGTCTGATTAGGGTTGTAGATTCATATTTTTGCAGTCTGATTAGGGTTGTAGATTCATATTTTCTATTTCTGCAGTCTGATTAGGGTTGTAGATTCATATTTTCTATTTTTGCAGTCTGATTAGGGTTGTAGATTCATATTTCTGCAGTCTGATTAGGGTTGTAGATTCATATTTTCTATTTCTGCAGTCTGATTAGGGTTGTAGATTCATATTTCTGCAGTCTGATTAGGCTTGTAGATTCATATTTTCTATTTTTGCAGTCTGATTAGGGTTGTAGATTCATATTTCTGCAGTCTGATTAGGCTTGTAGATTCATATTTTCTATTTCTGCAGTCTGATTAGGGTTGTAGATTCATATTTCTGCAGTCTGATTAGGGTTGTAGATTCATATTTTCTATTTTTGCAGTCTGATTAGGGTTGTAGATTCATATTTTCTATTTTTGCAGTCTGATGAGGGTTGTATATTCATATTTTATATTTTTGCAGTCTGATTAGGGTTGTAGATTCATATTTTCTATTTTTGCAGTCTGATTAGGGTTGTAGATTCATATTTTCTATTTCTGCAGTCTGATTAGGGTTGTAGATTCATATTTTTGCAGTCTGATTAGGGTTGTAGATTCATATTTTCTATTTCTGCAGTCTGATTAGGGTTGTAGATTCATATTTTCTATTTTTGCAGTCTGATTAGGGTTGTAGATTCATATTTCTGCAGTCTGATTAGGGTTGTAGATTCATATTTTCTATTTCTGCAGTCTGATTAGGGTTGTAGATTCATATTTCTGCAGTCTGATTAGGGTTGTAGATTCATATTTTTGCAGTCTGATTAGGGTTGTAGATTCATATTTTCTATTTCTGCAGTCTGATTAGGGTTGTAGATTCATATTTTCTATTTTTGCAGTCTGATTAGGGTTGTAGATTCATATTTCTGCAGTCTGATTAGGGGTTTTAGATTCATATTTTCTATTTTTGCAGTCTGATTAGGTTGTAGATTCATATTTCTGCAGTCTGATTAGGTTGTAGATTCATATTTTCTATTTCTGCAGTCTGATTAGGGTTGTAGATTCATATTTCAGCAGTCTGATTAGGGTTGTAGATTCATATTTTCTATTTTTGCAGTCTGATTAGGGTTGTAGATTCATATTTTCTATTTTTGCAGTCTGATGAGGGTTGTAGATTCATATTTTCTATTTCTGCAGTCTGATTAGGGTTGTAGATTCATATTTTCTATTCTTGCAGTCTGATTAGGGTTGTAGATTCATATTTTCTATTTCTGCAGTCTGATTAGGGTTGTAGATTCATATTTTCTATTTTTGCAGTCTGATTAGGGTTGTAGATTCATATTTTCTATTTTTGCAGTCTGATGAGGGTTGTAGATTCATATTTTCTATTTCTGCAGTCTGATTAGGGTTGTAGATTCATATTTTCTATTTTTGCAGTCTGATTAGGGTTGTAGATTCATATTTTCTATTTTTGCAGTCTGATGAGGGTTGTAGATTCATATTTTCTATTTTTGCAGTCTGATGAGGGTTGTAGATTCATATTTTCTATTTCTGCAGTCTGATGAGGGTTGTAGATTCATATTTTCTATTTTTGCAGTCTGATTAGGGTTGTAGATTCATATTTTCTATTTTTGCAGTCTGATTAGGGTTATAGATTCATATTTTCTATTCTTGCAGTCTGATTAGGGTTGTAGATTCATATTTTCTATTTTTGCAGTCTGATTAGGGTTGTAGATTCATATTTTCTATTTTTGCAGTCTGATTAGGGTTGTAGATTCATATTTTCTATTCTTGCAGTCTGATTAGGGTTGTAGATTCATATTTCTGCAGAGATTCATATCTACACAGAATACTGGGAGTAACAAGAAGAGACCGGTTTAGAAATGAAGACATCAGGAAAAAGTGGGTACAACATCAATACTGAACTTCATCAAGAAACAACAAATTAAATGGTTCGGTCACATAAGCAGATTACCAACAGACAGTGCACTTCAACGAATAGTGTTGCTCCGATACAGTGGGCAAAGCAAAAGGCCGCCACGGAAAAGGTAGACCTCAGAGATAACAGAGGCGACAAAAGACACTATTTATGAAGCGCACACAAGGATTTGTTCTAGAAATCTCTTCTTATCCTGCCGCTGTGAGGAGACAAGACAGAATTGGAGAAAAGAAAAAGGAAAGATTCAAATTTCACGTTTCTAGTGTTCAGGAGGTAGGAGGGTGAATTCCTTTCCTCACGTGTGGTACGTTGAAAGTGGGATTGAACCCACAACCCTCCTGTTTCCGAGTTGATATTCGAACGTTTATGCATTACGCTGATCTGTGCCACGAATGGCTACACAAACTTGCTTCGATATCTCATGTCCGTCAACAAAATGCTGACATTACGGAAACATTTCAACACGGACTGTTTCCTCGGAGGTACAGACTTCTGCCCCATACTAATCTTGACCTTGAGAAGCAGACATATCGATTTCAACGTTGCTAATAGCAACGATCGATATTCATCAATCTACAATAGACTACAGTTATTTCCCTTTCTGTGCCAAAAATTGCGTCCATGTCCGGGTTGTATCCCACGTGATTACTTCCCTCTAGCAGCTATAAAGAGAACCAACAGTTCTGTTAAAGTTGACCAATGAGTGACCACTTGGCATTAACAACTAATTCATTAAAATAGTTCTTGAAACGTAAGAGTGGAGCTGGGTAGCGCATGCAAGGTCAGTTCAAACACTTTTAAAAAATATGTTTTACAATTCTTTCGCAGGTATAGTAGCTATCTTGTTTGTTTGTTAGGAGATTATAAACTATTTGATGGATTGAGTGTGTTATTGATTGATCGGACCATCATCATTGCACTTCGCGAGTAAGCATGTGTGCTCCGATTTCGTTCTTATACAGGAAGATCTCAACGGCGGTGCATGAACTCCGTAGCACCGGCGAGGATCAACTGTGAAATTTCTTACTCATTAATTTATAGTTTATGACTCACTAATTTATAGCCTACGACTCACTAATTTACAGTTTCTGACTCACTAATTTACGGTTTGTGGCCATGGGTATTCATAGAAATGTTTCAAGGGAGGAGCAAAAGGAATGGGAAAAAAAATTGTTAATATTAGTTTACTGCACGGAAATGGAGATAAAACTGTTTTATTTAAAGTCATTTAGAACCCCCGACCCCCAACCTCACTTTACCTTAAAGTATGAACGCCCATGTTTCTGACTCACTAATTCTTCGTTTCCATATAAGATAGAAGCCGGCAAGCCATAACTGGTTAAAATCCTACTTCGTCTTCAAGTAACTGTTCTATATATATGCTAATATGTTGAACCGGAAGTTACAGATATAACACGTCTCTCTGTAACACAACGTGACAAATATTCAGTTTGGGTGTGACCAACAAAGAATAGAACCAAATATGTAAGACAGCGTGACAAACGTTCAGTTTGGGTGTGAATAACAAAGAATAGAACCAATTATGTAACACAACGTGACAAACGTTCAGTTTGGGTGTCTTCTTCTTTGCGTTCGTTCTTTACGATCAATTTTAATCACTCTTTGTGATATGTTTGATCTTTGCCAAGAACGTGTATACGTTGCACATTGGTTTGGTAGGCCCTAAACGCATAAGACTTCTATACGTTTAGGACACATGCATCCGATTTCATCCAAACCTCCTTAATCGCCTCGTACGACATGCGTGGCAGGTAACAGTGGTTCTATTCTTTACACCCCAAATTTGGACCCGGTAACCACTCGGGTGAGTTTGGGTGTGAATAACAACGAATAGAACCAAATATGTAAGACAACGTGACAAACATTCAGTTTGGGTGTGACCAACAAATAATAGAACCAAATATGTAAGACAACGTGACAAACGTTCAGTTTGGGTGTGAACAACAAATAATAGAACCAAATATGTAACATATACTACATTATCGGAATATCTTTACATTGTCCGGTTGGTTTTTTTTGGGTGGACGAGAGAGGGGGAATTGTTGTTGGCGAAGTAGTTAGGACATTTGCCAGTCGTTCTGAAAGGTTGTGGGTTCTAATCCGGACCGAGCCACTTGTGTAATTTTTTCATGGGCTTCCTATTATTGTTGCTGGATCCTTCCATGTGTTGCCAAGACTCGAAATGGGAGCAAAGAATAGTATACTAGTAACACTGCGTCCTACAAGGCATGTCATAAGAGACGACTGAAGTAGGGGCCTAGGGAAGCTACCATAGTAAATAAAAAGCGTATCAGAAATCGGATGTGCTGGCCGACTTGTAGGCGCATAACTGGCACAACGTATAATCGCTCTTAGGCTCAGACAAATCACGAAGATTGGTTTAACAAGTGATCGATATGGAACATTCGACGAAGAAGAAGTTGCTGGATCTAAGGAGTTTGTGCTTTGTTCAACACTCTCGGTGCAAGACTTGCCATTTCTGTCGACAGGTACGGTTTCCCATATGGGGCAACCCGGTACGATGCAGTCAAGCCTTCGCCTTTAGAATCTTTTGGCTGTGGTTTTCTCGACGCCTCTGTTAGTACTTTAACGCAGGTCGCGAGTTTTCTCGCGTCTAATAATAGATTGACCTATTTCCCGTGCACGAATAGTTCGAACGTCTGCAAATGACCGTTAACTAGCAAAGTTCGGTAACAAGAAGAGAGAGAGAGAGAGAGAGAAGGAGAGAGAGAGAAGGAGAGAGAGAAGGAGAGAGAGAGAGAAGGAGAGAGAGAGAGAGAGAGAGAGAGAGAATGTTTAGTGTGTGATAACTGGAATTCTCCGAAAGGAATTACTTCTTATTTTTCATGCTTATTGGTCCACATCATAGATTCCCCAACTTTTTCTACTCACCGCTCACTTTGCACAACATAAACTTTGTAACGCCCCACTCTCACCGCTCACTTTGCACAACATAAACTTTGTAACGCCCCCTCCCCATCATAAAGTTTGCCAACGCCCTCCCCTTCCAATATATATATATATATATATATATATATATATATATATACTCTATTTTCACTTTGATATAGAAAATTGATATATATTTCTGTCATACATGGTCAATTTTCAAATGATTATATACATGACATAGAAAATGATGAAAAATGGATCGTGTAAGACGGGCATAAGATGAATTAAAATGCAGAATTCAAATTTTTAATGATTATGCAATCGCAAAATCACGACCCCCTACCCAATGTTTCTGAACCCACTATCGTCCCCCTCCCTGGAAGACTTCAGCTCCCACTTGGGGGTGGGGGGACTGCCCACTTTGGGTAACCCATGGTTTACATGATCTGATATAACCAAAACAAGGTTAGTCCTTAGATTGAAAAGGCGCGCCTTGGTCTAAAGAGACTTTAATCCACTACATCATCATCATCATCATCAAGTAGCTTGTCCTTTTCGGAACCTGGCTCACATGACAGCAGTCCTGAAAACTTCTTTTCAGTGCAAGTTGACCAGCGTCAGCAGCAGTCATTCTCAGATCGTCAATGACATCTTGCACCCATCGTCTTCTAGGTCTTCCTCTCATTCTTCTTCCAGGCATCATTCCTCCAAAACGGTTTTATCCAGCACTCATGTCGTTTGATGTGTCTGAAATATTTAATTTTCCTTGATGTTATGCTCTTTAGTAGCCACCTCTCTTTTAATATCAAGCTGTTGCAAACAGAAGCATTTATTTGTTTTCTCTGTCCATGATATTCTAAGTATTATTATGTATCATTTGCATTCAAAAGCATTAATGATCTTCTCCGCCGCTTTGTCAATGGTCCCTGTCTCACAACCATACGTTGCCAAGAAAAAAAACGCAGCCTCTTAAACATTTGATTTGTGTTCTTATGTCAGTTCCCTTCCATAGGTTGGTTAGTTCCCTTCCACAGATTAGTTCCCTTCCATAGGTTAGTTTCCTTCCACGGGTTAGTTCCCTTCCACAGATTAGTTCCCTTCCATAGGTTAGTTTCCTTCCACGGGTTAGTTTCCTTTCACAGGTTAGTTCCTTTCCACAGGTTAGTTCCCTTCCACAGGCTAGTTTCCTTTCACAGGTTAGTTCCCTTCCACAGGTTAGTTCCCTTCCACAGGTTAGTTACCTTCCACAGGCTAGTTTCCTTTCACAGGTTAGTTCCCTTCCACAGGTTAGTTCTTTTAGTTTTTGCAAAGCATCGACTACATAACAAATAACAAAGAAATAATGTTTAGTTTAGACGAAAGTTCATCATCGCCACACATAGAACCAATAAGTCATCATTGCCACACATAGAAGCAATAAGTCATCATTGCCCCACATAGAAGCAATAAATCATCATTGCCACACATAGAAGCAATAAGTCATCATTGCCCCACATAGAAGCAATAAGTCATCATTGCCACACATAGAAGCAATAAGTCATCATTGCCACACATAGAAGCAATAAGTCATCATTGCCACACATAGAAGCAATAAGTCATCATTGCCACACATAGAAGCAATAAGTCATCATTGCCACACATAGAAGCAATAAGTCATCATTGCCACACATAGAACCAATAAGTCATAATTGCCCCACATAGAACCAATGACTCTATAAGTTCATAATTGCCCCACATAGAACCAATGACTCTATAAGTCCATCATTGCCCCACATAGAAGCAATGAGTCTATAAGTTCATAATTGCCCCACATAGAAGCAATGAGTATAAGTTCATAATTGCCCCACATAGAAGCAATGCGTCTATAAGTTCATCATTGCCCCACATAGAACCAATGAGTCTATAAGTTCATAATTACCCCACATAGAAGCAATGAGTCTATAAGTTCATCATTGCCCCACATAGAACCAATGAGTCTGTAAGTTCATCATTGCCCCACATATAACCAATGAGTCTGTAAGTGCTCCGATGTCTTCCTCATGTCTCTTCTCTCAGCATTAGACACCTAACGACATCAGTTCTTTGTTGGTTTACTATTCTTCTTTGGCTTACTGTATAGTGTTCTTGTCTAGCTTATACCACATTTGATTTGTTATTCTTGCAGTCTGATTAGTGTTGTAGATCCACCTTCATTCTTTGAATCGTTTACATACAATATACCGCCTAGGACACTCAGAACATTAGTATTATCCATTGCTCAACCGCTATCTGTTCATTCATGCTTCTATATACATAAGTGTGTCCTCGCACAGAAAACAACAACTCGTGATTTGTTTCGGCCCAAACATATCCAGAAACTCCAACCATTGTCAACCAATCATTATCACTGAGCCCAGCCCGTCTCAATCTTCATGTACATACTAATTGAGTTACTAAGGAAGCATGCATGGATAGAAGTCTCAAAAGCATAGTCAATGACAGACATGACCAGCCTGTGACATCAAATACATAGTTAGTCCTATTCGCATCACACTCGACAGAAGCTACGCAGAACAAATTCCTATTATTGTAAATACAGAGGTCAATGCGATGATGGATGCATACACATTGGATGGTGATGCTGGGATATACACCGATGGCTGAGTGATTCAAGGCAAGAGAAGTGCGTTTGCATTTACTGCGAGTTCGCGATGCAAAAACTGTCATGGAGGACATCGGTGCCTTTGCTGTAACTACGAGCAGCTCCACAATGAAGATCACAGCGGTAACTCTGGCGCTGAAGTGGTTGAGTACAAAGGAATTCACACATGCTTGTTTACTGAGTGAGTCAATGAGTATACTTCTGAAAACTCATTCTGGATGTATAAGGCAGGGATGACTTGTCCCATAGAGCACATCCAAAATGACCAATTTAGCCTTTAATTTTGTAACAGGACATGCAGGAGTAGAATGCAATGAGCGCACAGATCACCTGGCTGGTACAGTAGTGGTCGAGGAAGGACAGTCAATGGATAGTGTAGATATCATCAATGTCATAAGAGAAGCGAGTCGTATAGATGACTTTTAAAACATTTATAAATCCCTGTCCGGAGTGTAGGAGAACATATGGGAAAATGGGAACTGCCAGGCACCAATACTTTGTTAGAAGCATGAGATAGTTGATTAAAAACATAAAGGGTTTTTAAGCCGAAGGATTGACTTCATTGCACCGGGTTTGACAACAACGAACGGGTGTGATTTGTTGTTATACGCTGGTAAATATATTAGAAAGGAGATCGGATCCCTTATGGATCTGTCCGAAGTGTTGGGAAGATATTCTAATGATTAATCACACATAATCGTTACTTACAATACATGATAACTGGAAGAGAGTATTAACATCCACACATAATCGTTACTTGCAAGACCTGGTAACTGAAAGAGAGAGTACTAACGTCTACACATAAACGTTACTTGCTAGACCTGGTAATGCGATATGCGGAAACCTACAAATCTGATATGGTCAAAGCGAATCAGATCCGATCTGGAGAAAACCGGGGGAGGATGCGATGATACGTAATATATTGGCGATTCAGGACAAAGACACGTATTTATGGTATCACATAAGCAAGTAAAAGTGAATAATAAAATGATAAAACGAACACAAATCCTAGAATAGAGAGTAGGGGTATCCACAAATAATCGTTTTCTTGCAAGACTTGGTAACTAACTGGAAGAGATAAGCTAGAGATTACAGTAGTCTGGTCAGTACTAATCGATACCTTATACGAGCTTTCCATTATCAGAACTAACCACTACACGTGTACTTTATTTCAACATCTAGTTTTCCGGTCCACATATGTGCATATGAATTTGATTATAAATTCTGGATCGATAAACCGGCAAGTTGTGTCAAAAACAAGAAATAATTTCTCCTGGCAAGCTGATGTACCAGCTGTGTGTTGTATATATAATATAAGAGCGTTACATTTCATTGCCGATTGCTTTGCAGACGTGTATTTGTGGCTGATATCTGTTAAAGATTTCCTGCCCGGATAAGGTCTTATTGTTGAAGATGCAGATGTAAGTTTTTATGTTAGTCTGTGCTGTTTGCTAACATTCTTGTTCTCCCCTCTCCTTCCAACAGTAACTCAGTTCGTTCCCCGAGTGAAGCGATCGGGGAAATTATTCATAAGATTCTTGGTCTCAATATATAAAAACGTTGGACAGATTGCACCAGAGAAAACCAGTTCACAAACACAAATATATCAGACCAAAAATAGCGATTTGTTCTCATGGATATATACAACATCAATAAAACCGGAACTCTAGTGTCAATAAAAGTTTTCTCTCTTTGAGAGCAAGTATTATATATGTCTTTGAGAGCCAGTATTATATGTCTCTTTGAGAGCCAGTATTATATCTGTCTTTGAGAGCCAGTATTATATCTGTCTTTGAGAGCCAGTATTATATATGTCTTTGAGAGCCAGTATTATATATGTCTTTGAGAGCCAGTATTATATATGTCTTTGAGAGCCAGTATTATATGTCTCTTTGAGAGCCAGTATTATATCTGTCTTTGAGAGCCAGTATTATATCTGTCTTTGAGAGCCAGTATTATATATGTCTTTGAGAGCCAGTATTATATGTCTCTTTGAGAGCCAGTATTATATCTGTCTTTGAGAGCCAGTATTATATCTGTCTTTGAGAGCCAGTATTATATATGTCTTTGAGAGCCAGTATTATATATGTCTTTGAGAGCCAGTATTATATATGTCTTTGAGAGCCAGTATTATATGTCTCTTTGAGAGCCAGTATTATATCTGTCTTTGAGAGCCAGTATTATATCTGTCTTTGAGAGCCAGTATTATATATGTCTTTGAGAGCCAGTATTATATGTCTCTTTGAGAGCCAGTATTATATATGTCTTTGAGAGCCAGTATTATATCTGTCTTTGAGAGCCAGTATTATATATGTCTTTGAGAGCCAGTATTATATCTGTCTTTGAGAGCCAGTATTATATATGTCTTTGAGAGCCAGTATTATATATGTCTTTGAGAGCCAGTATTATATCTGTCTTCGAGAGCCAGTATTATATCTGTCTTTGAGAGCCAGTATTATATCTGTCTTTGAGAGCCAGTATTATATATGTCTTTGAGAGCCAGTATTATATCTGTCTTTGAGAGCCAGTATTATATCTGTCTTTGAGAGCCAGTATTATATCTGTCTTTGAGAGCCAGTATTATATCTGTCTTTGAGAGCCAGTATTATATCTGTCTGTGAGAGCCAGTATTATATATGTCTTTGAGAGCCAGTATTATATCTGTCTTTGAGAGCCAGTATTATATCTGTCTTTGAGAGCCAGTATTATATCTGTCTTTGAGAGCCAGTATTATATCTGTCTTTGAGAGCCAGTATTATATCTGTCTTTGAGAGCCAGTATTATATATGTCTTTGAGAGCCAGTATTATATATGTCTTTGAGAGCCAGTATTATATATGTCTTTGAGAGCCAGTATTATATGTCTTTGAGAGCCAGTATTATATCTGTCTTTGAGAGCCAGTATTATATGTCTTTGAGAGCCAGTATTATATCTGTCTTTGAGAGCTAGTATTATATCTATCTTTGAGAGCCAGTATTATATCTGTCTTTGAGAGCCAGTATTATATCTGTCTTTGAGAGCCAGTATTATATCTGTCTTTGAGAGCCAGTATTATATATGTCTTTGAGAGCCAGTATTATATATGTCTTTGAGAGCCAGTATTATATCTGTCTTTGAGAGCCAGTATTATATATGTCTTTGAGAGCCAGTATTATATCTGTCTTTGAGAGCCAGTATTATATCTGTCTTTGAGAGCCAGTATTATATCTGTCTTTGAGAGCCAGTATTATATCTGTCTTTGAGAGCCAGTATTATATATGTCTTTGAGAGCCAGTATTATATGTCTTTGAGAGCCAGTATTATATCTGTCTTTGAGAGCCAGTATTATATCTGTCTTTGAGAGCCAGTATTATATCTGTTTTTGAGAGCCAGTATTATATCTGTCTGTGAGAGCCAGTATTATATATGTCTTTGAGAGCCAGTATTATATCTGTCTTTGAGAGCCAGTATTATATCTGTCTTTGAGAGCCAGTATTATATCTGTCTTTGAGAGCCAGTATTATATCTGTCTTTGAGAGCCAGTATTATATCTGTCTTTGAGAGCCAGTATTATATATGTCTTTGAGAGCCAGTATTATATATGTCTTTGAGAGCCAGTATTATATATGTCTTTGAGAGCCAGTATTATATGTCTTTGAGAGCCAGTATTATATCTGTCTTTGAGAGCCAGTATTATATATGTCTTTGAGAGCCAGTATTATATCTGTCTTTGAGAGCCAGTATTATATCTGTCTTTGAGAGCCAGTATTATATCTGTCTTTGAGAGCCAGTATTATATCTGTCTTTGAGAGCCAGTATTATATATGTCTTTGAGAGCCAGTATTATATGTCTTTGAGAGCCAGTATTATATCTGTCTTTGAGAGCCAGTATTATATATGTCTTTGAGAGCCAGTATTATATCCGTCTTTGAGAGCCAGTATTATATCTGTCTTTGAGAGCCAGTATTATATCTGTCTTTGAGAGCCAGTATTATATCTGTCTTTGAGAGCCAGTATTATATCTGTCTTTGAGAGCCAGTATTATATCTGTCTTTGAGAGCCAGTATTATATCTGTCTTTGAGAGCCAGTATTATATCTGTCTTTGAGAGCCAGTATTATATCTGTCTTTGAGAGCCAGTATTATATCTGTCTTTGAGAGCCAGTATTATATCTGTCTTTGAGAGCCAGTATTATATCTGTCTTTGAGAGCCAGTATTATATCTGTCTTTGAGAGCCAGTATTATATCTGTCTTTGAGAGCCAGTATTATATCTGTCTTTGAGAGCCAGTATTATATCTGTCCATCACGTGATACCCACTTCATAATGTAAGTAGAATCATCATCATCATGAGCCATCATAGGACAAATATGACAGAAACAAACACAGTTTCACTCAGTTTTTGTTGTTCCTTTCTTTCCTTCTACATCAAATCTGAACATTTTTCACCCTGCTCCTCATCATTATTTGTGGTGTTTTTTATATTCCTCTACATCTTTTTGCTTTTCTTTACAGTGCGGTGTCAATGGTTCCACGTCCTATCCCTCTTAATCATCTTTTACGACATACGAGAGGAGACAGTTTCTTTTCGTTGCTGTTCTCAAAACCACGCGGGATAAATTTTTCTTTCTTTTCTTGTCTTTAATCTTGTATTGCCTCCCAGCGTCAGGATAAGAAAACATTTATAGAACGGGCTTTTGTGAGCGCTTCATAAGTAGTGTTTCTCGCCACTTCTGTTATTTCTGAGATCTACCTTTTGCGCGTACGGTTTTTTGCTTTGTATTCACTTTGTATCGGAGTAGCATTTCTCTTTGTGGTGCAATGTTTGTTGGTAATCTGCTTAAGTGGTCGGACCATTGAATTTCTTGTTTCCTAATGAAGTTCAGGACCCACTTTTTTTCCTGATGTCTTCATATCTCAACTGGTCTCTTCACGATACTCCCAGCATTCTGCGTAGACACTTTATCTCTGTCGTGACTAGTTTTGTGTATATATATATATATGAAAAAGAAATAATATATATATATATATAATCATATTGTACCGTTATACGTTACATAGAGCCTGTAAGTAATTTCTACATGTCGTTCTATCCTGGGCAACTCGTTCAATCTCTTCTATATAATTGAGTCCGATATTTCTCGTTTCTCTGATTAAAGTTCGTTTCATGGTTTCCCTAGTGCGTCCTCTCTTTCTTGAACCATTTAGCGATTGTAGAGACGCATCGACGGCTCATTCTTCATTCCTGTCAGATGTATTATGTGATTACAACAAACCACAAGTCGATACGATGTTCTCATGCTGTTTAAATTGTGATTTTGTATTTAACTGTTGGAAGAGACGTTTCTCGTGTTCTGTTTAAAGAGACGTTTTTCTTGTTCTGTTGGAAAAGACGATTATCTTGTACTGGTTGAAGAGACCTTTCTCTTATTCTGTCTACAAAGACGTTTCTCTTGTACTGTCTGAAAAGACGTTTCTCTTGTACTGTATGAAAAGACGTTTCTCTTGTACTGTATGAAAAGACGTTTCTCTTGTACTGTATGAAAAGACGTTTCTCTTGTACTGTATGAAAAGACGTTTCTCTTGTACTGTATGAAAAGACGTTTCTCTTGTACTGTCTGAAAAGAGTTTCTCTTGCACTGAATGGATGTTATTGTGTACTGTTTGAAGGGCCGTTTATCTTGTTCTGTTTGAAAAAAAAACGTTACTGTTGAATTGTTTGAAGGGACGTTTCTCTTCTACTGTATGCAGTGACGTTTGCAGTAATGAAAATCGATATTATCTAGTTAAAGTACACGGCAGTACTCACGCGATAGTAGGTCGATGTGACCCAGCTGACAGACTTGTCAATTACACAAAAAGATAAGATATCAGGTACAAAATGTCCATAACGACATCTTTATGTTTTCTACTGTCGTCGATGTTACATAACAAAGGTAGTAACGTAACCTCATGGAATCTAATAAATGTGCAATCAACACCTGTCTTGTGTAATGAACATATATCTACATTCTAAGATACCCTCACCGGTGCTACGAAGTTCATGCACTACCGCTGAGGTATTCATGTGTAAGAAAGAGATCGGAGCACACATGGCTACTCACCGAAGTACGATGATGATGGTCCATTCAATCAACCAATCAACCTTTAGCTATCGATATCACATAACAGAGACAGTAACATAACCTCATGGAATCTGATGAATGTGCAATCAACATCTATCTTGTGCAATCAACATCTATCTTGTGCAATCAACATCTATCTTGTGCAATGAACATCTATCTACATTCTAAGATAGAAGTAATTCGAGTAAAGTATTGAATATCGCGGGAAAGACCTGGAATGAACTTAGCTGGCTTGCTTAAGACAGATTTTGTTGGAGAAAAATATGTTGATGCTTTAGTCTTCAAGGAGAGTTAAGTGAAGAAGAAATAAATATCTTTTATAAACAGAATTAGAGAAAAGTAGAAGAAGAAATAAATATCTTTTATAAACAGAATTAGAGAAAAGTAGAAGAAGAAATAAATATCTTTTATAAACAGAATTAGAGAAATGTAGAAGAAGAAATAAGAATGAATATCTACATTGTAAAATAGATAACAAAATTAATCAAAACTGTCAAGTTTGGTGACTTTCATCAGTCAATGTTTCGGAAGATCCAGAATGTCAAGTTTCGCTATGAGTAGATGTCGTCTATTTGTTTCTAACCCCCAGAGTCTCACATAGAGTTACTGTTCTGTACTTGTGGGTGTTCGCGGCAATGAGAGAGCGGTCAGCCTTGCGTTAACAGCATTGATTGTTGGGGAGTTGCGGATGGATAAAGAGGATTTTATTTTGTCTCTTGGTGGCCTCATTTTGAATGAGGAGACTAACATTAGAGTTGAATCTATTCAGTGATTTAAAGAGTTTTAAGTTATACGTTGTTCAAGTACAACCGGATGCTTGAGGTGCAGAGAGAGAGAGAGAGAGGAACCTATCTAACCATCAAGCCACATGAACCATCAGTATGCATACCCTTCGACAGCTGTTGGGATAGACTGAGCACCTATGTGTTTATCCGAAGTGCTATGAAGTCAGTTCAGTAACCAATACTTGGATATATTTTGTGTTTGCCAAATCAAGTCAGTTGGATCTCCTTATGGCCTCAAGAACGAAGCTTACAGAACACGCTATGGGGTAACCCACAAGTCACCTCTTACGACATGCCTTGTAGGTCACAGTGTTACTATTCTTTGCTCCCTAGCGAGCCCCGGCAACACACGGGCGATCAGTCAGTCAATGACCTGTGAAAATAAAATATTTGTGAATGGGAATAAGAACAAGAATTGAGGAAAAGTTCTAACAATATTTATAGTGGACGCAAACTTAACGAGACACCGGGCGAGAAAAAAAAAACCACGAGAGTTTGCACTTTTGAAACAGCAGAAGTCGTGCGTAAAGATGTCGACTTGAAACGAGACTCGACACTTGAAACTTTCCCTAGTTCGGGCCCTGTTATCAAGTCTGGTGTACCAACTACTTTTATCTCAAACAGTGATACTGCAACATTCGTCCGAGTTAACCGCGGGATGTGTTTACTGGTTGACGTGTGTTAGTCTTATTCATTGAATTACGTCACATTCAAGCAACAGGTTGTTGTATGTTAGAATCAGGTAAGGGCTACTTACACATGTCATGCTGTTTGTCGTTGTTACATTGAGAGAAACAATGAACTAGTACGATGTGTGTAACTGTGTGTGTGTACTGACTAATTCAGTCATGCAGTTACAATTTGTTTCTGAGTTGAGTGTGTCACTTTTTAAGTCCCGTATTATTTCGCGCCACAGATATATGAATATGATATCTGCAAACAAGTGTCATTAATTCTCGTCTGCATTATTTCAATCGTGTCCTTTCTTCCTTGTTGACCCAATTAAATTTTGTGCACAAGGTTGTTAGGTGCTTGTCCTGTCACCAGGATCGTAGAAATTAGGTAGGCAGGGGCGTCCACATACATTTTTTACAGGAGGTTCAAAATGAATGAAAAAATAATTGTAGTTGGCAGTTAACTACGCCGCCTGAGTGGTTATCAGGGCCCAAATTAGGGGTGTAAAGAATAGAACCACGAATATCGTAAGAGACGATTAAGGAGGTAGGTTGTGAGGCTATCTACCCCACTCTGTAAAAACACTAGGTAGCTACAGAAACCACAATCAAGGAAGTTCTCGGGGAAGAAGAAGGACACATGAAGCGACCCGATGAAATCCCAAAGTAAATCAGCTGCCGGAGACGGAATTCAAGAAAATGTGGATAGAGTAGAGAGATGGGGGAAAGATGGTCTTGGAGAAGAGGGCTTGGAAGAGCTTGGTTGTGGACCTATGCTTCCCTAGCGGTGAAGGATAAAGAAGTTAACTAAGTAGAAATGGAGAAGAGGGCTTGGAAGAGCTTGGTTGTGGACCCATGCTTCCCTAGCGGTGACCGATAAAGAAAAAGTTAACTAAGTGGAAATGGAGAAGAGGGCTTGGAAGAGCTTGGTTGTGGACTCTATGCTTCCTAGCGGTGAAGGATAAAGAAGAAGTTAACTAAGTGGAAATGGAGAAGAAGGCTTGGAAGAGCTTGGTTGTGGACCCATGCTTCCCTAGCGGTGAAGGATAAAGAAGAAGTTAACTAAGTGGAAATGGAGAAGAAGGCTTGGAAGAGCTTGGTTGTGGACCCATGCTTCCCTAGCGGTGAAGGATAAAGAAGAAGTTAGCTAAGTGGAAATGGAGAAGAAGGCTTGGAAGAGCTTGGTTGTGGACCTATGCTTCTCTAGCGGTGAAGGATAAAGAAGAAGTTAACTAAGTAGAAATGGAGAAGAAGGCTTGGAAGAGCTTGGTTGTGGACCCATGCTTCCCTAGCGGTGAAGGATAAAGAAGAAGTTAGCTAAGTGGAAATGGAGAAGAAGGCTTGGAAGAGCTTGGTTGTGGACCCATGCTTCCCTAGCGGTGAAGGATAAAGAAGAAGTTAACTAAGTGGAAATGGAGAAGAGGGCTTGGAAGAGCTTGGTTGTGGACCTATGCTTCCCTAGCGGTGACCGATAAAGAAAAAGTTAACTACGCGGAAATGTAGAAGACCAGATTCACATACAACTGTGTTGTCAAAATATCATTTTTCAGGGGGTGGTACTTGCCTCACCCACCTCACCCACCCTTGCCTTAAAGTTTGGATGCCCATGTAGGTAGGCTAGTAATATTATTTAATAAGCAGACCATTTAAAGACATTACTACACCTGTCAATGTTTTTTTGATAGATATAAATACGAAATTGTTTTTTTTTAAAATTTTATAACATGTTTATACAAACGAATAAAAAATGTGTTCTTTTAAAAAGTCAATTAATGGTGTCTTCGCATGAAACTTGACTTGATTTATTCCTCTCCGCCCTTCGTGGAGCATAGGGCCTCAACAGTTGTTCGTCACTTTACCGGGTCTCCAGTTGTTTTCTTTATGGTCTCCCAGAATAGTGGAGCACTCTTCAGTTCCTCAAGAAGACTTCGTCTCCAGGTCTGTTTAGGACGTCATCTTGTGTGGAAGCCTTATGTGTCATACGGGACATAAGAGAACTTCTTCTTCTGTGTTCTCACTAGATTGGGATTTCGGATTCTCTAATAAAGACCGCCGTCTGCCTCAGATTATCAGCCACGCCATACAGTTTGTCTTGGACGCTGGTGTACGTAGATCACCTCTTTCTCCTTAGGTCTGCATACTGGGGGCAGTTCTGTAGGATATATTGTTGTCATACTCGCCAAGCCACAGGGGCACAGATCATTGGTGCCTATCTTGAACTTAGTGTACAGGTGGTGTCTCATTCTGTTGTGATCCGTCCGGAGGCGAAGTATGGCTGTCTGGCCTTTTCTGGACAATTGCTAATATTCATCCTCCTTGTGTTTTGGGTGTCTTTTATTTCATTTTGATTTGTAGTGCCCTCTGGCGACGGTTTTTCTTCTTCATAGCTGACCAGGTTGTAATTTTGGGGCATTCCTGCTCCCTCTTTAGCCAGTCTGTCAGTATCTTCATTCCCTTTGATCTTGCAGTGTGAAGGTATCCACTGGAATAAAGAGAATATATATTTAAAAAAATGATAATCGTTCTACAGGACATAGCCATTAACAACAGTAAATGAGTCGTCGATTTTTCTAGGCACCACTTATACGTTCAGCAGTTTGCCAAATACATTGACAGTTGTATTAAGTGAAATATTGTAGGCCTTAAAGGTTCGTAATTCTTCGCCCAAATGGACAGCGCTTCTCAGGATCAAGATGGAGTGTGAAAGGAGAATTGCTTATTGAATTAAAATGATTAATGTCTAGCGTATAAGGAGTACAGTAGACGAAATGGTGCCACCGGTGTCGTAATTTAGCGTATAAGGAGCACATAAGACGAATGGTCGCCACCGGTGTCGTAATTTAGCGTATAAGGAGCACATAAGACGAATGGTCGCCACTGGTGTCGTAACTTAGCGTATAAGGAGCACATAAGACGAATGGTCGCCACTGGTGTCGTAACTTAGCGTATAAGGAGCACATAAGACGAATGGTCGCCACTGGTGTCGTAACTTAGCGTATAAGGAGCACATAAGACGAATGGTCGCCACTGGTGTCGTAACTTAGCGTATAAGGAGCACATAAGACGAATGGTCGCCACTGGTGTCGTAACTTAGCGTATAAGGAGCACATAAGACGAATGGTCGCCACTGGTGTCGTAATTTAGCGTATAATGAGCACATAAGACGAATGGTCGCCACTGGTGTCGTAACTTAGCGTATAAGGAGCACATAAGACGAATGGTCGCCACTGGTGTCGTAACTTAGCGTATAAGGAGCACATAAGACGAATGGTCGCCACTGGTGTCGTAACTTAGCGTATAAGGAGCACATAAGACGAATGGTCGCCACTGGTGTCGTAACTTAGCGTATAAGGAGCACATAAGACGAATGGTCGCCACTGGTGTCGTAACTTAGCGTATAAGGAGCACATAAGACGAATGGTCGCCACCGGTGCCGTAACTTTTTTTGTTTAGATCTCGAATGTTTGAGGTGAATCACTGCTTTCTTTGAAAATTGATTGATTGTTTGATATGAATATCATCATTACACTTCGGTGAATAACCATCTGTGCTTCAATCTCTTTATTAGACAAGAACATCTGAGCGGCAATGCATGAGCTCCTTAGCACCGGCGAGGGTCTCCGATGTAATTTTGAAGATAGTGAAAATGTTTTGTAGGAATAAGTTTTTAAAAAAACAATTTTCTCGGCAGCGACTTTGCAGCTTACTCTCATCAATTTTCAACTGCCAAGTGTTCTTTTATGTGCTCAACTTGAGCACGGGCCTATTTTTTTATTGTCCTCCGATAGACTAAGAACTCGATCTCATGTAAAATGAGATTCGGGATATCTGGAAAAATATCTCTATCGTTCCTCGCTGAAAATGAATCTAGTAATTGGTACGAGAGATCGATACACGCCCCAGAGACTCCCCAACCACTTCTTCACCTTCCATGACAAATATTACTTCCCGGTAAGAAAACAGACGTGTTTTGGGAAAAATCAATTTCAGGCAAATCTTGAAAAATCCAAGACTCAAAGTCAAGGCAACCATTACAAGAGAGTGGGGGAACAGTCATTTCGATAATAACCCAATAAACTCGCATTCATTTAGTAGAGCATTGGACGTCCATTGTTTTTTATATAATATATAAATCTCTCTAGCTCTCTCTCGTATATACAGGGTGTTTATAAAGTCGCTGTGAAGTGAAGTTACGCCCGGGCGAGACTTCTCCTCCTTCTTCTTTTACCCTCTCACCTCCAAGGAGGCATAGGACCACAACCAAGGCCTTGAAAGCTCTCATGTCTTTCACCTCCAAGGAGACATAGGACCACAACCAAGGCCTTGAAAGCTCTCATGCCTTTCACCTCCAAGGAGACATAGGAGCACAACCAAGGCCTTGAAAGCTCTCATGTCTTTCACCTCCAAGGAGACATAGGAGCACAACCAAGGCCTTGAAAGCTCTCATGTCTTTCACCTCCTAGGAGACATAGGACCACAACCAAGGCCTTGAAAGCTCTCATGTCTTTCACCTCCAAGGAGACATAGGAGCACAACCAAGGCCTTGAAAGCTCTCATGTCTTTCACCTCCAAGGAGACATAGGAGCACAACCAAGGCCTTGAAAGCTCTCATGTCTTTCACCTCCAAGGAGGCTAGGACCACAACCAAGGCCTTGAAAGCTCTCATGCCTTTCACCTCCAAGGAGACATAGGACCACAACCAAGGCCTTGCAAGCTCTCATGTCTTTCACCTCCAAGGAGACATAGGACCACAACCAAGGCCTTGAAAGCTCTCATGTCTTTCACCTCCAAGGAGACATAGGAGCACAACCAAGGCCTTGCAAGCTCTCATGTCTTTCACCTCCTAGGAGACATAGGTCCACAACCAAGGCCTTGCAAGCTCTCATGTCTTTCACCTCCAAGGAGACATAGGACCACAACCAAGGCCTTGAAAGCTCTCATGTCTTTCACCTCCAAGGAGACATAGGACCACAACCAAGGCCTTGAAAGCTCTCATGTCTTTCACCTCCAAGGAGACATAGGACCACAACCAAGGCCTTGAAAGCTCTCATGTCTTTCACCTCCAAGGAGACATAGGAGCACAACCAAGGCCTTGCAAGCTCTCATGTCTTTCACCTCCTAGGAGACATAGGTCCACAACCAAGGCCTTGCAAGCTCTCATGCCTTTCACCTCCAAGGAGACATAGGTCCACAACCAAGGCCTTGCAAGCTCTCATGCCTTTCACCTCCAAGGAGGCTAGGACCACAACCAAGGCCTTGCAAGCTCTCATGCCTTTCACCTCCAAGGAGACATAGGACCACAACCAAGGCCTTGCAAGCTCTCATGTCTTTCACCTCCAAGGAGACATAGGACCACAACCAAGGCCTTGCAAGCTCTCATGCCTTTCACCTCCAATGAGACATAGGACCACAACCAAGGCCTTGCAAGCTCTCATGCCTTTCACCTCCAAGGAGGCTAGGACCACAACCAAGGCCTTGCAAGCTCTCATGCCTTTCACCTCCAATGAGACATAGGACCACAACCAAGGCCTTGCAAGCTCTCATGCCTTTCACCTCCAAGGAGACATAGGACCACAACCAAGGCCTTGCAAGCTCTCATGTCTTTCACCTCCAAGGAGACATAGGAGCACAACCAAGGCCTTGAAAGCTCTCATGTCTTTCACCTCCAAGGAGACATAGGACCACAACCAAGGCCTTGAAAGCTCTCATGCCTTTCACCTCCAATGAGACATAGGACCACAACCAAGGCCTTGCAAGCTCTCATGCCTTTCACCTCCAAGAAGACATAGGACCACAACCAAGGCCTTGCAAGCTCTCATGCCTTTCACCTCCAAGAAGACATAGGACCACAACCAAGGCCTTGCAAGCTCTCATGCCTTTCACCTCCAAGGAGGCTAGGACCACAACCAAGGCCTTGCAAGCTCTCATGTCTTTCACCTCCAAGGAGACATAGGACCACAACCAAGGCCTTGCAAGCTCTCATGTCTTTCACCTCCAAGGAGACATAGGACCACAACCAAGGCCTTGCAAGCTCTCATGTCTTTCACCTCCAAGGAGGCTAGGACCACAACCAAGGCCTTGCAAGCTCTCATGTGCTTGGTCGTGGTTATTTAAAGCTAAGTGTTTTTACAGGGTGGGGTGGCTAATCCTACGCCAAACCTCCACTATCGCTGTAAACAGCATGTGCTAGGTAATAGTGGTTCTATTTTTACCCCGAATTAGGATCCCGGTAACCACACGGGCGTCACTTTGACTAGTCTTCTTTGACTATCGGACAGGAGAGACGTGAAGGCGCATTTTCTGAGATTCTGGTCTGTATTGAGATCAGATCTCGAATCAGAAATGTATGCACATAGCCTTCTACTTATACCAGAGTAGCTCTCCTTTGATCCCTACCTACTTAGCCAGACATTAGTCTGTTACCAGGGCCACCCCGAGGAGGTGGAATAGGGTCTTGGTGAGTGCCAACTCACTGACCCTGGGGCTATTCTAGACTATGTCACAAGAAATGTGGTTTTCAAAGACGCTTAAGAAGTGGTAACGTAGATTGTTAAGATACTACTGCTCTTGGCTGGCTTGTATTCGGTAAAGTTGCTGCGAACACGACTTGTGAGTCTGAAAATTTCAGGACATATTGTCGAATTACTTTCTTCACTATACTGTATTTGCTACCATTACGAAAGACATGTTCCAGGAAAAATATCATGTTTTCAATGGTAAACACTATTTCATTTAGCAGTGAAATCGTGAATATAACAATGGCTTGTTGTGTATTGCTACTAGCGTACTGATGGTGTTACCATCTGCACACAGGATTGTGGAACACAGAATATGATGACGTAGATTTCCATCATTTGTGACGTAATTACTCAAATATTTTCAAAATTCACTGCCTTTCATCTACTTTATAAACACTCTGTATATCTATATCTATATATTTTCCTCTTGTACCGTTATACGTTACATAGGGACTGCAAGTAATTTCTCCATGCTGCTTGTCCTGGGCAACTCGCTCAATCTCTTCCATGGAATTGAGTCTGATGTTTATTGCCTATCTCTGCATAATTCGTTACTTGGTTTCCAAAGGGCGTCTTCTCTTTCTTGAACCCTTTGCCTCCCACTTCAATGCCTGCTTTGGTATTCTTTGATCATTTCGTCTCAAGGTATACTCTATATTATCATGGGCGATCTTCTTCTTCTTTTGTCGTCACACTGCTACCGGGTTGTTGCCCAGTGTCGGGGTTTTCTGTTTTTGTCTTGCGCTGTTCTGGTGGCTTGTGTGATTGTTATCTTTGCTCTTTCACATGATTCTGCTACGCCATCTAACCATCTTTTCCGTGGTCTTCCTCTTGTCTTCTTTCCCGATGTTCTGTTGTAGAAGACTCTGTACACTGTGGAGTTTGGATGTATTCTTATTAAGTGGCCAAACCACTTCATTCTTTGTTTCTCTATGTAATTCAAGCATGGTTTTGTGCCAACTTTCTTTCTTATGCTGATGTTAGTGATTCTGTCTTTTCTTGTGTTGTTGGTAACTTTTCGCAGGCAACGCATTTCACATGTAGTTATTTTTGTGACTGCGCTTTGCTCAATGTCCATGTTTGGCTCTGGTAACACAAAGTAGGTATAAAAATGCTGTTGATCATCTGTTGCTTAGCTGCCTGTGAAATATTTGGGTGCCTTAACAGTGGGGCTAGCTGGTAGGTTGCAGCATTTGCTTTTTACACTCTAGCCTCTATCTCTCTATCCAGTTTTCCGTCTTCTGTGAATATGCTTCCTAAGTATTTGAATTCTTTCACTTGGTTTATTTTAGTACCATTGACATGGATGTCTAGATTATTATGTTTTCTTCCCATATCCATTATTTCTGTTTTAGCGTTGTTGATTTTCATGGGCGATACATGTAAAAATAGCAGATGATAATGCTCATCTTTAGCATAATTGTTATTTCTCATCACTGATACACATTTGATATCCTACGCCGCATCTACTACGCTTCACGACCTTCATTTTTAATGGATATGTTATCTGGATATGAATATTCTTCACGTTAAGTGAAGCGTTCTGGATATCAACTAACAATTGATAAACTGGATTCATTCAAGCGTGACTAGGGAGAGCACATTGCACAATCATAGCCACCTCCACCTGTGGTAGGTAGGGACACCTATTTGTACTGAAGGTGTCTGTAGCAAAATACACTACTTTTGTATTTGTTAGCGGTTAGAGGGAGGGGGTAGGGGGTGGGGGAGAGCAGGGGGAAAGGAAGGGTGGGAGGTTAAAACACCGTCCGCCCAGTCTTAAGAACACGATTTCATGCTCCGATAAGGCAAGATTATTTTTTTTATTCCGGGGATCAAATGCAAATCCCAGGCTTCATTCTCACTGCAGACACTTACATAGACTAGGAATAAGCAGCTCTCTGCCAGTGTCAGCAGACGGAACAGACACTTACATAGACTAGGAATAAGCAGCTCTCTGCCAGTGTCAGCAGACGGAACAGACACTTACATAGACTAGGAATAAGCAGCTCTCTGCCAGTGTCAGCAGACGGAACAGACACTTACATAGACTAGTAATAAGCAGCTCTCTGCCAGTGTCAGCAGACGGAATAGATACTTACATAGACTAGGAATAAGCAGCTCTCTGCCAGTGTCAACAGACGGAACAGACACTTACATAGACTAGTAATAAGCAGCTCTCTGCCAGTGTCAGCAGACGGAACAGACACTTACATAGACTAGGAATAAGCAGCTCTCTGCCAGTGTCAGCAGACGGAACAGACACTTACACAGACTAGTAATAAGCAGCTCTCTGCCAGTGTCAGCAGACGGAACAGACACTTACATAGACTAGTAATAAGTCAAGCAGGTCTCTGCCAGTGTCAGCAGACGGAACAGACACTTACATAGACTAGGAATAAGTCAAACAGCTCTCTGCAGGCGGAGCAGACAACAAAGCATGTCCTGCAAAACTATCCTGGGTGAGCTGAGAAGCAACATGTGGCCACACCCAGTCGACCTAAAACTAAACTTTTAGCAAACTTGACAGACCAGAAGCAGATTGCCCAGTTTGTGGTCTACAGTAAATTAAGTGCATGACCAGAGATCGCTGAAGAAGAATAAGATTCTCACTCAGATTCTGACGGTCGATACTGTCTCGTCTCATGCTCCATAATATATGTGTCAATGTATATTTGTTTATTATTGTTTCATCTTCTTGTTCCACTTCTAGTTTTTCACATTTATTTCGTTTTTCGTCACACATTTTCATTCTAGAGCAGTTAGAGATTTATCGTCTGGTTTTGTCTAGTCTAAAGGAAAACTCTCAATGTCATCGTTTTATAATCAATCAATCAATCAATCAATCCTTTGATTGATAAAAGTATCATGGTCGAAACGTTATTCACTGGAACCGAAAACACTCCCAATATCTCCATCGACAATCGCCCATTAAAACAAGTCAAATACTTTACATATCTAGCGAGCATTTTCCCAGCAAATGAAAGAATAACTAACGAAATCCAACAAAGATGCACGAAAGCAAATCAAATAATAGGACAAATGGTGCCAATTTTAAAAGACAAGCATGTGACCATGAACAAAAAAGAGCATTTTTCAACACAATATTTCTCCCACTATTATACTATCAGTGCTAAACCTGGAAATTGACATCAAATGATAGAAGAAAACTAGTCACGACAGAGATGAAATGACTACGCAGAATACTGCTGGTTGCAGAAAAGACCGGTTGAGAAATAAAGACATCAGGAAAATTTTTTTACATCATTACTGAACTTTATCAAGAAACAACAAATTAATTGGTTCGGCCACATAAGCAACAAAGAGCAATGTAACGCCGAACCGGGTGGATACAAAGCAAAAGGCCGTCCATGCAAAAGTGGACATAAGAGATAACAGAGGCGACGAAAAACACTATTTATGTAGCGCACACAAAAGCTCGTTCTATAAATCTCTTCCTACCCACCCGCTGTGAGGCAAAACAGGATTATAGAAAATGAGAAATCTACATTAATTTTATTTACATGTTTCGTCGTATTTTATTCATAGAATTAATCTTGATAGATGTTTCAAAGAATATACGTTGCCGTTCCCAGCCAAGATATAAACCTTCCATGATGATGGAAATAATTATCTCTTAATAACAGCAATTAACCATAACAACAGCAGATGATGTTATCAACATTGATGTCACTTGGTGAACAACGCCCAGGCAGCTTTTCTTAAAGTAAATAAACGTACGTACCACCGTACGAAGTCACATTGCAATTTTTTTAGTTTCTCTCATTCTGCCTGCTATTACGCGTCTGAGTTTTTCTTTATCACTCTTCATTAAGTTATCCGCACGGTCGTTCCATAGTTGTGTGAGCACGGTCGTTCCATAGTTGTGTGCGCACGGTCGTTCCATAGTTGTGTGAGCACGGTCGTTCCATAGTTGTGTGTGCACGGTCATTCCTTCCATAGTTGTGTGTGCACGGTCGTTCCATAGTTGTGTGCGCACGGTCGATCCATAGTTGTGTGTGCACGGTCGTTCCTTCCATAGTTGTGTGTGCAAGGTCGTTCCATAGTTGTGTGAGCACGGTCGTTCCATAGTTGTGTGAGCACGGTCGTTCCTTCCATAGTTGTGTGAACACGGTCGTTCCATAGTTGTGTGTGCACGGTCGTTCCTTCCATAGTTGTGTGAGCACGGTCGTTCCTTCCATAGTTGTGTGAGCACGGTCGTTCCTTCCATAGTTGTGTGAGCACGGTCGTTCCTTCCATAGTTGTGTGAGCACGGTCGTTCCTTCCATAGTTGTGTGAGCACGGTCGTTCCTTCCATAGTTGTGTGAGCACGGTCGTTCCTTCCATAGTTGTGTGAGCACGGTCGTTCCTTCCATAGTTGTGTGAGCACGGTCGTTCCTTCCATAGTTGTGTGAGCACGGTCGTTCCTTCCATAGTTGTGTGAGCACGGTCGTTCCTTCCATAGTTGTGTGAGCACGGTCGTTCCTTCCATAGTTGTGTGAACACGGTCGTTCCATAGTTGTGTGTGCACGGTCGTTCCTTCCATAGTTGTGTGAGCACGGTCGTTCCTTCCATAGTTGTGTGAGCACGGTCGTTCCTTCCATAGTTGTGTGAGCACGGTCGTTCCTTCCATAGTTGTGTGAGCACGGTCGTTCCTTCCATAGTTGTGTGAGCACGGTCGTTCCTTCCATAGTTGTGTGCGCAAGGTCGTTTCATAGTTGTGTAAGCATGGTCGTTCCTTCCATAGTTGTGTGAGCACGGTCGTTCTTTCCATAGTTATGTGCGCACGGTCGTTCCATAGTTGTGTGAGCATGGTCACTACCTAGTTATGTGGGCACGGTCACTGCATAGTTGTGTGGGTACGGTCACTACAAAGTTGTGTGGGCACGGTTGCTACCTAGTTGTGTGGGCACGGTTGCTACCTAGTTGTGTGGACACGGTTGCTACCTAGTTCTGTAAGCACAGTCGCTACCTAGTTGTGTAAGCACAGTCGCTATCTATTTGTGTAAGCACAGTCACTACCTAGTTGTGTAAGCACAGTCACTACCTAGTTGTGTAAGCACAGTCGCTACCTAGTTGTGTGCGCATATTGCACAATTTTCGACACTTAGTGCAATCATCGTGCCAGCAATTTGTGCTTACGTGTACACATATTTACCATCATGTACATTAGTGCCATTACTTATTAACTGTCCCTCTCTTTCTTTCGTTGTGGTTCACCTTGCACGTGTGTGTGCGTACACGTACTACGTGTGTTTGTTTTTGTTTGTTTCTGATTTCCGAGGTAGTAAGAGTTTTACCTGTTTTCTACGCCATCATCATTGTCATCATCATCATCGTTATCATCATTATCATCACCGTCATCATCATTATCATCACCGTCATTATCATTATCATCACCGTCATCATCATTATCATCACCGTCATCATCATTATCATCACCGTCATCATAGTCGTCGTATTGGTCGTCGTAGTCATCGTCGTCATTATCAATGTATCCATCATCAAATCATCCATCCACCATGCTTTCTCCCACCGCCATCCATCCTCCCTCCACCATCCATCCTCCCTGCGCCACCCATCCTCTCTGCGCCATCCATCCTCCATCCATCCATCCATCCTTCACCCATCCATCTTCTATCTTCCTTCATTATTCATCTCCCATTACCATCAACCATTATCATCAACCATTTTAAAACTGTATAACTCGGGAGTTGTGTGTGTAACATATTCAATCATACATTGACTGCATTTTATACAGACCCGACATCATCAAAAAAATCAACATGTTTTATACAGAGATAGTACATCAATAATGGAACTGTCGGAAACAAAACCAAAAAAAAAATGTTTGATATTACCAGACATGGTACGCAACTCACTTTCAACCTTGTCAACATCTGGTCCCCAAAAATAAACAAGCTTTCATTAAATTCCTGGCAAACGCGTTACTCGATATACACATTTTTTTTTAGCGCTGCAGGTCAAATTCCCAAAGGGTCAATTTGTCAAGTAATAGAAGCAGCCCTCGTGTGCCACAAATACAATGGATACAAAATATTAGCTGGTTTGATCCTTAATTGCTGCACTATAATTTCCGTGTATGCATACAGCTCGCGTAGAACTTGTTATGCTAATGATCTCTTTCATTGCTGTTATTATATTTCCTGGTAATTTGTTATCAAAGTTGGCCTCACTGCATTCCCATGACACTCATGTGTGAGCAGTCTTTTTCAGCTGATGACGAAAAGCTTGTATTCAACAGATGACGAAATGCTTGTATACTAATGGTTCTCGTAGCACACTGGTTATACACAAGTCTCATTTGTCTTCGCAGTTATTTTTGTCGACACATACCTTTATCGTCATCATCATCATCATCATCATCATGATCATCTTGGACCGGGAAATTTGTTATCGCCATTTCAAATGCTAACCTGGCTGTGGCTCGCCCAGAAATGTGGGCGTCCCTAGGTCAGTGTTATTTCTTCTTCTTTGCGTTCGTTCTTTTTCGACCAATTTTAATCACTCTTTGTGATATGTTTGATCTTTGCCAAGAACATGTATACGTTGCACATTGGTTTGGTAGGCCCTAAACGCATAAACTTCTACACGCTTAGGACATGTGCATCCGATTTCAGCCAAGTCTCCTTAATCGTCTCTTACGATATGCATGGCAGGTAACAGTGGTTCTATATTTTAAATTTATTTTAATTTTTTTTTCCTGTTTGTCTAACGAAGGAAGGCGAACCAGAATTTAAAAAAGCATGCAGAACCGGAATAAATACTATTGGATATTAAGCGGAAATGTAAGCCCCCAAGCAATGCTGAATCATTGAGAAAAAAAAGAACCCCTATTGGGTTTAGAGCAACAGCAACCATACAGATTAGCGTTAAGTCTCATCATTGAGAATCAAAGTGTCATAGACAACCACTCTCCGATATTATAGTTCGTTGATCTCGTGTGATACCATTATCTGGTCCCTTGTATTCTCAAACTCTAACATCAGCGATTCAGTCATGACCTCAGGGTTTACATAAGACATGTTATTGGTGATTTGGTTGGTATTTATCTAGTAAATGTCAATAGCAATCTCTCTCGTTCTCTCTCTCTCTCTGTCTGTCTCTCTCTCTCTCTTTCTCTCGTTCTGTCTCGCTCTCGTTCTCTCTCTCTCGCTGCGCATTAAATTGTCAGGTTTTTAACGTGTTTGGGGTGGTGGTGGTGGGGGTGGGGGAGCAGGAAAAAAATGTTTGTTTAGTGTATAGATTATTTGGTTTTGGTCCTTTGAGTGCGTGGTATGTTGGTAATTTAAGAACTTGGTGAAACGGTCATTTGAGTGCTTGGTGTATTGGTAATTTAAGAACTTGGTGAAACGGTCATTTGAGTGCTTGGTGTATTGGTAATTTAAGAACTTGGTGAAATGGTCATTTGAGTATCCAGTGTAATTGTAAATTAATTGTAATCTTATTGTTTATTCTTCGTTTACAGATGTTTCCTACAATAGCATTCATACATATATATAGTATATAGTATAGTATATAGTATATATATGTCCGTCAACTGTCCGTACCGTAATTAGGTATTCTGCTGGCTATCTCGTCTGATGGTCAACTGCTTACACCTGTCATGTAATGCTGTCCATGATGTAATATATATATATATATATATATATATATATATATATATATATATATATATATATATATATATAAATGAGCGTCTGTAGCTGACAAAACACTTTTAAAAGTTGTTTTTCCATGTTGTTATATATATATATATATATATATATATATATATATATATATATATATATATATAACATGGAAGGAGACATTCCGGCAAAGAGAAGAAGAGGAAGACCACGGAGAAGATGGATTCAGGATGTGTCTGATGGTTTGAAAATGACGGCTGCAGAGGCAGGAAATCTGGCCTATGTGAGAGAGAAATTCTGGAGAACTGTTAGGGTGGCAAAGTTCTGCTCAGGACAAGCTATTTGATGATGATGATGATGATATATATATATATGTTTGTGTGTGTGTCTAGGCGTCTGTAGCTTGAGCGGTAGTGAGCTTGATTCACAACCCAAGCGTACCTGGTTCGAACTCTACTGCAGGCAGTTTAGAAGCAAATTCGTTCACGTGGAATTTAACCAGCGGTAAAAATATAACTTACCGTTCAGAAAGCAATGGCAAACTATTGAACAGATAAGTGTTGCATATAAAATCAATGACTCATTGACAGTCGTTGATGGTGACGTCATATAAAGGATATGCCAGGATTGTCATTTCTGTTGCAAGCTAGCGATGTCCGGATTACAAGAACAGATTTGTTTAACACGCCGGGAATAATTAAATCCGTGACAACATATTGTGTTGCGTAGCAACTAGCGTTGTCAACGTAAACAAACATAATTTCTGATAGTGTGTGAGTGAGAGAGTGAGTGAATGGGTAAGTGAATGGATGACTGAGTGCGTGAGGGAGCGAGTGTGAGGTTACGAGTGTGAGGGAGTGAGTGGGAGACATTTGATGGTCTAGTGAAGTATCTACAAAAGAATCCGCAGTAGACTGGAAGACAAACATTGAATTCGATTATGGAAAAGACTTCATCAAAGTCCTCAGTAGAACAGACCATGTCATCTAGATTTTGTCTACGTATATAATTTACATTGCTCAACTTGACCTACATTTTATCGTCCGTCTCCGATAGGACCATGAACTCGATCTCACCTACATTGAGATCATAGATCACTGGAAAACTAACCTGCTAGCTCATGCAAGACGCGAACACAGTCACAGAGATTTTCGTTGATGTCACATGGGATGCCTCTCAGTAGATACCCCTTGCTTTGCGTTACGAAAGTCGTGGGTTCGAATCCGGACGGAGCCGTTCTGTTCACGAGTGTATTTTTTCCAGAGACCCCTATGATTGTTGCTGAAGTTACGGAGTTCGTGCTTTGTGTAATACTCTTTATAGGTGGCGTGGCCATTTCGCGGAGAGGAACTGAGTCATATGGGGTCCTGTGTAATTAAGTCAATCCTTCGGTCTCAGACGCCAGTAGATATCTCAGAAAAGTATATGTCATAGTAAAAAAAATACAAGAAAATAAAACTGTCGTTACTGCCTGTGTAATACCGCTTTTTAGGGCGGTGTAGGACGGGGGGCAGGGGCATGAGCCTGCTGAATTGAATGGCTACTGCAACATTTCAGGTTAGGATTTTTCTTTATGCCCCTGTCAAAAGAAACCTCTCTTGGCCTTACTTGTAACAGACCCGGTCTCCCAAAATGGAGCCCACGCTCTAATTCATTCGGCCAGACTCTCCTATATGTCCCAATAGAGGTTTCTTAAATGTGTAAACTACAAGCTTGACAAGTTAATGCATGATTGACTAAACCTGTAGATACGCATTGAAGTGATAAGCTGTAGTGAATGCTTGACTGCGCTTGAAATTAGTAGTTACGGTTTGTCAATTGATGCAATACTTGTGTAAAATATAGACAGTAAATAGATTGAGAATACGGTGTGAGACCTGTGTTTCCCATCGTGTAAACGTGTGTAGAATTGACAACATGCACACCGTGTTTGAACAAGATATGAACACATAATACAGTTACAACTAACAGTGCACAAATTGTAACTCTTTGAATTTGACGCGTAACGAACAGTTTTGTACTGAACGCTAACGCAAAGTTGTTAAGGCGAGGACGTTATGGAGGTTCGTTTCGTTAGTTTATCACGTGTTATGTATACCAGTTGATTCCCCACCTTCTGTGGTAACACCTATGTTTTGACCAAAACGTCAGGAAAGGTCACCATTTCGGTGCACAATCTAAACACATTGGGCGGGGCTTATAAAATGTAGTGACACATTGAAGTTAAATTGTTTATCAGATCTTCGAATAGTTTGATTTTAACGTACATTTGAGATCGATATTTTGTTTGTGAAAGTCGAGCAGTCTTTTCCTTGGAATATTGTTTAGTAATACTTCATCTTGATTCTTGTTTACTTTGCTATCATTCATGTAAGTTGTTTCAATTTGTATTTCTCTCTTAATTGTGTGTGTATGGTGTGTATTTAATTCATGTATGATGTGTATGTATGTGTGTGTGTGTGTGAGAAAGTGTATGTTGTGTGTGTTTGTTGTATATGTATGGAAGAAAGTATGTGTTTCATGTATGTTTGTATGAGAAAGTGTGTCGTGTGTGCATGTAATGTATGTGTATATGAGAACATGTTTGTGGTGTGTGTTTCATGTATGTTTGTATGAGAAAGTGTGTCGTGTGTGCATGTAATGTATGTGTATATGAGAACATGTTTGTGGTGTGTGTTTCGTGTATGTTTGTATGATAAAGTGTGTGTTGAGTGCGTTTCATGTATGTGTGAGTGTGTGAGAAAGTGTATATTGTGTGGTTTTCATGTATGTGTGTAAAAGAAAGTGTGTGTTGTGTGCGTTTGTTGTATGGGTATAAGTCGCGTGTTATTTGAAACTGTTAAATGTCTGTGTGCGTATGCCGCTCACCCATGTTTAAGTATGTATGTATGTGTATGTTCTGCAATGATCTACAAGTGCTGAAGTGTAATCATTAAAGTAACAGACTGGTGTATGTCTAAGAGTTATTATTTTTTTATATTATTATTTATATTTGAATATTATAATCCCCTCAAGTAACGTTATGTTACATATGGCCTGCAAGTAATTTATCAATACCGCTCTGACCTGTGCATCTCATTCAATCTCATCTATGAAAATGAGTCGACTATTTCACAACTTTCTCAGTGAAGTTCGTTTCAGTGTTTCCCTAATGCGTGCTTTCTTTCATGAACCATTTGCAACCCATTTCAATGCTTACTTTGTGATTCTTTGATCATTTATTCTCAGAGTATGCCTAACATATGAAGATCTGCGTACGCAAGCATTGAATTGTGAACATTAATCTCTTCTTCTTTGCGTTCGGTTTTGTATGCTCGTCTAAACCATGAGATGGATTACCTCTTTGAAGCTGCTTGTCAGTTGGGTTCCTCGTGAGCTTCTCACAGCTTGCCCTGTAAGCTTCGTTCATGGGGTCATGTTTCATTTCGTTGGTGTATGTATGATGGACAGAACTGCAGGATGTGCTCTGGTGGAGTCTGTTTCTGTCTGACATGCACACTGTGCAGTCTGAGCAGGCTTTATTCTGTGCATGAGACAGTTGAGTCTGCAGTGTCCTGTTCTTAGGGGAAAGATTGTTGTGTGTTGTTTTCTGTTTAGTCTGCTTATTGGGATCTTGTGGGTGTTTGCTTTGGGTTTGTTGTCCCCATAACTCTTTGTATTTTCGTTTGGTATGTGTCTCCATCTCTGGTAGGAACACTGGGTGTTTGTGTTGTATAAATTTTGTTTCCACCGTAGCCAGCTTGACTGCTCTCTCATTTCCTGATACGCAACAGTGTGCTGGTATTCACTGGAGAATAATTTGCTTGTGTTCTGAGTTTGTTATCTGTAATGTCAACTCTCTCTCTCAATATTATCTTGTAGTTCACTTTGTGTGACCTGCAAGGCTGACATGCAGTCTCACAGGAAGACAAGTTTGTTATTTCTTGTGTTTCTTTCCTGCAGTATTTTTATGGCATCGACAATTGCCCGTTGTTCAGCTCTAAAATGTGTGGAGAGTTCTCCAGTAACACTTGCATTTTTATGAACATTAATATAACTTGAGACCTTTGGTCTGTGATTGAAATACCTCAGCTCACAATCACTCTCTCAACCTTTCTCTCTTTCTCTCTTTCTTCTTTTCTTTAAGCAGCTCACAACAAGAAAGGCAGGAATTGTATTTTAGCAGCAACAAGAATAGAAGTAATGACAACAATAGCAGCTGAGATAAAAGCTAATAGCAACATCAGACGCAGAAATATCAAAAGCAGATGCAACAGTATAATCACTAAGACAGAGAGTACATGCAGCTGGCAGAGCAACAGCAGCCGCTACATTAACAATTACAGTAACAACAGCAATATTAGTAACATCATCTGAAACACTAGCAGCACTAGTAGCATAGACAACAGTAGCAGTAACCACTTCAACAATGATTTCAATAACAGCAGCAGCAACGATAGTTGCAATGATAGTAACAGCAACAACAGCTACAATAGCAGCAACAATAACAGTAGTGACAACTACAGCAACTGCAGTAACAACAACAACAACAGCAGCAACGATAGTAGTGACAACAACAGTAACTGCAGTAACAACAACAACATCAGCAGCAGCAACGATAGTAGTGACAACAACAGTAACAACAACAGCAGCAGCAACGATAGTAGTGACAACAGTAACGGCAGTAACAAGGACAGCAGCAGCAACAGAAGCATCATCAACAGCAGCAGCAGCAGTATCAGTAGTAGCAACAATATCATTGACAGCACCAATCTCAACATCACCAACGACAGCAGCATCAGCAGTAACAACAGCTCTAACTAGTCTCCTACGATAAAGTGCAAGTCATCAAACAATCACAATAACGTGCACACACCTTACAACACCACTCGCGCGCACACACACTAGTGGTGGGTGCTTCACGTACATATCGTTACAGTTGACTGTTTCGACGTACAAGATACTTGAAGTCTACTTAGGCCACATTCTCTGCGCATGAGCTGTGATAGGGTAACAATATGATAGGATGGTCTTTAGCTGTCAGAAATTTACCACATCGCAAACACGCCCCCTCTGCATCGCAAACACGCCCACTCTTCATCGTAAACACGCCCCCTCTTCATCGCAAACAAGCCCCCTCTGCATCGCAAACACGCCCCCTCTTCATCGTAAACGTACATCCCCCTTCATCGTAAACATACCACCGTCTTCATCGTAAACATACCACCCTCTTCATCGTAAACATACCACCCTCTTCATCGTAAACATACCACCCTCTTCATCGTAAACATAACACCCTCTTCATCGTAAACATACCACCGTCTTCATCGTAAACATACCACCCTCTTCATCGTAAACGTACCACCCTCTTCATCGTAAATGTGCCTCTCCCTTCATCGTAAACATACCACCGTCTTCATCGTAAACGTGCTCCCTCTTCATCGTAAACGTGCCCCTCCACCGTCTTCATCGTAAACATACCACCGTCTTCATCGTAAACGTTCCCCTCCACCGTCTTCATCGTAAACACGCCCCCTCTTCAATAACGAGGTCTCGGAAAACCTCGGGGTGGGGGTCTTATGTTTATGTGAATAAGAAATTGTAGGGAACCTGTGAGTATCTCCTGCAGACGACTGAATTCACAAAGGCAACTCATCTCCTGTATATATAAATCTATATATATCTAAGAATCAATTGAAATACATTGTATGTATTTCCCAATTGTTTGAAGATATCTGGACATCCTACGAACTTGAAATTTGGCAAGAGGGTAGCTTTCATACATGGCAAGAGGTAAAAATTATCAAACTGAACTATTTGTTCCTTTCTATAACCATATTCCAACTTAACGCACATGGTCATTCTGCGTAGAAATCACCGAAAATGTCTATTAATGTTTTCACGACGTTCCCAGTCCCATGATTTTGTTGTTACTTTCCGCTGGCGAAACGCGTAATCACAAAGTACGGTAGTTTTACAAAATACAAAAACATTGACAATACACAGCAACGTCTCGACCAACATGGCCTTTATCCAGAAATAAAGTGACGAAATCACAGCAGACTACATACAGACTTTGACAAAGATATTACAACCAAATTATTACATTCCGCTCAAGTCTGTCACATAATGATGATAAGGTCACTATTATTATATCGTATTTTGAACACATTTATTTATAAGTTTCTGTAGGGTAGTTGATAACGTGCCCGTCATCATTGCAGTAGACAATGCGCTCGATTCACGTTCGGGCCACATTTTTTTAAACACTCGGTTGTTTTTTTTAAACACGTGTATAATCTGAATAAATTTAATTTGCCAATTGTTATTTTTCAACTTTCACGGGAATTCAATTGTATCAGGTTTTACTGGCAATCGGAATTAGGGACAGTTTATGTGGGCTCGAAAGATCAGCGGAAAAGGATAACAAATGTAACTTTAAAAGTGGTGACATATTACAACTAGATTTAAACTAAATTCAACTTTCACGGAACGGGAATTCTGTTGTATCATGTTTTACTGGAATGAGGGACATTTTAATCTTATGTGGCCAACCGACAAAGTTTTCAAACTTTCATGGAGACAAAACGTATTGTTTTTAATGGGGAAGAAGTCGATTTTGAAGCAACGGGCAAGTTTCTCATTCCGATTGCCAGTAAAACCTGAAATTTAATTCTAACCGTATTTCATTCCGATTCCGAAAACAACTTTACAAATAGATTTATACTAAATTCCTCGTGCGAAGAACGGGTAAAACTGCTCGACATGGTTATACTAAAAACATTTTGGAGAATAAAAGACGCCCTTCAGTAGAGAAACAGCACCGATTCTCAGTTAAGGGGGAAGTGAGAGCATATGTAACGTACCGTGTATAGAAAAGTTATAAACCCCCACCATGGATATGCCCATGAAATCTACTTTTGTAATCTTGAAACCAGGAAGTAAATTGTGTCATCAATCAAAGTCGGAGAAACGGGATAGTTTTTGGTAACTATAGCTCAATGAATGATATGACATAAATCTGAGTCAGTGAACGAGGGCTGATCAACACCTTACACCACCACTTCCTCCAAGTTATTCCTCGGACAATATATTGTATATCTACAGTCTGTCGTCGTTTTCTTCTTCGTTTTCTTCTTCTTTGTATGCTTCATATCGACCACTTGTAAACCAATCTTTGTGATTTGTATGTGATCCAAGCCTAAGAGCGATTGTACGTTGTGCGAGCTATGCGCCTACAAGTAGACCAGCAGATCAGATTTCTGCGATGCTTTTATTTACTAGGTAGCTTCCTAGGCCCTACCACAATCGCCTCTTACGACATGCCTTATAGGTATCAGTGTTACTATTCTTTGCTCCCTTTGTGAGCCCCTGCAACACACGGGCAAGCTTGTGTTAAATAGACTGTAATCTGTCATATTCTGTTAGCTTGAGTTAAAAGTACATTAATTTATCCATAAAATGAAACCATGGTACATCAAATTTCATTAAAAAATAAGAAAACCTACAATTTAATTTGTACACAAGCAGATTGCAAAAAAAGTGAACACACATTAATTCGGACATAGCAAAATGTCGCCACGGTCAGTGAGCTGGCACTGACCAAGATTCTACCCCCCTCCTCCACGGGGTGGCCCTGGTAATAGACAAATGTCTGGCTAAGTGGGTAGGGATCGAAGCAGAGCTACTCTGGAATAAATAGAATGGTAGGTGCATACATGTTCGATTCGAGATCTGGTCGCAATACAGACGATGAAAATTTCAGAAAATGCACCTACACATCTCTCCTGTCCGATAGTCAAAGATGACTATTCAAAGTGACGCCCATGTGGCTGCCGGGGCCCGAATTCGGGGTAAAAAATAGAACCACTAATATCTACCACATGCTGTTTACAGCGAAAGTGGGAAGCCTGGCGTGGGATTAGATACCACACACTGTAAAAAACACTGAGCTTTAATTAACCACGACCAAGTGCATGAGAGCTTGCAAGTCCTTGGTTGTGGACCTATGCATTCTTGGAGGTTAAAGGGTAAAGAAGAAAGAAGAAAAAGCTAATATGTGTGCGTCTGTAGCTTAAGCGGTAGTGAGCTGGATCACAACCCAAGCGTACCGGGTTCAAACACCGCGGCGGCAGTATTGGAGCAAATTCCTTCCCGTGGAAAAGAACAATACAAATATACCTCACCGTTCAGAAAGCAATGACAAACTACTGAACGTATAAGTGATGCCTAGAAAATCAACGACTCGTTTACTGTGGTTGATGGCTAAGTCCTGGAAAGGATATGCCACGATCTTCAGTTCAGCTAATGTGTTGTGGGACGGATTAGCTTAATGCATACGTGTTGACATATAGACACCCAGAGCACATCCTGCAGTCATGTCCATCATACATACACCAACGAAACGAAACATGGCCTCATGAACGAAGCTTACAGAGCAAGCTTTGGGGAACTCTCGAGGAACTCCAACTGACATGCAGCTTCATAGAGGCAGCCTATCTCATGGTTTAGACGAGCATACGAAACCGAACGCAAAGAAGAAGAAAAAGAAGAAATAGACTTCACCAAAAATTATTAAACTTTACGATAAATAATTTTTTTTAAATTACGAGAAATAATTTTCTTTTTCTTTCTACAGGAAACCACAGTCAATGATGTGTAGATAAATGTGTACGAACTTTAAGAGAAATATCTTCAGACCTGACCTGGAGACGAGCAGATATTAAGTGGATACACTGTTGCTTCGTGTGTTACTAATTTCTCAAGACTTTGTTATAACATCTAGACAGAAGAATGAATAGCGTGTTCAAGAAGTTTGATCAGATGAAGGATGAGTTTAAGAAATATCGCAAGGAATACGAAGATAGCAAACGTGGAGGAGCACGGCGTAAGGTTGTTACAACCACCGTTAAAGATGAAACTAGCGATTTTTTGTTAGGACAACGTCCACTCCCAGGTCGAGGTATTCTACCCAGGTTGCAGCGGAAGAATCCATTTGCTGGATTAGCACAACAGAAGTATGACGATATCAAGTCAAAGTGTCTAGCAGAAGGCATCAATTTTGAAGATCAAGAGTTTGAAGCTGAGAACACGTCTATTTTCTTTAGCAGTGCACCTCCACGTCCATTTGAATGGAAGCGTCCTCATGTAAGTTGCAACCACATATTTACGTCAGTTTGTTTCCTGATTGATTTTTGTCTTCTTTTTCTTCTTCTTTTTCGAACGCTCCGTATCGACCACTTGTTAAACTACTCTTGTGATTTGTATGTGATCTGAGCCTAAGAGCGATTGCACGTTGTACCAGTTATGCGCCTACAAGTAAGCCAGCACATCAGATTTCTGCAGCGCTTTTTATTTACTAAGGTAGCTTCCCTAGGCCCCTACCTCAGTTGTATCTTACGACATGACTTGTAGGTGGTCGTATTGTTAGTTTTCATTGCTTCCCTGTCGAGCCCTGGCAAAACACGACCAGGTTTGTGATTTCTAAAACGTCTATACGTTCATTATTTATCTGATTCTAAGTTTGAAGTTACCTGTTCATGATGCGCGCCTGTGTGTTTATATATTTGATTTTGTTTGAAAGGATGTTTAGTCTCAGAAGCATTAACTCTTTGCATACCTTGAATGTTATAACGGGGTAGTGTTGTTTATAATGAATAAGGATCCATGATAATTTCTGGTACTTGCGTCCACTTGGAGAATAACAAGTTGTAGGGAAGGTGAAGAGGTATGAGAAATACTCTCAGATGAATATTGTTGCCGGTGATTGGTTATTGGTTATTAAACTGACGTCATTGCACTCCGGGCAGACCCATAGGTGCTCAGTCTCCCCAACAGATATCGAAGAGTATGCATACTGATGGTTCCTGCGGCTCGCTGATTAAACACACCTCTCACTCTGCCTCTCAGGCATCAAGTTCGACTTGATCAACGGGTAACTCCAAATTGCCTAAATCGATTGATCGATTCAACATCGATTTTAGTGTCCTCATCCAACAGACAGTCGCACGTTTGCCGGTGATAAAACTAACAACCAAAAACCGCTCAACCGATGGTTGATAAATTAGGAGGGAATGCACTCCGTGATCAAAAACAGTTATATCTAGCAGTTGTTATTGATTAAAGCATGGACATTTAACTAGGCAGTGGAAAAACATATATCTGCTTTGGAATATACGTGTTACAGAAGAGTCTTCCGTATATCATGGACACAAGAGAACAAATAGATCTATTCAGAAAGAACTCAAAATCAAAGAAAACTGGCTGATGCTACAAATAATTATGAGAAAATTGAAGTATTTTGGACATATAAAGAGACACGAAGGACTGGAGAAGATCATCATAGAAGGAGGCATTCCGGCAAAAAAGGAGAAGAGGAAGACCACGGAGAAGATGGGTTCAGGATGTATCTGATGGTTTGAGCATGACGGCTGCAGAGACCTACGAGAGAGAGAGAAACTCCAAAGGACTGTTGGGGTGGCAAAGTTCTGCTCAGGACAAGGTATTTGATGATGAGTTATTGATGACAAACCACGCAAAGTTACGTAAACATCTTAAAATATGTGCTACATAAAGCTATACGCAGTATGTGCAATAGTTGAGCTTTCTGATCCAGAAGTCATCTGAGCGTTTATCCTTTGACTAAACGCCATGGCGGATATTTACAGGTTTGTCTAAATTGGGGTTTATTTGCGTAGTGTTCTTAACTTCTAGGTAGGGAGGGGTAAGTAATTGCGGTGAAAGTCACTGAATGCATGGCACTGGAAAAGATGGCGTGTGACAGTTTTTTATGAGCAGTCGCACTGATGGCATTGCGCTGCAATCTTTGGTTTAATGCGATGTAGGTGAGCATTCAGGGGCAAGTGCTGAGTCATGAGGCGTGCAATACAGTTACATCAACGTAACACATCTTGTGCGACTGGAAATTACACACAGTGTGTGAAATACAAAGTTACATGAATAGAAGTGGGTGTTCGTGGCAACGAGAGATTGACAGGCTAGCATGGAAAGCGTCGATTGTTCTGTAGTTTAGGATGGATATGGGAAATGTTCTTTGGTCTCTTGGCGACATACTGTTGGATGAGGACACTAACATTGACGTTTAATTAATCCAGCGATTTAAGGAGTTTGGAATTATACTTGTACAAGTAGAGCTGGATGCTTGTGAGGCAGAGAGAGAGGCAGAGAGAGAGAGGGAGAGAGAGAGGGAGAGAGAGGGAGAGAGGCAGAGAGAGAGAAAGAGAGAGGAATGTGTTTAATCAGCGAGCCACATGAACCATCAGTATACTTTGACATCTGTTGTGGAAGACTGAGCACCTATGTGTCTGCCCGAAGTGCTGTGACATCAGTTCAATAATCAATAACACTGTGTGTGCTACACACAGTTGTAAAGACATAAAAACAACATCAATGACAAATTAGAAAGTTGCACAAGAATTAACGCAATATGTACAACAAGTTACAATGATAAAAACACAGTATGTACAACAAAATACCAAGCCAGGCTTGATAAACCACAGCTGCAACTCACGTGATATACGCCCGTATATTGAAAGCATGAGTCACTACCATGCCCACATACAAAAGTATGTATATCTGTTGACAAGAGTTCAAATTCTGATAAATAGTCATATATTTACTTCTGCAACCTCTCGTACAAACTTGCGTACAGATAAACGTCCCAGTTGCGAAACTGAATAACACAATAGGTCGGTGTTTGAATCCGCTGTTTGATATCGAATTACAGTAACTGTGTAAATTATTGATGCACGTGTAATGTGAACTATTTTTGTGAGTGTAGTAGTTACTTGTGGGAACAAATATTGTGATGAATTAGTTACTTGTGTCTGTCAACTGTTGTCAGTTGGATCTGTGTTGAGTACTTTCTCTCTCTCTATCTCTCTCTCTCTCTCTCTCTCACTCTCCCCAATTCTTTAGCCTGTTACGCCTTTGAAGCTTAGGACAGCAACAAATGCACGCTATTTTTCACTGTTCTTCCCCGTCTCTGTATTGTTTGTGTTCCAGCTGTCATTCATTTCTCTCAGTTCCTGTTCTAATGTTCTCCTTCAGATCGTTTTCAGTCTTCCACGTTTTCTTTTTCTTCTTCTTCTTCTTCTTCTTCTTCGATCGCTTTATATCGAGCACTTGTTAAACCATTCTGTGTGATGTGTATGGGATCTCAACGATTGTATGTTGTGCCAGTTATGCGCCTACAAGTAGGCCAGCACATCCGATTTCTGTGACGCTTTTTATTTACTATGGTAGCTTCCTAGGCTCCTACCTCAGTCGCCTCCTAGACATGCTTTGTAGGTGGCAGTGTTACTATTCTTTGCTCACCTTGCAAGCCCATCAACACACGGTCAAACTAACAACCAACAATTATTCAACAAATGTAATTAGTAGGAAATGCATATAGCGATAGAAGACAGATGCTGGATCTGGATAGGGCGTTGAATCTAGAAATGTGAAATGACATGCACTTCATGATATTGTTTATTGGTTACTGGTTACTAAACTGATGTCATTGCACTCCGGGCAGACCAATAGGTGATCAATCTCCCCCAACAGATATCGAAAAGTATACATACTGATGGTTCCTGTGACTCGCTGATTAAACACACTCCTCACTCTGTCCCTCAAGAATCCAGTTCTACTTGTACAACGGGCAACCCCAAACTGCTTAAATCACTGAATCAATTCAACATCTATTTTAGTGTCCTCATCCAACAGAGAGTCCCGAAGAGACCGAAGAATATCCTCCTTATCCATCTTCAACTCCCCAACAATCGATGATGTTGATGCAAGCCTGTCTGCTCTCTCATTACCGTAAACACCCGCATGCCCAGGACAGTAGATACACGTGCGCCTCTGGAAGTTAGAAACTTCTATAGAAGATATCCACTAATACCGAAACATGCCTTTTGGATCTTGTGAAGCATCGACTGAGAGTCAGATACAACAACGGCCCCAGTAAATGAAGTCCCAGAGAGGCAATGGAGGACAGCAGTAACGGCCTCAACCTCCATCCTCATACTATAAGTAGTTGTCCTGTACGCTCCACTTCGCTCTGCAACAACCCTACCATGCGCATTAGCCAAGAAGCCCCAGCCGGACTTCTCACTACGATGAACCGACCCATCGGTGTATATACAACAATATCATCATTTGCATTATCTTTCTCTTTTCCTAAGATACACTCTACGAAAGCGTCGTCGGAACATTTTATTGTTTTCATCAGAAAGTGCTCAGTCAGCATCCTCCCTAGAAAGAAAGAGATGCTGATCCAACAACACATGACTACACTAATAACTACATGGTACAAGAGAAGAGCTCTATGCTACAGTCAACATCGGTACAAGAACACATCTAATAGTATAATTATCGTCATCACATGAAGGAAGCGAAGTTCAGTTCGGTATCAGATGGGAGATAACCGTGATAATACAACTTGCAGTAATACAAATAGTTTCCAAACGGGTTATGTACCTTTAAATATGTTTAATTGGTCTTCTCGATTTCACGCGCTATGAATTCAGTAGTCAAGGTCGCTGGTATGGCGCTTCTAACTGATTTTTATTTACATGAAGGCCTGATTTCCTTTTTATCAGTGTCCCCTGCCATACAGGCGTACCTTCTTCGGCTTCAGAGGTAGGTAGGTTGCGTGTCATTTCTTCGGAGGACCCGAGTCATATTGGGAAAACCCGGTATTGGGAAAACTTCGGTGCAATGAAGTCAATCCTTCATTGACGAAGAATTATCTCTATAAGATTATAGAGATAAAATAATCTCTATACCTTATATTTATTATAGACATTTAAAGACTTGAAGACTTTGTTTGATTTATTCCTTGTTCTTCCTCGAGTTGAATTGTTTTATTTATTCCTTGTTCTAACCTGAGTTGAATTGTTTTATTTATTCCTTGTTCTTCCTCGAGTTGAATTGTTTTATTTATTCCTTGTTCTTCCTCGAGTTGAATTGTTTTATTTATTCCTTGTTCTTCCTCGAGTTGAATTGTTTTATTTATTCCTTGTTCTTCCTCGAGTTGAATTGTTTTATTTATTCCTTGTTCTTCCTCGAGTTGAATTGTTTTATTTATTCCTTGTTCTTCCTCGAGTTGAATTGTTTTATTTATTCCTTGTTCTTCCTCGAGTTGAATTGTCTTATTTATTCCTTGTTCTTCCTCGAGTTGAATTGTTTTATTTATTCCTTGTTCTTCCCTGAGTTGAATTGTTTTATTTATTCCTTGTTCTTCCCTGAGTTGAATTGTTTTATTTATTCCTTGTTCTTCCCTGAGTTGAATTGTTTTATTTATTCCTTGTTCTTCCTCAAGTTGAATTGTTTGATTTATTCCTTGTTCTTCCTCGAGTTGAATTATTGTATTTATTCCTTGTTCTTCCTCGAGTTGAATTGTTTTATTTATTCCTTGTTCTTCCTCGAGTTGAATTGTTTGATTTATTCCTTGTTCTTCCTCGAGTTGAATTGTTTTATTTATTCCTTGTTCTTCCTCGAGTTGAATTGTTTGATTTATTCCTTGTTCTTCCTCGAGTTGAATTGTTTGATTTATTCCTTGTTCTTCCTCGAGTTGAATTGTTTGATTTATTCCTTGTTCTTCCTCGAGTTGAATTGTTTGATTTATTCCTTGTTCTTCCCTGAGTTGAACTCCTTGCTCTTATCTTACAATGCAAAGCTACTTTGAATAATGTATGCAAGCTTGTTATGTGTGTATACTTGTGTGTATCTATGATATTGTCTCGTCTCAAATATATACAAGCATAATAAGCTTATAGCATGGGTTTGTGCAAACACTGTTTGATCGAACCGGATATGATTATTCTGTGTCTAACAAAGCGAAGCGTTTGTGAAAGACACTCCTCAGTAAAGCCATTTTTTGAATAGCTTGCTGATTGTGTTCGTAAGAACACTCGTATTGCTAGGCTAGGTAATGGGTACCGTAAGAACACTCGTATTGCTAGGCTAGGTAATGGGTACCGTAAGAAATAAGGGTAAGTGGTTCGAATCCTGTGTTTGGTTATTTGTTTTTCGAAGCTCTTAATACTTGTACAGTGTCTATTTATTGATCATATTCATTGACTTCCCATGGGGTTCTTACAAAGAGAGAGAGAAACAGAGGGAGTGAGAAAGAAAGAGAGAGAAAGAGAGAGAAAGAGAGAGAGACAGGAAGAGAGAGAGAGAGAGAAAGAAAGAAAGAGAAAGAGAGAAAGGAAAGAAAGAGAGAGAGAGAAAGAAAAAGAGACAGGAAGAGAGAGAGACAGGAAGAGAGAGAGAGAGAAAGAAAGAGAGAGAGACAGGAGAGAGAAGGAGGGAGAGAGAAAGAGAGAGAGAGGCAGGAAAAAAGAGAGAGAGAGAGAGAGAGAGAAAGAGAGAGAAAGAAGAAGAGAGAGACAGGGAGAGAGAATGAGAGAGAGACAGGGAAAGAGAAAGAGAGAGAGACAGGAAGAGAAAAAGAAAGAGAGAGAGAGAAAGAGAGAGAAAGAAAGAGAGAAAGAAGGAGAGAGAGAAGGAGAGAGAGAAGGAGAGAGAGAGAAAGAGAGAGAGACAGGAAGAGAGAGAGAGAGAGACAGGAAGAGAGAGAGAAAGAAGAAAGAGAAAACCGCAAAGCAGAATAGTGATTATATTATAAAAACGAAAAAAAAAAATAGTTAAAAAATTATTGTTTCCTCATAGATTTATACAAGAATTCTCGATGTTTCTAAAGCATGCATGACGGGAACATGTTCCTTGGTGCAAGAATTCCTTCCTTCCTCATAGATTTGTACAAGAATTCTCGATGTTTCTAAAGCATGCATGACGGGAACATGTTCCTTGGTGCAAGAATTCCTTCCTTCCTCATAGATTTGTACAAGAATTCTCGATGTTTCTAAAGCATGCATGACGGGAACATGTTCCTTGATGCAAGAATTCCTTCCTTCTTCATAGATTTGTACAAGAATTCTCGATGTTTCTAAAGCATGCATGACGGGAACATGTTCCTTGATGCAAGAATTCCTTCCTTCTTCATAGATTTGTACAAGAATTCTCGATCTTTCTAAAGCATGCATGACGGGAACATGTTCCTTGATGCAAGAATTCCTTCCTCATAGATTTGTACAAGAATTCTCGATGTTTCTAAAGCATGCATGACGGGAACATGTTCCTTGATGCAAGAATTCCTTCCTTCCTCATAGATTTGTACAAGAATTCTCGATGTTTCTAAAGCATGCATGACGGGAACATGTTCCTTGATGCAAGAATTCCTTCCTCATAGATTTGTACAAGAATTCTCGATGTTTCTAAAGCATGCATGACGGGAACATGTTCCTTGATGCAAGAATTCCTTCCTTCTTCATAGAGATATTTCATCTTAGTTTATTTCTTACCTGTAGCATTACCTCATATATCATTGATGTACACCTGTATATTTTAAATCTCTTTCTAAGTGTATTGATTATTAACTTCCGTCGTGTGTCGACGGGCATAGGCGAGGATGAATCTCAGAAACTGCTGAGTCTAGTAGTCACATATAGTTCTGGATGTTGACATCGTGTCTTCAAGTTTTATCTTTCTCTATTTCGACTTCTTCTTCTTCTTCTTCTTGCGTTCGCCTGCTATTTATTCAGGCGTAGTCATGGCACCTTGTGTGGCACTTCTAACTGATTTTTTTGTGTGAAGCCCCGCTTTCCTTATTGTTAGTTTCCCCCGCCATACAGACGTGCCTTCTCCGATTTCAGAGCTGTCTATCTATCTAAATCTCGATCTTTGTCTATCTCTCACTTTCTCTTCAGCTTCTTCCCCCTCGTTCTAGATAATTTCTCTGGGGGTCATCGATAGCGAGGTTGATAGCATGTTGCGCTATTGACCACATGCCGGGAAAATTCCGGGGTTCGAGGCCAGCTTAGGGAAGAAATTCTCTGTGTGCACACAATATGCAGTTGGTCTCCAGGAGACCCTAATCGTTTACTTAAAGATCTAAATTGCAAATACCTCTGAAGTCAGAGTAAGCCTCGTCTGAATGCCGAGGGAAAGCATAAGGAAAGCAATCCTTCATGCAAAAATAATGCAGAGGTGCCATATTAAACGTCTTGACTACGCCTGAAATCATAGCGTCTGAACGGAAAAAGGATCACTCTCTCATTGTATCTCATCCCTTCTTGGCTATCTCTCTCGTTCTCTCATTGTATCTCATCCCTTCTTGGCTATCTCTCGTTCTCTCATTGTATCTCACCCCTTCTTGTCTATATCGTTCTCTCATTGTATCTCATCCCTTCTTGGCTATCTCTCGTTCTCTCATTGTATCTCATCCCTTCTTGGCTATCTCTCCTCTCATTGTATCTCATCCCTTCTTGGCTATCTCTCTCGTTCTCTCATTGTATCTCATCCCTTCTTGGCTATCTCTCTCCTCTCATTGTATCTCATCCCTTCTTGGCTATCTCTCTCTCTCGTTCTCTCATTGTATCTCATCCCTTCTTGGCTATCTCTCTCTCTCGTTATCTCATTGTATCTCATCCCTTCTTGGCTATCTCTCTCCTCTCATTGTATCTCATCCCTTCTTGGCTATCTCTCTCCTCTCATTGTATCTCATCCCTTCTTGGCTATCTCTCGTTCTCTCATTGTATCTCATCCCTTCTTGGCTATCTCTCTCCTCTCATTGTATCTCATCCCTTCTTGGCTATCTCTCTCGTTCTCTCATTGTATCTCATCCCTTCTTGGCTATCTCTCTCCTCTCATTGTATCTCATCCCTTCTTGGCTATCTCTCTCTCTCGTTCTCTCATTGTATCTCATCCCTTCTTGGCTATCTCTCTCTCTCGTTCTCTCATTGTATCTCACCCCTTCTTGTCTATATCGTTCTCTCATTGTATCTCATCCCTTCTTGGCTATCTCTCTCCTCTCATTGTATCTCATCCCTTCTTGGCTATCTCTCCTCTCATTGTATCTCATCCCTTCTTGGCTATCTCTCTCGTTCTCTCATTGTATCTCACCCCTTTCTTGGCTATTTCTCTCTCCTGTTCTCTCATTGTATCTCACCCCTTCTTGTCTATCTCTCTCTCTCGTTCTCTCATTGTATCTCATCCCTTCTTGGCTATCTCTCTCCTCTCATTGTATCTCATCCCTTCTTGGCTATCTCTCTCGTTCTCTCTTTCTCCCGATTTATCTCATTTCCTCTCTGCTCTTCCGTGCATATCTCCCTCGTTCGATATCTCCTTCGTTCTTACTCTCACATTTTGTCACGAGACAGCTGTGACGACCTCCCGATGACCAGTATGATCTGACAAGACGCTTACAATATCACTCCAGATGTGCTACTTTATAGTAGGGATTTTCTAGTTGTCAAATCTTAGTTACTCGCTCGTACAAATTTGTCACACAGAAGCCATGGAGCAGGTGGTGGATGAGTGAGGGAGCAGGTGGTGGATGAGTGAGGTAGCAGGTGGTGGATGAGTGATAGAGCAGGTGGTGGATGAGTGATAGAGCAGGTGGTGGATGAGTGATAGAGCAGGTGGTGGATGAGTGATGGAGCAGGTGGGGGGATGAGTGATGGAGCAGGTGGTGGATAAGTGATAGAGCAGGTGGTGGATGAGTGATGGAGCAGGTGGGGGGATGAGTGAGGTAGCAGGTGGTGGATGAGTGATAGAGCAGGTGGTGGATGAGGGAGGTAGCAGGTGGTGGATGAGTGAGGTAGCAGGTGGTGGATAAGTGAGGGAGCAGGTGGTGGATGAGTGAGGTAGCAGGTGGTGGATGAGTGAGGTAGCAGGTGGTGGATGAGTAAGGAGCAGCCTGACAGAGTGTCAATGGTTATGGTCTCAAAACTCGCGACGGTAGACAGAGGATCTCTGTAATAGAGACAATGGTTACGGTCATGGACCAGTATGGTCACTGCCAGGAAGGTAGACAGAAGATCTCTGTAATAGAGACAATGGCTACGGTCATGGACCAGTATGGTCACTGCCAGGAAGGAAAGCAATGACAGACTACCTTCCAAAACAATGCCTTTTTGGCTAAAATCGGATGCACGTGTCCTAAACGTGTACAAGTCTATGCGTTTAGGGGCCTACCAAACCAATGTGCAACGTATACACTTTCATGACAAAGATCAAACAGATTACAAAGAGTGATTAAAATTGGTCGTAAATAACGAACGCAAAGAAGAAGAAGAAGAATGCCTTGAAAACCCTAACAATAAAATGAAATACAACATAATAGAAGGACAAGCTATTTGATGATGACAAATTTGTATCCTGTTAGATAATATGCATACACTTTGACCGAAATTTGAATGTGCCTGTCTTATATGCCGTAGGGGTCTAAAGTAGGCTCAACGTATTCATGTTCTTGGTGCAAATCACACCAATTACAAAGAGCGGTTTACTTAGTTTATAAGAATGTGCGAACAAAAGAACGAACGAACGCAAACAACAATACTCTCACATTATATCTATATATTCATCCCTCTATAGTGCCCGTGTAGTGCCGAGGCCCACAAGGGAAGCAAAGAATAGTACCACTGCGACATACAAGACATGTCCTAAGAGGCGACTGATGTAGGACCTAGGGAAGCTACCCTAGTAGATAAAATGCATCGCATAAATCGGATGTGCTGGCTTACTTGTAGGCATATGGCTGGCACAACGTACAATCGCTCTTAGACTCAGATCACATACAAATCACACAGAGTGGTTAACAAGTGGTCGATATTAAACGTTCGAAGAAGAAGAAGAATCTCTCTGTATCTACTTCTCTACCTGTCTCTCCAGCTCTCTCCATCGTTTCCACTCTCTCTCTCGTTCTATCTCTTCAATTTCTCATTCGATCCCTTCTTCTGCATCATCATCTGTTTTCTTCATTCATCTCTTTATCTCTCTTCCCTTTTTTCTCAATTTTCACTCCCACTTTCTAAATAATCTTATCTCACTCAACTTTTCTACTTCTCTCTGTTCTTCTTCTGTTTCCTTCACAATTCATGTCAGTGATTGTCGCCAATCATGACTTCCAAACATGGCTTCTAATCTCATAACATTTCTTTATAGAGTGATTGTCCATTCATGATTTGAATCACTAGATGTTCCCTTTGTGTATTGCCCTCCTCTCCACTACCAAATCAACATTATTATTTTTTTTCTTTCATTTATCACACCACATCACCAGAGATCTGCAGTAGCGTAGTTGTTAGAGCGTAGTTGTTAGAGCGTAGTTGTTAGAGCGTAGTTGTTAGAGCGTAGTTGTTAGAGCGTAGTTGTTAGAGCGTAGTTGTTAGAGCGTAGTTGTTAGAGCGTAGTTGTTAGAGCGTAGTTGTTAGAGCGTAGTTGTTAGTGAACTCACATCCCTTAGCTAGTAGTCTGAACTCAATTCCACAGTGGGCGTGGAAGTTTTTCCAACCGAAACGGCTCGCAGGTCGACCCAGCCTCAATTGGGAACCAGGAAAAGCACTGAGAAGTAAAGGCGGCTGACGTGATGTTGACCACATCACCCATCGTGTGCCGACGGTCAACGAAAAATACGAGTCCAGCACTGTATAGAAAGGGTTTTTAATATTAAAAATCACAGCACTCCAACTCACCAACAACAAAACTGATACCAGTTAGAAATACACTGCCACAATTAAAATGTTAAGTTCTCTGTTGCTGGCACTGTTATCAAGCTGAATGAGTCTGGGCACTGAATGAAATGCCCAGAATGCTTTCACGTTAATCCTTATCAATTCTTTAGTGTTGAAATGTGTGTGTGTGTATATATGTGTGTGTAGGCGTGTAAATCACGGGTTGCATCTAGGTAATCCATCTTACTTCTCATCAAATCCTCCAAGAATTCTGTCTTCCTCTCTAACAAACCACCTAGTAAGAACTCTGACGCTCCCTCCCTACATCCCTACATCTACTCTGTAAATTGTTGTTTGCGCTGAAGTTACAAAAATATGCTATAGAAGCTGTTTCCTCGCTGCAACAAAAATGGCTCGAGTTTAAACAAAGTTAAAAACAACATCAAAAATAAACGATCGAGTCCCTGAAGAAATAATTGTTTTACCCGCTCACAACTTGTTTGTCGGGAATTTTTGTTTCGGTCTTCTAGAAAGATAATAACAATATTCCAGACATGTTCTTTCAATTTGTTTGTTCTTTCAATTTGTTTATTCTTTCAATTTGTTTGTTCTTTCAATTTGTTTGTTCTTTCAATTTGTTTGTTCTTTCAATTTGTTTGTTCTTTCAATTTGTTTGTTCTTTCAATTTGTTTGTTCTTTCAATTTGTTTGTTCTTTTTTGTTGTTGTTGTAGTCAGCAGAAAACTAGAAAAGAGACAACTATTTCAATTGCAGTTGGCATCTAAGAAATATGTACTTTGTTAGTAGGATTACAGATGGGACGGATTATATCAAGTAGGATTACAGGTGAGAGGGATTATATCAAGTAGGATTACAGATGGGACGGATTATATCAAGTAGGATTACAGATGGGACGGATTATATCAAGTAGGATTACAGGTGGAAGGGATTATATCCTGCAGGATTACAGGTAGGAGGTATTATATCATTCAGGATTACAGGTAGAAGGGATTATGACAAGTAGGATTACAGGTGGTGGGATTATATCAAGTAGGATTACAGGTGGGAGGGATTATATCAAGTATAATTATAGTACTAATATAGGAAGTATGATTATAGTACTAATATAGCAAGTATGATTATAGTACTAATATAGCAAGTTGGATTATAGTACTAATATAGCAAGTAGGATTATGGTACTAATATAGCAAGTAGGATTATAGTAAGTTGGAATATTTCACACATGGCTAATGTTGCTAACTCCTGCTTTATTTAGACAGTTTGGTTGATGCCTCTATGTGTGCTTGATAGCACTAAACCCATGGCCCGCTGGCTTTTTTCTGTCCACCCGCAGAACGTCTGCTCCATTCAAGCTCACCATACATCAACTGTTTTGGGATGTTCTTATCATGCATCCGAGCAACGTGACCGGCCCATCTCACTGGGCCTTCTGTAGCAGGTCGTTGACGCTTGCGATCTTTGTTTTTATGAAGACTTCGGTATCTGGAATTTTGTCTTGCCTGTTCATTTTTAGTAGTTGGTGTAGACAGCTTGTATGGAAGGGGTTTAGTTTTATAAGAGGACACCAAAAAAGAGCTGGTCTAATTTCGATTCTTGGCTAATATATTTAATATGATTTAAGTCAAGGCCATATCGAGACTTCACCAAAGATAACGATAAGGAACAGAAATGTATCTCTGAGGACGTAACGTAAAAATGTTGTATTTTTAGTTTCTCTAAACAATAAACGAAGAACGTATGCTGAAGCTGCGACTAAATATTTCAATAGCTCCAAAGTCTTGAGTTTTTCCGTTTCCTGCACGCTTATCTAGTCATTAACGGTGAAGTTGGTGCGGAGGGAGAAGGGTGGAGCAGCAACAGTGAGTTTCAGGTAAAAATAAATGATTTGTTTAAGGGCTGTGCCAGTTTGTCCCACGTTTTAGAAGAGATATATTTCTGTGGTGAGCATTCAACTATAGGATACACTGTGTGTCTTGAAGAGAATAATACATACTTGGGTAGTGATATCTATTTCGTGACTAGTGCCTGTGCGTATGTGTGTTAGAATGTAATGTTATCAATATCAGCGTTGTTATCAACAGATTACGATAATGGTGAATACAATATCTTTGATCCGTTTCTCGTGTGGTCTTGTCAAAATGGACTTTATTGGATCCAGTTATATAAGAAAAATAACATTTCTCTTAGCCTTTTCATACCTTAGGGTATGAAATCACTTTACTTCACATTTCTAGGCCCTAGCATGCATGAAGTAGGGGGGAACAGTTCCTTTCCTTACGTGTCGAACGTCGAGTGTGGTTTTTAACCCCACAACCCTCTTGTGTCCAAGTAGACAGACATTACGCTCTTGTGTCCAAGTAGACAGACATTACGCTCTTGTGTCCAAGTAGACAGGCAAACGCTCTTGTGTCCAAGTAGACAGGCAAACGCTCTTGTGTCCAAGTAGACAGGCAAACGCTGATACATTACGCTCTTGTGTCCAAGTAGACAGGCAAACGCTGATACATTACGCTCTTGTGTCCAAGTAGACAGGCAAACGCTGATACATTACGCTCTTGTGTCCAAGTAGACAGGCAAACGCTGATACATTACGCTCTTTGATCTTGTGTCCAAGTAGACAGGCAAACGCTGATACATTACGCTCTTTGATCTTGTGTCCAAGTAGACAGGCAAACGCTGATACATTACGCTCTTTGATCTTGTGTCCAAGTAGACAGGCAAACGCTGATGCATTACGCTCTTGTGTCCAAGTAGACAGGCAAACGCTGATACATTACGCTCTTGTGTCCAAGTAGACAGGCAAACGCTGATACATTACGCTCTTGTGTCCAAGTAGACAGGCAAACGCTGATACATTACGCTCTTTGATCTTGTGTCCAAGTAGACAGGCAAACGCTGATACATTACGCTCTTTGATCTTGTGTCCAAGTAGACAGGCAAACGCTGATACATTACGCTCTTTGATCTTGTGTCCAAGTAGACAGGCAAACGCTGATGCATTACGCTCTTGTGTCCAAGTAGACAGGCAAACGCTGATGCATTACGCTAATCCGGCCCACTGGTATCCAGTTACTAATTATAGATTGCAGCTCGTACTAACTCCACAATCTTTATTGTCATCATATATCATATCATTTGCTGAACGTCGCTGTAACCACAACCCGCGGCTGAAAAACTCTTGTTCTTTGGAATGTTTTCCCGTCTTCTCCATCGTCATGTTCAAGATTTCTTTAATTGTCCTGTTGCCTCGTCTTCCATGAACAATACCCTTCATTACTCTTCTCTTAAACTATTGTGCAATTTCTCTCTCTCTCTCTTTCTCTTTGTTTCTTCCAGGGTCTCTGTGACGTAGAGGTAAGGTGCTCGTCGCTCGTGCCAAAAGGTACCATGTTCGTTACCTCGTAGAATCATCTGGTATTATTCCAGAGATCGGTGTTCTCAATGTAGGTGAGATCGAGTCCCTAATCCTATTGGAGACAGACGATAAACGTAGGTCCCGTGTTCAATTTTAACACATAAAAGAACCCTTGGCAGTTCAAAATCGAAAAGAGCAGGCTGGAAAGCCGCTGCTCGGACAAAATTCATTAGAAAAAATTGCAAAAAATCCAACAAAAATATCTTTACCATCTTCAAAATTACATCGGAAGACCCTAGCTGGTGCTACGGAGTTCGTGTACTGCAGCTGAGATCTTCCTGTGTAAAAAAGAGATCGGAACACACATGACTACCAACCGGAGGGCTCTTATGTAACACTTATATTCAAAAGCACATATACGCTTTTCCACTGCCTTCATGTTATGTTAAATGTCCATATTTCCCATCCATACGTTGCCACTGGTAACATGCATGCACTTAGTATTCTGATCTTTGTTGCCCTATCAGTTCCATTCCATATCATTCTTATTTGTTTACATTTGTGTAGAGCTAAATTTGTTCTTCAACCTTATCAATGATGCGACTATTGATCTTTCATGGCTGATCAAATAACAGGTGAAGTTCTCTTCAGATAGTACAACAACAAAGTTAAATGCAGACAACCAGCTTCTTCCCCCGAACTGTTCCAAATTTTTATAAACACAACTGCACGATATAAAACAGTAATGCCAGGTTATGTCAATATGTTCGGTTTTGATAGTTACAGCCAGTGGCGGCTCGTCATTAAGGGCCAGTGGGGCCGGGCCCCACCAAAAATAAGGTAAAACGTGTATGTATACATTACATTAATACATAAAACATTACATAATACATTAAAATATATCCTAACCGAAACCATGATTTTTCCGAAAATTTCTGTCTGGCCCCACAAACAAAAATTATCACGAGCCGCCACTGGTTACAGCTAAATTATTTTTTTTAAAGTGAATGAACAATATTCCATAAAATGGGATGAATTCAGGAGAAGTGATGGAATCAGATAAATGTTTGGTCTTCTTCTTGTGTCGTAACAATATTTCCGGGTTGTTGCCCAGTGTCGTGGTTTTCTTCTTGTGTCGTAACAATATTTCCGTGTTGTTGCCCAGTGTCGTGGTTTTCTTCTTGTGTCGTAACAATATTTCCGGGTTGTTGCCCAGTGTCGTGGTTTTCTTCTTGTATCGTAACAATATTTCCGGGTTGTTGCCCAGTGTCGTGGTTTTCTTCTTGTGTCGTAACAATATTTCCGGGTTGTTGCCCAGTGTCGTGGTTTTCTTCTTGTGTCGTAACAATATTTCCGGGTTGTTGCCCAGTGTCGTGGTTTTCTTCTCGTGTCGTAACAATATTTCCGGGTTGTTGCCCAGTGTCGTGGTCTTCTTCTTGTGTCGTAACAATATTTCCGGGTTGTTGCCCAGTGTCGTGGTTTTCTTCTCGTGTCGTAACAATATTTCCGGGTTGTTGCCCAGTGTCATGGTTTTCTTCTTGTGTCGTAACAATATTTCCGTGTTGTTGCCCAGTGTCGTGGTTTTCTTCTTGTGTCGTAACAATATTTCCGGGTTGTTGCCCAGTGTCGTGGTTTTCTTCTTGTGTCGTAACAATATTTCCGTGTTGTTGCCCAGTGTCGTGGTTTTCTTCTTGTGTCGTAACAATATTTCCGGGTTGTTGCCCAGTGTCGTGGTTTTCTTCTTGTGTCGTAACAATATTTCCGGGTTGTTGCCCAGTGTCGTGGTTTTCTTCTCGTGTCGTAACAATATTTCCGGGTTGTTGCCCAGTGTCGTGGTCTTCTTCTTGTGTCGTAACAATATTTCCGGGTTGTTGCCCAGTGTCGTGGTTTTCTTCTCGTGTCGTAACAATATTTCCGGGTTGTTGCCCAGTGTCGTGGTTTTCTTCTTGTGTCGTAACAATATTTCCGTGTTGTTGCCCAGTGTCGTGGTCTTCTTCTTGTGTCGTAACAATATTTCCGGGTTGTTGCCCAGTGTCGTGGTTTTCTTCTCGTGTCGTAACAATATTTCCGGGTTGTTGCCCAGTGTCGTGGTTTTCTTCTTGTGTCGTAACAATATTTCCGGGTTGTTGCCCAGTGTCGTGGTTTTCAGTTTCTAGTTTTCCCCATAATCCATGAGCAATATGATTTGTACACATACATTTTCTACCGGTTTGATGGACCTGTCGTAGATTTATCATTGTTTGAATATTTGATATTATAGAAACACACCAATAACACGTTCTGATGTACGTTTGAAGAGAACGAATCCTGTTTTCGCTCCACCGTTTTGGTGCGCTACTAGTAGCAACTGTTATTAGTAAGAGAAGATGAAGATATGTTGTGCATACTATGTGAAGAAATTATCAAAGAAACTTAAGGCAGTCATTGAAATTGGAGGTAAATGGTTGAAGAAAGGAAGGAAGAATTAGGGAAACCCTGAATCGAACCTTACTGAGAGAAATGAGAAATATCGGACTCAGTTTCATAGAAAAGATTGAACGAATTGTCCAGGTTAGAGCGGTATGGAGAAAGCGCTTGCAGACACAGTGTTCGTCATGAATATAATAATAATACTTACTATTAAAGAAATAATCATCATTCGTGTAAATATAAGTTCGATTACATCTGACATTACGAGTGCAGGTATCGGAACCAGCATAGTTTTGGCATGACCTACTTTACGTTAGTGTTTAAGTAGATCATGGTTTTGGCAACAAAAGTTGAGAAACAGCAATAAATTATTAGTTGGAAGGGAAACAATTCTGGCGGTACATTGTCTGTCTTTTACTTCTTGGAGTTGCACTTTCCGCACAAATCTTGTAGGTTCACTTTCTAGTATATAAAAAGTGGTTTATATTGAGCTGACTGGTGTTCATTCGGATCTAGTACGTGCCTATATTCCCATATACCTTTGATTTTGTGGGCTGATATTGCATAGTAGTGTTCTGTAAGGCACTAGTTATTTGTGATTTTAGTGGACTTTCGTAGAACAGTTGTGGTCTTATCCTGCTCATCTTTAATTTTTTTTAAATTCTATTTTTGTTCTTTCTGTCGAATTGTAGGCCAAGAAAATCACGCGGCTCTTGTAAGCAAATATTGCTATAAAGATTTCTTCCCCGATGTCAGTTTTGAAACCAGGATGGATATCATAAGTATATCTTTGGTGGAAATTTTAAACGTATCCTCCATCAATAGGTGAAACATTTCTCTGATAACTGGAGGGAATTCTGTTTTGAAGTGTTTGCATATAGCTTTTCCATACATAGTCGTAGTCCAGATCAGCGGCTCTCAACATGTGACCACATCTGTCCCTCTTTAAACCCATTTCTATAAATCTTACCGCATATTTTTTTTTCAACATCTTTTTTTTTTCAATACCTTTTTTTTCACTATCTTTTTATTTTCAATACCGAAACGTTATTCAGTGTCTATCTTAACGTAAAATAGTGCAAATGAGGTAATAAGTTGGGAAAGGGAAATTACTTCACTAAAATTACAAACCGCGGATTTAACTTTACAGTATTCGTAACACGGTAACTTAATTCGTAAAACAGATCACTAGCCGATAACATATTTGTAAAACAGATCACTAGCCGATAACATATTTGTAAAACAGATCACTAGCCGATACAATATTCGTAAAACAGATCACTAGCCGATACACTATTCATAAAACAATTCACTAGAAGATTGAAAGTGATATTGTTGAGCTTGCTAGTGATATTGTTGATCTTGCTTTGATGCAGTTAGTAACTTGAAACCAGACTTAAAAGAAAAAAGATATATTCTTAAGTAGCGACTTTATTGTTTCATAACTTACCTTTTGTATTTTCTTTTTTTAACTTACATATTTGTTTCGCTATTACTGGTTAGTTTTTCGAACACCTGAACGGTTCAGCAGGTTCCCAAGGGTTCGCGTAAACTGGTTGAGAACCAGTGGTCTAGAGCAGTGCAAGTGCTGTCCAACGCGGTGCCAACGGACGCAATAATCCCGTGTGATACAACCCTGGCACGCTATTATTATTTCTTTGACGTTAATCAGAATTTCAAGCTAAACGAAATGTGTTTCTGAATAAGTTAGACTCCGTGTTTTTAAAAAAACCACAAAAACTATCGTTACTGCCAGTAGTACCGCTTTTAGGGTGGTGTATGACAGGTGGGACGTGAGCCTGAGGAATTTAATGACCGCATTGCTAGTGTAGTCGCCACGAAGCTGTTCAGGTTAGGATTTTTCATTTATGCCCACAACAGAAAAAAATCATTGGCCTTACCGTGAATTGAACAAAAGGTCTCCTGCATGGGAGCCGCGCTCTAATCCATTCAGCCAGACGCTCCTCTTCCGTTGTTTCGTAAGCATAAAAAAATAAAATTACACATGTAATCAGGACTAAGTTTTCATCTGTTATTATTTTGTATTCATGTTACTATTAATGCACTTGCCACGCGGCGCACGTGCTTTCACAATCTTCACTTAGATGAGCCCTATATAAAAACGATAGATAGCGCTGGTCTAGAGATGAACGATAGCATATATTAAAGAAAAACTGCAGATAGCGCTGGTCTAGAGTAGAGAGATGAACGATAGCATATATTAAAGAAAAACGGTAGATAGCGCTGGTCTAGAGTAGAGAGATGAACGATAGAATATATTAAAGAAAAACGGTAGATAGCGCTGGTCTAGAGTAGAGAGATGAACGATAGCATATATTAAAGAAAAACTGCAGATAGCGCTGGTCTAGAGTAGAGAGATGAACGATAGCATATATTAAAGAAAAACGGTAGATAGCGCTGGTCTAGAGTAGAGAGATGAACGATAGAATATATTAAAGAAAAACTGCAGATAGCGCTGGTCTAGAGTAGAGAGATGAACGATAGCATATATTAAAGAAAAACTGCAGATAGCGCTGGTCTAGAGTAGAGAGATGAACGATAGCATATATTAAAGAAAAACGGTAGATAGCGCTGGTCTAGAGTAGAGAGATGAACGATAGAATATATTAAAGAAAAACGGTAGATGGTGCTGATCTAGAGTAGAGAGATGAACGATAGCATATATTAAAGAAAAACGGTAGATAGCGCTGATCTAGAGTAGAGAGATGAACGATAGAATATATTAAAGAAAAACGGCAGATAGTGCTGATCTAGAGTAGAGAGATGAACGATAGCATATATTAAAGAAAAACGGTAGATAGCGCTGATCTAGAGTAGAGAGATGAACAATAGAATATATTAAAGAAAAACGGTAGATAGCGCTGGTCTAGAGTAGAGAGATGAACGATAGAATATATTAAAGAAAAACGGTAGATAGCGCTGGTCTAGAGTAGAGAGATGAACGATAGCATATATTAAAGAAAAACGGTAGATAGCGCTGGTCTAGAGTATGATCAACAACTAACATGGTACAGGTATTAAGAACTTCCGAAAAAACAAATAGACAAACATGGGACTCGAACCACTTACCTAGTCCTTACGACACCAATCGCTTATCATATCATGTGTGTATGTACGATATTGTCTCGTCTCAAATATATACAAGCACAATAAGCTTATAGCATGTGTTTGTGCAGTCATTGTTGGAACGAACCCTACCTGATTGTTCTGTGTCTAGTTTAATAACGAGCGTTTGAGAAAGACACTCCCCGTGAGTCATTTTTATTAGAATGGCTCATTGGTTGTGTATGTAAAAACGCTCGTATTGCTAGGCTTGGCGATTGGTGTCGTAAGGACTAGGGTAAGTGGTTCGAGTCCCGTGTTTGTCTATTTCTTTTTTCGGAAGTTCTTAATACCTGTACCATGTTTATTTGTTGATCATATTCGTTACTTCCGTTGCTTCCTCTGGGGTTCTTTTAAAAAAACTCCGTGTGCTGGTCTAGAGTAGAGAGATGAACGATAGAATACATTAAAGAAAAAAAGAAAAGAAATTACCATCGCATATGGAGGCAAAAGAAAGCACAGAGGGCAGAGAGAACATCCTATGTATTAACTCCAGTCTCCAGTTTTTTCCTGCAGCAACTGGGGCAAGGGTTGCCACTCCAAAATAGGTCATTACAGCCAAAAGAAACGGTGCGATTCAGCGCAGAACAAACTAAGTGATGCAAAACACATTTGTCGCCTGAGACAAAGATTCTAATGATGATGATTGTCCTCCTTATATTATAGTAGCTGACACATAATGCATTCACAAGTGATCCCTTTGCTGCTATTTCATATGTTACCTGATAAAGACATTTTGATAGAAACGTCGATATATGCTGTTGTAATGTATCTTTTCTTTTCTTTATTTCTTTTGTCCTTCTCTGTTTGTTGTCGTTAGTCGTCGCACGTTGAACTGATGATCAGTTTCAGAGATAGTGCACGCTCTGTCGCTTGATATGCTATGATATAGTGGGGTTTTAAGATGTCTGTAACTCCATCGATCCATATTTTTCTTGGTCTGCCTCTTCCTCCTGATGGCTCCATTTTCAGTATGCACGCTCTTGCCACTGGTGCATTCGTGTTCATTCTCACCAAGTGGCCAAACCATTTGAATCTCTGTTTTTCAATGAATCTAATAGCAGGCGTTGTTCCGACTGTTCTTCTAATTTCCTCATTTCTTATATGGTCTCTTCTTGTTTTATTTACTGCTTTCCTCATACATCTCACTTCACAGGTGGTGATTTTCCTTTCCGTTGTAACTTCCGTTGTCATTTATCACACAACTTAAATTCGTATTTTGATATTTCGTCGTCAGTATATATTTTCATTACAGTTTGTCCATCTTATATAGATATATATTTTAAACAGCACATATTGTTTCGTGGCAATATTTATTGTATTTTATAGGAAATAGTGAGTAGAAACCTGCTCACAGAAACTGTTCTTACATGACATAATTCTCAGTCAGGATTGTATCTAGTTGGAAACTAATCGTACTCAGTATCGTATATAATTGGAAAAAGTTCGAGAATTAGGTGTTAAGTTTGGACATGCCAGACAGTGTCGTCTTCGTGGTAGAGAGAAGATATAGTAATCAACTTCTCATGGGTACTGTGAGCAAATGGACTTTGGGATGGCTGCTGCAACGGAGGACAGAGCACGAATGGGAATGTCCAATGTGCCATGACGTCGATCGCATAACATAACATAACTCAGTATCATACATAATTGTGACGAATACTCAGTTAGGATCGTATAGTATTGTGACGTAATACTTAGTTAGGATTATATAGTATTGTGACGTAATACTTAGTTAGGATTATATCTAGTTGTGACGTAATACACGTGTAGGATTATATCTAGTTGTGACGTAATACTCAGTTAGGATCATATCTAATTCACTTAGTATGGTTAATTTATTGTGATTGAATGTTTAGTTAAAATCGTAGAGTACTGTCGCCATAAACTCCGACTTGTCAGCACAAGCCGAGAATGAGCAGCAGGCCTGTGATTCTCCGTCGAAGCGCCACCTCTAGGGCAGATCGGAAAAACCCATTCTCCAGCCTCTTGCATCAGAAGTATGCTGACGTCAAGGTTGTGTGTCTGAGAGAAGGAATTAAGTTTGAGGATCCAGAGTTTCCAACAGTCGACACGTCCATTTACTTTAGCCAGAGGCTGAACCGTGCTTACGAATGGAAGAGACCATTTGTAAGATATTTGTGTGTTTGTTCGTGCATACTAACTGACATTCGACAGATGACGTTGCATATTTTATAATCACTTCCAGATGTTGAGTGCTGCTCTTTAAGTCTTGGGCACGCTACTACAGCATATATATATATATATATATATATATATATATATATATATATATATATATATATATATATATATATATATATATATTCATATATATATATATATAATAATAATAATAATAATTCCTCTCGTTCCGTTATACGTTACATAGGGCCTGCAAGTAATTTCTCCATACCGCTCTATCCTGGGCAACTCGCTCAATCTCCTCCATGGAACTGAGACCGATATTTCATGCCTCTCTCAGCAAAGTTCGTTTCAGGGTCTCCTTAGGCCGTCCTCTCTTTCTTGAACCCTTTGCATCCCACTTCAATGCCTGCTTTGATATTCGTTGATCATTTCTCCTCAAGGTGTGTCCAACATATCTCCATCTTCTCTTTCTTATAACAGTTGTCACTAGTGGTTGACCAGACATTTCTCTGATTTCACTACTTCTCCTGAATTCGTTCCATTTTATATTCATTATTTTTCGCAGACATCTATTTTCAAATGCATTCAACTTACTATATATATATATATGCAATTGCATGTACTTGTTTGGAATTATTCCATCCTATGTGTCTGCAAACGTGTCTGTCAGTCACTTATCTGTCTGCCTATTTAACTGTCTGTATGTTTGTCTGTTGAATTGTTTGTCGTCTCTAGTCTATCCCTGATTATTTGTGCGTCACCTTGTTCAATGTCTGCTTTATATATCTAACTGTTCTGTCTCCGTGCGTGCCTATTTACTAGTTAGTCTCCCAGCTGTATTCTGGTAATGATGGTGTCCAAATTCAAGCATAAAATATAAATCATATTTTGATAACTTTTTTTTGCTGGATATGAAAATGAAAATCGTGACATATCCTTTGAAGGACTTAGACATCTTCTTCTTCTTCTTCTTCTGTCGTCACACTGCTACCGGGTTGTTGCCCAGTGTCGTGGTTTTCTGTTTTTGTCTTGCGCTGTTCTGGTGGCTTGTGTGATTGTTATCTTTGCTCTTTCACAGGATGCTGCCACGCCATCTAACCATCTTTTCCGTGGTCTTCCTCTTGCCTTCTTTCCCGATGTTCTGTTGTAGAAGACTCTGTATACTGTGGAGTTTGGATGCATTCTTATTAAGTGGCCAAACCACTTCATTCTTTGTTTATTTATATAATTCAAGCACGGTTTTGTGCCAACTTTCTTTCTTATGCTGATGTTGGTGATTCTGTCTTTTCTTGTGTTGTTGGTAACTTTTCTCAGGCAACGCATTTCACATGTAGTTATTTTTGTGACTGCGCTTTGCTCAATGTCCATGTTTGGCTCTGGTAACACAAAGTAGGTATAAAATGCTGTTGATCATTTGTTTCTTAGCTGCCTGTGAAATTTTTGGGTGCCTTAACAATGGGGCTAGCTGGTAGGTTACAGCATTTGCTTTTGTACTCTAGCCTCTATCTCTCTATCTAGTTTTCCGTCTTCTGTGAATATGTATACAGTAAACGAGTCGTCGATATTTCTAGGCATCAATTATACGTTCAGCAGTTTGCCAATCATAATGCAGTTACTCAAAAACCTCTTGTCGGACAATGATCAATTGGTCAAGTATTTTCACTTTAGCGATTTGATTGTGGAATCAACCATCACGGTTAGAGGGAAAGGGGGTCGGCACATATGACTACATATCGTCATCATCATCATCATAATCATCATCAGCATCGTCATCATCATCGCCGTCGTCATCGTAACCATCCATCATCATCAGTCCTTGTCGCATCCAAGAGCACATAAGACATACAAGATCTTCAATCCAAGGAGAATTGTGGGTTTTTTTTCTGTTTCTGTGTTCGCTGTTTATCTTTCCTTTAAACAGTTTCGGATCACTGGCCCCATACCATCACTCTAATACACCTTTAATTACACGCGAGAGAAGACAGTGATTCTGTTCTTTACTACACTGGAAACCACACGGAGGATGACCATATAAATATGGCTTCTATTCAACTAAAAAAAAATCACTTTCTAAAAGCAACCAAAATGATAAGTTCACATTCATAACAAGCTCTAGAATCTGTTTGTCCACGTCATCAAAAGTGACCTCGATACTATTACTAGAACTCAAAAGTGAACGCTTCCCCTCACCTTCCATGTATTGTATATTTTTCTTGATAAAGACTTTATGTTCGAAACGTAGATTTAATCTTCTTGACATCTGTTGAAGTGTTTTACCACGTGTTTGGAGATTTAAGTCATCATCATCTTCATGTGCCATCTCCACATCGACGGCTGACTATTGTGGATTTTAAGCAAATATAATTCGTTGCACTAATGGCACTCTGTTGCCTGTTCACCTTTTGATGTTCTGTTCCCTGTTATATGTCTCTGTCCTTCCCTTGCTTTCTTGTTCTCAACTATCCCCTCCAATATGTCTCTGTTCTTCCCTTGCTTTCTTGTTCTCAACTATCCCCTCCAATATGTCTCTGTCCTTCCCTTGCTTTCTTGTTCTCAGCTATCCCCTCCAATATGTCTCTGTCCTTCCCTTGCTTTCTTTTCTCAACTATCCCTCCAATATGTCTCTGTTCTTCCCTTGCTTTCTTGTTCTCAACTATCCCCTCCAATATGTCTCTGTCCTTCCCTTGCTTTCTTTTTCTCAACTATCCCCTCCAATATGTCTCTGTTCTTCCCTTGCTTTCTTGTTCTCAACTATCCCCTCCAATATGTCTCTGTCCTTCCCTTGCTTTCTTGTTCTCAACTATCCCCTCCAATATGTCTCTGTCCTTCCCTTGCTTTCTTGTTCTCAACTATCCCCTCCAATATGTCTCTGTCCTTCCCTTGCTTTCTTGTTCTCAACTATCCCCTCCAATATGTCTCTGTTCTTCCCTTGCTTTCTTTTTCTCAACTATCCCTTCCAATATGTCTCTGTTCTTCCCTTGCTTTCTTGTTCTCAACTATCCCCTCCAATATGTCTCTGTCCTTCCCTTGCTTTCTTGTTCTCAACTATCCCCTCCAATATATCTCTGTTCTTCCCTTGCTTTCTTGTTCTCAACTATCCCCTCCAATATGTCTCTGTCCTTCCCTTGCTTTCTTGTTCTCAACTATCCCCTCCAATATGTCTCTGTTCTTCCCTTGCTTTCTTGTTCTCAACTATCCCCTCCAATGTGTCTCTGTCATTCCCTTGCTTTCTTGTTCTCAACTATCCCCTCCAATGTGTCTCTGTCATTCCCTTGCTTTCTTGTTCTCAACTATCCCCTCCAATATGTCTCTGTCTCTCCCTTGCTTTCTTGTTCTCAACTATCCCCTCCAATATGTCTCTGTCTCTCCCTTGCTTTCTTGTTCTCAACTATCCCCTCCAATATGTCTCTGTCTCTCCCTTACTTTCTTGTTCTCAACTATCCCCTCCAATATGGCCATTAACATTGTCTCATGTCTTTTAATTAATGTAACCAAAAATGACGAATGTGTCCAACGTCCATATGTTTTTGAGTACTGTAGTTTTACAAATTACAAAACAATGACAAAATACAGCAACGTTTCGACCAACAAGGCCTTTATCAAGCAAACGAACAACAGGAGTGACGAATTTTAAAAACATATGGACAACTACATACAAACGTTTCTAATGAAAATCTGGGAATAAAAACGAATAACGAAATAAATGTAACACAAAAATACACATAAAAACTAGAAATAGAAAAGAAGAGAAACAATGAAAAATCAAGTAAATATATAACTTGAATAAATGCAACATATGCCCATATAGATTACAAGGCATGATAATAGAAAGTACTAAGAAGCATAGGAATGTAATACGTTGAGCCTACGTGGTCACAAGGTACCATACAAAGAAATCAACCGATTCTCCAGAGCAAATCGACTGCGATCATCCGAGGAACATGATCGGATGGCTGTGACCTGGACATCGTGAGCTCCTAAATGGCCAGTATCATTGAAATGGGTAGCTACAGGGGTCACAGAGCATTGGCGTATGTCGCGCAAGTGTTGGGCGAATCGGTCACTGAGCCTCTTGCCTGTCTCACTGATATAAACTTTGTTACACCGCTTACAGATAATGGCATAGATACGATTACGGGAGTCGTAACACGTATTCAAGTTATATATTTACTTGATTTTCATTGTTTCTCTTCTTTTCTATTTCTTGTTTTTATGTGTGTTTTTGGTGTTACATTTATTTTGTTATTCGTTTTTATTCCCAGATTTTCATTAGAAGCGTTTGTATGTAGTCGTCCATATGTCTTTTGTAAATTCGTCACTCCTGTTGTTCGTTTGCTTGATAAAGGCCTTGTTGATCGAAACGTTGCTGTATTTTGTAAATGTTTTTGTAATTTGTAAAACTACAGTACTTTATGATTATGTGTTTTGCCAATTAAATAGTTTTACTGCTGTCTCATCTATTTTGTAAATATGTTGTTTGAGTAAGTTTCTTATTTATTCCTAATTGTTTCATCTATTCTTTTTCGGGGTCTATGTGGTGTAGAGGTTAGGTGCTCTACTCTCATACACAAGGTACTAGGTTCGCTCCCTCGTGGAGCCATTGGAATATTTTCCCCTTGATCTCACTATAGGTGAGATGGTGTGCCTAGTCCTATCGGATCGGAGAAAGACGATAAAACACGGATCCCGTATTTAAGTTGAGCATTTAAAAGAACCATTGGCAGCTCAAAATGGAAAAGAGTTGCATGGAAAGCCGTTGTCCGGGCAAAATTCAATAAAATATTTAAAGAATAAAATTCTTACAAAATATTCCCTCATCTTTTAAATTACACCGGGACCTCGCCGATGCTACGGAGTGCGTGCACTTTCGCTGATACCTTTCTGTGTAAGAAAAAGATCGGACCATACATGATTAATCACCGAAGTGCAATGATGATGGTCCTATCAATCATCACTACTTGATTGGGGTTTCGTTTCCTCCATAATATTCTCTTCTGTATATCCACATATCGAAATACTCGATTCTGTTTCTCAACTGTCTGTTCATTGCTTTCGTTTCCACCCCATGCAGTTCTGCTGAGTATCTGTAACACTTGATAACTATGTTTCGGAATGTATGATTTAAATTGATCGACTCAACGCAGCGTTCTGTCAATTGAGTGTTGGCACACATGCATGCACTTATTGCTTGGCTTTGATGGAAAACGTTAATGACTTAACCTTGTTTACGCCCTGGAAATTAAGCACGACAAAAGGAAAACAGATCTGACAGTTACCGTGTACCAGGTGTGCTTCCCGCCACGTTCCATCAACACACCTCCAGGTCGCTACCATATTTGATCGTTACTTGTCGTCAGACAGTTAGGACATTTCACAAGCTATTTTTGTGGTGGGTAATAGCCGTCCATCGCAAGCGATGATGACAACAATCTCAGACGTGTGCTGTTGCACCTCTCTGTGTGTGCGGAGGTGAATGTAGAGTCCAATCCTAGAACAGAATCCCCTACCACAGGTGGGGCATACATGATCAAGGTTAGACATGTGCGTGTTGTGTGCTCTGTCTTTTCGCGCTGCTGGTTTTCTCCTTGACTCAACAATACGATGATTCTCAGCTATTCGGGTTCCTCTTTTGTTGTTACAGCGCCACATTTGACGATCTTGCGCAAGGGATTCGCAGCACGTATTGTCTATATCGAAGCATTTCAGAGACACTTTAAGAGTGTCTTTAAAGCGAGATTTTTGTGGTACACTTGACTTGATAACACCAGCTTCTGCATTGTGTCCATGTGAGGAACCGAGTAGCTTGTACAAGCAAACAGAACAGATATGGTGAGAGTATGGCGTCCATAGCGAAGTCCATAACACGCTCAAGCAGAATAGATATCAAAGAGTATGCATACTGATGGTTCTTGTGGCTCGCTGATCTTCTTCTTCTTCTTTGCGCTCGTTCTTTACGACCAATTTTAAATCCCTCTTTGTGATATGTTTGATCTTTGCCAAGAACGTGTATACGTTGCACATTTGTTTGGTGGGCCCCTAAACGCATAGACTTCTACATGCTTAGGACACATTCATTCGATTTCAGGCAAGCTCGCTGATTAAACACACTCCTCACCCTGCCGCTCAGGCATCCAGTTCTACTTGTACAACGGATAACTCCAAACTGCTTAAATCGCTGGGTCGATTCAATCTCTATTTTAGTATCCTCATCCAACAGACAGTCGAGAAGAGACCGAAGAACACCCCCTTATCCATCTTCAACTCTCCAACAATCGATGCTGTTGATGCAAGCCTGTTCGCTCTCTCATTACCGTAAACACCCGTATGCCTAGGACAGTATATCGACTAAACTAAACTAAAACGTTGTACATCCAACAACGGACACCTGAAAGACTTGGATCATCTAATTTGATTGATATGTGTTACAGTGATCAATAAATGACCTTTGATTTGATCTTACCAGCTGACCAGTCGGTTCACGATCATTCTATATAGCTAAGACAATGTTCGATCTAGTCTCTAGATTGAAGCCAATAATAAATGATTTAACTACACCCAATCTGACACACACATGACGCAGTCTGGCATCAGTAGATGGTATTAATGTTCAATGTTGGTGCCTGTTTGGAAAAGTGAACATACTTAATTAAATGAACTTACTTGGCATGTTCTGGCAAGTGATTGCCGGGAACTTTGAAATATTGACAAAAATATCTCGCCAATGCACTCTCTACCTGTCCATGGAATGTGTGCATACTTGAGGTGTCTTGGCGTGAGTGTGTTATAAGTCTGTCCATTAATTCGTGAGCACGTTTGAAATTGATTTTCTCGAAAACTACCTGTTGGATCTCAGTGATTTTTGCAAGCAGCCTTAGAATATCCATGACGCTAGAGAAATATTTTTTTCCAAGAAAATTTGATGTAGTTTGAAATATTTCTTCTTCAGGTTATATTAAAATCAACCTCACCGGATTGTACACAATAGTAACAGATTTACGGTACACAGACGCGTTGTTTTAAAAATACATTATGGTAACATTGAAATATCGTGACTTTCACGAATTCCCGTGCACCTAACCCAGTCGACTTTGAAAGCGGAAAGCATATGACGTTATAATTGGGATACCATTGTATAGTTATAGGCGTATCTCGCTATTTGTATGAAGCTATTGTATCATATTTGTTGGCTTATCAAAACTGACATTGATATCACATTCATAATGAGTCTGAAGTGCACATTTATAACAATGCAGAAGGTTACAGTTTTACTATACTAACACTTCCGTAGGGAATCTAAGAGAGGTCATCTATATTGCGATATTCATAACCCTGAGAAACGAGCGCAACTGGCGCTTGGTCTCAATAGAGAATCCTTTTCCCGATGGATTAAACAGGACACAAAGTGCACTAATGTCAAGCAAGGAAGGAAAAGAACAATTGACGACTTTGACATAGATGTCATAAGACGGGAGCTCTTGAAAATGTTTGCGACAAATCAACTTGTTACTCTCAGGAAACTGAAATTAAAACTGCAATCAGATTGCAGCATAGACATTTCTAAAAGTACTCTATGAAAAATTGTAAGAGCCGCCGGCTTCACCTTCAGAAAACTATAGGCGGCAGGAATATTATTTGTGAAAAGCCACATTTAATTGGTGCCCGAAGTAAATACCTGAGGCAGATCCGTGAGCGGCGGAGGCAATGCTATGATATTGTATATTTGGACGAATCCTGGGTCAATGCTCACCACACCAATGCTAAAGAATGGCAATCAGTAGACGGTGAACAGAAAAGAAAAATACCAAGCAGCAAAGGCCAGCGTATTATACTAGCACATGCAGGAAGTAGTGAAGAAGGTCTTGTCCATGACGCTGGACTTATTTTCCAATCAAAAGTACCGACGGTAGGGACTACCACACAGAAATGAATGGACATATTTTCAGGCACTGGATGGAGAAAGATCTACTTCAAATTCTAAACAGACCATCATGCTTGGTAATGGATAATGCATCCTATCACAACGCAGTATCAGCGGAAGACAAAGTACTAACTGCATCAAATACAAAAGATCAAATTAGGACTTGGCTTGCTAAGGAAAATGTCAGCTTCGATGATACATATTTGAAACCCGAGTTGTTGCACCTGGTGAGGATGACAAATAAGACAAAGGTGTTTCATATTGACAAAATCATTGCGGAATACGGCCACACGTCTTTGCGATTACCTCCATATCATGCTCACCTCAATCCGATAGAGCTTGTCTGGGCTAAAGTAAAAGGGCAAGTTGCTGAACAGAACAGGACGTTTAAAATGTGTGATGTTGAAGTTCTGACACGTGAGTCCTTCTCAATGATAGACATGCAGTTCTGGAAGAAGTGTGTTGAACATGTGCTCCGAGAGGAAGACGAGTACTGGCACCGAGATGGATTACAATTTGTCCAGCCAGTAACAATTATCAACCTCATGGAATCGTCAGATTCGGGATGATACAAATCATATTTTGATTACAGACTGAGAAATAGCAACGTATACATTTCCATATCCAAATGCGTCTACCATCATACAATTTGTGGTGAAGTTAAGACACCCTGGGGTCTAATGGTGACCGAAGGGGAGGACTAACTGTTGCATATTGTATCCAAGTTCACGATTGCACATAAAGGGCAACACACTTAATTACTTGACCTATCAAGTTAATATGGAGATACACCTATGAATAGAATTGACATGGACAAATTCTAGGGATACTGTAAAATCTAAAATTTGAGCCCCGTATTTGCAATTGTCATAAAAGATCAAAGGAATTCGCCGATGTGCAAAATCCGTAGCATCTACGGACTACTGGTTAGCTTTATTTTAGCGTCATGGATATTCTAAGGCTGCATGCAAAAATCACTGAGATCCAACAGGTAGTTTTCGAGAAAATCAATTTCAAACGTGCTCACGAATTAATGGACAGACTATAGTAACATTTATTGATGTGCAAGTAGGTGGGGGTGTGTTTGACATATATATATATAGAGAGAGAGAGAGAGAGTGAGGAGAGAGAGAGAGATGACGAAGATGATGTGGTAAGTGAAAATGAGGTAACACAAGTTTTATTAACTACCATCTAGAGCAGCGGTTCCCAACTACCATCTAGAGCAGCGGTTCCCAACTACCATCTAGAGCAGCGGTTCCCAAACTTTGCATTACCGCAGACCCCATTTTTAAATAGATTTTGCTGCCTCGGACACCCACAAGTTTCTAGATATGAACATGAACAGGAATGAAGTATCTTTGTGTTACAATAGTCAACAATGTTCTCAGACTGCAGGAAACTTCAAATGATCTTTCATTTTGTCCTGTCAAACATTTAGACTCCATTATGGTCTGGGTCCTTTGATTTCGCAGCGGAACTAGTTTACAACTGTTTATATACATTTTAAAAAAAAAATCTGACCTAGCAATGGCGGATGTGGGAGGGCCATTCAGAATCAGGACTGTTTGATTCTGGACACGACTTTGCTTGCGCATTTCCACCATGTTTGGTCTGGTATTTTCCAGTTTCGTTTGCCGAGCTACTGAGTTAGTGCTTGAGCAACGCTGTGAGCTATGACTGTTACATGGAATGCTTTTGCTGTGTCAACCGTGCGTTTGTTGTGGATATTCAGAAAATGGCGAACAGCGGTTATGACGCACCGACTCAATCTGCCATATGCAGTGATATTGCGTGTGCAGAAAGCTGGATTTTGACAAAAATAGAAGTCACGTGATTGGTTTTGTTACACTTAAAAGGTGTACTATTTATTTTTCTGTCTTCTTTTCCTTCTTTTCTCGAATTCTCTTTTACCTTACATCGGCAGAATAAGCAGATATTTTTTAAACGGACTTTTCGCGCAACGTCCATGGTGTCTTTCACAGCCTCTGTTAATTATGTGGTCCACCTTCGGCGCAGACCTTTTGTCTTATCAATGGCAAGGGCCAAAGTATGTTTAAGCGTGTTGACTACTTCGAGCGTATGGCTTCCAATGTTAATAGATGGTGCTCTACCTAGTTCGTTTTCTTCAGGATAATGGTCAAGCCGAATTCGTTGGATGCTGCAGCAAATCTGTGCATGATATATCAAAACCCTTTCTCTGTGTGTGTGATGTTGTTAATGCTGTATCATCAACAAACAGAAGTTCCCTGATAGTGACTCTTTGAACTTTGAACTTTTTTCTAAGTCTAGCCATATTGAATAATTTTCCATCCGATCTTGTGTGGATAAATATACATTCTTCGGCTGATATAAAAATGTGGAAGAGAAGCAAGGAGAAAAGTAGCCCAAAAATGAAAGAATGTGGGTGCAAGTACACATCCCTGCTTGACGCCACTGTTGATGGAAAATGTTCTGGAGGAGGCCCCAGCAAACATACTGTACCTTTCATGTTATTATGGAACGATGCTATGATTTTAAGCATTGTAAGCAGCAGATTTTTTCCAGAAGCTTGGACAGGCCAATTCTACTCATTAGGTCAACTGCTTTTATTAGGTCTATGGACTCAATGTATGTTTTTATAGTTCACACGCTAGTTGTGCTATATGGAAGTATGTTTTTATAGTTCACATGTTTACTGTGCTATATTGTATGTTCATATAGTTCACATGTTGGTTGTGCTATATTGTATGTTTTTACAGTTCACATGTTGACTGTGCTATATTGTATGTTTTTATAGTTCACACGCTGGTTGTGCTATATGGAAGTATGTTTTTATAGTTCACATGTTGGCTGTGCTATATTGTATGTTCATATAGTTCACATGTTGGTTGTGCTATATTGTATGTTTTTACAGTTCACATGTTGACTGTGCTATATTGTATGTTTTTATAGTTCACACGCTGGTTGTGCTATATGGAAGTATGTTTTTATAGTTCACATGTTGGCTGTGCTATATTGTAGTATGTTTTTATAGTTCACATGTTGGTTGTGCTATATTGTATGTTTATATAGTTCACATGTTGGTTGTGCTATATTGAAGTATGTTTGTATAGTTCACATGTTGGTTGTGCTATATTGTTGTATGTTTGTATAGTTCACATGTTGACTGTGCTATATTGTATGTTTATATAGTTCACATGTTGGTTGTGCTATATTGAAGTATGTTTATATAGTTCACATGTTGGTTGTGCTATATTGTATGTTTTTATAGTTCACATGTTGACTGTGCTATATTGTATGTTTAGTTCACATGTTGGTTGTGCTATATTGTATGATTTTATAGTTCACATGTTGGTTGTGCTATATTGAAGTATGTTTTTTATAGTTCACATGTTGGTTGTACTGTACTGAAGTATGTTTTTATAGTTCACATGTTGACGGTGATATATTGAAGTGTGTTTTTATAGTTCACATGTTGGTTGTGCTATACTGAAAGTATGTTTTTATAGTTCACATGTTGGTTGTACTGTACTGAAGTATGTTTTTATAGTTCACATGTTGACGGTGATATATTGAAGTGTGTTTTTATAGTTCACATGTTGGTTGTGCTATACTGAAAGTATGTTTTTATAGTTCACATGTTGGTTGTGCTATATTGTATGTTTTATAGTTCACATGTTGGTTGTACTATATTGTATGTTTTTATAGTTCACATGTTGACTGTGCTATATTGAAGTGGGTTTTTATAGTTCATATGTTGGTTGTGCTATATTGTCTGTTTTTATAGTTCACATATTGACTGTGCTATATTGAAGTGGGTTTTTATAGTTCACGTGTTGGTTGTGCTATATTGTATGTTTTTATAGTTCACATGTTGGTTGTGCTATATTGTATGTTTTATAGCTCATGTGTTGGTTGTGCTATATTGTATGTTTTTATAGTTCACATGTTGGTTGTGCTATATTGAAGTTTTTTTATTCTGCAGGAACTCTGTGATAACCCTGAATTTATTACCTCTGGAGCAAGTAGATTTGATGTGCGACAGGGGAACTTGTAAGAAGAAATTGTATGCCGTGAGTCTGTTCTCTGGTTGTCTCTGTCTGTACATTGTGTTTTGTAATGTTGGTAAAATGAAGAAGAATGAGTGTGAATGTTTAAGAGAGAATGTGTTTGTGTGTGGACTGAGAGTGTATGAGATAGAGTATGAGAGTGTATGCAATTGTGTATTAAGAATTGTGTATGTGTGGATGTTTGTATGAAAGAATGTGTATGTGAGATTGTGTGAGACTGTGTGTGTGTGTGAGGGAGACTGTGCATGTGTATGTAAGAGATTATCCATGTGAGAGTCTGTAATGATCCACCTCATGACTCTCCCAACCACCATCAACAGGTGATTGCTGGCTTCTAGCAGCTGTGGCCTCCCTGACATGCAACCCAAAACTCTTCAACTTTGTGGTGGACCCCAACCAGTCTTTCACCAAGGATTACTGTGGCATTTTCAAGTGAGTTTAAAATATATTATAATATGTTACAGATTTGAATTTACTTACTTCATCCCTCCCTTCCGTACTTCCTCGCTCCCTCCCTCCCTTCCTTCCTTCCTTTACTTCCTTTCAGCCTTTCTTCCATTCATCCATCCTTCCTTTCTTCGTTCGTTCCTTCCTTCCTTCCTCCCTCCCTCCCACCCTCCCTCTCTCTCTCCCTCACTTCCTTTCTTCGCTCCTTCCTCCCTCCCTCTCTCTCTCCCTTCCTTTCTTCGCTCCTTCCTTCCTTCCTTCCTTCCTCCCTCCCACCCTCCCTCTCTCTCTCCCTCCCTCCCTTCCTTTCTTCGCTCCTTCCTCCCTCCCTCCCTCTCTCTCTCCCTCCCTTCCTTTCTTCGCTCCTTCCTTCCTCCCTCCCACCCTCCCTCTCTCTCTCCCTCCCTTCCTTTCTTCGCTCCTTCCTTCCTCCCACTCTCTCTACCTCCCTTCATTTCTTTGCTCCTTCCTCCCTCCCGCCCTCCCTCTCTCTCTCCCTTCCTTCCTTTCTTCGCTCCTTCCTTCCTCCCTCCCACCCTCCCTCTCTCCCTCCCTTCCTTTCTTCGCTCCTTCCTTCCTTCCTCCCTCCCACCCTCCCTCTCTCTCTCCCTCCCTTCATTTCTTTGCTCCTTCCTCCCTCCTCCCACCCTCCCTCTCTCTCTCCCTTCCTTCCTTTCTTCGCGCCTTCCTTCCTCCCTCCCACCCTCCCTCTCTCCCTCCCTTCCTTTCTTCGCTCCTTTCTTCCTCCCTCCCACCCTCCCTCTCTCTCTCCCTCCCTTCCTTTGCTCCTTCCTTCCTTCCTCCCTCCCTCCCACCCTCCCTCTCTCCCTCCCTTTCTTTCTTCGCTCCTTCCTTCCTTCCTCCCTCCCACTCTTCCTCTCTCCCTCCCTCCCTTCCTTCCTTCCTTCCTTCCTTCCCTATCATCTGATTGGATATTTCTGGCAACTTCTGATAGGTTATTTCTATATGCCAAGATTATGCATGATAGGAGTATCATCATTGCACTTTGAAGAGTAACCATGTGTGCTTCGATCTCTTTCTTACACAGGAAGATCTCAGCTGCAGTGCACAAACTCCTTAGCACCGCGAAGGTCCCGATTTAATTTAAAAATGGTGAAGATATTTTTGTAGGAATTTTATTTGTGAATCTTTTCTAATGAATTTTGCCTGGGCAGCAGCTTTCCAGCCTGATTTCTTGATTTTGAACTGTCAAGGCTTCTTTTATGTGCTCAAATTAAACACAGAACCTACTTTTTATTGTCCATCTCTGAAAGGACGAGGAACTTGATCTCACCTACACTGAGATCAGGGATCTCTGGAAATATATCCAGATGGCTCCATGAGGGTATGAACCTGGTACCTTTGGCATGAGAAATGAACACTTAACCTCTATGCCACAGAGACCCTTTTTAAAATGAATTTGTTCTGGCAGCAGGTTTGAAGCCTACTCTTATCAATTTTCAACTGCCAAGGGTTCTCTTACCTGCTCAACTTGAACACCGGATCTATCATGTATTGTCCATCTTTGATAGGACTAGAAACTCAATCTCACCTACAATGAGATTAGAAAAAATATCCTGATTGATCCATGCGGAATTGTACCTTTGTCTAAGCAGAATGCTGCGAGCATCAAGAAGAGACCGGTTGAGAAATGAAGTCATCAAGAAAAAAATGGGTACAACATCAGTACTGAACTTCATCAAATTAAATGGTTCGGCCACATAAGCAGATTACCACAGACAGTGTGCCTCCAAGAGCAATGTTGCTCCGATACAATGGATAGAAAACAAAAGGCCGCCACGCAAAGGTGAACTTCAGAGATAACAGAGGTGATGAAAAACAATATTTATGAAGCGCACACAAGTGCTCATTCTAGAAATCTCTTCTTATTCTGAAGCTGTGAGGCAAAACAGGATTGGAGAAAAGAAAAGAAAGAACTTTGTAGCGAGAGACAGGCAGCACCGTAACTCTACATCACAGAGATGCTGAAAAGCAAAACTAATAATCTGTAATGAGCCAGATATTGATAGAACATGTTCTTGATAACTTTGCAATTTTAACATCAATATCATTCTTGAAAAATAACAAAAAGATATAGAAAGCTAGTTGAATGCATCTGAAAATAGATTTCTGCGAAAACTATGAACATAAAATGGAATGAATTCAGGAGAAGTGATGAAATCAGAGAAATGTCTGATCAACCACTAGTAACAACTGTTATAAGAAGGAGAATATAGAGATATGTTGGACACACCTTGAGAAGAAATAATAAAAGAATACCAAAACAGGCATTGAAGTGGGATGCAAAGGGTTCAAGAAAGAGAGGATGACCTAAGGAGACTCTGAAATGAACTTTTCTGAGAGAGGCAAGAAGTATCGGTCTCAGTTCCATGGAGGAGATTGAGCGAGTTGCCCAGGATAGAGTAGTATGGAGAAATTGCTTGCAGACCTTATTTAACATATAAAGGTATGAGAGGAATTATTATTATTTATTATTATTATAATTCCTAGTAATGATTTTCTTCTCTCTGATCAGGTTCAGTTTCTGGCATCAAGGTGATTGGCAGGAGGTTGTCGTGGACGACAGACTGCCCACATTCCGCAACCAGCTGGTTTTCATGCACTCCACAGAGAAGAATGAATTCTGGAGTGCTCTGCTGGAGAAAGCTTATGCCAAGTATGAATCATAGACTAGTTTCACTTTTATTTGTTGAATTGTTTCACTAAATTTCTTATATTGATTTCTCACTTGTCAAGATTTGTTTTTCCATTACACTAAATTAGAGCTAGAAAACCCAAAATATTTGTTGGGTTTATTTGCAGGATTTATTTATTTATTTTATTGATTTATTAGTTTGATTTATTAGTTTGATTGATTTGTTGATGATTCATTATAACATTCATTGTGATATGTCTGTATTAGAATATGTACTTACAAGTTTAAAACCTTTAATTCTGTCATGCCTGTGCAAGTTTATGTATACTTACAGACTGGTGGGCTCTTACGAGTCACTTAAGGGTGGCAGCACTAGCGAGGCAATGGAAGATTTCACTGGTGGTGTTACAGAGATGTTTGATCTGAAAACTGTTCCACCAAATTTGCTAAGCATTATGCTCAAGGCTAACCAGCGTGGATCTCTAATGGGCTGTTCTATTGACGTATGTGACAAGTTTTAATATACAAATTTCGTGTAGTATGTCCATTGCTCTAATCACAGTCCACCTAAATGATTCTCATTCTCTGTTCTTTTCTTCTTGACTCCTACAACATTGTGATCAAGATTTCCTTAATGTCACAGGGGGTCTGTACCGTAGAGGTTAGATGCTTGCCTCTCATTCCAAAGGTGTACTCCCTCATGGAGCCATCAGGGTATTTTCCAGAGATTCTCAGTGTAGGTGAGATCAAGTTTCTAGTCATATTGGAGATGAACAATAAAACATAGGTCTTTTGTTCAAGTTAAGCAAGTTAAAGAACCCTTGGCAGTTCAAAAATGAGAAGAACAGGCTGGAAAGTCGCTGCACAGGCAAAATTCATTCGAAAGATTAAAAAATAAAATTACTGATGGTGAAATTAAAATATTTTCACCATTTTCTAAATTACAACGGGGACTCCTGTTGACGCTACAGAGTTTGTGCACAACCGCCGAGATCCTCCTGTGTAAGAAAGAGATCAGAGCACACATGGTTACTCAATGAAGTGTAATGATGATGGTCCCATCAATCAGTCAATCCTTACTATCCTGTTGCCACTATCATTTTTGGTTGTCAGCTACCTTCTCTTCCAGAAACCATTCCTTCAATTATTAGTTCCCCTAAGCTGCTGTGATGTTTAATGTGACCAAAATATTTTTTCAATTTCAAGACATATTGACCTATTGTCTGAGTTGTGCAAGCAGTGCAATATCATCATGAGTGGCTACCATCCCACTTTGGAAAACAGGAAATAAAACAGCAGACTGAATGGTCAAGGAAGGTGATATATAGGGTCTAAGACTGAAGGATTGACTTCATTGCACCAGGTTTTACCCCATATGGCTTGGTCCCTCTCTGCAAAAATGGCATGCCACCTGTCAAGCGTATTGTACAAAGTATGAACTCTGTAGCTCCAACAACAATGCTGGGGGTCTTTGGAAAAAATGCACTCCTGAACAGAATGGCGATGTCCAAATTCACACCCACGACTTTCGGAACACTAGAAAGGCTTAACTACTTAGCCACAGAGATCCCCTATGCTAAGGAAGGTGCTACAGGGGAGCTACCGGATGTACCATGTACCAGTTACCTATCACCAAAAGAGAAGGATGATTAAATCAATCAGAAATTCACTAATACTAACATGGAGTGACTACCAAAATATGAGCAGATCTGAACAAGTTGTCATTCAGTGCCTGGGAACAGGAAATAATCAACTCCACAGCCACATGTGTACAAAATTCAAGGTTTACATTTCAGCCATGTGTACAGACACTCCAGGTTGCAGAGTACATACTTCAAGACTGCCCCAAATATGATATACTGAAGCAAACTCACTGACCTAGTGAAACAACACTGAAAAAAATACTCCACAGACTTCTGTGTATGCTACTAAAGACAGTGAAGTTTATACAAGTGACAAAATTAAATATACAAACTCTATTTAATACAAATGAAAAGATGGATGGATTCTTGATCTTCTTCTTCTGCATTCACATTCATACTTTCTTGTTAGTTACTCTCACAGAAGTAACAGCGGCTCTGCACTAAGCTCCCAACATTGCCAATATGGTTTGTTTATGAAGGGAGACAGGATATGACGTTATTGCTCTCCACAGAGATCTCTTATATCAAAATAAAATATATATAACACTTTAAAAAAACCTGGTTGAGAAGATATTTTTAGTTCTTGGATAAACACATAACACTAACCAACAGAGTAGAATGTGTATTTCAACAATATGTACTTCCAAACATTCCTCTGTATTGTAGCTTTAATATTTCAGATTCTATATTCATTTTTGATTATGATCTATAGAATCCTGAGTTAAATATGAGAAAAGCAAAGAAAATGGGTGATTGCCTTGGTTTATTTACACTGAGCTTATTTTCTTCATGTTACTTTCAGGCTATTTCAGGACAGATTGAGGCTGAACTCAGTAATGGTCTGATTTGTGGACATGCTTACAGTGTTACTGATGTCAAGATGGTAGGGTACTTATTATGTACTCATACATACTTCTAGATTATAGTACTACATTGTTCACATGCATACATACTTCTAGATTATAGTACTACATTGTTCACATGCATACATACTTCTAGATTATAGTACTACATTGCTCACATGCATATGTACTTCTAGATTATAGTACTACATCATTCACATGCATACGTACTTCTAGACTATAGCACTACATTGTTCACATGCATACATACTTCTAGACTATAGTACTACATTGTTCACTATAGCACTACATCGTTCACATGCGTACATACTTCTAGACTATAGTAGTACATCGTTCACATGCATTCATACTTCTAGACTATAGTACTACATTGTTCACATGCATACATACTTCTAGGTTATAACACTACATTGTTCACATACATACATACTTCTAGACTATAGTACTACATTGTTCACATGCATACATACTTCTAGACTATAGTACTACATTGTTCACTATAGTACTACATTGTTCACATGCATACATACTTCTAGATTATAGCACTATATTGTTCACATGCATACGTACTTCTAGGTTATAGCACTACATTGTTCACATGCATACATACTTCTAGATTATAGTACTACATTGTTCACATGCATACATACTTCTAGATTATAGCACTACATCATTCGCATGCATACATACTTCTAGACAATAGCACTACATCGTTCACATGCATACAATCATTTTTGGGTTGTTATGTAGGGGACTGAAGCCTTTAATCATAGAGTGTGGCCGCAAAGAGGAATTTCTTTTAAACCAGTCCATGTCAATTGCTAGATTGCAAGAGTTGGGATTGAGGATTGGAGTAGCCAGAAAGTAGCAGCACAACAGGTATATGAGTGAGATCATCAATCAACATCATGAATTGATAGGGTTAGTCGGTGGACGCTGTTGGAGATATTGTGAAGGAGATCAGAGTCAGAATAGCAATGAAAATATTCCAAACTGAAACTAAGCCAAGGTACGCCACTTTCAACTTAATAACAAGCTAATTTTTTTTATTATATCAGATCGTGTAAGCCAGTGTTTCCCAAAGTGGCGGTACCGCCCTGTGGGCGCTGAAGCCTTCCAGGGGGCGGTAGTGGGTTCAGAAGCATTTTGGGGAGTTTTTTTTCGTGATTTCGTGATTGAATAATCATTACAAATTTGAATTCTGCATTTTAATTCTTCCCATGCCCACCATACACGATCCATTATTTCATCAATTTTCTATTTTATGTATATAATCATTTGAAAATTGACTATGTATGACAGAAATATTATCAATTTTCTGTGTCAAAGTGAAAAAAGAGCATGTATATATATGGAAAGGGGGTGTTGGCAAACAGTTATAATGGGAAGGGGGCGTTACAAAGTTTATGTCTTGCAAAAGTGGGCGTAGGCCGAAAAGTTTGGGAATCTATGGTGTATGCCAACAAACATTAAAAAGAAAAATTAACTCTTTTCAGAGAATCCAAGTTTGACAACATTCATATTTCAGCCGTTCATCATTCATAAATATTTATATATATTCTGATTTGCATTCCCATCTCGGTAATGAAGTAGACAAATCAAGATATTCTACTACAACTGAACGAGAGCCGCAGTAGCGCAGTTGTTAGTGAACTCGTTTCTTAGGCTATTGGTCCAGGTTCAATTCCACAGTGGGTGTGGAATATTTTTCAGATCGTAATGGCTCTCAGGTCAACCCAGTCTCAATTGGGTACCAGGAAAAGCACTAGAAAGTAAAGGCAGCCGGCGTGATGTTATCCACATAGTGTGTGCCAACGTGTGTGCCAACGTGTGTGCCAACGGCCAATGAAAAATGTGGGCCTAACACCGTATTACCCAATATACCTAGAGGTATAAAAAAGGGTTTCTTTTTTTTTACTTTTTCACTACAACTGAACATAGAGGAACATTGACTCATAAACAATATCATGTCTTGGAAACTGAACATAGAGGAACATTGACTCATAAACAAAATCATGTCTTGGAAACTGAACATAGAGGAACATTGACTCATAAACAAAATCATGTCTTGGAAACTGAACATAGAGGAACATTGACTCATAAACAAAATCATGTCTTGGAAACTGAACATAGAGGAACATTGACTCATAAACAAAATCATGTCTTGGAAACTGAACATAGAGGAACATTGACTCATAAACAAAATCATGTCTTGGAAACTGAACATAGAGGAACATTGACTCATAAACAAAATCATGTCTTGGAAACTGAACATAGAGGAACATTGACTCATAAACAATATCATGTCTTGGAAACTGAACATAGAGGAACATTGACTCATAAACAAAATCATGTCTTGGAAACTGAACATAGAGGAACATTGACTCATAAACAAAATCATGTCTTGGAAACTGAACATAGAGGAACATTGACTCATAAACAAAATCATGTCTTGGAAACTGAACATAGAGGAACATTGACTCATAAACAATATCATGTCTTGGAAACTGAACATAGAGGAACATTGACTCATAAACAAAATCATGTCTTGGAAACTGAACATAGAGGAACATTGACTCATAAACAAAATCATGTCTTGGAAACTGAACATAGAGGAACATTGACTCATAAATAAAATCATGTCTTGGAAACTGAACATAGAGGAACATTGACTCATAAACAAAATCATGTCTTGGAAACTGAACATAGAGGAACATTGACTCATAAACAATATCATGTCTTGGAAACTGAACATAGAGGAACATTGACTCATAAACAAAATCATGTCTTGGAAACTGAACATAGAGGAACATTGACTCATATATAAAATCATGTCTCGGAAACTGAACATAGAGGAACATTGACTCATAAACAAAATCTTGTCTTGGAAACTGAACATAGAGGAACATTGACTCATAAACAATATCATGTCTTGGAAACTGAACATAGAGGAACATTGACTCATAAACAATATCATGTCTTGGAAACTGAACATAGAGGAACATTGACTCATAAACAAAATCATGTCTTGGAAACTGAACATAGAGGAACACTGACTCATAAACAAAATCATGTCTTGGAAACTGAACATAGAGGAACATTGACTCATATACAAAATCATGTCTTGGAAACTGAACATAGAGGAACATTGACTCATAAACAATATCATGTCTTGGAAACTGAACATAGAGGAACATTGACTCATAAACAAAATCATGTCTTGGAAACTGAACATAGAGGAACACTGACTCATAAACAAAATCATGTCTTGGAAACTGAACATAGAGGAACACTGACTCATAAACAAAATCATGTCTTGGAAACTGAACATAGAGGAACACTGACTCATAAACAAAATCATGTCTGGGAAACTGAACATAGAGGAACACTGACTCATAAACAAAATCATGTCTGGGAAACTGAAATATTTTGTTACAATGTCAGACTGTCATATAATAGTCTTTGGGGGAAGATGTCTCAGAAGAATTCTCTGAATTTGTTGTGATCAAAGAATACCCAATACTGAGATCACCTTGCGCACAGACATCAACAATAGCAATGAGGAAATAAAAAGGGGAGATAAAATGTTGTTGGGACATACATTAAGAATGCAGAAGACCAGATGCTCACAAGTGGCTCTGAGATGAAATCCGGGAGGCAAGAAAGGTAGGGGACGACCTAGATCGATCGACATGGAGACGAACTATAGACAGAGAAAAAGAAGAGGGGAAAAGACATGGAATGAACTAAGCTGGCTTGTTCAAGACAGTTCTATTTGGAGACAATTTTTGTATGCCTTATGCATCAAGGGGAGTATTCTAGAAGGTGGGAGCCTTCAACTAGCCAATTGACACAATCTTATACACAACAAACAAGCTCCAAGCAACTCTCTCCAAAAGTATGATACACTCAAAGTTTCATCATTATCAAATAGCTTGTCCTGAGCAGAACTTTGCCACCCTAACAGTCCTTCAAAATTTCTCTCTCTTGTAGGACAGATGGCCTCTGCAGCCATTATTCTCAAACCATCAGTTATGTCCTGAATCCATCTTCTCTATGGTCTTCCTGTAGTAGCTAGCCAGCCCCCAGGTGGCAGCTGAGGAACCAGACAGTTAGCTTTAGTGTGTAGCTTGTATATATTTAGATATTTTATTAGCAGACTTAGTGTTTACACTCTCTAAGCAGAAGGGTAACACTAAACGAGACATTGACGTAGTAAAACTAATCGACGTAGTTGTGTAGTGACGGCTTAGTAACATTGCAGTTGGTAAACAAAAGAGGAACGTTAGAGACATTGAGACTGAGAGTACATGCTTTAATGTGCTCTCGAATCCAATAATGATAAAATAAAGGAATGTAAACTGGAAATATGGCATTTGTATACTTTGACATCTGTTTGAGTTGTCAATTGGAAATATGGCATTTGTATACTTTGACATCTGTTTGAGTTGTCAATTGGAAATATGGCATTTGTATACTTTTACATCTGTTTGAGTTGTCAATAAGTTTCTACATACAACAATATCAAATAGTCAATTGGATAAAGCTAAATTAACGATGGTAGGAAGGTAGTATCACAATGGACCGAATAAAACGAACTGAACTTACTGCGATCAAGAGATACACTATAAATGGAATAATGGAAGATCGATGGAAATGACTGAAATATCAATGACATGTATTATACCATCTGTGGAGAATACATCTTTATCATCAAATGCGAATTAGGAACGAATTGTACAATAATGACAATAACTGATATACGTCGCTCACATCCACAACAGAATCAAGGTAACGTGGAAGTGTATTATCATAATGGCTAGGAAACACAACAACTCTAAAAGCTGGAATCATACAGTAACAAATGAACAACCACGTAAAGGAGAACGCTCACCAACGATCCCAAAGTAAGGACCCGACTACAACAATGCAAAAATAATAATAGGACCCTGACTACAATGCAAATCGATATACAAAAGACCTAAACTGTAAACAAATAAGGAAACCAACATAATAAACCAGGGGACCCTATTACATTCCTCTTCTCCTCTTTGCTGGGATGCTTCCTTCCATGATGGTCTACTCAAAGCTTACTCACGCTTATACTAGGTCCACCTGATGTGGCACAACCAGGTAGGGCCTTATTTAAATCAAAATTGACATTTTTAAAAAAAATGGTGTGCTGTTGGTCAAAGAGATTATTGGCCTTAACACATGTTTTGCAATAGACCACATGGTAATGAAATTGGTAACTTTTTCTTATTACTGATTTCATAAGGTATAGTGAATTACTAACAAAGTTTAATCTATGAGTACTTATGTCCAATAGGCTGATATCAAGACTGCCAGGGCTCAAGGTCAGATTCCTATGGTCAGGGTTCGGAACCCTTGGGGAAATGGCTCAGAGTGGAAAGGAGCTTGGAGTGATGGGTAAGTGGGGAAGGTAGCTTAGAGTGATGGATCCGAGTTTAAAATAGCTTAGAGTGCTGGATCAGAGTGGAAAGTAGCTTAGAGTGATGGATCAGAGTGGAAGGGAGATTAGAGTGATGGATCAGAGTGGAAAGTAGCTTAGAGCGATGGATCAGAGTGGAAGGGAGCTTAGAGTGATGGATCAGAGTGGAAAGTAGCTTAGAGTGATGGATCAGAGTGGAAAGTAGCTTAGAGTGATGGATCAGAGTGGAAGGGAGCTTAGAGTGATGGATCAGAGTGGAAGGGAGCTTAGAGTGATGGATCAGAGTGGAAGGGAGCTTAGAGTGATGGATCAGAGTGGAAGGGAGCTTAGAGTGATGGATCAGAGTGGAAGGGAGCTTAGAGTGATGGATCAGAGTGGAAGGGAGCTTAGAGTGATGGATCAGAGTGGAAGGGAGCTTAGAGTGATGGATCAGAGTGGAAGGGAGCTTAGAGTGATGGATCAGAGTGGAAGGGAGCTTGAAGTCTAAAGGGTCTAAAGATAAAGTGTTGATTTCATTGCATCAGGTTTCCCATAGGCTCTGTCCTTCTCTGCAGAAATGGCATGCCACCTGCCAGAAGTGTTTCACAAAGCACCTTCTCTGCAGAAATGGCATGCCACCTGCCAGAACTGTTTCACAAAGTGCAAACTCCATAGGGCTCTTTCCTTCTCTGCAGAAATGGCATGCCACCTGCCAGAACTGTTTCTTACTTACTTACTTAATCCGCCATGCCCAGTGACACATGGGGCTTCAGAAAGGACCTTCCGTGCTCTTCTGTCCCGTGCAACCTTCAGCGCAGAGCCCCATGTCAGAGATGCGATGTCCAGTTCCTCTTCCATCATGCGCCCCATGTTGTCCGTGGTCTGCCTTTCTTTCTCTTTCCCTCTGATGTCCAAGCGAGGGCTATCCTTGCAGGCATTTATTGTCTCATTCTCATAACATGTCCGAGCCATTACCATCTTCTCTTTTTGAGTATGTCATTCATTGCCTCTTGTCTTGTATCTTGGAGTAGTTGGTTATTGGATATTTTTACTGGCCAAAAGATTCCCAAGATTCTGCGAAGACACGAGTGGTGGAAAACTGACAGCCTGCTAGTATCTCCTTTGGTCATCCTCCAACACTCCGATCCGTAGAGCAAAACTGGCAAAACAATGCTTTTATAGAGTTTAAGCTTTGTGGTCCTATTGTAGATTTTGGTCTTCCATACTGGTTTCATTCTGGCAAAAGCGGTTCTGGCCTTACTTAGACGTGATTTTATATCTTCCTCTGTGCCACCATTTAGTGTCAGTACGCTACCAAGATATGTAAACTGCTCAAACCTTTCCAGTGTTTCATTTTCTAACATTACTGGTTGTTGGATTTCACTGTTTGTCATAATTTTTGTTTTTCCTGTGTTTGTTTTGAGGCCTACTGTCTTTGTCGTGCTGTGAAGTATTATACTCTTCTCTTGTATATGTTCATATTTGTGTGACACCAGGGCTATATCATCTGCAAAGTCCAGGTCCTCAAGCATATCGAAAGGGTCCATCTTATTCCTCTTGGTGCTTGTTGTTTTATGGCATTTTTAGCACCCAGTCAATTGTAATACTAAACAAAAGAGAGTACATTACGCATCCCTGTCTTACACCAGATTTTACTGGAAATGTTTTGTTGGAATTCTTTAGGTTGCAGGAGAAATCTTTATAGAAGAGGGCTATGATGTTGACAAGCTTCTGCGGTACGCCGTATTGTCTTAGTATCTTCCATAGGCTGTCTCTGTGGACGCTGTCGAATGCCTTTTCAAAATCTATGAAGTTGATGTATATAGTCCTTTGCCACTCGCTACATTGTTCTAAAATGTTACGCAGGGTAAATATATGTTCATTTGTTCCTCTTCCTTTCCTAAATCCTGCTTGCTCCATTCGTAGACACTTATCTATTGCTTCTTGTATTCGCATTATGATAATTTTGCAGAATATCTTACTTGGGATTGAAAGCAACGTGATTCCTCTCCAGTTATTGCAATCTGTTAGGTCTCCTTTCTTGGGGATTTTCACTACAGTACCCCTAGTCCAATCCTTAGGCAATTCTTCTTTCTCCCAGATATCTGCAAACAGTGGCTCTAATATGTTTGCAGCTAAGATGGGATCGATCTTGAAAAGCTCTGCTGTCATTTCATCATTTCCTGGTGCTTTGTTGTTTCTCAGGGATCCAATAGCTTTTACTATTTCTTGCTTTTCTGGCAATTTGAGGTTGATATCAATATCCTGTGCGGCCGGTGGAATATCCGGTAGATGTTCAGGATCAGGTCTGTTTAGCACATCTTCAAAGTGGGATGTCCATCTCATATCCTGCTCCTGCTCTGTTGTCAGCAGTTGTCCTAGACTGTTTCTGACTGGCATGTTATGGTTGTGTCTTTTACCTCCGCATAATTGTTTGGTAATCTTGTACAGTGTGTGCAGATCATGTACTTTAGCAGCCTTTTCTGCTATTTCTGCTGTCTTTTCCATAAATTTTCTCTTGTCTGTTCTAGCACTTTTTTTTACCATTTTGTTTAGTTCTGTATATTCTTTTCTTGCCTTATCCTTTGACGTTCTGATCTAATGCTATTTATGAGATTTTTTTTCTCCTTTTGCTTTTGGATGTATTCTAAGGTCTGGCCACTTATCCACTCTTTATGTTGTCCTTTACTGGTTCCCAGTACACTACTGCTAACTATTTTATATGTGCCTTTGATCGCATCCCATTTTTCTTGAATACTTTCAGTTGGTGTTGTGTCTGATTGCTCTGACAGGATTTGAAATCTGTTCTTTAGTTCTACTATATATTTTGTAGCAATCTCTCTGTCTTTTAATAGGTTAACATTAAAGTATTCTGTTCTTGTCTTGGCCAGAAGTGTTTCACAAAGTGCAATCTCCATAGGGCTCTGCCCTTTTCTGCAGAAATGGCATGCCACCTGTCAGAACTATTTCACAAAGCACCTTCTCTGCAGAAATGACATGCTGCCTGCCAGAACTGTTTCACAAAGTGCAATCTCCATAGGGCTCTGTCCTTCTCTGCAGAAACAGCATGCCATCTGCCGGAGGTGTTTCACAAAGCACTTTCTCTGCAGAAACGGCAAGTCACCTGCTGGAACTGTTTCACAAGTGCTAACTCCAAAAGCTTCAGCAACAATCTTAGGGATCTCCTGAAAAAAATTGCATGTGTGACTTGGTCCAGATTCAAACCTACATCCTTTCAGATCTCAAGGCAAATGTCTGAGCAACTTTGCAATAGAAAGCTTGGAGTGATGGGCGCAAGCAAAATTGAGCTTGTTCATGTCCAGATATGATGTTTTGTTACAGTTTCCAGTTGCAATATTTTCTAATAGTGTTACAAGATAACTAGTTATCATCTCATATTTCATCAGTTATAAGTCATGTCATCAGTTGTTAGATAATTTCATCAGCTGTTAGATCATTTCATCAGTTATCAGTCATTTCATCAGTTATCAGTCATTTCATCAGTTATCAGTCATTTTATCAGTTTAATGAAAACTGTCATGTAGGAATGTAGATGAGTTAACAAATTACATTACATGTGAAATAATGTGAATATTTATGAGTTTTTTTAATAATTAATGAGTTTTCTTGATTGATCTGACAGATCTAGAGAATGGTCTTTGATCTCAGAATCAGAGAAACAAGAGCTTGGATTAGCTTTTGAAGATGATGGTGAATTTTGGTAAGTAGATGTATGTGATGGTGAATTTGGTGAGAAGATGTATCATCATCAAGGTGCGTATCCTTTATAGGACGTTGCTCTCTTTGCAGCACATCTGAAATTCACTCTGTCTCTAGCCAGTTCACCCACTTGTCGATGGTCATATTCATGGTTTCTTTAATATCTTGTAGCCATCTTCTTCTTGGTCTGCCTCTGCGTCCTGGGACCCTGCCCTCTAGTATTGTTCTTTCCAGGCCATCGTGACGCTTGATGTGACCAAAGTATGTAATTTTCTGTATAGTATGTTGTTTATCAGCCAACTATCTTTAAGATTTAGTTCTTTCAGGACATCAGTGTTCTTTCTTTTTCTGTCCATGGTATTCATAGGATCTTTCTGTAGCATTTAGCTTTGAAGGACTGGATTTTGTTCTTGTTTTTTGTGTAATAGTCCATGATTCACAACCATAAGTAGCCACTGGGAAAATGCATGCTCTCAATATTTTTAATTTTAATATTTTGCTGGCGCTTTGCCACATGTTCTTCATTGTGTTTAACTTCTTGATTGCTATTGCCAATCTTCTTGAGATCTCTTTGGAGCAGTCACCGTTATTGTTAATTATTGAGCCCAGATATTCGTAGCTCTCTACACATTGGAGTTCTTCATTCTTTATTTGGATGTTAGGTGAGCCTTTTGTTTTGTCAGTTTACATGATTTTTGTTTTTTGTGTATTCAAATATAGATGTTGGTAAGTAGATGTATGTGATGGTGAATTTTGGTAAGTAGATGTATGTGATGGTGAATTTTGGTAAGTAGATGTATGTGATGGTGAATTTTGGTAAGTAGATGTATGTGATGATGAGTTAAAGCTTGCAATCTAGTAAGCAGAGGTATACAATAGAGGAGCTACAAATAAGAATAAGAAAATTCAGGTATTTTGGACATATATAAAGACACAAAGAGCTGGAGACGACCATTATGAAAGGAGATAGCTGTAATAGCATAGTTGTTAGTGAACTTGCTTCTTAGATGAGTGGTCTGGGTTCAATTCCACAGCCTCAATTTTGTACCAGTAAAAACAGTGGGAAGTAAAGGCGCCAGACGTGATGCTGAGCACATTACCCTTATTATGGAAGGTGGCATCTTAGCAAAGGTAGACCATGGAGAAGATAAATTCAGAATATAACTGACGATTTGAGCATGGCAGTTTCACAGGCAAGACATCTGACCTATGAGAGAAAGACATTCTGAAGGACTGATAGGATGGCAAAGTTCTGCTTAGGACAAGCTATTTGATAATGAAAGGTATACGCTGGTGAGGTTAGGATTGCTATTGTGAGTTTTGATAAGTAGAAGATTGAGGGAATAAGGAGTTTGAAAGACCATATACGCTGGTGAGGTTAGGATTGCTATTGTGAGTTTTGATAAGTAGAAGATTGAGGGAATAAAGAGTTTGAAAGACCATATACGCTGGTGAGGTTAGGATTGCTATTGTGAGTTTTGATAAGTAGAAGATTGAGGGAATAAGGAGTTTGAAAGACCCAAGGAGAAACAACGGAGTCATTGAATATGATCATTAAATAGGGAGTGAACAAGTATTAGGAGCTTCCGGGAAAAACAAATTACCGAACACAGGATTCGAACCTCAAACCTTTATTTCTTACGACACCCATTGTCTAGCCCTACAGATGATCACTTCTAAGAATTCAACCATCTAGTTCTCCACTTAAGTAAAAGATTGTTATGTTGAGGGAAGGCTTGGCATAGTGAGTTGTTAAATTGTGGTTTGTTATGATGAGTCTTAGTATTCAGATGTTTGTAATGTTTGGTTTTGATAAGTAGACACATGCAGTGAGGAAGGAAGGACTGTAATAGTAAGTTGTATGACCCATGTGTTGCCGGGAACCACAAAGGGAGCAAAGAATAGTAACACTACGGCATATAAGGCATGTCGTAAGTGGCAACTGAGGTAGGGGACTAGGGATGCTACCCTAGTAAATAAAAAGCGTTGCAGAAATCGGATGTGCTGGGCTACTTGTAGGTGCATAACTGGCACAATGTACAATCGCTTTTAGGCTCAGATCACATACAAATCACAAAGTGGCTTAACATGTGCTCGATATGGAGCGTTCAAAGAAACAGAAGAAGTAATTTGTAACAAGTAGAGGTTTGTGATGGCTTCAGAAAATCTAGTGTACAAAGTAGTCCTATGGTAAACATTTCCGCCAACATTTGTGTGATATACGCAAACGCTCTGTAACCACTTATTTCAATGTAACTGACCATTTGGGAGCTCATGATATCCAGGTCACGGCCATGTGATCATGTTCCCCTGATGATATGAGAGCCAATTAGCTCTAGAAAATCATTTTATATCTTTATATGCTTCCAATGCTTCTTAATACTGTCTCTTCTCATGCTCCATAGTATGTGTGTATACATTAAATATATCATCATCATCATCAGGTGCCGTCTCCACATCAAAGGTTGGCTGCAATGAATCTCCAGCATCTTCTGTATTTCGCCTTGGTATTGCATTCTGCCAGACTGTAACCTGTCCATTTCTTAAAGTTTCCCTCCCACATCTCATGGTCTTCCTCTTGTTCTTCGCCCTCAACTTTCCCTCTAGTACAGATTTTATCAAGGTGTCATTATGTATTTTTATATGCCCAAAATACTTTATTTGTCTGAATTTTATTTCTCTTAATAATTGTTTCTTCATGCTTAATTTTTCTAAAACTTATTTATTTGTCTATTTTTCTGTCTCTGAAACTATGCCTAAATAAATATATATATTTGATTATTATTGTTTTTGTCTTCTTTTTTCCATTTCTAGTTTTTCACATTTATTTCATTTTTAGTCACATATTTTCATTTTCAGGGTTGTTAGGGATTTATTGTCTGATTGTATCTGTTTTGTCTGCCGCATAGAAAATATGAATTTATTCATTTCTTTTGTATTCATTGCTTGAGAAATTCCTTTTGGTTGAAATGTTGCTACATCTGTTTTTGTGCTTTGTAAAACTATATTACTTTGTTTTTACTTGTTTCGTCTATGAAACAGTCTGTAGAAAGACAGCAGAACAGCAATAATGACAATTTTTGTGAAAGCTTTATATGTTCCACATAACATAAAATCGATATAAATAAAATGTCTGTGACTGTTCTACAAAAACCTTCAAAACATATTATATCTTCTGGTTTGTGACATTGTAATTTTAACCGTTAACAATCTTAGGTAGTTTTTGTTTGTATGATAACAGCACAATTGGGGGTCTCTGTGGCCTTTGCCTTGCGTTCCGAAGGTCAGAGGTTTAAATCCAGCTTCCGACGTTCTGTTCACACATGCATTTTTTTTCACAGAGACCCCTAGAATTGTTACAGGAGCTACACAGTTTGTACTTTGGGCAATACTCTTAGCAGGTGTCATGCCATTTATGGGGTGAAGGACTGAGCCATATGCTGTAAAACCCGGCACAATGAAGTCAATCCTTTGGATTTAGACCTTTTAGCAGCACAATGATTAACTGTCATATTAAAACAAGAATTGTACTCACCAAGAAAACACAGAGCAACCTCAGTTTTTTTAATGTTTTGTTCCAGGATGTCTTTCCAAGACTTTACATCCAACTTTCAAAAGCTGGAAATCTGCAACTTGGGACCTGATTCTTTGGATGAAGATGATCTTAAGAACAAGAAGAAATGGGAATGCTTCAAGGAAAATGGAGGTTGGATAAAGAGAGTTAATGCTGGAGGATGCCGCAACTTCATTGGTAAAGATGATGTTATTAATATATACAACATTATTGTGTCCCACCTACATCAGCAGGGACGATGTTATTGTTGTATTTATTTAGTTTAGTTTAGTCGTCCGATCATCATCACTGCCCTTTGAACCAATTAGTCCATAAGGGCTCCAATCTCCCCCTCAGTATGTCTCTCAACGTGTGGCGACCAATGACATTGGTTCTTTGCTGGTTTACTGTTCTTCTTTGGCTACCAGTACAGTGCGTTTGTCTAGTTTCAGAATCGAGAAGAGCAGACTGGAAAGCTGCTGTGCTGGCAAAAGTTATTAGAAAGATTTTGTTAAAAATTCCTAAAAAATATTTAACCATCTTTTAGATTACATCAGGAACCCTCATGGTGTTATGGAGTTTGTGCACTGTCACTGAGATCTTCCTGTGTAAGAAAGAGATCGGAGTGCACATGGTTGTTCACTGAAGTGCAATAATCATGGCTTTATCAATCAATCAATCAGTACCCTGTAGTCTGGGCTAAACCCCCATTACAATCCAGCGGTTCCTTGTCTCTGATTCTCTTTCCACATGTGGTGAACAGGATATTTATAATGTCCGTCCTGTCCATACTTCTCCCACTCAAAATGGATACTGTTCCAGCTAACTTATCTACATTTTTTATTTACGATGACAGCTGCATGTCCTGATGGGTAAAGTAAAGACAGTTTCTTGTGGCAACAGGAGAACAACTGAACACATCAGCAGGACAGTTGAATACATCATCAGGACAGTTGAATACATCATCAGGACAGTTGAATACATCATCAGGACAGTTGAATACATCATCAGGACAGTTGAATACATCAGCAACCTGTGTGGTGCAGGGGCCCGCAAGGAAAACAAAGGATAGTACTACTACAACCTACAATGCATGTCGTAAGAGGAGACTGGTGTAGGCTCTAGGGATGCTACCCTAGTAAATAAAAGCAGCACAGAAATCGGATGTGCTGGCTTACTTGTAGGCGCATAACTGGCAAACGTGCAATCGCTCTTAGGCTCAGATCACATACAAATCAGACAGAGTGGTTGACAAGTGGTCGATTTGGAGTGTTTGAAGAAGAAGAAGAAGAATACATGAGCAGCAGGACAGTTGAATACATCAGCAACAGGACAGCTGAATACATCAGCAGCAGGACAGCTGAATACATCAGCAGCAGTACAATTGAATACTGATTATTCATTCAGTGTGAAGTTTACCTTCATCAATTCACTTAAACATGCAACACAAAATGGGTGTAGATGAATTTAATCCAAGTTTGATTGGTTGGTTTCTGTAGAAACTTTCTGGACCAACCCTCAGTATCGGATGACCTTGACTGATCCAGATGATGATGATGAGGATGAACTTTGTACTGCACTAGTTGCTGTTCTACAGAAAGATAGAAGAAAGAAGCGCAAAGAAGGATTAGATCTGCTCACGATTGGTTATGTTATCTACAAGGTAAGATATTCTGCTGTTTGTACTGTTTTCTGCTGTTTGTACTGTTTTCTGCTGCCTTTAGTGTTTTCTGTTCTTTGTACTGTTTTCTGCTGCCTTTATTGTTTTCTGCTGCTACTGTTTTCTGCTGCCTTTAGTGTTTTCTGCTGCTGCTACTGTTTTCTGCTGTTTGTACTGTTTTCTGCTGCCTCTACTGTTTTCTATTATTTGTACTGTTTTCTGCTGTTTGTTCTGTTATTTGTACTGTTTTCTGCTATTTGTTCTGTTTTCTGCTGCTGCTACTGTTTTCTGCTGTTTGTTTTGTTTTTTGCTGCCTCTACTGTTTTCTGCTGTTTGTACTGTTTTCTGCTGCCTTTAGTGTTTTCTGCTGCCTTTGGTGTTTTCTGCTGTTTGTACTGTTTTCTGCTGCCTTTAGTGTTTTCTGCTGTTTGTACTGTTTTCTGCTGTTTGTTCTGTTTTTGGCTGTTTCTTATGTTGTCTGCTGTATGTACTGTTTTTTGCTGTTTATGTTTTCTACTGCTGCTACTGTTTTCTGCTGCCTTTAGTGTTTTCTGCTGCTGCTATTGTTTACTGCTGTTTGTACTGTTTTCTGCTGTTTGTACTGTTTTCTGCTATTTGTACTGTTTTCTGCTGTTTGTACTGTTTTCTGCTGTCTGTACTGTTTTCTGCTGTTTGTACTGTTTTCTGCTGTTTGTACTGTTTTCTGCTGCCTTTGGTGTTTTCTGCTGTTTGTACTGTTTTCTGCTGCCGCTACTGTTTTCTGCTGTTTGTTCTATTTTTTGCTGTTTCTTATGTTGTCTGCTGTATGTACTGTTTTTTGCTGGTTGTTATGTTTTCTGCTACCTTTACTATTTTGTGCTGTTTGTGATGTCCAAGCAAAATTCATTGACTGGGGACACTATTGGGATGTATAACTCTCAGTTCATGCTTTAGAAGGTTCTAAATGTCAGGCTTCTGTATAAGTGAATATTGTCTATCAATGCTACCAAAATCCTTATTCTTCTCCTTTTTCATTGGCTCTACACTGACCACTTGTTAACTCACTCTTTGTGGTCAGTATGTGATCTGCACCTTAGAGCCTGAGTTTATTATGCCAGTCAGACGCCTACAGATCCATAGACCAGCATATCCTATTTCTGCATACTATTTTTGCTTATTTGCTTCTGGTTCACCTTCCTGCATAGGACAAAAGAACACTGACCAAAGGGTCATTGTCATCCACCTTGCATCTTATGGACAATTGAATTCATGAATTCTATACTTCATTCTATAGACTATTGAGCATGGAAAACTAAAGCAACAGAGGATATTTATTACATACAAGAAAGATCATATTAGGTCGTATTAGATGCATGACTATGCTTGAATTTCTAGCAAGCGAATAATATATACAAATTATTTCTTCTTCTTCTTCTTCTTTGCGTTCGTTCTTTACGGCCAATTTTAATCACTCTTTGGGGTATGTTTGATCTTTGCCAAGAACATGTATACGTTGCACATTGGTTTGGTAGGCCCTAAACGCATAGACTTCTACACGTTTAGGATATGTGCATCCGATTTCAGCCAAACCTCCTTAGTCGCCTCTTACGACATGTGTGGCAGGTAACAGTGGTTCTATTCTTTACACCCCAAATTTGGGCCCCGGTAACCACTCGGGTGACAAATTATTTGAATCCCAAAATTGATTTCTTGCAGCTTGAAGATCCAAACTGTGGACCTCTGGATCTGAAATTTTTCAAGTTCAATGCTTCAGTTGCTAAATCTCCGACTTTTATTAACATGAGAGAGATCTGTGGGAGACATAAACTACCACCAGGAACCTATGCTATTGTTCCATCGACCTTTGACCCTAATTATGAAGGAGATTTTCTTGTGAGAATTTTTACAGAGAAAGCCAATGTCTCTGGGTAAGTTGATCCTGTTTAATGTGAAGTCTGTCTTGTTGTATGGCTCAGAAATGGAGTGAGTCACCAAGTTATATAATTCTTCATTTTCTTCTTCAGCGATCTCTCATCAAACTGTGAACCACAAACTGGACAGGCAGCTTCAGGTCTGTCAGGTTTTCCCAAAGCTTAGTTTTATGTTGACTGGGTGTGGTCACATGTTGCATCTCTGCTCACCCAGGAGAGAACAGTGTTGCAGGACATGCTTCAGAATTTGTTCTGCCTGCTAAATATCTCTCTACACTCCCAGAGAACTGTTTGACTTATTTCTTGTCTAAAATAGCATTCAAACCTTTATCAACAAATGTCTTTGGAAGATTCTCAGACTAAGATGGTATGACAGAGTGGCAAAAACATATCTATGGATAATAACAGGACATGAACCAATGATGACCCAGCTGAGGAAGAGAAAATATTGCTGGGTTGGGCATACCCTTGGAAAGACACAGTTGAGAATCACTAGACAAGCACTTCAGCTGAACCCACAAGTGAAACAAAATAGAGGATGCCCTAAACAGACCACAAGACGGGATATTCTTGAGGAAATGAAGGATACTGGGCTACCTTAGAAGCATAAAGAAAACGGCTAGAGAACAAGAAAAGTGGAGGACAACTGTTGAGGCTCTTATGCTCCACAGGAAGCAGAGAGGACAAATTCTTACTTGTTGTAAACAAAGAAAACTAATGTCTCAGTGTATGTTGATTCTATTACTTGTAAACAGAGAAAACTAATGTCTCAGTGTATGTTGATTCTATTACTTGTAAACAGTGAAAACTAATGTCTCAGTGTATGTTGAATCTATTACTTGTAAACAGAGAAAACTAATGTCTCAGTGTATGTTGATTCTATTAATTGTAAACAGTGAAAAACTAATGTCTCAGTGTATGTTGAATCTATTACTTGTAAACAGAGAAAACTAATGTCTCAGTGTATGTTGATTCTATTACTTGTAAACAGTGAAAACTAATGTCTCAGTGTATGTTGATTCTATTACTTGTAAACAGTGAAAACTAATGTCTCAGTGTATGTTGATTCTATTACTTGTAAACAGAGAAAACTAATGTCTCAGTGTATGTTGATTCTATTACTTGTAAACAGTGAAAACTAATGTCTCAGTGTATGTTGATTCTATTACTTGTAAACAGTGAAAACTAATGTCTCAGTGTATGTTGATTCTATTACTTGTAAACAGTGAAAAAACAAAGATCAAAATACTAAAAACATGCATATTCCCAGTTACAATGTATGGATGTGAAGCATGGACATTTAACAAGGCAGTGGAAAAACGTATGTGCTTTTAAGTATAAGTGTTACAGAAGAGTTCTGGGTATATCATGGACAGAGAAGAGAACAAATAGATCTATCCAGAAAGAACTCAAAATCAAAGAAAACTGGCTAATGTTACAAATAAGAAAGAGAAAATTAAATGATTGTGGACATATACAGAGAAATGAAGGTTTGGAGATGACCATTACAGCAGGAGGCATCCTGGCAAAGAAGAGAAGAGTAAGAACAAAGAGAAGATGAATTTAGAATGTAACTGATGGTTTGATCATGACAGCTGCAGAGTCAAGACATCTGGTGTATGAGAGAGAGAAGACTGCAGGTGCCGGGAAAACGTGTATATGAGTTAGAAAAATACTGAAGGACTGTTAAGGTGGCAAAGTTTTGCACAGGACAAACTAGTTGATGATGATGAAGCATAGAAAACTATTTATTACTTGTAAACAGAGAAAACTATTGTTGACTTCCTTACTTGATGTAACAAAATATGAAATCAACTAATTTGTATTTGTTGTAAGTTTATTCTAAACTTCTCCTTGAACAAACAAACTTGATATTTCCCTCACAGAGAGATTGATGAGCAGACTGGCTTGGATGAAAATGCTGTAAGTTGTCACTTTCATTGTCTGTTAACAGTATCTATCTATCTATCTCATGGGAAGTTTGTCACATAATATATATTTTATTTTCATATCTTTATCTTCTTATATCTGTATTTCTATTAAGATTAGTAGTTAGAGAAATTAACTTATTAACTCTTTTTTTTCCAGTCGATCTCTATTTTCTTCTTCTTCAAACGTTCCATATTGATCACTTGTTAAACCACTCTTAGAGATTTTTATGTGATCTGAGACTAAGAGCGATTGTACATTGTGCCAGTTATGCCTAGAAGTAGATCAGCATCAATTTCTGCAATGCTTTTTATTTACTAGGGTAGCTTCCTAGGCTCCTACCTCAGTCGCCTCTTACGACATGTCTTGTAGGTCACAGTGGTACTATTCTTTGCTTCCTTGAGAGCCCCGACACTACACGGGTGAAATTCGTGTCAGGTCGACTCATATTTTTTGTGTAGGTTGGATACTGTTCATTCCTCCCCACCTACTTGACTCTGCTCCTCATGGAGTATAATGCTTCAAGAAAGAATTCATTCAGAAAATGCTCATGCAGACAAAGATTTCATTGCAAATAATATCTCCAGCAAAGTATATTCATTCAGGTAACACCAGAAGAAATACAAAACATATATTTCTTTTCTGCTTGACTAATTCAGTTATAGTTCTAGTTTATAGATCTAGTCTTGTAAATTGAAGCTTTTTTATTTGAGAATATTTTATTAATTTACTTTATGCTACCTTGAACTCCCAAGTTTGTTACCTTGATCTCAATGTCTTTTAACCTTGAACTCTTGATCTGTTACTGTGTTCTCAATTCTTCTTCTTGCGTTCGCCCGCTATGAATTCAGGTGTAGTCAGGGCACCTGGTAGGACGCTTCTAACTGATTTTTGTGTGAAGGCTTGCTTTCCTTATTATCATTGTCCTCCACCATAGATCTCAATGTCTTTTACCGTGAACTCTTGATCAGTTACATTGATCTCAATGCCTTTTTTTTCTGAAAGTTCATGGACACCATTATCCTATGGTATCAATTCCTTCTTCTTTTGTCAGCACACTGTTACCGTTAACCCAGTGTCATGTAGCAACAAATTATATAAATTTATCTCTAACACTAACATCTTTTTTTCTCTTGTTTAGCTCAGACAAACATTCTATATTATTGATATCTGTTTAAACATTTCACTTTATTTGTATGTGCTTAAACATTTCACATTAATGATACATATATCCTGTTGTGTTTTATGTAAGCACACCTGCTCTCTTTTGTTTGTAGGTTAATCAACTGGTAATTTATGATTTTCAAGAGGTGTTTGTTTTTGGGTAATTTATGTTTCTCAAGAGGTGTTTGTTTTGAAATCAAAGATAGAGAGCACATTTTACTTTACAATTGTATATATATATATATCTGCACTATTTAGTTGAAGCATCCTCCTGCACCTAAGAAACCGGCAGTAAGTTGCTTATATTTGCTGGTTTTATTCATGATTTATTTTTTGCTTGGCAATTACCAATTTTTTTTAATTTTTCAAATACATTTGCTCTGCTTCTTACGCCTTTTCACATGTGTGCCTTGCCAGCTTGTCATCTTTAATCATGATCTCTCAGATTGCAAATATAAATTTTTGTTAGGGATTTTATACAACTGTTTTTGGGTGTTTATTCTCATATTGTTTGAGCTTGAAACTTGTTTAAAATATACCCAACCTTCATTTTGTTTCATATAAAAATGTATGGTTTATATATTTTTATAATTAATGTTTTGTTTTGTTGATTGAAATGTATAAGTTGTTTTGCATGTGTTATATAAAATGCAGGTATGTCCCTTGAACACTCAAAGAGAATTTTACATCATCTTTCTCTTAACATTATGCTATCAGTGACAAACCTCGATGCTGACACATATGATAGAAGAAAACTAGTCAAGACAGGGAGGAAGTGTCTATGCAGAATGCTGGAAGTATCAAGAAAAGACTGGCTTAGAAATGAAGACACCAAGAAACAACAAATTAAATGGTTTGGATACATACGCAGATTATCAACAGACAGTGCTTCTCAAAGATCAATGATGTTCCGATACAGTGAATACAAAGGAAACGGTCGTCCATGCAAAAGGTGGACCATAGAAATATCAGAGACAGTGAAAAACACTATTTATGAAGTGCACACAAAAGTCTGTTCTAGAAATCTCTTCTTATCCTGGCGCTGTGAGGCAAAATAGGATTAAAGAAAAGAAGAAGCAGTAGCCATGAAATATTTGACAATTCCTTTTGTAAACTCATTTAGGAAGTCATTCATACATTTACATTGAGGTCATTCACAATTTGAAATAAACTTGTAGTTAGTGAATGTGTGTGGGTTTGATCTGCTGAAGATTATTGTCGGGGGGAGTCTTCGTCTTCTTCTTCTTCTTCAAACACTCCATATCGACCACTTGTCAACTACTCTGTGTCATTTGTACATGATCTTAGCTTAAGAGCAATTGTACGTTGTGCCAGTTATGCACCTACAAGTAGACCAGCACATTTGATTTCTGCGCTGCTTTTATTTACTAGGTAGCATTCCTAGTGCCTACATTAGTTGCCTCTTACGATATGCATTGTTGGTTGCAGTAGTACTATTCTTTGCTTCCCTTGTGGGCCTTGGCACCACACGGGCGATGGGGGGGAGTCAAGATTGATTCTAAACTTCGGCTAAAGAAAATTGTTTTATTATTTTTCCAGTCGTCCTTTAAAGTGAGTTCTAGTGTAATATGACGCCTTGGACTGATTTTTGTTTAAAGTCTTGCTTTCCTTATCACCAATGATCATTTAGGATAGCCTTACTTTTACTTCAGAGGTATTTATAATTTATATTCCTAATTAAAGAATCAGTAATTCCTGTACTCCAACTGAGTCCAATCAAGTACCAAGAATGTTTGGCTCAAGCTGGCCTCGAGCTTCAACATTTTCACAGCATGTGGTCACTATCGCAGCATATTATCAACTTTGCTATCGGTGACATCAAAGAAAGTTACAAATCTCTTTTTCTTTTCTCTCTTTCTTTCTCTTTCCCCCATCTCTGTCTTTCTCTCATTTCTTAACATTCCCAAATGAAACATGAGACTACAATTTATCACTAACATTTATATTAGTTTTCCAATTCAGTGTTTGTACTGAAATATAATGAAATAAGTGCTCCTAACACTAAGTCAGTTTTTCAGCGCAGTTTCTGTAACAAAACCATTTGTATAGATTTGGATTGTTGACCTCTAACCCAACCCCCTGCTAACCTGAGAAAATATTGTATAATGAAAATCGTGGCATATCCTTTACAGGACGTAGCAATCAACAACGGTAAACGAGTCGTTGATTTTCTAGCCACCACATTGTATAATATAACATTCATTTGTAGAGATGGATTACTGATAGGATTTTAAGTACATAAAACTATAATTTATACACCTACTGGGTCTCTGTGGCCAAGTGGTTAAGCAGTTTGCCTATCATTCTAAACATCATGAGTTTGAATCTGGGCTCTGTCGCTCGATTCACAGATGCATTGTTTTTTGGAGATTCGTGAGAATTTTTGCTGGACCTATGAAGTTTGTGTTTTGTACAATACTAGCGATAGATGTCATACCATATCTGGAGAATGTAACCAAGCCACGTGGGAAAACATTTACAAGGAAGTTCATCCATTGCATTGATACCTTTTCTAGACGTTCTGGATTATATACTATAGAATGATGTTAGATCTGAGTGGTCATTGGGAATCACATCAGTGTTGACTCTTGTTTATCTAGGAATCTAATATATTATAAAACATGCATTGTCTCAGGCAAATATGTCCTGGATATTGCTGGTACTCCAAGTATGTATACCAAAGCCAAAGAATTAACTTCATTGCACAGAGTTTTTACCCCATATAGCTAGGTTCCTCTCCACAGAAGTGGCACACTACCTAATGTGAGTATTGCACAAAGGACAAACTCCGTAGCTCCATTAACAATCCTAGGGATTGCTGGGGAAAAAATGCACTTGTGAACAGAACAGCGATATCCAGATTCGAACAAACGACCTTTAGAATGCAAGACAAAGACGTAACCACTTAGCCACAGTGACTCCAAATAAATATGTATACCTTGCTGAGCTAGCAACGTCTGAGATGGCATGGACACTTATGCCACATGAGTGATGGAAGACTCCCAAAGGACATTCTATATGGCCTACTTGCAACTGGTACTAGACAGTCTCTGGCAAGTTCTCCCTTCTCCAGCATCATGTTCAAGATTTATTTCATCTCCTGCTGACACCTTCATCTTGGTCGTCCTCTGACTCACACTCCAGGAACCATACCTTCCATTACCATTCTCTCCAAACCACTGTGATGTTTAACATGACCAAAATATTTAATCTGTTGGAACATAATGTTATTTATGTGCCAATGCTCCTCAAAATGCAGGTCTTCTCTGTCCAGAATTTTCTAAGAACTTTTCTGTAACAACTTGTTTCAAAAGCTTCAATTTTGTTCTTTAATGTTTGGGTTGAAGATAAGGAATAAAGTTTGGTTTACATCGGTGTTTGTGTGTGCATGGGAACAGGTTGAAACATAACTTGTAACAAGATTATCATTCATACAAGTGCATGTGACTTAAATACGTTGTTGATTTCATAACAGCTTTATGGTACATATGTCATCTAGTATACAACACTTCTGCCAGGTTGGGTTAAAGCTAACAACCAAAATCTATAAAAATAGTTTGTTATAGAAACTGCAATGAATATCTGACATAGTGTTGGAAAAAATGTTAACAATTTATTTCATTTAGAACAGTGAATTGTAAAACTAATATAAATGTTAGTGATAAGTTGCAGTCTACAACGTACACTGCTGAAATGCAGATGTGCTCGGCTGAATGACACAAATATTACAAGTTATTTTAATGCTGTAAACTAGCTACACAATGTGCCCACATTTTGTGAACAAAAACCCCATGCAAGCAACAAATAGGGGCTAACAAGTGGTGTTAAGAATGAACATAGATGAAGAAGAGGTCCTATGCTCCATTAGAAAAAGAAATGAATAAGAGAAGAGAAAAGAGAAAAATGATAGCCTTGTAATTTAAAACCACTAAATGGCTGTGTCTGCTTGCTGGTCCTGATATTTAGTCTATTGTTTTCATACTGTAGTTAGAGTAGACAATACTGAAATATGGATGTGAGTCATGGGTGGTAAACAAACAGATAGAAAAATGTCTGGAGGCCACAGAGATGTGGTTTTACAGAAAAATGATGAGAATCCCATGGACTGCTAAAATGATGAATGCGAAAGTGTTGAATGAGGTAAAGACACAGAGAAAGCTTATTGTCAATATAAGAAAGAGGCAGTCATCATTTTTAGGACATATGATGAGAAGGGGAGATTTATAACACATTGTGACAACCGGTAAAATCGAAGGGAGATGAGACAGAGAAAGACAGAGAGAGAAAATATTGAATAGCCTGACTTCATGGCATGGAAGAGCGTCAACATATGAGATGATAGCAACTACTAGGGACAGAGATTTGTGGAGATCCGTGATTGCCTTCCCATGCTGACACAGCACCTGATGATTGTGATGATTTACAGTTTTATTAAAAATGATTTGTTTTCTTTCGATAAAATCATGATAACTTTTTAATACAACTTTAAGACTGACTGTCTAAATGAATATATCAGTTTCAATAATCTCTTTACTTTAACCAGCTTCTGTATTGTGTAGATATTTTATTCTTATGTCATTGTTCTTGTGTTGGATTTGATAATACTCAGACTTTAGTTTGATAAGATGGAACACACACTTTGTTTACAAGTTTATATTGTTTTGTAAGTTGTAATATTTCCAATGAGCTTCTAGTATGTGCTACAGAGTTCATGAACTGTCGTCTGATTCTCCAGCAGATCACGATAGGAAATATGCATATTGTTGTTGTCGAACGACCAGGAATTATGTTTCCACCCTTTTTCCTATATTTGAATGGGGAAGAATACCTGGCTTTCTTGAAGACCCAGAAAATTCCAACAACTCCAATTGTGTAGTGCTATGCTTAGCGTTGCAGAGACTCCTACACAGGTAGAGTCTATTGGTGACTACTACAGTGCCCCCTTATTTGTCGTATGGTAGGCACTCTAAAAAACATCACTTATTGATCACACTGGACTATCTGCATATGATAGTCCAAAGAGCCACTTCCACGATTGCTCTAGAATAACCACCCATTGACCACTCTGTGTGACCTATGTGTGATTTTTGCCAGAGAGGGTACTAAGTGACCACCTGCATGGACAGACTTATGGTTTGCGTTCACTAGAGCGATCATATAGGGAACATCAGTATGCATTCTAGTCAACATCTTCTAGAGTAGACAGCATCAATGAGTCTGCACTGAGTGCTGTGACATCAGCTCATTACATTGAATGATTGATTGATTGATTGATGAATTGATTGATAGTACTATCATCATTGCAATACAAGCTAGAGACATTCTAAAATAAATGTTTAAGAAGAATCCTGCAAATTTTCTGGTCAAATACAATAGCAAATGAAGAGTTTTAAAAACAAACAAACTATGCATTATTGGAGACCATAATTAAAAGATGAAGATGGTGGGTAGATGGGGCATGTATGTCATAGGCCAGTAGCGACAATGGCTAGGACAGCTTTCTGATACGAAACAGATGTTTATTGTCTGAACATCTAAAGGAAACATGATGAAGAACGTTGGAAAGAGAGTTGAAAAATTGTGGCTAGACATGGGGGAACATTTAATACAATGGATGCAGAATTGCAACAATGAAGATCTTTTATGGAAGCCCAATGGGTTAAATGGATAACAGAGAGGAAATAGATAGATAAACATTGCAATTTGGGGAATAACCATGTGGGCTCTGTTCTCTTTCTTACACTGGTAGTTCACAGTGACAGTGCACAAAATCCATAGCTCTGCGAGTGTCCTTAATGTAATTTTCATCCAAAAGAGATGCTGGAGATGGATCGGATATGTTATACAAATGGATACTAACTCTGTCACAAAAACTGCACTGAGATAAACACTAGAGGACAAACAAAAACGTAAAAGTTTCAAACCGAATTGGAGGAAAACAGTAAAACAAGAACTGAAAGAAATGAATCATAGCTGGAACACAATTCAAAAGATGGTCAAGAATAGAGAAGAATGTTGTGCTTTTGTTGCTGCACTACATGCTAGGTGCGTCGCAGGCTAAAGAGGCAGATATATAAAGAGAGAGATAATTAAATATAAAAAATATACAATATAATGAAATGTAATAATATACAGTAAAATGACATGTTAAATATATAACACAAGTGTACGTTAAATGTCAACTAACAAATTTTGGAAATAAAATGTCACTTTGCTATTTCTGGTACGGCGCATCAACGAAGGCATATCAGCCAGCCAGGTTGCACCTGCTTATTGTGCACCATCTCAGGTAGTTCTTCATTTCAAACTAGAAGTGCACTTCTTTTTCATTCAAAATTAACTTATATAATTATCTCTAATATGTGTGTTTGTGTTGAGCGTGGGTGTATTTGCATGGGTCAAAGAAAGGGAGCTAGAGAATGAGAGAGAAAGAAGGAAAAGAGAGCGAGAGAAAGAGAACGAGAGCAAGAAAACTACCTTGAAACGATAATGAATAATGAAATATAAGGATTGTGAATGTAGTGAAAGAAGAAAACTAGTCATGACAGAGATGAAGTGTCTATGCAGAATGCTGGGAGTATCAAGAAAACTTATCGGTATTACCTTGTTCAGCTGTGTCTTGATGGTATGGCGCAGTTTTTCTAGAAATTTACAGAATATTTTCTGATGTGACTCAGTAATGCTATTCTTCTATATTCTGTACAATTCCTTTTGCTGACTGGCAGTGACTGATTGTGATAAAGGATCACAAAATTTGAAACAACCTTTAAAATGTATAGTCTTTGCAATTGTAACCACACATATACAGACATGCTACTGTTGAAGATGAAGCTACAAGAAAGGATTGAAGACATATATGCTGAAGATAATCACACATATACAGACATGTTACTGTTGAAGATGAAGCTACAAGAAAGGATTGAAGACATATATGCTGAAGATAACCACACATACATGTTACTATTGAAGATGAAGCTACAAGAAAGGATTGAAGACATATATGCTGAAAATAACCACACATATACAGACATGCTACTGGTGAAGATGAAGCTACAAGAAAGGATTGAAGACATATATGCTGAAGATAATACTAGAATACCTATGGTGTGAACTATTGACATTAAACAAGGCAGTGGAAAAACATATATGTGTTTTTGAATATAAGTGTTACAGAAGTGTCCTCCGTATACCATGGACAGAGAAGAGATCTATCAATAAGATCTATCAAGTAGATCTATCTTGTTAGTTGACATAGACAAATAGATCTATCAAGAAATAACTCCAAATCAAAGAAAACTGGCTAATGCTATAAATAAGAATGAGAAAATTGAAGTATTTTGGACATATACAGAGACACAAAGGGTTGGTGAAGAGCATTATGGAAGGAGGCATACCGGCAAAGAGGAGAAGAGGAAGACCACAGAGAAGATGGATTCAGGATGTAACTGATGATCTGAGCATTACAGCTGCAGAGGCCTGTGATAGAGGCAAATTTTGACGGACTACCAGGGTGGCAAGGTTCTGTCCAAGACAAGCTATTTGATGAATGAATACTAGAAGAAAAGTCTGAAGACAAATAGGAAAAAAGCAAGATATCAGTATAAGGGGGAGGATAACATCAAGAGATTTGCAGACAGCAGACCCTCAGAGTGTACCATGAGAACATGATACTGGGAATGTGTTGGAGACATAATGCAGCAAACTAGTATTGTAAAAATTTTACTTGTTCTTCATTTCCAAAAAGAATAGCACTTTAAAAACTTTAATATTCTTCTAGCTATATATATATATATATATATATATATATATATATATATATATATATATATATATATATATGTCAAGTTTGCAACCTCTTTTGATACTCATATAACATCTATGCAGAAAATGTAATGAAAAAATGTTGAAGTGACTAAACCCACAACAATTTAGTCTGTTCACAACCAGGACAAACATGATTCTAGAACTCAAATATATAAGTGACAGTTCTCTTCACAAATACTGTCAAAGTACACAAACAGGTTTATGTGTTTCACCTTTGATACATAGTTTTTACTGCAGTATTCAATTGAATAGAAGGAGTTCCCATGATAAAGTGAGCGGTACGGAGAAAATTCATGCAGGTTCTATGTAACATATAACAGTATAAGAGAAGTAAAATAAATAGCCAGACAGTTTTATCAGCTGTCTATGAAGATTACTTGTGTGTGTTGTTTTACTCTTGTATGTGTTCTGGTCTATCTGGAGCGTCTGGCTAAATGGATTAGAGCACTGGTTCCCATACAGGAGACTCGGGTTCAATACCCGGTAAGGCCAAGTAGGTTTTTCTGCCGATGATCATAAAGAAAAATCATAACCTGAACAGTTTTGCTACAACTGCACTAGCCATGCAGCAACTGCACTAGCCATGCGGCAACTGCACTAGCCATGCGGCAACTGCACTAGCCATGCGGCAACTGCACTAGCCATGCGGCAACTGCACTAGCCATGCGGCAACTGCACTAGCCATGCGGCAACTGTACTAGCCATGCGGCAACTGCACTAGCCATGAGGCAACTGCACTAGCCATGCGGCAACTGCACTAGCCATGCGGCAACTGCACTAGCCATTAAATTGGCTCATATCCCCCATATCCTACACTGCTCTAAAAAGTGGTAATACAGGCAGTTTCTTTTCTCCAATCCTGATTTGCCTCACAGTGTCAGAATAAAGAGAGATTTATAGAACGAGCCCTTGTGTGTGCTTCATAAATAGTGTCTTTCATCGCCTCTGTTATCTCTGAGGTTCATCTTTTGTGTGGCCGGCTTTTGCTTTCTATCCATTGTATCGGAGCAACATTGCTCTTTGAGGTGCACTGTCTGTTGGTAATCATATGTGGCCGAACCATTTAATTTGATGAATTTCAGTACTGATGTTGTACCCACATTTTTCCTGATGACTTCATTTATCAACCAGTCTTTTCTTGTTACCCCCAGCATTCTGCGTAGACACTTCATCTTTGTCGTGACTAGTTTTCTTCTATCATTTGATGTCAGCGTCCAGGATTGGCACTGGTAGCATAATGTGGAGAGAAAGATTGTGTTGAACATTGCTCTTTTTGTGTTCATGGTGACATGTTTGTATTTTAAAATTGGCGTCATTTGTCCTACCATTTGATTTGCTTTGTTGCATCTGTGTTGGATTTCATTAGTTATTCTTCTGTGTGCTGAAAAATTGCTCGCTAGATATATCAAATCTTTGACTTGTTTTAATGGACGATTGTCGATGGAGATACTGGTAGTGTACAGGCAGTAATGACAGTTTTGTGTGTGTGTTTTTTTTATGTGTGCTAATCTATAATATGGATCCTTCAACTTATATTTTATTTACACAGGTCAACAATGTTCCAAAGAGAAGTGTAGTAAGTTTTATTGTTAGCAATAATATCTTCATTTCTGTGGTGAATGAATCTCTTGCGAGTTCAGAGTGTTTAACAATTATTAACATTGTTCCCTTATTGCCAGATTGTGACTGCAACCGTTTTGTGTTTGAAGCAACAGAAAATTAATTTAATTAAGATAATCAACGAATTGACTTGTGTTTGGCTGCAACTGTGAACTGATACCTGGACTAATCTCAAAACACGTTCATCTTATCAACTTTAATTATTTGTAGGTTTTTCTCTCTCTTTTGTTTGCAACTTGCAAAGTTAACCACATCAATTGTGAAGTTGAGTTGGTATTGACCAGCTTTTAAAATTGCTGTTATAATGTTCAACATGAGGGAAGACTGCAGTAAAACTATGTAGCAAAGGCGAAATACGTAAAAACAAAGTACTGTAGTTTTACAAAATCAATAACAATACACAGAACGTTTCGACAAAGGTCTTTATCAAGCAAAGGATACACAGAAGTGAATTTCTTCACTTACACGGCATAGAAATATAGAATCAGACAATAAATTCATTTTAGTGCCGTTAGGAATTTATTTTCTGATTTTATATGCTCTGTGCCATGTAAGAAGTAAAGAAATTCACTTCTCTTGTATCCTTTGCTTGATAAAGGCATTTTGGTCGAAACGTTGCTATATAACGTTATTGTTTTTGTATTTTGTAAATCTACAGTACTTTGCTTTTACGTGTTTCGCCTAATTTAAACAGAAGCCGAAAAGAAGAAAATCAAATCTTTTGAAAAAAGTACTCTTTCATCTCTGTACCTCATTGTTCAATTGATTATGGTAGGGTTCACTGCACTAATTCCCTACCTTCAGATTTCCTGAAGATCATACCAAGTTCTCCTATACTATAGGTCTAAATTTTCAACACAAAAGGATCTTCACTTCCTGAGTCACTGCACCTTTCTGGGGGTGCCCAGCTGTCAAAAAGCTGTAGTTGTTGTTTCTTTGTTCTAAAATCTACAAAACTTTAGTGAGAATGTCTTGGCTATATTGCTTACAATCCGCTAAATGAGAATGTCCTAATTTTATTGTTTACAAACCGTTGAGTGAGAATGACCTAATTTTATTGCTTACAAACCGTTGAGTGAGGATGTCATAATTTTATTGCTTACAAACCATTGAGTGAGGATGTCATAATTTTATTGCTTACAAACCGTTGAGTGAGGATGTCATAATTTTATTGCTTACAAACCGTTGAGTGAGGATGTCATAATTTTATTGCTTACAAACCGTTGAGTGAGGATGTCATAATTTTATTGCTTACAAACCATTGAGTGAGGATGTCCTAATTTTATTGCTTACAACCCATTGAGTGAGCGTATCTTGACTTTATTGATCACATAATTTTGAAGGACAGTGTCCTAGCTTTATTGCTTACAAACCGTTGAGTGAGGATGTCCTAATGTTACTGATTGTAAACCGTTGAGTGAGGGTGTCCTAATGTTACTGATTGTAAACCGTTGAGTGAGGGTGTCCCGGCTTTATTGATTGCACAATTTTCATGGTTTATTAAAATACCTGCACACATCTTTTACTGTAGATTAGTGCGGAAGTTGGCAGGGCTCACTGGTTGGTAGGGAGTTTAAATTGCACAACTGTGGATGGGGTTTGAATCCAGATCCAGTCAATTGTTTTAAAACTATCACTTTTGCTACTCCATAAGTTTGTGATTATGATATATTGAGCTAGCGTTCAGCTTTCTGTAGCAGACTAGCACTAACAGACTTACAGAACAGCAATAGATCACTGAGTCAACTGATGTTGATTATATGCAAATATGTCTATATTTCTCCTCCAGAAACATATTTGTTTCAGAATATCATATGTTACATACTTTGTTTTGAAAGATTCTGCTTTTTATTTTGTTGTTGTTTGCTCAGTCAAATAAGAAACCAAGTTTTATAATAATTTTTAAAAATAAATGGACCAAAATGTTGCAGTAGTAATTAAGTGTACACCAAAATGTTGCAGTAGTAATTAAGTGTATACGGAAATGTTGTAGTAATAATTAAGTATACACCAAAGTGTTGCAGAAATAATTAAGTGTACACCAAAATATTGTAGTAGTAGTAATTAAGTGTACACCTGCTCGTGTGGTGCCGGGGAGAAAAGGAAGCAAGGGAAGCAAAGAATAGTACCACTGCAACCTACAATGCATGTTGCAAGAGGCGACTTATGTAGACCCTAGGGATGCTACCCTGGTAAATAAAAAACAGCACAGAAATCGGATGTGCTGAACTACTTGTAGGCACATAACTAGCACAATGTGCAATCGCTCTTAGGCTCAGATCACATACAAATCCCACAGAGTGGTTGACAAGTGGTCGATATGGAGCGTTCAAAGAAGAAGTAAAGATTTTTATCAATTCCCAAATATATAGCCTATTTAATCAAGAATCCTTGTTCACACTCAGTTGTCATAGTAACCATTACATTATCTACCATTGACGCTACTTTTTTCTTTGTGTGTGTTTCCTTGTAGAGGCTAGAAGCTAAATCATCTCTCGTCTTACTTTATACAATTTTGTTTTATCGTTTTCTACTTTTTACAATTCGTCACCCCATTACCAAAACTATTTTTCTGTTTAATACTTGCAAGGATTTCATTCATACAATGAGAGACAGCCATAAATTATCAAGATTGTAAGGTTTGAAACAGATAGAAATATGTATAGCTAAGTTTTATAAATACATTTTTAGAGACTTAACAATATATGCACTTGTTTCATTAATATAAAATGCAAGTTAATTCATTAATGTTTCAAATTAATTCATTATTGTAAAAATTAATTCAACAAGTAAATTAATTCAGTAAATTGTAAATTAACCCAGGAATACTCAAATTGAAAGCCGCAGTAGCGTAGTTGTTAAACAACTCACTTCTTAGGCTAGTGCTGCGGATTCAATTCCACAGTGGTTCTGGAATATTTTGTCTGAACGTAATGGCTCTCAGGTCGACCCAGCCTCAATTGGGTACCAAGAAAAGCACTGGAAAGTAAAGGCAGTTGGCGTGATGTTGACCACATCATTGTGTGCCGGCAGTCAATGAAAAAATATGGGTCTAACACGATATTACCAAATATACTTCACGGTATAAAAGGGTTCCTTTACTTCTGGTATGTAACAGTATGTTCAACAGTATGGAAAATAAATAAAAAATGGAAAATAAAATTATTCTGTTCACCAACACCAAGATTGCTATGTACAGGGACATCACATCCATCAGGGAGAGATGATGTGTTGCATGGGCAACACACAGTCTCTGTATTTCTGTCTATGTATTGTTTGATGAAAAGGTTCACTTCACTCACACGGTTGTCTGCAAAGACACAATCATGCAAACTAAATTCATTTATAAATATGTAAATTACTACCAAAATGTGTAAATTACTACCAAAATGTGTAAATTAATTTTTCAAATGTATACGCTCATACAGCTATGTGTAAATTAGTCTAATAATGTGTAAATTAAAACTGTAAATTAGTCCAATAGTATATAAATTAAAACTGTAAATTAGTCCAATAGTATATAAATTAAAACTGTAAATTAGTCCAATAGTATATAAATTAAAACTAAATTAATCCAGGATATACATCATTTTGACTTTTTAAATTGTAGTTTTCATGCAACAGAAAGTTTGAAACATAATTTATTACAGTTTTGTCATATACACGTAACATTTGTGTCATCGTTTCTTGTGAACCTTCTTGCTGAAAGTTACATAATTTATATATATATATATATATATATATATATAGTTACTGGTAACTTTTGGTAAACATTGAGCTGTAATGAAAATATTCTATATAAAGTTACTGGTAACTTTTGGTAAACATTGAGCTGTAATGAAATTATTCTATATAAAGTTACTGGTAACTTTTGGTAAACATTGAGCTGTAATGAAATTATTCTATATAAAGTTACTGGTAACTTTTGGTAAACATTGAGCTGTAATGAAATTATTCTATATAAAGTTACTGGTAACTTTTGGTAAACATTGAGCTGTAATGACATTATTCTATATAAAGTTACTGGTAACTTCTGATGTGCATTGAGCTGTAATGAAATTATTCTATATAAAGTTACTGGTAACTTTTGGTAAATATTGAGCTGTAATGACATTATTCTATGTAAAGTTACTGGTAACTTCTGATGTAGATTGAGCTGTAATGACATTATTCTATATAAAGTTACTGGTAACTTTTGGTAAATATTGAGCTGTAATGACATTATTCTATATAAAGTTACTGGTAACTTTTGGTAAACATTGAGCTGTAATGACATTATTCTATATAAAGTTACTGGTAACTTCTGATGTAGATTGAGCTGTAATGACATTATTCTATATAAAGTTACTGGTAACTTTTGGTAAATATTGAGCTGTAATGACATTATTCTATATAAAGTTACTGGTAACTTTTGGTAAACATTGAGCTGTAATGACATTATTCTATGTAAAGTTACTGGTAGCTTTTGGTAAACATTAAGCTGTAATGAAATTATTCTATATAAAGTTACTGGTAATTTTTGGTAAACATTGAATTGTAATGAAGCCAAATTTTACTAAATTACTGATAATGCTATTGGTGCACTTTCTTTTTCTTCTTCTTCTTCTTGTGTTCACCAGCTATGAATTGAAATATAGTCAGGGCGCTCGGTATAGAGCTTCTGACTGATTTTGTGTGAAAGCCTGCTTTCCTTATTTTCAGTGTTCCCTGCCATACAGGCTGCCTTCTACTTCAGAAGTACTTGTAGTTTAGAGCCTCAAGTACTGATGTTTGGTGGACTAATCTTTTGATATTGTGGACTCACTCATTTTAGTACCATAAAATAACATGTGATGTGTGCATTCTTGATGTTACTACATGGTAAAAATAGTTTTTCATAAAGTCACATTCCTTAATCATTCACAGGATTTCATCATCATTTCTTCATAGAACTTCATTGTTGATTGTTCCCAGGATTTCACAACAAAATGCTCTCAATGAACTGGTGAAATAATTTCACAATCAATTTGTTATCGGATTTTACAATCAATTGTTCACAACAATTTCACAATCAGTATTCTTTATATGGCGATGATCAATTCATATAATTTTATTATAATTCTTTTGCATATTTCATTGAATAATTTCAATTTCTTATTTTTGGCATAGATAGTTTGAAGATAAAATGAGAATAATTTGTTATAAAGAAGTATTTGTTATTGTTGTTTGTTCGCATTTATTCTTATCAGCCAGTTTAATCACTCTTTGCGACATGTTTGGTTTAGGCTAAGAACGACTAAATGTTTTGTATCAGTTCATAGGCCCCTACACATGTAGGGCAGGCGCATCCAACGTTTTTGGCCTATGGGAAATGTACGAAACACATAATAACAAAGTACTGTAGTTTTACAAATTAAAAAAAATGACAATACACAGCAACGTTTCAACCAAAAGGCCTTTATCAAGCAAACGATACAACAGGAGTGACGAATTTCACAGCACACTACTTAATAGACTACAACAGAGATATTTCAAAGGGGCATAAAATGAAAATCTGTGACTAAAAACGAATAACGAAGTAAATGCAGAAAACTAGAAGTGGAAAAATAAGAGAAACTGTAAAAAATTAAGTAAATATATAACTTATATACATTTAACATATACACATATAGAATATGAAACATGAGAAGAGAAAGTACTAAGAAGCATAGGAATGTAGAAGCGTCTCGCTGACAGTCCCTTACACTTTCTCTTGCATCAAGTGTTCAATGCTATTTAATGATAATATTTAAAACCATATATTTGGGCTTTGTTACAAGAAGTCACTTTTGGTAAGCTTATAATTTAAAAAAAAATTATGTATAGGAGTATCGTGAATGCATACACTTCCATCCAGGTTAACTAGTGAGCAATGAGAACTATCAGCATAAGAACTGTCATCTTGCATACCACCCTGGCATCTGCTAGAGAAGGCTGAGCACTTATTTGGGTTCCAAGAGTACTATTACAATACTAGTACAATAACCATTGCCCTCAGCAACATAAGTCGACTAGGTCAGACGTGAAATCTAAAATTCCTGTTTAATGGTTGATAGAACACTGTATGCTTTTTTTCAATTTGACTGAATTCTATGCGTTGATGGTTATTTATTGATGAAAGTATGAATAATATTAAGCTTAGTTTTAAGCTTAATTTGTCAGATAATATAACCTTGATTTAGCATGTTGTATTGTTTTAAAATGAATTTGTCTATATATAACAACACTGAAATGTGAGGTTGCGCCATGGTTGTGCTTTTATGTCCTAGAATTTTAACCTGAGCCTGCCAGCCTTATGTTATCAGAGGCCATACAATAACTAAGATTCTGTCTAACTTTGTCTTTTTTAAAACTGATGAATCTTGACTTTGTGTTGTGTTTGTTATTATATATAAATGTCAATTTTAACCTTTAAAAAAATGTTACTTTACTGGGACTCAAATCCAATTCTTGAGATTGAGAGACGTTTTCTAACCGCTCTCGAACATTCAGTCCCTTATGAATATCATCACATGATTGTCTTTCCTTATCTAACTATCCCCTTCACAATCCTCAGCAAAAGCCAGAGCCAACACCACAAGAGAAGTCTCAAGCTGATGCACTCAAACAGAGCTTCCGTAGGATCGCAGGTGAAGACATGGAGATAGATGCATACGAACTTCAAGAGATACTCAATGCTGTATTCACTAAAGGTAAATATATATTCTCTACATCTCTCTGAGATTCTCTTACATAATTTTCCGAACTATTTTATTTGGATCATGTAACATTGCCCGCTGTATTCATGAGATTATGCAGATTATTTATATTCATGAATGCTATCTTTATATTTGTTAGTATGCCTGCAATGTGATTTTTATTCAATAAACTCAAGTCTAACATATTTTTTCAAATTACTTTTTTTTGGCAAGAATTCAATAATTGTTCTTAATTAAATATATTATTTTAAACAAATTGTTCCACATAATAATATTTGTTATAAAACATTTCTCCATATTAACTCTTTCCACGCCCATTTATTTCCTCAATTTTTAAGCAGTTAATTCAAGGGAAGTAAAAAAAACATTTAAATTACGATCCCAACTACTCGTCAATAAATAAACATATATATATTATTATATACTAAATTGAAGAAAACTGGACAACCCAATAGAATAACAAGGTTAAAAGTAGTAGAAGTAAAATAGTAGAAGTAAAACTAGAAAGACTTCTTATAAGGGAAGCAACTCTATGGTGCAGTGTGCGGCTTAAAGCATGCAACGGACTTCCGCCGTGGCGCAGTGTGCGGCTTAAAGCGTGGAAAGAGTTTTTAAAATTGTTCAACATAACAATGATTTTTTTAAAATTGCTTCAAATTACAAAAATTATTCTATATTTCAAAAAATTGTTTCATATTACAAAAATTATTCTATATTTCAAAAAATTGCTTCATATTACAAAAATTATTCTATATTTCAAAAAATTGTTTCATATTACAAAAATTATTCTATATTTCAAAAAATTGCTTCATATTACAAAAATTATTCTATATTTCAAAAAATTGTTTCATATTACAAAACATTTTTTCCCATATTAAAAAATGGTTCTATTTTTTTTTTAAAATTGTTCCATATTAATAAAATTGTTCCATATAAACAAATTTTTCATATTACACAAAATTGTTTCATATAATAAAATTTTATTAAAAAAATTGTTCGATATCAAACAATCGGACATGTAAAAATATTTATTACAAAAGAATTGATAAAAATAATGTTTGTTACAAAAACAAGTATTGTTTTTAATTAAACAGAAATGAGATCAACAAGTTTAATAATAAAAAACTATTTAGCAACCCACTGGAACATTTTCTCAACAAATACTCAACATTTGTGTCTGCTTGTGTCATTGTTTGCCAAGTCTTTCCACATCATTCCACATCTTCCCAATAGCTATTATTTGCTTTCTTCTCCATGAGTTTTTTTTTGTCTTTTTCTTTTCCCTGTGGTTTCTAAGTCCATGTGAATTCCAGAACAAACTCTGTTTTGCTACAAGAATACTTTTTGATCATAATATGATAAATATGGAAAGGCCACACAAGAAGTAAGTTTTAGTTAAAGCAGAAAAAAATGATAAAATCAATCAAACCAATAAAGTGACCCAACAAATCTTCCTCAGGGAATCAAGACAGAAATATCTACTTAACACATTCATTAGAAAATTAAAAAACATGATGAGACTGAATAACTTTTTATTTTCACATTTTCCTGCTTAAAAAAATATATAAATTTCATCCAATTAACCAAATTTTAATCAACTCCGATGGGACAACAATGAAGAAAATAGATAGCTTTCCTGTAGATAAAACCAGAAATTTGATCAGAATGAGTTGATGTAAATTTAGCACAAATTTTACCTAACCAAATGCTTGGCGCAGTGTGTGGCAGTTGAGTTATTTCAATAGACAATCTTGGTGCAAACTGCGGCTGCTGGTAAAGAATGAGTTAACTTTATGTTCTCAACATGCTCATACAAACGAAATCATAAAAAAAATGAGAAAATTAATTCATCAAAATTGGTAGTCCTTGTTTATATTGTTTGTTATTTTTATGTTATTTTTTTAATAACTTTACGTCATATCAGATTTAATAAATAACAGCATTTCAGGATAACAGCCTCTATCCTAGTCAATATTGTCTCTCTGCTAGTAATCAATATTAAAACTAATGTCTTGTAGCCTCTTCCGTCTTTAAGATATGAAATGCCTGTCACTTTGCATCTCTAGATCCCCTTGTGCAGAGGGTCAATTACTTTCCTCATGTGTGCAGTCAAGTGTGGGATTGAACCCACAACTCTCTTGTGTCTGAGTCGCTTGGTGAACGCTTGATACTTACACTAATAGGAATGCTGACAATGATGTCGGTAACATGCTTTGCTAGTAACCATGACCCGTGCTAATTTCGGGTTGGAAACCAATTTATACCAACAAATTCATGGTCTGCACATGATATGAAATCAGACTACATATATTTTTGTATCCTTTACTTGGGTATCTAAATTATAAGTACCTCAGAAGTCAGAGTAATGCTCTCCTGAATGGCAGGGAACATTGAAGATAAGGAAAGCAAACCTTCTTGCAAAAATTAGTCAGATGCGTCATTTTAGGCACCCTGACTACGCCTGAAATAAAAGCAAAAATGAAAAAAATGTTGATCCTAATCTATCACACTAGTAATCTCTCTCTCTCTCTCTTGCGTTCCCGACACTAGTAATCTATACAAACTCAACTTTAAGAGGAAAATAAATAATCTGAAATACACATAACAAACTCGTAAAAGTTTAGTTTACAGTGTGTCTAATTAATCCAGTTATTGTTTCTCTTTTATCTAACCTTTAACTGTTATTTATAGTATTTATTTTTTGTTTTCTGTGTGAAAATTAACCAAATTGCTTCAAATTAACTTGAATGATTGAAATAAATTACTAATAATTGTTGTCTTTTTATCAAAACTTTGGTAACATTTAAAGCTGCATTACAAATGTTATTGATGTCCAGAAAAGTATAACAAAGCGCAGAGAAGTATAGTTAAAGGCAGAGAAGTATTTCAAAGACTAGAAAAGTATATCCTAGCCCAGAGAAGTATATAGAAGCCCAAAAAGTATATAGAGGCCAAAAAAGTATATTGAAGTCCAGAAAAAGTATATTGAAGTCCAGAAAAAATATATTGAAGTCCAGGAAAAGTATATTGAAGTCCAGAAAAGTCTCACATATATGAATGATATAGTATTGTTGGTTGATAGTTAGCAGAAACAGCAAAAATTGACGAAAACAAAAAGGATCTAAAGGCAAAGGATTTACTTCATTGCACTGGGTATTTCCATAAGGCTCAGTCCCTGTCGGCAGAGATGGCACACCATCTGCAGAGAGTGTTGCACAAACTCCATAGCTCCAGCAACAATCCTAGGATCTCATGAAAAAATTGCACATGTAACTCTGTCTGGATTTGAACATGCGACATTCAAAACGCAAGGCAAATGTCTTAACCACTTCTCTATAGAGACCCCTAAATAATGGAATAAAGAGTCATTAGTAGAAATGTTAGTAATACGTTGTACGATGATTTTGCTTAGATTTTGATGGTATTACTGACGCTGTGGATAAGAAACTGAGAAAGGAACAAGCAGGATTTCGCAGAGGACGGAGCTGTATAGGCCAAATATTTGCTCTTAGAAATATCATAGAACAATGCACAGAATGGCAAAGCAAACTCTATATCAACTTTGTAGATTTTGAAAAGGCTTTTGATAGCATACACCGAGAAAGTCTATGGCGTATCTTAAGATGGTATGGAATCCCACTGTGTTTTATAAATATTATAAAAGCTGCTACAGCAAGTTTGCATGCAGTGTTGAAACTTCAGAACTAAAGTTTGAAGTAAAAACAGGCGTCCGACAAGGATGTGTTATGTCAGCCCTATTATTCAACACTGTCATAGATTGGGTGATAACAACGGAAGATAAGGCAAGAGGTATTAGATGGACGCTCACATCCACTCTGGAAGACCTAGATTTTGCAGATGACATCGCACTCCTATCTCATACACATAGAGATATCCAGGAAAAGACCAGCCGCCTTAACCAATATAGTGAGATGGTTGGGCTGAAAATAAATCAGAAGAAAACTGAAGTAATGACTCTGAACATAGCAACCCCAGCACCAGTCAAACTAGAAGGTAAAACCCTCCGAGATACAACCGCTTTCACATACCTTGGAAGTGCTATTAGCAATGAAGGAGGCGCTGGATCTGACATTAAAAACAGACTGAGTAAAGCACGCAGTGCATTCATGACCCTTCAGACCGCCTGAAAATCTGCCCAATACAGCATCAGAACCAAGACTAGTATCTATAACAGCTGTGTGCTGTCAACTTTGCTGTATGGATCGGAATGCTGGAGAATGACAGAACAGGATATGTCCAGACTCTCCGCCTTTCATACAACTTGTCTGCGAAAAATCTTACGCGTGTACTGGCCGACTACTATCTCGAATCAAGAATTGCTTGCACGATGCCAACAAGAGAATATGGGCACTATCATCCGAAGACGACGCTGGAGATGGATTGGACATGTGATGCGCATGGAGACTGGCTCCGACACGAAAACTGCACTGAGATGGACTCCAGAGGGTAGGCGAAAGCGTGGAAGACCCAAGACGACCTGGAGGAGAACGATAGAGCAAGAGCTGAAGGAAATGAATCATAGCTGGAACACAATACAGAGGAAGGCCATGAACAGGGAAGAATGGTGTACGTTTGTTGCTGCCCTAAACGCCAGGGCGTAACAGGCTAAAGAGAGAGAGAGTAGAAATGTTGATATATGGATTGGAAATTAATATTGAGAAAACAAAATGTTTTGAACTAAAACTTGAAAGTTTCATATATGTTGGACATTCAATAACAGATAATGGAAGATGTGAAAACAAGATCATAAAAACAAAGAACAGTGAGGACCACTAAATCTGCATTCAGGAATATGAACATGCTGTTAGAATGCAGACTCCTGTTCTGTTAGTCATAGTTAATGTGAAGCTTAGAGTTGCCAGAAAAACAGCACAAGAGGTAGATGACTAGGCTCCTCCTTCAACGCGAACTGAGTCGGTTAGTCTCTGGACACTGTTGGAGATACTGAAATGGAGACCTTTTGGACATGTCCAGAGTGCAATGAAGATATTCCAACTGAAAACTGAAATTCAGTATTATGAGATAGGTAAAAACATTAAACCATCTTTCTTACATGCTATAAGGACTTTTAATGCATGTGCAACGTACTCATGTTTTCGGAGCAATGCACAAAGATCACAAAAAGTGGTTAACTCATTTGATAAGAATGAATGCAAACCAAAAAATGAGTCTAACATCGAAGGATTGACTTCATTCACCGGGTTTCAAACAAACAACAATCAAACATCCACTCAAACATAAAGTTGATAAAAATGAAAGTGACCAGATATTATTCATATTTCTTTCTAGTGTCAAAACAAAGACACACAATAAACAACTCAAACATAATTGCTTTCTTTGAGATAGGATTTTATAGAGACAAATCGGTCATATTTTATTTATTCAGAAACAAACATTTGAATAAGTTTTGAACGAATAATAAATAAATATATAAAAGATATCTCCTGTGTTTGCTCTACAATAGCCGCCTTATAAACCACTTTATGTTTGCTATAAAATAACCACTTAATAAACAACTCATTTGCTCTATAATAACCACTTATAAACCACTCTTTGCTTGCACTACAATAACCACTTGAAAAACACTCTTTGTTCACGCTAGTCTAACCAGTTTATAATCCCTTTGTGATTTGTATGTGATTCAAGTCATTTAAACATAAGTACATTGTGCAAAGCTGTAACTTTTGCACCTTTTGGCCCAGTATCCTATTTCAACACAGAATTTGTTGGATCGGTTTTTCATTCTATTTTGATCATTACTTACTTATCTGAACTGCAGGGTGCAGCCTGCAACTAGGGCCTCTATTTGAAGATTGAGTATGATTTTTGTTGAACTCTACTTTTATCATTTTTTTAAAACTGCATCTTTGACCAGATTTATACTCACAAAGAAACTGTCTTATTAACAACTACTCTCTACACAAACGCCGCAACATACTTGGCAAAACAATGAGAACTGAAACCTCATACAATACTTTCTGATATAAGCGATTAGACAAGATAAAACAATGAGAGTTGAAACCTCATACAATACTTTCTGATATAAGCAATTAGACAAGATAAAACAATGAGAATTGAAACCTCATACAATACTTCCTGATATAAGTGATTAGACAAGATAAAACAATGAGAATTGAAACCTCATACAATACTTCCTGATATAAGCGATTAGACAAGATAAAACAATGAGAATTGAAACCTCATACAATACTTCCTGATATAAGTGATTAGACAAGATAAAACAATGAGAATTGAAACCTCATACAATACTTTCTGATATAAGCGATTAGACAAGATAAAACAATGAGAATTGAAACCTCATACAATACTTTCTGATATAAGCGATTAGACAAGATAAAACAATGAGAATTGAAACCTCATACAATACTTTCTGATATAAGCAATTAGACAAGATAAAACAATGAGAATTGAAACCTCATACAATACTTTCTGATATAAGCGATTAGACAAGATAAAACAATGAGAATTGAAACCTCATACAATACTTTCTGATATAAGCGATTAGACAAGATAAAACAATGAGAATTGAAACCTCATACAATACTACCTGATATAAGCGATTAGACAAGATAAAACAATGAGAATTGAAACCTCATACAATACTTTCTGATATAAGCGATTAGACAAGATAAAACAATGAGAATTGAAACCTCATACAATACTTCCTGATATAAGCGATTAGACAAGATAAAACAATGAGAATTGAAACCTCATACAATACTTTCTGATATAAGCAATTAGACAAGATAAAACAATGAGAATTGAAACCTCATACAATACTTTCTGATATAAGCGATTAGACAAGATAAAACAATGAGAACTGAAACCTCATACAATACTTCCTGATATAAGCGATTAGACAAGATAAAACAATGAGAGTTGAAACCTCATACAATACTTCCTGATATAAGCAATTAGACAAGATAAAACAATGAGAGTTGAAACCTCATACAATACTTCCTGATATAAGTGATTAGACAAGATAAAACAATGAGAAATGAAACCTCATACAATACTTTCTGATATAAGCGATTAGACAAGATAAAACAATGAGAGTTGAAACCTCATACAATACTACCTGATATAAGCGATTAGACAAGATAAAACAATGAGAGTTGAAACCTCATACAATACTTCCTGATATAAGCGATTAGACAAGATAAAACAATGAGAGTTGAAACCTCATACAATACTACCTGATATAAGCGATTAGACAAGATAAAACAATGAGAGTTGAAACCTCATACAATACTTCCTGGAATAAGCGATTAGACAAGATAAAACAATGAGAGTTGAAACCTCATACAATACTTCCTGATATAAGCAATTAGACAAGATAAAACAATGAGAGTTGAAACCTCATACAATACTTTCTGATATAAGCGATTAGACAAGATAAAACAATGAGAATTGAAACCTCATACAATACTTTCTGATATAAGCAATTAGACAAGATAAAACAATGAGAGTTGAAACCTCATACAATACTACCTGATATAAGCGATTAGACAAGATAAAACAATGAGAGTTGAAACCTCATACAATACTTCCTGATATAAGCGATTAGACAAGATAAAACAATGAGAGTTGAAACCTCATACAATACTACCTGATATAAGCAATTAGACAAGATAAAACAATGAGAATTGAAACCTCATACAATACTTCCTGATATAAGCGATTAGACAAGATAAAACAATGAGAAATGAAACCTCATACAATACTTTCTGATATAAGCAATTAGACAAGATAAAACAATGAGAGTTGAAACCTCATACAATACTACCTGATATAAGCGATTGAACAAGATAAAACAATGAGTTGAAACCTCATACAATACTTCCTGATATAAGCGATTAGACAAGATAAAACAATGAGAGTTGAAACCTCATACAATACTACCTGATATAAGCAATTAGACAAGATAAAACAATGAGAGTTGAAACCTCATACAATACTTCCTGATATAAGCGATTAGACAAGATAAAACAATGAGAGTTGAAACCTCATACAATACTTCCTGGAATAAGCAATTAGACAAGATAAAACAATGAGAGTTGAAACCTCATACAATACTTTCTGATATAAGCGATTAGACAAGATAAAACAATGAGAATTGAAACCTCATACAATACTTTCTGATATAAGCGATTAGACAAGATAAAACAATGAGAATTGAAACCTCATACAATACTTCCTGATATAAGCGATTAGACAAGATAAAACAATGAGAGTTGAAACCTCATACAATACTTCCTGAGTATAAGCGATTGAACAAGATAAAACAATGAGGAATTGAAACCTCATACAATACTTCCTGATATAAGCGATTAGACAAGATAAAACAATGAGAGTTGAAACCTCATACAATACTTCCTGGTATAAGCGATTAGACAAGATAAAACAATGAGAATTGAAACCTCATACAATACTTCCTGATATAAGCAATTAGACAAGATAAAACAATGAGAGTTGAAACCTCATACAATACTTCTGATATAGCGATTAGACAAGATAAAACAATGAGAGTTGAAACCTCATACAATACTTTCTGGTATAAGCGATTAGACAAGATAAAACAATGAGAATTGAAACCTCATACAATACTTCCTGATATAAGCAATTAGACAAGATAAAACAATGAGAGTTGAAACCTCATACAATACTTCTGAGTATAAGCGATTAGACAAGATAAAACAATGAGAGTTGAAACCTCATACAATACTTTCTGATATAAGCGATTAGACAAGATAAAACAATGAGAATTGAAACCTCATACAATACTTCCTGGTATAAGCGATTAGACAAGATAAAACAATGAGAAATGAAACCTCATACAATACTTCCTGATATAAGCAATTAGACAAGATAAAACAATGAGAGTTGAAACCTCATACAATACTTCCTGATATAAGCAATTAGACAAGATAAAACAATGAGAGTTGAAACCTCATACAATACTTCCCGTATAAGCGATTAGACAAGATAAAACAATGAGAGTTGAAACCTCATACAATACTTCCTGATATAAGCAATTAGACAAGATAAAACAATGAGAGTTGAAACCTCATACAATACTTCCTGGTATAAGCGATTAGACAAGATAAAACAATGAGAGTTGAAACCTCATACAATACTTTCTGATATAAGCGATTAGACAAGATAAAACAATGAGAATTGAAACCTCATACAATACTTCCTGATATAAGCGATTAGACAAGATAAAACAATGAGAATTGAAACCTCATACAATACTTACCTGATATAGCGATTAGACAAGATAAAACAATGAGAGTTGAAACCTCATACAATACTTTCTGATATAAGCGATTAGACAAGATAAAACAATGAGAATTGAAACCTCATACAATACTACCTGGTATAAGCAATTAGACAAGATAAAACAATGAGAATTGAAACCTCATACAATACTACCTGGTATAAGTGATTAGACAAGATAAAACAATGAGAGTTGAAACCTCATACAATACTTTCTGATATAAGCGATTAGACAAGATAAAACAATGAGAACTGAAACCTCATACAATACTTTCTGATATAAGCGATTAGACAAGATAAAACAATGAGAGTTGAAACCTCATACAATACTCCTGTATAAGCGATTAACAAGATAAAACAATAGAAATGAAACCTCATACAATACTTCTGATATAGCGATTAGACAAGATAAAACAATGAGAATTGAAACCTCATACAATACTTTCTGATATAAGCGATTAGACAAGATAAAACAATGAGAGTTGAAACCTCATACAATACTACCTGGTATAAGCAATTAGACAAGATAAAACAATGAGAGTTGAAACCTCATACAATACTTCCTGGTATAAGCGATTAGACAAGATAAAACAATGAGAGTTGAAACCTCATACAATACTTTCTGATATAAGCGATTAGACAAGATAAAACAATGAGAATTGAAACCTCATACAATACTTTCTGATATAAGCGATTAGACAAGATAAAACAATGAGAGTTGAAACCTCATACAATACTTTCTGATATAAGCGATTAGACAAGATAAAACAATGAGAGTTGAAACCTCATACAATACTTCCTGATATAAGCGATTAGACAAGATAAAACAATGAGAATTGAAACCTCATACAATACTTCCTGGAATAAGCGATTAGACAAGATAAAACAATGAGAATTGAAACCTCATACAATACTTTCTGATATAAGCGATTAGACAAGATAAAACAATGAGAACTGAAACCTCATACAATACTTTCTGATATAAGCGATTAGACAAGATAAAACAATGAGAATTGAAACCTCATACAATACTTCCTGATATAAGCAATTAGACAAGATAAAACAATGAGAATTGAAACCTCATACAATACTTTCTGATATAAGCGATTAGACAAGATAAAACAATGAGAATTGAAACCTCATACAATACTTCCTGATATAAGCGATTAGACAAGATAAAACAATGAGAGTTGAAACCTCATACAATACTTCCTGATATAAGCAATTAGACAAGATAAAACAATGAGAATTGAAACCTCATACAATACTTCCTGATATAAGTGATTAGACAAGATAAAACAATGAGAATTGAAACCTCATACAATACTTCCTGATATAAGCGATTAGACAAGATAAAACAATGAGAATTGAAACCTCATACAATACTTCCTGATATAAGCGATTAGACAAGATAAAACAATGAGAGTTGAAACCTCATACAATACTACCTGATATAAGCGATTAGACAAGATAAAACAATGAGAATTGAAACCTCATACAATACTTCCTGGTATAAGCGATTAGACAAGATAAAACAATGAGAATTGAAACCTCATACAATACTTTCTGATATAAGCGATTAGACAAGATAAAACAATGAGAACTGAAACCTCATACAATACTTTCTGATATAAGCGATTAGACAAGATAAAACAATGAGAATTGAAACCTCATACAATACTTCTGTATAAGCGATTAGACAAGATAAAACAATGAGATTGAAACCTCATACAATACTTCCTGGTATAAGCGATTAGACAAGATAAAACAATGAGAGTTGAAACCTCATACAATACTTCCTGGTATAAGCGATTAGACAAGATAAAACAATGAGAATTGAAACCTCATACAATACTTCCTGATATAAGCGATTAGACAAGATAAAACAATGAGAATTGAAACCTCATACAATACTTTCTGGTATAAGCGATTAGACAAGATAAAACAATGAGAGTTGAAACCTCATACAATACTTTCTGGTATAAGCGATTAGACAAGATAAAACAATGAGAGTTGAAACCTCATACAATACTTCCTGATATAAGCGATTAGACAAGATAAAACAATGAGAGTTGAAACCTCATACAATACTTCCTGATATAAGCGATTAGACAAGATAAAACAATGAGAAATGAAACCTCATACAATACTTCCTGATATAAGTGATTAGACAAGATAAAACAATGAGAATTGAAACCTCATACAATACTTTCTGGTATAAGCAATTAGACAAGATAAAACAATGAGAATTGAAACCTCATACAATACTTTCTGATATAAGCGATTAGACAAGATAAAACAATGAGAGTTGAAACCTCATACAATACTTTCTGATATAAGCGATTAGACAAGATAAAACAATGAGAATTGAAACCTCATACAATACTTTCTGATATAAGCGATTAGACAAGATAAAACAATGAGAATTGAAACCTCATACAATACTTCCTGATATAAGCGATTAGACAAGATAAAACAATGAGAATTGAAACCTCATACAATACTTTCTGATATAAGCGATTAGACAAGATAAAACAATGAGAATTGAAACCTCATACAATACTTCCTGGTATAAGCGATTAGACAAGATAAAACAATGAGAATTGAAACCTCATACAATACTTCCTGATATAAGTGATTAGACAAGATAAAACAATGAGAGTTGAAACCTCATACAATACTACCTGATATAAGCGATTAGACAAGATAAAACAATGAGAAATGAAACCTCATACAATACTTCCTGGAATAAGTGATTAGACAAGATAAAACAATGAGAATTGAAACCTCATACAATACTTCCTGATATAAGCGATTAGACAAGATAAAACAATGAGAGTTGAAACCTCATACAATACTACCTGATATAAGCGATTAGACAAGATAAAACAATGAGAGTTGAAACCTCATACAATACTTCCTGATATAAGCGATTAGACAAGATAAAACAATGAGAATTGAAACCTCATACAATACTTCCTGATATAAGCGATTAGACAAGATAAAACAATGAGAGTTGAAACCTCATACAATACTTCCTGATATAAGCGATTAGACAAGATAAAACAATGAGAATTGAAACCTCATACAATACTTCCTGATATAAGCAATTAGACAAGATAAAACAATGAGAATTGAAACCTCATTACAATACTTTGAGTATCATAAGCGATTAGACAAGATAAAACAATGAGAATTGAAACCTCATACAATACTTCCATGATATAACAATTAGACAAGATAAAACAATGAGAGTTGAAACCTCATACAATACTTCCTGATATAAGCAATTAGACAAGATAAAACAATGAGAATTGAAACCTCATACAATACTTTCTGATATAAGCGATTAGACAAGATAAAACAATGAGAATTGAAACCTCATACAATACTTCCTGATATAAGCGATTAGACAAGATAAAACAATGAGAGTTGAAACCTCATACAATACTTCCTGATATAAGCGATTAGACAAGATAAAACAATGAGAATTGAAACCTCATACAATACTTCCTGATATAAGCAATTAGACAAGATAAAACAATGAGAATTGAAACCTCATACAATACTTTCTGATATAAGCGATTAGACAAGATAAAACAATGAGAGTTGAAACCTCATACAATACTTTCTGATATAAGCGATTAGACAAGATAAAACAATGAGAATTGAAACCTCATACAATACTTCCTGATATAAGCAATTAGACAAGATAAAACAATGAGAATTGAAACCTCATACAATACTTTCTGATATAAGCGATTAGACAAGATAAAACAATGAGAATTGAAACCTCATACAATACTTTCTGATATAAGTGATTAGACAAGATAAAACAATGAGAATTGAAACCTCATACAATACTTCCTGATATAAGCGATTAGACAAGATAAAACAATGAGAATTGAAACCTCTCATACAATCTTTCTGATCATAAGCGATTAGGTACAAGATAAAACAATGAAATTGAAACCTCATACAATACTTTCTGATATAAGTGATTAGACAAGATAAAACAATGAGAATTGAAACCTCATACAATACTTTCTGATATAAGCGATTAGACAAGATAAAACAATGAGAACTGAAACCTCATACAATACTTTCCCGATATAAGCGATTAGACAAGATAAAACAATGAGAATGAAACCTCATACAATACTTCTGATATAAGTGATTAGACAAGATAAAACAATGAGAATTGAAACCTCATACAATACTTCCTGATATAAGCGATTAGACAAGATAAAACAATGAGAATTGAAACCTCATACAATACTTCCTGATATAAGCGATTAGACAAGATAAAACAATGAGAGTTGAAACCTCATACAATACTTCCTGATATAAGCGATTAGACAAGATAAAACAATGAGAATTGAAACCTCATACAATACTTCCTGGAATAAGTGATTATACAAGATAAAACAATGAGAATTGAAACCTCATACAATACTTCCTGGAATAAGTGATTAGACAAGACAAAACAATGAGAATTGAAACCTCATACAATACTTCCTGATATAAGCGATTATACAAGATAAAACAATGAGAATTGAAACCTCATACAATACTTCCTGATATAAGCGATTAGACAAGATAAAACAATGAGAGTTGAAACCTCATACAATACTTCCTGATATAAGCGATTAGACAAGATAAAACAATGAGAGTTGAAACCTCTAGCAATACTTCCTGATATAAGTGATTAGACAAGATAAAACAATGAGAGTTGAAACCTCATACAATACTTCCTGGTATAAGTGATTAGACAAGATAAAACAATGAGAAATGAAACCTCATACAATACTTTCTGATATAAGCAATTAGACAAGACAAAACAATGAGAATTGAAACCTCATACAATACTTCCTGGAATAAGTGATTAGACAAGATAAAACAATGATGAAACCTCTACAATACTTCTGATATAAGCGATTAGACAAGATAAAACAATGAGAATTGAAACCTCATACAATACTTCCTGGTATAAGTGATTAGACAAGATAAAACAATGAATTGAAACCTCTACAATACTTCCTGATATAAGCGATTAGACAAGATAAAAGCAATGAGTTGAAACCTCATACAATACTACCTGATATAGCGATTAGACAAGATAAACAATGAGTTGAAACCTCACTGCAATACTTTCCTGATATAGCGATTAGACAGATAAAACAATGGAGTTTGAAACCTCATACAATACTTACCTGATATAGCGATTAGACAAGATAAAACAATGAGTTGAAACCTCATACAATACTTCCTGATATAGTGATTAGACAGACAAAACAGAAACTCTCTGACAATGAATTTTCTAGCATAGTATTTATAATAGACCATAGATAGAACTGTACCCCTGGATAGGTACTTTGCAGCTCTGCAGGTATTTGATACAGAAATGACAGTCTCTTGTCACATTTGTGCACCTAAATAATGAAGCAGGTATCCTGAGATAGGATTTTAATCCAATGTCAAGAATAGAAAGGCATATACAAAACATGTTGCATTTTGAAGTATTAGTGAAATGAAGCTGTGACTTTTTCCTAAGCTTGTATACTTGCTTCAGTCCTAGCTTGTATGCTTGGTTCAGGCCTAGCTTGTATAGAGAGCCGCTGTAGCGTAGTTGTTAGTGAACTCGGTTCTCAAGGCTGGTGGTCTGGATTCAGCTCCCGCAATGCGTGTGGAATTTTTCCCGACCGCGTCGGCTCTCAGGTCGACCCAGCCTCAACTGGGTACCAGATATGCTCTGGGAAAGTAAAGCGGCCAGGGTGATGCTGACCACATCACACATCGTGTGCCGACGGTCAATGCGCTTGTATACTTGGTTCAGTCCTAGATTGTATACTTGGTTCAGGCCTAGCTTGTATACGTGGTTCAGTCCTAACTTGTATACTTGCTTCAGGCCTAGCTAGTATACTTGGTTCAGTCCTAGCTTGTATACTTGCTTCAGTCCTAGCTTGTATACTTGGTTCAGGCCTAGCTTGTATATTTGGTTCAGTACTAGCTTGTATATTTGGTTCAGACCTAGCTTGTATACTTGGTTCAGTACTAGCTTGTATACTTGCTTCAGTCCTAGCTTGTATATTTGGTTCAGGTCTAGTTTGTATACTTGGTTCAGTCCTAGCTTGTATACTTGCTTCAGTCCTAGCTTGTATATTTGGTTCAGACCTAGCTTGTATATTTGGTTCAGTCCTAGATTGTATACTTGGTTCAGTCCTAGCTTGTATGCTTGGTTCAGTCCTAGCTTGTATACTTGCTTCAGTCCTAGCTTGTATACGTGGTTCAGTCCTAGCTTGTATACTTGCTTCAGTCCTAGCTTGTATACTTGGTTCAGGCCTAGCTTGTATATTTGGTTCAGTACTAGCTTGTATATTTGGTTCAGACCTAGCTTGTATACTTGGTTCAGTACTAGCTTGTATACTTGCTTCAGTCCTAGCTTGTATATTTGGTTCAGGTCTAGTTTGTATACTTGGTTCAGTCCTAGCTTGTATACTTGCTTCAGTCCTAGCTTGTATATTTGGTTCAGGTCTAGTTTGTATACTTGGTTCAGTCCTAGCTTGTATGCTTGGTTCAGTCCTAGCTTGTATACTTGCTTCAGTCCTAGCTTGTATACGTGGTTCAGTCCTAGCTTGTATACTTGCTTCAGGCCTAGCTAGTATACTTGGTTCAGGCCTAGCTTGTATACTTGCTTCAGTCCTAGCTTGTATACTTGGTTCAGTCCTAGCTTGTATATTTGGTTCAGTACTAGCTTGTATATTTGGTTCAGTCCTAGCTTGTATATTTGGTTCAGTCCTAGCTTGTATACTTGCTTCAGTCCTAGTTTGCATACTTGGTTCAGTCCTAGCTTGTATACTTGGTTCAGTCCTAGCTTGTATATTTGGTTCAGTCCTAGCTTGTATACTTGCTTCAGTCCTAGTTTGCATACTTGGTTCAGTCCTAGCTTGTATACTTGGTTCAGTCCTAGCTTGTATACTTGGTTCAGGCCTAGCTTGTATACTTGGTTCAGTACTAGCTTGTATACTTGGTTCAGTCCTAGCTTGTATACTTGGTTCAGTCCTAGCTTGTATACTTGGTTCAGGCCTAGCTTGTATACTTGGTTCAGACCTAGCTTGTGCACTTGCTTTAGCCTAGATTGTATACTTTCTTTAGCCTAGGTTGTAAACTTACTTCAACCCTAGCCTATATAGAGCAACCTGAGCTAGAAAGAGGAGTACTGCAGTGGTCACCAATAGACTCTACGGTACCTTACCTGTGTCGGAGTCTCCGAAACACTAAGCATAGCACTACACACCTAGAGTTGTTGGAGGTTCCTGGGTCTTCAAGAAAGTCAGGTACTCCCCCCCCTCCATTCAAAACAGGAAAAAAGGAGAAATAATCCCATAAACAATCCCCTGGGGATTAGAAAACAAACAAAACAATAATCATTTACACATCTGCAAAAAGTAATTCTTGTGAAAACTTGGCATTGTCAACCCTACCATCTCAGTTTGCATTTGATTAACTTGTTAGGAGATTCTGCCATAATTTTTAACACCTGCTAGAATTTGACAAAACAAATGGAACAAATAATTTTCTGAAGAATAAAAAAACAAAGTGGACATGAAAGTGGAACAATTAAGATATTGTTATATGAAATAGTTCAAATAAGATAAACAAGTGTTATTCTTAAAAAACCAGAGAAACTGCTATAAAACTGAAGTAGGTGTTATCAGTACAGAAGCCATTCTAATAATAAAATCGAATAATTGAAAAAAAAAAGGCATGAGAAAATTACAAACAATTATAAATCCCCCAAAAATGTTTTCATCAGGAAAACAAATCACATACCGAATTAAAAATCGAAATTATTAAGAAACAAAGCATTGTAATAAAATGAAAGATGACATTTTTCAGATTTCAAGTTCATTCTAGTTGATTTGTTTCAGCATGTAAAGTTCTTTTATTATACAAATAAGTTGATTAAAAATGTTGTCTTAATTTGTTATTGTACAGTGAAGTGTATATCTTTGATCTATTATATAAATTCTATATTGGGGTGGGGTCTGTGTGGCGTAGAGGTAAAGTGCTTACCTCCCGCTCCAAAGGTACCTGGTTCAGTCCCCACATGAAGGATATTTATGAAATATATCAATATATTTTTCAAGAGATACCTGATCTCAATGTAGGTGAGATAGAGTTTCTAGTCCTATTGAAGAAGGACGATAAAACGTAGGTCCTGTGTTCAATTTGAGCACATAAAGAATCCTTGTTGAAAATCGATAAACCTCTACCATGGCAAAGTTCATTAAAAAAATTCGACAAAATTTCCACCATCATTGGACAAAACACAAATTACATTGGGTTTTCAAAATTACATCGGGGATCCTGGTGGGTACTGTGGAGTTTGTGCACTGCTGCAGAGATCTTCCTGTGTAAGAAAGAGATCAGAGCAAACATGATTATTCACCAAAGTGCAATGATGATGGTCCTATTAATCAATTAAACAAATCCGACACTAATAAATGTGATAAATAAAGGAAATGCAACTATAAAGTGAAAATGATTGAGAAGTCATTGTGTTGTAAATCCGTGAATTTGCAGTTGTTAGTTAACATAAATATTAACAATTTGCAATTATGCCCAAGCATGCGTGTTCATATTTAAATCTGGAAACAAAACTGAGAAAATCAAATGCACGTTTTATTATTTCAGTTCATAATTTCTAACAGTTGAAATGTTGTTAAATAACTTGAGTTGTTGCCAATGTTTCTGTCTATAACTACTATTTGAAAGTACAGAGTTAATGTCTTGTGATGTGTTTGCCACTGTTTTTGCAGAAGATGCACTTGGTAAGCAACAAATATTTTGTCTGGTTGTTTGTTATTTATTTTTAGTGTTTTTGTTCTAAGCCTGTCATTTTATGTGGTTTTTTTAACTGACCCATTCTAACCATTGATCTTAATGGCTGGTATATGCATAAACTACTCACTTTAATGCATGGTTTAGTGTTCCAAGATGGAAAATTTAGATATAAATGATGTACACATCTTTTAGAACTTTCCCTGACTAAAAAAAAAAGAAGTTAATACACTAAACGAAAATACAATAGAAATTTTATAAATTAAAGTTCTTAACTATTGTTTATTTGTTTGTTATGTAGGGGATTAAAACCTCTTAAGCCGAAGCACGCCCTTTCAACCTAAGGACGAGCCTTTTATTGGTTATATCAGAGCGAGTGGGCCAGCAAACTTCAAAAATAAGAATTAAGTCCTTTCTGAGAAAATAAGATAATTTTATATAATATAATTTTAACTATTGTTGATGATGTTCTTGTTTATACAGATAAGTCTGTGTGTCATGGTGAGAAGTAGTCAGGCTGGTGTTTCTTGACTAGCGTGCATAATAGGGTTGTTGTAGAACGAAGTGGAGAATACATGACAACTATTTCCAGTATGAGGATGGAAGTTGAGACCGTTACTGCAGCCCCCCATCCCCTCCTTTCTGGTGGCTCTCTGGGACTCAGTTTAGTGGGGCCATTGTTGTTTTGACTCTCAGTTGATGCTCCAGAAGATTCAGCATGGCAGGTTTCCAACCTCCAGAGACTCATGTGGATCTGATGTTCTGGGCATGTGGGGATTCAGCATGGCAGGTTTCCAACCTCCAGAGACTCATGTGGATCTGATGTTCTGGGCATGTGGGCACGGCAAGAAGAGACCAGACAGGCTTGCATCGAAATCATCGATTGTCGAGGCGTGTAGGATGGATAAGGGGGATGTTCTTCAGACTATTGGTCACCTACTGTTGGAGTGTGTTTAATCAGTAGCCAGCGAGCAACAGAAACTATCAGTATACAAATGCTTTGACATCTGTTGGGAGAGACTGAGCTCTTATGGGTCTACCTGGAGTACTCTAATGTCAGTTCAGTAACCAATATCCAAGTTTTTAACTATATTTTGAAATGTAATTTTGATACCTTTTTTATGTTTACTAAAATATTTGCGTATAAATAAATTTCTCTAATACCCCTCCTTCCACCAGTTATATTCCAAATACATATCTACATTTTTGTCTTGGAACATTGTGCACAAATCTGTGAATATATTTTGTATGAAAAAATGCTTATTTATAGAGATAAATCTCAAATATTAATTGTAGTTGTGATCATGTTTAATTATTATATGCACATATTTGTTTCGCTTGTTCAAGTTCTGTTGTGACACATTTGATTTTGTTACAGCTAATGTCATTGAATTGTACTTAGGCTTTCCTTGGTGATACATTATAATATTAGTTATTTAGACTTAGCAGATGAATTACTGTAGCTGGTATCATTTATAAAGTTGTTATCATTTATAGAGTTGTTATCATTTATTTTTCATCTTTGTTCATTAGACACCAAGCACTTGTTAAATCACTCTTTATGTTCGGTATGTGATATGCTCCTTAGAGGTGTGAATGTGTTGTGTCTACAGACCTGTAGGCCAGCACATCTGGTTTATGCATGTTTTTTTAATTTGGTTTCCTCTCCTTATGTAGGATACACATACAACTGACCTTGAAAAATAATAATAAGAGAGGCTAGTGGGGCCTACATGACAACCATAAGTTGTCACATCTGTGTCCTTGACAATGGAGGTACAGCCGGTTACAGAGGCGGTGACGTATTTAGCATCTCATGACTACTCTGGTGATTTTATACTCAATGACACCATGAGTATGATTCGTAAAGTCGAAACATGAATGTTGAGATGAAACTGGGTGGAGGTACTGGTACAGACATGGATCAGAGAAATTACCTTCATTTTTGTCCCTGGGCATGCAGGAGTCAGGGGTTATGAACAAGCTGATAAATTGGCTGGCATGGCTACGTTATCACAAGGAGCTGCAATGGACTGAAATGACATTCTTAACCAATTGAGTCTTTCCGAACGAAGGAGTTTCAGTGTTGTGAATCCTAGTCGCTTATCAGATTGAGAGAGATGGGTGTGGATATTGATACAACTCAAAAAGAATGATATACCAAATCAGCAAAAGGATTGATTAAACAACATCGAACTGGCATGTTGGGCTGCTGTACGCTTCTGAATTTGTTGAGACGGAGATCAGAGCACCTATGGATGTGTCTGGAGGGCTAAGATGATAGTCCTCATATAACTGATAACTGATGACACCCAATGATATATATATATTATAGCACTAGATATGTGTTTAGTTTACGTAACCTATTACAGCACTAGATACGTACAGAATTTGGTCACTTTTCAGTTAATAACAATACCACATTTTTGTAATTGCACTTTTTTTTATGAATTTTCGTTTTGTTTCAATCAATTTTTTTCTACTTTGGGAACTAGTTTTGAATTTTATTTATTCTATTGGGAAATTGAACACCAATATGGTTAATTAGAAAACAGAAACTAAAAAAATCCAAAAATCTTTAGTTACTGCCTGTAGTACCGCTTTTAGGACGGTGTAGGACAGGTGGGACGAAGCCTCGCGGAACTTAATGGCCGCATGGCTAGTGCAGTTACAGCAAAACTGTTCACGTTAAAATTTTTGATTTATGCCCACAATAGAAAAATCCTTGGTCTTACCTTGAACACGGATCTACTGCATGGGAGCTGCACTCTAATACATTCGGTCAGATGCTCTTCAGAACAGAAACAATAAATTTGATCAAGTTCTGGTAACAGGACAGTAAAATATTGGAAACATTGACAGGACACATCAGAAATTAATGCACAACATAGTAATAGAAACTGAAGGATTAAATATCTTCATCATCATATGTAGCAAAACTATATCCATAAATTTTATTTTTATTCTTGTGAATGTTATTGGTAATTATGTGAATATTATTCCATCAGCCTCTATGTTTCCAGCTTGTTATCAGCTTCCATTAGCCTCTATGTATTACTTTCGTGGATCTGACTAAGACATTTGACACAGTCAGCAGGCCAAGTCTTTATAAAATATTGAAGCATATTGGCTGTCCCCAAAGTTGCTCCAATTCATTGTCTCCTTCCATGAGGGCATGAAAGCCAGCATACAGTTCGATGGCAGCACATCTGATAGTTTTGAGGTTAAGAGTGGAGTCAAGCAGGGCTGTGTCCTTGCCCACACTCTCTTTGGCATCTTCTTCGCAGTCCTTTTGAACCACGCCTTAGGGGACGCTGATGGTGATGTTTTCATCCGCACTAGATCTGATGGCTCACTGTTTAACTTGGCTCGCTTAAGAGCTTTTCGCTGACGATGCTGCCTTAGTCGCCCACAGTGAGACTACACTGCAATGTCTATTTAATAATTTGTCAAAGGCATGCGACCTATTTTCTCTGACAATAAGTGTCTCCAAAACAGTTGTATTATGTCAGGAGGTAAGACATCAAATATCACTTTAAATGGCAACCATCTAACACCAGTTCAAAAATTCTGCTATCTTGGGTCCACGGTCACTGCCAGCCTTTCTCTTGATGAAGAAATCAACGCTCGTATAGGAAGTGCGGCTACTACATTAGGCATATTATCAAAACGAGCGTGGGACAACAAAAAATTGACATTGCAGACGAAGATTCAAATATATCGAGCCTGTGTAATTAGTTCTTTACTATATGGCTCAGAAACATGGACATCCTACTCAAGACACGAGAGGAGACTTAACATCTTTCACCTTCGATGTCTCCGCAAGATTATGAACATCAGGTGGTACGACAAGATAACCAACTCTGAAGTACTGCAACGTGCAAACCTACCTTCCATCATGGGCATGATCAGCAGTAGACGACTAAGATGGTTGGGACATGTGAGAAGAATGGAAACTTGCCGCATACCAAAACAAATGTTGTTCTGTGAACTTTCAGAGGGAAGAGGCACCAGGGCAGACCACTGCTCAGATATAAAGATGTCTGCAAAGCCTCAATGAAAAACTTTTCTATAGGTCCTAGCACATGGGAGGAACTAGCTGATGACAGAGTTGTGTGGAAAGCGAAAATACGTAAGGGCGCAGAGTCTTTTGAGATGAGACTTATGTACGAGCTGAACGACAAGAGAGAAAAGCGAAAACTCAAAAGTTGTCACAGTAAATCACTTGCCAATTGACCATCTGTAAAGATGAAAAAGGCTATATATAAATATATTATTCCATCAGTTTGTTAGTTGCACTCAGACATTGGTCATATGTTCGTTATACAAATCTCTTGGTTCCACTTATGCATATATGTCTCACCCATGTATTGCCGGGCTCGCACGGGAGCAAAGAATAGTAACATTGTGACTTGCAAGGCATGTCATAAGAGGCGACTGAGGTAGGGTCCTTCGGAAACTACCCTAGTAAATAAAAAGCGTTGCAGAAATCGGATGTACTGGCCTACTTGTAGGCACATAACTGACACAACATACAATCACTCTTAGGCTCAGATCACATACAAATCATAAGAGTGGTTTAACAAGTGGTTGATGTGGAGCGTTCAAAGAAAAAGAAGAATATAAGTCTGTTATTGTTCTGTAACAATATGACAACAACAGAAGAATATAAGTCTGTTATTGTTCTGTAACAATATGACGACAACAGAAGAATATAAGTCTGTTATTGTTCTGTAACAATATGACGACAACAGAAGAATATAAGTCTGTTATTGTTCTGTAACAATATGTCGACAACAGAAGAATATAAGTCTGTTACTGTTCTGTAACAATATGACGACAACAGAAGAATATAAGTCTGTTATTGTTCTGTAACAATGTGACTACAACAGAAGAATATAAGTCTGTTATTGTTCTGTTATCATCTGTTATTGGTCTGTTATCATCTGTTATCATCTGTTATCATCTGTTATTGGTCTGTTATCATCTGTTAGATGATGGCAGATGTATAACTGAAATTAAAAAGAGAATAGGAATGGCCAAGGATAATTTCAATAGTATGAGAAAGTTACTGACATCCAAACAAATCACAAACAGGCTAAAAATTAGAATGATCAAATGCTATATATATCCTATATTAATGTATGGCTCGGAAACATGGACAATGAACAAGCAGTTAGAAGACAGAATTGATGCATTTGAGATGTGGATATATAGAAGAATAAGCAGAGTTTCATGGACAGAAAAACAGACAAATAAACAAGTTTTAGGAAAACTAGGCATGAAGAAACAATTATTAAGAGAAATAAAATTCAGACAAGTAAAGTATTTTGGGCACATAAAAGGCATGACACCATGATAAAACATTTACTAGAGGGAAAGTTGAGGGGAGAAGAGCAAGAGGAAGACCGAGAGATAAGTGGGAGGGAAACTTTAAGAAATGGACAGGTTACAGTCTGGCAGTGTGCAACACCAAGGCGAAAGACAGAGGATGCTGGAGATTCATTGCAGCCAACCTTCGATGTGGAGACGGCACCTGATGATGATGATGATTGTTCTGTAACAATATGACGACAACAGAAGAATATAAGTCTGTTATTGTTCTGTAACAATATGACGACAACAGAAGAATATAAGTCTGTTACTGTTCTGTAACAATATGACGACAACAGAAGAATATAAGTCTGTTATTGTTCTGTAACAATATGACGACAACAGAAGAATATAAGTCTGTTATTGTTCTGTAACAATATGACGACAACAGAAGAATATAAGTCTGTTATTGTTCTGTAACAATGTGACGACAACAGAAGAATATAAGTCTGTTACTGTTCTGTAACAATGTGACGACAACAGAAGAATATAAGTCTGTTATTGTTCTGTAACAATGTGACGACAACAGAAGAATATAAGTCTGTTACTGTTCTGTAACAATGTGACGACAACAGAAGAATATAAGTCTGTTATTGTTCTGTAACAATGTGACGACAACAGAAGAATATAAGTCTGTTATTGTTCTGTAACAATATGACGACAACAGAAGAATATAAGTCTGTTATTGTTCTGTAACAATATGACGACAACAGAAGAATATAAGTCTGTTACTGTTCTGTAACAATATGACGACAAGAAGAAGAATATAAGCCTGTTATTGTTCTGTAACAATATGACGACAACAGAAGAATATAAGTCTGTTATTGTTCTGTAACAATGTGACGACAAAAGAAGAAAGAATGATTTATTAAATTTATTTTTTACTTGTGAAATAATTGAGCCGAGTTTGATCTCATGCTTCTTGCACCTATGCCATGTAGTGGTAACTGTATATGTTGACATTAGTTGTTGCTTTCTTCCATATACTGTCTTCCATTTATCTGGACATGAAGGAAGAACAAGAAGAATCCTCCTAATATCATCCAATGTTTGAGATTCCAAAGTGTTTCAGTCAATGAAGAATTATTTTGTGTTTGTTTATAATGTCAACATTTGAGAAAATATTCTGTCTTTGTTAGTAGAAATCTTATCCGTAAAATGTCAACAGTTTTGAATATCTCAGTTCACTACAAATAAAAAAGGGAAATTGGATTCGGAAAATGTGTAAAGAGAACAAACATAACCTTTCCAAACATTTAACAGGGAAATACAGTATGGAATGGAACTGATAGGGAAACCAAGCTCAGAATACTAAGAGCATGCATATTTCCAGTGGCAACTTATGGGTGGGAAACATGGACATTTAACAAGGCAGTGGAAGAGCAGTGGATGTGCTTTTGTATATAAGTGTTACATAGGAGTCCTCCATATAACATGGACAGAGAAGAGAACAAATAGATCTAACCAAATGTAACTCAAAATCAAAGAAAACTGGCTGATACTACAATAAATAATGAGAAAATTGAAGTATGTTGGACATATAAAAAGACATGAAGGGTCGGAGAAGACCATTATGGAAAGTGGCATCCTGCAAAGAGAAGAGGAAGACTACAGAGAAGATGAATTAATGATGTAAATAATGATTTGAGGTTGACAGCTGCCGAGGTGGGACATCTGAGAGAAATCCAAAGGACTGAGAAGTGTGTTTAACCAGTGAGCCACAAGAACCATCAGTATGCATACTCTTTGACATCTGTTGGGGGATACTTGGCACTTATTGGTCTGCCCAGAGTACTATGATGTTGGTTCAGTAACCAATAACTATGATAAGGGGAATATTCTTCGGTCTCTTCGAGACTCTCGGTTGGATGAGGACACTAATATCGATGTTGAATCGATCAAGCGATTTAAGCAGTTTGGAGTTACCTGTTGTTCAAGTCGAACTGGATGCCTGAGAGGCAGAGTGAGAGGTGTGTTTAATCATCGAGCCACAGGAACCATCAGTATGCATACTCTTAGATATCTGTTGGGGAGACTGAGCACCTATGGGTCTGCCCGGAGTGCAATGACGTCAGTTTAGTAACCAATAACCAATAACTATGATAAAGAGAGATTGTTAGGATAGCTGTCATGGAAGTGATTTCTCTAAGAGATATATTACTCCCACTTCTCTTCCACCATTTACTTTTTTATACAAGTGTTGGAGGGCAAATGTAGTGATCTTGTGTGTGTGCTTGTTCTAATGCACTTTATAAGCTGTTATTAATTTTCTTATGGCTTGTTCTTGATGCAGTCACTCCATCTTTTGCATGGTCTTCCTCTTGCTCTATATCTTTATACTTTTTCTGTGTGGCTATCTGTGGTAGGCGACATGCTACTAAAGGATAAATGTTAATGGTAGGAATGTGAGAACTCTTTCTTAATCTGCTGTATATTCTCTTTCTTCTTTCTTTTTTTCTTTTCTCTAATCTTGTCTTGCCTTGCTGTGTCAGGGTAAATTTCCAGAAGGGCTCTTGTGTGTGCTTTGTACATAATGTTCTTCACTGCCTCTGTTACTTATGTGGTCTATCTCTATTGTTGCGGGGATGACATTTTGCTTTGTGTACACTGTATCCGAGTAGCAGTGCCCTTTGAGGTGCACTGTCTTTTGGTAAGCTGCTTATGTGGCCGAACCATTAAATTTCTTTAACAAAAATAAATGTCAGGACTGATGTTGTATACACTTTTTTCTTCAGATGTCTTCATTTCTAAACTGGTCTCTTCTTAATCCTCCCAGCATTCTATGTAAACATGTCATCTATATTCTGATTAGTTTTCTTCTATCATTATATGTCAACATCTAGATTTGGCACTGATAACATAACGCCGAGAGAAAGATCGTGTTATACAATGCTCTTTAAGTATTCATAGCAAAAGCTTGTATTTCAATGTTAGTGGTCATAGATGATATGATGTATACTTCTGCATTGAAATTGTAGGTACAGAAGTAACGAGCTTGTCTTTCAGTTAGATTGAATGCTTCTTTATAGTTAGCAATTACATTTCTTGTATGCTTTGACGATGTTACATTAAAACCTACATTGCTGGTATAACAATTTACGATAAAAATACCAAATATAGGCTGTAGATTTGCGGCATGTGAGACTTTAAAACTGTCATTACTTCCTGTAATACCGTATTTTAGAGTCATGTAGGCCTGAGGAATTTAATGGCCGCATGGTTAGTGCAGTCACAGTGAAACTGTTCAGCTAACTATTTTTTATTTATGCCCCTGACAGAAAAAACTTGTTGGCCTTACCGGGATCAAACCTGAGTTTTCCGAATGGGAGCCCATGCTCTAATCCATTCTGTCAAACGCTCCTCTTTGTGAATCGTTATTGCTTCATATCTAGGCTAGATCTGAAAGATTGAAATGTTCTGTTTATATTTTGTCTTCTTCCTGTAGCTTGTCATTTACAAAACATTGCTCTCATCACATTCTGCCTGAAATAGTCTGGCTATATGCCCAGCTCTACTGTCTCCTTCCTTGTTGTGCTCATGATCTGCTTAATGTCCTGTAACAAAACATTGCTCTCATCACATTCTGCCTGAAATAGTCTGGCTATATGCCCAGCTCTACTGTCTCCTTCCTTGTTGTGCTCATGATCTGCTTAATGTCCTGTTGCCACTGTCATATTGGTTGTTCCCTCCTTGATGGTTTGTTTAATTTCAACCTTCCTCAATCTGTCTTACCAAGTAACTCTTTCATTGTTCATTTTAGGATCATAGTCATCGCACAGTGGACATGTTCATTATTGCTCCGATCTCCTCCCAAGCATGTATCTCAGTGTGTTCAGACTAACAACTCCCATTCTGTGTTGATTGACTGGGTTATTTCTCCTGGTTTTCCCATCTTGCCGCACCTATTGGTATGCACAACTTGCGCAACCGAGATAGAGTAAGCTCTCTATCTTCGACGTTGAAATCTTCAGAGCGTATGTTATCTCTGAGAGCGTTGATGATGTCGCTTCTGTCCATAGAAGACCCATTCTCAATTGTAGCATTGCCCGCAAGTGCATCTGATCTCTCATTGCCCTTCACCCCAGCGTGACCTGGGACAAAGATGAAGTAACTCTATGGATGCTTATGCTCAATCATCATTATTATCATCCTCATCACCATCAGTCTGTAGCGCACTCAAGAACACACAAGACAGAGAGTTTTTTAAAATGTCCACTCCATGTGGTTTTGTTCCTTTCTTTCTATCTATCTCAAATCTTGTCCGTTGCATGGCTTTAAGCCCGGCTTCAAAATTTTACTTCCATGTTCCCCTAGACCTCCCTTTTTTTACCGCTGTCCCTGCAGTGTCCACTGTATTGCATGTCTTTAGCGCCATTGTGTCCTGCCGCTCTCACCAAACTTTCTTTCTTGAACCCTTTGCCTTTCCCACTTCAGTGCCTGCTTTGTAATTCTCTGATCATTTCTTCTTAGAGTATGCTCAACATATCTCCATCTTTTCTTTCTTATAACAGTTGTTACTGGAGGTTGATCAGACATTTCTCTGATTTCATCATTTCTCCTGAATTCATCCCATTTTATGTTCATTATATTTGACAGACATCTATTATCTAGTGCATTCAACTTACTTTCTATATCTTTAGTCATTTTCAAGATTGCATGTTAGGATTGATACAAGATTGGAATTGAAAATTCGTAATTTGTTTTAAAACTATATATCTTGGATTTCTATATTTGATTTAGACTTGTACAAAAAATGATGTTGCTTTGACAATAATATATGTATAAATAATAATACATTCAAGATTTACATCTCTTTTTTCTCTTTCTTTTTATTTATTAACCCTCCCAATGAAGCATAGGACTACATCTTATCACTAACACTTTTTAGCTTCTCAGCTTAAGAATGCCTAATGAAATATAATGCAGAAATTATTTCTAACACTATCTTAGTTTTTTTTTAAATCAAAGTTTCAGTAACAAAATCAACTTGAATTTTGGATACTAACATTTTTGTATATATTTGAATTGTTAGCTCTAACACAATATCCTCCATTAACTTGAATGTATATTGTTCATTAAGATGCAAGCTTATACAGATGGGGTACTGGTAAGAATTTAGAAACATAAATCCCAACTATAAGTATCACATCTAGTGAGTTATACTACAGTATGGTATCAGATTTGATTGATCATCATAACTAACTCTTATAAATAAATATTTATATGAGTTCTGATATAAATGTATACTCACGCATCTAATGTTGCATGCTGGTATTTTTTAAACACAGTGTTGCCATAGTAACATCAACCATTTGATTTAGGTTGTCTTGATAGTATATTTTTACAAAATAAAATTGTGAATATTTGGTGACTTTCTGTTTCAGAGTTCAGTTTTCCTGGATTTGGAATCGATTGTTCTAGAAGTATGGTGGCTATGCATGATGTATCCTTTTGATGAAGACCAAACTTGCATATCTTAAAACTTGCTTTATTTATCTTAACTTTAGATTTTCTGTCAATATTTTGACTGTCCACATAGTTTACAACTATTTTTGATGAATATATGACTGTCCACATAGTTTAGATAGAACTATTTTTGATGAATATATGACTGTCTACATAGTTTAGATAGAACTATTTTTGATGACTATTTGACTGTCCACATAGTTTACATTGAACTATTTTTGATGACTATTTGACTGTCCACATAGTTTAAATAGAACTATTTTTGATGACTATTTGACTGTCCACATAGTTTAAATAGAACTATTTTTGATGACTATTTGACTGTCCACATAGTTTAGATAGAACTATTTTTGATGAATATATGACGGTCCACATAGTTTAGATAGAACTATTTTTGATGAATATTTGAGATATACTTTTGATGAATGTCACGCTGGTAGTTCTTTAAGCTGATTTCTTTATGTAGACTTTATGAAAACAGTGTGTCACTGCTAAAGCCATGAAGTCAACACTTAAAGCATCCGACAACACTGCTCCAGGTCCTGATGGTATTCAACATTAAGATATAAGCGATTTATTGAATGATTACATGGAGGATCTGGTCAAATAATTCATTTGCTGCCATTACTTCCCAGTGTTTTTCCTGGTACCCAATTGAGGCTGGGTTGACCTGAGAGTCTTTACTGAAATGGTATGACAGAGCTACAAACACTGATGTGTGGATAAGAACAGCACAGGAACCCATGATGACCCAGGTTAAGAGGAGAAAATGATGGTGCGTCGGGCATACCCTACAGGAAGACACAGTCGAGTGTCACTAAACAAGCACTTGAGTGGAACCTACAGGAAAATAGAAAAGGGGATGTCTTAAACAGGCCTAGAGATGAAGTCATCTTGAGGAACTGAAGGGTGCTAGACTATCCTGGGAGGCCATTTTAAAAACAGTCAAAGGCCGAGAAAAGTGACAAACAGCTGTTAATAATGCCCTATGCTCCATGACTAGCGGAAAGGAATAAGTAAATAATCTTGGTGAGAGTTATCTTTCTTAAAGTCTTGTTACAGGGTGACCTGTCAGGCAAGCTTGGCTATGATGAGTTCAAGGAACTGTGGGATGATCTCAGACGCTGGAAGGTATGTGTTCATCATAATATTTTTAGAACAGTTTAGAATGTTCTCATCTGTATTTATATTTGAGGTTCTCTGTGGTTAAGTACTTACTTATTTATTTCACTTCACATTCCAGTAATAGTGGAGAATTTACAACACTAACCAGACTGCAAGAATTCTTCTTCTTCTGCATTCTCACTAGATTGAGATTTCTGAGTCTCTAATAAAGGCAGCCATCTGCCTCAGATTATCAACCACACCATACAGTTTGTCTTGGATGCTGGTGTAAGTGGACCACCTCTTTCTTCTCAAGTCTGCATACTGGGGGCATTTCTGTAGGATATAAATCCTATGATTTCTGCTTTCCCGTTTGTGTCGACCTCTTCCCGCTGTAGTTTTGGTCACCCTCGTGATGGTAGGTCTGACATTCTTACTGTATGGCTAAATCTCCGAGGCAGATTGGCGACCGTAGAATCCGTTATCCCATTCCTCATTGTGAGGGTCGTTACACCATGTTATGCACCTTACGGCCTAGTGCATCCGCTTTCTGCAAGCATTTGTTTTGGGTTATCATTCCCTAGCAGACACGTGCATACAATTTCAGTTAAACCTCCTTAGTCGCCTCTTACGACATGCGTGGAACGTAACAGTGATTCTATTCTTTACACCCCAAATTTGGGCCCGGTAACCACTCGGGTGGCAAGAATTCAAAGTCAAATGTGGTGCAACTGGAAAATGGCACTATACTGGTAGCCAAAGAAGAATATTAAACCAGCAAAGAACCGGTGTCGTTAGTTGCCACATGCTGAGAGACATACTGAGGAGGAGATAGGAGCAGTTATGGACTAATTGGTTTGACATGCAGTGATGATGATCCTATGACTAAACTAAAACTATTTCTCTGCACTCTTCATACAGCATATGACCTCAACAGTTTTCCATCATGTTCCCCAGGGTCTCTGACCATTTTCTGACAACTGCACACAATAATCTGTTTAGGACACCCCCCGTTTCCTTTTCAATTGTGGTGTCCACTCAATGTGCTTGTCCAGGGACACTCAATTGTGTCTTGGGCAGGGTATTCCTAACCAACTAGTTAGTTAGTTAGGTAGCTTGTAAGTTAGTTAAATGATAACCATCTAACACCAGTTCACAAATTTTGCTATCTGTCCATGGTCACTACCAGCCTTTCTCTTGATGAAGAAATCAATGCTCATATAGGGAATGTGGCTACTACATTCGACAAACTATCAAAGCGAGCGTGGGACAACACAAAACTAACATTGTAGACGAAGATTCAAATATATTGAACCTGTGTAGTTAGTTCTTTACTATATAGCTCAGAAACATAGATAGCCTACTCAAGGCACAAGAGGAGACTTAACATCTTTCACCTTCGATGTCTCCGCAAGATTATGAACATCAGGTGGTACGACAAGGTAACCAACTCTGAAGTACTGCAATGTGCAAACCTACCTTCCATCATGGGCATGCTCAGCAGGGGATGACTAAGATGGTTGGGGCATGTGAGAAGAATGGAAACTTGTCGCATATCAAAACAAATTTTGTTCTGTGAATTTTCGGAGGGGAAGAGGCAAAAGCAGAGAACATAGCAAAAGTTATGTATGCTGTTAGTTCCAGTTACACACTGATCACACACACATCCTCTAATGCATATAATGTAATATTTATATTATATTTTTAAATGCAGGAAGTGTTCAAGCAGTTTGACAAAGATAAGAGTGGAAACTTGTCTTCATATGAACTTAGAAATGCTCTCAACCATGTTGGTATGTATAGTGTTCACTTGTGTATGTTACATTGAGTAGTCTCGGAGTAGTTACGTCTGTTAAGATGAAGCCTGTCTCGGGGGAGTGACGTCTGATGGGAGAGTTGTGTCTGATGGTAAAGTTAATTATGATGGGAGAGTTAAGTCTGATGGGAGAGAGTCAATCTGATTGAAGAGTTTAGTAAGTTAATTCAGATAGAAAGCGTTAAGTCTGATAAGGGAAGATCCGAGGAAAGAGATTGTTCAAAACAGATTGACTATGAGAGTAAGATTAACTGTAGATATGAACATGTGACTTGCAAGCAAAATAAATAGCAAAAGAAATACTAGACAGGCAGGTAAAGTTCCTCTCACAAAATAAACAGACAAGAATGTGAAACTGTCCTCTTGAAACATCTTAATTTGTCTACATAATAGATAGTTGTAACTTGCTGGTAATGATTGTCTCTATTTCTTCAGGTTTTCACATCAGCAACCGAACATTTAAGTCACTAGTCATGAGATACAGTAACAAAACTGGTAATATTGACTTTGGTGACTTCATTATGTGTACAGTCAGGCTCAAGACCATGTTAAGTAAGTCATAATCTTGTCTTTGTTATGTTAAGCGATCAACGTCATGTCACATTAGGCATTCCCACTATCATTGGTTAGCAACTTGTTTTTGTTTAGTAATCACTGTACATCGAATCAATTAGTCTATAACTGCTCTGATCTCCTCCTCAGTATGTGACAACTATCGACATCGGTTCTAGTTTAGTTATCAGATCATCATCACTGCACATCGAATCAATGAGTCTATAACTGCTCTGATCTCCTCCTCAGTATGTGACAACTAACGACATCGGTTCTAGTTTAGTTATCAGATCATCATCACTGCACATCGAATCAATGAGTCTATAACTGCTCTGATCTCCTCCTCAGTATGTGACAACTATCGACATCGGTTCTAGTTTAGTTATCAGATCATCATCACTGCACATCGAATCAATGAGTCTATAACTGCTCTGATCTACTCCTCAGTATGTGGCAACTATCGACATCGGTTCTAGTTTAGTTATCAGATCATCATCACTGCACATCGAATCAATTAGTCTATAACTGCTCTGATCTCCTCCTCAGTATGTGACAACTAACGACATCGGTTCTAGTTTAGTTATCAGATCATCATCACTGCACATCGAATCAATTAGTCTATAACTGCTCTGATCTCCTCCTCAGTATGTGGCAACTAACGACATCGGTTCTAGTTTAGTTATCAGATCATCATCACTGCACATCGAATCAATGAGTCTTCTTCTTCTTCTTTCGATTGTTCTAAAGACATTTTTATCATTCTATTGTGATATATAAACAGCCAAACATCAGAACGTAATGTACGTGCATCAACCTTCAGCATCTATTTGAGCACAGTTGATTATCCTTGGGTGGGGTGTTCGATTTCAGCCAGCGATCATTTAGTTTATAACTGCTCCAATCTCCTCCTCAGTATGTCTCTCAGTATGTGGCAACTAATGACATCGGTTCTAGTTTAGTTATCAGATCATCATCACTGCACGTCAAATCAATTAGTCTATAACTGCTCCGATCTCCTCCGTATGCCTCTCAGTATGTAACAACTAACAACATCGGTTCTAGTTTAGTTGCCAGATCATCATCACTGCACATCAAATCAATTAGTCTATAATTGCTCCGATCTCCTCAGTATGTGGCAACTAATGACATCGGTTCTAGTTTAGTCTCCAGATCAACATCACTGCACATCGAATCAATTAGTCTATAACTGCTCCGATCTCCTCCTCCTCAGTATGCCTCTCAGTATGTGGCAACTAACGACATCGATTCTAGTTTGGTTGCCAGATCATCATCACTATAAATATAAGGGATATTGGGGAAGACTGCAGTAAACTATTTAAAAAATGACAGAACACGTAAAAATAAAGTAGTCTAGCTTTACAAAATACAAAAACAGTACACAACAACTTTTCAACCAAAGGTTTTTATCAAGCAAAATTAACTTTTACACTGCACACTACATTTAGAATCAGACAATAAATTCCTAACAGCCCTAAAATGAAAATAGGAGATATACACAACAAATATTACTACTAAATCTAACCCAACTCCGTCTACGAATAGTTGCAGCAAAATGGTGAATAATATTATCGATATAAGGGAAGACTGCATGTGTAAGAAGTGAACTTCTTCACTTCTTTTGAAACATTTGCTGTACAAAGGCCTTTTGGTCGATACGTTGCTGCGTGTTGCTATTGCTTTTGTATTTTGTAAAACTACAGTACTTTGTTTTTATGTCTTTCGCCGTTGTTACATAGTTTTACTGCAGTCTTTTACATGACTGCAATATACAGGGAAGGAGAGATCGTGAAAAGTAGAGGGAGAAGATGTTGGATGGTCTGACTTCATGGTTCGACAAGAGATGGACATCAGAACTGATTAACTGCACCATGGAGAGAGTTCTGGAGAGAGTTCTGGAGAGACATGATCGACTACATGGGCAGGCCTAGCACTTGATTGAACCATATTATTCACAATTTTGTTTTGTTTTGTCAATATTTCTGAGTGATTCTGTTTTTTGTTAAAATTATTGTGTCAATAGATGATGTGATGTCAATGTTTCCACCATTTTGCATTTGCAGCATCATTCAAGGGACATGATCCAGAGAGTTCTGGCTTAGCTCCATATGATATTGATGGTGTAAGTATTCTTGTAGACTTTAGTGTTTTACATGACATTTTACCTGCCCTTTTACATGATATTTTACGGGATATTTTACAGGATATTTTACATTAAATCATCATCAAATAGCTTGTCTTGAGCAGAACTTTGCCACCCCAACAGTCTTTCAGAATTTCTCTCTCTCACATGCCAGATGTCCTGCCACTGCAGCCGTCATACTCAAATTATCAGTTACAACCTGAATCCATCTTCTCCGTGGTCTTCCTCTTCTCCTCTTTGCCAGGATGCCCCCTTCCATATCAGTCTTCTCCAACCCTTTGTGTCTTTTTACATATCCAAAATACTTCAATTTTCTCATTCTTATTTGTAGCATCAGCCAATTTTCTTTGATTTTGAGTTCTTTCTGGATAGATCTACTTGTTTTATTCTCTGTTCATGATATACGGAAGATTTTTTGAGTTCTTTCTGGATAGATCTACTTGTTTTATTCTCTGTTCATGATATACGGATTTTTGAGTTCTTTCTGGATAGATCTACTTGTTTTATTCTCTGTTCATGATATACGGAAGATTTTATGATAACACATTATATACTTCACATTAAATTCCTACAAATTTCACATTACATTTACACATTACGTTTTTACACATTACATTTTTACAGATTTCAAGTAACATACTTTACATTACATATTTCACATATCATATCTTACATTACACATCATACATAATTTCTCCATCATTTGTTGACACATGTGCTAAACACATCATTTCTCCATCATTTGTTGACACATGTGCTAAACACATCGTTTCTCCATCATTTGTTGACACATGTGCTAAACACATAATTTCTCCATCCTTTGTTGACACATGTGCTAAACACATCATTTTTCCATCATTTGTTGGTGTTGACATCACACACTATGCATCATTTCTAGTTCCTCTTCTACTTTTTTCATCACACTGTTACCGGGTTGGTGCCCAGTGTTGTAGTTTTCTGTTTTTGTCTTGCGCTGTTCTAGTGGCTTGGGTGATAGTTATATTTGCTCTGACAGAATTCTGCTATGACAACTATCGTTTTTGAGTTCTTTCTCCCTCCTCATTTCTTGTTATACACTATAAATCATATCAAAAACATAACTTGATTTGTATCTATAACTCCACAGTTTATCCAGACTACCATGTACTCATAAGATGTATCCATAACTCCACAGTTTATCCAGACTACCATGTACTCATAAGATGTATCCATAACTCCACAGTTTATCCAGACTACCATGTACTCATAAGATGTATCCATAACTTCACAGTTTATCCAGACTACCATGTACTCATAAGATGTATCCATAACTCCACAGTTTATCCAGACTACCATGTACTCATAAGATGTATCCATAACTCCACAGTTTATCCAGACTACCATGTACTCATAAGATGTATCCATAACTTCACAGTTTATCCAGACTACCATGTACTCATAAGATGTATCCATAACTTCACAGTTTATCCAGACTACCATGTACTCATAAGATGTATCCATAACTTCACAGTTTATCCAGACTACCATGTACTCATAAGATGTATCCATAACTCCACAGTTTATCCAGACTACCATGTACTCATAAGATGTATCCATAACTCCACAGTTTATCCAGACTACCATGTACTCATAAGATGTATCCATAACTCCACAGTTTATCCAGACTACCATGTACTCATAAGATGTATCCATAACTCCACAGTTTATCCAGACTACCATGTACTCATAAGATGTATCCATAACTCCACAGTTTATCCAGACTACCATGTACTCATAAGATGACAACTTGCAGAGATTTCCTAAGACTTCCACAAACCATATGTGATCAAGAAAGTCAAGGGAAATGTACACAAAAATAACTTGAAGAAGAGTATTGTACTACTACTGTCTGTGATTTGGTCTCCTAGAGTATGTGGAATGGGTTTGAATTCTCTTAGTGTTATTGATATTAATGTTAACCACATCATCTTCATTTACTTTTTGTTTTATGTATTAAATAAATTTGTAGCATATTTTCTAATATTGTCTGTAGGTAGTTTTTTCTTCTTGATTGCTTTCTTGACCATTATCAGATGCAGCATTTTGTGTGCATTGTGATACTTAGTGCATATTGTTGGGTAGGAATAACTTTGCTGATATTGTGAGCATCACACAGTCGTATAATACACACAATAAACTCTCTTCACTTTGCTGTGTCTATGACCATCACACTGTAACATTTTGTAGGGGCAGCAATAAACTCTCTTACCTTTGCTGAGTCTGTGAGCATCACATCATAGGTCATCTTGTAGGGGCATCAATAAACTCTCTTAACGTTACTGATTCCATGAACATCACACCATGCAACATTTTGTAGGGGCAGCAATAAACTCTCTTCACTTTGCTATGTCCATGAGCATCACACCATGGTGCATCTTGTTTGGGCAGCAATAATATCACGTCCCTTAACTTGTCAGTTGTCATCCTTCATATGAAAACCTCAGATAGGCTATTTCTTGCCCCATCTCTGCATTCACAGTTCTTTGTCATGCTCATCTATGGCCTATCTCTCTCATTCCTTTCTGAGAATAACAGACTTGCTGATGACATCTGAATCACTTCTAACAATGTACTTCTAATAATGTGATCAATCTATGCAACAAATAAAGCATCTTGTATAAGCAGATTTCTAATGTCTTCTGATGTGTATAAAAAAAATTAAAACAAAACTGTTATTACTATCTGTAATACCGCTTTTTTAGGGCGGTGTAGGACGGGCGGTGTAGGACGGGCGGTGTAGGATGGGCGGTGTAGGACAGGCAGTAACATGTGCCTATGGAATTTAATGGCTGCATGGCTGGTGAAGTTGCTACAAAACTGTTCACAGAAGTGCAATGGTGATGTTCCAATCAATCAACACACACACATAAGTTTATGTAGCTCTTAGTTTGAAATAAATGTAATCTTTTTATTGCTGTCTACAAATGTGGGATTACTGTGCACAGATCTGTGATTTATCTGTTATGTTCTGTCATGCAAACTGTTGAATTTATTTACATATAACTGCACAATTATTATGAAAGATCTGAAATAAATATGTAACATTTTGGAAGTATTTAGAAGTAGATAACAGTGAGAAACATTATGCTATAGTATGTGTTATAATGAGGAATATATCATTAGATTAGTATTAACCTTTGATCAGCCGCATACAATAGATGATACTTGATGTGGAATATAGTCAACCATTACTTTCCAGTGTTTCTCTGGTGCTCAAGGTTGTTTTTCCCCCCTTTGTTTGCCTGCTATGAATTCAAGCATAGTGGTGATGCTTAACTCTTTCCACGCTTTTCACTGCACACTGCGCCACAGCGGAAGTCCGTTAAACGCCATTAGCGTACACTGCGCCACAGCGGAAGTCCGTTGAACGCCATTAGCTTACACTGCGCCATAGAGTTGCTTCCCTTATAAGAAGTCTTTCTAGTTTTACTTCTACTATTTTACTTCTACTACTGTTTAACCTTGTTATGCTATTAGGTTGTCCAGTTTTCTTCAATTTACTATATAATAATATATATATATATGTTTATTTATTGATGAGTAGTTGGGATTGATTTTTATAAATTTTTTTTTTTACCTCCTTGTAGTAACTATTTAAAAATTGAGAAATAACTCGCACGGAAAGAGCTAAGAATGATTTTTGTAAGAAGGCTTGCTTTCCTCATCACCAGTGTCACTTGCCATTCAGGCAAACATTACTCTGACTTAAGAGGTACTTGTAATTTAGATTCCCAAGTAAAGAATCAGGGTTTCCTGTAGTCCAACCACATACGGTGTCACACAGAGAATGTTGACCCAAGCTGGTCCAGAACCCTGGAATTTCCACGGCATGTGCTCAAAGTACAGAGTGTTATCAACTTTGGTATCGGTGACTTCTGAGATTTGGTTGACCGGAAAGTCACTTAAGGTGCAAAAATTTTCACCTACAACCAGGGAGTGAACTGACACCTCTCACCTTGACAACAAGTGCGCTAACCGCTACTCTACCATGGATATCGTAGAAGTATGAAATCCACATCACTGTATTGTTTTAGAGTGATTATTATTCATCTTTGATCCCTAGTCAAACTTACAAGAAAGATTCTGTGTTTGCCCTAGCTTTGTGATACATTCAAATATTCCTGTTATATATCATCTATATTTGACATTTATTCAAATTTTGTGGTTTAAAAAAAAATTATACAGAATCTCTTTAGTTTCATCCTATATCCATAACTGAACTAGTTTTATATTAACATAATATATGTATGTATATGTGGGCGTCTGTGGCTTAGAGCTAGTCAGCTCAATCACAGCCTAAGAGTACCTGGTTCAAATTCAGCCGCGGACAGTTTGAAGCAAATTTGTCCAGGTAGATTTTTACAAACGGTAAAAATAGAAGTTCAGAAAGCAATCACAAACTATTGAACGGATAAGTGGTGCATAGAATATTAATGACTCGTTCACTGTGGTTGATACCGAGGTCCTGTAAAGGATATGCTACAATTTTCATATATATATATATATATATATATATATATATATATATATATATATATATATATATATATATATATATATATTTTTCTTGAAATTTTGTTGAGAATAATAACTTTCTATATACAATGTTTTCTAAGCCTATCTGCTTTAGCTTCTCTTTGATCAGTCAGTTTATATTTGCATTGAATGTCTTTCACTTGCTATTCAAATAATTACTAAAATTGTTGCCAGGATGTATAGTCACACCAAGTTTTAATTATTATTTATCCTATCTGGCATACTTTCAAATTTGTCTACAATAAAGTTTTGTTTGAGAATAAATTAAATATTTTATATATCTGGGGGAGCATTTCTTCAGTAAATGGAGGAATCACTAATGAGATCCAACGTAGATGTAATAAATAAAAACATAGGATAAATGGCACTAATTTGAAATACAAACATGTCACCATGAACACTAAAAGAGCATTGTACAACAAAATGTTTCTCCCGACACTATGCTATTAGTGCTAAACCTGGACGTTGACATCAAACGATATAAGGAAACTAGCACGACAGAGATGAAGTGTCTATGCAGAGTGCTTCGAGTATCAAGATAAGACTGATTTAGGAATAAAGACATCAGAGAAAAATGGGTACAACATCAGTACTCAACTTCATCAAGAAACAACAAACTAAATGGTTTGGCTACATAAGCAGATTACCAACATGCAGTGAGCCTCAAAAAGGAAATGCCACTCAGATACAGTGAATACAGGGCGAAAGGTCACCACTGTAAAATGTGGACCACATAAATAACAATTTCGGTGAGAAACACCATGCATGAAGCGCATACAAGAGCATGTTCTAGAAATCTCTTCTTATCCTGACACTGAATAGTGAAACAGGATTAAAGAAAGAAAAAAATAAGAGCACTTTATTGTAAATCAACTTTGTCCAGATAATGACTCTCAGAATTGTTTGTAGTAAGTTTCTAACACACAATACATGACAATAAATACATGACAATAAATACATGACAATAAATACATGACTAATTCTTTCCCAATATAGAATACGTTTGCGCTATTATCCATACTCTCTCGCGATTCCCTTCTATTATTCATAAAATGTGCTTTGTAAACTTTGAAGTCTTCATTTGATATTTACAATTAATCAACAGAAATATTTTAGTAGCTGATTTAAACACAAGTTTGTTTGAAATCTGGCATATTATAAATGTTTGTACTAATAAAGTCACTTGAAGTGTGTTCATGGATTCATATTAGTTTTTTATTTCAGTTGTTATATCTTTTATTTATGTTCCAGTAGTAGCATGTTCCTTGTATAATATTAGTTTTCTATTTCAGTTGTTATATCTTTTATTTATGTTCCAGTAATAGCATGTTCCTTGTATAATATTAGTTTTCTATTTCAGTTGTTATATCTTTTATTTATGTTCCATTAGTAGCATGTTCCTTGTATAATATTAGTTTTCTATTTCAGTTGTTATATCTTTTATTTATATTCCAGTAGTAGCATGTTCCTTGTATAATATTAGTTTACTATTTCAGTTGTTATATCTTTTATTTATGTTCCAGTAGTAGCATGTCCCTTGTATAATATTAGTTTTCTATTTCAGTTGTTATATCTTTTATTTATGTTCCAGTAGTAGCATGTTCCTTGTATAATATTAGTTTTCTATTTCAGTTGTTATATCTTTTATTTATGTTCCAGTAGTAGCATGTCCCTTGTATAATATTAGTTTTTTATTTCAGTTGTTATAACTTTTATTTATGTTCCAGTAGTAGCATGTTCCTTGTATAATATTAGTTTACTATTTCAGTTGTTATATCTTTTATTTATGTTCCAGTAGTAGCATGTTCCTTGTATAATATTAGTTTTCTATTTCAGTTGTTATATCTTTTATTTATGTTCCAGTAGTAGCATGTTCCTTGTATAATATTAGTTTTCTATTTCAGTTGTTATATCTTTTATTTATGTTCCAGTAGTAGCATGTTCCTTGTATAATATTAGTTTTCTATTTCAGTTGTTATATCTTTTATTTATGTTCCAGTAGTAGCATGTTCCTTGTATAATATTAGTTTTCTATTTCAGTTGTTATATCTTTTATTTATGTTCCAGTAGTAGCATGTTCCTTGTATAATATTAGTTTACTATTTCAGTTGTTATATCTTTTATTTATGTTCCAGTAGTAGCATGTTCCTTGTATAATATTAGTTTTCTATTTCAGTTGTTATATCTTTTATTTATGTTCCAGTAGTAGCATGTTCCTTGTATAATATTAGTTTTCTATTTCAGTTGTTATATCTTTTATTTATGTTCCAGTAGTAGCATGTCCCTTGTATAATATTAGTTTTCTATTTCAGTTGTTATATCTTTTATTTATGTTCCAGTAGTAGCATGTTCCTTGTATAATATTAGTTTTCTATTTCAGTTGTTATATCTTTTATTTATGTTCCAGTAGTAGCATGTTCCTTGTATAATATTAGTTTTCTATTTCAGTTGTTATATCTTTTATTTATGTTCCAGTAGTAGCATGTTCCTTGTATAATATTAGTTTTCTATTTCAGTTGTTATATCTTTTATTTATGTTCCAGTAGTAGCATGTTCCTTGTATAATATTAGTTTTCTATTTCAGTTGTTATATCTTTTATTTATGTTCCAGTAGTAGCATGTTCCTTGTATAATATTAGTTTTCTATTTCAGTTGTTATATCTTTTATTTATGTTCCAGTAGTAGCATGTTCCTTGTATAATATTAGTTTTCTATTTCAGTTGTTATATCTTTTATTTATGTTCCAGTAGTAGCATGTTCCTTGTATAATATTAGTTTACTATTTCAGTTGTTATATCTTTTATTTATGTTCCAGTAGTAGCATGTTCCTTGTATAATATTAGTTTACTATTTCAGTTGTTATATCTTTTATTTATGTTCCAGTAGTAGCATGTCCCTTGTATAATATTAGTTTTCTATTTCAGTTGTTATATCTTTTATTTATGTTCCAGTAGTAGCATGTTCCTTGTATAATATTAGTTTTCTATTTCAGTTGTTATATCTTTTATTTATGTTCCAGTAGTAGCATGTCCCTTGTATAATATTAGTTTTCTATTTCAGTTGTTATATCTTTTATTTATGTTCCAGTAGTAGCATGTTCCTTGTATAATATTAGTTTTCTATTTCAGTTGTTATATCTTTTATTTATGTTCCAGTAGTAGCATGTTCCTTGTATAATATTAGTTTACTATTTCAGTTGTTATATCTTTTATTTATGTTCCAGTAGTAGCATGTTCCTTGTATAATATTAGTTTACTATTTCAGTTGTTATATCTTTTATTTATGTTCCAGTAGTAGCATGTTCCTTGTATAATATTAGTTTACTATTTCAGTTGTTATATCTTTTATTTATGTTCCAGTAGTAGCATGTTCCTTGTATAATATTAGTTTTCTATTTCAGTTGTTATATCTTTTATTTATGTTCCAGTAGTAGCATGTTCCTTGTATAATATTAGTTTTCTATTTCAGTTGTTATATCTTTTATTTATGTTCCAGTAGTAGCATGTTCCTTGTATAATATTAGTTTACTATTTCAGTTGTTATATCTTTTATTTATGTTCCAGTAGTAGCATGTTCCTTGTATAATATTAGTTTACTATTTCAGTTGTTATATCTTTTATTTATGTTCCAGTAGTAGCATGTTCCTTGTATAATATTGGTTTACTATTTCAGTTGTTATATCTTTTATTTATGTTCCAGTAGTAGCATGTTCCTTGTATAATATTAGTTTTCTATTTCAGTTGTTATATCTTTTATTTATGTTCCAGTAGTAGCATGTTCCTTGTATAATATTAGTTTACTATTTCAGTTGTTATATCTTTTATTTATGTTCCAGTAGTAGCATGTTCCTTGTATAATATTAGTTTTCTATTTCAGTTGTTATATCTTTTATTTATGTTCCAGTGGTAGCATGTTCCTTGTATAATATTAGTTTTCTATTTCAGTTGTTATATCTTTTATTTATGTTCCAGTAGTAGCATGTTCCTTGTATAATATTAGTTTTCTATTTCAGTTGTTATATCTTTTATTTATGTTCCAGTAGTAGCATGTCCCTTGTATAATATTAGTTTTCTATTTCAGTTGTTATATCTTTTATTTATGTTCCAGTAGTAGCATGTCCCTTGTATAATATTAGTTTTCTATTTCAGTTGTTATATCTTTTATTTATGTTCCAGTAGTAGCACATATTGAAAACCTGTATCTCAATACAATCCTTCCTTCCTTCCGTTCGCTTGAAATATTGTTTATGTATTCAATGTTGTCTCTTCTATAAAGTTCACTGTCTTTTGTAGCTCACACAGAGGTCCGTTAGTTTTCTGTCCAGTGTTGTTTCGTTAGGCCAGTGAGTTTGCCTCAGTGTATCATATTTTGGGCAGTCTTGAAGTATGTGCTCTGCAATCTGATGTGCCTGTACACATGGCTGAATTGCCAATCTTGAATTTTGTATACATGTGGCTGCGGAGTCAATTGTGTCCTGTTCTAAGGTGCAGAATTATCAATACAATGAAAACGAACATCTTTACAACTGATAAAACAGAAATGAGGTCTAATATATGTGTCAACGACCACAGAATAGAAAGAGTCAACAACTTTGAATATCTTGGGAGATTGCTGACAAGTTATGGGAATGCTATAAAAGAAATTAAAAGAAGTCTGAGCATTGCTTTGCAAAAACTAAAAGAACTAACTAACCTGTGGAAGGGAACTGACATAAGAACAAAAATCAAGTGTTTAAAGGCCTGCATCTTTCCCATGGCAACATATGGTTGTGAGACATGGAACATTGACAAAGTGGCGGAGATCATTAATGCCTTTGAATGGAAATGCTACAGAAGAGTACTTAGAATATCATGGACAGAGAAAAGAACAAATGCTTCTGTTCTGCAACAGTTTGATATTAAAAGAGAGTTGGCTATTAAAGAGCATAATGTGAAGGAAAATTAAATATTTCAGACACATCAAATGACATGAGTGCCTAGAGAAAAAAATGTTGGAGGAATGATGCCTTGAAGAAGAATGAGAGGAAGACCTAGAAGACGATGGGTGCTAGATGTCACTGACGATCTGAGAATGAAGCAGGTCAACTTGCACAGAACAGAGTTTTTCATGATTGCTGTCATGGGAGCCAAGTTCCAGAAGGGACAAGCTACTTGATGATGATGATTAGCATGTCACTTGCGAAACATCACTTTCATCACAGCCTGCCTGATAAACTCTTGTCTCTAGTAAGTTCTCCCTCCTCCTCTAGTTCATAAGTATGGTTCCAATTTCACTGCAACGGGTCACCCCATAATTGCTCCGTTCATGTGCCAATGAAAATCACACGAAATGCTAACAGCTGTGAAATATTTCCTGTGTGAACTAATTCCAGAATGAAACAGCCGCGTACCGCCACAAAAAAACAACATGCTCCGCATAAAATGCATATGGCCGTCGCTAATGTAGCAACACAAAACTGTTCATCACTTGAATTGCAATTCTTATCGAAGGGAATATCAATCATGACAAAATCCAGCTTTCTGCACTTGCAATATAACTGCATACAGCAGATTGAGCTTGTTCGTCATAACCGCTGTCCGCCATTTTCTGAATACACACTAACACACAACAACGCACGTCGACACAGCAAAAAGCATTCCATGTAACAGTCATAGCTCACAGCGTTGCTCAAGCACTAACTCAGTAGCTCGGCAACGAAACCGGAAAATACCAGACCAAACATGTCGGAAATGCGCTAGCAAAGCCGTGTTCAGAATCAAACAGTTCTGACTCTGAATGGTCCTCCCGCATTCCGCCATTGCTGGCCAGATTTTTCTAGTGTCATGTTCAAGGTTTCTTTGATGTCCTGCTGCCACTTTTTCTTGGTCATCCCATGCCTCATATTCCAGGAATCATGGCTTCCATAACTGTTCTCACCAAACAACTGTGATGTTTAACGTAGCCAAAATATTTCATCTTTCGGGACATGTTGTTATTTATGAGCCAATACTCCTTGATATGTAGGTCGTGTAGGATGTCTTTGTTTTTTACTCTTCTCTGTTCAGAAGATTCTAAGAACTTGTCCGTAACAGCTTGTTTCAAAACCTTCAATTATCTTCTTTTATGTTTGCGTTGTGGTCCATGATTCGCATCAATATGTTCCCACAGGGAATATACATATTCTTAGAAGTCTTAGTTTTGTTTCTTTGCTTGTGTCCAGTCATAGTTTCTTCATGCTTGACCACACTCTGGAAAGCCATGGCTAGTCTTCTTCTAACTTCTTATTGATGTTTGTCACAATAAGAACAAGAAAACTGGCTGATGCTACAAATAAAAAATCTAATTATTTTGGACATATAACAAGACATGAAGGATTGAAAAATATCATTATGGAAGGAGACATCCTAGCAAAGAGAAAAACCACGTAGAAGATGAACTCAGGATGTTACTAATGATTTGAGCATGATGGCTACAGAGCGGCGGGACATCTGGCACATAAGAGAGAGAAATTCTGAAGGACTTCTAGGATGACTAAGTTTTGCTTCAGGATATGCTATTGGATGAAGTAAATTAAAAAACTATGAATGAACAACAATATATACAAAACTTAAATACTGGAAACAGAGACATAAAAAAAACTTGTATACTTATGAAAAATAGGATCTAATGGCGAAGGATTGACTTCATTGCTCCGGGTTTCTCCATATGGCTCTGCCTCTGTGTTGTACACATTCTTCTGCTCCTACAAGTAGGCCAGCACATCCAATTTCTGCAATGCTTTGTATTTACTAGGTAGCTTCCCAAAACCCCTACTGCACCTTTTACGACATGCAGTGTAGATCACAATGTTACTATTCTTTACTTCCTTGAGCCCTGGCAACACATGGAGTCCATCAGAGCACTGTCAGTCAGTCAGAACAATGTGAGTCAGTCAGAGCACTGTCAGTCAGTCAGAACAATGTGAGTCAGTCATAGCACTGTCAGTCAGTCAGAACACTGTCAGTCAGTCAGAACACTGTGAGTCAGTCAGAACACTGTCAGTCAGTCAGAACAATGTGAGTCAGTCAGAACACTGTCAGTCAGTCAGAATAATGTGAGTCAGTCAGAACACTGTCAATCAGTCAGAATAATGTGTCAGTCAGAGCACTGTCAGTCAGTCAGAATAATGTGAGTCAGTCAGAACACTGTCAGTCAGTCAGAACACTGTGAGTCAGTCAGAACACTGTCAGTCAGTCAGAACAATGTGAGTCAGTCAGAATAATGTGAGTCAGTCAGAACACTGTCAGTCAGTCAGAATAATGTGAGTCAGTCAGAACACTGTCAATCAGTCAGAATAATGTGTCAGTCAGAGCACTGTCAGTCAGTCAGAATAATGTGAGTCAGTCAGAGCACTGTCAGTCAGTCAGAACACTGTCAGTCAGTCAGAACACTGTCAGTCAGTCAGAGCACTGTCAGTCAGTCAGAGCACTGTCAGTCAGTCAGAATAATGCAGTCAGTCAGAATAATGTGAGTCAGTCAGAGCACTGTCAGTCAGTCAGAATAATGTGAGTCAGTCAGAACGCTGAGTGAGTCAAAACACTGTGAGTCAGTCAGAACACTGTGAGTCAGTCAGAACGCTGAGTGAGTCAAAACACTGTGAGTCAGTCAGAACACTATGAGTCAGTCAGAACGTTATGAGTCAGAACACTATGAGTCAGTCATAAGACATAATGAGAACATAACAAGAAAACGACAACAAACTCAGAGATAGATGCTATAACAATTTTATTGAACAAATTAAATGTAATACTTATATCAGAACATATATCAGCTCTGGAATCTGTGACTATCTTCTATCATGCTCATGTGGGTAGCAGTGGTAGTGTTCTATCGTGCTCATGTGGCTAGCAGTGGTAGTGTTCTATCGTGCTCATGTGGCTAGCAGTGGTGTTCTATCGTGCTTGTGTGGGTGGTGCTGTTCTATCATGCTCATGTGGGTGGTGGTGGTGTTCTATCATTCTCATGTGGCTGGTGGTGGTGTTTTATCATGCTCATGTGGCTAGTGATGGTGTTCTATCATGCTCATGTGGCTAGTGATGGTGTTCTATCATGCTCATGTGGCTGTGTTTTATCTTGCTCATGTGGCTAGTGATGGTGTTCTATCTTGCTCATGTGGCTAGTGATGGTGTTCTATCATGCTCATGTGGCTAGTGATGGTGTTCTATCATGCTCATGTGGCTAGTGATGGTGTTCTATCATGCTCACGTGGCTAGTGATGGTGTTCTATCATGCTCATGTGGCTAGTGATGGTGTTTTATCATGCTCATGTGGCTGGTGGTGGTGTTCTATCATGCTCATGTGGCTAGTGATGGTGTTCTATCATGCTCATGTGGCTGGTGGTGGTGTTCTATCATGCTCATGTAGCTGGTGGTGGTGTTCTATCATGCTCATGTGGCTAGTGATGGTGTTCTATCATGCTCATGTGGCTGGTGGTGGTGTTCTATCATGCTCAGGTGGCTAGTGATGGTGTTCTATTATGCTCATGTGGCTGGTGGTGGTGTTCTATCATGCTCATGTGGCTGGTATTCTATCATGCTCATGTGGCTGGTGGTGGTGTTCTATCATGCTCATGTAGCTGGTGGTGGTGTTCTATCATGCTCATGTGGCTAGTGATGGTGTTCTATCATGCTCATGTGGCTGGTATTCTATCATGCTCATGTGGCTGGTGGTGGTGTTCTATCATGCTCATGTAGCTGGTGGTGGTGTTCTATCATGCTCATGTGGCTAGTGATGGTGTTCTATCATGCTCATGTGGCTGGTATTCTATCATGCTCATGTGGCTGGTGGTGGTGTTCTATCATGCTCATGTAGCTGGTGGTGGTGTTCTATCATGCTCATGTGGCTGGTGGTGTTGGTTCCAATGTGGCAAATATGAAAGCAACAACAACAATATGTCCCATGATTCAAGTGTGAATAATGTCTAGCTCTATGTGATCCTGGTTGATGATCTGTCTCCATGGAGATAACCATACAGTTTACACAAGCTGTTCTCAAAGTTTGCAGAATCCTGCAACGATGCAGAAACAAATGCTACTGATAGATGAAACAATTACACAAGAAGATTTCTGTGACTAATTCAATACAAGATAATTCAATGGGGAATAAGCAAGATGTTGAAAGTCTCAAGATTCTATATATGTATAAACTCAGTAATATCATACACAAGCTGGAGACATTTCAAAATAAATGTAGAAGAAGAAGAAGAATCCTGCAAATATTCTAGCCAAATACATTAGCAAATGAAGAGCTTTTAAAACGAAAAAACTGTGCATCAGTGGAGACTATCATTAAAAGATGAAATGGAGGTAGATTGGTCATGTGTTTCATATACCAGTAAGGACATTGGCTAGAAAAGCTCCCAGATGAACAGCAGATGGAGAAAAGAAGGCCAGGATGTTGAAAGGAGGAAACATGGAGAAGAATTGTGGAAACAATTCTGGATTGAAAACATCAAGAGCTAGTCAAAGCATGAGTTCTCACACTTGCTTGACAAGTTGAAGACGAGGAAAAATGATGGATTTTTTGGGGCTGTCTCCTTCATGACATCGCTAAGAACCTAGCTGGTTGTGGGTTTTATTACAATAATAATACAACTGTGAGAGAACACAGAAGATGGTCAGCAGGAGCTAGGGATAGTGTTATTGAATAATATTATTATAATAATACAACTGAGAGAACACAGAAGATGGTCAGCAAGTGCTAGGGATAGTGTTATTGAATAATATTATAATAATAATAAAACTGTGAGAGAACACAGAAGATGGTCAGCAAGAGCTAGGGATAGTGTTATTGAATAACATTATAGTAATAATAAAACTGTGAGAACACAGAAGATGGTCAGCAAGTGCTAGGGATAGTGTTATTGAATAATATTATAATAATAATAAAACTGTGAGAACACAGAAGATTGTCAGCAAGAGCTAGGGATAGTGTTATTGAATAATATTATAATAATAATTAAACTGTGAGAGAACACAGAAGATGGTCAGCAAGAGCTAGGGATAGTGTTATTGAATAATATTATAATAATAATAAAACTGTGAGAGAACACAGAAGATGGTCAGCAAGAGCTAGGGATAGTGTTATTGAATAACATTATAGTAATAATAAAACTGAGAGAGAACACAGAAGATGGTCAGCAAGTGCTAGGGATAGTGTTATTGAATAATATTATAATAATAATAAAACTGTGAGAGAACACAGAAGATGGTCAGCAAGAGCTAGGGATAGTGTTATTGAATAACATTATAGTAATAATAAAACTGTGAGAACACAGAAGATGGTCAGCAAGTGCTAGGGATAGTGTTATTGAATAATATTATAATAATAATTAAACTGTGAGAGAACACAGAAGATGGTCAGCAAGAGCTAGGGATAGTGTTATTGAATAACATTATAGTAATAATAAAACTGTGAGAACACAGAAGATGGTCAGCAAGTGCTAGGGATAGCGTTATTGAATAATATTATAATAATAATAAAACTGTGAGAGAACACAGAAGATGGTCAGCAAGAGCTAGGGATAGTGTTATTGAATAACATTATAGTAATAATAAAACTGTGAGAACACAGAAGATGGTCAGCAAGTGCTAGGGATAGTGTTATTGAATAATATTATAGTAATAATAAAACTGTGAGAACACAGAAGATGGTCAGCAAGAGCTAGGGATAGTGTTATTGAATAATATTATAGTAATAATAAAACTGTGAGAACACAGAAGATGGTCAGCAAGAGCTAGGGATAGTGTTATTGAATAACATTATAGTAATAATAAAACTGTGAGAACACAGAAGATGGTCAGCAAGTGCTAGGGATAGTGTTATTGAATAATATTATAGTAATAATAAAACTGTGAGAGAACACAGAAGATGGTCAGCAAGTGCTAGGGATAGTGTTATTGAATAACATTATAATAATCACAAGATAAATATATCAGATGGGTTATTGCTAATGTTGGGTCTAAGAGAAACTGAATGAAATGATAGGTCAGAGAACTAGAACGGACCACAACACTAATCCACCTCCAAGTGGTATAGCCTTGGTAAAAGACTGCATCACTGCAGTCTGGCTAAATGAGAAGGGATTGAAGATAAAAAAACATACCCAGCCCTAAATATGCTGTATTGAAAACGAATATTTCTAGCAAAAAAGGCACAGCCTTGTTGTAAACTGCGATACAAAGTAACAAATGCCCTCATCAGGGTCAATAAAATTTTTTTAAAAAGCAGTATATTTTGCTAATTATGATTTTGTGCAGCTCAAACAATTAAAATATCACAGGTTGATCAAACTCTGGAAAGTACTGGCTTAAAGTATAATCATATTTATGGTATAACAGGGAATGTTTGAACATCTCACTCCAGCAATCTGGTAAGTTAGTTCATTCTGTACACACCAAGGTCAAATATAAAATATAGTCTGCCTGCTTGTGTGACTAGTGTCCGACTGTGCTTTCAATATATTTGTGTGCCTGTGTGTTGCTAGGGCTCACAAGGGGAGCAAAGAATTGTAACACTGCAATCACAAAGGCATGTCGTAAGAAGGGACTGAGGTACCTTGCAAAGCTACACTAGTAAATAAAAAGTGTTGAAGAAATCGGGTGTGCTGGCCTACTTGTAGGCGCATAACTGGCACAATGTGTGGTCGCTCTTAGGCTCAGATCACATACAAATTACAAAGAGTGGTTTAACAGTGTTCGATATGGAGTGTTCGAAGAAGAAGAAATATATTTGTGGAAAGTATTTGTTTATTTACAGCTGTAGTATAAGGACACTGTAACTAATGATGAATGTCTACTACATCTGAAGCAACTGTATTACAACTGCAACATAGTAACTAATGATGGATGTCTACAACATCTGAAGCAACTGTATTACAACTGCAACATAGTAACTAATGATGGATGTCTACTACATCTGAAGCAACTGTATTACAACTGCAACATAGTAACTAATGATGGATGTCTACTACATCTGAAGCAACTGTGTTACAACTGCAACATAGTAACTAATGATGGATGTCTACAACATCTGAAGCAACTGTATTACAACTGCAACATAGTAACTAATGATGGATGTCTACTACATCTGAAGCAACTGTGTTACAACTGCAACATAGTAACTAATGGTGGATGTCTACAACATCTGAAAGAACTGTATTACACCTGCAACATTTGAAATCAAATGTGGTATGAGTCAGACTCGGTATATGCAAGGTTTAATGTATTAAACCAGTGACCCACAGGTACTGTCATCATGCGTATGCTTCAAGATCTGTTAAGGAGAATGAACACCTAACAAGTTTGTATATCGGTACGTACCAACGTATATCAACGATAGAAACAAGTAAGAAACTATCACTACATGAGTACAAATGATATGTTTTGAGTCTGAAGCTTCTAGCGGTGGATGAAGACAACTAAGTAACCTCCACTACAAGAGAACACAACATCTTCTGTGAGGCTGACTTCTAGCAGTGGACGAAGACAACTACGTAACCTCCACTACAAGAGAACACAACATCTGCTGTGAGGCTGACTTCTAGCAGTGGACGAAGACAACTACGTAACCTCCACTACAAGAGAACACAACATCTTCTGTGAGGCTGACTTCTAGCAGTGGACGAAGACAACTACGTAACCTCCACTACAAGAGAACACAACATCTGCTGTGAGGCTAGCTTCTATTGACAAAGATAACAAAGAAACCATCACTGCACAAGAACACATAATTTGATCTGTTACTAGTTTCAAGCGGTAGACAAGTCACAATCAATTGATGGAAGGAAACAGACATGATTAGACTAAGACTTATAAAACACATTATGATTTTGTGAAAACAAATCTGAATATAGAAACATATTATCTATTGTAATGAATGTAAACAATCAAGATATAACGCTTGGAATTATATTTGCTTATTTCTTTCTGAAACAATATCCCATCCAAAACAACACAGATTCAGGTCACCTTGCCAAACTTTGAAGGTCAGTGCACAGTGCAGGTCTAGACAGTCTTACCAAACTCTGGAGGGTCGACAGAAGAGCCTTCTTTGTTGGAGGAGTCACCACAGGGTACAGAACATGCTGCTACTTTAGCTTGCTGTCTTAAGCGAACCATTGCCTCACTGGGAGAATCTGAGATCATAGAAATAGTTAAATGATTAACTGCGTCAGTACAAGTAATATTAGAGTATTAAATACTTCAGTCCAAACTATGTCTCTATCATCATCAGGTGCCATGTCAGCTAGCATAGACCATCATAGATCTTCACAAATCTGTGGTGTTTGCTATCATCTCAGGTGTTGATACTCTTCTGTGCCATGAAGTCAGGCTATTCTCTCTCTTTCGTTCATTCTTCACGGCCAATTTCATCATTCTTTTTGTGATATATAATTGGACCACTGGCAAGAACAGAGTGATCTACGTCGGGTCGATTGTGCGCCCATGGTGACTAGGCCCGCCCGTCCGATTTCAGCCAGCTTTTGATTTACTAGGGTGAACTTTCCCTAGGTACGATCCTTTCTGCCGACTAAGCTTTGCAGTATATTTGGGCTTTGTGATCTGCGCCAAGACAGTGAGGTACGCTGTTATGCCCTTTCTAGAAGTCAGGCTATTCAAAATGCTCTGTCTTCCTCTGTCTCGTCTCCCTCTATTTTACCGGTTGTTACAATGTGTTCTAAACCTCCCTTTTTCCATCATATGTCTGAAAAATTATGACTGCTTCTTTCTTATATTCATAATAATTTTCTGTGTCTTGACCTCATTCAAAACCTCCACATTTGTCATTTTAGCAGTCTATGGGATTCTCATCATTCTTCTGTAAAACCACATCTCTGTGGCTATCAGAAATTTTTCACTTTGTTTATTGTCCATGACTTGCATCCGTATGTCAGTTTTGGTTCTATGTAGCACTGTATAACTCTCATTCTGATCTCAATTGACAATGACTTGTGGCATATAATGTGTCTATCACAGGACATATTACTTGCATGGCTTTGGCCACTCAACAAACAACAAATACTGACACATAGTAAGACCAGCTAAACAAATAATATGAGTGGAACAAATTCTTTGAATGTCATCACTGACCACAAGGAGGTCTCAATGGTGAAGTGGTTAAGTTGTTTGCATGTCATGCTGAAGGTTGTGGGTTCGAATCCAGACCGAGACACGTGCAATGTTTTCACCAAGATCCCTAGGATTGTAGTCGGAGCTACAGAGTTTGTGCAATGCTCTCGGCAGATGGCATGCCATCTCTGTCAACAGGGATTGAGCCATATGGGGAAACCAGGTGCAATAAAGTCAATCCTTCGCCTTTTAGACTAACCACACACAAACATAAGTCGATCAGATTATATAACAAAATGTCTGTTATTGATCTCAGTAAATAAAATACAATTTCCCATAGCCTTTTCAGACCTTAGGGTATGAAGTGCTTGTTATTTCACATTTCTAGTCCCTATTGTGCAGGAGGTCCAATTTCTTTCCTCACATGTAGAACATCGAGCGCTGATTGTAAAATCAAACTAGCTGCACACTTATGTATGTAAAATCAAACCAACCTGCACACTTATTATGTAAAATCAAACTAGCTGCACACTTATGTATGTAAAAATAAAACTAGATTGCACACTTATCTTTGTAATATCAAACTAGCACTCACACTTAAGTATGTAAAATCAATCTAGCACGCACTTATGTAGGTAAAAATCAAATTAGCCTGCACACTTATCTATGTAAAATTAAACTAGCCTGCATACTTATATAAAATCAAACTAGCCTGCATAAATAAAACCAGCAACAAGAATGTAGACCCCAAGAGACATAAATTAAACTTCATACCCTCCATTATTCAGCACATATTACACAAATACCTCACCAGAAGAAAAATTGGATTTGATGTTCTGTGGGATCTTGTCCACATACCACTGATGATTTTGCAACGTTGCTAAAACACCTCCAGCATTTTTGCGTGGAACCTTCTCGTGATAGAGAATTGGTTTACCCATTAAGTCCGTCAGATGACCTCCAATAGCATGAAGGACAGCTTCTGGAGCACATGTATCCCACTTCTTGCAGCCTTTGCTGGCAAACACATATGCATGAACTTTTCCTTCTATCAGTAACAACACCTGAAAATATCAATCAAGTTTAGAAACACTGACACATGCCGGCAGCAAATAAATTACCAACTATTCAGTGCATCTTCTTGTGTATTACAAATATATTCTGTAGAGCATTACAGTTATGTCCATTTCTGTATCTTAAACAGGGCACTGAAATTTTCATTTTCAAGCTTGCAATCTCAGACTAATAGTGCAATGGGTCGGTCCTAAAATCAACCAAGAGAAGACAAAAGTACTGTAAAGCAACAACATACAGCAAGACCTGATATTGATTGAGGGAAAGGATATAATAATAATAATAATAAAGCCCATAACCCGTTAGGATCGTAGAAGTGTCACTGTGGAGACATCAGTACAAAAGCACACCATGAGTCTCTGTCTTCAACTTTTTGAGCAAGTGTGGAGAAACTCTATCCTGACCAGCTCTTGATGTCAAACTAGGATTTTCTCTGCCCTCCTTTCCATCTGCCACCCTCAACTGTTCCCTGTAGAAAGGATATAGAAGATGATGGTGAATTTGTCTACCTTGGAAGAAAGATCAGCCAATCAGGACGTACAGATCAGGACATTAATGCCAGGATTAGGAAAGCCTGATAAGCCTTTGCTATCCTGCACACAGTTTGGAAATCTATTGCCATCTCTACTAAAACAAAGCTCAGGATATTCATCTCAAATATGAAACCTGTGTTGTTCTATGGTTCAGAAACGTGACTAGTCACCAAGTTAAATACAAATAAGATTCAGACCTTTGTCAGTGGATATAACATAGAGAAGACACAGCAGAGTGTCACTAGACAAGCACTTGAATGGAACCTGCAAGGAAAATGAAAAAGGTGTGGTCCTAAACAAATCTGGAGATGAAGTCTTCTGAACTGTCTTGGTGCTTAACTATCCTGGGAGACCATAAAGAAAATAACCAGAGACCAGGACAAGTGGCGAAAAACTGTTGAGACCTTATGCTCCACGAGGAGCAGAGAGGAATGTCAGTAATCTCAAGGTAGTAATCTCAAGGTAGTAATATCAATGTAGTAATCTCAAGGTAGTATCTCAAGGAATGTCAGTAATCTCAAGGTAGTAATCTCATGTTTGCTATATTCTGTTATTGTCACCACATGTCATATGGGATATGATTGGTTGGTTTTCAATTTTTTTAAAACCCACTTCTTCACTCTCTTTGTTGTGTCAGACAGTGAAGTCTGCACTCTTGGTTCTGTATAGGGTGTTTGTATTTTTCTTATATCCAATCACTTCAACTCTGTAGGGTTGCACAACTCTCTTGTCAAATATCAGAAAACTGTTCCAACAACACATTATGGCAGTGTGTACAGTACCATCAACACATTATGGAAGTGTGTACAGTACTGTACCAACAACATACTATGACAGTGTGTACAGTACCAACAACACATTATGGAAGTGTGTACAGTACTGTACCAACAACATACTATGACAGTGTGTACAGAACCAACAACACATTATGGCAGTGTGTACAGTACCAACAACACATTATGACAGTGTGTACAGTACTGTACCAACAACATACTATGACAGTGTGTACAGAACCAACAACATACTATGGCAGTGTGTACAGTACCAACAACACATTATGACAATGTGTACAGCACTGTACAAACAATACATTATGGAACTGTGTACAGTACTGTACCAACAACACATTATGCTAGTGTGTACAGTACAGTACCAACAACACATTATGACAGTGTGTACAGTACTGTACCAACAGCACAAGAGGAACTGGCATAGCTGAAAATCATCGAACTGTTGAGGCGCAGAGAAAGTGAACTGCACGAAAAGACAAAACATACAACACTCACATGTCAAACCTTGATCATGCCACCCCTGTGGTAGGGGATTGTGTTTAAGGATTGGAATTTAGTCACTTCGGCACACATCAGAGAGGTGCAGCAACACACATCTTAGACTGTTGTCATCATCGCTTGCGATGGACAGCAATTATTATTAACACTTTCGATGCCGCCCCAACAAAAGTTTGCAAAAGACCCAACTCCCTTTCACTCCCATGATCAATTCTTGTCGTCCAGGGTATGTCTTTTATCATGGGGAGTTTCGCTGACCGTACACCGGTATTACATTATGCACTACTTCCGTATTGTTCAGAAGAGCTCTCCAAAATGGAGGATCTAGCATACATGCTGTAAAAATACAATAAGTATGATTTTTCGTAGGTAAACAACGATTTTCAAAATGAGCAACGTAGCTGATGATTGTCAGGTCCAAAATGACTCTGATTCAGACTTCTTAGCCAGTGATAGTGATAAAATGGGCTCTGAATGTGATACAAATTTGGACTTTTGTTCACATGACGATGTTTATAGATCAATAGCAGATATTCCAGAACAGACAAGAGTAGGTGATGGATACCCACCTCGAAAACGGGATGGATCATACTGTGGATAGGTATGAGGAGCGACGCCAACAGCAGTTACAGCAATAGCTTGTGGATTATGAAGAATATACTGTACATATAGACAGGTCAGTAGCTCATTAATATATGAACATTATTCCATAGTCTCAAAGTCCTAAGTTTATTAGTTTATTTTTATAATTTTTGAAATTATCACCCTGAAAACTAATTACGCCCAAAAAATAGTGTGGCAGTGAGCCAGATTTGGTTGAAAAATAGGTGGCAGCAAAAGTGTTAATACAGACATACTTATTTCCTCCCAACTGCCAGACATACACCATGTTGACCATGCTTCAATACACCATGTTGACCATGCTTCAATACACTATGTTGACAAGGCTTCAATACACTATGTTGACAAGGTTTCAATACACTATGTTGACAAGGCTTCAATACACCATGTTGACAAGGCTTCAATACACCATGTTGACAAGGCTTCAATACACCATGTTGACAAGAGTTCAATAACTACAGAAAGAAGATCAACTAAAAGATATTGAATATCTGTTTTATTGTTGTAAAAACATTATGCTATCAGTGCCAAACCTGGACGCTGATATTAAATGATAGAAGAAAAGTAGTCACGACAGAGATGAAGTGTCTATGCAGAATGCTGGGAGTATCAAGAAGAGACCAGTTTAGAAATGAAAAAATCAAGATAAAAAGTGGATACAGCATCAGAACTGAATTTCATCAAGAAACAACAAATGAAATGGTTCAGCCACAGATTAACAACAGACAGTGCACCTCAAAGAGCAATGCTACCAAGATACAGTGGATAGAAAGCAAAAGTCCCTCCACAAGGTGGACCTCAGAAATAAAAGAGGCGATGAAAAAACACAATTTATGAAGTGTACACAAAAGCCTGTTCTAGAAATCTCTTCTAATACTGATTCTGTAAGGCAAAACAGGATTAGAGAAAAAGAAACGATTGTTGTAAAAAACATGTGTTTTATTCTATCATAAAATTGAAGAATATCATTACCTTATGACCAGCTCCCCCAACTTTGATTATATCTGTGGGCTCACACGAGTTTACTGCCTCCGTAACAATCCAATCTGCATGTGAACGTGTGGTAGTAATCACATTTTTATTGGCTGGAGGTGACATCTGTGTGAACCCAAACGAACCTGAGCATGGAAGTTCATGATCATTAGTGACTAAAATAAGTTGCAGCAAGCAAAATATATAACAGTCTGCCTCAATACAGCCTCAGCTTGTGACCATTGCCCCCTACATGAGATCCCAGTCTCTACTTTCATCACTTGCTCTACAAGACCCCAGTCTTTACTTCAAACTCTTTCTCCATACAAGAGATCTCAGTTTCTACTCAAAACTCTTGTCCCTACAAGTAAAGCAAGCCATCACGCAAAACTCAGTGAATTTTTTTCAGTACTCCCACTATAAGAGAAAATTGAGATATTTTGGACATATAAAAAGACATGAAGTGCTGTAGAAGACCATCATGAAAGGAGGCATACCGGCAAAGAGGAAGACCACAGAGAAGATGGATTCAGGATGTATCTGATGGTTTGAACATGACGGCTGCAGAGGCAGAACATCTGGTCTATGAGAGAGAAATTCCATAGAACTAATGGGATGGCAAAGTTCTGCTCAGGACAAACTATTTGATGATGATGATGACTCCCCCTATTAATTCAGGAGTAGTCTAATATAGCACCTCTGACAGATTTTTACATGAAGTCTTACTTTCCTTATCACCATTGTCCCTCGTAATTCAGGTGAGCCTTACTCTGACTTCAGAGGTACTTGCAATTTAGATTTCCAAATAAAAATACAGTCTTTCCTGTAGTCCAACTGCTCACCGTGTGCACATTAAAAATATTTGGTTAAACTTGCCTCAAACTTCCATGAATGTGGTCACTAGCATAGCGCATTACCAACTTTGCTATCGACGACCCTGCTACGTCTGAATTCAAAGCAGGCGAACGAAAAGAAAAAGACACAACCTGTACACTTCCCTACCTAAACCAATGAGACCCCATATACATCTTCCCAGTCTAGCTTCAGCTCCTTCCTGGTAATTGTAGTACGGTTGATAGATCACTCCTCCTTTAGCCTCACCGTTGATAGCAACACCAATCAGAACTGTCACATGATCTAGGAGACCTGCAAGAAAAGATTATCTTCTAGTCATGCCCAGGTGTATTTATTCACTCACTCTCTCTCACTCACTCTCAGTCACTCACATTCACTCTCACACTCACTCTCTCACTCACTCGCACTCGCTCACTCTCTCTCACACTCTCTCTCACACTCACTCTCTCACTCACTCTCTCACTCACACTCTCTTACTCACTCAAATAGTTACGCATGACTTATAGTATATAAATAAATTTCCCGTCGCCTTTTCAGGCCTTAGGGTACGAAGTGCCTGTCACTTCATATTTCTAGACCCTAGTGAGCATGAAGACTAACAGAAAAGTACTTAGAATATCATGGACAGAGAAAAGAACAAATGTTACAGAAGTGTACTTAGAATATCATGGACAGAGAAAAGAACAAACGCTTCTGTTCTGCAATAGTTTGATATTAAAGAGAGTTGGTTATTAAAGAGCATAAAATCAAGGAAAAGTTAATATTTCGGACACATCAAACGACATGAGTACCCAGAGAAGATAATTTTGGAGGAATGGTGCCTGGAAGAAGAATGAGAGGAAGACGATGGGTGCAAGATGTCATTGACAATCTGAGAATGACTGCTGCTGACGCTGGAACTTGTGCAGAACAGAGAGTTTTTCAGGACTGCTGTCATGGGAGCCAGGTTTTGGAAGGGACAAGCTACTTGATGATGATGATAGTGAGCATTAAGTAGGAGGGCCAATTCCTTTCCCCATGTGTGAACATTGAGTGAACCCATAACCCTCTTGTATCCGAGTCAATAGTCGAATACTTATCCGTTACTCTAATCCGTCCCATATAACTTACCCTCAGTAAATTCTGCTGTACCATCTAGAGGGTCCACCCATATTACAACCTGGAGAAAGAGAGCAAATATTCAGTATATAATTATGATCATATCAAAACTGTTTTCTGATTTCACTTTCTAAATAAACAATAATTGGCAAATCTACACAAATGTGCATCCAGTGCTGAGAAACATGGACAGACAACACAAAATATATACATAAATGTCACAATATGATTATATAGTCCAGAATCATGGACAAACAAGAATATATGTATAAATGTTACAGGATGAGAGCTGGAATAGTGTAGTTGTTGGTGAACTGGCTTCTTAGGCATGTGGTCTGGGTTCAAATCAACAGTTGACGTGGAATTTTAATCTGATTCTCGGGTCAACTCAGTCTCAATTGAGTATCAGGAAATGAACTTGGAAGTAAATGTGGCTGGTGTGATCTTGACCACATCATCAGTCGTGTGCCGATGGTCAATGGAAAATATGAGCCTAACACAGGTAACACTAATATCCAATATAACTTGAGGTCTGGAAAAGGATCCGTTTACTTTTTTTTATGCAAGGCAAAACTGCTTAATCCCTTCCCCATAGAGACCTCCAACCGAATCTTGTATTGTGCTAATGTAGTTCTCTGTACTGACTGACAATCTATTTATCTCATGATTAGTGCCTAGAATGTTGAAATCTTGTGAAAAAATGTGAAGTGAAATCTCATGATTGCCCAGGATGTTGAAATATGTTGAAGAAATGTGAAGTGAAATCTCATGATTGCCCAGGATGTTGAAATACGTTGAAGAAATGTGAAGTGAAATCTCATGATTGCCCAGGATGTTGAAATATGTTGAAGAAATGTGAAGTGAAATCTCATGATTGCCCAGGATGTTGAAATCTTGTGAAAAAATGTGAAGTGAAATCTCATGATTGCCCAGGATGTTGAAATCTTGTGAAGAAATGTGAAGTGAAATTTCATATTGCCTGGGTTGTTGAAATATGCTGAACAAATGTGAAGTGAAATAAAGATATAATCCGTCAACCTTCTAAAGATCTGGGAGTCACAATAGTGTAGTGGGTAATGCACTTGTTTAATAAGAATGCAGTTCAGGATCAAATCCCTCACACTAGAGGTCCAAAAACAGTAGAATTTTGTCTAAGCTTAACAACTCGCAGGTCAATTCTGTCTCATTTGGAAACCAGAAAAAAAGTTGGAAAGTAAAGATGACCACCCTCCCAAAGGTGTCCCCACTGTGCAGTTGATGGGAGGGTTTCTCTCTCGTGTGTGATTGTTCTTTTTGGTCATTCTTATTGTGATATATAAACAGCCTTTGCCAAGAACATTTTTACGTCACATCTTCAGTACCATTTGGAGCTCTGGTGCTTGTCCTTCGGCGATGTGTCCAATTTCAACCAGTGTTTACTGGGCTCGCTCTCCGCCAGCCTTTGGCTGCCCCCAGCTGACCTGCAAGGTCGACCTGTGGGAGGCCACCTACCCCAATTAAGCGGTTTGAGTATCCCAGCAACCCAGAGAGTTATGTCGGAGGTAGCATTGCTGCCGGTAGGTTTAATCATGCCGAACAGATCAAATGATATGGTTCAGATAAAGAGGAAACTCTTGTCTTCGCAGAATCTTGGGAATCTTTTGGCCAGTAAAAATATCCAATAACCAACTACTCCAAGACACAAGACAAGAGGCAATGAATGACATACTCAAAAGAGAAGATGGAAATGGCTCGGACATGTTATGAGAATGAGACAAGAAATGCCTGCAAGGATAGCCCTCACTTGGACACCAGAGGGAAAGAGAAAGAAAGGCAGACCACGGACAACATGGAGGCGCATGATGGAAGAGGAACTGGACACCGCATCTCTGACGTGGGGCTCTGCGCTGAAGGTTGCAGGGGACAGGAGAGCATGGAAAGTCCTTTCTGAAGCCCCATGTGTCACTAGGCATGACGGGATTAAGTAAGTAAGTAAGATAAAGAGGAACACCCCCCTATCCTTCAGGCTAAAGGGTTTTGCGTTGGGTTGGCAGCTCATCATAGAAAAAAGCTAGCTACTGAAATGTCAACAGATTTTTGCAATCAGAAACTGAGAGAGCAGTTGAGGATTGAGGTGGAAACACTATGTACGACTAGCCTGGGCCAAACCTGCACAGAGAAAGAAAAGAGACGGCCAAACCTGCACAGAGAAAGAAAAGAGATGATCAAACCTGCACAGAGAAAGAAAAGAGATGATCAAACCTGCACAGAGAAAGAAAAGAGATGGGAAAGACCTGGAATGAACTAAACTGGCTTGCTCAAGACAGATCTGCTTGGAGGAAATTTGTTGATGCCTTATGCTACAAGGGCAGTTGAGAAGCAAACATCAGAAAGAAAGACCAGCATAATAATGACCACATCTTCCATCGTGCCCTGTTGGTCAGAGAAAAATATGAACCTAACAAATATTCTCTACTAATATATTATATGATATTGATTATTGAACTGACGTCACAGCACTCCGGGCAGACCCGTACATGTGCAGTCTCCCCAACAGATATCAAAGAATATGCATACTTATGGTTTCTGTGGCTCGTTGGTTAAACACACCCTCTCTCTTTCCTCAAGCATCCAGCTCTATTTGTACTATGTGTAATTCCAAACTCTCTAAATTGCTGGATTTATTCAACACTAATTTTACCTAACACATATTTCCTAATATCTACCTATTCTCTAATCCTGTTTTACCACTCAGCGTCAGGTTGAAAAAGGAGACACCTGGAGCGAACCTCTCTATGTGCCTTGTCTTTCTTTTCTCCAGTCCTGATTTGCCTCACAGCTTCAGGGTAAGAAGAGATTTCTAGAACGTGCTTTTGTGTGGGCTTCATAAACAGTGTCTTTCGTTGTCTCTGTTATCTCTGAGGTCCACCTATCCCTAATATATCATATGATATATTGATATAGTATGTGACATATGATATATGATAACCTCTTTCCTTTTTTTTCATTCTCTTTGTTATTCTGTCTTATTAAGCTCTAAAGGTCTGACCTGGTCAGAAGTAACTTCCTTGTACAAATCAGGGCAGGCATGAGCGAGGACATCTTGATCTAACTCCTTCACAATATAGTCATCTGGAATCTTCTCTATAGGGTCAAGGCTCTGTAGGATGAGTGTTTGAGAAATATTAGGAATGTAGGCATCTATTACAATAAATATTAGGCATGTATACTATAACAATAAACATTTATACAGACATTAGTACAACATTAGTGGTAGCGTCTGTGGCTTAGGGGTTAGTAACTTGGTCTATTAACCCCGACGTTCTGAGTTTGAATTACGCTTGGACAGTTTGGTTGCAAATTGTTTCATGTGGATTTTACAAAGGATGATGGCACCACCGTTCAGAAAGCAATGGCAAACTACTGAACATAATAATGCCTAGAAAATCACAAACAGCGTTAAAAGCTGGGAGTTGATTCGCAAAGTCCTGTAAAGGATATAAAATTAACTTTTTTTTTTAAATACAACAACCAGACCTTTATGCAGAAATTAGTATAACAACAACAACCAGACTTTATACAGACATTAGTACAACAACCAGAACTTTATACAGACATTAGTACAACAACCAGAACTTTATACACAGTACAACAACCAGACCTTTATGCAGAAATTAGTATAACAACCAGAACTTTATACAGACATTAGTACAGCATACCAACTATATACAAGATATTAGTACAACAACCAGATTTTATACACAAGACAGTACAACAACCAGATTTTATTCACAAGACAGTACAACAACCAGATTTTGTACACAAGACAGTACAACAACCAGATTTTATATACAAGACAGTACAACAACCAGATTTTATACACAAGACAGTACAACAACCAGGTTTTATACACAAGACAGTACAACAACCAGATTTTATACACAAGATATTAATACAACAGACATACTAGTTACACTGATATTAGAAAATCATGTGTCTAGTATTTATAGCATACCTCTTCTCCAAAGATAGCAACTTTAGGAAACTGCTTATGAAGTGTAGCTACAATAGATCTCTGAGCTGCTCTATCAGCTTCAGTCTGTAGATCATTCTTGCCCTGAAACATGTGGCAAACAGTCAGTTTTCACATCATGGAGGAGAGAGAGAGGGAGATCTTTGTGTGCAGTTGTAGCAAACAGTCAGTTTTCACATCATGAAGGAGAGAGAGAGATCTGTATGTCCAGTTGTAGCAAACAGTCAGTTTTCACATCATGAAGGAGAGAGAGAGAGAGATCTGTATGTCCAGTTGTAGTAAACAGTCAGTTTTCACATCATGAAGGAGAGAGAGAGATCTCTATGTCCAGTTGTAGCAAACAGTCAGTTTTCACATCATGAAGGAGAGAGAGAGAGAGAGATCTCTATGTCCAGTTGTAGCAAACAGTCAGTTTTCACATCATGAAGGAGAGAGAGAGATCTTTATGTCCAGTTGTAGCAAACAGTCAGTTTTCACATCATGAAGGAGAGAGAGAGATCTCTATGTCCAGTTGTAGCAAACAGTCAGTTTTCACATCATGAAGGAGAGAGAGAGAGAGAGATCTCTATGTCGAGTTGTAGCAAACAGCAAGTTTTCAGATCATGGAGGAGAGAGAGATCTCTATGTCCAGTTGTAGCAAACAGTCAGTTTTCAGATCATGGAGGAGAGAGAGATCTCTATGTCCAGTTGTAGCAAACAGTCAGTTTTCACATCATGAAGGAGAGAGAGAGAGAGAGATCTCTATGTCCAGTTGTAGCAAACAGTCAGTTTTCACATCATGGAGGTGAGAGAGATCTATGTCCAGTTGTAGCAAACAGTTTTCACATCATGGAGGAGAGAGATCTCTATGTCCAGTCAGCAACAACTGTTTCAAAGACCTACCCAACCATCTATCGAGTACATTTTTTTCCTTTATTTTATTGCATTCGTCCTTTATGAATTCAGGCGTAGTCATGGTGACTATTATGGAGCCTCTTGACTGTTTTTAGTGTAAGTTTGTTTTCCTAATCACCAGAGTCCCTCACCATTCAGGTGAGCTGTGGCCTCCTGCAACATAGGCTGACTAGCTCAGAAAGAAAATTTAAAATTTATGTTTAATGTGGACTGGTTTTTATATATGTTTGATAGAACACTGTATGCTTTTTTGCAATTTTACAATTCTATGCGTTCATGGTTATTTATTGATGAATAATGTTAACAATATTGATATTCCTTAGCATTAAACTTCATTTGTCAGATAATATAACTTTGATTTAGCATATTATGTTGTTTTGAAAATGAATTTGTCTATATACAACAACATTGAAATGTGAGCTTACGCCATGGTTGTGCTTTTATGTCCTAGAATTTTTACCTGAGCCTCTCGGCTTTATGTTATCGGAGGCCATGGTGAGCCTTATTCTGACTTCAGATGTACTTGTAATTTTAGATCCCCAAGTAAATGATCACGGTCTTTTGTAGTTCAACCACACACCATGTGCACACCAAGACTTTTGTTGGCCATCTGTCCTGGAACTCCAACATTTCTGTGGCCACTAGCACAGAGTGATATCAACTTTGCTATCACAGACCCTTGCCAGGTACATCTACCTTAAGATAATGGAGGCCAAATCTAAAACTAAATGGTACAAAGATGAAAGATTGCCTTCAAAGCACATACCTCTGCCAGGTACATCTACCTTAAGATAATGGAGGCCAAATCTAAAACTAAATGGTACAAAGATGAAAGATTGTCTTCAAAGCACAGACCTCTGCCAGGTACATCTACCTTAAGATAATGGAGGCCAAATCTAAAACTAAATGGTACAAAGATGAAAGATTGCCTTCAAAGCACCAACCTCTGCCAGGAAGACAAACCTCTTATCTACTTCGCCAGAAAAACCCCCAATGGAGGAGAGATGTGTCTGTGCAGTCAGAACGGAATGGATTAGAGTGTGGCTCCCAGTCGAGAGACATTGGTTCAATCCCCGGTAAGACCAATGATTTTTTTCTGTATCAGCATTAAAAAAATTCTAAACTAAACAGTATTGCCGTATTAACCATGTGACTATTAAACTTCTTAGGCTCATGACCCTCCCCAACCCCTTCCCTAACAAACCAGTAACACAGACAGTTGTGACAGACAGGAATATTTGAGAAAATTGAACTTGTCTGTAGTTCTTACTTTGTTCATATGCCAGACATATTGTCAATGTTATCTTACAGATCAAGCAGACAGTTGTCTTTGATTCAAAAACAACATAAATGGTATCTTACAAACTGGCTAGCTAATTTCACAACTCAATACAAAAAAAGCTATCTTCACAACTCAATACAGAAAGCTATTTACACAACTAAATGCATAACACTGCTTTTTACAACTCAATACAAAACACTATTTTTGCAACTCAATACAGAATGATATTTTAAACATTCAAACTAGAAAGCTATATTCACAACTATTACTATTGTTATATACACAATTATTATTATTATTGTTTCAGATGACGAAATGATTACATTGTACTAGTTTTCACTATTGTTTTTCTCGATATTTTGCGTGATTTTTTGGAGTGGAACATGGATAGCGGAGGTGCACTTGGGGTCTTCACACCCCCACCCTTCCATCCCCCCCTTATAGTTTGTTCTGAAGGTTTGTTCCTGTTGGCCAGACTTCCATTCTCACTGTACTATTTTATTGAATTTTGAGGGTCAGATAAACGGTTTATGACATTCAATTCTGGGTTGTGTGTGTGCACGTGTGTTTACACAGCTGGATTTGCAGTGTGTTGTTTCCCGTCGTTGCTAGGCAACTGCGCCAAGCCTAGGCTAGGCGATAAATGACGTGTGTTGACATTTTGTTAGTTTCACATTTAGTTTGGAAACGCTATGCTCAACAATCGCATCTAACAGCAGTACATGAGGTTCACAGTCACACTTAGCAAGACCGTACATTATGTAACCAAACAATCTATTTTACTACTCAGCCAGGGTTGGGATAAAAGCATCATTTAATATGAAAAAACAAACAAAAATCGTGGCATATGCTTTACAGGACTTAGCCATCAACAACAGTAAACGAGGCGTCGATTTTCTAGGCACCACTTATACGTTCAGTAGTTAACCATTGCTTTCTGAACGGTGAGGTCTATTTTATCGTTCGTAAAAATCCAAGGGAACTAATTTGCTTCTAAACTTGCCAGCCGAGAAATTTGAACCAGGTACGCTTGGGTTGTGATCGAGCTCACTACTGCTTAAGCTCACTTGACATTCTCTCATTTAAGAAACCGCTTAAGCTCACTTGACATTCTCTCATTTAAGAAACCGCTTAAGCTCACTTGACATTCTCTCATTTAAGAAACCGCTTAAGCTCACTTGACATTCTCTCATTTAAGAAACATGTACATAAAACAATAAGAATCAGACAATCAATGTACTTCAGCATATAATGTGAAGAGGAGGATTAGAACAGTTGGTGACAACGGGTAAAATTCATGGAAGAAGATGTTGTGGAAGACAGAGGGAGAAGATGTTGGATGGTCTGACATCGTGGTTCGAAACAAGATTGACATCAAAACTGATTAGCTGCACCAAGTAGAGAGTAATGGAGAGACATGATCGCCTATATCGGCTGGCATGGCACTTGATTGATTGTACACACAACTCATCGTCATCATCAAGTAGCTTGTCCCTTCCGGAACTTGGCTCCCATGACAGCAATCCTGAAAACTCTATGTTCTGTGCAAATTGACCGGCGTCAGCAACAGTCATCCTCAGATCATCAGTGACATATTGTACCCATCGTCTTCTAGGTCTTCCTCTCGTTCTTCTTCCAGGCATCATTCTCTCCAAACACACAACTACAGACCACAAAAACTTCTACCAACGAATGTTGCAACATTACTTTCAGACCCTGAACAGTACAATATAGGTTGAAATGTGCTGTAGAGGAAGTTTAAAGACCAAGGATTGTCTTCATTGTACCGGGTTTGACCCAAAATGAATCGGTCCCTCTCTGCAGAAATAGAGTGTCACCTGCCAATAGTATTGCACAAACCACGAACTCCAGAAACAAACCTAAGGTCTCTGAAAAAAGCAGTAGGGATCTCTGAGAGTAAGTTAAGCCTTTGTCTAGCGATTCTTCTTCTTCTTCGATCGTTCTAGGTCTGTTTTAATCATTCTCATTGTGATATATAAACAGCCACACATCAGAACGTGATGTACGTGCACCAGCCTTCAGCACCTATTGGAGCTCAGTTGCTTATCCTTCGGTGGGGTGTTCGTTTTCAGCCAGCTTTTGATTTACTAGGGTGAGCTTTCCTAGGTACGATCAGCTTTGCCGTATTTTTGGGCTTTGTGATCTACGCCAAGACAGTGAGTTACGCTGTTTATGCCCGTTCTGACTGAGAAATATTTCTCGGGGCTTGTAAGCTTATCCTCGGACGGCGTCTTACTCGTATAAGACACCGTGTAAAGTATCGGCCTTCGCCAATGTTCAGACCGAACTTCCTGTTTGATCCGTACATTGTCGGCCTTGCTTTACCGTACATTTTTGAGTTTGATCCGGAGAAGGAACATTCTCAGCCTTTTCTAGACGCGCATTGGTACGTGGCAATTTGCAATTAACCTCGAAAGCAGCACTGGCATGGGGTCGAGTACAAACAATGTAGAGGGTCATTTCAGTCGGCACTATCAGCGTAACTGAGGATTTTGCGCTCGCGCCATCACCCGCCCCAGTTATTCCGGGGATGTTAGTTACGATTGCAATCGAACCTTGCCCGGTTGCCCCAAGGCTGGCAGTTCCGATAGGCATCACCAACCTCAGTTCTTCCGGGAAAGTTAATTTTTAATCGCACAGTACCTTGCACGGTTTCCCAGGGCGGGTAGTTTCGTTATGCACTAAACGCAACTTGTTCTTTTGCGCTAGGCAAACCTTGCCCAGTACATGTATCTGCACCAGGCTACCAATGTGGGGTCAGCTGCAATCTTCTCTCGCATCAACACGAGGGTAGACTTTTATTCGTTACGGTCCTGTCGTATTTATTCTTACCGACGGGCTTGGCAGTGTTTGCCCCCTCCTCAGGGCTTCGATCTACGTGGGCATACGTTTGGTCACTGGATGCACCTCTCATCCATGTCTTAGACGTTTCGTTGCTGTTTCTTTGCGTTCAGGGACTTAGACAATATCTTGTTGGACATCGGTCAGGAGATTTGTGCATTTTGTTTGTATGTATCTTTATCGTATTTCCGTAATTGCACTGCTACCACTACCAGTAGTTTTCTCTCCCGATCCCTGCCCCTCTTAGCCAGACCGGAACCAGAGTCTGTTTCCAGGGTCACCGCGTGGAGGTTAGGGGCAGGGTCTTGGTTAGCGCGCCCCTCGCTAACCCTGGCTCATGTTACCACCATGACCTCATGAGCCTTTGACCCCGTCTAGCGATTCAAAAGTCGCAGGTTCGAATCCGGACCATGCTGTTCTGTTCACAAGTGCATAAAAAAAAAAAAATTAGTGTGATAGAATGTGGGGAGACTTGAGTCACAGAAAACTCCTTCTTGAGAGAAAGCTTCTTAGAGAGAGAAGACAGGGAGAAAATATGATCTAAAGCAATATTCTCAACCTTTGTCAGCTGGCGCCCCATTGAAGATGAGACACACCACTAATGACGCCCCATTGAAGATGAGACACACCACTAATGACGTCCCATTGAAGATGAGACACACCACTAATGGCGTCCCATTGAAGATGAGACCCACCACTAATGACGTCCCATTGAAGATGAGACATACCACTAATGACGCCCCATTGAAGATGAGACACACCACTAATGACGTCCCATTGAAGATGAGACACACCACTAATGGCGTCCCATTGAAAATGAGACACACCACTAATGACGTCCCATTGAAGATGAGACACACCACTAATGACGTCCCATTGAAGATGAGACACACACTAATGACGTCCCATCCCCTTTTTTTCCCCACCGAATTAACTATAATTTCCAAAGAGCAATCGAAGAAAAATGTTCTCACTCTGAGCTTTATAACAGCTTCTTCTTCTTCACTCCTCGACATTAGGGAGGTTTAGTTCCACAATCAAGGCCTTCCAAACTCTCCTATCCAAGGCCATCTTTTCCAGATATCTACCAATTTTCTTGCATTCCAACTCCCGCCTCCATGTGTTCGTGGGTCTTCCCTTAACTCTATTTTTATAACAACAATGTCCTCTAATCACAATTTAAAAACTAAACTTGGAAAAGACATTTAATGAAAAATGTCAACATGAGTCAGACTCTAGTTTAGGATGTATATGCCTGGCATATTGCACAGTTTTGGTTTGGCAAATTTTGTTTGGACATGCATCAAGGTTACCACAAGACAGTCTCCCACAATGAGCACTAGGGCGTACCTAGACCTACTGTCCTGGGCATGAGGGAGCAGACAGGCTTGCATCAACAGCATTTATTGGCGGGGAGTTGAAGATCAATAAGGGGAGGTTTTGGTCACTTCAGGACTGCCTGTTGGATGAAGACACCAAAATAGTTGTTGAATCAATCCAGCGATTTAAAGAGTTTGCGGTTTTCTGTTGTAGAAGTAGAACTTGATTTCTGAGGGGCAGAGTTAGGTGTGTGTTTAACCAGCAGCCCACACAAACCATCTGTAACCTAAGGGACTGAGCACCTAAGGGTCTGTCTGGAGTGCAATGACGTCGGTTCAGTAACTAACAGCATATTTCCTTTTATTCATTGTAATGTCTCAGGCGCCCTTGTATCAACTTCTGTCGTCGTAATCTGTGAGCCACCACATCAATAAATGATAGTATAATATAAACATTGCACTCAAACAATGAACGATAACTAAACACTAAAGACAGTGAGTAACTAACTCAGTTAAGAAACTGTAAAACGCCGGCGTTTGCAATTTAAAATTCATACCAACATTTAAGTTAAATAATAAGTATGCGTACCTTTTCGACAATGCCAAGGTTTCCGGTCTTTAGAATATCTCTTATAATGCTACCAGCTTTGTGAGACACTGACACAGATGCGGCTAAAATCCGCATAACTAGTGGAGGTACAGCAGTGCTTGGAGTCGCCATATTGTATCAATGGCAAACAAGAGAATTTTGATTTCAACGTCAACGTTATAAACTCAGGTGATCTCAAACCGGCTAACGGTTAGAAAATGGTTAATAAAGTTGTTCAAATGAAGTTATCGCACAGAATTGTGTATTTAGATACACTTACACATACTACTTGACTAACGTAATAATTAGTATGTGTTTCTTATTCCACTCTGCCGTTGTGTTCACCCATATTGTTGGTGGTAATGAGGGAAACAACTCTCCCGGTTTCTGGAGTTAGGAATATTGAGATGGATAAACAGTGGTTGCCAAAGCAGTGAATCTTGTTCCCTCAATCAATTTACATCACCCAGGAGGATGTCTACAGTCCATTAATGAATTTAACCAGTACAAATCTCACCGAAGGTAATATAAGTGTGGTTTACAGAAAATATTACGATTCTCATTTATCGTCTTTTGGTGTAGGCATATTATGTTGTTTAGCTTCACATAACAAATGGGAGTTTTAATAATTAGATGGCTACAGTACAAGATATTAAAGAAACCATGAATATGAAAATCGGCGAAGTGGTTGAACTGGCTAGAGACAGAGTGAATTTCAGATGTGCTGCAAAGAAAGCAACGTCCTATAAAGGATACGGACCTTGATGATAATGGAAACTGCACAGATCTTCTTTATGTGGCATGTTTCTATGCAGAACGTCCGAAAAAAATGTATCTAGCAAATTCTCCCGTCTTCTCTATCGTCGTGTTCAATGATTTCTTAATGTTCTCTCACAGGAGGCATCCAGGCAAAGAAGACGGCAGCGGAAAAGATGGATTCATGATTAACTGATGATTTGAGCATGACGGCTGCAGAGGCGATGCATCTGGCCTATGAGAGAGAGACAGAGAGAGAGAGAGCGATTCCAAAGGACTGTTAATGTGGCAAAATTCTGCTCAGGACAAGCTATCGTGTGATAAGGTCTTACATTATTTATGTTATGGCCTCCAATTATTATCCCTTGTTTGATCTCTATTGTTCTTGTATTATCATTGTACAGTGTAAACGAATCCAGCGACAATACACATCTCTTATATAGCTCATTTCTACTTCTTCGGCGATCTTTGGTCGTGAGCTTAATTAACTGTGAAATGCAAACTGGTCAGTCAGCTTCAGATCTGTCAGGTTTACCCAAAACTTGGTGTTCGAATCGACTGGGTGTGGCCACATGTTGATTTTCAGCTCATTCATGAGAGGGAAGTCTTATAGGACATGCTATGATTTCTGTTTCTTGACAATGACTTCATCTAATAAAAACAAAGTCTAAAGACGAAGAATTTACTGGATTGCACTGGATTTTATTTCATTTGGCTCGCCTTCATTTCAAAGAAATTGCACTTCGACCTGCGGAGAGTATTTTTACAAATCACGAAATCATTAGCTTTAGCTACAACCCTATGGAATTTCTGGGAGGGTGCACTTGTAAACAAAATGGCACGCTCTTGATTTGATCTCACGACGTTCAGAACGCAAGACAAACGGCGTAACCTCTAAGACACAGAGACCTCTGGCCCTTTCTTAATAAGTTGATATTCTCATGTTTGGCTCTGTATACTTATAGAATCAGTATATCTATAGAAAATGACTCCAGAATGGCTCCAGAAAGTGAGAAGCAGAATATGCAACAAGTCATTGTTAAATGAGATCAGAATGAGAGTTATACGGTGCAACATAGAACCAATACTGACACACGCATGCGAGACATGAACATATATTGCAAACAATGCCCCGACTCAAGCGGGCAGAAGTATGGACAGAGCCGATATCATCAATGCGGTACGCTCTCAATTATGTGATGAGCAAGTCTCAGACACTTGAACGAGTTTGAGAATTAGGCGTTAAGTTTAGACATGCCAGACAGTGTAGTTTTCGTGGTAGAGAGAGAAGATATAGTAATCTACTTCTCATGGGTACGATGAGCAAATGGACTTTGGGATGACTGTTGCAGCGGAGGACAGAGCACGAATGGGAATACCCAATGGGCCATGACATCGATCACATAACATAACATGAACACTAAACAAACAGACCGAAAAATCTCTGGAGGCTACAGAGATGTGGTTTTACAGAAGAATGATGAGAATCCCATGGACTGCTAAAATGAATAATCTGGAGGTGCTGGATGAGGTCAAGATACAGAGAAAGCTTATCATTAATATAAGAAAGAGGCAGTCATCATATTTCGGAGATGTGATGAAAAACGGAGGTTTAGAACAAATTGTAACAATCGATAAAATCTAGGGGAGACGAGACAAAGGAAGACAGAGAGATAAAAGGTTGGATAGTCTGACTTCATGGCACGGAAGAGCGTCACACCTGAGATGATAGCAAACACCAGAGACAGAGATTTTTGGAGATCCATGAACGCCTACGCGAGCCGGCACGGCACCCGATGATCATATCAAGTAATAAGCATAAACTTTAAGGTCTGTGCTTTGATGAAGTTTGAGGAGATATTGCGTTCTATAAATAGATATGGATGAACCTGTGCCATACTCCTTATTAACAGGGAGACGTACATAGTCATGAGCAAGTAAAAAGTAAAGGAATCCTTTTTTTATAACATGAGGTAAATTTGGAACACGGTATTTGGTCCGCATTTTTCACTGACCATCGGTACACGATGGCAATGTGATCAACACCGCTAAAGCCGCGTTTACTTCCCAGTGATTTTTCTAGTACTCAATAGAGGCTGGGGAGACCTGCGATTCTCTAAAGCCGCGTTTACTTCCCAGTGATTTTTCTAGTACTCAATAGAGGCTGGGGAGACCTGCGATTCTCTAAAGCCGCGTTTACTTCCCAGTGATTTTTCTAGTACTCAATAGAGGCTGGGGAGACCTGCGATTCACTAAAGTCGCGTTTACTTCCCAGTGATTTTTCTAGTACTCAATAGAGGCTGGGGAGACCGGCGATTCTCTAAAGCCGCGTTTACTTCCCAGTGATTTTTCTAGTACTCAATAGAGGCTGGGGAGACCTGCGATTCTCTAAAGCCGCGTTTACTTCCCAGTGATTTTTCTAGTACTCAATAGAGGCTGGGGAGACCGGCGATTCTCTAAAGCCGCGTTTACTTCCCAGTGATTTTTCTAGTACTCAATAGAGGCTGGGGAGACCTGCGATTCACTAAAGTCAGCTTTGCTACCAGCAAAGTTGGGTTCTGTTATCCTTTATTTGGAAGAACAACGAAATTAAAATTAGTGTCCTGTTGAATACCAGTAGAACACACAAGCCAACCTCACCTCACAGTCGTGTAGACTGAGAAACAGGTAATTTGTGGCGGGACTTTTGACTTACACGTCGAGCTCGTGTATGGAGTCTCCTGCTCCGGGGCTGGCGATTTGTTTTCGGCCATTACTCCGGGGGAGTGGGGCTTATGTCAGAGACGTTTCATTGCTATTTCTTTTTGTTCGGGAACTTGGGCAATATTTTGTTGGACATCGGCAAGGAGACTCGTGCATTTTGTTCGTATGGACCTGCGTTCTTTTTTCGTACTTGCACCACTACCACTACCCGAAGTTTTCCCCGATCCATGCCCCCATTAGCCAGACCGGAACCAAAGTCTGTTTCCAGTGTCACCATGAGGAGGTAGGGGACAGGGTCTTGATTAGTGCCTGCTCACTAATCCTGGCACACCACCTCATGCGCCTTTGACCCCTGAATAGATCTATTTGTTCCCGTTCTCTGTCCATGATATACGGAGCTGTAACACTTATTTCTGCAAGAATTCCAAGTCAAATTTGGTGTAGCTAAGCTAGCTAGACAAGAGCACTATACTTGTAGCCAAAGAAGAATAGTAAACCAACAAAGAACTGGTGTCGTTAGGCGCTACAAGCTGAGAGACAAACTAAGAAAGAACATTATTGGACTAATTGGTTTTTTTCTAACCCATCATTTCTTTTTATATGTCCACAATACTTTAATGTTCTCACTCATATTTGTAGCATCAGCCAGTTTTCTTTGATTTTGAGTTTATATCAAATATAATAACAAAACACAGACATATTTCAATAAAATTCAATTGTTTATGATAAGAAACAAGCTTATAAATACATAATTCATACACATGATAAAAACACACACTTAGACTTCTAAAATGAAGATAAAACAAAGATGCCCTATAGCTGCGTGAATCAGAAGTGAACCTCAAGCGATGGTTTCCATATAATCACTTCGTTTAGTATAGCGTTCAAGTGGATGCCGCTTTGAATCATGACCGGAAACATTGGGGTCCCTCTTTCTATAGCCTGTCCCTAAAATACACGGAGGCTTAACTGGGCAATCGTTTGATGAAGCCATTTTCATGTTTAAAGATGTCCGCCCCCGTGGTGGTCGCCTGCTTTGACAACAAGACCCGGATAAAAGTCCGGTAACTCTCGGAGTTAAAACAAGGGACACAAACACGTATACTCCTAGCAGACATTGCATGATAATGAAGGTTATCATTAGTGGAACAACAGATGCTGCCATCCCCGCAATGCCTAGAATCCAAGTCACAGATGTAATAAGTGAAGCTCTCAAGTAAAAATGTACATGCTTCTCATCACTTCTATTTGTTTCCACTTCCTTGCTGTGTTGAATACTGTTTGAAGTTAAACAAAACAGAACAACTACCACAACCATGGATACAACTAAGGGAAGAAATAATGCCAACCATAACGATATGGTAGAAGACAGCAAACAAAATGAACCAATTCCATAACCAAAACTTCGCCATGTCACTTGACGCGAGACATATACTCCAATGATAATCCCAACGATAGTTAAAGGAACAAGGAAGATAAAACAACAATATAAAACAAAAGACTTTCTATCTCTACTAGCGTCCCTTGAAAGATGCATTGTTGTGAATGTAGAGTAAACGTGAAAAGAGCAGACAATAAATGAACAGAATACACACAAAGTAAAGTAGTGTAATGATACGCCCATGATAACACACATTTTGATTGCGTCACTGGAGAGGTACCCAATCAGCATCGACATCTGAGATAAAAACAAACAAACGACTAAAATCATATTATTTTTGCCGGGAAGAGACCGAAGTACAGTAAATAATAAAAATACAAGGAAAGAAACAAATAAGGACAAAACAGATATAGAAAGTAAAACAATAGCTAGTGTCTCTTCAGTTGGTGATCGTTTACTGCTGTACTTGTCTAATTTATGGAGAAAGTCGGACATGCATATTGTTACGTTTCCTTGGAGGTTCATTAAATAACTGTTGCTATGCAATACCACTCCCCAACTTAGCATCAAATCATCTGCAGGTTCTGCCACTGAATATTCATGAGGTAAGAGTTGCACGTGGGGGCACGTGAGAAGGCTGGACAGGCGGATGTAAGATGGAATTAAGTTGTTCTCGTTTGCCATCAAGGGGTCAGAGGTAGTCGTGCCTACTCTCATGGTACCATCTGAAAAATAGTCAACATTCACAGTCAATAAATGAGTTAATGATTAAACTGTCAGTCATCTTCTACAGTCATGTAAGACATGTTTTAGACTATCAGTTGGGGTCAAATGCGCAATTCAAGGGACAACGTCGCGCCAGGTTTAGTGAGCTGGCACTATTTAAGGTCCATCCCTACGTCCACTTGGCGACCCTAGAGACAGGCAGTGGATCATGTCTGGCTAAGCGGGTAGGGATCGAGGGAGAGCTGCAGGTAGTGGTAGTAGTGCAAGCACAGAAACGAAATACGGGTCCAAAACCCTGAATAAAATGCACGCATCCCCTCGCCGATGTCCGATGAAAAGTTGCCCAAATAGTTGCTAAAACATAAGAAATAGTAGCGTACGAGTCGTCTGTAAACGAATGCCAACTTCCCCGGAGTAAATGGCCGCACCAAAATTGTCAGATGTAGGGCAAGAATCCATGAGAACGATGTGTAACGAGTCAACGGTCGCGCCACAATTACAGGTTCTTGGCAAATGCCCATGAAAACATTGTCGTGGCGACGCAAGACAAGATTGCAGTAAACTCCGTATCGGAGGCCAAGCGCGGATACATCTATTGGGTAAAGTTGGCCGAGCGCAAAACTGTTATGTTCTTGTGCCTAACAAAACTGTCCTCCCTGGGACCTGCAACTAATCAATTCATCAATTATACAAGCAACTAATCAATTCATCAATCATACAAGCAACTAATCAATTCATCAATTATACAAGCAACTAATCAATTCATCAATTATACAAGCAACTAATCAATTTATCAATTATACAAGCAACTAATCAATTCATCAATTATACAAGCAACTAATCAATTCATCAATTATACAAGCAACTAATCAATTCATCAATCATACAAGCAACTAATCAATTCATCAATTATACAAGCAAATAATCAATTCATCAATCATACAAGCAACAGACCAACCTTTCCTGTGTTCCATATGTGAATTAGCAACAATAACCACACACGATGATAGTGCCAGAGGGGTGTGACGTCTAGAAGGTTGCATTGTGTGCCAGGCTGTCTCACTTGGGAAACTCTGAACATAAAAGAAAGAAAAATAATCAGAGGTGTGTCTACGTTAGGGACCACACACAATGTACTTTCATGAGCAGTTAAGAAGATGCACTTTTATAGGACGGTGCCTCTGTCGGGGCCCTCCTAAAGTTAGGGGTATGTAAATCATTAACAGGAGGAAGGGTGGGGGAGGGGGATCTCCTTGGCGTAGAGATAATGTGTTCGCCTCTGGTTCCAAATGTACTCGATTCGTTCGCTCGTGGAGTCATCGGTATATTTTTCCACAGATCCCTGATCTCAGTGTAGGTTAGATCTAGTTCCTAGTACTAACGGAGACGGACGATAAAACGTAGGTCATGTGTAAAATTTGAGCACATAAAGGAATCCTTGTCAGTTCAAAGTCGAGAAGAGCAGGCTGAAAAACCGCTGCCCGAGAAAAATTCATTAGACAAATTTTTAAATAAAATTCCTACAAAATATCTTCACTATCTTCTAAATGACATCGGGTATCCTCGCCGGTGCTACGGAGTTTGTGCACTGTCTCTGAGATCTTCCTGTGTAAGAAAGAGATCAGGGTACATATGGTTGGTTAGTCATCAAACCTTCTAATTGGTTAGTTTGTAACGAACCTTCTAATTGGTTAGTTTGTAACGAACCTACCTATTGGTCAGTTTGTAACGAACCTACCTATTGGTCAGTTTGTAAAAAACTGTGACAAGTGTAAGAGTGGCAGAATTTTCAATGTAGTATCATTTTATATAATACGTTATGACCGTTTGGTGCCGGAGCCCGCAAGGGAAGCAAAGAATAGTACTATTACCACCTACAAGGCATGACGTAAGAGGCGACCTAGGTAGGGGCCTAGGAAAGCTACACTAGTAAATAAAAAGCATCGCAGAAATCGGATGTGCTGGTCTATTTGTAGGCGCATAACTGGCACAATGTACGATCGCTCTTAGACTTGGATCACATACAAATCACAAAGAGTGGTTAACAAATGGTCGATATGGAGCGTTGGAAGAAGAAGAAGAATATAACACGTTACACTATTATTTCACATAACGACACTTCACATAACACTTAACCTAACAATGTGTCTATCAGCACAGATATTAACTTAACAGTACCTGGAATGACATGTTCCAATTCTGACTGTCAATATTAAACCTAGTATGACGGAGACTCAAAAGTTCAGTCTGCAGTTGTTCCTGATCGTTCCATGTATTGCTGATAATCCGTGCGTAGACTCCAAGATCATTGGATAATTGGCTGCACCATCCATCTTGGTTTGTTGTATTGAACGACATGGCGAAATCCTGAACACAGACAATAATGTGTAAGAGAAGAGAACAGATGTGTTAGAGAGAGAACAGAATGTGTTAGAGAGAGAACAGAATGTGTTAGAGAGAAAACAGAATGGGAAATAGAGAGAACAGTGTGTGTAAGTGAACAGAGTGTGTAAGAGAACAGAGTGTGTAAGTGAACAGAGTGTGTAAGTGAACAGAGTGTGTAAGAGAACAGAGTGTGTAAGTGAACAGAGTGTGTAAGTGAACAGAGTGTGTAAGAGAATAGAGTGTGTAAGAGAACAGAATGTGTAAGTGAACAGAGTGTGTAACACCTACTACTACCGCTACTACTTCTACTACTACTGCAGCTATTGATACGGTTATTTCGTCGACCACCACTACTACTAATACTACTACAACTACTGCTGATACTACTATTACTACTACTACAACTGCTACTACTTCTACCTCTACTACTATTACGACCGCTACTACAACTGCTACTGCTACTACTACTACTACTACTACTACTACTGCATCTACTACTACTGCTACTAATAATACTACTACAGTACTACTAATACTACTATTTCATCTTCTTGTTCCTAGTGGAAGATATGAATACAGCTGTAGCTGTCCTACTAATAATGCTAGACATTATGGTTCCCAGAGGAACATAGGACTGCATCTTTCGCACTTCTCCTCTTCTATCCAACTACCATTTTCCAGTATCAAGGTCAAGGACAAAGAAACGGAGATGGTGATAATAATGTAGAAGTAAAGGATGTGGATGAGAAGTTTGTGATACGGATGGGGAATTGGAGATGTGGATGTGTGGATGTGGGTCTAAGAACTTAGAAGTTTGAATGTGGCAGTAGTGGTGTGTGGGTAAGAACTTCTAAGTGTGATGGAGAAGTGGAGGCATTGTTAAGAATATGTGAATGTGGCAGTTGTGGTGTGGGGGTTAAGAACTTCTAAGTGGATGGAGAAGTGGAGGCATGGTTAAGAATGTGTGAATGTGGCAGTAATTGGTATGTGGGGGGTAAGAACTTCTAAGTGGATGGAGAAGTGGAGGCATAGTTAAGAATGTGTGAATGTGGCAGTAGTGATGTGGAGGGTAGGAAAATTAGGAAAAATTATAACGAAATCTTCTCAGTTATAAAAAAACCAGAATTCTTTAGAAAAGAAAAATGGCAGCATATAAGAAATTGCATTACCTGAAGTTTGACCTTGCCCTTTAACAAAGTCTGACCCAAATAGATTTCCATCTCAGCTGGGAGCCGATGTAGGATGTCGTGATCACCTGTCGGTATCAATGGACAGGGGAGATGAGAATTTAGAGGTACAAGACACTGACAATACAATAGAACTGGATGAGGGGGTAGAAGCGCTTACAGTACAGACAAATTATGAACAATAAATAAAAACTGATATCTTTCTATTTTGAGTAAATAACGCTTGTAATAATTAACATAAAATGGGATGAATATGCATGTCTGGTCAACACTAGTAACAACTGTTGAGCATACCTTGAGGAGAAATGTCTGGTCAACACTAGTAACAACTGTTGGGCATACCTTGAGAAGAAATGTCTGGTCAATACTATTAACAACTGTTGGGCATACCTTGAGAAGAAATGTCTGGTCAACACTAGTAACAACTGTTGGGCATACCTTGAGAAGAAATGTCTGGTCAACACTAGTAACAACTGTTGGGCATACCTTGAGAAGAAATGTCTGGTCAACACTAGTAACAACTGTTGGGCATACCTTGAGAAGAAATGTCTAGTCAACACTAGTAACAGCTGTTGGGCATACCTTGAGAAGAAATGTCTGGTCAACACTAGTAACAACTGTTGGGCATACCTTGAGAAGAAATGTCTGGTCAACACTAGTAACAGCTGTTGGGCATACCTTGAGAAGAAATGTCTGGTCAACACTAGTAACAACTGTTGGGCATACCTTGAGAAGAAATGTCTGGTCAACACTAGTAACAACTGTTGGGCATACCTTGAGGAGAAATGTTTGGTCAACACTAGTAACAACTGTTGGGCATACCTTGAGAAGAAATGTCTAGTCAACACTAGTAACAGCTGTTGGGCATACCTTGAGAAGAAATGTCTGGTCAACACTAGTAACAACTGTTGGACATACCTTGAGAAGAAATGTCTGGTCAACAGTAGTAACAGCTGTTGGGCATACCTTGAGAAGAAATGTCTGGTCAACACTAGTGACAACTGTTGCGCATACCTTGAGAAGAAATGTCTGGTCAACACTAGTAACAACTGTTGGGCATACCTTGAGGAGAAATGTCTGGTCAACACTAGTAACAACTGTTGCGCATACCTTGAGGAGAAATGTCTGGTCAACACTAGTAACAATGTTGGGCATACCTTGAGAAGAAATGTCTGGTCAACACTAGTAACAACTGTTGGGCATACCTTGAGAAGAAATGTCTGGTCAACACTAGTAACAACTGTTGGGCATACCTTGAGAAGAAATGTCTGGTTAACACTAGTAACAATGTTGGGCATACCTTGAGAAGAAATGTCTAGTCAACACTAGTAACAACTGTTGGGCATACCTTGAGAAGAAATGTCTAGTCAACACTAGTAACAACTGTTGGGCATACCTTGAGAAGAAATGTCTGATCAACACTAGTAACAACTGTTGCGCATACCTTGAGAAGAAATGTCTGGTCAACACTAGTAACAACTGTTGGGCATACCTTGAGGAGAAATGTCTGGTCAACACTAGTAACAACTGTTGGGCATACCTTTGAGAAGAAATGTCTGGTCAACACTAGTGACAACTGTTGCGCATACCTTGAGGAGAAATGTCTGGTCAACACTAGTAACAACTGTTGGGCATACCTTGAGAAGAAATGTCTGGTCAACACTAGTAACAACTGTTGGGCATACCTTGAGAAGAAATGTCTGGTCAACACTAGTGACAACTGTTGCGCATACCTTGAGAAGAAATGTCTGGTCAACACTAGTGACAACTGTTGCGCATACCTTGAGGAGAAATGATCAACGAATCAAAAAGTAGTCATTGAAATGGGAGACAGAGCGTTCAAGAAAGATAGGACGTCATAGAGAAATTCTGAGAGGAACTTTGCTGAGAGAAGTCAAACATATCGGAATGAATTTCATAGAAGTGATTGAGTGAGTTGCTCAGGACAGAGCGGTGTGGAGAAATTACTTGCAGGCCCTATGTACCGTATAATGGCACGAGACGAATATATTTTTAAAATGTTTGCGATTTGATCTCTGTTTATATTCGATCGTTTACTTGTACTATATCTATATATGCAGCTCTCTTCTCTTTCTGTCTTTCTCTCTCTCTTCCTCTCTCTTTCTCTTCTCTCTCACTTCTCTCTCCCTTGCTTTCTCTCCTCTCCCCTTTCTCTCGCTCTTCCTCTTTTTTCCTTCCTCTCCTCTCTCTTCCCCTCTCTCCCTCCCTCTCCATCTTACTCTAAATCACTCCCTCCCCTCTCTCTCCTCCCTACCTCTCCCTTCTCTCTCCCTATCTCCCTTCCTCCTCTCTCTCTCTCCTTCTCTCTCGTTCTCTTTGTCTTCTCTCTTTATCTTTCTTCGACGTTATAAAATGAATGTGTATGTTCCTCTTCCCTTTTCCCCTGCTTTCCGTCTCTTAATTTCAGAGAAAATATATAATGATATGGACAAAAATTGAAGAAAATATAGGCAGAGAAAGATATATAATGAGAAAAGGAGAAAACGGGCGAAAGAGGCAATCATAGATGAATAAACAGAGAAGAAAGAGAGGACGTCAGGAGAAAGTGATGAAGTAGAAGTAAGAGAGAGGAAACATCCAAGAGCGGTAAAGAGAAAGACTAAAGAAGAAAGTCTGACGAGACTGTACAATGACTACAACATTTTACTATCAGCGTAAATGTTATGGTTTAACCTAACTACAGAAGGTGCATACATTTTAAGGATATGTTGGTACACAGTCGACTTAAATCCAATGTCCAGAGTCATTTTGGCACCGTCCAGTGTGGCCGTCGGCGATGCCATACATGTGCTTATGTAATGCAGGCCTGTACTGTATCTTTTCCTAAAATCACGTTTGTTATTGAAGATGGTTTCACATGCGAGTCTCGCAATATAATCTACGCCATCACTTGCAAACGGAGTGACAAGGCATATATCGGTGAAACAGACAAAATGCTTAGTGACCGTTTCGCCAGCACTTGTGCGATATACGACAATGCTCTGTGACCGTGGTAGCCACTTATTTCAATGCAACTGACTATCTGAGAACTCGCGATGTCCATGTCACAGTCAGCCGATCATGTTTTTCTGATGATCGAAGTCGATTTGCTCTAGAGGATCGTTTTATTTCATTATATGGTACTTTGCGACCTCATGGACTCGGCGCACTACATTCCTATGCTTCTTAGTACTTTCTCTTCTCATGCTCCATATTCTATATGTGTATATGTTAAATATATATATAAGTTATTATATAAGTATATATATATTTATTTGATTTGTTATTGTTTCTCTTCTTTTTTCCACTTCTAGTTTTTTTGTATTTGTTTCGATTTTCGTCACAGATTTTTATATTAGGACCGTTGTGATATTTCTGTCGTAGTCTATATGTAGTGTGCTGGGATATTCATCACTCTTGTTGTATCGTTTGCTTGACATAGGCCTTTTGGTCGAAACGTTGCTGTGTATTGTTATTGTTTTTGTATTTTGTAAAACTACAGTACTTTGTTATTATGTTGTTTCGCCATTGCTACATAGTTTTACTGCAATCTTTCCCTATATCAATAGTTTAACCTATCATGCTATCAGTGCCAAACCTGGACGCTGACATCAAATGAAAGAGAAAAAACTAGTCACGACAGAGATGAAGTGTCTACGCAGAATGCTGGCAGTATCAATAAGAGACACCCCCTCTCCCCCTTCCACGCACACTTTATCTTTTACTCAACACTTCCGTCCTCACCAAGTGACATACCTGACACATCTATGGGAACTACCGGCCGAAGACCAAAATACAGTTCATACCCTAGACCACGAGCTGTCAAGAACATAGGCTTGCACATGCCGGCCACCAGTTGTTGCCCATCTTCACATGTGACCTCTCGGCATGATTCCTGGATACAGCATCACCAACAGACAAGAGAAATCAGTTAGCGACATGACATGTATCATAAGTTAATATCATCTCATGCTATGTCATGTCATGTCAATATAGTGTGTGTCATTTTATCACACCTGTGTGTCATCATCAAATAGCTTGTCCTGAGCAGAACTTTGCCACCCAAACAGTTCTCAGGAATTTCTCTCTCATAGGCCAGATGTCCTGCCTCTGCAGCCATCATGTTGAAACCATCAGATACATCCTGAATCCATCTTCTCCGTGGTCTTTCTTCTCTTCTCTTTGCCGGTATGCCTCCTTCCATGTTGGTCTTCTCTAACCCTTCATGCCTTTTTATTTGTCCAAAATATCTCAATTTTCTCATTCTTATTTGTAGCATCAGCCGTTTTCTTTGATTTTGATCTCTTTCTGTATAGATCTATTTGTTCTCTTCTCTGTCCATGATATACGGAGAACTCTTCTGTAACACTTATATTTTAAAGCACATATATGTTTTCCACTGCTTTATTAAATGTTCATGCTTCACACCCATACGTTGCAACCTGTGTGTACCATCATGTAATATCCCACTGTACCGTTCTCTTCACGAGAACTTTAAAGACTGTTCAATAACCAATTACAATTAGAATAATAATAATAATAATTCCTCTCGTACCGTTATACGTTACATAGGGCCTGCAAGTAATTTCTCCATACCGCTCTATCCTGGGCAACTCGCTCAATCTCCTCCATGGAACTGAGACCGATATTTCCTGCCTCTCTCAGCAAAGTTCGTTTCAGGGTCTCCTTAGGTCGACCTCTCTTTCCTGAACCCTTTGCATCCCACTTAATGCCCGCTTTGATATTCGTTGATCATTTCTCCTCAAAGTTGTGCCCAACATATCTCCATCTTCTCTTTCTTATAACAGTTGTCACTAGTGGTTGACCAGACATGTCTCTGATTTCATCACTTCTCCTGAATTCGTTCCATTTTATATTCATTATTTTTCGCAGACATCTATTTTCAAATGCATTCAACTTGCTTTCTATATCTTTAGTAATTTTCTCTCTAGCATATGTTAGGATTGATACAACATTTGAATTGAATTAGAATTATAGCTTACACATAAATAATATATATGAACAAAATAATACATTAACGTGGAGGTTGACGCCCTCTTGAATGACAACGTCAATGACACAGATGTAGTTAGTTACGCAGATTGTTCAGTTATTCAGCAACAAAGATGTGCGTAAGCAGTGATAGCACGCTTAGGATGAAAATAATAACAGGTCAGTGGGACCTACGCGGCAACAACAAATAGTTTGACAATGGAGGTGTGGGTGGTTACAGAGGGGGTGACGTGATTGTCATCTCATGACTACTCTCATGTTTTCATATGAAGTGATTTCATGAGTATGATTTGTAAAGTCAAAACAGGAATGGTGAGACGAAACTTGGTAGAGGTACTAGTGCAGACAGGGATGAGAGAAATCACCTTCATTTTTATCCCTGGGCACGCAGGAGGCAGGGGTAATGAGCGAGCAGATAGATTGATTGGCATGGCTACTATATCTGAGAGAGCTGCAATGGACCGAAATTACATTCTTAACGCATTGAGAGAGTTTTTTTCGAACAGAGGAGTTTCATAGTTGTGAATCCCAGTCGCTGACCAGATTGAGAGAGATGCGTGCCATATTGGTACAACCCGAAAGGAACAAAATACCAAATATGCAAAAAGATTGATTAATCAACATCGAACAAGAGTGTTGGACCGCTGGCCGCTGCTGGATTTGTTGGGATCGGAGCACCTATGAACATGTCCAGAGCGCAGCGATGATAGTTCTCATATAACTGATAATATGTCGGAACAATATATAACCATATTCTTCTTTTTCTGCGATCAACTTCAGCTATACGACTACTCCGGTATGTGTCATAAACAGGGCAGTGAGCTTGAGGTCTTCTGCGATCAACTTCAGCTATACGACTACTCCGATATGTGTCATAAACAGGGCAGTGAGCTTGAGGTCTTCTGCGATCAACTTCAGCTATACGACTACTCCGGTATGTGTCATAAACAGGGCAGTGAGCTTGAGGTCTTCTGCGATCAACTTCAGCTATACGACTACTCCGGTATGTGTCATAAACAGGGCAGTGAGCTTGAGGTCTTCTGCGATCAACTTCAGCTATACGACTACTCCGGTATGTGTCATAAACAGGGCAGTGAGCTTGAGGTCTTCTGCGATCAACTTCAGCTATACGACTACTCCGGTATGTGTCATAAACAGGGCAGTGAGCTTGAGGTCTTCTGCGATCAACTTCAGCTATACGACTACTCCGGTATGTGTCATAAACAGGGCAGTGAGCTTGAGGTCTTCTGCGATCAACTTCAGCTATACGACTACTCCGGTATGTGTCATAAACAGGCCAGTGAGCTTGAGGTCTTCTGCGATCAACTTCAGCTATACGACTACTCCGGTATGTGTCATAAACAGGGCAGTGAGCTTGAGGTCTTCTGCGATCAACTTCTGCTATACGACTACTCCGGTATGTGTCATAAACAGGGCAGTGAGCTTGAGGTCTTCTGCGATCAACTTCTGCTATACGACTATCCCGGTATGTGTCATAAACAGGGCAGTGAGCTTGAGGTCTTCTGCGATCAACTTCTGCTATACGACTACTCCGGTATGTGTCATAAACAGGGCAGTGAGCTTGAGGTCTTCTGCGATCAACTTCAGCTATACGACTACTCCGGTATGTGTCATAAACAGGGCAGTGAGCTTGAGGTCTTCTGCGATCAACTTCTGCTATACGACTACTCCGGTATGTGTCATAAACAGGGCAGTGAGCTTGAGGTCTTCTGCGATCAACTTCAGCTATACGACTACTCCGGTATGTGTCATAAACAGGGCAGTGAGCTTGAGGTCTTCTGCGATCAACTTCAGCTATACGACTACTCCGGTATGTGTCATAAACAGGGCAGTGAGCTTGAGGTCTTCACCGGTCCCCCATAGTTTGTTTTGTAGGGTTGGTTCTATTGGCCAGATTTCCATTCTTACACAGCTCAGGCTGGGGTAGTCTTGCAGGATCTTCTCTGGGTTTGCTTTGGTGAACTACAGGTGCAGACAGCCGAGTCCCTGAGACCCATTCTTTGTAGGTGTGCTCTGAGACCGCAGTGTCCCGTTCTAAGTCTGAAGACTGTAGTCTGCGCTTTTCTGTTTAGTAAAATCATATTAACATAGAGATCAACATATAAAGTATACATACCTCTAGAGAATCGTATAGTCCTCGCTTGGCGCAGAGTTGGTACGGAATATCTCCAAGGGGGCGGCGTTCATTGACGTCATCTTTGTTCAGATCAAGATATCCCAGAGTGACTTGCATAGATGGATTCCATGTTGCCGGTTTTTTCTGACATGACGTCAACAGAATTTGTGCTTCCGGTTCGTCACCATGGTTACACATATAACAGAAGACATTTTTATACAGAACATGATCTAGTAGTTTGGGCGTAAGGTAACTCTGACAGGCTCTCTCTAGAAAAGAATCTCGTTTAGTCCACCTGCCAGTCACGTTACACCTGTTGACCAGCTCCGGTTCTGCGTAGCATTTTCTGCCGGATTCCGGATATACTGGGACGTGAACAACTGTGCAGTCTGGGTGAGTCAGAGACATCTGGATTAAATCCCGAGGTGTATAAAGATTGCTTAAATTTGTCCTAGTTTCGCAAGAAATTTGTATATTCCATGGAATGGCGTCAAAAACGTCATGACATCGTGCGCAATTGACGTTTTTGAAAGTGCGTACCGAATCACTTTCTTGTGACGTTACAGGGGCGATAACGTTACCTTCGTCACAGTTGCTATGGTCACCTGTAAAATGTTGTGGACAGTGCGATATCATAAAGTAGCTTTCATGCCTCCCTTCTAACACCGGTGGAAGCGCAGTCTTACCCTCAACCTTGTTCTTTACCATCAACGACTTGTCATTATCATCATTAATTTCATTACTTTCAGAAGTCTTAATCCGTAAATTCTGAAACTGTGTGCTCTCGCACGTCAAAACATTGATGTCGCTTCCAGTGAAAGGTCGTTGCAGATCATCTCCTGTTGTTTCCATAACAAGATCAGGGCAGCAGTCTCCAAACATCGTACAGTTGAGATCACATTGGCATGGAGAGCATCTGTAGCAGTTAGTAGCAGCATGATCCTTGCAGACACGATTTTTGCCACAGTACAGCACATGCCAGTGCAAGACTCTACTAGCAAACACATCTTGTTCGCTGGTACGTGGAGCGGGATACGCATCCGATTTCATGTGGTAGCGTCGTCTTGAAGGCCAACTTTGAGGTGTGATATCGCTGGCTGTTGATGAACCTTGTACGACACCAATAATATCGTTGGACAAGAGTGAGTTCATAGAAGATATTACAGCTAAGCTGAAGAAGCCTCTCAGTAGAATCATGGTAACATCAACTACACACTTGACCCTCAGAAACATCAAGTACGCACTTGATCCTCAGAAACATCAAATACACACTTGACCCTCAGTAACATCAATTAACGCACTTGGCTATTTCCGTACAATTTTTGGTTAGTTTCGGATCATCATCCCTGCAGACTAAACCAGTTAGTCCAAAAAAAGCTCCGATCTCCTCATCAGTATGTCTCTCAGTGTGTGACAACTAATTACACCGGTTCTTTGTTGGTTTACTATTCTTATTTGGCTATCCGTATAGTGCTCTTGTTTACCTACACCACATTTGACTTGAAATACTTCAAGTATGAATTAGGGTTGTAGATTCACCACTATTACTTGAATCATTTACACATCCTCTCCTCTAAACTTCTGAACTATAATAACATCAAGTTCATACTTGGCTATTTCTGAACTATGATAACGCCAAGTTCATACTTGGCTATTTCAGAACTATAATAACACCAAGTTCACATGTGGCTATTTCTGAACCCAAATGACAAGTACACACCAGTGCAGTTGGTTGAATAATAGAGTTTCTTCACGCAAACATCCCATGTTCTACTTCTCAGTAAGGTCAAGTTTCTTTCTGTTATGAAGAAAATACAACCCATGAACTTCACACGCGTGGCGACAGCCTCAGGCAAGCAGCCATAATTTTTATGCCCTGTTGAATCTCCACAACGTACACTTAACTCGCAATAGACGCACATCAAAACTACCTTTTGACGCACTGTTTTAAAGAATACATTTTTTAATGGAAGGTGTCCTAGCCAAATCTATTATGATTTTCTTGTGTTAGTCAACAGAACACTATCTCATATATAAGAATGTGCAGAGTTTCAAGCTTTATTTGATAAATTAACCTGATGTACGTTATAAATAAATATAATTCTACACAAATAAAATAAAATCAATTTTTACCAATACTTTTTAACTATTTCATCTTTTGGTTTGTGAGATGGCTCGTCGTAAACTCGGTACTGTCAGAAATGTTTGTCATGTGGCTTGTCGTATTGCACGTGTTAAGAGAAGAAAACACTATACATTTAAAAAACTTTTCAGAGCTGTATCAGTACCAGGTATGCGTTACAGTATTCAAAGATTGTAGCAATCATAAAGTGCACTCTACAATCTTTCAGAATTGAAAAATATTTCAGATACAATCTGGGCTCTTTCATGATTGCAGTAACATCAAGAATAGACTTAACATTGTTAGGAAAGTAGGTTACACCAGGTCGAAACTTGACTATTTCAGGATTGTGGTAACATCAAATGCACACTTGACTCTCAAACTGATGCTTAACTGTTACATCGTCAAGTTCAGTTGCTATAGGCTGCATGAAAACAACCTGGAAACAAAATGCAATTTATCAGACAATGTGATGTAGTATTAGATTTAATATCCTGATCGTTGATTCATCTTTATTCTTCTCTGTTGCTCGTGGAGCAAGAGGTCTCAACCATTGTTCGCCACTTTTCCCGGTTTCTGGTTGTTTTCTTCAAGGCTTCCCATGATAGTCTGGCATACTTCAAGAATATTCCATCTCCCAGTTTCCTTGCGGGTTTGACTGCTAAGCGTCGTCTATCTCTTCAAGGCCTCCCATGATAGTCTGGCATACTTCAATAATATTCCATCTCCCAGTTTCCTTGCGGGTTTGACTGCTAAGCGTCGTCTATCTCTTCAAGGCCTCCCATGATAGTCTAGCATACTTCAAGAATATTCCATCTCCCAGTTTCCTTGCGGGTTTGACTGCTAAGCGTCGTCTATCTCTTCAAGGCCTCCCATGATAGTCTAGCATACTTCAAGAATATTCCATCTCCCAGTTTCCTTGCGGGTTTGACTGCTAAGCGTCGTCTATCTCTTCAAGGCCTCCCATGATAGTCTAGCATACTTCAAGAATATTCCATCTCCCAGTTTCCTTGCGGGTTTGACTGCTAAGCGTCGTCTATCTCTTCAAGGCCTCCCATGATAGTCTAGCATACTTCAAGAATATTCCATCTCCCAGTTTCCTTGCGGGTTTGACTGCTAAGCGTCGTCTATCTCCGCCGTGAAGCCTTAAGGCATCTCAGAACTCACGAAATAACATATTTTCTTAAATATATCGATTTTTTCAAATTTGTTTTATTCTGTTAGTTTTATATATCTAGAATAAAATTCCATAATAACAAATTTGATTTTTGAAAAAAAAAAAAAAGGTTTACAATGAAATTTTTAAAACGCTTTTTATTTACTAGGAGAGCTTCCCTAAGCCCTACCACAGTCGCCTCTTACGACATGCCTTGTAGGTCGCAGTGTTACTATTCTTTGCTCCTTGCGAGCCCCGGCAACACATGGACGTTACCGGGATTGAACCCGGTTTCCGCATGGGAACCCGTGCTCTAATCCATTCGGCACAGAGGCTTGACCCGTGCTCTAATCCATTCGGCACAGAGGCTTGACCCGTGCTCTAATCCATTTGGCACAGAGGCTTGACCCGTCCTCTAATCCATTCGACACAGAGGCTTGACCCGTGCTCTAATCCATTCGGCACAGAGGCTTGACCCGTGCTCTAATCCATTTGGCACAGAGGCTTGACCCGTGCTCTGATCCATTCGGCACAGAGGCTCGACCCGTGCTCTGATCCATTCGGCACAGAGGCTCGACCCGTGCTCTAATCCATTCGGCACAGAGGCTTGACCCGTGCTCTAATCCATTCGGCACAGAGGCTTGACCCGTGCTCTAATCCATTCGGCACAGAGGCTCGACCCGTGCGCTAATCCATTCGGCACCGAAGTTCGACCCGTGCTCTAATCCATTTGGCACGGAAGCTCCACATAGACGATACACAGATGATACACAGACGATACACATCTGAAAGTGAGACATTGAAAAACTAGGATTTAACTGAGCGGACATTTTTTTTATTTCTGTGTGATGTGCCCCCTGGGAGGACACGACGATGACAGTCAATGATGTCTTGCAACAAGCAGACTCAGACAATAAGGTGACACCCTGTCCCTAGCGATTGTTGATCCTCTACCTAAAGCAGGAGAGTCAGGAGACGTCTAAATGTCAGTTATATTATTTTGTCTGCTGTTTTGTGTTTTCTTTGAAGATTAAGTTCACGCATGTCTGTACATGTGCGCGTGCAATGTAGTCTTATAGTCTATATTTAGCTAAGGTCATGGTAGGTCAATGAATACACGTGTTAGAGCCTACTCTCCGTGTCACTATCTACTTATTCTCGTTGTGCTGTCTACGTGTGTAGTAGAAATGTGTGGGAAGAAACAGTTTTTGTTCCGTGATGTGCTTAGTCTAATATTATTTCTGTTTCAAATTTCTCAACAGCTTCTCTTAAGAAATGCAAAATAAACCAAAATTCATGTGTCAATTTTATTGTCAATCAATCTAACCATTCTATCAATACTGATTGATTGATAAATTGAATGATTGAACCATTTTAACTTTTGTTTGAATGATTGGTTTAGACATTCCAACTACTGATTGGTTGCTTGAATCATCCCAACTACTGATTGGTTATTTGAGCCATCCAACTACTGATTGGTTAATTAAGCCATCCAACTACTGATTGGTTATTTGAGCCATCCAACTACTGATTGGTTAATTGAGCCATCCAACTACTGATTGGTTAATTGAGTCATCCAACTACTGATTGGTTAATTGAGCCATCCAACTACTGATTGGTTAATTGAGCCATCCAACTACTGATTGGTTAATTGAGCCATCCAACTACTGATTGGTTAATTGAGCCATCCAACTACTGATTGGTTAATTGAGCCATCCAACTACTGATTGGTTAATTGAACCATCCAACTACTGATTGGTTAATTGAACCATCCAACTACTGATTGGTTAATTGAGCCATCCAACTACTGATTGGTTAATTGAGCCATCCAACTACTGATTGGTTAATTGAGCCATCCAACTACTGATTGGTTAATTGAACCATCCAACTACTGATTGGTTAATTGAGCCATCCAACTACTGATTGGTTAATTGAGCCATTCAACTACTGATTGGTTAATTGAGCCATCCAACTACTGATTGGTTAATTGAGCCATCTATATTTCACAAAGCACGAACTCTGTGGCCCCATTAACAATCTTATGAATCTCCAGAAAAAAGTACACATGTGAACTGAATGGAGAGCACGGAACTGAACTGAACATGTGAACTGAACAACGTATTCTTGTTTAGAACCCACAACTTTCAAAACGCAAGGCAAACGTCTTATCCACTAATCCACAGAACTCATAGCTTTCAAAACGCAAGGTAAACGTCTTATCCACTAATCCACAGAACTCATAGCTTTCAAAACGCAAGGTAAACGTCTTATCCACTAATCCACAGAACTCATAGCTTTCAAAACGCAAGGTAAACGTCTTATCCACTAATCCACAGAACTCATAGCCTTCAAAACGCAAGGTAAACGTCTTATCCAGTAATCCACAGAACTCATAGCTTTCAAAACGCAAGGTAAACGTCTTATCCACTAATCCACAGAACTCATAGCTTTCAAAACGCAAGGTAAACGTCTTATCCACTAATCCACAGAACTCATAGCTTTCAAAACGCAAGGTAAACGTCTTATCCACTAATCCACAGAACTCATAGCTTTCAAAACGCAAGGCAAACGTTTTATCCACTAATCCACAGAACTCATAGCTTTCAAAACGCAAGGTAAACGTCTTATCCACTAATCCACAGAACTCATAGCTTTCAAAACGCAAGGTAAACGTCTTATCCACTAATCCAAAGAACTCATAGCTTTCAAAACGCAAGGCAAACGTCTTATCCACTAATCCACAGAACTCATAGCTTTCAAAACGCAAGGTAAACGTCTTATCCACTAATCCACAGAACTCATAGCTTTCAAAACGCAAGGTAAACGTCTTATCCACTAATCCACAGAACTCATAGCTTTCAAAACGCAAGGTAAACGTCTTATCCACTAATCCACAGAACTCATAGCTTTCAAAACGCAAGGTAAACGTCTTATCCACTAATCCACAGAACTCATAGCTTTCAAAACGCAAGGCAAACGTCTTATCCACTAATCCACAGAACTCATAGCTTTCAAAACGCAAGGTAAACGTCTTATCCACTAATCCACAGAACTCATAGCTTTCAAAACGCAAGGTAAACGTCTTATCCACTAATCCACAGAACTCATAGCTTTCAAAACGCAAGGTAAACGTCTTATCCACTAATCCACAGAACTCATAGCTTTCAAAACGCAAGGCAAACGTTTTATCCACTAATCCACAGAACTCATAGCTTTCAAAACACAAGGCAAACGTCTTATCCACTAATCCACAGAACTCATAGCTTTCAAAACGCAAGGTAAACGTCTTATCCACTAATCCACAGAACTCATAGCTTTCAAAACGCAAGGCAAACGTTTTATCCACTAATCCACAGAACTCATAGCTTTCAAAACGCAAGGCAAACGTCTTATCCACTAATCCACAGAACTCATAGCTTTCAAAACGCAAGGCAAACGTCTTATCCACTAATCCACAGAACTCGTAGCTTTCAAAACGCAAGGCAAACGTCTTATCCACTAATCCACAGAACTCATAGCCTTCAAAACGCAAGGTAAACGTCTTATCCACTAATCCACAGAACTCATAGCCTTCAAAACGCAAGGCAAACGTTTTATCCACTAATCCACAGAACACATAGCTTTCAAAACGCAAGGCAAACGTCTTATCCACTAATCCACAGAACTCATAGCTTTCAAAACGCAAGGTAAACGTCTTATCCACTAATCCACAGAACTCATAGCTTTCAAAACGCAAGGCAAACGTTTTATTCACTAATCCACAGAACTCATAGCTTTCAAAACGCAAGGCAAACGTCTTATCCACTAATCCACAGAACTCATAGCTTTCAAAACGCAAGGCAAACGTTTTATCCACTAATCCACAGAACTCATAGCTTTCAAAACGCAAGGCAAACGTCTTATCCACTAATCCACAGAACTCATAGCTTTCAAAACGCAAGGCAAACGTCTTATCCACTAATCCACAGAACTCATAGCTTTCAAAACGCAAAGCAAACGTCTTATCCACTAATCCACAGAACTCATAGCTTTCAAAACGCAAGGCAAACGTCTTATCCACTAATCCACAGAACTCATAGCCTTCAAAACGCAAGGTAAACGTCTTATCCACTAATCCACAGAACTCATAGCTTTCAAAACGCAAGGCAAACGTCTTATCCACTAATCCACAGAACTCATAGCCTTCAAAACGCAAGGTAAACGTCTTATCCACTAATCCACAGAACTCATAGCTTTCAAAACGCAAGGCAAACGTTTTATCCACTAATCCACATAACTCATAGCCTTCAAAACGCAAGGTTAACCGTCTTATCCACTAATCCACAGAACTCATAGCCTTCAAAACGCAAGGTAAACGTTTTATCCACTAATCCACCGAACTCATAGCTTTCAAAACGCAAGGCAAACGTCTTATCCACTAATCCACAGAACTCATAGCTTTCAAAACGCAAGGTAAACGTCTTATCCAGTAATCCACAGAACTCATAGCTTTCAAAACGCAAGGCAAACGTTTTATCCACTAATCCACAGAACACATAACCTTCAAAACGCAAGGCAAACGTCTTATCCACTAATCCACAGAACCCACATGTTCTCAAATTAGCCACAAAACCCGAATTTTGCAAAATTATCAAATGAAAACGTTTACCACTGAACCTGATATCATTCTGAAACTGATTTCTATAGCCTTTATAGCATATTTCTAAACATCGAATTGGTTACTCTAATCTCTTTCTAAAATCTATTTGTTCAATGTCAGATTTTTCCAAAAATTTCTAACTAACATTTCTAATTTCTTTCTTTTACGTGTTTTCTAATCTAATTTCCTTCTAAAGTCAGCTTTTTAATCTATTCTCTTTCTAAAGTCAGTTTGCTAATCTCTCTCTCTCTCTCTCTCTCTCTCTCTCTCTCGCGATCGTTCTTAAGCCGTTTTTATCATTCTATTCGGATATATAAATAGCCAAACATCAGAACGTGCTGTACGTGCACACGCCTTCAGTACCAATTGGAGCTCAGTTGCTTATCCTTCGGTGGTGTACTCGATTTCAACCATCGTTTGTATGCAGTTCCCTCTCCGCTAGCCTTTTGCTGTCCCCAGCCGAAACCCACAAGGCAGCAGGTTGCCATTTTCTTTTAGGACAGCGACCCTTAGACGGCCTGCCCTCCCGGGCTTATGATCGCCATCTGCCCAGCAAAACCGGTCGTTTTAATGAACACCTTGTTTTGTCGCCCGTTCAGTTTTGTGTACGGTTTGCTCCGCTAGGCTTTGATTGTCCCCAATCAGACTACAAGGTAGCAGTAGTTCCCTGCGAGCGAAAACGCGCACTGGCTTTACCTCTGCTGGGCTTTCCAGTTGTTCTGCTCATTTTAGTGTGACGCAACCCTCTTGCCTGCCATGCTCGCCGCTACAGTGCCTGCATCGAATACCGCGCCGTACCTTGCCGTGCCGGCCTGCCCCTCGGTGGGACCCACTATGGCTTTGCCAGTGCGCGTGCTAGCTCTGCCCTGGTGCCTGGTCACCATCGATTTTTTCCGTGCCCACATTTTCCGTGCCTTCCGTATCGTGCTCACATTTGCCTGGGCTGTCCCAGCCTGTAACTTAACCCGGTCCCCCACACATGAGATCGTTGACGGGTTTCGCCCCATGTGGCGCCACCCTTTCATGGTCCGTATGCGTGATCGCTCTGCCCTGGTGCCTACCTCACCATTTCCATCAATTCCCACTGGGCTGTCCGACTCCGAGGTGATAAAAATCTTCTACGTTTCTTAATAAGATTCTTATGTATATAGCATAGAGCAGATTCTTATTATATAGCATAGAGCAGATACTTATGTATATAGCATAGAGCCAGATTCTTATGTATATAGCATAGAGCCAGATTCTTATGTATATAGCAGATTCTTATGTATATAGCAGATTCTTATGTATATAGCAGATTCTTATGTATAGAGCAGATACTTACGTATATAGCATAGAGTCAGATTCTTATGTATATAGCAGATTCTTATGTATATAGCAGATTCTTACATATTTAGCATAGATCAGATTCTTATGTATATGGCATAGAGCCAGATCCTTACCTTGCACAACAAGAAACGCGAAATTTGTACCCAAAAAAGCACGCGATGTTTGCACACACAAAAACACACGATATTTATCACCACAATACACATGAAATCTGCACCAAACAAAAAAAAACACCAGATTTGCACCAAAAAAAAACCCTACTATATTTTGCACCACAAGAAACCGTGAAATGGAAAATGGTGTTTACTTTACGATGGACGAAGTTGGTAGTGTATGTCCTGAAGTATATCTGCGGTTTACAAGGAATCCTGGATTCACAGTTTGAAATTGGCAGAGAAAACGGTGAATTGTGAGTGATATAGTTTGGACGGGAGAACGTGCGCGACATAGACGATTCTGAAATGGGGGTGTCAGCTCTGGGTGGATTGATATAGTATGACCTTCAATGACGTAATATCATCTCGTGGAGGCGGTGGTTTTTAATGGGATTTTTGGAGATGATTCAAGTTATGGTCAAATATAACCAGGAAGGAATAAAAAATAACCAGTAGAGAATTAGATGTAACCAGTAGATAATTAGATGTAACCAGTAGAGAATTAGATGTAACCAGTAGATATGAGATGTAACCAGTAGAGAATTAGATGTAACCAGTAGAGAATTAGATGTAACCAGTAGAGAATTATATGTAACCAGTAGAGAATTAGATGTAACCAGGAGAGAATTAGATGCAACCAGTAGAGAATTAGATGCAACCAGTAGATAATTAGATGTAACCAGTAGAGAATTAGATGTAACCAGTAGAGAATTAGATGCAACCAGTAGAGAATTAGATGTAACCAGTAGAGAATTATATGTAACCATGAGAGAATTAGGTGTAACCAGGAGAGAATTAGATGTAACCAGTAGAGAATTCGATGTAACCAGTAGAGAATTAGATGTAACCAGTAGAGATTAGATGTAACTAGGAGAGAGATGTAACCAAGAGAGAATTAGATGTAACCAGGAGAGAATTAGATGTAACCAGGAGAGAATTAGATGTAACCAGTAGAGATTAGATGTAACCAGGAGAGAGATGTAACCAAGAGAGAATTAGATGTAACCAGGAGAGAATTAGATGTAACCAGGAGAGAATTAGATGTAACCAGGAGAGATTAGATGTAACCAGTAGAGAGTTAGATGTAAGCAATAGAGAATTAGATGTAACTAGGAGAAAATTAGATGTAGCCAGTAGAGAATTAGATGTAACCAGGAGAGAATTAGATGTAGCCAGTAGAGAATTAGATGTAACCAGGAGAAAATTAGATGTAGCCAGTAGAGAATTAGATGTAACCAGGAGAAAATTAGATGTAACCAGGAGAAAATTAGATGTAGCCAGTAGAGAATTAGATGTAACCAGGAGAGAATTAGATGTAACCATTAAATTACCTTACAGTTACATGAAATAATACTAACACACTCAAGAACTCAATGAAATCCTTTGATATAGATGTCGACAACTGGGAGAATGTTGCTCAAAACAGATCAACTAGCACACACTTCTTCGACACGGTTCTTCGTCCTGCGAGGCAGGTAGAACTGCACGGATGGAACGGAAACGATAAACTATAAAGGCAGTAAAACTCCCAAAAAGTGCAAATATTTCTTGCCCACATTGTAAAAGAACATTTCAGTCCCACATCGGGCTCACTAGTCATCTACGTACACACAGACAAACATAATTCAACTACATTCTTTTGGTTTAAAAATGGTGGTCATCATCACCCGTGATGGACAAGCATCATCACCCGTGATGAAGGAGCATTATCACCTTACAGTCACAAGAAATACTACTGATACAACATCAACACAATTATAGCCACACAACAACCACACACAATCGACATATCACCCACACCACCCACGATCATACACGCATAACTCACATCTGAATTCTCGTAAAGAATTAAAATAAGTAACACAAATTCGGTAATTTGAGCAAACTGTACGCCATAACTTTGAAATCTGAGGAAAGGAATAGGCGGAAACATACCGAAGTGCAGATGGAGATTGTTTATATCAACCAAGACAAATAGAGATTTGGCAACGAGAGAGGAAGACATTTGGCGTAGATAGAGCAAAGGTTGTAGTAAAGTTCATCTCTTAGACAGACATATATTGTCAAATATGCCAACAGGAAACTGTACCACATACGAAATATAGAACAATACATATACAATTTATATTCCTATATTGTTGACATACTGTAGTGTAGAGATTAGATGATCACTTCTAGTTCCATCCGTAGGGAGTTCATTCTTATTTCCATGTTTATTGGCATACACTCTCAGATATAACCAACAAAAGGAACTCCTTAGGTTGAAAGGGCGTGTCTCAGCTTAAAGAGGATTTAATCTCCCAAAAACAAACAAGCAAAGGTTCGCTCCCTCGTGGAGCCATCTAAATATATTTTCCATAGATCTGTGATCTCAGTGTAGATGCTAGATCGAGTTGCAGGTACAATCCGAGACAGACGATAAAATGTAAGTCCTATGCTCAATTTCAACACGTAAAAGAACCATTAGCAGTTAAAAAAATTGAGAAGAGCAGGTTGGACAGCCGGTGCCAGGGAAAAATTAATTAGAATAGATTAGAAATAACATTACCACAAAGATATCATCACAAAAATATCATCAGAGACCTTCGTCGGTGCTACAGAGTTCGTGCACTGTCACTGAGATCTTCTTGTGTAAGAAAGAGATGGAAGAACACATGGTTACTCACCGAAGTGCAATGTAAGAAGAGATGGAAGAACACATGGTTACTCACCGAAGTGCAATGTAAGAAAGAGATCGAAGAACACATGGTTACTCACCGAAGTGCAATGTAAGAAAGAGATGGAAGAACACATGGTTACTCACCGAAGTGCAATGTAAGAAAGAGATCGAAGAAGACATGGTTACTCACCGAAGTGCAATGTAAGAAAGAGATCGAAGAACACATGGTTACTCACCGAAGTGCAATGTAAGAAAGAGATCGAAGAAGACATGGTTACTCACCGAAGTACAATGTAAGAAAGAGATGGAAGAAGACATGGTTACTCACCGAAGTGCAATGTAAGAAAGAGATCGAAGAAGACATGGTTACTCACCGAAGTGCAATGTAAGAAAGAGATCGAAGAACACATGGTTACTCACCGAAGTGCAATGTAAGAAAGAGATGGAAGAACACATGGTTACTCACCGAAGTGCAATGTAAGAAAGAGATGGAAGAACACATGGTTACTCACCGAAGTGCAATGTAAGAAAGAGATGGAAGAACACATGGTTACTCACCGAAGTGCAATGTAAGAAAGAGATGGAAGAAGACATGGTTACTCACCGAAGTGCAATGTAAGAAAGAGATGGAAGAAGACATGGTTACTCACCGAAGTGCAATGTAAGAAAGAGATCGAAGAAGACATGGTTACTCACCGAAGTGCAATGTAAGAAAGAGATCGAAGAAGACATGGTTACTCACCGAAGTGCAATGTAAGAAAGAGATGGAAGAACACATGGTTACTCACCGAAGTGCAATGTAAGAAAGAGATGGAAGAAGACATGGTTACTCACCGAAGTGCAATGTAAGAAAGAGATGGAAGAACACATGGTTACTCACCGAAGTGCAATGTAAGAAAGAGATGGAAGAACACATGGTTACTCACCGAAGTGCAATGTAAGAAAGAGATGGAAGAACACATGGTTACTCACCGAAGTGCAATGTAAGAAAGAGATGGAAGAACACATGGTTACTCACCGAAGTGCAATGTAAGAAAGAGATCGAAGAAGACATGGTTACTCACCGAAGTGCAATGTAAGAAAGAGATCGAAGAAGACATGGTTACTCACCGAAGTGCAATGTAAGAAAGAGATCGAAGAAGACATGGTTACTCACCGAAGTGCAATGTAAGAAAGAGATCGAAGAACACATGGTTACTCACCGAAGTGCAATGTAAGAAAGAGATCGAAGAAGACATGGTTACTCACCGAAGTGCAATGTAAGAAAGAGATCGAAGAACACATGGTTACTCACCGAAGTACAATGTAAGAAAGAGATCGAAGAAGACATGGTTACTCACCGAAGTGCAATGTAAGAAAGAGATCGAAGAACACATGGTTACTCACCGAAGTGCAATGTAAGAAAGAGATCGAAGAACACATGGTTACTCACCGAAGTGCAATGTAAGAAAGAGATGGAAGAACACATGGTTACTCACCGAAGTGCAATGTAAGAAAGAGATCGAAGAACACATGGTTACTCACCGAAGTGCAATGTAAGAAAGAGATGGAAGAACACATGGTTACTCACCGAAGTGCAATGTAAGAAAGAGATCGAAGAACACATGGTTACTCACCGAAGTGCAATGTAAGAAGAGATGGAAGAACACATGGTTACTCACCGAAGTACAATGTAAGAAAGAGATCGAAGAAGACATGGTTACTCACCGAAGTGCAATGTAAGAAAGAGATCGAAGAACACATGGTTACTCACCGAAGTGCAATGTAAGAAAGAGATGGAAGAACACATGGTTACTCACCGAAGTGCAATGTAAGAAAGAGATGGAAGAACACATGGTTACTCACCGAAGTGCAATGTAAGAAAGAGATCGAAGAACACATGGTTACTCACCGAAGTACAATGTAAGAAAGAGATGGAAGAAGACATGGTTACTCACCGAAGTGCAATGTAAGAAAGAGATCGAAGAAGACATGGTTACTCACCGAAGTGCAATGTAAGAAAGAGATGGAAGAACACATGGTTACTCACCGAAGTGCAATGTAAGAAAGAGATGGAAGAACACATAGTTACTCACCGAAGTGCAATGTAAGAAAGAGATGGAAGAACACATGGTTACTCACCGAAGTGCAATGTAAGAAAGAGATGGAAGAACACATGGTTACTCACCGAAGTGCAATGTAAGAAAGAGATGGAAGAACACATGGTTACTCACCGAAGTGCAATGTAAGAAAGAGATGGAAGAACACATGGTTACTCACCGAAGTGCAATGTAAGAAGAGATGGAAGAACACATGGTTACTCACCGAAGTGCAATGTAAGAAAGAGATGGAAGAACACATGGTTACTCACCGAAGTGCAATGTAAGAAGAGATGGAAGAACACATGGTTACTCACCGAAGTGCAATGTAAGAAAGAGATGGAAGAACACATGGTTACTCACCGAAGTGCAATGTAAGAAAGAGATGGAAGAACACATGGTTACTCACCGAAGTGCAATGATGATAGCCTTATCAAGCAATCAATTGATCACATATTACGTAGCACAGTTTTTTGTTAGTGTTTATGTGGGGAGGGGGGATGTATCTATAGCGAAGTGGTTAAAACGTTTGCCTTGCTTTCTGAAGGTTATAGGTACAAATTGGGACTGAGTTACATGTGAAATTTTTTACCGGAGATACTTGGGATTGTTGCTAGAGCTACAGAGTCTGTATGTTGTGCAGCATTCTAAGCAGGTGGCTTGCCATTTCTGCCGAGAGAGACGGAGCCATATGGGGGAAACTGGTGCAATAAAACCAATGCTTCCCATTTAGATCCTTTTTGATATAGGAAACCATATATATATATGTAAGTTATACGAAGTAATATGTGCTTAGCGTGCATATTGCCAGTGGCAACGTATGGGTGAGAAGCATGGGCATTTAATAAAGCAGTGGAAAAACATATATGTGCTTTTGAATATAAGTGTTACAGAAGAGTCCTCCGTATATCTTGGACAGAGAAGAGAACAAATAGATTTATCCAGAAAGAACTCAAAATCAAAGAAAACTGGCTGATGCTACACAAAAGAAGGAGAAAATTGATGTGTTTTGGACATATAAAAAGACACGAAGGACTGGAAAAGACCATCATGGAAGGAGGCATACTGAAAAAAAAGAGCAGAGGCGGGACATCTGGCCTATGAGAGACAGATAAATTCCGAAGGACTGAAACTATTTGATGAGACTATATGACTGTGTACAAAGTTATTTGCTTTGTATGCACGTATGTATAAACAATACGTACGCGTACACAATACAGATATAACGTATACACGTAAGTACATATACTGCACACGTCTACACAGTGCACACGCACGTACGTACAGACCAAGTGTACGAGTGCACAATAAGAGTACAGTGTATTCACGTAATTACAGGTCAGACGTATGTATACACACGTACATGTACAAAGTATTCACGTAAGTACAGGTCAGACGTATGTATACACACGTACATGTACAGTGTATACAAAATCAGATTCAAACGCCTTTCATACACCCACCTGAGCTCATGTGCATGCAAGATGGCAGTATTCAGAACGGTTGAGATGCTGAAAGCTGGAAGGGGAGGGGGGATGTAGCATAAACTAGTCATCACTATCGCAGAGCTAGGCTAAATATCAGTAACACGGCTTTAGGCTAACCGTCATTATCATAGCGGTAGGCTTATTATTTGTAGTACTGCTATAAGATAGCCATCACTACTACAATTCTAGGCTAATTGTAGATAATACAACTCTAGGCTAATTGTAGATAATACAACTCTAGGCTAATTGTAAACAATACAACTCTAGGCTAATTGTAAGAATATACAACCCTAGGCTAATTGTAGGCAATGCCATCCGAGGCTAATAGGTAATATAATCCTAGGCTAATTGTAGGTAATACAATCCTAGATTAATTGTAGATAATACAATCCTAGGCTAATTGATGACGGCTGCAGTGGCAGGACATCTGACCTATGAGAGAGAGAAATTCCGGAGGACTGTTGGGGTGGCAAAATTCTGCTCAGGACAAGCTATTTGATGATGATGATGATGAGGCTAATTGTAGGCAATACAGCCGTAGGTTAATTTTAGAATCTTTCGACTAACCTGCATACCACCGGATGTCATTGTTATAGCCAGGTATTTGAATTTGCTTTTCTAAAAAACCTGATTCGGAAGCAGCATTAAAAACTCTGCTGTTAAAACCATAGTCTCTCAATAGGAATGAAACAAAATAAGTTAAAAATGGTTAAACAGTGTAATGTGTTGAAAAAATGACAATCGTGGCATATACAGAACTTCGCCTTCAACCAGAGTAAACGAGGTGTTCATTTTCTAGACACCTCTTATACGTTCAATAGTTTACCATTGCTTTATGAACAGTGATGTCTAATTTTACCGTTCGTAAAAATCCACAGGAACATATTTGCTTCCAAATTGCCTGCCGCGGAGTTTGAACCAGGTACTCTTTGGTAATGATGTTGGGTTGTGTGTAATTTGTTACGCTACTTACAAAAGTCGACCCGTTAATTACAAAACATGGTTCCAACCTCCTCCACCCTCCCTCTGTTACAGATAACCTAGTGTAATAACTAACATCACTTGCAGATTAAGAACGTAATACTACAGGAGACGGTCCAAATTTCGCCATGCTCAACAAAATCTGGAAAGTCAAAGGATTGAATCTTAAAAAGCCCGCCTGCCAGCGTGTTCGTAGCGCGTTGGGCGACGGGTGACAAGCCCCTTGAGTGCGGTTCAATTCCGTAGGCTGGCAGAAAAAGCCACAGGTTCTCCAGATTTACGGTGTTCGTGGCACCGAACCGAAGGGTTACAATGTCCATGGCACCGAGCGCTCAGATGAACGCTCAAGTGATTCTGGATTGAAAAAAATATTTTAATCTTAAAACACAACTTAAAATATAATGAAAGCAATGCCACGGGAGTGTTATTATACAGTAGGGAATGCTATGTCACGGGAGTGTTACTATACAGTAGGGAATGTTATGTCACGGGAGTGTTATTATACAGTAGGGAATGCTATGTCACGGGAGTGTTACTATACAGTAGGGAATGTTATGTCACGAGAGTGTTATTATACAGTAGGGAATGTTATGTCACGAGAGTGTTATTATACAGTAGGGAATGTTATGTCACGGGAGTGTTATTATACAGTAGGGAATGCTATGTCACGGGAGTGTTATTATACAGCAGGGAATGCTATGTCACGGGGAGTGTTATCATACAGTAGGGAATGCTATGTCACGGGAGTGTTACTATACTGTAGGGAATGCTATTTCACTGGAGTGGTATTATACAGTAGGGAATGTTATGTCACGGGAGTGTTATTATACAGTAGGGAATGTTATGTCACGGGAGTGTTATTATGCACAGTAGTGAATGCTGAAAAATAACTCTGAACATCCTACACAAGTTGGAGACATTCCAAAATAAATATTTGAGAGGAATGCTGCAAATATTCTATTCAGAAACAGCAGCAATTAGAGAGTTTGTGCAACGAACAAACTGTGTATCATGGGAGACTATCATGAAATGATGAAGATGGAAGTTAATCATGTATGTTGTGCGCCAGTAGATTGATTGATTGATTGATTGATTGATAGATTGATTGATTGATTGATTAGACCATCATCATTGCACTTCAGTGAGTAACCATGTGTGCTTCGATCTCTTTCTTACACAGAAAGATCTCAGCGGCAGTGCACGAACTCCGTAGCATCAGCGAGAGTCATCGATGTAATTCTGAAGATGGTGAAGATATTTATCTAGGAATTTTATTTTCAATATCTTTCTAGTGAATTTCCCCGGTAGTGGCTTTCCAGTCTGCTCTTCTCGATTTTTTGAACTGCCAAGTGTTCAAGTGTTAGTTACGTGCTAAAATTGAACACGGAACCTAGTTTTGATTGTCCGTCTCCGATAGGACTAGGAACTCGATCTCCCCTATATCAGGGACCAAGGATCTCTGGAAAATATCCAGATGGCTCCACGAGGGGGCGAACCTGGTACCTTTGGTGCGAGAGATGAGCATCTAATCTCTATGCCACAGAGATCCCCACTAGAAACATTGGCTATGATAGCTCCCAGATGGATAGTTGAGGTAGAAACATTGGCTTGGACAGCTCCTAGATGGATAGTTGAGGTAGAAACATTGGCTATGATAGCTCCCAGATGGACAGTTGAGGTAGAAACATTGGCTTGGACAGCTCCTAGATGGACAGTTGAGGTAGAAACATTGGCTATGACAGCTCCCAGATGGACAGTTGAAGTAGAAACATTGGCTATGACAGCTCCCAGATGGACAGTTGAGGTAGCAACATTGGCTATGATAGCTCCCAGATGGACAGTTGAGGTAGAAACATTGGCTATGACAGCTCCCAGATGGACAGTTGAGGTAGAAACATTGGCTATGATAGCTCCCAGATGGACAGTTGAGGTAGAAACATTGGCTATGATAGCTCCCAGATGGACAGTTGAGGTAGAAACATTGGCTAGGATAGCTCCCAGATGGACAGTTGAGGTAGAAACATTGGCTATGATAGCTCCCAGATGGACAGTTGAGGTAGAAACATTGGCTATGATAGCTCCCAGATGGACAGTTGAAGTAGAAACATTGGCTATGACAGCTCCCAGATGGACAGTTGAGGTAGAAACATTGGCTATGACAGCTCCCAGATGGACAGTTGAGGTAGAAACATTGGCTATGACAGCTCCCAGATGGACAGTTGAGGTAGAAACATTGGCTATGATAGCTCCCAGATGGACAGTTGAGGTAGAAACATTGGCTATGATAGCTCCCAGATGGACAGTTGAGGTAGAAACATTGGCTATGATAGCTCCCAGATGGACAGTTGAGGTAGAAACATTGGCTATGATAGCTCCCAGATGGACAGTTGAGGTAGAAACATTGGCTATGATAGCTCCCAGATGGACAGTTGAAGTAGAAACATTGGCTATGACAGCTCCCAGATGGACAGTTGAGGTAGAAACATTGGCTATGATAGCTCCCAGATGGACAGTTGAGGTAGAAACATTGGCTATGATAGCTCCCAGATGGACAGTTGAGGTAGAAACATTGGCTATGACAGCTCCCAGATGGACAGTTGAGGTAGAAACATTGGCTATGATAGCTCCCAGATGGACAGTTGAGGTAGAAACATTGGCTATGACAGCTCCCAGATGGACAGTTGAGGTAGAAACATTGGCTATGATAGCTCCCAGATGGACAGTTGAGGTAGAAACATGGCTATGACAGCTCCCAGATGGACAGTTGAGGTAGAAACATTGGCTATGACAGCTCCCAGATGGACAGTTGAAGTAGAAACATTGGCTAGGACAGCTCCCAGATGGACAGTTGAGGGGAAAAGTAGGGAAAACACCCATATTTAAACATGAAAAATAACTGTGGAAATAAAGCTGAAAAATTATAAACTGACAAGAAACAATTGAAAAGGATATAGATAGATTTACTTTAGAAGACAATAGCTGTCCATCGCAAGCGGTGATGACAATAGTTTCAGACGCGTGTTGCTGCACCTCTCTGGTGTGTGTGAAGGTGACTGTAGAATCCAATTCTCGAACACAATTCTATACCACAGGTAAGACATACATGATCGAGGTTAGACATGTAGGTGTTGTGTGCTTTGTCTTTTTTTTGCGCAGCTCGCTTTCTCTGCGCCTCAACAGTACGACGATTCTCAGCTATGCGAGTTCCTTTTGTGTTGTTACAGCGCCACATTTGACGATCTTGCGAAAGGGATTCCATCACGTGGTGTTTGTATCAAAGCATTACAGAGACACTTTGTTTTTTCTGACCACCAACTAATCGTTTGACCCCTTCAAGCCCACCTTACATCACCTGTTTTGGGATGCGTTTTTAGGTATCCGAGAAACTTGACCGGCCCATTTCACTTGGGCCTTCTACAACAGGGTGTTAACGTTTGGAATCTTGGCTGTTATGAGGATTTCAGTATCTGGACTTCAGACGATACTCATAATACTCTAGACATCCTGTTCTGCTGTTAATCCTCACTTTTGTTATCAACTTTGATTTATTGTTATCTTTACATGCACTCAACAGTTCTGTGAAACTGTGCCAGACATTCTCTAGCAGGCAGGTATATGTCTGTTACTTAATCCTTCATTGTCTTAACGTTGATACAAACCAACAGCTACGATTACTTTGTGTTGCATAGCTAAGCTCTACGTGTTTCGCATTCTGAGACATGTAGCTCGGAACTATGGTCGATAACTCATAACTGTTTTATTAAAGATATAAAGAGTTATCTTAATTTGATTAGGGCGGGTGTAGCGCAGAGATTAAAGCGAGTGTAGCGCAGAGATTAAAGCGAGTGTAGCGCAGAGATTAAAGCGAGTGTAGCGCAGAGATTAAAGCGAGTGTAGCGCAGAGATTAAAGCGAGTGTAGCGCAGAGATTAAATGCTCCACTCTTGTTCCAAATGTAATCTGTTCGCCTCCTCGAGAAGCTATCGATATATTGTTTAATAGATCCCTGATCTCAGTGTAGATGAGATCGAGTTCCTAGTCCTACCGAGACGGAGGATAAAATGTAGGTTCTTGTGTACAAGTTGAGTAAGCAAATGAAACCAATGACAGCTGAATATCTATCAGGCTGGAAATCCGCTGCCCGGACAAAATTCATTAAACACACTTAATAATAATTCATAAAAAATGTTCAGTCTTCAAATGTTGTATCGGTACGTCGTCGGTGCTACAGAGTTCGTGCCCTTCTGCTTTGATATTCTAATTAGAGAAAGAGATATGAGTATGCATGGTTATTTTTCGAAGTGTAATCATGATTGTTTTATTAATCAATCATTCTACCTATTGACAAGGGCGTCGTCTCCAGTGGTACTGTATAAGTTATATAACGTTTGTATACACATGCAGTTGAATGGGACTGGTCTACAATGTCTGTTCTGCCCCTGTATTCTGCAACATTAGTATCGGCTAGTATCTCTTAGTAAAGTAAATAAAAGAAATGTAAAGGAACCCCTTTTCATACCTCGAGGTATAATTGGTAATACAGTGTTAGTTCTGTATTTTATACGATGTGTGATGTGGTCAACACCATGACGGTCATCTTTACTTCCCACTGCTTATCCTGGTACCCAATTGAGGCTGGGTCGACCTGAGAGCAGTTACTGTCGGAACAAATATTCCATGCCCACTGGTGGAATTGAGCTCGAACCACTATCCGAAGAAGTGAGTTCACTAACAACTACACTACTGCCGCTCTCTGTGTCTTTTAGTAAGAACGAAGTGAGTTCACTAACAACTACACTACTACCACTCTCTGTGTCTTTTAGTAAGAACGAAGTGAATTCACTAACAGCTACACTTCTGCCGCTCTCTGTGTCTTTTAGTAAGAACGAAGTGAGTTCACTAACAACTACACTACTACCGCTCTCTGTGTCTTTTAGTAAGAACGAAGTGAGTTCACTAACAACTACACTTCTGCCGCTCTCTGTGTCTTTTAGTAAGAACGAAGTGAATTCACTAACAGCTACACTTCTGCCGCTCTCTGTGTCTTTTAGTAAGAACGAAGTGAGTTCACTAACAACTACACTACTACCGCTCTCTGTGTCTTTTAGTAAGAACGAAGTGAGTTCACTAACAACTACACTTCTGCCGCTCTCTGTGTCTTTTAGTAAGAACGAAGTGAATTCACTAACAGCTACACTTCTGCCGCTCTCTGTGTCTTTTAGTAAGAACGAAGTGAGTTCACTAACAACTACACTACTACCGCTCTCTGTGTCTTTTAGTAAGAACGAAGTGAGTTCACTAACAACTACACTTCTGCCGCTCTCTGTGTCTTTTAGTAAGAACGAAAAGATCTCCACTGATGACACGCAGAACACACGAGCCAACCCCACCTCTCTCCCCCTTCCCAGAACTATAAACAGGGAAACTTTGGCAGTGAGGTCCAAGGTTAATGGGGTTTGGGTATGTCTAAGGGAATTGACTCCCATTCTTGGATTCTCCGAAAGGAGTTAATTCTTATTTTTCATGTTTGTTCGCCTACACGCTCTGATATAACCAATAAAGGTTCGCCTTAGGTTGAAAGGGGCGTGCCTCGGCTTAAAGAGGCTTTAATCCCTACTAAACAAACAAACTATGCTGGTCTACAGGTCTGTAGGCGTTAACTGACACAACGAGCTCGCCTCTTAATATGCAAATCACGTACAGACTTCAAAGAGTGATTTAGCAAGTGGTTGAAGTAGAGCGAGCGATGAAAGAGATTGAGACCGAGCACCGCGAACGCAGACATTGGTTCTTTTCAGTTTAGTTAACTATGCAACAAGTTTTAGTGAATCATATTTTTCTTGACCTACGGCATGTTGCGTAAGTCTAACTGATCGATTGATAGGACCATCATCACTGCACTTCGGTGAGTAACCATGTATGCTTCGATACATTTCTTACACAGGAAAATCTCAGCGGCAGTGCGCGAACTCCATAGCACCGGTGAGCGTCCCCGATTCAATTTAGAAGATAGTCACAATATTTTGTAGAAATTTTAATTTGTAATCTATTTTTAAACTTTTGAATAAATTTCGTGCGGACATCGGCTTTCCAAGATGCTCTTTTTGGTTTTAAATTACCAATTTTTAAGTGCTCAACTTGAACACGAGACCTATGTTTTATTGTCCATCTTCGATTGGTCTAGGAACTCGACCTGACGACCTATACTGAGATCAGGGATCTCTGGAAAAGCGAGAGAGCGAACCGAGTACTTTTGGAGCAAGAAGTGAACACCTAACCTCTAGGCTACAGAGAGCACCTCCTGTGTCTAACTAACCAGATGTACTAGCTGAGATCATCTGTCACATAAAGGTCTTCACACAAATTGTTGAGAACCTCATGCAGTGTTAAGGGCACAATGAGTGAATGGTGGCTGAGTCAACAAAATAATGCTCACTTTACGTAATCGGTTCGACAGTCTGACACAAACCGTGCCGATAGACATAAACATAGGTAGATGTAATTCTCTGTTGCATAGGTGGATCCTGCATTAAATGTAATGGGGCTGGGTGTGTGGTGGGGAAGCGGACCATAAGAAGTAAGTAAATGATCCCTTTTTAATTCCATGTGGTATTATATTATATTGGATAATTCGGTGTTGGACTTGTAGTTTTCCTTGAGCATCGGCACACGACGGGTGATATGGCCAACATCACACCAGCCGTCCTTACTTCTCAATGCTTTTTTGGTACCTAATTTAAGCTGGTGGGCGCCTGTAGCGCTGTAATGAGCTCGATCACACCCGAAGTGTACTGGATTCAAACACTACTACGGACAGTTGGGAAGCACATTTATTCCCGTGGTAACGAAGGGGGAAATATACCTCACCGTTCAGAAAGCAATGGGAAACTACATAACTTATAAGTGGTGCCTAGAAAATCGACGACTCGTCTACTGTGGTTGATTGCGATGTCCTGTTTTTTTTGTCCCCGATCCAGAAGCACTTGAGCTTTCAGCTCTTTGGCTGGTGCCATGGACATCGTTACCCTTCGGTTAGGTGCCACGAACACCGTAAATCTGGAGAATCTGTGGCTTTTCTGCTAGCCCGCGGAATTGAACCAGCACTCACAGTGGGCTTATCACCCGTCGTCCAATGCTCTACGAACACACTGGGCAATGATGTCCTGTAAAGGATATGTCACGATGTTCATTTTCAATAGAGGCTGAGTCGACATGATAGTCGTTAAGAAGTGAGTACCCTAGTCACTACGCTATCAGAGTCGACATGATAGCCGTTAAGAAGAGAGTACCCTAGTCACTACGCTATCAGAGTCGACATGATAGCCGTTAAGAAGAGAGTACTCTAGTCACTACGCTATCAGAGTCGACATGATAGCCGTTAAGAAGAGAGTACCCTAGTCACTACGCTATCAGAGTCGACATGATAGCCGTTAAGAAGAGAGTACCCTAGTCACTACGCTATCAGAGTCGACATGATAGCCGTTAAGAAGAGAGTACCCTAGTCACTACGCTATCAGAGTCGACATGATAGCCGTTAAGAAGTGAGTACCCTAGTCACTACGCTATCATACCCTCTGAAATGGACCATTCTTCTTCTTCTTCTTCTTCACCCTTCGTTCCCAGGGAGGCATAGGTCCGCAACCAAGGCCTTCCAAGCCCACCTATTCAAGGCCAACTTTTCCAGATCTCCTCCTTTGCAGGGTCATTCTTCTTCCTCGGGTGGCGAGCTATGAATTTTCCTGGTTGCGGTTTCTGTAGCTATCTAGTGTTTTTACAAGGTGGGTCAGCTAGCCCCACGCCGAACCTCCTTAGTCGCCTCTTAAGACATGCGTGGCAGGTAACAGTGGTTCAATTTTTACACCCCAATTTGGGCCCCGGTAACCACTCGGGCGGAAATGGACCATACCATGACAAAATTGTAAAAGATTCGATATATAGGCTTTTCTTTGATCGTAAAATAGATTTCAGATTCTCTCTCTCTCTCTTGCGTTCCCGGCCTAGCCTGATGGACCAACTTCTATCATGAATTTTACTGTTGTTTTTAGGGACTCCGTTCCTCCGTACAGCTTTTCGCGAAGCTCTGTGTGTTGTGGCCAGTACTCTTTTCGTATACCTGCTAAACGTTGACAGTCTTGCAATACGTGTTCTGCCGTCATGTCTGCCATATTGCATGGGCACAGGCTAGTTGTGCCAATTTTAAATTTATGGAACATGTGGGCTCTGAGCTTGTTGTGGCCGGTACGGAGGCGAAATATGGCAACTTGTTCACTGCGAGAGAGACCATAGTATCCGTCACTGTCTGTGTACTGCGGGTGGTCTTTTGCCTATTTGCTTCGATAGTGCGAACCGATGGTTGTTTTGACTTCATCATAGCTGATCTCGAGATCAGTCTGGGGTAGTCGCCCGCCCTCTTTGGCTAGCTTGTCGGCAGCTTCGTTTCCTCTAATGTTGCAGTGTGACGGTATCCACTGGATGACAGTGCGTTTGAGTGAACTCGTTAGTTCAGCGAGGGACGTTTTGAGCTCATTCATCTCAGTTTTGCCGACGCATTTGAGTGCCGTGATGACCGATAGAGCATCGGTGAATATCACGACCTTGTTGCGTGTAGTGTTTCTTCTCTCCAAGATCATTTCGGCCGCCTCTTTGATTGCCTCTGCCTCAGCTCGGTAGTTATTCGAGTATTTGCCAGTTGCAATCGCTTTCTTGACCGTGACTTTCTTTGAGATTTTAAGCACTATTCCTCCTCCGCCATCGCTTATTGCGTTATTTGCCGATCCGTCCGTGTAGACGTGCGTCCACTCATTTTCAGGGTACTCTGATTCTATGTGCTCTTCTGCTGCAGTTTTTCTGTCGAGGTTTGTTTGATCCCTTTTGATTTCAGATTCGATTGCCGGTAACGAAGTTGATAACACGCTACGCTAGTAACCAAGTGTTGGGGATGTCCAGGGGTTCAAGTCCAGCTTGTCTCAAAAATACTCGATGTGTGCACAGTTCGTGGTTGGAATACAGATAACCATTATCCTTTGCTTACTGATCAAATTTATCTATACCATTTCAAGTCGGAGTAAGGATCGTTTAAATGGCGAGGGACACAGGTGACAGCAATCCTTCACGCACAAAATCAGCCAGAAGTACCATATTAAGCGTCATTACTACGCCTGAATTAATAGAATGCGAGAGGAGGAAAATCGATTTATTTAGATAATGTTGTCTTTGATTTTACAATAGATACAAACGATGTATGCGCCAAATAATTGGGATGGTTATTGGTTACGGAACCTACGCAATTGCACTCCGTGCAGACCCATAGGTGCTCAGTCTCCCCAACAGATGTCGAAGGGGTAGCTCCTGTGGTTCGCTGGTTAAACACACTCCTCATTCTGACCCTCATGTATCCAGTTCTACTTTTACAGCAGGTAGCTTCAAACTCCTGGATTGATTCAATATTTATTTTAGTGTCTTCATTAAGAAGGCAGTCGTAAAGATACTGAAAAACATCCATCTTCAACTTCCCGACCATCAATGCTGTTGATACAAGCATGTCCGATCTCTAATTATCTCAAACACCCCTCTTACCCATCTTCAACATCCCAACCATCAAAGCTGTTGATACAAGCATGTCCGATCTCTAATTATCTCAAACACCCGTATGCCCAGGCCAGTAGAGTGTTCGTTGCCTGCAAGGCTAAATGTTCATACCACTCCCCACTCTTTGTGTCAGTCTTCATACCACTCACGGCATCCCTCGGTGATATAAGGCCGAATAGCTTAACAAATCGGAAACTCTTGTTAAATAGGTGCTGGTTTTTTGTATATGTTTGATAGAACACGGTACGCTTTTTTTCAATTGTTCTCAATTCTATTCGTTCATTGTTATTTATTAATGAAAAATGTGAATAATACTGATATTCCTTAGCTTTAAATCTAAACTTGTAACTTCATAATATAACCTTGATTTAACATGTTGTATTGTTTTGAAAATGAATTAGTCTATATACAATAATACTGGAATGCGAGGATCACGCGATAGTTGTGGTATTATTTCCTAGAATTTGTATTCAAGTCCGCCGGCCGTATGTTTATCGGAGACCACTCACTCCCAAAGGTCCTAGCCACGCAATCCGTTCTGCTACTAGTACCCTATAACTTGGTGAAGTAATCACATAACTGTGTAAGGTACCCATGGGTAGGGTTGCCATACGTCCTCAGTTTTGCGCACACGTCCTCATTTCACGAGTACATCTGAGCCTCCTCAAACAATTTTGGAAATTCGTAGATTTGTCCACAACTTTACAAGCCAAGACAAATTAACACTCTGTCAGCGACATCATGTGGTAACCACGTGGTAACTGATGGAATTTACTCTGAAATTGTGAAGATAGCACAGTTCTACTTTGCTATTCCAGCATACAATGTTTTGGTAGAAAAACTTATTATCTTTAATCCATGCCCAATGGACCAGTGTCCAATAAGAGAAATCGCCTTAGTGTAGATTCAGTCAAGTTAATTTACTTGTAAAATTTAATTTCAAACATTTCACATGCAGACAATTTTATTGATATCATCATCAGGTGCCGTGCCAACTGGCGTAGGCAATCATGGATCTCCACAAATTTCTGTCTCTGGTGTTTGCTATCATCTCAGTTGTTGACGCTTTTCCATGCCAAGACGTCAGGATATCCAAAATTTTCTCCCTCTGTCTAGTCTCTCCTGGATTTTTACTCGTTGTCACAATGTGTTCTAAACTTCCCTTCCTCATTACATGTCCGAAAAATGATGACTGCCTCTTTCTTATATTGATGATAAACTTCCTCTGTGTCTTGACCTCATTCAACACCTCAACATTAGTCATTTTAGCAGTCAATTTTATCGACATTTGATGCAAAAGAAAAAAAAATCGGATCATCAGAAAAATTTACATGTAACATAATTGAAATAGAATTTAATGTAAGGAGACGTGTTCTCATTTCGGAAGATCAAAATATGGCAACTCTACCCATTTGATACTGTTTTGTGATTTACATTTTAGTTTCAGTCAAGGAGAAGTGATCTCATTTCGGAAGATCAAAATATGGCAACTCTACCCATTTGATACTGTTTTGTGATTTACATTTTAGTTTCAGTCAAGGAGAAGTGATCTCATTTCGGAAGATCAAAATATGGCATCTCTACCCATGTGAGACTGTTTTGTGATTTACATTTTAGTTTCAGTCAAGGAGAAGTGATCTCATTTCGGAAGATCAAAATATGGCAACTCTACCCATTTGATACTGTTTTGTGATTTACATTTTAGTTTCAGTCAAGGAGAAGTGATCTCATTTCGGAAGATCAAAATATGGCAACTCTACCCATTTGATACTGTTTTGTGATTTACATTTTAGTTTCAGTCAAGGAGAAGTGATCTCATTTCGGAAGATCAAAATATGGCAACTCTACCCATTTGATACTGTTTTGTGATTTACATTTTAGTTTCAGTCAAGGAGAAGTGATCTCATTTCGGAAGATCAAAATATGGCAACTCTACCCATTTGATACTGTTTTGTGATTTACATTTTAGTTTCAGTCAAGGAGAAGTGATCTCATTTCGGAAGATCAAAATATGGCATCTCTACCCATGTGAGACTGTTTTGTGATTTACATTTTAGTTTCAGTCAAGGAGAAGTGATCTCATTTCGGAAGATCAAAATATGGCAACTCTACCCATTTGATACTGTTTTGTGATTTACATTTTAGTTTCAGTCAAGGAGAAGTGATCTCATTTCGGAAGATCAAAATATGGCAACTCTACCCATTTAATACTGTTTTGTGATTTACATTTTAGTTTCAGTCAAGGAGAAGTGATCTCATTTCGGAAGATCAAAATATGGCAACTCTACCCATTTGATACTGTTTTGTGATTTACATTTTAGTTTCAGTCAAGGAGAAATGTCTTGTTAGGTTAATTGTTCATTTGAAGATCATCTTCATCGCACATCGGACATGTCCATAGTTGCTTTGATCTTTTCCTAAGCATGTCTTTCAGTGTGTTTAGACTAACAACTCCCGTCCTGTGTTGGTTAATGCATCTTATCTACTTGGGTTTATCTCATGCTGTTCCCGTCTTGCCGCACATATCGGTAGGCATAACTTGCGTAACCAAGATAGAGAATATCCGTTTTCTTATGCGTTGAAATCTTAGAGCGTACGTTTTCTTTTAGAGCAATGATGATGTCGCTTTTGTCCATAGGAACATTCTCGACTGCAGCCTTGCTCGCCAGTGTATCATTCCACCCATTCCCTTCACCCCAGAATGACCTTGGACAAAAATGAAGGTGAGTGTGTGGATTGTCGTTTTCGTTCCATCCGCTGCCTCCGCGATGTGTGGAAACCTACAAATCTGATCTGGCCAGAGCAGATCAGATCAGATCTGAGAAAACCGAGGAGGCTGCGGTAATACGTAATAAATGTGCGCTTCAGGACAAAGGCAAGTATGAATGGTATCACATAAGCAAGTAAAAATGAATAATAAAATACTAAAACTAAAAAAAATCCAACGTTACGACTATAAGTCTTCTTCAGGGACAATACAGAAACACATAATGAATCCTAAATGAATTAAACCATGGGTCTAAATAGGATGGTTACAGATGTAAAAAGTGTAATACTTACCTCTCGTACATAACCGGTCTTGAACTTCTGTATCATGCCCACATAGTGGCTGAGCACGTACGCGCGAATGACTAGATAGGTAATTAAAGCAACATCATCAAGTGCGTTCAACGTCCACTAGTGTCCACCCTACATGAGACATTGTGCTCACAATCTGGTACCATTGGCGTTACCTCTGAATAGGATGTCACATGTACGCCTTGTATATATTGGAGTATGCCTAACATCTATTTATAGCCATTCTTTTTATAGAACAGTAGATCCTCACGTGACTATTGTAAAGATCGCGAAAAGGCGTGGTTTATGGCGAAACTCTAATTTGCGTATCAGGTGACTATAGCAATGATTTCCTCTCCAGAACAATGGTTCTCATCTTATTTCCAACAGGGATACACTTGATATTAATACAAATAATTTCTGCAGTTTACATGTTATATACTTATTTCTTCTTTCTTCTTTCTTCTCTAATTCTATTTTGCTCACAGAATCAGGATAAGAAGAGATTTCTAGAACATGCTGACCATGACCACGACGCTGTGTGCGCTGCGTAAACTGTGTTTTTCATCGCATTTGTTATCTCTGAAGTCTACATTTTACGTGGAAGGTCTTTGATTTGTACCAACTGTATCCGAGTAACATTGTTCTTTAAGGCTGGACGCTGTCTGTTGGTAATCTACTTATGTGACCGAACCATTTAATTTGTTGTTTCTTGATGAAGTCTAGTACTGATGTTGTACTAACTTTTTTACTGATGTCTCCATTTCTAAACTGTACTTGATACTCCCAGCATTCTGCGAAGACACTTCATCTCTGTTGTGGCTAGTTTTCTTCTGTCGGTTGATGTCAGTGTCCAGGTGTGGCACTGATAGCGTAATGTTGGGAGAAAAATTGTTTTGTACAACTCTCTTTTAGTATTCATGGTGACATATTTGCATTTCAAAATTGGCGCCATTTCTCCCCGGATTTGATTTGCTGTATTATTACCTCGTATTTGGGTGTCTTAAATGTTGCTGTTTAGTTCTCTCAAATTCTGCTCAACATACAATAGTTTTTAGGCTTCTATGAATATGTTGTATTTATTTTAAACGTTGTCAACCTTTTTCTCATCCTACTTCACGATGTAGGAAACTTCACCCATTCTGTAACAGAACTAGCGTCAAATAATTTATGCAACTGCACTACCCATAGACCCGACACTGTTTACTCCACCCAATCTGTAAAAGTACTAAAGCCATGCTGTAACTACACTACCCCTAGATCCGACTCTGCTTACTTCACCCACTCTGTAACAGAACTGACGTCAGAGTTATCTAACTACACTACCCCTAGATCCCTAGATCCGATTCTGCTTACTCCCCCCCCTTCCCCACCCCTACACCCCATTCTGTAACAGAATTAGAGTCAGAGAAGTTCTGTAACTACACTACCCTTAGTTCCCACTCTGCTTACGCCCCCCATTCTGAAACAGAACTAACGTCAGAGACGGGTTGTACGTGTCCTACCCGTAGACTCTACGCGGCTTACTCCATCCATTCTGTAACAGATGTTTGTGTAAATAAACCCACTCTGCGTATCAAATACTCAAATGCCAATTTTGTAACCAAAATGTCATTTCTAGAGGTCAAAGTTGACATTCACATATTTCTCAGTTGTTCCCCAACAGACTTCCGCTTAGTCACAACCAGCATCATATTACAGACATGTTTCCAGACCTTGATAGATACAACACACCCTTTGACACACTGCCAGCACACCCTTTGACACACTGCCAACATATCGACACAAATTACAACCATCTGTCTCTACAAAACCAAACATTAGATACGCCTCCCCACCTCTCAACCAACAAAAGTCATATAGCTTTCAACTCTTTTCCCACCTACAGCACAATAAATACTGTTTACAAAAATATCACCTTTTCGTGTGTCGTTATCTTTCCTTGACATTGTCTGTAAGTTGAGATTTTGTATTCATCACGTGATGCATGTTTCCTGATCTGTTTTTGATCATACTCAAAGTTCTTGTTGTTGGTAGCAGCCATGTTTGAGTACAACCGGATGTTGAATAGAAAACAGGTTTGGTTTATTTTTAGGGGAATTAGATGTCGTGAATAGCTAGGGAAAACAGACATGGATGTTTTGTTTGGAAGGAGTGGGGTGGGTGTGTTTTATTGTTTTGGAAAGAGTGGGGTTGGTGTTTTCTTCTTCTTCTTTAAATGCTCCGTATCGCCTACTTGTTAAATCACTATTTGTGAATTGTATGGTTTCTGAGCCTAAGAGCGATTTTACGTTGTGCCAGTTATGCGCCTACAAGTAGGTCAGCACATCCGATTTCTGCGATGCTTTTTTTTTTTTTCTAGGATAGCTTACGTAGGTCTTACATCAATCGCCTACATGCCTTGTGGGTCGCAGTAGTACTGTTCTTTGCTTCCCTTGCGGATCCTGGCAACACACGGGCAACAAATACATTCACATTTTGCCATCAAAATTACTGCGCCGGTGCTACGGAGCTCGTGTGGTGCTGTGTCTCTAAAATAGTAGAAACTTCTACTTCAACTTAAAAACACCAAGTGAACAATCAGCAGATCAATATATATTTTAAAATTATAGCTAAAAGAATTTGAAATATCTCGCAGTTGTGAAAAATTTATTTGTTTTGAGCTATTTTAAATATCCTGTATTTTCGGGGAAATTAATACATTTTAGCAATTTCAAATATCTCGCTATTTGACGCTCAAGGTTACTTAATTTTTTGTCCGAAGCAAAAAAAACTAATTTATAGCAGTTTTTGTAAGACCAGAAAGAAAAAAACAAGGCGATGTTTGTGAATATGAGGATGCTCGTTGGCTAGGAAAGTTAGATAACATTCATTATTTTACGACTTTGAAACAGCAACAATTATAACATTATTTTACGACATTGAAACTTTGCAAAAATTATAACATTATTTTACGACATTGAAACTTAGCAGAACCTGACAGTGCACGACGTAATATCTGACCATGCACAAAGTACTATCTGACCGTGGACACAGTACTATCTGACCGTGCACAAAGTACTATCTGACCGTGGACACAGTACATTCTGATTGCGTACAAAGGAGAAAAGAAAGAAGAAGAAATGTCAAAATATTTGCTCTTTTCCTATTTAAAAAAAAACCCAGATAAAATTGGATGTAGTGAATGGAGATTTATTGAAATAGAAAATAATAAATCAAACTTGCAAACTGATGAAGAAAGAAAGAACACATTTAATTGTTGTATAAATAAAGTTGTAAGTTCACTCGGAGCAATAGAAATATAGCTTGACTTAACAAAATATTATGAAGAATGTCAACATTTGACAATAACAAGTTAAAAAGTGTAACAGTTCTGTGTGGAGAAACGAACACGCAAGAAACAGAGAGAGAGAGTGTATGTGTGAGTGTGTGAGAGAGAGAAAGAGATGGAGAGAGAGTATGTGAGTGTGAAAGAGAGAAAGAAAGAAATAGAGTATATGTGAGAGAAAGAGAGAGAAAGAGAGGGACATAGTATGTGAATGTGTGAAAGAGAGAAAGAGGAAGAGTATGTGAGTGTTAGAGAGAAAGGGAAAGAGAGTATGTGTGAGAGAGAGAAAGAGAGGGGAGAGAGAGTGGGTGTATGAGAGAGAGAGTATGTGTGTGAGAGAGAGAAAGTGAGAGAGTGTGTGAGAGAGAAAGAGAGTATGTGTGAGAGAGAGAGAGAGAAAGTGAGAGAGTGTGTGAGAGAGAAAGAGAGTATGTGTGTGAGAGTGAGAAGAGAGTGAGAGAGAGAGAGAGAGAGAAAGAGTGAGAGAGAGTGTGAGAGAGTGTGAGAGAGAAAGAGAGTGAGAGAGAGAAAGAGTTCAGAGAGTGATAGAGTGTGTGAGAGAGAAAGAGAGTGTGAGAGAGAGAAAGAGAGTGTGAGAGAGTGTGAGAGAGAGAGAAAGAGCGTGAGGGAGAGAGAGAAAGTGTAAGAGAGAGAGAGAAAGAGAGAATGATAGTGAGAATGAGAGAATGAGTGAGACGGTAAGAGTGAATATATAATAATAATAATAAATAGTACTACATTCAAATAAAGAAATCTTGTGTGAATGTTATTCTAGACACATTGATTGTATAAGAGTATTAGGTCTACAATGTGTGGTGTTCTGTGTTAAGCTCTGCATCCACCAGAGTTTGGGTTGGCTAGTCTTTCTTAGGAAGGGCAAGAAGTGAAAATTAGTGTCTGATGACTTGTAAAACACACAAACCTACCACCCCCACCCTCCCCTACCTAAGAGTGATGCAGACCAGAAGCTTTGACAGCGAGGTCCAAGACTAACAGACCCTTGTCTCGACTAGGAAGGTGGGACTCCCCTACGTAGGTTTTTTTTTTAGGGATCCTACTTAGGGAGTTGAACCCGAATAAAAAGCATGCAGAAACCGCAAATACTGGCCTACGGATCTGTAGGCTCCCAACTAGCACAATGAACTCATGCTCTAAGGTGCAACGTACGTACATACCCCAAAGTGTCTTATAAAACGTGGAAGATGTAGGCTCCCAACTAGCACAATGAACTCATGCTCTAAGGTGCAACGTACGTACATACCCCAAAGTGTCTTATAAAACGTGGAAGATGTAGAACGGACGAAGAAGAGGAGTAGTAAATACATTTTCCCACAATGCACTATAGGGAAAGAGGAAAAATCATCATTTCTGTGGTTCGAAGAAGATGATGATGATGACAATACTAAATTAGCTAGTGTACAGTGACTTTGCTTTATCTGAAATCTACCACCAACCTGATGTATATAACGGCGAATGGGATTAATATGATTAACAACATAAACATAAAACCATTGAGTGACAAAAATTATTGCGTTATAAAACAATTATGATCAGAACACAGAAACTTTCATGGTATTGAAAGAGTTAAAATCATTACTGTAATATCTTTATAATTTGTGTGTTTTCTCTCTCTCTCGAATCTAAGAGTATTTCTTGTTTTTAATTTACTGAGCATCAGTTATTGATAAATATTTAATTAAATGTTAAATCAATTGTTATCGTAGATTGGCTTCCAGACTTTGGATTCAGAAATCAATCCCCGCTGGAGATTCAGTCTAAACATCACACAGCTGTAAGTTCATCCTTGTCGTCCACAGGTTTTGTGACAACTACAATCTCTTTCTGACCAAGCACCTGTAAAATGTATTAGGTGTAATAAGAAGATGCAATAGTTTATAAACAAGTAGAAGATGTTTAGGTTCAAGCAGTGGCGGCTCGTGATCGTTTTTGTTGGTGGGGCCAGACACAAATTTTCGGGAAAATCATGGCTTTGGGTTAGGTTATATTTTAATTTATTAAATAATAAATACACGTCACATATTATTTTTGGTGGGGCCCGGCCCCTCTGTCCCTTAATGACTAGCCGCCACTGGGTTCAAGTATATGTCCAATCATATTATATGTCCTTACATTCAAGAAAGTGAAATGTGTGAATGACATTAAAATTATATGCCCACTTACGTTCGCATTATAAGTGCTTCTTCTTCTTCTAACGTTCCACATCGACCACTTGTTTACCGCTCTTTGTGATTTGTATGTCATCCGAGCAAGAGCGATTGTACCTTGTTCTAGTTATGCGCCTACGAGTAAGCCAGCATATACGATTTTTGCAACGCACTTTATTTACTAGGGTAGCTTTTCTAGGCCCCTACCTCAGTCGCCTCTTACGACATGCTTTATAGGTCGCAGTGTTACTATTATTGGCTCCCCTAGCGAGCCCCGGCAACACACGGGCTGGTATTATAAGTAAACGAATATTCATCACAATTGAATCTGGGTGTCTGCGCGCGGAATGGGGTGGACAGTATTCAGAGATCACTTCTCAAGAAAATGACTTGTCTGTACACACCTGGACATGCTGGAGAGCAGAGTAATGAGCATGCTGACTTTCTTGCAAACAATTCCCAGACCCAGCGGGCAGAAGGATGGACAGAACCGATATCATCAATGCGGTACGCTCTCATTTATGTTATATGGACGAGTCTTAGAAACAGAACTCAGAACGAGTTCGAGAATTAGGAGTTAAGTTTGGACATGCCAGACAGTATCGTCTTCGTGGTAGAGAGAGAAGATATACTAATCAACTTCTCATGGGTACAAGTTTGGACATGCCAGACAGTGTCGTCTTCTCGGTAGAGAGAGAAGATATACTAATCAAATTCTCATGGGTACAAGTTTGGACATGCCAGACAGTATCGTCTTCGTGGTAGAGAGAGAAGATATAGTAATCAACTTCTCATGGGTACTGTGAGCAAATGGACTTTGGGATGGCTGCTGTAGCTTAGGACAGTGCACGAATGGGAATGCCCAATGTGCCATGACGTCGATCGCATAACATAACATAGCATAACATAACATAACATAACATAACATAAGTGTTTTATGTTCTCGATCTACTATACCTTAACATAGAACATTCCATCTTTCTGGTTAATGAGTTCTTCTTTAGTGGTCCGTGCGACGCTGCAACTGAGAACTATTGAAGCTAGACAAACCAGAATCTCTGCACTTGCTGCAGCTAGAGAAATGTAGATGAGATGGTCCTGTGTGGAAGTAAAAGGAGTGAGGCAAGGAGGGAATGACTGAGCGAGTTTCTGAGTGAGTGGTAGAGCAAGAGAGATAGAAAGTGAATGAAAGAGTGAAAAGATAGAGAGAGAGAGAGAGTGGGAGAGACAAAGAGAGAGAGTGAGACAAAGAGAGAGAGTGAATGAAAGTGAGAGAGACAAAAGGTGATAGTGATATAATGAATGATAGTGAGTGAGTGAGTAAAGGAGTGAGTTAGTGAGTGAGTGAGTGAGTAAGGGAGGAAGTGAGGGTGAGGGATAGTGTAAGAGTGAAAGGGAGAGATGAAGGGAGAAAGGGAGTAAGAGAGATTTGGAGAGAGAGAGTGAGAGAATGAGAGCGAGTAAGAGAGAGTGAGGGAAAGTGAGAGTGAGTGAAAGAAAGAATGAGAGAGAGTAAGCGAATGAGTGAGAGAGAGAGTGAGCGAATGAGTGAGAGAGAGAAAAAAGACTGGGTAAGAGAAAGTGAGGGAGCGAGAGAGAGAGAGAGAGAGAGTGAGTGAGAGTGAGTTGCAGACAGTGAGAGCGTGGAACAGAGAATGAGAGTTTAGATAGTATGAGAGACAGGGGAAGACTGCATGTGAGAGAAGAGAGAGAAAGATGTTTCAAGTGCTCTCTGTTCCTGCAGGTATGTCAGGGTTCATCCTTGTACCATGACCCAGCCATTTCTTGCTCTCTGTTCCTGCAGGTATGTCAGGGTTCATCCTTGTACCATGACCCAGCCATTTCTTGCTCTCTGTTCATGCAGGTATGTCAGGGTTCATCCTTGTACCATGACCCAGCCATTTCTTGCTCTCTGTTCATGCAGGTATGTCAGGGTTCATCCTTGTACCATGACCCAGCCATTTCTTGCTCTCTGTTCATGCAGGTATGTCAGGGTTCATCCTTGTACCATGACCCAGCCATTTCTATCTTTTTTTAAAATCGTTCATCTCTGCCTCCAAATATCTCCTCCATATATTTCTAGGCATCCTTCACTTTTGCTTTCCCTGAGCGTTCCAGGAAAGGTCCCTTCTTGTTATATTCCCTCGATTTTCACAAAGTGTTTCCTATCCAGCGTTAGTGCCTTTTCTTCACCTCTTGATTCACTGAGATCTGTCACGTTCTCGTCAAAAGCTCCTTATTTGTGACCCTCTCATACGATCTGAGTCCCTCTATTCTGCGCTGACACCATTTGATGAATGTTTGCAATTTATGCGTTATTGTTTTAGTTGGTCTCCATGTTTGTGACCCATACAACAGAACTGTTTTAACATTGGACTTAAATATTCTAATTTTTGTTCTAGATTTGATTTTCTTTAGACTTCAAAAAATGTCATAGTGCGATGACATCTTGTTCAATTTCTCCATACTGCTCTATCCAATATAACTTGTTTAATTTTTTTTTAATGGAATTGATATTTCTCGCCTCTTTAAGCAAAGTTCGTTTCCGGGTTTTCCTGGGTTCTCCTTACTGTCTTGAACCCTTTGCCTCCAACTTCAATGCCAGCTTTGTAAATTTTTTTTATAATTTCTTCTCAAGGTATGTCCAACATATCTCCATCTTCTCCTTCTTATAACAGTTGTTACTAGTGATTGACCAGCCATTTCTTATCAAGGTATGTCCAACATATCTCCATCTTCTCCTTCTTATAACAGGTGTTACTAGTGGTTGACCAGACATTTCTTCTCAAGGTATGTCCAACATATCTCCATCTTCTCCTTCTTATAACAGTTGTTACTAGTGATTAACCAGACATTTCTTCTCAAGGAATGTCCAATATATTTCCATCTTATCCTTCTTATAACAATTGTTACTAGTGGTTGACCAGACATTTCTTCTCAAGGTATGTCCAACATGTCTCCGTCTTCTCCTTCTTACAACAGTTCTTACAAGTGATTAACCAGACATTTCTCTGATTTTCATCACTTCTCTTGAATTCGTCTCATATTATGTTCATTTTTTCCCCGTAGACATTTATTTTCAAATTCATTCAGCATACTTTATATATCTTTAGTCAGTTTTCAACCTTCGCTGGCATATGTTAGAATTGATACAGTATTGAAAACACGGAAGACACGCCACTGAATAAAACATCGTATATAAGAAAAAGCACTAGAACCATCTAGAAGAGTAATGTTGTCTGAGAGTTACCAATATAACAGTAAAGGGCGATAAGTAAATATTTAGTTTGATGTTCAGTAAATTAAAGGGAAATAAACCCAGGAAATTATAGCACATTTGAGAAACTTATCCTGTCTCGCCAAACTGTCTCCATGTTTATAAATCGGCGTAGGAGAGATGGGGTAACGTGATTGAAGCTTGAATCTGATAAACTAAGTACATTTGTGAATAGGTATTGATAGAAATACATACAGTTTCCTCCTTCTGGAACGTGTGTCCGTCAGCTGTATGGTTGACTAGACCAGCTCTCAGCAGTTGCATACTGATGACTGCTACTACGATGGAGACCAATGAGAAGGCAGTGAAACACATAATCTGTTAATGAAAGATTTCAGTTACTATGTGTTATCTGTTACTTGTGTTATCTGTTACTTGTAATCTGTTAATGAAGGATTTCGTTGTTATGTGTTATCTGTTACTTGTGCTATCTGTTACTTGTAATCTGTTAATGAAAGATTTCGTTGTTATGTGTTATCTGTTACTTGTCTTATCTGTTACTTGTGCTATCTGTTACTTGTAATCTATTAATGAAAAATTTCGTTGTTATGTGTTATCTGGTACTTGTATTATCGATTACTTGTCTTATCTGTTACTTGTATTATTTGTTACATGTGTTACTTGTATTATTTGTTACATGTGTTACTTGTATTATTTGTTACATGTGTTACTTGTATTATTTGCTACATGTGTTACTTGTATTATTTGTTACATGTGTTACGTGTGTTATCTGTTACTTGTATTATCTGTTACTTGTGTTATATGTTACATGTATTATCTTTTACTTGTGTTATCTGTTACCTGTATTATATGTTACCTGTATTATCTGTTACTTGTATTATCTGTTACTTGTGTTACTTGTGTTATCTGTTACTTGTGTTATATGTTACTTGTGTTATCTGTTACTTGTGTTATCTGTTACCTGTATTATATGTTACCTGTATTATCTGTTACTTGTATTATCTGTTACTTGTGTTATCTGTTACTTGTGTTATCTGTTACTTGTATTATCTGTTACTTGTGTTATCTGTTACTTGTGTTATCTGTTACTTGTGTTATCTGTTACTTGTGTTATCTGTTACTTGTATTATCTGTTACTTGTGTTATCTGTTACTTGTGTTATCTGTTACTTGTATTATCTGTTACTTGTGTTATCTGTTACTTGTGTTATCTGTTACTTGTGTTATCTGTTACTTGTGTTATCTGTTACTTGTGCTATCTGTTACTTGTGTTATCTGTTACTTGTGTTATATGTTACTTGTATTATATGTTACTTGTGTTATCTGTTACTTGTGTTATCTGTTACTTGTATTATCTGTTACTTGTGTTATCTGTTACTTGTGTTATATGTTACTTGTGTTATCTGTTACTTGTGTTATCTGTTACTTGTGTTATCTGTTACTTGTGTTATCTATTACTTGTGTTATCTGTTACTTGTGTTATCTATTACTTGTGTTATCTGTTACTTGTGTTATCTATTACTTGTGTTATCTGTTACTTGTGTTATCTGTTACTTGTGTTATCTGTTACTTATGCTATCTGTTACTTGTGCTATCTGTTACTTGTGTTATCTGTTACATGTGTGTTTCTTGTTTATGTTTTTGTTTTCTTAATGTTGGGAATGTTGGCATGGTTACTACTGTCTATACTTAGCCCCTTCGACCGTCTGAACCAATATACTGGCTGGCACTATTTTTGAAGATGACACAACGCCAGTTTACTGACTATTTCAGAAATAATCATCATCAAGTGGTTTGTCCTTTCTGGAACTTGATTCCCATCACAGAAATCCTGAAAAACTCTGTTCTGTGCAAATTGACCGGCGTCAGCAGCAGTCATTCTCAGATCGTCAATGACATCTTGCACCCATCATCTTCTAGATCTTCCTCTCATTCTTCTTCCAGGCACCATTCCCTCCACAATTATCTTCTCTAGGCACTCATGTCGTTTGATGTGTCCGAAATATTTAATTTTCCTTGATTGTATGCTCGTTAATAGCCAACTCTCTTTAATATCAAACTGTTGCAGAACAGAAGCAATCGTTCTTTTCTCTGTCCATGATATTCTAAGTACTCTTCTCTAGCATTTGTTCTTTTCTCTGTCCATGATATTCTAAGTACTCTTCTCTAGCATTTGTTCTTTTCTCTGTCCATGATATTCTAAGTACTCTTCTCTAGCATTTGTTCTTTTCTCTGTCCATGATATTCTAAGTACTCTTCTGTAGCATTTGTTCTTTTCTCTGTCCATGATATTCTAAGTACTCTTCTCTAGCATTTGTTCTTTTCTCTGTCCATGATATTCTAAGTACTCTTCTCTAGCATTTACATTCAAAGGTATTAATGATCTTCTATTTCAGTATACCTTATATTTCAGTGTACCTTATATTTCAGTATACCTTATATTTCAGTGTACCTTATATTTCAGTGTACCTTATATTTCAGTATACCTTATATTTCAGTGTACCTTATATTTCAGTGTACCTTATATTTCAGTATACCTTATATTTCAGTATACCTTATATTTCAGTATACCTTATATTTCAGTATACCTTATATTTCAGTATACCTTATATTTCAGTATACCTTATATTTCAGTATACCTTATATTTCAGTATACCTTATATTTCAGTGTACCTTATATTTCAGTATACCTTATATTTCAGTATACCTTATATTTCAGTATACCTTATATTTCAGTATACCTTATATTTCAGTATACCTTATATTTCAGTATACCTTATATTTCAGTGTACCTTATATTTCAGTATACCTTATATTTCAGTATACCTTATATTTCAGTATACCTTATACAATATGCGATATAAATGTGTCCGAAGGTAAATATAAAAGTTGGGGAGTGACAGGATTAATTGATTAATTAATAGGACTATCATCATTACACTTTGGTGAGTAATCATGTGTACCACGATATCTTTCTGACACTGACAGATCTCAGTGGCAGTGCACGAACTCCGTAGCACCAGCGAGGATTCCTGATGTAATTTCGAAGATCGTGAAAATATTTAGTAGGAATATAGGTTTACTTTTATTTTTTCTAATGAATTTTTTTTGCTCTAGATTTCCAGCCTGGTCTTCTCCAAATTTCAACTCTCATTGGTTCTTCTACGTTCTCATATTAAACACGGGATCTACTTTTTATTGTTCGTCTCTGATAGGACTAGGAACTTGATCTCCCCTACGCTACGATCAGGGATCTCTGGAAAAATTACTACACGAAGGAGCGAACCGAGTACAGTTGGAACGAGAGGCGAGCACCTGACCTCTACGCTACAGAGCACCCACTATAATTAAAACGTTACAAAGCACCCACTATAATTAAAACGTTACAAAGCACCCACTATAATTAAAACGTTACAAAGCACCCACTATAATTAAAACGTTACAAAGAACCCACTATAATTAAAACGCTACAAAGACAAACTATAATTAAAACGCTACAAAGACAAACTATAATTAAAACGCTACAGAGACAAACTATAATTAAAACGCTACAAAGACAAACTATAATTAAAACGTTACAAAGACAAACTATAATTAAAACGCTACAAAGACAAACTATAATTAAAACGCTACAAAGACAAACTATAATTAAAACGCTACAAAGACAAACTATAATTAAAACGCTACAAAGACATACTATAATTAAAACGCTACAAAGACAAACTATAATTAAAACGCTACAAAGACATACTATAATTAAAACGCTACAAAGACAAACTATAATTAAAACGTTACAAAGACAAACTATAATTAAAACGCTACAAAGACAAACTATAATTAAAACGCTACAAAGCACCCACTATATTTAAAACGCTACAAAGACACATTATACTTAAATAGTGGCTAACATATTTAGAGTCCAGAAGTAGACTTTGCTATTCTTTATTTTTTCCTTTCGTTCTTTCTTCAGAATTTGCCCGTTGGTAATCTAATGATTTCTCTATCGTTGTTTGGGTATTCCAAGTACCCACCTACCTGCTCCTCCACTGTGTTTTCTGCTGACCCACCTATGTATACCCGGAACCAGAGATATCGAGAGTGAAATAAAAAAAAAGTTATTACTTTCTGTAATACCGCTTGTTAGTACGGTGTAGGACAGTTGGACATGTGGAATGTAATGACCGCATGGCTCGTGCAGTCGCCGCGAACTTGTTCAGGTTTGAATTTTGTCTTTATTCCCTATATTTGTTTCCGTGTATATACATATTACGACTATACTTTCTGACATAATGTTATACTTGCTGACATAATGTTATACTTGTTGATATAATGTTATACTTGTTGGCATAATGACTATAATTGTTGACATATTGATATACTTGTTGACATAATGACTATACTTGTTGAAATAATGACTATACGTGTTGACATAATGACTATACGTATTGACATATCTTTGCATATTTTATCAATGTATGAACGAGACGTATTATCTGGTCATATGTTGAAACACTGCATGGAGTGTGTAACATTACTAATCACATATGTTGAAACACTGCATCGACTGTGTAACATAACTAACCACATATGTTGAAACACTGCATGGAGTGTGTAACATTACTAACCACATATGTTGAAACACTGCATGGAGTGTGTAACATAACTAACCACATATGTTCAAGCACTGCATCGAGTGTGTAACATAACTAACCACATATGTTGAAGCACTGCATGGAGTGTGTAACATAACTAATCACATATGTTCAAACACTGCATGGAGTGTGTAACATAACTAATCACATATGTTGAAACACTGCATGGAGTGTGTAACATAACTAACCACATATGTTCAAGCACTGCATGGAGTGTGTAACATAACTAACCACATATGTTCAAGCACTGCATGGAGTGTGTAACATAACTAATCACATATGTTCAAACACTGCATGGAGTGTGTAACATAACTAATCACATATGTTGAAACACTGCATGGAGTGTGTAACATTACTAACCACATATGTTGAAACACTGCATGGAGTGTGTAACATAACTAATCACATATGTTCAAGCACTGCATGGAGTGTGTAACATAACTAATCACATATGTTGAAACACTGCATGGAGTGTGTAACATAACTAATCACATATGTTCAAGCACTGCATGGAGTGTGTAACATAACTAACCACATATGTTGAAGCACTGCATGGAGTGTGTAACATAACTAACCACATATGTTCAAGCACTGCATGGAGTGTGTAACATAACTAATCACATATGTTCAAACACTGCATGGAGTGTGTAACATAACTAATCACATATGTTGAAACACTGCATGGAGTGTGTAACATTACTAACCACATATGTTCAAGCACTGCATGGAGTGTGTAACATAACTAATCACATATGTTGAAACACTGTATCGCGTATGTGTAACATTACTAACCACATATAAAGACTTCCTCCTGGTACAGCAAAGTCCCAGAGATCCTGCTACACAGAACTGTGGAGAAATTCAAACAAAAAAGAACTATTATCGTTCACATTCACAAAACTTCTTAGCTTATAAATCTTCTTCTTTTCTTCTGCGATCGCCCACTGTCATTTCAGACGTTAACTATGACGCCTGGTGTGACGCTTCTGATTGATTTTTGCGTGAGGCCTGCTTACCATTTAACTGGTGTCCGTCACTATACAGGCGAGCCTGCGCCGTCTTCAGCTTATAAATCCAAAAGTAGTCAGTTATTTCAAAGAAGAAATTACAAATCTACATGTTTACTTGGCTTAGAAATCCAAAAGTAGTCAGTTATTTCAAAGAAGAAATTACAAATCTACATGTTTACTTGGCTTATAAATCCAAAAGTAGTCAGTTATTTCAAAGAAGAAATTACAAATCTATATGTTTACTTGGCTTATAAATCCAAAAGTAGTCAGTTATTTCAAAGAAGAAATTACAAATCTACATGTTTACTTGGCTTATAAATCCAAAAGTAGTCAGTTATTTCAAAGAAGAAATTACAAATCTACATGTTTACTTGGCTTATAAATCCAAAAGTAGTCAGTTATTTCAAAGAAGAAATTACAAATCTACATGTTTACTTGGCTTATAAATCCAAAAGTAGTCAGTTATTTCAAAGAAGAAATTACAAATCTACATGTTTACTTGGCTTATAAATCCAAAAGTAGTCAGTTATTTCAAAGAAGAAATTACAAATCTATATGTTTACTTCGAAGCAACATCATACAACCGCAAGAGCAGTTACCAGGACCCAAACTATGTGTGTAAAGAATATAACCACTGTTACCTGCCACGCATGTCGTAAGAGGCTATAAAGGAGGTTTCACGTGGGGCTAGCTACCCCACCTTGTAGAAACACTACATAGCTACAGAAACCACAAAGAGGGAAATTCATAGCTCGCCATCCAAAGAAGAAGGAGTTGGAGACGAAGTGCAAGAGAATAAGGAGAGAGTGGAGAGATCTGGAAAAGATGGTCTTGGATAGTATAGCTTGGAAGACCTTGGTTGCGGATCTATGCTTTACTATGACTGAAGGTTGAAGAAGAAGAAGAACATACAACGGAACCAGAAAATGATTGGCGGAAGGGCTGTAGAAGATGTTGACAAATTTATCTACCTTGGCAGTAAGATCAGCCAATTAGAAGGTACAGATGAGGACAGTCAAACAAGGATCACGAAAGCCTGGCAAGCCATTCACATAGTGTGGAGATCTACTGCCATCTCTACTACAAAAAAGGTCAGGATATTCAGCTCAAATGTGAAATCTGTGTTCCTGTATGACTCTGAAACATGGTGAGTTGCCAAGTCAAATACAAATAAAATTCAGAACTTTGTCAACGAATGTCATTGATGTATTCTCAGACTGAGATGGTATGATAGAGTTGCAAACACAGACCTGTGGGATACGAACAGGATATGAATCCATGATGACTAATATTAAGAGAAAACAATGGCGATTGGTCGGGCATAACCTGAGGAAGACACAGTCAAGTATAACTAGACAAGCACTTGATTGGAACTCGCAAATAAAACGGAAAAGATGACATCATAAACAGACCTGGAGACGAAGTCTTCTTGAGGAACTGAAGAATGCTAAACTATCCTTGGAGACCATAAAGAAAATAGACAGAGATAGGGAAAAGTGACCAACAACTATTGATGCCCTATGCTCCACAAGGATCAGAGAGAAATAAGTCAGTAAGAATATATGTTTATTTCATTTTGATCATGCTAATTCTGAGGTTAACACCCCATCCCGTTAAACGCTATACATGAGGGCTAACATATACTTCATTTAAATCATAAACATCATATATTAATTCTACTCATGTATGTTTTTAAAATTCATGTTATACACGCATGTTATACATCAACAACAAAAATGTGGGAAAATAATCGACATCAAATTCATGTTTAATACACGCATGTTATACATCAACAACAAAAATGTGGGAAAATAATCGACATCAAATTCATGTTTAATACACGCGCTCAAATATAACAAAGTGACATTATTGGTTATTAATACATTTCTGGTTGGCATGTACTTCAAATAAGATTCCGTACTCCATTAAAAAAAAATTTTTTAATTTTTTCCTAAGAGAGATTCCGAAGGACTGTTGGGGTGGGAAAGTTCTGCTCAGGACACGCTTTTTGATGATGATGTAAGGTAATAAATCCTCTTTAAGCCGAGAAACGCCACTTTCAACGGAAGAACGAATCTTTTTGTATTGATTATATCAGTGCATGTAGACCAACAGACATAAATAATAAGAATTAACTACTTTCAGAGAATCAGAATTATAAGGGTGTTCAACTTAAAAGCAGCCTGTGAATGGAGCTAATATGGCATATATGTATGGAAATGGAAGGTTCAGTTATGACGTAGTATAGGTCAAGGTTGTGTGATGGTGTGTAATTGTAGTGCGGGAAGGGGCGATGAACAAATGTGACGTAGGACAAGCTAGTCAGAACCGGTTTAAATAGTAAATAGACGAGATGCAATGCGTACCTGACAAATTTATATTTATCACTGGGGCTGCTTTTAAGTTGAACACCCTGTTCTCTTTTTAAACGTGCCCGATTTTCCACATTTTGTTTTGTGTAACTACAACTAATTCAGGGGCAAGTAAAAACTTAAATTTATTCCATAAATCAATAATGGTTAAATAATTTTTTTAGCTGTGGAGATGTTGTGTGCAGACAGTTGTGTGTTTGTGTGAGTGGCGTTTTCCCCATTTTGATCTCCCTGGGAGGAAAACATTAATCACTTCCGTCGGTGCTAATTAAATATTTCCAACTTCCGCTAGCATAAGTTCCTGATTATCGGCCTTTGCTTTGTTTAATCTCCATGGTTATTTCAAACATACACTAATACCTAATTCATTTCTAATTATTTCCCCTTGTTTCCGTCATTTCTCTCTCTCTTTCTCTCTCTCTCTTTCTCTTTCTCTATCTCTCTCTCTTTCTGGCGTTCATTTCAATTGGTTTATTTGCCAGACAAGATCATTCCTGACCCAGTTTTTAGGTCATTCGCTCAATATATGATTGATTGATTTATTGATAGGACAATCATCAGTGCACTTCAGTGAGTAACCATGTGGGCTTCGATCTCTTTCTTACACAGAAAGATCTCAGTGGCTGTGAACAAACTTCGTAGCACCGTGAGGGTCCCGGATGTAATTTAGAAAATGGTGAATATATTCTGTAGGAATTTTTATCTTAAAAATTTGTTCTAAGGAATTTTGCCAGGGCAGTGGTTTTTATCATGCTCTTCTCAATGTTGAACTGTCAATGGTTCTTTTACGTGTTCAACTTGAACACAGGACCTACGTGTTATCGTCCGTCTCTGATAGGACTAGGAACTCGATCTCACCTACATTATGATCAGAAATCTCTGGGAAAATATCCCGATGACTCCACGACGGAATGAACCGAGTGCATAAGGAACGAGTGGCGGGCAACTAACCTCTCCACCACATATACCCCTTTCAATATTTGGTATTATCGTGTTACATGTTCTTTGTAAAACATCGCTCTCATCACATCCTGCTTAATCATTCATTACCTTTAGCCAATTCTCCCGCCTCCTCCATCTTCATGTTCAATGTTTTTTAAAATGTCATATTGCTACTATTGTTTTTGTCGTTCCCTGTCTCATCTTTCAGGAACTATGTCTTCCATTCAACATAACAAATCTTGTCTCATCTTTCAGGAACTATGTCTTCCATTCAACATAACAAATCTTGTCTCATCTTTCAGGAACTATGTCTTCCATTCAACATAACAAATCTTGTCTCATCTTTCAGAAACTATGTCTTCCATTCAACATAAAAAATCTTATCTCATCTTTCAGGAACTGTCTTCCATTCAACATAACAAATCTTGTCTCATCTTTCAGGAACTATGTCCTCCGTTCATCATAACAAATCTTGTCTCATCTTTCAGGAACTATGTCTTCCATTCAACATAACACATCTTGTCTCATCTTTCAGGAACTATGTCTTCCATTCAACATAAAAAATCTTATCTCATCTTTCAGGAACTGTCTTCCATTCAACATAACAAATCTTGTCTCATCTTTCAGGAACTATGTCCTCCGTTCATCATAACAAATCTTGTCTCATCTTTCAGGAACTATGTCTTCCATTCAACATAACACATCTTGTCTCATCTTTCAGGAACTATGTCTTCCATTCAACATAACAAATCTTATCTCATCTTTCAGGAACTGTCTTCCATTCAACATAACAAATCTTGTCTCATCTTTCAGGAACTATGTCTTCCATTCAACATAACACATCTTGTCTCATCTTTCAGGAACTATGTCTTCCATTCAACATAACAAATCTTATCTCATCTTTCAGGAACTGTCTTCCATTCAACATAACAAATCTTGTCTCATCTTTCAGGAACTATGTCTTCCATTCAACATAACAAATCTTATCTCATCTTTCAGGAACTGTCTTCCATTCAACATAACAAATCTTGTCTCATCTTTCAGGAACTATGTCTTCCATTCAACATAACAAATCTTGTCTCATCTTTCAGGAACTATGTCTTCCATTCAACATAACACATCTTGTCTCATCTTTCAGGAACTATGTCTTCCATTCAACATAACAAATCTTATCTCATCTTTCAGGAACTGTCTTCCATTCAACATAACAAATCTTGTCTCATCTTTCAGTAACTATGTCTTCCATTCAACATAACACATCTTGTCTCATCTTTCAGGAACTATGTCTTCCATTCAACATAACAAATCTTGTCTCATCTTTCAGGAACTATGTCTTCCATTCAGCATAACAAATCTTGTCTCATCTTTCAGGAACTATGTCTTCCATTCAGCATAACAAATCTTGTCTCATCTTTCAGGAACTATGTCTTCCATTCAACATAACAAATCTTGTCTCATCTTTCAGGAACTATGTCCTCCGTTCATCATAACAAATCTTGTCCTGAGCAGAACTTTTCTACCCTAACAGTTGTTCTGAATTTCTTTATCTCATAGGGCAGATGCCCCTCCTCTGAGATTTATTTGACTTATTCCTCTCCGCTCCTCGTGGAGCATAGGGCTCAAACCGTTGTTCGTCACTTTTCCCGGTATCTTGCTGTTTTCTGTATGGTCTCCCAGGATAGTCGAGCACTCTTCAGTTCCTCAAGAAGTCTTCGTCTTCAGGTTGTTGAGGACGTCATCTTTTCCGCTTTCCTTGTGGATTGCACTCAAGTACTTGTTTAGTTACACTTTACTGTGTCTTCCGTATGTTATGCCCAAATCATCGTTATTTGCTTCTCTTAACCTGGGTCATCATGGGTTCCTGTCCTGTTCTTATCCACATGTCTGTGTTTGCAACTATGTCATACAATCTCAGTCCCAGAATCCGCTGAAGATATTCTTTGAGAAATGTCTGAATCTTATTTATATTTAACTTGGTGACTCGCCACGTTTCTGAGCTATATAGCGACTGCTCTGCAACGTTATGCTCATATCTGGTACAACTACTTATATTTAACTTGGGGACTCGCCACGTTTCTGAGTCATATAGCGACTGCTCTGCAACGTTATGCTCATATCTGGTACAACTACTTATATTTAACTTGGGGACTCGCCACGTTTCTGAGTCATATAGCGACTGCTCTGCAACGTTATGCTCATATCTGGTACAACTACTTATATTTCACTTGGGGACTCGCCACGTTTCTGAGTCATATAGCGACTGCTCTGCAACGTTATGCTCATATCTGGCACTAAACAAAAAATCATGTTCCCGCTTCTTTCGGCTTATCCCAGAGTTATACTCTAATCGTTGGTTAGGAGACTCGTGTTGGCGCAGTCACTCGGAGATATTACTCGTTTATTGTGTAGAAACAAATATCATACACGTGCGGTTGAGTTTACAATACACTCCAATCTTATAGTAGCTGCCCTTCGATCTCTACTCACTTTCCCAGACAACAACGCATAAATCTGTTTCTAGTGTGGTTAAAATGTTGAATAGCCTATGTGTTTCCAGGGCTCACAAGGGGAGTAAAGAATTGTAACACTGCGACCTACAAGGCATGTCGTAAGAGGTGACTGAGGTAGGGGACTAGGAAAGCTACCCTAGTAAATAAAAGCGTCGCAGAAATCGGATTTGCTTGGCTACTTGTAGGCGCATAACTGGCATAATGTACAATCGCTCTTAACATCCGATCACATACAAATCACAAAGAAGAGTTAAAAAGTGGTCTACATGGAGCGTTCAAAGAGGAATATGTGAAATACTTACAAAGCCTCCACTCCAGATTGGAGAGACGGTATGAGCAAGCCACACATCCACGTTGAAGTTACTAATAGCTCCAATACCAATACTCAGGAGCCCTAGAAAGATATGAAGCCCAGACACGACAAACACTGAAATCTGGACACACTTAAACATTGTTCTTCTTGTTGATCATACACTTGTCAATTTGAGTGATTTTAATCAAGCAAGAGTCAAGTATGTTGTTCAATATACGTCGGGAGCTTGACTCCAGTTTTAGAACCGCTGTTTTGATTAAACGTTTCACAATTGTTGTGTCATTCGGCCGTAGAGTGTTTGGAAGTATTGTCTGAAAGTATATCTATTTTCAAGATTGTTTGTTTTTCACAACGAAGGCATCGATTTAGTTTGGTAGTTCTTAGAAGATGTGAACAATATCGTATAGTTCGTTTCCAAAACAGGATGAAATATATGCATGAATTCTTGCTATCCTAGCAGACGTATACAGTGAACACAAAATTGACAGTTGAATGTGGCGCTGCGGTTATAAGTACTTTCCTGAAAATAAAAACATACATACATTTACAAGTTTGTAAACAATTATAGTGTTTTATTTTGTATTTACTCACTTTCAAATGTCATTTTAATATGTTCTTCTTCTTCTACTACTACTTCTTTCGTTATACTATCAACCAATTGTTAAATCACACGTTGTTGTCTGTATGTGATTTGTACCTTAAAACGTGAGTTTGTTGTGCCGGTTAGGCACCTTCACACCCTTAGGTCAGCACATCTGGTTTCTGCATGATTTCTATATAGTTACGCCTGCCTAAGTCGGGGGAAGAAAAGAAGCTGACCTAGGAAGTTCATCCCCGAGACGAGCTATGGCCCCTTTAGCCTTGGACCACGTGGTCAAATATTCCCTGTCTACACGACTAGGAGGTGGGGTTTGGCTTGTGTGTTATATGGGTCATCAGCAGGCTACTAATTTTCAAATTTCGCCCTCCCTAAGAAAGACTAGCCAACATCAACTCTGCTAACTGCAGTGTAGACCTTAAATAGGTTTTTTTTAAAACTAGAATTTTGCCAAGCTAGTGATATTGCACTAACGGTCATATTGAATCCAACATCTGTTTATGATTTGATAGAGAACTCTGAGAAAAACAAAACTGCCATGCTAAAACGCGTTGACAGAATACAAACCTGCAGGAAAGACAGACAAACAAATAGTTTGAACTCGTGCGCCATATTGCATAGCAAACGACAACAAAGCAATCTATAAATTATTAATGTAATTATTTCATATTTGTTAAACTCAGAACCATTCTCAGCCCCTGGACATCAGTTTAGCACACAGTTTACCTGGAGGTAGTTACCCACTCCCTTGTGCAGGACTGTCGTTACTGCCTGCACGGAGCACCATTATCAGTGCCTGGGTCCCTAGAGACCAGTCTACCCGGAGGTAACTACTTGCTTTCCTGTACGGGACACTATGATATAAAGTCAGTGCGACATATTATAATCTGCGCATGCAAATGAAATATATTGATTTCTGCTGCAGTTATCACAGTTTCGTACTGCAACCTTAACTACATTTTAAACGAGGATGAAGGAGCCATATGGGTTGTGTTTCATGACTACTTTCATCGTTGTTGTCGTCATGATTTAGATTAGGTTTAGGCAACCCCCGGCCCGCGGGTCACTTGCGATCTGCAACGTATTAATAATCGTTCCGTCAAAGGTGGTAAAAAACTCAACCCAATCGTGCCAAGAAAATACTTTATCTCTACCTTCTATATATTCCCCAAGAAAATACTTTATCTCTACCTTCTACATATTCCCCAAGAAAATACTTTATCTCTACCTTCTACATATTCCCCAAGAAAATACTTTATCTCTACCTTCTACATATTCCCCAAGAAAATAACAAAAAAGGGGATCGTATAAGTACCAAATTTATTTGAAACCAAAGTTCCAGAAGAGCTCTCGTGCACATTAAATCATCATCCAACAACTTGACTTTAGCAACATTTTGCAACGCTAACCCACCTTGATTACCTTGGGGCATTGCTGATAAATGACGGGAATGCTATAAAAGAAATTAAAAGAAGGCTGAGCATTGCTTAGCAAAACCTAAAAGAACTAACTAACTTATGGAAGGGAACTAGAACAAACATCTAATTTTTAAGAGCCTCCGTTTTTCCCTTGGTAACATATGGTTGTGAGACATGGACCATTGACAAATCGGCGGGGAAGATCATTAATGAATTCAAATGAATGCAAATGCTAGAGAAGAGTACTTAGAATATCATGGACAGAGAAAAGAACAAATGCTTCTGTTCTGCAACAGCTTGATATTAGAGAGAGTCGGCTATTAAAGAAAATAACATCAAGGAAAATTAAATATTTCGGACACATCAAACGACATGAGTGCTTAGAGAAGATAATTTTGGAGGGAATGGTGCCTGAAAGAAGAATAAGAGGATGACCTAGAAGATGATGGGTGCAAGATGTCATTGACGATCTGAGAATGACTGCTGCTGACGCCGGTCATTGCATAGAATAGAGAGTTTTTCAGGATTGCTGTCATGAGAGCCAAGTTCCAGAAGGGACAAGCTACTTGATGATGATGATGAATACTTCTTCGCAATTTCTCTCTCTTTCTCTCATATGCCGAAAGTTCAGCCACTGTTGTCATAATGTTCAAATCAGTCATATCCTGAATACATCTTATCTATAGTCTTTCTCTTGTCTTCTTTTGGCGGGATGTTTTCTTCTATACAGTACTTCTCCAACGCTTCGTGGTTTTTTATATGACCAAATGCTTCAATTGTCTCATTCTTTTTTTTTTTTTTTTTTTAACAGCAGCCAGTTTTCTTTGATTATATGTTACTTGTGGCTATCAAATGCCTTTTCAACAAAGACCATATAGATGAGACTATTCTATTCATTGCTTTGTTGAACTATTTGATGGAGTGTAAAAATGGGGTCTATACATCATTTTACTTTCATCAAACCTACTTGTTCTTTCATAATTTTGTTATCCAATACTGATTTTACTTTCATAAAACCTACTTGTTCTTTCATAATTTTGTTATCCAATACTGATTTTACTTTCATAAAACCTACTTGTTCTTTCATAATTTTGATATCCAATACTGATTTTACTTTCATAAAACCTACTTGTTCTTTCATAATTTTGTTATCCAATACTGATTTTATTCTTTGAAGGATCACTCTATTAATATTTTATTGATTAGTGAAAACATGGTTATTCCTCTCGAGTTGTTACAGTTTCCTAGACAGTTTTCTTTGATTTTATCTTTCTTCTGGATACATTTACTTGTTCTCTTCTCCGTCCATGCTACACGGAGGACTTTTCTGTAACACGTATATTCAAATGCACATATATGCTTATCCACTGCTTTGTTAAATGTCCATGATTCACATATACATTGTTAAATGTCCATGATTCACATATACATTGTTAAATGTCCATGATTCACATATACATTGTTAAATGTCCATGATTGACATATACATTGTTAAATGTCCATGATTCACATAAACATTGTTAAATGTCCTTGATTCACATATACATTGTTAAATGTCCATGATTCACATATACATTGTTAAATGTCCATGATTCACATATACATTGTTAAATGTCCATGATTCACATATACATTGTTAAATGTCCATGATTGACATATACATTGTTAAATGTCCATGATTGACATAAACATTGTTAAATGTCCTTGATTCACATATACATTGTTAAATGTCCATGATTGACATATACATTGTTAAATGTCCATGATTGACATATACATTGTTAAATGTCCATGATTCACATATACATTGTTAAATGTCCATGATTGACATATACATTGTTAAATGTCCATGATTGACATATACATTGTTAAATGTCCATGATTGACATATACATTGTTAAATGTCCATGATTGACATATACATTGTTAAATGTCCATGATTCACATAAACATTGTTAAATGTCCTTGATTCACATATACATTGTTAAATGTCCATGATTCACATATACATTGTTAAATGTCCATGATTCACATATACATTGTTAAATGTCCATGATTCACATATACATTGTTAAATGTCCATGATTGACATATACATTGTTAAATGTCCATGATTGACATAAACATTGTTAAATGTCCTTGATTCACATATACATTGTTAAATGTCCATGATTCACATATACATTGTTAAATGTCCATGATTCACATATACATTGTTAAATGTCCATGATTCACATATACATTGTTAAATGTCCATGATTGACATATACATTGTTAAATGTCCATGATTGACATAAACATTGTTAAATGTCCTTGATTCACATATACATTGTTAAATGTCCATGATTGACATATACATTGTTAAATGTCCATGATTGACATATACATTGTTAAATGTCCATGATTCACATATACATTGTTAAATGTCCATGATTGACATATACATTGTTAAATGTCCATGATTGACATATACATTGTTAAATGTCCATGATTCACATATACATTGTTAAATGTCCATGATTGACATATACATTGTTAAATGTCCATGATTGACATATACATTGTTAAACGTCCATGATTGACATATACATTGTTAAATGTCCATGATTGACATATACATTGTTAAATGTCAATGATTCACATATACATTGTTAAATGTCCATGATTCACATATACATTGTTAAATGTCCATGATTCACATATACATTGTTAAATGTCCATGATTGACATATACATTGTTAGGTGGTCTATGTGGTGTAGAGGTTGTGTGCTCATCTCTCATGCCAAAGGTACCAGGTTCGTTTCCTCGTGGAGCCATCTGGATATTTTCCCAGAGATCCCTGATCTTAGTGTAGTTGAGATCGAGTTCCTAGTCCTATCGGAGACGGACGATCAAACGTATGTTCCGTGTTAATTGTGAGCACTTAAAAGAACCATTGGCAGTTCAAAATCGAGAAGAGGAGACTGGAAAGCCGCTGCCTAGGCAAAATTCATTAGAAAAGAGTAAATATAAATGGTTTATGTTCTCTTCTCTATCCAGAACCTTCTAAAAACTTGTCAGTTCCAATATTTTCCATTACCGTTCTCTTCAAACCACTGTAAAGTTTAATTGGACTTAAACATTTCACCTTCAATTCTTGCATACCATTAATGGTATTACAAATACACGCAATTTCGTGAGTTAATGCATTAATTAATTTTTTAATTCGTTTTTTTTGTCATAGCCATCGGTAGACACTTCAAAGTCACCAGAGCTTGGGATGAGTTTTTGATCTTTTTACTTGATCTAAATGTAACATCCGCGCTAGCTTATGGACGTCCTTTTATAACTTAACATTCGTCTGTTGCACCAGAAATCGTACTGTCATTCGTTTTAGAATATATTGCTAATTGAGAAGAGCGATGTCACTTGTCTTTGTCTTGACAGTTTGTGTGTGTGTATGTATGAGATATAATTACTTTATTATACAGTCGAGTCCACTTAAGTCGAACTCTGATAAGACGAATTTCGCTGATATATTCTCAATGCTATTCTCAAAGCTCAGAATGGGATAATATTGAAAAATATTCGCGGGTCACAGATAGGAAGTTAGTAACATGCTGCTATTTCCTGGGTTTGAGTCCAGCATTGCTTAAACATATTCTGTGCGCATACGGTACACAGTGGGACTACAGGAAAAATTGATTCCCTTACTTTGGGGAAATCTGTGCACATAAGGTACACAGTGGGACTACAGGAAATCTTGATTCCCTTAAACATATTCTGTGCGCACACGGTACACAGTGGGACTACAGGAAACCTTGATTCCCTTACTTTGGGGAAATCTGTGCGCATACGGTACACAGTGGGACTACAGGAAATCTTGATTCCCTTACTTTGGGGAAATCTGTGCGCATACGGTACACAGTGGGACTACAGGAAATCTTGATTCCCTTACTTTGGGGAAATCTGTGCGCATACGGTACACAGTGGGACTACAGGAAATCTTGATTCCCTTACTTTGGGGAAATCTGTGCGCATACGGTACACAGTGGGACTACAGGAAACATTGATTCCCTTACTTTGGGGAAATCTGTGCGCATAAGGTACACAGTGGGACTACAGGAAACCTTGATTCCCTTACTTTGGGAAATCTGTGCATACAGTACACAGTAGGACTACAGGGAAACCTTGATTCCCTTACTTTGGGAAATCTGTGCGCATAAGGTACACAGTGGGACTACAGGAAACCTTGATTCCCTTACTTTGGGGAAATCTGTGCGCATACGGTACACAGTGGGACTACATGAAACCTTGATTCCCTTACTTTGGGGAAACTATTTACCAGCACATCTGAAGTCTCTTAAATTTTTTCCGAACGTATGATCGACCCAGCCTCAATTGGGTACCAGGAAAAGCAATGTGAAGTAAAGGCGACCGGCGTGATGTTGACCCCATCACCCATCGTGTGCCGACGGTCAATAAAAAATACGAACCTAAGACCGTATTACTCAATATATCTCGAGTTATGAAAAACGGATTCTTTATTTGTTCTTTTCTTTTTCTTACCTCTGAAGTCGGATTAAGACTCCCTTGAAATTAGGAAATCAAATCTTCACGCAACAATCAGTTAGAGGCGACATGACTAGGTCTACATTTATAACGGGCGAACGAATAACAAAACAATAACACTCTTGATAATATTGAAGATTTATGAAACTACTTTCTTCTTCTTCTTCTTCTAACGCTCCATATCGACCACTTGTTAAATTATTCTTTGTGATTTGTATGTGATCTCAGACTAACAGCGATTATACGTTGTGCCAGTTATGCACCTACAAGTAGGCCAGCACATCCGATTTTTGCGGTGCTTATTTTTTACTAGGGTAGGTTCCCTAGGCCCTTTCCTCATTCACCTCTTACGATATGCCTCGTATGTCACAGTGTTACTATTCTTTGCTCCCATTGTGAACCCCCGCAGCACATGGGAGAAGATTTATGAAACATGGCGTTCGTTAGAGTGGTTCAGTGTTGATATCAGTGATTGATGACAATCTCCGGAAGTTCTAGACAATCTTTATAGAACTGGAAATCAATATACTTTGAGCACAGCAACAACATCAATAATAAAACTCATGATGAGACAAGTCAGGAATTGAATACAGAACAATAGCTTAAATACTACTACTATAATATTATGTGATAATATTAGTGCTAGAAGTTTAAGCAAAAATACTACTACTAAATATGTGATAATATTAATGCTAGAAGTTTAAGTTAAAATACTACTACTAAATATGTGATAATATTAGTGCTAGAAGTTTAAACAAAAATACTACTACTAAATATGTGATAATATTAGTGCTAGAAGTTCAAACAAAAATACTACTACTAAATATGTGATAATATTAGTGCTAGAAGTTCAAGTAAAAATACTACTACTAAATATGTGATAATATTAGTGCTAGAAGTTCAAGTAAAAATACTACTACTAAATATGTGATAATATTAGTACTAGAAGTTCAAGCAAAAATACTACTACTAAATATGTGATAATATTAGTGCTAGAAGTTTAAGCAAAAATACTACTACTAAATATGTGATAATATTAGTGCTAGAAGTTCAAACAAAAATACTACTACTAAATATGTGATAATATTAGTGCTAGAAGTTCAAGCAAAAATACTACTACTAAATATGTGATAATATTAGTGCTAGAAGTTTAAGCACAAAAAAATGACAAAGTGTTGATATTCCTAGCACATGTGTGGGTCCCAGGTGTCATTTAGAAGATGGTCAAAATATTATATAGGAATTTAAGTTGTTAGTCTTCATAATGAATTCTGCCTAGGCTGCGGCTTTCCAGTCTGCTCTACTCGATTCTGAATAGCCAAGGGTTCTTTTACGTGCTAAACTTAAACACGATACCTACGTTTTATCTCCAATAGGACTAGGAACTCGATCTCACCTACACTGAGATCAGGGATCTCTGGAAAAATGTTCCGATGACCTCACGAGGGAGCAAACCGAGTAGGGCCTACTGTTTGAACGAGAGTGAAGCACTTAGCCTCTACGCCACAGAGAGTATATAATATATGTGACTAAACGTGACCTGTTGAAGACTGGACTTGACCTCAACAAAATGTGACGGACTCATGTCACAGGGAGACTCCCTAACTTAATCAACATTTCCTCTTTGATCGAAGATTTCCGTGTGTTTCCAAGAATTGATCAACTTAACATTTGTAATCACGTACAGACTCTCGGTCCAGGACTACTTGTCTATCAAATATCAGCTTCTCGTAATTCATAATCAGTTCTAAGGCACACGGGTCACGCACGCTCTCGGTAACTCGTGCTTGAATTCTACAAGTTGGTCAACAAGTGGACACAAGAACATGTGGACACAAGAACATGTGGACACAAGAACATGTGAACGCTAGAACATGTGGACACAGGAACATGTGAACACAGGAACATGTGGACACAAGAACATGTGGACACAAGAACATGTGGACACAAGAACATGTGCACACAAGAACATGTGGACACAGGAACATGTGGACACAGGAACATGTGGACACAAGAACATGTTGACACAGGAACATGTGGACACAAGAACATGTGGACACAAGAACATGTGGACACAAGAACATGTGAACGCTAGAACATGTGGACACAGGAACATGTGGACACAAGAACATGTGGACACAAGAACATGTGAACGCTAGAACATGTGGACACAGGAACATGTGGACACAAGAACATGTGAACGCTAGAACATGTGAACGCTAGAACATGTGGACACAGGAACATGTGGACACAAGAACATGTTGACACAGGAACATGTGGACACAAGAACATGTGGACACAAGAACATGTGGACACAAGAACATGTGAACGCTAGAACATGTGGACACAGGAACATGTGGACACAAGAACATGTGGACACAAGAACATGTGAACGCTAGAACATGTGGACACAGGAACATGTGGACACAAGAACATGTGAACGCTAGAACATGTGAACGCTAGAACATGTGGACACAGGAACATGTGGACACAGGAACATGTGGACACAAGAACATGTGGACACAAGAACATGTGAACGCTAGAACATGTGGACACAGGAACATGTGGACACAAGAACATGTGGACACAAGAACCAAGTGTAGGATTGAAACAGGAATATGATATCCTCTCCAAAATGTTTTCTTCCTGTCCGTTATTATTCCTCTATGACAGGTCCGTTATTATTCCTCTCTGACTGGTCCGTTATTATTCCTCTATGACAGATCCGTTATTATTCCTATATGACAGGTTCGTTATTATTCCTCTATTACAGGTCCGTTATTATTCCTCTCTAATCTGCCTGTTATTATGCCGTTAACTTCTACAAATTTAACAAATTTTACATCAAAAACACATATACATGTCTACAAATTTAACAAATTCTTTTTCTCACATTTCCTCAAAATGTCTAATATCACAATATAGTTTATATGTATCAAGTGAAGATTTCCTCAAGATGTCTAATATCACAATATAGTTTATATGTATCAAGTGAAGATTTCTTCCAAACGTCTAATATCACAATATAGTTTATATGTATCAAGTGAAGATTTCCTCAAGATGTCTAATATCACAATATAGTTTATATGTATCAAGTGAAGATTTCCTCCAAACGTCTAATATCACAATATAGTTTATATGTATCAAGTGAAGATTTCCTCAAGATGTCTAATATCACAATATAGTTTATATGTATCAAGTGAAGATTTCCTCCAAACGTCTAATATCACAATATAGTTTATATGTATCAAGTGAAGATTTCCTCAAAACGTCTAATATCACAATATAGTTTATATGTATCAAGTGAAGATTTGAGAAAACGTTCGAGAAGCTTGAAATCATTTATAATTACTAAGTTTACTAATGCACGAGCTGAACTTAACAATCTAACACTTTAGGAGTGGTACGCTGGCACCTCATTTACAACACTGACATTACCATATTTTATTTGTACTATTATAATTAAAAATTCTACAAACGAATATCAATATTGAAATTGCAGTTTTACAAGATTCGAAGGAGAGACATGTTTAGTACGATTTTACGATATTTCACCACAGAATCTGTGAGCAGTTTTCAAGTTGTTTTTCAATTCAGAAATTGCGAACTGAGGTCTAGAATGAACTCCATCTTATTGATTACACGGTGGTGGTGATGATACACAATAAAGAGGTGATGGCGTAGGTAAGAAATATACTATTTATTGATGTTGTAGTTAAGTGTTTATTGATCTGCTGATTGTTCACTTGGTGTTTTTTATGCTGAGGTTGAAGTTTCTACTTTTTAGAGAAACGGCATCGCACGAGTTCCGTAGCACCGGTGAACATCGCCAAATGTAATTTTGAAGACAAATTGTGAATGTATTTGTCGCTCGTGTGTTGCCAGGGTACACAAGGGAAGCATAGAATAGTACCACTGCGACCTACAAGGCATGTCGTAAGAAGCGACTGATGTTGGACCTAGTAAAATAAAAAGCATCGCATAAATCGGATTGCTGGCCTACCCGTAGGTGCATAACTGGCACAACGTACAATCGCTCTTAGGCTCAGATCACATACAAATCACATAGAGTGGTTAGAAGTGGTCGATATGGGGCGTTGAAGAAGAAGAATGCATTTGTAGTAATTTTATTTTAATCTTTTTAATGCATCTTGCCGAGGCAGCAATTTCCAGCCTATTATTAACCGATTTTTTAACTGCCAATGTTCTTCTACGTGCTCAACTTAAACACGGGACTTACGTTTTGTCATTCGTCTACGATAGGACTAGGAACTCGATATCCCTTACATTGAGATCAGGAATTTCTGGAAAACATATCCCGATCTCTTCAAGCTGGAACCAACCACACATGGAACCAACCACACATGGAACCAACCACACATGGAACCAACCACACATGGAACCAACCACACATGGAACCAACCACACATGGAACCAACCACACATGGAACCAACCACACATGGAACCAACCACACATGGAACCAACCACACATGGAACCAACCACACATGGAACCAACCACACATGGCACCAACCACACATGGAACCAACCACACATGGAACCAACCACACATGGAACCAACCACACATGGAACCAACCACACATGGAACCAACCACACATGGAACCAACCACACATGGAACCAACCACACATGGCACCAACTTAACTTTTAAGTGCTTCAATCTCTTTCTCATGATGTATCTCAGCATGTGGTGGTGACTAAAGACACCAGTTATGAACCAGTTAACTTTTAAGTGCTTCGATCTCTTTCTCATGATGTATCTCAGCGTGTGGTGGTGACTAAAGACACCAGTTATGAACCAGTTAACTTTTAAGTGCTTCGATCTCTTTCTCATGATGTATCTCAGCGTGTGGTGGTGATTAAAGACACCAGTTATGAACAAATTAACTTTTAAGTGCTTCAATCTCTTTCTCATGATGTATCTCAGCATGTGGTGGTGACTAAAGACACCAGTTATGAACCAGTTAACTTTTAAGTGCTTCGATCTCTTTCTCATGATGTATCTCAGCGTGTGGTGGTGATTAAAGACACCAGTTATGAACAAATTAACTTTTAAGTGCTTCAATCTCTTTCTCATGATGTATCTCAGCATGTGGTTGTGACTAAAGACACCAGTTATAAACCAGTTAACTTTTAACCCTGTAACGTTCGGGTACTACAAAAATCTCATTTATAAATGAGATGGCTACATGACTCCGGAACTAGCCGTATTTGTGTGTTATTTATGCATTTAAAAGCATGTAATATATGTTACATAATGCAAAACATATGATATTACCCTAACAAATTGTTTTTAAAAATATTTTTTATTTTTAAGATGTTTAATCTTGCTGAATAAAGCATGCTTTTTTGTTGTTCTTCTTCTTCTGCCTCCGCCCGCTATGAATTCATGCGTAGTCAGGGAGCCTTTTATGGTGCATCTGACTGATTTCTGCGTGAAAGCAGAATAACCGTGTGTAAGGTGTCCCTAGTCATTCAGGCGATCCTTCTCCGACTTCAGTGGTAAGAGCATGCTTTTATTACACCGACATTTCCGATCGGCCGCCATTTTGGATAATCTCTGCATACGAGTTTTCACTTGCTCTTGTCAAAAATCACACATTTGCTTATAAAATGGCATCTAGTGACTAAGATTACTGTCCTGATGAAGACTATAAGTGTTAGTTCTTTATGTGCTGCTTACTAGACCAGTTCTGCATTATTTTCTTTTATTTATTTATTATTTATTAATTAGTGTTTTCAAAATATGAAAATATTTAGAAGTTACAAATTTCCTAATTAATGCATTATTTATTGTCCAAAGAACTTCATGTTTGGATATATTGTGTAAATATAAAGGTACTAAGAGACTGTATTTATAGTTTTCATGATATATTTCATTTTTTCCTTTCTTTGTGACTGTATAATTATTTGAAATTTGTTGGAAAACCTATTTTTAACATCACCAAAATTAGGTCACTGATATCACATATTACATGACAATAACACTGATATTAAAAGCACATATCTTGATAGTACATTAAACTAGCTTTACAACCATATATAACATGTCTATGTTCAATAAATTGAGTATATATGGCTTCTAGTAATAGAGCAGGCCTTCAAAAATAACAAAAAACCTTAAAAACCCATGAACGTTTAAGGGTTAAGTGCTTCGATCTCTTTCTCATGTTGTATCTCAGCGTGTGGTGGTAACTAACGACACAAGTTCTGAACCAATTAACTTTTAAATGCTTCGATCTCTTTCTCATGTTGTATCTCAGCGTGTGGTGGTGACTAACGACACAAGTTCTGTTTTGTTTTACTATTTACTCTCTTTGGCTTCCATTGTAGCTATTTTCTGGCTACATCCTGTTTGATTTGATAGTTTTGTTGCATGGTTAGGTTTTGCTGTATGGTTAGATTTTGCTGTATGGTTAGGTTTTGTTGTATGGTTAGGTTGTGTTGTATGGTTAGGTTTTGTTATAATATGGTTAGGTTTTGCTGTATGGTTAGGTTTTGCTGTATGGTTAGGTTTTGCTGTATGGTTAGGTTGTGTTGTATGGTTAGGTTTTGCTGTATGGTTAGGTTGTGTTGTATGGTTAGGTTTTGTTATAATATGGTTAGGTTTTGCTGTATGGTTAGGTTTTGCTGTATGGTTAGGTTTTGCTGTATGGTTAGGTTGTGTTGTATGGTTAGATTTTGCTGTATGGTTTTGTTTTGCTGTATGGTTAGATTTTGCTGTATGGTTAGGTTTTGTTGTTTGGTTAGGTTTGCTGTATGGTTTTGTTTTGCTCTATGGTTAGATTTTGCTGTATGGTTAGATTTTGCTGTATGGTTAGGTTTTGTTGTATGGTTAGGTTTTGTTGTATGGTTAGGTTTTGCTGTATGGTTAGGGTTGCAAATTCACTCTAATTCACTGAATCGTTCGCACGCTCTGACTCACATTGAGAATATCAGCCTGGATCATTTCTCGTCTGCATTCTATAGTAACTATTGGACAGATAGCGCGTTTATTCCTTTTTACGCCTACGTGTCCTTGCACACAAACTGAAACATTGTTAAGTTTAGTCGTCGGATCATCATTACTGCACATCGAACCAATTAGTTCATAAGTGCGCCCAACTGCCCCTCATTGTGTCTCTCATTGTGGACGACTTATAACACCAGTTCTAGTTTAGTCGTCGGATCATCAACACTGCAGATCGAACCAATTAGTCCCCAAGTGCTCCGATCTCCCCTTCAGTGTATCTCTCAGTGTGTGGCGACTAACGACACCGGTTCTTAGTTGTTTTACTATTCTTCTTTTGCTAGCAGTATAGTGCTCTTGTCTAGTTCTATCACATTTGACATGGTATTACTGCAGTCTGGCCAGGGTTGTAGATTCACCATTATTATTTGAATCATTTACATGTGTCCTCTCTCCCTTAGGGAATTCAGAACATCAGCCTGGTCCATTGCTCGTCCGCTTTTTACAGCAGCCAATTGGTGCGTTCATTTCTTCTTACACCTGCATGCAATAGTTTAACTGTACCCCTCTTCAGCAACTCCAACTATTGTATAAAACATTGTGCCAAGTAGTGCTGCTGGCAATAATAAACAGTGCATTTTTATAAATTGATTTCTTCATTCAAAAGTCGGGACAAAAATGATGAAATATTATACAGACAAAAGCTGGTAGCCATTGTCTGTTCCGTCAAACGGATGACTCAGACATGAATGAAAATCCTGGCATATCCTTTACAGGACATTGCCATTAGCCACAGTCAACGAGTCGTTCATTTCTCTAGGCACCATTTATACATTCAGTAGTTTGCCATTGCTTTCTGAACGGTGAGGTCCATTTTAGATTTCGTAAAATCCCAGAAAAGAATTTGTTTCCAAATTGCCTGCCGCGGTGTTTGAACCAGGTACGATTGGGTTGTGAATCGAGCTCACTATCGCTTAATCTACAGAAGCCCATTCAGATAATATATGTGGTTTACATAGAATTGGGAGAGAGGCTTTAAAGATGAAGTTAATTTATTCATCCTCACACGATACCACAATTTGAGAATGTGACGTAGTGCTCAAGAATAAATACGGTTGATACAATTACTGAGTTTCACATCTGAAGTTTCTCAAGTTACTTCCGGAAAATCTGAGATCGATTTGTAAGCCGACCTAAAAAAAAAAATAGGTGACTTTTATAGGAAATGTGAAATAATCAATTTCAGTTCGAATTTCTGTTGGGTTGCAGTTGTGGTTCATATAGTCGAGATTGTAAAATGTTTTCTGTACAATGCTAGTCCAATTGTTAGTCGGTTTTGTGTCTTGCTGATCAGAAGTAGCAATAATTCTTGGATATAGTATCATGTTTCTTCTTTCGTTTGATCTCATCCTGTTTTGCCTCACAGCGTCAGGATAAGAAGAGATTTATAGAACAGCATCTTGTGTGCGATACATAAATAGTGTCCTCCACTGTCTCTGATATTTCTGTTGTCCACCTTTAATGTGGACAATCTTTTCTCTTGTATCCACTGTATCTGAGCAGCATTGTCTCTTTGGGGCGCACTGTCTGTTTGTAATCTGTTTATGTGGCCACACCATTTAATTTGTTGTTTCTTGATGAAGTTCAGATTGATGTTGCACCCACTTTAACCCTGATATCTTCATTTCTAAACCAGCATCTTCTTGATACTCCCTGCATTCTGCGTAGACACTTCCTCTCTCTTGTTTGTTTGATGTCAAGTAGGAGATTAAAGCCTCTTTAAGCCGAGGCACGCTCCATTAAACCCAACTACGATCCTTATTTTAGTTATATCAGATCGTGTAGGCCAACAAACATGACAAATAAGAAGTAACTCCTTTCGGAGAATCCATGTTATTAGAATCAGGTTAAAACTAAGTTACTAAAATTCTCTTGTGACTAATTGTTTGTTCTAACGTTTGATGTTAGAGTCCATGTTTGGTACTGAGATTATCATGGTAATCAGATGTATCAACAGTTATTTCATCTCATACTAATCAGATGTATCAACAGTTATTTCATCTCATACTAATCAGATATATAGACAGTTATTTCATCTCATACTAATCAGATGTATCAACAGTTATTTCATCTCATACTAATCAGATGTATCAACAGTTATTTAATTTCATACTAATCAGATGTATCAACAGTTATTTCATCTCATATTAATCATATGTATGAACAGATATTTCATCTCATACTAATCAGATATATCAACAGTTATTTCATCCATGTCTATGCTAATCAGATATATCAACAGTTATTTCATCTCATACTAATCAGATATATCAACAGTTATTTCATCCATGTCCATACTAACATGACTTACTGATTCCTCTCCGCTCCCAGTGGAGCATAGAGCCACAACAGTTGTTCGCCACTTTTGCCAGGCTATGATGGTTTTCTTTATGGTCTCCCAGGATATTCGACCATCCTTCAGTTCCTCAAGAAGACTTCGTCTCCAGGTCTGTTTAGGACGTTCCCTTTTCCCGTTTTCCTTGCGGGTTCCAACCTAACCGGATGTACCACTAACTAATGTATGTAGTCAAATATAAATAAGATGGACCCCCATTTAGTGGATCTAGTTTCAGTTGAACCACATGGACTAACAATATCAGACTCGGTTCATACTTTGAAGAAAAGAATTGCAGAATTATAAAATGTTCCATATTTTCGTTCTCTAATTAGTAGTTTAACCACTTTATCTACTACTACTGCTATTACTACTATTGCTACTACTACTACTACTGCTACTACTGTTACTACTACTACTGTTACTACTACTGCTACTGCTACTACAGCTGCTACTACTACTACTACTGCTACTACAACTGCTACTACTACTACTACTGCTACTATTACTACTGCTCTTACTACTACTGCTACTACAACTGCTACTACTACTTCTTCTACTAAAACTTCATAATCCCTTCTGAACATAGATCTGCAACTCTCATTCTTAAGCAGTTTGTATTCTAGATCATCTTCTGCAACTCTCCTGATGACGTTTTCCCCTTCCTAATCTTCTTTTCTAATGTTCTTCTCCGTGTATAATTTAACCACCAAACTCTTTTCTTTTTCAATAAATTCCAATAAAGCGCATGTATCGTTGTTTTCGTTAGTTTGTTTTGTTTGCAGTGTTCAATTCATCACCTCTTGATTCGGCACAAATAACAAGTCAAGTTACACAGCTCAGCAGTTATGTTATCATTTCAGAAAATAACAAGTGAAGTTACACAGCTCAGCAGTTATGTTATCATTTCACAAAATAAAAAGTCAAATTGCACAGCTCAGCAGTGATGTTATCATTTCACAAAATAACAAGTCACAAGTTACACAGCTCAGCAGTGATGTTATCATTTCACAAAATAACAAGTCAAGTTACACAGCTCAGCAGTTATTTTATCATTTCACAAAATAACAAGTCACAAGTTACACAGCTCAGCAGTGATGTTATCATTTCACAAAATAACAAGTAAAGTTACACAGCTCAGCAGTTATGTTATCATTTCACAAAATAACAAGTCAAGTTACACAGCTCAGCAGTTATGTTATCATTTCAGAAAATACCAAGTCAAGTTACACAGCTCAGCAGTTATGTTATCATTTCACAAAATAAAAAGTCAAATTGCACAGCTCAGCAGTGATGTTATCATTTCACAAAATAACAAGTCAAGTTACACAGCTCAGCAGTTATTTTATCATTTCACAAAATAACAAGTCACAAGTTACACAGCTCAGCAGTTATGTTATCATTTCACAAAATAAAAGTTAAAAAAACATATCTTCAAATCGCTCACAAAAATAATTTATGAAATGGCGTCAAATTCTTCTTGTTCTACGAACGCTCCATATCGACCACATGTTAAGCCCCTCTTTGTGATTTGTATGCGATCTGAGACTAAGAGCAATTGTACGTTGTACCGGCTACGCGCGTACAAGTAGGTTATTACATCAGATTAATGCGATGCTTTTTATTTACTAGGTAGATTCCTAGGCCCCTTCTTTACTCACTCCTTACGATATTTCTTGTAGGTCGCACTGCTACTATTTGTTTTGCTCCTATTGCTAACCCCGGCAACACACGAGCGATGGTGTCAAATTAACGAATCGCTTAACATGTCAAATAACAGACCACTTTAAATCTAAACCTAGGAACAAGTTATTTTAAAATGCAGGCATCAATCTATTGGGAATTCCAGAATCGGAGTAAAATCGAAAACTTGTCAGTGAGATTCTGAAATGTCTACCCAGAGTGCATTATCCCGGTCTATGAATATTTCAGAAGTCATAATGTACTCATCAATTTGAATACTTCATTCAGATCAGAGCTTGGTTTTCAAAACAATTGTTATCTCTCACAGTTTGGTGTTAATGTAGGAATGAAGGTTGAGGCCGTTACTGCTGCTTTCTAGGTGCTCCCACTGGGATTCTGTTTACTTAGTACGTTACTGATGCTACTAGTGGCTTACTGGGACTCTGTTTACTGAGTACGTTACTGCTGCTACTAGTGGCTTACTGGGACTCTGTTTACTGAGTGCGTTACTGCTGCTTTCTAGGTGCTCCCACTGGGACTCTGTTTACTGAGTACGTTACTGCTGCTACTAGTGGCTTACTGGGACTCTGTTTACTTAGTACTTTACTGCTGTTACTAGTGGCTCACTGGGACTCTGTTTACTTAGTACTTTACTGCTGTTACTAGTGGCTCACTGGGACTCTGTTTACTTAGTACGTTACTGCTGCTACTAGTGGCTCACTGGGACTCTGTTTACTGAGTGCGTTACTGCTGCTTTCTAGGTGCTCCCACTGGGACTCTATTTACTGAGTGCGTTACTGCTGCTACTAGTGGCTCACTGCGACTCTGTTTACTTAGTACGTTACTGCTGCTACTAGTGGCTGACTGGGACTCTGTTTACTGAGGACGTTTAACTTGTGACAGGCTGCAGTATGATTCTTCTCTTTCTTTTCTCTAATCCTGTTTTGCCTTACAACGTCAGGATAAGAAGAGATTCTAGAACGGGCTTTTGTGTGCGGCTTATAAATAGTGTTTTTCACTGCTTTTGTTATGTCTGAGGTCCACCTAGTGCGTGGACGGAGTTTTGCTTTGCATACACTGTATTGGATTAGCATTGCTCTTTGAAACAATTGTGATATGTGTGGATGTACGCAGAGCATGATATCAACTTTGCTGTAGTTGATCATCTCACAGAATTATCAACTTTGCTGTAGTTGATCATCTCACAGAATTATCAACTTTGCTGTAGTTGATCATCTCACAGAATTATCAACTTTGCTGTAGTTGATCATCTCGCAGAATTATCAACTTTGCTGTAGTTGATCATCTCACAGAATTATCAACTTTGCTGTAGTTGATCATCTCGCAGAATTATCAACTTTGTTGTAGATGATCATCTCACAAAATTATCAACTTTGCTGTAGTTGATCATCTCACAGAATTATCAACTTTGCTGTTGGTGATCATCTCACAGAATTATCAACTTTGCTGTAGGTGATCATCTCACAGAATTATCAACTTTGCTGTAGTTGATCATCTCACAGAATTATCAACTTTGCTGTTGGTGATCATCTCACAGAATTATCAACTTTGCTGTAGTTGATCATCTCACAGAATTATCAACTTTGCTGTTGGTGATCATCTCACAGAATTATCAACTTTGCTGTAGTTGATCATCTCACAGAATTATCAACTTTGCTGTTGGTGATCATCTCACAGAATTATCAACTTTGCTGTAGTTGATCATCTCACAGAATTATCAACTTTGCTGTAGTTGATCATTACACAGAATTATCAACTTTGCTGTAGTTGATCATCTCACAGAATTATCAACTTTGCTGTAGGTGATCATCTCGCAGAATTATCAACTTTGCTGTAGTTGATCATCTCACAGAATTATCAACTTTGCTGTTGGTGATCATCTCACAGAATTATCAACTTTGCTGTAGTTGATCATCTCACAGAATTATCAACTTTGCTGTAGGTGATCATCTCACAGAATTATCAACTTTGCTGTAGTTGATCATCTCACAGAATTATCAACTTTGCTGTAGTTGATCATCTCACAGAATTATCAACTTTGCTGTAGTTGATCATCTCACAGAATTATCAACTTTGCTGTAGGTGATCATCTCACAGAATTATCAACTTTGCTGTAGTTGATCATCTCACAGAATTATCAACTTTGCTGTTGGTGATCATCTCGCAGAATTGTATGCTAACATTTGAAAGTCAATTAGTTATCTGGCTATTTACATTTTTTTAAACTCTGCGAGTCAGGGCTCATTGACGTCTGTCTTGACCAAAACTCTAACATATTTTAAGAAAAATATAGTAGAGATACAAGTAGGAAATTTGATAATAAATGTCTGTAAAACATAATGAACATAAAATGGAACGAATTCACGAGTTATGAAATTAGAGACATGTCTGATCAACCACAAGTAACAACTATTATAAGGAGAAGATGGAGATGTGTTGGGCATACCTTGAGAAGAAATGATCAAAGAATATCAAAGCATACAATGAAGATGTTGACAAAGGACTCAAGAAAGAGAGGACACACAAGGGAAGCCCTGAAACGAACTTTGTTGAAATAGGCAAGAAATATCGGATTCAATTCCGGGGAAAAAAAAAGAGCGAGTTGCCCAGATAAGAGCGGTATGGAGAAATTACTTGCAGGCCCTATGTAATGAATAACGGTAAGAGAGAAATATATATATGAGAGATACAAACCGAACGTGGATATACGGTATCAGACGTGGATATACAATGTCAGACGTGGATATACAATGTCAGACGTGGATATACAGTGCCGAACGTGGATATTCAGTGACAGACGTAGATATACAGTGTAGGACGTAGATATACAATGTCGGACGTGAATATCCAGTGACAGGCGTAGATATATAGTGCCGGACATGGATATACAATGTCGGACGTGGATATACAATGTCGGACGTGGATATACAATGTCGGACGTGGATATCCAGTGACAGGCGTAGATATACAATGCCAGACGTAGATATACAATGTCAGACGTGGATATACAATGTCGGACGTGGATATACAATGTCGCACGTGGATATCCAGTGACAGGCGTAGATATACAATGCCAGACGTAGATATACAATGTCAGACGTGGATATACAATGCCAGACGTAGATATACAATGTCGGACGTGGATATCCAGTGACAGACGTAAATATACAATGTCGGACGTGGATATACAATGTCGGACGTGGATATCCAGTGACAGGCGTAGATATACAATGTCAGACGTAGATATACAATGTCAGACGTGAATATCCAGTGACAGACGTAGATATATAGTGCCGGACGTGGATATACAATGTCGGACGTGGATATCCAGTGACAGACGTAGATATACAATGTCAGACGTGGATATACAATGTCGGACGTGGATATACAATGTCGGACGTGGATATCCAGTGACAGGCGTAGATATACAATGTCAGACGTAGATATACAATGTCGGACGTGGATATCTAGTGACAGGCGTAGATATACAATGTCAGACGTAGATATACAATGTCGGACGTGAATATCCAGTGACAGACGTAGATATATAGTGCCGGACGTGGATATACAATGCCAGACGTAGATATACAATGTCGGACGTGAATATTCAGTGACAGACGTAGATATACAATGCCAGACGTAGATATACAATGTCGGACGTGGATATCCAGTGACAGACGTAGATATATAGTGCCGGACGTGGATATACAATGTCGGACGTGGATATCCAGTGACAGACGTAGATATATAGTGCCGGACGTGGATATACAATGTCGGACGTGAATATTCAGTGACAGACGTAGATATATAGTGCCGGACGTGGATATACAATGTCGGACGTGAATATCCAGTGACAGACGTAGATATATAGTGCCGGACGTGGATATACAATGTCGGACGTGGATATCCAGTGACAGACGTAGATATATAGTGCCGGACGTGGATATACAATGTCGGACGTGGATATTCAGTGACAGACGTAAATATACAATACCAGATAGACAAGGAACACTAATATTGCCAATGTGCGAGCTTTGTTTACGATATCAATAGACTTATTTACCGAACCACTTGGCACGTTGTTGACCTAACAACCAAAGCTCAGAAATTATAATGTTTCAATAAGAGTATTTTTGTGCTAGAATCATCGATCTCATCAACAGAGAAGCAACGTAGCCTGGAAATATTGCATGAAACATAGAATGCCTGGATTACATCACGATTCAGATAATGGAGTTTTGATTAACGATGAAAGGCGACTGAATAATTGACATGAAACGAGTGAGGCGCAGCGAAAGAGCAATTATGTATATTGACGTTTTCGCTACTAATATCGTACACAATTCAAATAGTTGTTTCTCATCGCTACGCCATTATAGGTAACTTATTATGCATATTTCCGTCAAAATATGCCAGATAGTAAAAGTGGGGAAACGGTAGATTAGAGTTTTACATTAGCAAGATAACTCAATCATCATCATCATCATCATCATCATCATCATCATCATCATCATCAACATCATCCTCATCATCATCAAGTAGCTTGTCCCTTCCAGAACTTGACTCCCATGACAGCAGTCCTGAAAAACTCGCTGTTCTGTGCAAGTTGGCCGGCGTCAGCAGCAGTCATTCTGAGATCATCAATGACATCTTGCACCCATCGTCCTCTAGGTCTTCCTCTCATTCTTCTTACAGGCACCATTCCTTCCAAAATTATTTTCTCTTGTCACTCATGTCGTTTGATGTGTCCGAAATATTTAATTTTCCTTGTTTTTTTATGCTTTGTAACTTAATCATACATGAAGATAAAAAACATTAACAAACGTTTCCAACTATAGATCATAATAAAGATACAAGCATACAAACATACAAAAAAACATACAAACTGTTAAATACATCTAATTGTTCAAACATATTTCTAAAACATTCACCATTGTTACACTTTGTCTAATGTGTTATCATATGTCTAAAACATCTCTAATTGTTCAAACATGTTTCTAAAACATTCACCATTGTTAGGTCATATGTCTAAAACATCTCTAATTGTTCAAACATGTTTCTAAAACATTCACCATTGTTAGGTCATATGTCTAAAACGTGTCTAATTGTTCAAACATGTTTCTAAAACATTCACCATTGTTGAAGTATGAAAAAAGTACAGCTGAAGAATAAACCTCAGAGATAACAGAGGCGACGAAAGACACTATCTACGAAGCGCATACAAGGGCCCGTTTTAGAAATCTCTTCTTGACCTACGCTGTGAGGCAAACATGATTCGAGAAAGAAAGAAAGAGGGGAAAGAAGAATAAACAGGGATAAAGAGAAAACAATGATGTAATGATGAAATGTACAAAAGGAGGGGGAGGAACGATGTAAAATGGTGGGAAGTGGTGAGTAGCTGGAAAAAATTGGAGACAGCAAGACGGTTTGCTCATTAAAGAGGTCAATCGGACGTAGGGCAGAGGACTGGAGACATAAATGGAGGTAGGCGCTAGCTGAGAGAGAGAGAGAGAGAGAGAGAGAGAGAGAGAGAGAGAAAGATTCTTCTCACAAGTGCTTTGCGTTTCTGCTACCAAATCAAGAACACTAACTCGTGTACGTCTAACAGACATGACATAACAAAAGATCTCTTGCACTGTTGATTTAGTTTTCCACTCAGAAACCCCCAAAAAAACATTTCAAGACGATACTAAGACAACAATTCACAGTCTGGACAGTGCTAAAGTAGACATTCCGTGGACAGACAGAAATAAAATTGAAGGAATTATCTGGCATCGATTATTCTCAGGGTTGTTCTTTAAAATAAATCCCGACACTGGGCAACAACCCGGTAACAGCGTGACAACACTGGGCAACAACCCGGCAACAGTGTGACAACACTGGGCAACAACCCGGTAACAGTGTGACAACACTGGGCAACAACCCGGTAACAGTGTGACAACACTGGGCAACAACCCGGTAACAGTGTGACAACAAAAGAAGATCTTTAAAATAAACCACGACACTGGGCAACAACCCGGTAACAGTGTGACAACACTGGGCAACAACCCGGTAACAGTGTGACAACACTGGGCAACAACCCGGTAACAGTGTGACAACACTGGGCAACAACCCGGTAACAGTGTGACAACACTGGGCAACAACCCGGTAACAGTGTGACGACAAAAGAAAAACATCTTTTTTTTTTTTTTTCCCGAACCAGAAGCACTTGAGCTTTTCAGTTCTTCGGCTCGGTGTCATGGACATCGTAACCATTCGGTTCGGTGCCACGAACACCGTAAATCTGGGGAATCTGTGGCTTTTTCTGCCATCCCGCGGAATTGAACCCGCACACACAGAGGGATAGTCACCCGTAGTCCAACGCGCTACGAACACGCTGGGCAGACGGACAAGAACATCTTTAAAATCAGTCAACCGTAATTAAAAGCAATATTCTTATTTAGTTTCGTCTTCTTTTTCTTCATCAATTTTTTTATTAAGCGTTTAATCTTCTCTGGACCACAAACTTTTGCAGTCAGCTGTTCCCCAAAAGGTGAACGGTCAGGTGTTCCCCAAAGCGTGGCTTTCAGGTCGACTAGGTGTAGCCACATGTTGTTTCTCAGTTCCCCCAGGAGAGGACAGTCTTGCAGGACATGCTTAGGTGTCTGTTCCACCCATCGAAACTGGCAGTGAGCTGCTTGAGTTATTACTAGTTTATTTAACTGTCTGTTGAGTCGGCTGTGTCCGGTAGCCTACGTTGGTGAAATATAATGACATTTTCTGTTCTGCTGAGGACTGTGAGGAAGCTTTGCCCATAATTTGTGTATACCTGCCTGCTGTGAATCGAGGCGTAGTCATGGCAACTAATATGGCGCTTATTATTTTTGCGTGAAGGATTACTGTCCTTATAACCAGTGTATCTCGTCCTTCCTTCCTTCCTCTCGTTCGCTTCAAATTTGTCTAAATATTTAATGTTGTCTCTTGTATGAACTTCACTGTCTTTTGTAGCTCACACAGAGGTCCGTGTAGTTTTCTGTCGAGTGTTGTTTCGTTAGGCCTCAGTGTATCATATTCGGGGCAGTCTTGAAGTATGTGCTCTGCAATCTGGTGTACCTGTCTACATGTACACATGGCTGAATTGCCAATCTTGAATTATGTATACATGTGGCTGCGGAGCCGATTGTGTCCTGTTCTAAGGCGTAGAATGACAACTTGTTCTAATCTGCTCATATTATAATATGTATCTCGCCATTCAGACCAGACATACTCCAACTTCAGGGATACTTGTAATTTAGATTCCCAAGTAAAGGATCAGGGTTTCCAGTAGTCCAATCAAGCACCGTGTGCACATTGATAATATTTTGGCCCATCCTGGCCTCGAATCCCGGAGATTTCACGAGGGATCACTAGAACAGCGTGTTATCACCTTCGCCAGTGGTTACATCCTTTTCCATAATCATATCCAGTGTTTGTCTTACAGTCTACATAATCATATCCAGTGTTTGTCTTACAGTCTACATAATCATATCCAGTGTTTGTCTTACAGTCTACATAATCATATCCAGTGTTTGCCTTAGAGTCTACATAATCATATCCAGTGTTTGTATTACAGTCTACATAATCATATCCAGTGTTTGTCTTACAGTCTACATAATCATATCCAGTGTTTGTCTTACAGTCTACATAATCCTATCCAGTGTTTGTCTTACAGTCTACATAATCATATCCAGTGTTTGTCGTACAGTCGACATAATCATATCCAGTGTTTGTCTTAGAGTCTACATAATCATATCCAGTGTTTGTCTTGAGTCTACATAATCATATCCAGTGTTTGTCACAGTCTACATAATCATATCCAGTGTTTGTCTTACAGTCTACATAATCCTATCCAGTGTTTGTCTTAGAGTCTACATAATCATATCCAGTGTTTGTCTTACAGTCTACATAACCATATCCAGTGTTTGTCTTACAGTCTACATAATCATATCCAGTGTTTGTCTTACAGTCTACATAATCATATCCAGTGTTTGTCTTACAGTCTACATAATCATATCCAGTGTTTGTCTTAGAGTCTACATAATCATATCCAGTGTTTGTCTTGAGTCTACATAATCATATCCAGTGTTTGTCTTACAGTCTACATAATCATATCCAGTGTTTGTCTTACAGTCTACATAATCCTATCCAGTGTTTGTCTTAGAGTCTACATAATCATATCCAGTGTTTGTCTTACAGTCTACATAACCATATCCAGTGTTTGTCTTACAGTCTACATAATCATATCCAGTGTTTGTCTTACAGTCTACATAATCATATCCAGTGTTTGTCTTAGAGTTTACATAATCATATCCAGTGTTTGTCTTACAGTCTACATAATCATATCCAGTGTTTGTCTTATTTTGCAGATGACATTGCACTCCTATCTCATACACATAGAGATATCCAGGAAAAGACCTGCCGCCTTAACCAATATAGTGAGATGGTTGGGCTGAAAATAAATCAGAAGAAAACTGAAGTAATGACTCTGAACATAGCAACCCCAGCACCAGTCAAACTAGAAGGTAAAACCCTCCGAGATACAACCGCTTTCACATGCCTTGGAAGTGTTATTAGCAATGAAGGAGGCGCTGGATCTGACATTAAAAGCAGACTGAGTAAGGCACGAAGTGCATTCATGACCCTTCAGACCGCCTGAAATCTGTCCAATACAGCATCAGAACCAAGACTAGTATCTAAAACAGCTGTATGCTGCCAACTTTGCTGTACGGATCGGAATGCTGGAGAATAACAGAACAGGATATGTCCAGACTCTCCACCTTTCATACAACTTGTCTGCGAAAAATCTTACGCGTGTACTGGCCGACTACTATCTCGAACCAAGAATTGCTTGCACGATGCCAACAAGAGAATATGGGCACTATCATCCGAAGACGACGCTGGAGATGGATTGGACATGTGATGCCCATGGAGACTGGCTACGACACGAAAACTGCACTGAGATGGACTCCAGAGGGTAGGCGAAAGCGTGGAAGACCCAAGACGACCTGGAGGAGAACGATAGAGCAAGAACTGAAAGAAATGAATCATAGCTGGAACACAATACAGAGGAAGGCCATGAACAGGGAAGAATGGTGTGCGTTTGTTGCTGCCCTAAACGCCAAGGGCGTAACAGGCTATAGAGAGAGTGTTTGTCTTATAGTCTACATAATCATATCCAGTGTTTGTATTACAGTCTACATAATCATATCCAGTGTTTGTCTCACAGTCTACATAATCATATCCAGTGTTGTCTTACAGTCTACATAATCATATCCAGTGTTTGTCTTAGAGTCTACATAATCATATCCAGTGTTTGTCTTACAGTCTACATAATCTTATCCAGTGTTTGTCTTACAGTCTACATAATCATATCCAGTGTTTGTCTTACAGTCTACATAATCATATCTAGTGTTTGTCTTACAGTCTACATAATCATATCTAGTGTTTGTCTTACAGTCTACATAATCATATCTAGTGTTTGTCTTACAGTCTACATAATCATATCCAGTATTTGTCTTACAGTCTACATAATCATATCCAGTGTTTGTCTTACAGTCTACATAATCATATCCAGTATTTGTCTTACAATCTACATAATCATATCCAGTGTTTGTCTTACAGTCTACATAATCATAACCAGTGTTTGTCTTACAATCTACATAATCATATCCAGTGTTTGTCTTACTGTAGATTTTCTCTTTATGAGCATTTAGAATTCTTGAAAAGACAATGATTGTTAGATTTGTTCTCTGGCATTGTCTTCCTGAGCTATGCAACCGGCAGTCCTATTGCTTTCATTGTCACAAGAAGTTCGTGAACAATGAACAGTGAGTGCTCTGTGGGCACTTCTATTTCTTATTCTTCCTCTTTAAGCATAAAGCATCAGCAAATTTGGGCGAGTCACCAAGTTAAATGCAAATAAGATTCAGATCTTTGTCAGCGGATGTCTTCGGTGGATTCTCAGACTGAGATGGTATGATAGAGTTTCAAACACAGACCTGTGGATTCTCAGACTGAGATGGTATGATAGAGTTTCAAACACAGACCTGTGGATAAGAACCGGATAGGAAACAATGATGAACAGGTCAAGAGGGGAAATGGCGATGGGTCAGGCATACCCTACGGAAGACACAGTCGAGTGCCACTAAACAATCACTTGAGTGGAACCCGCAAGGAAAACGAAAAGAGGACGCCCTAAACAGACCTGGAGACGAAGTCTTCTTGAGGAACTGAGGAGTGCTGGGCTGTCCTGTGAGACCATAAAGAGGACAGCCAGAGACCGAGAAGAATGGCGAACAACTGTTGAAGTCATATGCTCCACGAGAAGCGGAAATGAATAAGATGATGAGAAGATGATCAGCAAATTTCTTCCAACCTGATCTGACTGAAATTATGAACATCAGGTGGTACGACAAGATAAATAACTCTGAAGTACTGCAACTTGCAAACCTGCCTTCCATCATGGTCATGCTCAGCAGTAGACGACTAAGATGGTTGGGGCGAATGAAAACTTATCGCATACCAAAACAAATGTTGTTCTGTGAACTTTCGGAGGAAAGAGGCACCAGGGCAGACCACTGCTCAGATATAAAGATGTCTGCAAGGTCTCAATGAAAACCTTTCTATAGGTTGCAGCACATGGGAAAAACTGGCTGATGACAGAGTTGTGTGGAAAGTGATATTGAGCAAGGGCGCAGAGTCATTTGAGAAGAGAGTTATGTATGAGCTGAAAGACAGGAGAGAAAAGCGAAAACTCAGAAGTTGTCACAGTAAAACACTTGCCAATTGACTGTCTGTAAAGTTGTCACAGTTTTTTTTTTTTTTTTTCGCTTTCAACTCAGACGAAGTTTCATCTCTGAAACTGATTTTTGCGTGAAAATCCGTTTTCCAATTTCTTACAATGACAGCAGCGTGCACATTGTAAATTACTTTACACTGGCAGCCGTGTGCTCAATGTACTCGTAATTAGTATTCCCTCGCCATACAGGCAGATTTTCTCCGACTTCAGAGGTACTCACGTTATCGTCCTGAGTAAGACCAGGGGACTCGAACAAATGCCGGACAGTAGGTTCGAACCCGAGCTATGAGGCGTCTCACAGCTAGCAGACCGAGCTACTATCAACTACTCTAGGCAGTCCCCGTTGTCACAGTAAAACACTTGCCAATTGACCGTCTGTAAAGTTGTCACAGTAAAACACTTGCCAATTGACTGTCTGTAAAGTTGTCACAGTAAAACACTTGTCAATTGACTGTCTGTAAAAACGAAAAAGGCTGTATATAGATCTGTCTGAAGCAAGCCAGCGTAGTTAATTCCAGGTCTTTCCCGTCTCTCTTCTTTCTCCGTCTACGTTTAATCTTCATGTTTCTCTAAGTCATATTCAAGTTCATATTCATAGCACGTGAAAGAACCCCTTTTCAGCAGAAAATCGATAAGAGAGTGTTAAAAATCGGTTTCCCAAGCAAAATTCATTAACACATAAACCATCAAATTACAACAGCCGACCTCCATTTATATGTCCCGTTTGGCCATGAGCCGCGGACTAGGCTATTATTTCATTGTCACATTTCTCAATTTACGTTATTGCATACTAATCATTACCTGCTCTTGATTTATTTATTTTTTCATATTTTTTGAGCATGGAATAAAGTGTATTCATCTTCTTCTTCTTCGATCGTTCTAGGCCTGTTTTAATCATTCTCATTGTGATATATAAACAGCCACACATCAGAACGTGATGTACGTGCACCAGCCTTCAGCACCTATTGGAGCCCAGTTGCTTATCCTTCGGTGGGGTGTTCGTTTTCAGCCAGCTTTTGATTTACTAGGGTGAGCTTTCCTTAGGGTTCGATCAGCTTTGCCGTATTTTTGGGCTTTGTGATCTACGCCGGGACAGTGAGTTACGCTGTTTATGCCCGTTCTGACTGAGAAATATTTCTCGGGGCTTGTAAGCTTATCCTCGGACGGCGTCTTACTCGTATAAGACACCGTGTAAAGTATCGGCCTTCGCCAATGTTCAGACCCGAACTTCCTGTTTGATCCGTACATTGTCGGCCTTGCTTTACCGTACATTTTTAGTTTGATCCGGAGAAGGAACATTCTCAGCCTTTTCTAGACGCGTATCGGTACGTGGCAATTTGCAATTAACCTCGAAAGCACTGGCATGGGGCCGAGTACAAACAATGTAGAGGGTCGTTTCAGTCGGCACTATCAGCGTAACTGAGGATTTTGCGCTCGCCGCCATCACCCGCCCCAGTTATTCCGGGGATGTTAGTTACGACTGCAATCGAACCTTGCCCGGTTGCTCCAAGGCTGGCAGTTCCGTTAGGCATCACCAACCTCAGTTCTTCCGGGGATGTTAATTTTAATCGCACAGTACCTTGCACGGTTTTCCCAGGGCGGGTAGTTTCCTTATGCACTAAACGCAACTTGTTCTTTTGCGCTCGGCAAACCTTGCCCAGTACATGTATCTGCACCGGGCTACCAATGCGGGTCAGCTGCAATCTTCTCTCGCACCAACACGAGGGTAGACTTTTATTCGTTACGGTCCTGTCTTATTTATTCTTGCCGACGGGCTGGCAATGTTTGCCCCCTCCTCAGGGCTTCGAGCTTCTCCTTACGTGGGCATACGTTTGGTCACTGGATTCACCTCTCATCCATGTCTGAGACGTTTCGTTGCTGTTTCTTTGCGTTCAGGGACTTGGGCAATATCTTGTTGGACATCGGTCAGGAGATTTGTGCATTTTCTTTGTATGTATCTTTATCGTGTTTCCGTACTTGCACTGCTACCACTACCAGTAGTTTTCTCTCCCCGATCCCTGCCCTCTTAGCCAGACCGGAACCATAGTCTGTTTCCAGGGTCACCGCGTGGAGGTTGGGGCAGGGTCTTGTCTAGCGCGCCCTCGCTAACCCTGGCTCATGTTACCACCATGACCTCATGAGCCTTTGACCCCAAAGTGTATTCATTTATCAATAAAAGTACATGTCGTTTATCACATTTCATTAGAGAAAAAAAAAGGAAGAAAAATGTAATTTGTAGAAAACATATGCGGAAGGTATTGACGAACAAAAATTAATTTGGCCATGGCATGTTTTTTCAATTGGTAATGGCCAAACACAAAAAAACTGTAGTTTTACAAAATACAAAAACAAAAACGATACACAGCAACGTTTATTAATCAAAGGATACAGCAAAAGCTTTTTTTTTTAATTCTGAAATTAATGTGCAAATAGCTATAAAATAATAGATAGTAAAGTTATGTTAACACGCTGCGTTAGTGACACCGTGCCGTCAATATCCCGGAGTTTGAAGCCAGTTTGTACCAAAAGTTATCGGTGTGCACGAGGTACGCACTTGGACTACAGGAAGCTTTGATTCTTTACTTACGGATTAAAATTACATGTACCTATGAAGTCAGAGTAGTGTTCGCTTGAATGGCGAGAGACACTGGTGAGTAGAACAGAATGCCTCCACGCAAACATCACAGATGTCATATTAAGCGTCATGACTACGTCTTAATTGATAGCATACAAATAAAAAAGCAACATTTCGTAAACAAATTATAACTTCGACACAATTTTCCCCACCGTCAAAATTACATTGTCGACTCTTTTATGAAATTCTTGCACTGCCATTGTTTTCCCTTTAAGGAAGGCATTTTTGTCGATACGTTAATTTTGTCAATTTTCTTATGTCCTTGTCACAATATAACTAATGGTATACTTTTTTTTATTTTGTTGTACCGTTTATATTTAGTTTTAGACAGCGAGATAAATGGGAGTGAGACATTCAGAGATAAACAGATGGATAGTTGGACAGTATGCGCCACTGTGACAGAGATAAACTGATGGATAGTTGGACAGTATGTGCCACTGTGAAAGAGTTAAACAGATGGATAGTTGGACAGTATGCGCCACTGGGACAGAGATAAACAGATGGATAGTTGGACAGTATGCACCACTGTGACAGAGATAGATGTTGCGCTACTGTGACAGAGATAGATGTTGCGCCACTGTGACAGAGATAGGAGATGTTGGAGATTTATTACAGCTCATCTTTGATGGGAAGATGGCACATGATCAAGCAATCAAATTCTAAACTTACCTCTCAGGTGACTTTCAGATTTTATTTAAACCAGATTACCTGTATTTTGTTTGACCATCATGCTAGCTATATTTTGTTTGACCATCATGTTACCTGTATTTTGTTTGACCTGCATTTTATTTGATCATCATGTTACTTGTATTTTATTTGATCATCATGTTACCTGTATTTTGTTTGATCATTATGTTACCTGTATTTTGTTTAAAATCACAACTATGGTGTTGCTATAATAAAAACGTATCTAATAAAAAAAACTACAAGACAACTGTAGCGATTCCATGTAATGTTGCTTTTTGTGTGCTGTAGGACAAGAGGGACTTGTACCTGTAGAATTTAATGGCTGTGTGGCTAATGCAGTCGCCACGAAACTGTTCAGGTTAGGATAATTTCTTTATGCCCTTGACAGAAAAAAACTCCATGGCCTTACCGTGGTTTGAACCCGGGTCTCCCGCATGGGAGCCGCGCGCTAATACATACGACCAGACGCTGCTTAACAAGTATCTAAATTGTCTAAATGTCAAGAAATAACTTCATTGGGTTTCCTCATATGGGTTTCTTCATATGTGTTTCCTCATATGGGTTTCCTCATAGAGGTTTCCTTATATGTGTTTCCTCATATGTGTTTCCTCATATGTGTTTCCTCATATGTGTTTCCTCATATGGGTTTCCTCGTATGTGTTTCCTTATATGGGTTTCCTCATAGAGGTTTCCTTATATGGGTTTCCTCATAGAGGTTTCCTTATATGGGTTTCCTCATAGAGGTTTCCTTATATGGGTTTCCTCATAGAGGTTTCCTCATATGTGTTTCCTCATATGTGTTTCCTCATATGTGTTTCCTCATATGTGTTTCCTCATATGGGTTTCCTCGTATGTGTTTTCTTATATGGGTTTCCTCATAGAGGTTTCCTCATATGGATTTCCTCATATGTGTTTCCTCATATGTGTTTCCTCATATGTGTTTCCTCATATGTGTTTCCTCATATGTGTTTCCTCATATGTGTTTCCTCATATGTGTTTTCTTATATGGGTTTCCTCATAGAGGTTTCCTCATATGGCTCCTCCTCTGTCGGCAGAAATAGCATGCCATTTGCCGAGAATGTTGATCAAAGCGAGAACTCCTCAGCCCCGGCAACAATTCTAGTCATCTCATTTAAAAAAACTTCACTTATGACTCGGTCGAGATTTGAACCCACAACCTGGAGAACGACAGTCAAACATCTTAACCGCTTCGTTATAGAGATCTCACACAACCTGCAGAACGACAGTCAAACATCTTAACCGCTTCGTTATAGAGATCTCACACAACCTGCAGAACGACAGTCAAACATCTTAACCGCTTCGTTATAGAGATCTCACACAACCTGCAGAACGACAGTCAAACATCTTAACCACTTCGTTATAGAGATCTCACACAACCTGCAGAACGACAGTCAAACATCTTAACCGCTTCGTTATAGAGATCTCACACAACCTTGAGAAGGACAGTCAAACATCTTAACCGCTTTGTTATAGAGATCTCCTACAACCTTGAGAACGACAGTCAAACATCTTAACCGCTTCGTTATAGAGATCTCCTACAACCTGGAGAACGACAGTCAAACATCTTAACCGTTTTGTTATAGAGATCACACAACCTGCAGAACGACAGTCAAACATCTTAACCGCTTTGTTATAGAGATCTCCTACAACCTGGAGAACGACAGTCAAACATCTTAACCGCTTTGTTATAGAGATCACACAACCTGCAGAACGACAGTCAAACATCTTAACCGCTTTGTTATAGAGATCACACAACCTGCAGAACGACAGTCAAACATCTTAACCGCTTCGTTATAGAGATCTCCCACAACCTGTAGAACGACAGTCAAACAACTTAACCGCTTTGTTATAGAGATCTCACACAACCTTGAGAACGACAGTCAAACATCTTAACCGCTTCGTCATAGAGATCTCCCACAACCTGCAAACGACAGTCAAACATCTTAACCGCTTCGTCATAGAGATCTCACACAACCTGCAGAACGACAGTCAAACATCTTAACCGCTTCGTCATAGAGATCTCACACAACCTGCAGAACGACAGTCAAACATCTTAACCGCTTCGTCATAGAGATCTCACACAACCTGCAGAACGACAGTCAAACATCTTAACCGCTTCGTTATAGAGATCTCACACAACCTGCAGAACGACAGTCAAACATCTTAACCGCTTCGTTATAGAAAGTATAAAAGTAATTAATAAAAAAAAGAAAAGCTCTACAAATAACTTAAAACATGCCAAACAAAAACATTAAAAAAGATTCAAATAACTTTCAACTGACTTGTTTCGCACGAGAGCAAGAAAAAGTAAACTTGAATCAACCAATATATCGCAAGATTTATCTTGACAATCTTTGTGTACAGCAATCAGCAATGTCTTCATTCAAATTTTATTTCAATCAAAAATTAAATTAAATTTGTGAAGAAAGTTGTCACGACATATCAGCGACTGCATTGATACTTCTTTATAAATATAATATTATTTTCAAACTAATTGATATTACGTATTATATATAAATTCCTCTCTTACCGTTATCCATTACATAGTGCCTGCAAGTAATTTACCCATACCTCTCTGTCCTGGGCAACTAGCTCAATCTCTTCCATGGAATGGAGTCCCTCGAACCTGCTGCCTTGCAGGTCGGCTGAAGACAGCCAAAGGCTGACGGAGAGCAAACCCAATAAATGCTGGCTGAAACCGGACACATCGCCGAAGGATAAGAACAAGAGCTCCAAATGGTGTTGAAGATATGACGAAACACACACCAATGCTAAGGCTGCATGAATCAGATTTCCACATGAATTAGATTTATAGGGACATCTGGCACATCGGTGTGGGCGGGGATCGAGAGAGAGAGAATTGAATCCGATATTTCTTGCCTCTCTCAGCAAAGTTCGTTTCAGGGTTTCCTCAGGGCGTCCTCTCTTTCTTGAATCCTTTACCTACCACTTCAATGCCTGCTTTGATATTCTTTGATCATTTTTCTTAAATTATGTCCAACATATCTCTATCTTCTCCTTCTTATAACAGTTGTTACTAGTGGTTGACTAGACATTTCTCTGATTTCATCTCTTCTCCTGAATTCGCCCCATGTTATGTTCATTATTTCTCGCAGACATCTGTTTTCAAATTCATTACACTTATTTCTAAATCTTTAATACGTATAGTAATGCCCATGTGTCGTCCAGGTCTACAAGAGGAGCAAAGAATAGTAACACTGCAACCTACAAGGCATGCCGTAAGAGGCCACTGAGATAAGCGTCACTGGAAGCTACCCTAGTAAATAAAAAGCGTCGCAGAAATAGGATGCTCAGGCCTACTTGTAGCCGCATAACTGTCGTACAATCGCTCTTAGGCTCAGATCACATACAAATCACAGAGTGGTTTAACAAGTGGTCGATATGTTCGAAGAAGACTAAAGAAGACTAAGTATAGTATATTTCTAAAGGTATATTATGATCACACCGAAACAATCAGTATATATATATATTTATCTACGGCTCATGACATTCACAATGATGTAATTAAATTTTATTCTACAATAAAGCACATTGCTACCAGATTTCACACAAATAAAATAAAATACAACATCGCCTCTTACGTCTGCTCACGAATAAATATTCAACTTGGGTTATCCTTCATTAATATACATGAATCTAAGAGCATCTAGTTTCCGTGGCACACAAGTTTTGGCTGTTGATTTGAGCAGATTGATCGACAATCGATGTGAGCAAGACTAATATACACCCAGATCGTTCGACAACGCTATCACAGACGAGGAGCAGTTAACTGTGGGACGTGTCCCCGGGGAACAATTTTATTACAATCGTTTCAACGAGCAAACAAAGATGATGGATGAATTGAGCAGATGAAATTTGATTCCTAGACAATGTCATATTAATCAAATGTCGTAGAAGAATTCATCAATGTAAGAAAGAACTATCAATATCTCCCTTAGAAAATATCATATTTATCACATGTCGTAGAAGAATTCATCAATGTCAGAAAGAACTACCAATATCTCCATATGAGACCGAGAATGACGACGCGCTACCTACTGCGCTACCGAGAGTAACGAGGTCTCTGTGGCATAGCGGTTAAGTGCTCATCTCTCATGCCAAAGGTAAAAAATTCGCTCCCTCGTGGATCCATCTGGATATTTTTCTAGAGATCCATTATCTCATCGTAGGTGAGATCGAGTACCTAGTCTTATCGAAGACGGACGATACAACGTAGGTCTCTTGTTCAATTTGAGTACGTAAAAACCCTTGGCAGTTCAAAATTGAAAAGAGCAGGCTGGAAAGCCACTGCCAGGACAAAAAAATTTATACTTCTTTTTTTCTGCGAACTCTTCATATCGACGACTTCTTAAACCACTCTTTGTGGATTGTATGTGATCTGAGCCTAAGAGCGATTGTGTGTTGTGCCAGTTATGCGCGTATGTGTGCCTGGGCCAGCACATCTGATTTCTTGCCACACTTTCTATTTACTAGGTAGCTTTCCTAGAATTGTGGCATGGATGGGCTTGTCACTTGGACGTCATCTTTCTCGGGTAGGATAATCGGCATTCGAAAAATCTCGTCCTTCGCCAATGTTTGGGTTTATACCAGTCAACCTTTACGTTATGGACCTTACTTTTCTATTCAAGGTGAGTTTGTTTCAAACTAGGAGTATTCTCAGCCGTTTCGGGATGCGTGTCGGCACTTGGCAATTTGCAATGTCTACTCTACATTTTCCCTGTCCCCGGAAAACACTGGATTTGGGTTGCGCACAGATATTTTAGAGGGTCGTTTAAATCGGCTCTAGCAGCGCAACTGAAAATTTTGCGCTCGCCAACATCAACCACCTCAGTTCTTCCAAGGATGTTAGTTGTTAATGCAACAGTACCTTGCCCGACTGTCCCAGGGAGAGCAGTTTCGTTAGACACTAAAAATCAACTTTAGTATTTGCGCTCGGCGAATCTTACCCAATAAATATATCTGAGCATGACCTCTGCAAGTTTACTGCAATCTTCCCTGGTGTTGACACGACGCTGAACTTAGTCCAATGATACACCCCAACAAATGATAGCGAAGAAGAAATAAAAGAAGGGTTCTATAACAAATTACAGAGTGTATTGGGCAAGTTCCTTACTGCCTTAATCATCATCATCAAGGTGTGTATCCTTTATAGCACATTGCTCCCTTTGCAGCGCATCTGAAATTCACTGTCTCTAGCCAGTTCACCCACTTCATCGATGGTCATATTCATGGTTTCTTTAATATCTTGTAGCCATCTTCTTGGTCTACCTCAGCCTCTGCGTCCTGGGACCCTACCCTTTAAGATTGTTCTCTCCTCTCTTGATATGAGACTTTAATGCAAAAATAGGTAGAACACCAATAACAGCATACAATAAAAAGAGATTGGGTGCTAGAGCTAATGGAAGACCAAGAAAAAGATGGATAGACAATATCAAGACCAGACTACATAAACACGGATATAACACAACAAGGGCAACTCATCTGGCCCTAGAACGCAAATTAAAGCTCCCATCCCTACGATTAACGGCAAGAGTGGACAGCCAACTACATCTTCCACCTGGGAATAGACAATAGACAATATAAGAGGCAGCCTGTTTCAACACAAACGAATCCACAGACCTACATGGATATCACCAGATCACAGTACAGAAAGTCAAATCAACCACATCTGCATTACAGGAAAGTTCAGAAGGTCACTATATGATGTAAAAGTCTGTAGAGGAGCAGATGTGGCGTCTGATCACCACCTTGTAATAGCTAAGCAGAGAATGAAACTGAAGAGATTCATGACGACCACATATAGTAATCGGGTACGATACAATGTGGGACATCTGAAGGAGCAGGAGGGACAGAATATGTTTTGTGTCACGATTTCCAACAAATTCGACTCCCTAGAATAAGTCGATGAATGAAGTATTGAAGACCACTGGCATACGGTTAAAGAAGCCTGAACTAGTACGTGCGAGACTACCCTTGTAAACAAAAGTTATATGACCACAAGGAATGGCTAGCAGAGTCAACATTAGATAAGATAAGGGAGAGAAGAGGCAGAAAGGTTGACCTCTGTAATAGCAAAACAAGAGAAATACTCAGCAAAGGCCACAGCACAAGAGAAATACACAAAAGCCAACAAAGACGTAAAAAGGAGTACAAAAGCGGATACAAGAAGGTACATAGACGCCCTGGCAACAGAAGCAGAAGCGGCAGCATCTAAGGGTAACCTGAACGATTTATACGACAACACAAGAAAATTGGCAACGAAATATAAACAAGCAAATAAACCAATTAAGGACAAGGCTGGAAGATTACTGGACAAGGCTGGAAGATTACTGACAAGGCTGGAAGATTACTGGACAAGGCTGGAAGATTACTGGACAAGGCTGGAAGATTACTGGACAAGGCTGGAAGATTACTGGACAAGGCTGGAAGATTACTGGACAAGGCTGGAAGATTACTGGACAAGGCTGGAAGATTACTGGACAAGGCTGAAGATTACTGACAAGGCTGGAAGATTACTGGACAAGGCTGGAAGATTACTGGACAAGGCTGGAAGATTACTGGACAAGGCTGGAAGATTACTGGACAAGGCTGGAAGATTACTGGACAAGGCTGGAAGATTACTGGACAAGGCTGGAAGATTACTGGACAAGGCTGGAAGATTACTGGACAAGGCTGGAAGATTACTGGACAAGGCTGGAAGATTACTGGACAAGGCTGGAAGATTACTGGACAAGGCTGGAAGATTACTGGACAAGGCTGGAAGATTACTGGACAAGGCTGGAAGATTACTGGACAAGGCTGGAAGATTACTGGACAAGGCTGGAAGATTACTGGACAAGGCTGGAAGATTACTGGACAAGGCTGGAAGATTACTGGACAAGGCTGGAAGATTACTGGACAAGGCTGGAAGATTACTGGACAAGGCTGGAAGATTACTGGACAAGGCTGGAAGATTACTGGACAAGGCTGGAAGATTACTGGACAAGGCTGGAAGATTACTGGACAAGGCTGGAAGATTACTGGACAAGGCTGGAAGATTACTGGACAAGGCTGGAAGATTACTGGACAAGGCTGGAAGATTACTGGACAAGGCTGGAAGATTACTGGACAAGGCTGGAAGATTACTGGACAAGGCTGGAAGATTACTGGACAAGGCTGGAAGATTACTGGACAAGGCTGGAAGATTACTGGACAAGGCTGGAAGATTACTGGACAAGGCTGGAAGATTACTGGACAAGGCTGAAGATTACTGGACAAGGCTGGAAGATTACTGGACAAGGCTGGAAGATTACTGGACAAGGCTGGAAGATTACTGGACAAGGCTGGAAGATTACTGGACAAGGCTGGAAGATTACTGGACAAGGCTGGAAGATTACTGGACAAGGCTGGAAGATTACTGGACAAGGCTGGAAGATTACTGGACAAGGCTGGAAGATTACTGGACAAGGCTGGAAGATTACTGGACAAGGCTGGAAGATTACTGGACAAGGCTGGAAGATTACTGGACAAGGCTGGAAGATTACTGGACAAGGCTGAAGATTACTGGACAAGGCTGGAAGATTACTGGACAAGGCTGGAAGATTACTGGACAAGGCTGGAAGATTACTGGACAAGGCTGGAAGATTACTGGACAAGGCTGGAAGATTACTGGACAAGGCTGGAAGATTACTGGACAAGGCTGGAAGATTACTGGACAAGGCTGGAAGATTACTGGACAAGGCTGGAAGATTACTGGACAAGGCTGGAAGATTACTGGACAAGGCTGGAAGATTACTGGACAAGGCTGGAAGATTACTGGACAAGGCTGGAAGATTACTGGACAAGGCTGGAAGATTACTGGACAAGGCTGGAAGATTACTGGACAAGGCTGGAAGATTACTGGACAAGGCTGGAAGATTACTGGACAAGGCTGGAAGATTACTGGACAAGGCTGGAAGATTACTGGACAAGGCTGGAAGATTACTGGACAAGGCTGGAAGATTACTGGACAAGGCTGGAAGATTACTGGACAAGGCTGGAAGATTACTGGACAAGGCTGGAAGATTACTGGACAAGGCTGGAAGATTACTGGACAAGGCTGGAAGATTACTGGACAAGGCTGGAAGATTACTGGACAAGGCTGGAAGATTACTGGACAAGGCTGAGCTGGAAGAAGATTACTGGACAAGGCTGGAAGATTACTGGACAAGGCTGGAAGATTACTGGACAAGGCTGGAAGATCTGACACTGGAACTAAGGCTGGAAGATTACTGGACAAGGCTGGAAGATTACTGGACAAGGCTGGAAGATTACTGGACAAGGCTGGAAGATTACTGGACAAGGCTGGAAGATTACTGGACAAGGCTGGAAGATTACTGGACAAGGCTGGAAGATTACTGGACAAGGCTGGAAGATTACTGGCAAAAGCAGCTGGAAGATTACTGGACAAGGCTGAAGATTACTGCAAGGCTGGAAGATTACTGGACAAGGCTGGAAGATTACTGGACAAGGCTGGAAGATTACTGGACAAGGCTGGAAGATTACTGGACAAGGCTGGAAGATTACTGGACAAGGCTGGAAGATTACTGGACAAGGCTGGAAGATTACTGGACAAGGCTGGAAGATTACTGGACAAGGCTGGAAGATTACTGGACAAGGCTGGAAGATTACTGGACAAGGCTGGAAGATTACTGGACAAGGCTGGAAGATTACTGGACAAGGCTGGAAGATTACTGGACAAGGCTGGAAGATTACTGGACAAGGCTGGAAGATTACTGGACAAGGCTGGAAGATTACTGGACAAGGCTGGAAGATTACTGGACAAGGCTGGAAGATTACTGGACAAGGCTGGAAGATTACTGGACAAGGCTGGAAGATTACTGGACAAGGCTGGAAGATTACTGGACAAGGCTGAAGATTACTGGACAAGGCTGGAAGATTACTGGACAAGGCTGGAAGATTACTGGACAAGGCTGGAAGATTACTGGACAAGGCTGGAAGATTACTGGACAAGGCTGGAAGATTACTGGACAAGGCTGGAAGATTACTGGACAAGGCTGGAAGATTACTGGACAAGGCTGGAAGATTACTGGACAAGGCTGGAAGATTACTGGACAAGGCTGGAAGATTACTGGACAAGGCTGGAAGATTACTGGACAAGGCTGGAAGATTACTGGACAAGGCTGGAAGATTACTGGACAAGGCTGGAAGATTACTGGACAAGGCTGGAAGATTACTGGACAAGGCTGGAAGATTACTGGACAAGGCTGGAAGATTACTGGACAAGGCTGGAAGATTACTGGACAAGGCTGGAAGATTACTGGACAAGGCTGGAAGATTACTGGACAAGGCTGGAAGATTACTGGACAAGGCTGGAAGATTACTGGACAAGGCTGGAAGATTACTGGACAAGGCTGGAAGATTACTGGACAAGGCTGGAAGATTACTGGACAAGGCTGGAAGATTACTGGACAAGGCTGGAAGATTACTGGACAAGGCTGGAAGATTACTGGACAAGGCTGGAAGATTACTGGACAAGGCTGGAAGATTACTGGACAAGGCTGGAAGATTACTGGACAAGGCTGGAAGATTACTGGACAAGGCTGGAAGATTACTGGACAAGGCTGGAAGATTACTGGACAAGGCTGGAAGATTACTGGACAAGGCTGGAAGATTACTGGACAAGGCTGGAAGATTACTGGACAAGGCTGGAAGATTACTGGACAAGGCTGGAAGATTACTGGACAAGGCTGGAAGATTACTGGACAAGGCTGGAAGATTACTGGACAAGGCTGGAAGATTACTGGACAAGGCTGGAAGATTACTGGACAAGGCTGGAAGATTACTGGACAAGGCTGGAAGATTACTGGACAAGGCTGGAAGATTACTGGACAAGGCTGGAAGATTACTGGACAAGGCTGGAAGATTACTGGACAAGGCTGGAAGATTACTGGACAAGGCTGGAAGATTACTGGACAAGGCTGGAAGATTACTGGACAAGGCTGGAAGATTACTGGACAAGGCTGGAAGATTACTGGACAAGGCTGGAAGATTACTGGACAAGGCTGGAAGATTACTGGACAAGGCTGGAAGATTACTGGACAAGGCTGGAAGATTACTGGACAAGGCTGGAAGATTACTGGACAAGGCTGGAAGATTACTGGACAAGGCTGGAAGATTACTGGACAAGGCTGGAAGATTACTGGACAAGGCTGGAAGATTACTGGACAAGGCTGGAAGATTACTGGACAAGGCTGGAAGATTACTGGACAAGGCTGGAAGATTACTGGACAAGGCTGGAAGATTACTGGACAAGGCTGGAAGATTACTGGACAAGGCTGGAAGATTACTGGACAAGGCTGGAAGATTACTGGACAAGGCTGGAAGATTACTGGACAAGGCTGGAAGATTACTGGACAAGGCTGGAAGATTACTGGACAAGGCTCAAGAACAGATGTAGAGATGGACAGAACACTTCAAAGACCTACTAAACAGGCCGGTTTTCAAAAGTCAACCTGGCATAAATCTAACTGCAAAAGATCTAGCAATCGACTGTAGCAAGCCAAGCAAAGCGGAAATAATGAAAGTTATTCTTCAACTACGAAATGGTAAAGCTACCGGCCAAGATGGTAAACCTGCAGAGGCCATAAAGGAAAATGCTGACATCTCAACAAATATGCTACATGACTTGTTAGGAAAAATTTGGAAGAGGAAAGAAGTACCAAAAGACTGGAGAGACATACAGACACCAGTATGACATATGAGGAAACAAAAGTACGGATAAAAATGGCCTACAAGAACAAATCGGTGAGAGATTACCCAGTTATGAAAAGGATGATGCATACCACAAACTAAATAGAGAACAGGTTGTTATTTTTCGTCTACGAACAGGGCACAATAGGTTGAGGTACCATATGTTTAACAAGTATAATAGACCCTTCTGACATATACACATGTGGCTCCAGCAAAATAACAGAGGCACACATACTGCAAGTATGTCCAACATAAAGTGAACAGAGAGAAAACACATGGCCAATCAACATACCAGTCCAAGACATGCTATATAGAGATGAATATGGACTCCGGTTGACCACTAACTACTTTAAAAGTAAAGTATACAAATCGATGTCTGAAAACGTTGGAAGAAGAAGAAGAAAAAGAAGAAGAAGCACAACCTTCAGCACGACCAGCAAACGACTTCGCCATTGAGACTCCCAAAATTGTGTTATGTTATAGCAATGCGTTCTAGTTACACCAGGGTTGTCAGTACACTTGGACGCTTCTGTTATTTTATAGCACTACGTTCTACAGTTACACCAGGGTTGTCAGTACACTTGGACGTGGCTGTTATTTTATAGCATTACGTTCTACAGTTACACTAGGGTTGTCAGTACACTTGGACGTGGCTGTTATTTTATAGCACTACGTTCTACAGTTACACCAGGGTTGTCAGTACACTTGGACGTGGCTGTTATTTTATAGCATTACGTTCTACAGTTACACCAGGGTTGTCAGTACACTTGGACGTGGCTGTTATTTTATAGCATTGCGTTCTACAGTTACACCAGGGTTGTCAGTACACTTGGACGTGGCTGTTATTTTATAGCACTACGTTCTACAGTTACACCAGGGTTGTCAGTACACTTGGACATGGCTGTTATTTTATAGCATTACGTTCTACAGTTACACCAGGGTTGTCAGTACACTTGGACGCTGCTGTAGAGAATAGGCCCCTGGCGTAGCCAATGCGGAGATTTCTTTCACTCTTGGGTCAGCACTCCCATCCTGGTGATACCATTATCTACAACGATGGCTCTGTCAGACGCGAAACCAGATCATCGTGGGCTTATTCAGCACAACGAAACGGTAGCACGACTGCGGAGCTTTCGAGACGACATCGATCATGACTATGGAGATCATCGGTGCCTCCAGGGCTCTCTCAGGACAGGAAAGGGGTGGGGTGGGGGAGGGGGCTGAGCAACAGGTAACCCAAATGATTATCATATAAGACTCGATGAATATGCTTCAAAGGATTTAATCTAGAATTCTGCTCATGGAATGGGTGAACAGCATTCGGAGATCACATCTCAAGAAAATGACTTGACTGTACACATCTGGACATGCTTGAATGATACATGGTAACGAGCGTGCTGACTTGCTTACAAACAATGCCCCGACTCAAGCGGGCAGAAGTATGGACGGAACCGGTATCATCAATGCGGTACCCTCTCATGTGTGTGATATGGGCGAGTCGCAGACAGAGAGTGAGCTATGTCCCATCACATGCCCGAACCACGCAAGTTTACGCATTTTTTTTTTCGATTTTGCATTCTATAGAACTCTCAAAGCAAAATTACGTCAATCGTTTGAGCTAGATAGGCAAACAAAGATAAGTTAATTACGAAAATTAAAATATCAAACGCATTGTACTGACTATAGTAAAGTGATTCAAGTAGGTACAAAGTCCAATAACTCTGACTATTTACAATTATTTGGAAACTGACTATCTTTTGCTTCTATTATTGTCAAAAAAATCTGGTTTGAAAACTAAGAAATTGTAATTCCTCTAATTTTATTAGTTTTTGTTACTTTTGTAATATTTTAAACTTTAATATTACCACAAAAAATGTCATAAGCATTTCTGAAACACAACTAAAAATACATATCTTGATTTTTATTGGTCAAATTGCGTGTTATTTTTAATAGAGATATTGCTAACTAAGAGAAAATATTTATAGGATAATTTTTTGAAGCAGAGAGTACTTCGGTTCTCTCTGCAAATAAAATATGATTGGAATATTGCTTCTCCCCATTTTTGTCAATGATCAAAGTGTAATTACTAACTTTGATCATTCCCAGAAAGTGACAGGCTTTATATAGTCATTGGTCTTCATCGAACGAGCCATACCGACTAATTATTAAACAGCTCTTTGTGAATTATATGTGATCTGAGCCTTACCTTGAGAGAAATCACCTTGATTTTTGTCCCTGGGCACTCATGAGTTAGGGGTAATGAACGGGCTGATAGATTTGCTGGCTTGGCTGCAATATCAGAGGGAGCGGAGCGGCCATGGATCGAAATGACATTTTTCACGCATTGAGAGAGTCTTTCCGAACAGAGGAATTTCAGATCTGTGAATCCCACTTGCTACCAGATTGAGAGAGATGGTGTCAATATTGGTGCAGCTTGAAAAGAACGACGTACTAAATATGCAAAGATATTGATTAATCAACATCGAACTGGCGTGTTGGACCACAGGACGCTGCTAGATATTGCGGAGATCGGAGCACCTATGGACATGTCCAGAGTGCTATTCTTCTTAAAGTATGTCCAACATATCTCTATCATTTCCTTCTTATTACAGTTGTTACTAAGGGTTGATTAGACAATTCTCTGATGTCATCACTTCTGAATTCGTTCCATTTTATGTTCATTATTTTTCGCAGACATCTATTTTCACATGAATTATACTTACTTTCTATATCTTTAATACGTATAGTAATGCCCATGTGTCGTTGGAATCCACAAGAGGAGCAACGAATAGTAACACTGCGACCTACAAGGCATGTCGTAAGAGAACACCAAGATAGGGGTCTAGGGAAACTATCCTTGTAAATAAAAAGCGTCGCAGAAATAATTGAGTAGACCTACTTGTAGGCACATAACTGTCGTACAATGGCTCTTAGGATCAGATCACATACAAATCACAGAGTGGTTTAACAAGTGGTCTTCTTCTTCAGCGATCTCTGGTCATGCGCTTAATTTACTGTGAACCACAAACTGTGCAGTCAGCTTCAGGTCTGTCAGGTTTCCCCAAAGCTTAGTTTTCAGGTCGACTGGGTGTGACCACATGTTGCTTCTCAGCTCACCCAGGAGAGGACAGTCTTGCAGGACAAGCTCCGGTGTCTGTTCCGCCTACTGTCACTGGCAGAGAGCTGTTTGACTTATTCCTATAGTCTATATAAGTGTTTGTTGAGTCTGAATATTCACAAAACAGATGAGACTGCAGTAAAACTATTTGATTGATAAAACACGTAATCACAAAGTACTGTAGTTTTACAAACTACAAAAACAATGATAAAATACTGCAACGTTTCGACCAACAAGGCCTTTATCAAGCAAAAAAACAACTGTAGTGACAAATTTTTTTTTTTTAAATGGACGACCAAAAACAAACGTTTCTAATGAACATGGTAACGTTTCGTTTTTATTCCCAGATTTTCGTTTTTATTTCCAGATTTTCGTTTTTATTCCCAGATTTTCGTTTTTATTTCCAGATTTTCGTTTTTATTCCCAGATTTTCGTTTTTATTTCCAGATTTTCATGAGAAATATTGTAACAATAACAATAGAAAAGGACCTGCAGAATTTGGACAAAACAGAATAAGTATTTAACAATTTAATGGAAAGTTAACACATAAAAACGTTAGCACACAAACCTAATATTGATACAATTTTAAAATTGAGGTTAGAATGAGCTTAGACCATTGAAAGTTTCCGCTGCCGAACAATCAGTTTAGCGCAGGAAATGACAAAGCGTATCTTACGGTAGTTACCCTTCTTCAACTGTAGAAAAATATATTTGGTAGAGGTCACGTGGTGACTACAACTACCGGAACGTAATAATTTTAAGTGGGATAAGACATATCAGTTTGGGTTTTTTTGTTTTTAACGAATATTGACCCGATTTCGAGTCAATATTCTAAATTATACAGTTTGCTCAAACCAAAGCAGACGAAAAAAAAGCAATTTTTATAGCGTAGTTTGAAACAACAAATTAAGGGACGCAATCCAAGCCTATGTGGTATCTAGCAATTTGTGGATTATATCCCTTCACTTCACCCGCGTGGTGTCGAAATATGTAGGATCAGACATCAAGAATTCAATTTTAAATCTAATATTGCTCCGATTTCGAAACTGTTTCTTTTACTGATCTAAACTTTTCAAGATAAAAGTGTGCAGAAAAAATGGTGAATTTCGGATGTAAACTGACATCGTCTATACCCGGACTGCACATCCAGACAGTAAGAAATATATAATAGATGTCGGCGGTAGAAACATCATCTGTGAGAAACCGCATCTAAGTTGTGATAAGAAGCAAATATTTGCGTGTAGTGGGATAATTGCGTCGACAAAACCATGACATTCTGTATTTAGACGATACATGGATTAATGCTCAACGCACCAATGACATTCTGTATTTAGACGATACATGGATTAATGCTCACCACACCAATGACATTCTGTATTTAGACGATACATGGATCAATGCTCAACGCACCAATGACATTCTGTATTTAGACGATACATGGATTAATGCTCAACGCACCAATGAAATTCTGTATTTAGACGATACATGGATTAATGCTCAACACACCAATGAAATTCTGTATTTAGACAATACATGGATTAATGCTCAACGCACCAATGACATTCTGTATTTAGACGATACATGGATTAATGCTCAACGCACCAATGACATTCTGTATTTAGACAATACATGGATTAATGCTCAACGCACCAATGACATTCTGTATTTAGACGATACATGGATTAATGCTCAACGCACCAATGACATTCTGTATTTAGACGATACATGGATTAATGCTCAACGCACCAATGACATTCTGTATTTAGACGATACATGGATTAATGCTCAACGCACCAATGACATTCTGTATTTAGACGATACATGGATTAATGCTCACCACACCAATGACATTCTGTATTTAGACGATACATGGATTAATGCTCAACGCACCAATGACATTCTGTATTTAGACAATACATGGATTAATGCTCAACGCACCAATGACATTCTGTATTTAGACGATACATGGATTAATGCTCAACGCACCAATGACATTCTGTATTTAGACGATACATGGATTAATGCTCAACGCACCAATGGCATTCTGTATTTAGACGATACATGGATTAATGCTCAACGCACCAATGACATTCTGTATTTAGACGATACATGGATTAATGCTCACCGCACCAATGACATTCTGTATTTAGACAATACATGGATTCATGCTCACCACACCAATGACATTCTGTATTTAGACGATACATGGATTAATGCTCAACGCACCAATGACATTCTGTATTTAGACGATACATGGATTAATGCTCAACACACCAATGACATTCTGTATTTAGACGATACATGGATTAATGCTCACCACACCAATGACATTCTGTATTTAGACGATACATGGATTAATGCTCACCACACCAATGACATTCTGTATTTAGACGATACATGGATTAATGCTCAACGCACCAATGACATTCTGTATTTAGACGATACATGGATTAATGCTCACCACACCAATGACATTCTGTATTTAGACGATACATGGATTAATGCTCAACACACCAATGAAATTCTGTATTTAGACAATACATGGATTAATGCTCAACGCACCAATGACATTCTGTATTTAGACGATACATGGATTAATGCTCAACGCACCAATGACATTCTGTATTTAGACAATACATGGATTAATGCTCAACGCACCAATGACATTCTGTATTTAGACGATACATGGATTAATGCTCAACGCACCAATGACATTCTGTATTTAGACGATACATGGATTAATGCTCAACGCACCAATGACATTCTGTATTTAGACGATACATGGATTAATGCTCAACGCACCAATGACATTCTGTATTTAGACGATACATGGATTAATGCTCAACGCACCAATGACATTCTGTATTTAGACGATACATGGATTAATGCTCAACGCACCAATGACATTCTGTATTTAGACAATACATGGATTCATGCTCACCACACCAATGACATTCTGTATTTAGACGATACATGGATTAATGCTCAACGCACCAATGACATTCTGTATTTAGACGTACATGGATTAATGCTCAACACACCAATGACATTCTGTATTTAGACGATGCATGGATTAATGCTCACCACACCAATGACATTCTGTATTTAGACGATACATGGATTAATGCTCACCACACCAATGACATTCTGTATTTAGACGATACATGGATTAATGCTCAACGCACCAATGACATTCTGTATTTAGACGATACATGGATTAATGCTCAACGCACCAATGACATTCTGTATTTAGACGATACATGGATTAATGCTCACCACACCAATGACATTCTGTATTTAGACGATACATGGATTAATGCTCACCGCACCAATGACATTCTGTATTTAGACGATACATGGATTAATGCTCAACACACCAATGAAATTCTGTATTTAGACAATACATGGATTAATGCTCAACGCACCAATGACATTCTGTATTTAGACGATACATGGATTAATGCTCAACGCACCAATGACATTCTGTATTTAGACAATACATGGATTAATGCTCAACGCACCAATGACATTCTGTATTTAGACGATACATGGATTAATGCTCAACGCACCAATGACATTCTGTATTTAGACGATTCATGGATTAATGCTCAACGCACCAATGACATTCTGTATTTAGACGATACATGGATTAATGCTCAACGCACCAATGACATTCTGTATTTAGACGATACATGGATTAATGCTCACCACACCAATGACATTCTGTATTTAGACGATACATGGATTAATGCTCAACGCACCAATGACATTCTGTATTTAGACAATACATGGATTAATGCTCAACGCACCAATGACATTCTGTATTTAGACGATACATGGATTAATGCTCAACGCACCAATGACATTCTGTATTTAGACGATACATGGATTAATGCTCAACGCACCAATGACATTCTGTATTTAGACGATACATGGATTAATGCTCAACGCACCAATGACATTCTGTATTTAGACGATACATGGATTAATGCTCACCGCACCAATGACATTCTGTATTTAGACGATACATGGATTAATGCTCAACGCACCAATGACATTCTGTATTTAGACGATACATGGATTAATGCTCACCGCACCAATGACATTCTGTATTTAGACAATACATGGATTCATGCTCACCACACCAATGACATTATGTATTTAGACGATACATGGATTAATGCTCAACGCACCAATGACATTCTGTATTTAGACGTACATGGATTAATGCTCAACACACCAATGACATTCTGTATTTAGACGATGCATGGATTAATGCTCACCACACCAATGACATTCTGTATTTAGACGATACATGGATTAATGCTCACCACACCAATGACATTCTGTATTTAGACGATACATGGATTAATGCTCAACGCACCAATGACATTCTGTATTTAGACGATACATGGATTAATGCTCAACGCACCAATGACATTCTGTATTTAGACGATACATGGATTAATGCTCACCACACCAATGACATTCTGTATTTAGACGATACATGGATTAATGCTCACCGCACCAATGACATTCTGTATTTAGACGATACATGGATTAATGCTCAACACACCAATGAAATTCTGTATTTAGACAATACATGGATTAATGCTCAACGCACCAATGACATTCTGTATTTAGACGATACATGGATTAATGCTCAACGCACCAATGACATTCTGTATTTAGACAATACATGGATTAATGCTCAACGCACCAATGACATTCTGTATTTAGACGATACATGGATTAATGCTCAACGCACCAATGACATTCTGTATTTAGACGATTCATGGATTAATGCTCAACGCACCAATGACATTCTGTATTTAGACGATACATGGATTAATGCTCAACGCACCAATGACATTCTGTATTTAGACGATACATGGATTAATGCTCACCACACCAATGACATTCTGTATTTAGACGATACATGGATTAATGCTCAACGCACCAATGACATTCTGTATTTAGACAATACATGGATTAATGCTCAACGCACCAATGACATTCTGTATTTAGACGATACATGGATTAATGCTCAACGCACCAATGACATTCTGTATTTAGACGATACATGGATTAATGCTCAACGCACCAATGACATTCTGTATTTAGACGATACATGGATTAATGCTCAACGCACCAATGACATTCTGTATTTAGACGATACATGGATTAATGCTCACCGCACCAATGACATTCTGTATTTAGACAATACATGGATTCATGCTCACCACACCAATGACATTCTGTATTTAGACGATACATGGATTAATGCTCACCACACCAATGACATTATTTATTTAGACGATACATGGATTAATGCTCACCACACCAATGACATTCTGTATTTAGACAATACATGGATTCATGCTCACCGCACCAATGACATTCTGTATTTAGACGATACATGGATTAATGCTCACCACACCAACGAAAAAGAATGGCAGTCATCAGAAGGAACGATTAACAGATTAGTAGGCCTACCAAGTGGCAGCGCTTAATAATTGCACATGCAGGGAGTAGATAAAATGGGCTGTTGAAGAATGCTAAATTCTTATTTGTTTCGAAATCGACTGTAATCGACTGATATCACACAAAAATTAACGATCACATATTTAGAGGGTGGAATGAGAAAACTATACTTCTGACCTCTTGTAGGAGCCTCTTGTCTGATAATGGACAATGCATCCTACCACAATGTAGTAGCACAAGAAGACAAGAGTTCCGACGTCGTCTAGTAAAACTATACTTCTGACATTAGAAAGGCCTCTTGTCTGATAATGGACAGTGTAGTTGTACAAGAAGGCCAAGTTCCGTCGTCGTCTAGTTTTAATATACTTCTGACATTAGAAATGCCTCTTGTCTGATAATGGACAATGTAGTTGTACAAGAAGGCCAAGTTCCGTCGTCGTCTAGTAAAACTATACTTCTGACTTTAGAAAGTCCTCTTGTCTGATAACGGGCAATGTAGTGGCACAAGAAGACCAGGTTCCCACGTCGTCAGGTAAAAAAAAAATGCAATACAGATGTACCTCACAAAGGAACACGTTCCATTTAGTAAAATGTGCCTAAACCAGAGTTACTTTCCCTTGTAAAGGAGAAACACAAGACAAAGATCTTTCATATTTTTTTTTCTATTATTTTTCCCCTCTCGGGAAAAATGTGGACACACCTATAACTTATCAAAAGTGTTAACTTTGTTATATTGCTGTAAATTCTTTTTTTTTTTTGCTACCATAATAATTATTACGTAGTCAAAGATCAAAGAAAATTGCCGCTTCAGTAAAACGGCTGTACCTACATAAATGTAAATTATATATTCATAATGTCATTGAAAATTGAATACCACATGCACGATTACGTTGTATTTCTTCATGCAAGGGTTATTGAAATATTAGAAGTTTGAGGACACGAGATTTGAAACGCACTAGTTTGTGTCACTATTAATCAACACGATAGAGAAATGACAACGTCATGTTTTCCTGGACATTCGGTCGTCTTGTAACACTCACGTCTTTCTGTGATCTCTTCGCACAGAAACGATAGCATCTTGGGAAATCCAGTAAATGTTCAATATCAACATTTGATTCAAGAACGTGACTAGAGCCCCCTTTGTAAATCCATTGAATTAAAACAGGATTATTCATGGTTGGAGGTGCCGCTTTATCACTTATATATATTTTTTCTTATCAAAGAACATTTTACTGGATGAATCTTGAGACCAACTATCTGATTTGTGCCAAGGTGGGAACAGGTTCCATCATTTTAAATTGCAACATTTCTAAATGTTTTGTTTTTTTCAAATTTCATTTTAAAATAAACTTTATATTGACGTACAAAAATGGAAGAGAGAACATCAGAGTGGTTTGTCTTAGACTAAGGAGTAAGACCGGGCTGCACTGTGTCCCCGGGCTGCACTGTGTCCCCACATACCTTTTCCTCATATATGCTGAAAACATCACGAGGGAACATCAGAGTGGTTTGTCTTAGGCCAAGGAGTAAGACCGGGCTGCACTGTGTCCCCGGGCTGCACTGTGTACCCACATACCTTTTCCTCATATATGCTGAAAACATCACGAGGGAACATCAGAGTGGTTTGTCATAGGCCAAGGAGTTAGACTGGGGCTGCATTTTGTCACCGTACCTATTCAACATATATGCTGAAAACATCATGAGGGAACCAGAGAATCTGCAGAGATGAATAAATATGACGCTCTGGTGATCGGAGGTCACGAGTTACCAGAATTAAGATATGCTGACGATACAATACTATTATCTACATCACAAAATGTTATATAGAAAACTTGACAAGGTCACTTAAAAAACAAAACAGCGAAGATCAAAACCTGTATCTCAATACAATGAAAACGAAGATCTTTACAACTGATAAAACAGAATTGATGGCTAATATATGTATCAACGGCCACAAAATAGAAAGTGTCAACAACTTTGAATACCTTGGGGCATTGCTGACAAATGACGTAATGCTATAAAAGAAATTAAAAGAAGATTGAGCATTGCTTTGCAAAAACTAAAAGAACTTCTTCTTTCTTTCTTCTTTTGTCGTCACACTGCTACCGGGTTGTTGCCCAGTGTCGTGGTTTTCTGTTTTTGTCTTGCGCTGTTCTGGTGGCTTGTGTGATTGTTATCTTTGCTCTTTCACATGATTCTGCTACGCCATCTAACCATCTTTTCCGTGGTCTTCCTCTTGCCTTCTTTCCGATGTTCTGTTGTAGAAGACTCTGTACACTGTGGAGTTTGGATGCATTCTTATTAAGTGGCCAAACCACTTCATTATTTGTTTATCTATGTAATTCAAGCACGGTTTTGTGCCAACTTTCTTTCTTATGCTGATGTTGGTGATTCTGTCTTTTCTTGTGTTGTTGGTAACTTTTCGCAGGCAACGCATTTCACATGTAGTTATTTTTGTGACTGCGCTTTGCTCAATGTCCATGTTTGGCTCTGGTAACACAAAGTAGGTATAAAGCCTATTTAAGGGAACTGTCATAAGAACAAAAATCAAGTGTTTAATGCCCCATACGACTGGTATTCTCAACATTCTTATCTCTCAATAAAATTAGGTGATACATAGCAGTTACTACTAGAGTGGTCTAACATGAAAATGTATATATCTTTCGCATTAATAAATTTTTAAAAGCGTGTGGAGAGATTGGAGTAACCTGGGTACATTACATCTTCAAGAAGGCGTGGGAAGAAAGAACTGTCCCTTCAGATTGGCAAAAAGCTATTATAGTACCAATATGGAAGAAAAAAGGTAAAAACAAGACTGTAGTACATATAGAGGCATCTCCTTCCTAAGCCATGTGGGAAAAATGTTTGCAAGAGTTCTGGAGCAACGAATAAGACCAATTGTGGAGCCAACACTCAGTCCACAACAGTTTGGATTTAGAAAAGGAAAAGGGTGCACAGATGCAATATTTGACCTAAGACAAATTAGTGAAAAGACTATAGAATACAAAAATCAAATGAATGTAGCCTTCATAGACCAAGAGAAGGCATTTGATAGGGTTAACAGAGACATATTATGGGATGTTCTCGAAAACTACGGAATAAAAGGAACACTGCTAGACTGTGTTAGAGCCATATATATAAGAAAGTGAAAGTGCCATACGAACAAGCGTCGGACTCACAAATTGGTTTCCAGTAACATCAGGAGTACGGCAAGGATGTGTTTTATCACCTCTCCTCTTTATTACATACATGGATAGTATCACCAAAATAGATGAAGCATCACTCAACGCAGACCAACAAAATGAACTGCTCTTTGCTGACGACCAGTGTTTATTCCATAATAATATTGAACAGCTTCAAGAACACATAAACTTACTCAACAATAGCTGCCTCAAATACAACATGAAGATCAACATTCAAAAGACAGAAGTCATGACTATAAGCAGAGAACATAAAGATATCAACATACAAATAAATGACCAAACGCTAAAGCAGGTGAGAGAATTCAAATACCTTGGAAGTATCTTCACATCTGATAGTAGATTGGACAGAGAGATCGAAACTAGAATCCAGCAAGTCAACAACATTACATACCAGCTTACCCCAATTTTGAAACACCCAGCTATTCCAGTAGTGACTAAAAGACAGATTATAAATTCAATATTTATACCAACACTGTGCTACCAGAGCCAAACATGGGCACTGACAAAAGAACAAGAAAGGAAAATTACCACATGCGAAATGAGATGCCTGAGGAAAGCAGTAAATAAGAGACCATATAAGAAATGAGGAAATTAGAAGAACAGTCGGAACAACACCTGCTATTAGATTTATTGAAAACAGAGACTCAAATGGTTTGACCACTTGGTCAGAATGAACCCGAATACACCAGTTGCAAGTGCGTACAACCTGAAAATGGAATCATCAAGAGGAAAGGGCAGACCAAAAAAAAGATGGGTTGATGGAGTTACAGACATCTTAAAACTCCATAATACCACACCACATCAAGCGACCGAGCGTGCATTATCTCGGAAACCGATCATCAGTTAAACCTGCTACGCCTAGCGGCAAAAAAGCAGAGAAGGACAAAAGAAAGAAAGATTAATAAATTTTCGGGTTGCGATCGAAACGGCAGCAATGTTGGATTGTAAACAGCGTCGTAGTGACTCCAAACAGTGAAAAAATAATAATAACAATTTTATTCGACTGCACAACCTAAATAAACCAATATTATGGGTATCTGACAACTTAAATTGTTCTGTGACATGCAACTGATCTCTGGGGGTGCAACGAATAGAACCTACTCAATTCACGGTCACAAGACTTTCTCTTCTCATGTTCCATATTCTATATGTGTATATGTCCATCTGGGGCCTGTCTCGTGATGCGGTCAGTGGGTCTTCTCAGTTTGTGTTCTATCCATCGTCATCTTCTGTTCCTTATTTCTTGTTCCACTTGCCGTTGTTCCGTTCTATCCCATAGTTCCCTGATGTAGTCCTGTCATACCATCGCAGATGAAGTATCGTGCGTAGGCATCTATTGATGAATATCTGCAACATTTTGGTGTTGTCCTTAGTTGTTCTCCCTGCCTGTGAGGGAGTGTGGATATGTGGGCAGGTATGGATGGGTGTTGTATGTGTGTACAGGTGTGTATGCGGATGTTGGGTGTGTGGATGCATATTGTTGCACGTATAGCAAAACACTGTGTAACTAGACTATACGTTTAAACCTGTTATTTTTTCTTTCTTTCTTTTCCCCAATCCTGTTTTGCCTCCAAGCGTCCGGATAAGAAGAGATTTCTAGAACGATTCCTTAGGTGCGCTTCATAAATAGTGTCTTTCTTCGCCTCTGTTATCTCTGAGATCCACTTTTTTGCGTGGCCGGCCTTTTACTTTGTATCAATTGTACCGGAGCAACATTGCCCTTTGAGGTGCACTGCTTGCTGGTAGTCTGCTTATGTGCGACATGAACTTCAGACTGCGCCTGTTTATATATGTTGCTTGGCCATGAACTTGCAGTCTGCGCCTGTTTATCTATGTTGCTTGGCCATGAACAGCAGCCTGGGCCTGTTTATCTATGCTGCTTGGCCATGAACAGCAGCCTGTGCCTGTTTACCTATGCTGCTTGGCCATGAACAGCAGCCTGTGCCTGTTTACCTATGCTGCTTGGCCATGAACAGCAGCCTGTGCCTGTTTACCTATGCTGCTTGGCCATGAACAGCAGCCTATGCCTGTTTACCTATGCTGATTGGCCATGAACAGCAGCCTGGGCCTGTTTATCTATGTTGCTTGACCATGAACCGCAGCCTGTGCCTGTTTACCTATGCTGCTTGGCTATGAACAGCAGCCTGGGCCTGTTTATCTATGTTGCTTGACCATGAACAGCAGCCTGTGCCTGTTTATCTATGCTGCTTGGCCATGAACAGCAGCCTGTGCCTGTTTATCTATGTTGCTTGACCATGAACAGCAGCCTGGGCCTGTTTATCTATGTTGCTTGACCATGAACAGCAGCCTGGGCCTGTTTATCTATGCTGCTTGGCCATGAACAGCAGCCTGTGCCTGTTTACCTATCTGCTTGGCCTTGAACCTCACAGACATTGACTAATAGGCCCATCATCACTGCACTTCGATGAATAACCATGTGTGCTCCGATCTTTATCTTACACAGAACGATCTCAGTGCTTGTGCATGAACTTCTTAGCACCGGCGAGAGTCCCCGATGTAATTTTGAAGATGAAAGTTTGTGGAGGTATTTTATTTTAAATATTTTTAATGAATTTTTTCAGGGCCGCGGCTTTCCAGCCTATTCTTATCACTTTTCAACTACCAATAGTTCTTTTACGGGTTCAACTTGAACAAGGGACCTTCGTTTTCGCATTCGACCCCAATTGGACTAAGAATTCGATCTCACCTACACCGAGATCAGGGATCTCTGGAAACATATTCTGATCGCTCTACGTTAGAAAACGAACCGAGTACCTTTGAGGTGATCACTTTACCTCGGAATGTGTTCGGTACATCTGCAACTTTCTGTTCTGATATACTCTACAATGTGTTTATAACTTCATTTCGTTCAGTGCAGTGTACTCTGATACAGTAGCCGTGCCAGGCAGTGTCAGTGCAGTGTACTCTGATACAGTAGCCGTGCCAGGCAGTTAGCCCATTCATTATCCCTGACTTACTCCTGCCCGGGAAAGAAAATGAAGGTGATTTCATTAATCACAGTCTGCGCCAGATATTCCACCCAGCGACATCGTACTATTCCTATTTCAACTTAACGATTCTTAATCATGGAATCCTTATACCTATACTGTATATTCCAGTGGTTCTCAAACTTTTTTGAAGTCATGACACACTTGAAGTAATACAGTTAATGGTAGGCGTACGTCTTCTTTACCTTTCCACTCCCAACGGAGAACATGTCTTTAACAAACTTCTTCCAGATCTTTCCCTCACCTGCCATCACTTCCAATTCTTTTCATCATTTTAATGTCAGCCTCCAGCACTATTCTCCAGGTATTTCTAGGCCTTTCCCTACTCCTCTTTTTCTGCGGGTTCCAAAACAGTGCCTGTCTTGCAATGCTTCCGGTCAGTCTTATGAATGTGTGTCCTATCCATTGCCAGCATCTCTTCCTTATCTCTTTAACCACTGGTAAATAGTGCGTGTGTTCCTTTCGTGCCAAAGGAGGTACATAGAGCAGAGGTTTTAGATCTCCATGTAATGCGGTTCGTTGCTAGCAGTTGGAGATCTCGTATGACTGGTAAATAAGATGTCAAACTTTTTTCACCACTGAACTATGTGGGTGGAAAGTCAAGATAAGTTTCACCCTGTCAGAGTTGGAAGTCCTATGCTGGTTGGTATGGACATCCTGCCGAGCAATTTTCTGAACTCGAAGCAAAGCAGATGTAAGCACCTTCTCCAGGTATAGGCGACTGAGGAAGAAAGCATTTCGTGAGCTCTATCAAGAAAATCGTCGTCCTCGCTACACAGGCGACGAAGGAGCAAGAGTTGGGAGAATCACAAGCCTGGGACAAATATAAAGGAGAAACTAATGTGCATCAGTAGGCTTATAATATACTGATGTTGTCATAGTGGATTGGTTCATGGTGATATTGATGTCAAGAAAGTTGGCACAAGAAGTGGAGATATGAGAAGTAAATCGAATAGCAGGGTTGAAAACGATGAAATCTACAAAGCGTGAAAAATCAGGTTCAGGCATATCAGTAATGCCAATACTGTCATCGATGTATCGATGATAAACGGACAAAAGAGGGCCATCATATGTATTCCATACTAGGTGTTCAAGATAACCCATGAACAGAATAGCATAACTAGGTCCCATTTTAGTGCCCATGGCGACCCCATTGATCTGCTCAAAGAATTGATCATTGAACTGGATGGCGTTGAGAGTGAGAACTAGTTCTGCAAGACGAAGGAGAGCAGAGGTGCAGACAAGTGGATTCGTTCTCCTATTGAGAAAGAACTTGAGAGCTTTTAGACCGTCGGAATGAGGTATAGAGATGTACAAGGAGCAAACATCAAGGAGAAAGAGGTGGTAAGTCCTGTTAGGTAACAACTCAATGGAAGAAAAAACAGTCAGAGCGTGGTTAGTAATTTTCAAAAATACTCTGTGAAGTGCACTATTTGATGGTAATCTTTTTATGTGGCTGAACCATTTAATGTGTTGTTTCTTGATGAAGTTCAGTACTGATGTTATACCTGCTTTTTTCCTGTTGTCTTCATTTCTAAACTGGTCTCTTCTTGATACTCCCAACAATCTGCGTAGACACTTATCTCTGTCTTGTTTTCGTCTATCGTTTAATGTCAGCGTCCAGGTTAGGCTCTGATAGCATATAGTGTATAGTGTAGGTAGAAAGAATTGTGTTCATTTTGTGTTCATGGTGACATGCTTGCATTTCAAAATTAGCACTATTTGCACTATGATTTGATTTTAATTATTGCATTTTTGTTGGATTTCGTTAGTTAGTCATTTGCTGAAAAAATATTCACCAGATATCTAAAGTATTAACTCCTAGTGGATCAGGGAAAAAGCCATGTTTTTACAATAAAAAATACCCTTTAGTGTGGCTCCTGGTAAAAAGGTATCCAACCCAAAGCCACATAGTGTGGTGTTTAGTCCACAAGGAGTTAACTTAATTTAAATGATGTTTGCAAATGAAAAGTAAATAAATAAATTAATAACAAAAGTAAATGAACAACACAAGGGAATAAATCAACAGAAAACAGTACAATTAGAACAACTGGTTCATGTATTTCCCACATTCTGTTTGAATATAGAATAACTAACTAAATATGTCTTACTACAAGAATATTAGTAAATAGCACAAATCTACTGTGTATGTTCACAGATAGTTCACTTCAAACCTACTGTGAATGTTCACTTCAAAATTGTGCATTTTCCCAAACAGTACACTTCAACACCATTTCATAACTGCTTACCCATCATATGAAAATCGTGGCATATCCCAAAGGACGTAGCCATCAACCACAGTAAACAAGTCGTTGATTTTCTCCCATCATATAGCTGTACTAAATGCTGTAACTGCCTGTAGTTTTCCAGGAGTGAACAATTCTTCATTGTTGCTAGACAACTGTCTGGCCAGCACATGTTGTTCTTTGTTAAGATTACATTTTTTTTGTTGGTGTATAATCTAAGGAAGGAGAGAAAGAAGAGTAACTGTCCCCTTCCCTCCCTCTCTCTGTCCCAGCCTGTATATCATGCTATCTAATTTTGTAACAAGCAATGTTGTTAGTTACGGCCTGATTTTGTTTGAATGTTCTATCATTGCAATGTTTACACGACTAGCGTAAACAAAACGTAAGCAATGATCAATGATATCAAATGAGAATACTGAATATATGACCGTTTGAGCAGAAGATAAAATGACTGATATATGATGATGAGTTTTGAGCAGAAGGCAAAATGGCTGAACATATATGACCGCTTTGGCATAAAACATAATTCTGCGATTGGGGTTGCAAAGACAAAGACTTTGCTTCCTATTCCCATGGGACAATCTGGAAACAAACTTGTTTGGTTAATGAAGGAAGAATCAACATCATCGTCAGGCCTACTGATAATATATGCTTATATGCTGGGATTGAATCAACCATTTTTTATCTTGAATATGCTTTCAAAGTTGTATGAGAGACACAATAAAGTCTCTTTCATGCTGAGACGGAATCAACTATTTTTAACTTTTAATATGCTTTCAAAGTTGTATGAGAGACATAGTAAAGTCCCTTACAGAGCAGATGGCTTCTCAGAATGTGACATTGCTCCCACTGTTAAGGAGACCTTTGAGATTGGAAAGAAAGCTAAACAAAAAAGGTCTAACGGCAAAGAACTGATTTCATTGTACCGGGTGCCAATGCAGTGCCAGAGCCTGCAAGGGAAGCAAAGAATAGTACCATTGTGATCTACAAAGCATGTCGTAAGAGGCGACTGATATAGGTAATAGGGAAGCTACCCTAGTAAATAAAAAGCATCGTATAAATTGGACGTACTTGTAGGTGTATAACTGGCACAGTGTACAATCGCTCTTAAGTTTAGATCCCATACAAATCACACAGTGGTTAACAAGTGGTCGATATGGAGTGTTTGAAGAAGAATTGTACAGGGTTTCCCCATATGGCTCCATCGCTCTCGACAGAAAAGTTTTGCACAAAGCACACACTTCATAGCTCCAGCAAACATTTCCAAGGATGTCTGAACTGAACAACATGGTTGGGATCTGAACACACGACCTTCAGAAGGCAAAGCGTACTCATGAACCACTTGGAGACTCACTCCCAAAAAGAAAACTGTAGTTACTGCCTGCAGTATTGCTATTTAGGACGGTGTAGGACAGGTGAGACGAGAGCCTGAGGAATTTAATGGTTACAGGTGAGACGAGAGCCTGAGGAATTTAATGGCCACAGGTGAGACAAGAGCCTGAGGAATTTAATGTCCACAGGTGAGACGAGAGCCTGAGGAATTTAATGGCCACAGGTGAGACGAGAGCCTGAGGAATTTAATGGCCACAGGTGAGACAAGAGCCTGAGGAATTTTATGGCCACAGGTGAGACGAGAGCCTGAGGAATTTAATGGCCACATGGCTAGTGCAGTCGTCTGCAAGCTGTTCAGATTATGATTTTTAATTTATGCGTACAACAGAAAAAATCCTTGGCCTTACCAGGAATTGAACACGATTCTCCCGCATGGGAGCCACACTCTAATTCATTTGGCCAGACACTCCTTTAGCCAGACTCCCAAAATATGCTCCAAAAGCTATCTCATTGAAATCTGTTGCCAGAAGAAATATGTCGAAGGAGAACAAAGTCCAAGACATACTTCCTGGTATGGGAAAATAAAAAAATACAAACTTCATTGAAAAATAAAAATCGCGACATATCCTTTATAGGACGGGGCCATCAACCACAGTAAAAGAGTCAACGATTTTCTAGGTACTACTTATAAAATCAGTAGTTTGCCATTTTTTTCTGAACGGTGAGGTCTAGTTTTAACGTTCGCAAAAATCCACAGGAAAAAATTTTCTTCCAAACTGCTTGCAGTGGAGTTTGAACCAGGTATACTTGGGTTGTGATCAAGCTCATTACTGCTTCAGCTAGAGATGCCCACACTTCATTAGGTTAAACAAACATGACCAAGTTTTAGTTGTGTATTAAACAAAGCAGTAGAAAAAAATTCATAATAAAAAATAGAATAACAGAAAAATATTGTTCTATTTGTTCACGCTCCTAATTAAAAAACAAACAAAAAGGAACCCAATGTACAAATAAAGAAAAACCCAAAATTAAAAAGCAAACTTGAAAACTCATTAGAAAACATTTTGATATTTACAAACACAAAGTCAAGAATCACAAAAGCTTTCGGTTAATTGGCTTTCTACAGTGTATAAAAAAAAACGATAACTAGAATGGCCTCAATGGAACAATAATATAAACAGGGCCTCTGTGGCCTAGAAATTAGGTGCTCATTCGCTTCTCATTTCAAAGGTACTAGGTTCGCTCCCTTGTGATATTTTTCCAGACATCCCTAATCTCAGTGTAGGTGAGATTGTTCCTAGTCCTATTGGAGGACAATAAAATGTAGGTGCAGTGTTCAAGTTGAGCACAGTCGTAGGCAATCATGTCTCTCCACAACTCTCTATGCTTGGTGCATGTAATCAGTTCTGACATTGATCTTGTGTCGAACCATGATGTCAGGCCATCCAGCATCTTCTCCCTCTGTTTTCCGCGATCTCTCCTTCCCTGAATTTTACCTGTTGTTACCAAATGTTCTAAACCTTCTTTTCGCATTATATGCCCAAAGAACCTTGATTGTCAGATTCTTATTCTTTTGATAAGGTTTCTCTGTGTGAAAAATCACTGCCCAAACAAGAATAATAAGAATGATTTTAAAAAACAATTCCTACAGAATATGTTCCCCATCTTCTAAATTGTATTGGGGAGCCTCACCAGTGCTACAGAGTTTGTGCACTGCCGTTGAGATCTTCCTGTGCAAGACAGAGATCAGAGCACACATGGTTACTCACCGAAGTGCAATGATGATGGTTCCATCAATCAAACAATAAATAATATAAATGGAGGACATGAATTACTTCTCTTAATCATAAACAATTAAAATAGTGGACTGGATGTGAAATATTTCTCTTAATCATAAACAATTAAAATAGTGGACTGGATGTGAAATATTTCTCTTAATCATAAACAATTAAAATAGTGAACTGGATGTGAAATATTTCTCTTAATCATAAACAATTAAAATAGTGGACTGGATGTGAAATACTTCTCTTAATCATAAACAATTAAAATAGTGAACTGGATGTGAAATATTTCTCTTAATCATAAACAATTAAAATAGTGAACTGGATGTGAAATATTTCTCTTAATCATAAACAATTAAAATAGTGAACTGGATGTGAAATATTTCTCTTAATCATAAACAATTAAAATAGTGGACTGGATGTGAAATATTTCTCGCAATCAGCAATTAAAATAGTGGACTGATGTGAAATATTTTCAATCAGCAATTAAAATAGTGGACTGGATGTGAAATATTTCTCTTAATCATAAACAATTAAAATAGTGGACTGGATGTGAAATATTTCTCTTAATCATAAACAATTAAAATAGTGAACTGGATGTGAAATATTTCTCGCAATCAGCAATTAAAATAGTGAACTGGATGTGAAATATTTCTCGCAATCAGCAATTAAAATAGTGGACTGATGTGAAATATTTCTCTTAATCATAAACAATTAAAATAGTGGACTGGATGTGAAATATTTCTCTTAATCATAAACAATTAAAATAGTGAACTGGATGTGAAATATTTCTCTCAATCAGCAATTAAAATAGTGGACTGGATGTGAAATATTTCTCACAATCAGCAATTAAAATAGTGGACTGGATGTGAAATATTTCTCACAATCAGCAATTAAAATAGTGGACTGGATGTGAAATATTTCTCTTAATCATAAACAATTAAAATAGTGAACTGGATGAGAAATATTTCTCGCAATCAGCAATTAAAATAGTGAACTGGATGTGAAATATTTCTCTCAATCAGCAATTAAAATAGTGAACTGGATGTGAAATATTTCTCTCAATCAGCAATTAAAATAGTGGACTGGATGTGAAATATTTCTCTTAATCATAAACAATTAAAATAGTGAACTGGATGAGAAATATTTCGAATCAGCAATTAAAATAGTGAACTGATGTGAAATATTCTTCAATCAGCAATTAAAATAGTGAACTGGATGTGAAATATTTCTCTCAATCAGCAATTAAAATAGTGGACTGGATGTGAAATATTTCTCTTAATCATAAACAATTAAAATAGTGGACTGGATGTGAAATATTTCTCGCAATCAGCAATTAAAATAGTGAACTGGATGTGAAATATTTCTCTCAATCAGCAATTAAAATAGTGGACTGGATGTGAAATACTACTCTTAATCATAAACAATTAAAATAGTGGACTGGATGTGAAATATTTCTCTTAATCATAAACAATTAAAATAGTGGACTGGATGTGAAATATTTCTGAATCAGCAATTAAAATAGTGGACTGGATATGAAATATTTCTCACAATCAGCAATTAAAATAGTGAACTGGATGTGAAATATCTCTCTCAATCAGCAATTAAAATAGTGGACTGGATGTGAAATACTACTCTTAATCATAAACAATTAAAATAGTGAACTGGATGTGAAATATTACTCGCTACCAGCAATTAAAATAGTGGACTGGATGTAAAATCTTTCAATCACAATTATAATACTGGACTGGTTTTCATAAATTGTGATTGATGCTAATGATACGTGTTGTAGTCTATTAGAGAAAGATTAATTTTAATAGCTGTCAACTGCAAGTGATGATGACAACAGTCTCAGACTTGTGTTGTTGCACTTCTCTGATGTGAGCGCAGGTGACTGTAGAGTCCAATCCGGGAACATAATCCCCAACCATAGGTGGGTATACATGGTCAGGGTTAGATGTGGGAGTTCTGTCTTTTTGTGTGACTTTTCTCTGTGAATCAGTAGTACAATGATTCTCAGCAATGTGAGTTCCTCTTGTGTTGCATCAGCACTAAATTTGGTGATCTTGCACAAGGGATTCCCAGAAGTAACTTTTCTGTCCGCCAACTGGTTGTTTGCCCATCACGATCACCATACATCAACTGTTTTGGGATGATCTGTTTATCAGACATACATACACACGTGACTTGCCCACTATCTAACCTGGGCCTTCTGCATCTGATTGTGGATACTTTAATCTCACGAGGACTTCAGTATCTGAAAATTTGTCCTGCCATTTTATTTTAAGCAGTCTATGGAGACAACTTGTGTGGAAGTGGTTTAGTTTTCTTGCGTGTCTGCTATACACTATCCATGTCTCACTGGTGTACAACAGCGCGGTGAGCAACATGGCCCGGTAAACTTTCAACTTTGTTCCTACACTTATCCACATCCGCCCTCACACAGTAAAACTGAATCTTCCAAATGTAAAAAAAATGAATTACATGGTAGGAAACAAACACACCATATTTTTGTGTTTAATTAATTTTCCTTCATTCACTTTGAACAAGTCCAGAATCTTAACCATTAAGCCATCAAATCCTAAAACAATAAAGTCCACACTCTTAAATACTAACTCCTTGTGGACCAAACGCCACACAACGTGGCTTTGGGTTGGACAACTTTTTACCAGAAGCCACACTAAATGGCATTTTTTATTCTAAAAACAAATGGCTTGTAACAACATGGCTTTGTCCTGGTCCACTAAGAGTTAAGCCACCCACTCCTCAAACAAATAAGTCCACACTATTAACCATTAAGATACTCTCTCCTCAAACAAATAGGTCCACACTATTAACCATTAAGATACTCTCTCCTCAAACAAATAGGTCCACACTATTAACCATTAAGATACTCTCTCCTCAAACAAATAAGTCCACACTATTAACCATTAAGATACTCTCTCCTCAAACAAATAGGTCCACACTATTAACCATTAAGATACTCTCTCCTCAAACAAATAGGTCCACACTATTAACCATTAAGATACTCTCTCCTCAAACAAATAAGTCCACACTATTAACCATTAAGATACTTGCTCCTCAAATAATAAAGAATAACATATTTTGTTTCTTTAAAAAAAAATCATGTATGTAATAGTAACATTGAAATATAACATTCTCTCTATCTCTCTCTCCCCCTTTATAACATATAACATAATCTAGATGTAATAACCGTTGATTACATCTATGTCATTTTCAAAACAGAATTATTATAACATTAAAAATAAAGTAATATAACATTTGTTCAACAGTATAGCTTGTGACAAAAGTTAGTAACATTTATATAAAAAGTAATTGTCATAAAAATAACAGAACTACGCAGTTTATGGGGAATAACAAATCTGGGAACACATAAGTTATAATTATAACACAATAATTAATTGTCACATTGTCTTCCGCTAAAAATCAAAAAAGCAAGTCAAACTTTCGCCATGCTCAACAAATATCTGGAAAGACAAATGATTAAATCTGAAAAAAAACCTTCAAATATATAGAAGCAGTATCCTAGGAGTGTTGTTTTAAAGTAGAGATTACCGAACAATTCCTCATACATAAGTTGGAGATATTTTCAATAAATGTTTAAAAGAAGAGTCTTGCAAATTTTCTGACCAAATACAATAGCAAATGAAGAGCTTTTAAAATGAACAAACTGTGCATCAGTGAAGACCATCATTAAAAGACAAAGATGGAAATGGATTGTGCATGTAGGTCGAATGCCAGTAAGGGCAGCGGCTAGGATAGCTCTCTAATGGGCAGCTCTCTAATGGACAGCTGATGGGGAACAGAGACCTCAATGTCCAAAGAAAACATGGATAAGAAATGTGGAAAGAGAATTGAAAGAGTCTGGTATGAAGTGAGCAACAAATGAAATCTCTTGTGGAAGCCCTATGTGCAAAGCAGGATACAAAGATGATATAGATAGATAGTCCCACAAGGTCAATGGTAAGCAGTGGTATACTGGAAAATACAACCACAAGTAGGTTGACAGTGGAGGTGTAGGCAGTTAGAGGTGTTCATGTGGTTGGCATCTTCGTTTTGTCATACTCAGTGACTCCTTGAGTATGATTCGTAAAGTCAAAACCGGAACAGTGAAACGACACTAGGTGGAGCTGCTGGCACAGACAGTGATCAGAGAAATCACTTTCATTTTCGTTCCTGTGTGCGCTGAAGTTATGTATAATAAACAAGCTGATAGATTGATTGGCACAACTAGGATATTTATGACATGTATAGCCCCTCAAAATGACTTTTCCTTATCACCAGTGTTCCATGCCCTTCAGGCAAACTTTACTTCAACTTTAGATGAAAACTTTTGGCCCATGCTAGCTTTTGACCAAAATTTCCACAACATGTGGTCACAAGCACAGAAGTTGCACCAACTTTGCTACCAGCGACCCCTCTGTGTGTGTGTGTTTGTTCAGTAAGGAAGACTTCAAGATTTGTGCAATATAGGACTGCGATATTTACAGTCCTTTAACTTCCATTTACCCCACCCCTCCACTAAAAAAAACCCAGGGAAAACCTGACCTCAACAGGATTCAAACCTGCACCCATTATATTGGAAGAACTGCATGGTCACTGGTCAGCCACCAGATTCTCCAAAAATGAAAAATACTTTTTAAAGAACTTGACAAATAGTAAAACATGAGTAAGTCATTATGGCAACAATATACAAATATGGCATTGTTCATCATCATCAAGTAGCTTGTCACTTCCAGAACTTGGAGCAGTCCTGAAAAACTCTCTATTCTGTGCAAGTTGGCCGACGTCAGCAGCAGTCATTCTCAGATTGACAATGATATCTTGCACCCATCATCTTCTAGGTCTTCCTCTCATTCTTATTTCAATCACCATTCCCTCCAAAATTATCTTCTCTATGCACTCATGTTGTTTGATGTGTCCAAAATATTTAATTATCCTTGATGTTATGTTCTTTAATAGCCAACTTTCTTTAATATCAAGCTGTTGCATAACAGAAGCATTTGTTCTTTTCTCTGTCCATGATATTCTAAGTACTCTTCTGTAGCATTCAAAAGCATTAATAATAATGGCAACCTTAGAGTCAAAAAATATATGTTACTAGCAATCAACATGATAATGTTACGTCATACATTTTGGTCATAACATCTACATATACAAAGTCCGCCATAATAATGTAGAAAAGTAAAGGAATCCTTTTTAGACCACATAGTATATAGGTTAATACGGTGTTAGGACTGTATTTTTCATGACCATCGGCACATGATCGATGATGTGGTCAACATCACATCTGCCACATTCACTTCCCAGTGCTTTTCCTGGTATCCAATTACGGTTGGGTCAACCCAAGAGCTGCTACAGTTGGAAAAAATTCTACAACTACTGTGGAATTAAACCTGGACCACTTGCCTAAGAAGCGAGTTCCCTATTCCAATTCTTTGTTTAATCTTGACCACAATGTTCCCCTCTGAAGAAACAATAAAACCCATGTAGTTAAAATCTACTACTATCTCTAGCTCTGTATCAACAGCGAAGATAGTACACTGAAGTTAAATAGCTTGAGTTTAATATGGCCGTTCCGTGTTTTTGAATTTTTCAATGTTTGTTAGTTGGTTAAAGGCACCAAAGGTCAAGGCAATTTGTGTCAGAATTTCTTTTGCAGTGTCCCATCATGTGTTTGCAGTGTCCCATCATGTGTTTGCAGTGTCCCATCATGTGTCATTATGCTTTCTAGAGGGGGTCTCTGTGTTGTAGAAGTTAGCTGCTCGTCTTTTATTCGAAATGTACTTGGTTCACTGTCTTATGGAGCAGTCGGGATATTTTTCCAGAGATTTCAATCTCAGTGTAGGTGAGATCGAGTCCCTAGTCCTATCGGAGACGGACAATAAAACCTAGGTCCTGTGTTCAAGTTGAGCATGTAAATGAACCCTTGACAGTTAAAAATCATGCTGGAAAGCTGCAGCCTGGGCAAAATTAATTCGGAAGATTTATATTAAATTCCTACAAAATATTGTCACCACCTTCTAAAATCCATCAGGGACCTTCGACGGTGCTACGAAGTTCAGGGACCTTAGACGGTGCTACGAAGTTCAGGGACCTTAGACGGTGCTACGAAGTTCAGGGACCTTAGACGGTGCTACGAAGTTCAGGAACCTTAGACGGTGCTACGAAGTTCAGGGACCTTAGACGGTGCTACGAAGTTCAGGTACCTTAGATGGTGCTACGAAGTTCAGGTACCTTAGACGGTGCTACGAAGTTCAGGAACCTTAGACGGTGCTACGAAGTTCAGGTACCTTAGATGGTGCTACGAAGTTCAGGAACCTTAGACGGTGCTACGAAGTTCTGGAACCTTAGACGGTGCTACGAAGTTCAGGAACCTTAGACGGTGCTACGAAGTTCAGGGACCTTAGACGGTGCTATGAAGTTCAGGAACCTTAGACGGTGCTATGAAGTTCAGGAACCTTAGACGGTGCTATGAAGTTCAGGAACCTTAGACGGTGCTATGAAGTTCAGGAACCTTAGACGGTGCTACGAAGTTCAGGTACCTTAGACAGTGCTACGAAGTTCAGGGACCTTAGACGGTGCTACGAAGTTCTGGAACCTTAGACGGTGCTACGAAGTTCAGGTACCTTAGATGGTGCTACGAAGTTCAGGTACCTTAGACGGTGCTACGAAGTTCAGGCACTGCTGCTGACATCTTCCTGTGTAAGAAAAAGATTGGAGCACACATGGTTACTCACCAAAGTGCAATGATGATGGTCCTATCAATCCTTCAGCTTGTCAGATAGATGAAACTATCCACAAAAATTCTTCCTTCATTTTGATAATTACAATATGCATTTAAAAATTCATGACTTTGGTTAACTTGTAGACAGATGTTTAAGAAGATGATAATGTTGTCGATTTCCTTTTTCGCTTTTCAACTGTTGCACTAAGATAGTCAATGTAAACATTTTGTTCATTCCTAGAATCTTATTATTTGTCCTAATTTTATACTGAAATCTTCATGAGTATAGTTATCCCTCCTAAATCCTACAAAAGCCAGTTCTAGAAATCTCTTCTTGTCCTGACTCTGAGGCAAAACAGGTTTCAAGAGAAGAAGCTGCCATTCTTTCCTCCATACTTCATTGATTCAATAACATATAAACATGACACTCTCAGTCTACACAAATTTGTTAATAGCACTAAACTTAATAAAGCTATGCCATACAGATAAAGTAATGTTATACATTTTGGCAATAACGCATCAAATGATATAAACTTTCGGCAAAAACATGAAGAGTTCTTTGTATATCATAGACAGACTGTCTTCACTGCATGTGATACCCAGGGGGGGACATATGTCTGTGGAATTTAATGGCTGCATGGCTAGTGCAGTTGCCGCAAAACTGTCTAGGTTAGGATTTTTCTTTATGTCTCAGACATAAAAACTTTTTGGCTGTACATGGGATTGAACCCAGGTCTCCACATCGGAGTCTGTGCTCTAATTCATTCGGCCAGATGCAGCAGAAGAAGAAAGTCATGGACAGAGAAGAAAACAAATAAATCTATCACGAAAGAACTCAAAATCAAAGAAAACTGGCTGATGCTAGAAATAAGGTAACTGAAGTATTTTGAACATATAAAAAGGACGGCAGAAGAGGAAAAAACCACAGAGAATATGGATTCAGGATGTAATTGATGACGTTAAGCATGATGACTGCAGAGGTAGGACATCTGGCTTATGAGAGAGACTGCCCTGGTGGCAAAATTCTGATCAAGACAAGCTATTTAATGAGAATAACAAACAAATAATATACATCTTCAATCAATAAATATTTATTACTAACAGTAAACCGCCCAAGTGTTTACCAGGGCCCAAATTGAGGTGTAAAGAATAGAACCACTGTTACCTGCCATGCATGTCATAAGAGGCAACTAAGGAGGTTTGAGTGTTGGGCAAGCTACCCCACCCAGTAAAAAACACTACTAGATAGCTACAGAAACCATAACCAGTAAAAGTCATAGCTCACCATCAGAGGAACAAGAAGGACTCCACAAGGAGAGACTCATGAAGCAACCTGGTGAAATTCAAAAGGAAATCAGGCTGCTGACTGACCTTCTTTCAACCCGGAAGATCTCTAGGATTGGCACCTGGAATATCCGCATGATGTTCGGGAAGACACAGGAACACCTGGAGATGGGAGTTGGAGAGGGAAAGCAAGAAAATGGGGAGAGAGTGGAGAGATCTGGAAAGGATGGCCTTGGATAGGCGGCTTGGAAGGCCTTGGTTGCGGACCTATGCCTCCCAAGGGATGAAGGGTGAAGAAGAAGACTAGCAGTAAACTTAACTATAAGTTGGGGTCAAACATTCTACTTTTTTAGCGTATTATTCTTGGCTGATTCATTCTCGTATTCATCTAATTGTTGTTTCACAAATTCATGCATTTCTGCAAATGAACGTACACCGAGAAGAGACCAAGTCACTATTTCAACAGCAGATACTTTACACATCGGACGAAAGGCGTCACCTGGGTCATGTTCCCCGCTTAAGTCTAAATTATTGAAAGGATTAACACGAGATTTGTTTGCTGCGGGCTGGGATGAGAACACTGTAGACCTCTTAAAATATGCATCATTGGTCAATGATGAATTTTCAGAAGCATCATTGTAAACTCTGCCCAAAATTTGACTGTCTCTTTCAGCATTTTTTACAAGATTTGCATCAGCATGGGATGAAACCTCTTCTAGTTTGCTCTGAAGCTCCAACACCATCAGTTTCATATACTCATATCCTGCACATGACAAAGCCTTCATCCAAGACTCCATAACCTCCTGTGAATTAGCGCTCAAGCAATAAGTTCGTGAGCCAGATGCAGCAAAGTTGATCATAAACATAAAATTATCAGCGTCTTCCGCCAGCTCTATTGTGCAGCCTTCTAAAATGATCACCCCCAAAGGTTCTTTACTCCCTTTCTTTTCATAATAAAATAATAGATTTCCCTTCAACACAAACCATCTCCTCTGGAAACCTTTATTGATTTCCCCTTCTTTGTAAATATCCTTCTTTGTCTGCAGGAGCACCAGACGTGGCAAAATGTGCCAGTCCTTTCTCATTCAAGATCTTCATTCTGTGTTTCTTGTAGACTCAAACTTGCTACCTTGCTATTCCTGATCAATAAACAAATCAATCAATCAATATTTATTTACTCAATCAATATAACAACTTGGTTATACGTTAAATCTATCAATAGATAAGTTGTAACCGAAGAAATAAAACTATAGATTTTATAAATGTAACAAGAAGAGATCAAATCAGAAATGACAAAATCAGAAAAAGAGTGGGATCCTTGTCCGTGCTGCTACAATAAGAAACAACAACTAATTTTTCTTCTTCTTTGAACATTCCATATCGATCAATTGTTAACCACTCTGTGTGATCTATACATGATCTGAGTCTAAGAGCGATTGTATGCTGTGCCAGTTATGTACCTGCAAGTACAGCTCATCTGATTTCTGCAATGTTTTTTATTTACTAGGGTAGATTCCCTAGGCCCCTACCTCAGTCGCCTCTTACATGCCTTGTAGGTTGCAGTGGTACTATTCTTTGCTTGCCTTGCGGGCCCCGACGACAGGTCAAATGGTTCTGACATGCATTAAGATTACAACAAGACAGTCTCCGACAAAAAGAGCACTAGCACTCAGATAGACCCAGAGGATGACCACGTAAACGATGGATTGACAGAATATCTGAAGAGCTAAATTCCAAAGAGGCTCGCTCCAGGTGCTTCTTTTTTCAGCATGACACAAAAAGGCAAAACAGGGATAGAGAATAGATAGAATATAACAACTGGAATATACAGTTAAATCTATGAATATATAAGTTGTAATTGAATAAATTAAACTGGTGTCGATGATAGCTTCTTCTTCGAAAGCTCCATATCGACCACTTGTTAACCACTCTGTGTGATTTGTATGTGATCTGAGCCTAAGAGCGATTGTATGTTCTGCCAGCTACGCGCCTACAACTAGGCCCAGCACATCTAATTTCTGAGACGCGTTTTATTTAATAGGGTAGCTTCCCTAAGCCCCTACATCAGTCGCCTCTCATGACATGCCTTGTAGGTCACAGTGGTACTATTCTTCAAATGGTTCAGACATGCATCAAGATTACCACAAAACAGTCTCCCACAGAGCACTGGCACTCAGATACACCAGCAACAGAACCAGAGGATGACCACATCAACAATGGATTGGCGAAATATCCGATGCCCTAAATTCCACCTTGTATGAAGAACATAAAGAGGTTCGCTCTAGATGCCCTTTTTCGGCCTAACACAAAAAAAGGGATAGAGAATAGATAGATAGAATATAACAACTTGATTATAGAGTTGAGCTATCAATATATAAGTTGTAACTGAATTTTTAAAACTGGGGTTACCGGTAGCAAAGTTAATATCACTATGCACTAGTAACCATGTGCCATGGAGAAGCTGAGTCCAAGGCCAGCTTGGTCACACATGTACACATGAAACATGATCGGACTACAGAAGACCGTAATCCTTTACTTAGAGATCTAAATGACAAGTATATCAGAAGTAAAAGTAAGGCTTGAATGAATATCGTCGGACTTTGGTGATAAGAAAAGCAAACCTTCATGCAAAAATCAGTCAGATCCGCAATGTTAGACACTATGACTTCCCCTGATTTCATAGCGGCGAACGGAAAAATAAGTGCAATGCTTTAACATCCATAAGTTTACTCTTTCTGAGAAAATTACATCACTTTCAAAAATAGATTAACTGGCCCATCATCATTGCACTTGGTGAGTAACCATGTGTGCTTCGATCTCTTTCTTACACTGGAACATCTCAGCGGCGGTTCACGAACTCTGCAGCACCGTCAAGGGTTCCCGGTTTCATTTTGAAGACATTTTGTAGAAATTTATTTCTTGTTTGTCAAAGTTATTTAGTACAACACAATTCAAGCCACACTGAACTTTGAACTTTAAGTGAAGCATATCCATCCATGACCTATTTTATTTTAAAGAATTTCTATAATTTAAGTAGACAAAATGCAAGCATGATAAACACACTCAAATGAAATAGATCAGCTTTTTAACAGGTCCAAATTCATGGGTATGGTTAGTTAACTATGTCTCAGTATCTTAGTATAGTCTGTCCATTAATTCATGAGCACGTTTGAAATTGATTTTCTCGAAAACTACCTGTTGGATCTCAGTGATTTTTTGCATGCAGCCTTAGAATATCCATGACGCTAAAATAAAGCTAACCAGTAGTCCATAGATGCTACGGATTTTGCACATCGGCAATTCCTTTGATCTTTTATGACAATTGCAAATACAGGGGCTCAAATTTTAGATTTTACAGTAATCCCTAGAATTTGTCCATGTCAATTCTATTCATAGGTGTATCTCCATATTAACTTGATAGGTCAAGTAATTAATTGTGTTGCCCTTTATGTGCAATCGTGAACTTGGATACAATATGCAACAGTTAGTCCTCCCTTCGGTCACCATTAGACCCCAGGGTGTCTTAACTTCACCACAAATTGTATGATGGTAGACGCATTTGGATATGGAAATGTATACGTTGCTATTTCTCAGTCTGTAATCAAAATATGATTTGTATCATCCCGAATCTGACGATTCCATGAGGTTGATAATTGTTACTGGCTGGACAAATTGTAATCCATCTCGGTGCCAGTACTCGTCTTCCTCTCGGAGCACATGTTCAACACACTTCTTCCAGAACTGCATGTCTATCATTGAGAGGGACTCACGTGTCAGAACTTCAACATCACACATTTTAAACGTCCTGTTCTGTTTGGCAACTTGCCCTTTTACTTTAGCCCAGACAAGCTCTATCGGATTGAGGTGAGCATGATATGGAGGTAGTCGCAAAGACGTGTGGCTGTATTCCGCAATGATTTTGTCAATATGAAACACCTTTGTCTTATTTGTCATCCTCACCAGGTGCAACGACTAGGGTTTCAAATATGTATCATCGAAGCTGACATTTTCCTTAGCAAGCCAAGTCCTAATTTGATCTTTTGTATTTGATGCAGTTGGTACTTTGTCTTCCGCTGATACTGCGTTGTGATAGGATATCCATTACCAAGCATGATGGTCTGTTTAGAATTGGAAGTAGATCTTTCTCCATCTAGTGCCTGAAAATATGTCCATTCATTTCTGTGTGGTAGTCCCTACCGTCGGTACTTTTGATTGGAAAATAAGTCCAGCGTCATGGACAAGACCTTCTTCACTGCTTCCTGCATGTGTTAGTATAATACGCTGGCCTTTGCTGCTTGGTATTTTTCTGTTCACCGTCTACTGATTGCCATTCTTTAGCATTGGTGTGGTGAGCATTGACCCAGGATTCGTCCAAATATACAATATCATAGCCTTGCCTCCGCCGCTCACGGATTTGCCTCAGGTATTTACTTCGGGCAGCAATTAAATGTGGCTTTTCACAAATAATATTCCTACCGCCTATAGTTTTTCTGAAGGTGAAGCCGGCCTCTTACAATTTTCCATAGAGTACTTTTAGAAATGTCTATGCTGCAATCTGATTGCAGTTTTAATTTCAGTTTCCTGAGAGTAACAAGTTGATTTGTCGCAAACATTTTCAAGAGCTCCGTCTTATGACATCTATGTCAAAGTCGTCAATTGTTCTTTTCCTTCCTTGCTTGACATTAGTGCACTTTGTGTCCTGTTTAATCCATCGGGAAAAGGATTCTCTATTCAGACCAAGCGCCAGTTGCGTTCGTTTCTCAGGGTTATGAATATCGCAATATAGATGACCTCTCTTAGATTCCTTACGGAAGTGTTGGTATAGTAAAACTGTAACCTTCTGCATTGTTATAAATGTGCACTTCAGACTCATTATGAATGTGATATCAATGTCAGTTTTGATAAGCCAACAAATATGATACAATAGCTTCATACAAATAGCGAGATACACCTATAACTATACAACGGTATCCCAATTATAACGTCATATGCTTTCCGTGTTCAAAGTCGACTGGGTTAGGTGCACGGAAATTCCCGTGAAATTGTTGTTTACTCACGATATTTCAATGTTACCATAATGTATTTTTAGAACAACGCGTCTGTGTACCGTAGATCTGTTACTATTGTGTACAATCCGGTGAGGTTGATTTTAATATAACCTGAAGAAGAAATATTTCAAACTACATCAAATTTTCTTGGAAAAAATATTTCTCTAGCGTCATGGATATTCTAAGGCTGCTTGCAAAAATCACTGAGATCCAACAGGTAGTTTTAGAGAAAATCAATTTCAAACGTGCTCACGAATTAATGGACAGACTATAGATGTAGGCGTCTGTGGCTCACCGGTAGTGAGCTTGATCACAACCCATGAGTACCTGGTTCAAACTCTGTGGTGGGCAGATTGGAAGCAAATTTGTTTCAGTAGATTTTTACGAACAGTAAAATAGACCTTAACGTTCAGAAAGTAATAGCAATCTACTGAACGTTTAAGTGGTGCCTAGAAAATCAACGACTCATTTGCTATGATTGATGGTGATGTCCTGTAAGGGATATGCCAGCATTTTTATCCTAGTAAATAAAGATATTACATGACCATACCTAAAGATTTTGTATTCTGTACATTCATCATTGGAAGTCTGTAAAACAACTCTATCTCAGTGGATTCTGTGGATTCGAAGAAAAAAAAATGATTACATACTAACTAGCTTTACTACTAAGCTTCATATGGGAACATTACAGCAGGTCGGCCGGCTTCACCTGGCAATGTTATGGCAGGTAAATCCAGCTTCCCCTAGGAACGCTATGGCAGGTAGACCCAGCTTCCCCTAAGAACATTACGTCAGATAGACCCAGCTATGTTATGACAGGTCAGCCCGGCTTCACCTGGGAACGTTAAGGTAGGTTGACCCAGCTTCACCTGGGAACATTATGACAGGTCGACCCAGCTACGTTACGGTAGGTTAACCCAGCTTTACCTAGGAACGTTACAGCAGATCAATCCAGCTTCACTTGGATACGTTACGGCAGGATGACCTAGCTTCACCAGAGATTTACGTGTTAATTTTTTTCTGAATGTAATAACTCTCAGGTCAAGCCAGCTTCAACTAGGTACCATAGAAATACTAGGAAGTAACGGTGGCTGGCATGATGTTGAACACATCACCCACTGTGTGCTATAGGTCACATCACACAGTGTGCTATAGGTCAAAGAACAATACAAGCCTAGCATTGTGGTTGCCATTATACCTCACGATATCAAAATAGGTTCTTTTACTTTTTTTAATTTATAAATGATATATTCCATTATATTTTATAGAGAAAAATCTAAAAGCAAATGATATTTATGTGATAGAAATCTGCTTCATGTGTTTTGATAACAATGAAAATTTTGATCAAATTATAAAACTGATAATCCCTGTCCACAAATGATGCAACCATGTTTTCTCTGCTTAATGACCTATAAATAGCTTACTGAAAGCACTATGAAATGTATACATTTTAAAACCAACTAAAATAACACAGTAAAGAAAGCATGTACAGATTTTTAATGGTCTTGTCGACATACAAATTTCTGCAGGAACAAGCGGTCCAAATTTTATTATTCCAGAGTTTGACATTCTCAAGATTTTTGTATGACACACAAACAAACATTTGATATCTACCCTATATCTAAGTAATCAAACACTAATAATTCTCATATTGTTACTCAAAGAGCAATGTTATAGTAGATACAAAGCAAAAGGCTGTCTATGCAAAAGGTGGCCCTCAGAGATAACAGAGTCGACGAAGAACACTGTTTATGAAGAACACATAAAACCCTGTTCTAGAAATCTCTTCTTATCCTGACTCTGTGAGACAAAACAGGATTCGAAAAAATTAGAAGTCTCATATTGTTAACATTACCAACAATAGAATCTTTGATGTGGTGTATGAATGCTGCGTAATACTGTGCACCAAGTGGCACAAATGTTACATAATACTGTGTGACTAATGAGTGTCTGGAGCAGGTGGAGTGTCAGGCCAAATGGATTAGAGTGCTGGCAGTCAATCGTGAAATCCAGGTTCAATCCCCGGTAAGGCCAAGGAATTTTTCCCTCAGGGGCATAAAGAAAAATCCGAAGTGAACAGTTCGCGGTGATGTACTTGCACTAGCCATGCGGCCATTAAATTCCACAGGCTCATGTGGGGTCCTACACCCCATAAATAGCGGTACTTCAGGCAGTAACGACAGTAAATAGTGAGCTGGATGTCATTTTCTTTGATTGCAAACAACATATTTTATAACCAATGTTTGAACAAAGACTTTAGATAAAATACTAATTAGAAACTGTACAAATATGAAAATAAATGTAATGAACTGAATAATTTTAAGATAAAATTGATTGGATCATCATTATAACACACTACACAAAATTATAATAATAATTATTATTGGAATGAGTCAGCTCTGATGGCCTCAATAAAAGAAATCAGATCTGACACCATATTACAGTATAATTGCAGATGTGGCACTTTAAATGGGATTTGACATTTGTAAAATCTTCGTCTGTATGCATTTTGTCTTGTTGAATAATATTTCACCACTGAATAATAAGCATACACTTTGTCAGCAATTCTGATGTGCCTGTTATACTCTCTCTCTCTCTCTCTTTTGCTATAATTGCTTAGGCTGATGTTCCAGATTTCCCCATAAATTCTCTTATTCATGTGGAAATCTGATTCATGCTGCCTTAGCATGGGTGTGCTCTGTCACATCTTTAGCACCATTTGGAGCTCTGGTGCTTATCCTTTGGCGATGTGTCCAGTTTTAGCCAGCGTTTACTGGGTTCGCTCTCCATCAGCCTTGGGCTGTTCCCAGCCAATCTGAACGGCAGCAGTTTGCCTGTTATACATGCCCTAACGGGGCACAATGTATTAACTTCCTTGAAGCAAATCACACAGAGTTGTTATCTTGGTTGATAAGAGAGGACACAAACAAACAACAATCTTCTTCTTCTTCTTTGCGTTCGTTCTTTACAACCAATTTTAATCACTCTTTGTGGTATGTTTGATCTTTGCCAAGAACATGTATACGTTGCACATTGGTTTGGTAGGCCCCTAAACTTCTACATGTTTAGGACACGTGCATCCAATTTCAGCCAAACAAACAACAATGACTTTTTTTGCTTCCCTAAGATGCCAATAGGTGCAATGGGCATTATCCATTTTATCTTACTGTGGTCAAGTATAAAATGATAATTTTATCATGGTTAGCATGGGTATTCAGTTCAGTTCTCCTAATCTACATCTTCGCACATTGAATAAGTCCATATGTGCTTGTCGTTCAAAGCAGCAACTGTCTCAGTATTTTTATTCTGCCTGTGCCGACCCAAGTGTTGTTTGTTGGATGCAAACAAACAACATAATAATTAGAAACTCAGTTTACACACTGACACGCTCTGTATGATCGGCATTATGGTGCAGTAGTATACTCATTCACTGAGTATTAATTATTATACATAATACAGGTAACACTAACAGTGTGAGTCAGTGAATGTAACTATTGAGTGCATTTGATTATAATTAATACTTATACTGATATATAATGAATAATAATGTATGTATAGTTAGTTGTATAATTATATACTTTTGATAGTGTAAAATGTTGTATTATTGTATGGCATTGTTATCTACTATCTACATTTGGCATCAATATTTGGTACTACCTACACTTACACATCCGGACTCGCCTTTAGTCTTTGACAGTCTACTAAGTTAAAGTTAGAGTTAGTTAGTTAATATTAATTATTTAATTAACTCCATCATATAATTTCTTTATTTTAACTGTGAAACTTAATTTTATTATTTATAAAAGTTCAATGTATTTTTCTAAACAAAATTATTCAAAATGACACTTTTAACTCAAGTTGAAAGTAACTTTGTAAGTTTTAGATTTTAGTAAGTAGCTAAAAACTGAAAACTTCGATTTGTTTTCGAGTTTTCATGACTCTTACTTACTGCTTTCGCGGGTAAAGTCACTGCTTCGTGAAATTAATTCATGAAGCAAACATGCGTATTATGTAAAAGCGTTTACTTAAAATCGTATAATCTCTTGGACTAGAACTGCACCAGATTTTATTTCCAATTGTCTCTAACTTGATCTACGCCTACTTTCAGTCTTGGATGTAAGCCGCCATCTTGGAACAACTTGACTTCCGCTTGATGAAAGCTCTCGGATATTGTTTTCGATAATATTTCCACATTTCAACGAGAAGTTATCGTTGACATCAACATAGAACAGTAAAGAGAATTGCACGCTATAGAGTAAGTAAAAACATGTACGAAGATAGTAAATAAGAAGTATGCGTAGTAAGTTATATGAAGTAGTGCCCTTGTGCTATACTAACTTAAGTTATAATATAAGTTGTATAGTCTTAAGTTATTTACTGATACTGAATGATAATGAATGAATGATACTGATAGTAATACTATAAGATACAAAAATGCTGCTATCTTGGGTCCACGGTCACTGCCAGCCTTTCTCTTGATGAAGAAATCAACGCTCGTATAGGGAGTGCGGCTACTACATTCGGCATACTATCAAAGCGAGCGTGGGACAACAAAAAATTGACATTGCAGACGAAAACCCAAATATATCAAGCCTGTGTAATTAGTTCTTTACTATATGGCTCAGAAACATGGACAGCCTACTCAAGACACGAGAGGAGACTTAACATCTTTCACCTTCGATGTCTCCGCAAGATTATGAACATCAGGTGGTACGACAAGATAACCAACTCTGAAGTACTACAACGTGCAAATCTGCCTTCCATCATGGGCATGCTCAGCAGTAGACGACTAAGATGGTTGGGACATGTGAGAAGAATGGAAACTTATCGCATACCAAAACAAATGTTGTTCTGTGAACTTTCGGAGGAAGAGGCACCAGGGCAGACCACTGCTAAGATATAAAGATGTCTGCAAAACCTCAATGAAAAACTTTTCTATAGATCCCAGCACATGGGAGGGACTAGCTGATGACAGAGTTGTGTGGAAAGCCAAATTACGGAAGGCGCAGAGTCTTTTGAGAAGAGACTTATGTACGAGCTGAGCGACAAGAGAGAAAAGCGAAAACTCAGAAGTTGTCACAGTAAAACACTTGCCTATTGACCGTCTGTAAAGATGAAAAGGGCCATATACTATAAGATAACATAACTATTACTGATTACTGGAATCGATCCGCACGAAGTTTTTTTTTGGTCCAAAAATTGCACAGCTGTGAGTGCGACAGTGACAGTTGATACTGACAGCAGCACAGTTTTGAGTTTATAACTTATGACATTAATTATTATGTATCAAATTGAAGACGAATGGTTGGAAACTGAATACAGTTTCACAAAATGTTCACCATGTAGTTAAGTTAAAGTATAGTATAACTATTAACTATAAGTCATTATTTAGTATTAGATAATGAATGTAAATGTAGTGTTAACCCTTTGTTGATTGAACCCTAGCCACAGCTGTACCTTAAAAATCCCTTCCCCGGAGCTCCTGAGCAAAAACAGCCCATAGCACTTCATAGCAGAGTTATATTAATAATTTGACTTTGTTATTGACTTATCCCATCAACTCCGTTATTCCTGCTTATTATCTATTTGCAGAATACTAACTTTAAAATTTATTTGATTTAATATGTGGGTATGGTCGTAAATAATCCCATATATGTAGATTTTTCTCCATATTCAACATATAGCTTAAATATAAATCGATTAAAACAATTCTCTGTCGTCTAAATGATCATCTAACTCACTTTCTATATCCTTATAAGAATAATTACATGATAAGTCTAATTCATCTTGAGAGTCAATCAAAACAAGTTCAACAGCTTGCTCTGTTGTTAAACTTTTAGAAAGACTATTCCCGAAAAATTGTGAACATTTTTGCAACATCACTGCCCAAAAAAAAATCACACACCAGCGTCCGTCATCTCTCAAAACCATGTAGAACACATGGGTTGTGTTTGATGTCACATTTATATACAAGTTATTTTCAAATACCGAAAGAAAAATATTAGGAGCTAGGGGCATGCAACGCTTATAGTCAATACGAAATATCAAAGCTTGGGCTCTAAGGGTTAACTATGCAGGAAAATTCAACATGCAATGATTCACTGCATTCAAAATTGAAATTTGGGGAACAAAAATCTAACTTGAGACTTGCAATAAAAAATGAGTTACACAGGTCTGAAATGGGTATTGATGAACATTAACAATAATCAATAATAGGTTGAATAAACACATTGATATACTCTCCTTATTATATTATTGGTAATCCAGTTATGGATGCATGGTTTATGAATTGTTCACAAACTAGCGCACCCAAAAACATCACCATGTATTATATGACTCACCTATGATCTGAGTCAAAGATTATGAATAAGCTCTGAATTAGGAATATGCTTGATCTTTTGCTTTGGAACATTTCCGGTTTATGTCACCTAGTGGATTCTAGAGTTTTCACGCTCTTGTTTTCCTGTGCGGAGAGCGCTAATAGTGAACCTGAGACAAGTATGTTTCTATTGGCTGTACAGAAATGACCAGTTATTCAGCTATCACCTATCTGGATTCGACTCGTAAAAGTACACATTTTTTGTGTCTTCCTCTGGAAGCTTCCGGGCTGGAGTGTGCAAGCAATAACTATTGACATAATTTGCAGAGAGAAAGGTAATGGAAGGCATGGTTCCTGGAACATGAGGCAGGGGAATGACCAAGATGAAGGTGGCAGTAGGACATAAGAGAAACCTTGAACATGGCGCAAGGAAACGGCACTTGGGAATTGACGGAAATGGTGAGGTAGGCACCAGGGCAGAGCGTACACGCATGCGAGCGATGTATGAGTGGGCCCTCAGGTGGCGAAACCCATGACCCCATCACAGATGTGGGAGACTAGGTGGAGCCACAGGCAGCGAAATTCCAGGCAAATGGAAGCACGATATGGAAGGCACGAAAAATATGAGCACTGCGAGAACTGATGGTGACCAGGCACCAGGGCAGAGCCAGTTGACTTATTTAATGACCAGATAATTTGTATAGTCACTACCACTCAGAGATATTGTTCAGCTCATGTGTGGGCCAGTCGCATACCAAGTGCAGTGACACACTACTACATCACGTAGACAGTTTACCCTTCCATTATCTTATTTCCAGGACTGTAATGTAAAGTATGGTCTTGGTCAGTGTCAGCTCATTGACCTTGGTACTGCTTGTCACCATATTTCCATTTGCCTTGGAAGCCATGAAGAAAATAGTCAGAGACCAAGAAAAGTGGATGACAACTGTTAAGGCCCTATACTCCATGAGGAGCTGTGAGAAATAAGTAGTTAATACACTCCTGCTACTCCATTTTTTTACTGTTTTTACCTGACAATTTAATCTTTTATTTGTCACTATCATTAAAAATATAATTTCCTTGTCACAGGGTTTGTATTGAGATGATGGATCAGGGAAGAAAAAATAGATCACGGTCACAAAGAAAGGGAAAGATCCAGAAACAGCTACCAACCCATGAACAAGTTCGCAGTGCTGAATCATGCAGAACCTCTGCTCCAGGATGCAGCAGGAATCAAGGGTATCTCCAGAATGACAACACTACAGATCAGACAAGTTTGACAGACAGAAATGGTAAAAATGTTCAACAACAGAGACATCCAGCTTCATCCTCTAGAACTATGGAGGTACCACCAAACCCTTCACCATCAACAAAAGTTTGCCAGTCAGGTTTGTAATATGTCAGAACAGTCATTAGCAATCACGGCACTACAATTGAATCATTTTCAATGTTTGTTCATTGTCTTAAATGATAGAGACATTTAATCACTTAAAATTTGTATCCAATGTCTGTCTTTACTGCCTGTGTTACCGCTTTTTAGGTCTGTGTAAGACAGGGTGGACATAAGCCTTATGAATTTAATGGTCGCATCACAAGTGCAATAACTGAAATTGTTCATGTTGCGATTTTTCTTTATGCCCCCAACAGAAAAGAACTCATTGGCCTTACTAGGGATCGTAGCCGGGTCTCCCGAATGGGAGTACATGCTCTAAACCATTCAGCCAGATGATCCAATGTCCTAAATGATAAATTGATTTCTTTAATCACTTTCAGTGTTTGTTGAATGAGCATGTCATCATATCAAAGTTCTTCTGTTACTTTTTTAAGTGAATGTCTGTAGTCTATCTGACATTTCACCACTTTCAATGTTTGTTGGGTGATTGGTAGTTGCTTTTTTTTTCATTCTCTTTGTATGGATTAAGGCATACTTAAGGTGCCTCTGTCTAATTTTTGCCTGAAGGTTTGCTTTCCTTATTACCATTCAGGCCAGCCATACTCTTAATGCAGAGGTACCAGTAATTTAGATCCCCAATTAAAGAATCGGGGTATCCTGTAGTCCAACCATGTACACATCGAGATTTTTGTGGGGGTGGGAGGCGAACCAGCCTTGAACACTGGAATTTCCTCTGCACATGTTCACCAGTATCGGCGTCATCTCCACTATCGGCGACCTTGGTGATTGGTAGTTGTTTCTGGGCTGTTTTTTGTGTGCAAAAGTCAATATCTTGTAACTATAACCAAAAGAGTTCAATGATTTCCTTTCGTTCTCTTGAAATAATGTCCAAGGTGAAGGATTGACTTCATTGCACCAGGTTTTCCCATATGTCTCTGCCCCGTCGGCAGAGATGGCATGCCAGCTGCCAAGAGCATTGCACAAAGTGCAAACTCCATAGCTCCTGCAACAATCCTAGGGATCTCATGAAAAATGTGCACATGTGTTTAGGTCCAGATTCGAATCCACAACCTTCAATATGACCAACAAATTTCATAACCACTTTGCCATTGCGACACCCTAGAAATATTGTCTATATATTCAAAGTTGTCTCTTGTATAAATTTCAGTCTTTTGTAGCTCGCAGTTAGTGAATCTTTGTAGTTTTCTTTCCAGTGCTGTTTCTCTAGGTCGGTAAATTTGCATCAGTATATTGTATTCTCGCCAGTCTTGAAGTATGTGTCTGTATGCTTGGCTGAATTCTGCAGTCTTGAAGTAAGTGCCTATATGCATGGCTCAATTGCCATAACCTTGCTGTCTTGAAGTATGTGACTGTATGTGTGACTAAGTTACCTGAATTCTGCAGTCATGGTGTATGTGTGGCTAAGTTGCCTGAATTCTGCAGTCATGAAGCAAGTGCCTGTATGTGTGACTGAATTGCCAATCATGAATTTTATATAAGTGTAACTGTAGAGTCGATTGTATCCTGTTCAGAGGCACATAATTACAACTTATTATAATCTATTTGTATAATGGTAGTCATACTGTGTTTATATTGATAACTTTCTGAGTGGTTACTAAACTGACGTCATTGCACTCTGGGCAGTCCCATAGGAGCTCAGTCTCCCCCAACAGATATTGAAGAGTATGGATACTGATGGTTCCTGTGGCTCACTGGTTAATAACTTTTAGATTGATAATCATCCTTTTTTAATCTTAAACTAGTTGCATTAATTTGAAAGTTTGTGGTGTCTTCTATTTTCAGACTCCAAAGAAAGTGATCTTCCTGGCTACTACTATGATGCAGAAGCAAAGTTGTACTTCAAGATTCAATCCTATAACCTTAGCAGTGTCGCACCTTTTGTCACAAAAGACAAAATAATCAATAAGCAGAAAGAAGATCAGCGGAAAGTAGATATTGAGAATTTGACAGGGAAAAAGTTGCCAACATCAACATGCAGATCAGGTGCGATTACTCAAAAACAGAATGTTCATATTATGAATGTGCTGAGAAGAATGCAGTGTGGACAGTTTACTTGTGAGAATTTGAGAACATATATGAACCGTTACACATGTTCCAGAATCCAAGCAGACATTGATTGGGATAACTCATTGCCAGGTCAGCCCAGGTAATTTGATAACAAGTTGGTTTATGCTAAGTTCTATTGTAGAGTTTAATCTACATTTATATTCATATACACCTGTGTGTTTCCAGGGCGCTCAAGGGGAGCAAAGAATAGTAACACATAGTAGCGACCTACAGGGCATGTCGTAGGAGGCGACTGAGGTAGGGGCCTAGGGAAGCTACCTTAGTAAATAAAAACATCGCAGAAATTGGATGTGCTTGCCTACTTGTTAGTGCATAACTGGCGCAATTGCTCTTGGACTCAGATCACATACACATCACAAGTGGTCGATATGGAGCGTTCGAAGAAGATATTCATATATAGAAGGGTTTAGCCGAATGGATTAGAGCACAGGTTCCCATTTAGGAGATCCGGGTTTGATCACCGGTAAGGTCAATGAGTTTATTTTCTGTCACTGGCATAAAGAAACCCATATATATATATATATATAGGGTATTTATCTTTGCCAATAATTCATTTTCTTATTTGATTCATTAAATAAACAGTTGCAATAAAATTGTTGGTACAGTCCAGACTTTATATGTTTGCTCACGTGTCTTCTATCGTCACAGTTTTCAGCAACATGAAATATGTAGATGTTTTCATGACAACTAAGCCATCATTGTTCTATCTGTGTTCATCAGAATGAATTCTCTATATCTGTACATTCTATTCCAACTTAACCATCATTGTTCTGTGTTCATCAGAATGAATTCTCTATATCTGTACATTCTATTTCAGCTTAACATTGGGTGAGATTCAACATATGGAAGTCAGCAAGAAAAGAGATAAGATAGCATGTGTCTCCTCTTTGAAGTCAAGTTACTCACAGATTATACAACTGATGACTGTGAATGAATACCAACAGCAACTTCCTTCTAAAACAAAGTGTACATCTATCAGAGTCCAAGTTCCGTTCCTAGCTAGAGGTCCCATACACAAAAGGATTAAAACTATGTGCTGGGCTCCAATGCAAAGCAGAAGTGGCCAGGCAACAATTCTCTACACAACTGTTTGTCCAGTTGGCTGTTTGGCAAGTGTTGTTTACCTTAGTAACCTCGAGGCTGAGGATGACAATGAAGTAAGTGCCTTGACACATCGTACATTGTTTCCTGCATTATCCTTCCTTCCTTTCATTTGCTTGAAATATTGTCTGTACATTCAATGTTGTCTCTTGTATAAACTTCACTGTCTTTTGTAGCTCACACAAAGGTCTGTGTAGTCTTCTGTCTATGTTATTTCACTAGACCAGTGAATTTACCTCAGTATATCATATTCGGGGCAATCTTGAAGTATGTGCTCTGCAGTCTGATGTGCCTGTACACATAGCTGAATTGCCAATCTTGAATTTTGTATACATGTGGCTGCGGAGTTGATTGTGTCCTGTTCTAAGACACAGAATGACAACTAGTTCTAAACTGCTCATAATATAGTAATCGTCTTGTGTTGGTATTTGTGGCTTTCTTGCATTATGAAACCTTATTACATCATTAGATAAACTTTTCTCATCAAATGTTTAGTTTAGTCGTTGGATCATCGTCACTGCACATTGAACCAATTAGTCCATAAATGCGCAGATCTCCTCCTCAGTATGTCTCTCAGCGTGTGGTGACTAATGACCCCGGTTCTTTGTTGGTTTACTATTCTTCTTTGGTTACCGGCATAGTGTTCTTTTCTAACTACACTTGGCTTGGAATTCTTGCAGCCTGGTTAGTGGTGTAAGGTTCACCACTATTACTTGAATCATGTACACAACCTCTTTCCCTTAGGGAATTTAGAATATAAGCCTGGTCCATTGCTCACCCTCTATGTACAGCGGCCATACTGCATGTTCATTTCTCCTTACACCTGCATGTCCTGGCACAAAAATAAAACTGATTTTTGTCAGCTTAGATCTTCCCAGCGACTCTATCCATTGTCTCCGAGCCCATCCTGTTTTATCTTCCTGAGCATACTCATTGAGTCACTGAGAAAACATGCATGGATAAAATGGTCTGTGATTCCGGCCAGACCATTACTTTAGTTACTGCCATGACTTCCATAGTGAGACTGGTAGTATTCTCTGCAAAACCACCACTGTCTTCTTTCACTACATCCCCTCTATCAAATCTATCGATATGAAACCTACCTACATCATTAGATAAACTTATCTCTTACATCATTAGATAAACGTATCTGTTACATCATTAGATAAACTTATCTGTTTCATCAAATCTATCGATATAAAACATACCTACATCATTAGATAAACTTATCTGTTTCATCAAATCTATCAATATGAAACCTACTTTCATCATTAGATAAACTTATCTGTTACATCATTAGATACACTTATCTGTTACATCATTAGATAAACTTATCTGTTACATCAAATCTATTAATATGAAATCAAAATCATTATCAAATAGCTTGTCCTGAGCAGAACTTTGCCACCATAACAGTCCTTTGAGATTTCTCTGTCTGGCCAAATGTCCTGGCTCTGCAGTGGTCATGCTCAAACCATCAGTGACATCCTTAATCCATCTTCTCCGTGGTCTTCCTCTTCTCTTTGCCGGGACGCCTTCTTCCATGATGGTCTTCTCCAGCCCTTTGTATCTATGTCCAAAATACTTCAATTTTCTTATTTGTAGCAATAGCCAGTTTTCTTTGATTTAGAGTTCTCTCTGGATATATTTATTTGTTCTCTTCTCTGTCCATGATATACGGAGGACTCTACCGTACGGAGAAACCTACTGACATTAAATGATCTATAGATATACAAACATCCATTGTTAATGTTCATTTAATGAGACCAAAAAATGTGATATTTCTCACAGATAGACTTATTTGTTATCACTGACATACCTTTCTGTTTTTTGGCAGATTCTTTTTGAATTAAATCTTGGGAAGCATATCATATGGTCTGCAGCATGGAGCCCACATGGTCACAGATTTACTATCGGAGCTGAACGTAGATGCTGGCTTATTGATATTGAAACAAGGAAACAGTGGACTTTCAACACATTTGATAGTGACCCACTGTCTCAACTTTTCTCTCGTTGTGTGAGTCATGTTTGTGTGTGTCCTGTTTGTATGAACTAAGCCAGTTGTAACAGATGTTGGTATAATTGATGAATGACTTGGAGTTGGCTGCCGGCGACAGATGCTGTTTGTTTGCATTCTCCTAGTTTATTGCTTTGCAATTTCAAATGATTGTTTTGTTATATAACTGATTTATGTATAGTTAATTGTGCTTTAATGTGGGGTTGCCTTCTGTGTAGTATATTGATGGAGTGATGTGTTCTACTATAAACCATAAATCTTCTTGTTCCCAGTGGAGCATAGGGCTACAACTGTTGCTCTTATGAAAACAAAAACTATAGTTACTACTTGTAATACCACTTTTTAGGTCGGTGCAGGGCCTTAGCAATTTAATGACTTCATGGCTAATGTAGTCGCTGTAAAACTGTATAGGTTATGTTTTTCTTTTATGCCCTCGACAGAATCTATTTGGCCAGGCGCTCCTCTCTCTTACGCTGTCACTAAATCTTCTTGTTCCCAGTGGAACATAGGGCTACAACTGTTGCTTTTATTCTATCACTAAATCTTTCTTGTTCCCAGTAGAACATAGGGCTACAACACAACTGTTGCTATTATTCTATCACTAAAAATGTCTTGTTCCCAGTGGAACAGAGGACTACAACTATTGCATTCCTCCACAAGAGACTACCATAATTACTTATTCCCTGTGGAACATAAGACTGCATATATATTCTCAATATATTGAGATGCAGATTGAAATGTGAGTTAGGAATGGACAAGTCAACATGTTGTCAGCGGGGTACAGCGAGATTTACTAATCAACATCACTTGTATATAGTAAGTTCAAGAACATTGAGATTGCTGCTGTACTGGAGGACAGAACACACCTAAACTTGTTTAATGATGTGATTATGTTCACTAGACCACATAACATCACATATAATATTTTATTATGTTTACTAGACCACATAGCATCACATATAATATTTTATTGTGGTTGTTGCGTAGGCCCCACTGGCTTCTTATTATTTTGCCTCCTGAGCGTGCTGAAAAAGCCCACGCACAGCGTTGTTGGCGAATGACTGAACCATCGATGTAAATAAGTACATCTGTATCATTGATGTCATTCAAGAGGGCTTCCACCTCCATGTTAATCAGTGATATATTTTTTTTTCCACAGTTTTTCTTAATAGATGTAATAACGGTGAAAGCAGTCTGAAATTAAGGTGGCACAGCAATCCATTCCTATCCTGTTTCAATTCCTGTGACAATAGAGATTCGGGCGGTTACGGAACCGGTGAAATGGTTGGCATCTCACAACTACTCTCGTATTTTCATACTCAGTGACTCCATGAGCATAATTCGTAAAGTCGAATCAGGAATGGTAAGACGCAACTGGGTGGAGGTACTGGTACAGACAACGATCAGAGAAATCACTTTCATTTTTGTCCCTGGGCATGCAGGAGTTAGGGGTAATGAACAAGCTGATAGATTGGCTGGCTTGGCTACAATATCAGAGGAAACTGCCATGGATCGAAATGACATTCTTCATGCATTGAGAGAGTCTTTCCGTACAGAGGAGTTTCAGGGCTGTGAATCCCACTCGCTGACCAGATTGAAAGAGATGGGTGTCAATATTGGTGCAGCCGAAAAGAACGACATACTAAATATGCAAAGAGATTGATTAATCAACATCGAACTGTCGTGTTGGGTCGCTGGACGCTGCTGGATTTACTGAGGTGGAGATCGGAGCACCTATGGACATGTCTGGAGTGCTATGATGATAGTCCTCATATAACTGATAATATTTTATAATGTTCACTAGACCACACAACATCACATATAATATTTTATAACACAGAGCCGTATCATTTATAATGGGACCAGAAAAGGCCATATTCTCCTTCATGACGAGAGAGCACCAGAAATGGGGCGCTGCACTATGATGATGACTCAAGCTCCGGGAGTTGGATGCCTACGATTTCAAAAGAATGAGAACTATCTTATGGCTAGTGACTTTTCAGGCACGGTGAGTTTGATAATTTCTACACTATAAATATATGCCATTTCTTCAATTTGTAGTTTAGTTTACTCGTTGGATCATCATCACTGCACTTTGAACCAATTAGTCCATAAGTGCTCTGATCTCTCCCTCAGTATGTCTCTCAGTGTGTGGCGACTAACGACCCCGGTTCTGTGTTGGTTTACTATTCTTCTTTGTCTACCAGCATAGTGTTCTTGTCTAGCTACACCACACTTAATTGATTCACCACTATTACTTGAATGATGTACATGTCCTCTCTCCCGTAGGGAATTTATAATATCAGCCTGGTCCATTGCTCGTCTGCTTTATACAGCAGCCATACCTGCAAGTCTATCAGCACGTTACACCTGCATGCCCAGGCACAAAAATAAAACTGATCTTTGTCAGCTTAGACCTCCCCAGCGACTCCATCCAATGTCTCCTAGCCCATCCTGTTTCAATCTTCCTAAGCATACTCATTGAGTGTTCAACAAAATGTCCTATACAGATCTTCAATGCCATGAGAGCCTCTCTCTTAAATACATCACTATCTTAAACAAGGTACCACTCATCTCGTAGATGTGTCCGATAATGATGTTGATAACATGCTGCACTATTAACTATGTGACGTAGAAACTCCAGGGTTCGGGGCAAGCTTGGGTAAAAAAAATCCTTGTGTGCTCACATTACATGGTTGGACTACAGGAAACCCTGATTTTACTTGGGGATCTAAATTACAAGCACCTCTGAAATGGAAGTAAGACTCACCTAAATCTTCTTTGAACACCCCATACCGACCACTTATTAAACCATTCTTTGTGGTTTGTATGTGATCTGAGCATAAGAGCGATTGTGCGCTGTGCCAGTTATGCGCCTATGTGTGTCTAGGCCAAACATCCGATTTCTTGCAATGCTTTTTATTTACTAGGATAGCTTTCCCTAGACCTGTGGAACAGATGGACTTGCGACTCGAGCGATCAATTTTTGGCTGTTTAATTTACCTTTCATTGATCTAGATCAGGGCATGGTTGCATGCTGTGAACATCATCATATTCATATGGGACATGGCGAAGGGCACTGGGGATAAGGAAAGCTAGTCTTCTTGCAAAAAAATTAGTCACGAGTCATGACTACGATTCAATTCATAGCGGGCAAATGTAAGAAAAAAACTGATGCATAAACTTGTAATTTGTCTATCATATTTGTCTATCATATCTGGTACGCATCTTCTCCTTGAGCTTCCTGTGATACACTCTTCTATGATTGTCTTCTCCAGGCCTTCACTTTTTTTCTCAACCTCAATTCTTGGCGTGCGCAAATGGTTTAAAGACGAAGGATTGACTTCATTGCACAGGGTTTCCCCCATAAGGCTCGGCTCACCACCTGCAAAGAGTATTACACAAATCATGAACTCTAGCTCCTGCAACAATATTAAGGTTCTGGAAAAATTTCACTCGCAGAACAGCCTCGTCTTTAAACCTATGATCTTTGGAATACAGGGCAGCAGCTTGGCAAAAGAGACCTCCGTACACAAGTAAAAGTCACTAGCACATCATGTTATCGCTATCTGCGACCCCGAATAGTAATTGAATATCTGCATTCATGAATAGCAAGTAGCGAGGAATAGTAAAACCAAAGCAAAGATTGATTCAAGATGTGGTACAAGACTTGAATGACGGCAGTCACAGTGACAGAACATCTAAGGCTGTATGCCACAGGGAAAACAACTAGCCTAAACTATATTGTTAGCAATGTTTATATAATGTTCAATGAAATGACATATGGTTTTTATGGTCCAGATTTGCACCTGGGATCAGCGTATGCGTAAGAAGGTCATGGAGTACAAAGGCTTGATGAACTCACATTGGCAGCTCCCATTTCATCTGGACGAGACAGAGTCAATGCTGACAAGCAGTAAGTTTATTTGTTTTTATTGTTGTGTTTTTAAAATAAATATCAGTCCTTGTTTGAAAATATATGACTTGATCAAGTGAAGGTTTCATTCCTGCATGGACACATTCATGATTGTTTATGTATGATGGATTGTCTATCGTGTTATTCATGAATGATGGATTGTTGGCCTTGTAATATTAATTAACCAGGGATCGTCTACCTTGTGATATTCATGTTAATTAACAATGAGTTGTCTATCTTGTCACATTCATTAACAGTGAGTTGTCTACATTGTCATATTAATCCTTTGAACCCTGGCCACCTGTACCTTTTTTTTACGATCCAGAAGCACTTGAGCTTTCGGCTCAGTGCCATGGACATCGTAACCCTTCAGTTCGATGCCACGAACACCGTGAATCTGGGGAACCTGTGGCTTTTCTGCCAGCCCGCAGAATTGAACTACCTGTACCTTAAAACCCCTTCTGAGCAAAAACAGCCCATATCAAAGTGATATTAAAAACATTATATTTATCACACTTAATTGCTCTATAATTTGTTATTTACTTATCCCATCATCTCCATTATTCCTGCTTATTACATATTTGCAGAATACTAAACTTTTTAATTTACTTGATATCATATATAGACACAGCCACAAATACTCCCATATAGATAGATTGTTCTCCAGATTGAACATATATGGCTTGAATATCAATCGATTAAAACTATTCTTCAGTGTCTAAATCATAAATTCCCACACTTTTCGGCCGCGCCCACTTTGCACAACATAAACGTTGTAACGCCCCCTCCACATTATAACAGTTCGCATACGCCCTTCCCCAACATATATATATATATATATATATATATATGCTCTATTTTCTCTTTGACATGGAAAATTAATATATATTTCTGTCATGCATGGTCAATTTTCAAATGATTATATGCATGAAATAGAAAATTGATGAAAAACTGAATAGTGTAAGACGAGCATAAGATGAATTAAAATGCTAAGTAGGTTTGGCTGAAATCGGATGCATGTGTCCTAAATGTGTAGAAGTCTATGTGTTTAGGGGCCTACCAAACCAATGTGCAACGTATACATGTTCTTGGCAAAGATCAAACATATCACAAAGAGTGATTAAAATTGGTCGCAAAGAACAAACGCAAAGAAGAAGAAGATTATTCAATCACAAACAAAAAACACCCCCAAATTCTTCTGAACCCACTTTGGGAAACGCTAGTCTAAATGATCGTCTAACACACTTTTGATATCCGTATCAGAATAATCACACTCTAAGTCTAATTCATCTTCAGATCCTTTTAAAATAAGTTTAACAGCTTGCTCTGTTGTTATACTTGAGTCACCATTTCTGACAATTTCAGAACATCTTTTCATCATCAAAAATACTAATTACCTTATCAGTACCAAAAAAATATCACACATTGTCCGCCATCTTGCTAAACCATGTGGGTTGTGTTTGACGTCACATTTGTACACTGTTTATTTCCAAATACCGAAAAATAATGATATCTTCTTCTTCGATCGTTCTAGGCCTGTTTTAATCATTCTCATTGTGATATATAAACAGCCAAACACCAGAACGTAATGTACGTGCACCAGCCTTCAGCACCTATTGGAGCCCAGTTGCTTATCCTTCGGTGGGGTGTTCGTTTTCAGCCAGCTTTTGATTTACTAGGGTGAGCTTTCCCTAGAGTACGATCAGCTATGCCGTATTTTGGGCTTTGTGATCTACGCCCGGGGCAGTGAGTTACGCTGTTTATGCCCGTTCTGACTGAGAAATATTTCTCGGGGCTTGTAAGCTTATCCTCGGACGGCGTCTTACTCGTATAAGACACCGTGTAAAGTATCGCCTTCGCCAATGTTCAGACCCGAACTTCCTGTTTGATCCGTACATTGTCGGCCTTGCTTTACCGTACATTTTTGAGTTTGATCCGGGAAGGAACATTCTCAGCCTCTTCTAGACGCGTATCGGTGCGTGGCAATTTGCAATTAACCTCGAAAGCACTGGCATGGGGCCGAGTACAAACAATGTAGAGGGTCGTTTCAGTGGGCACTATGAGCGTAACTGAGGATTTTGCTCTCGCCGCCATCACCCGCCCCAGTTATTCCGGGGATGTTAGTTACGACTGCAATCGAACCTTGCCCAGTTGCCCCAAGGCTGGCAGTTCCGTTAGGCATCACCAACCTCAGTTCTTCCGGGATGTTAATTTTAATCGCACAGTACCTTGCACGGTTTTCCCAGGGCGGGTAGTTTCGTTATGCACTAAACGCAACTTGTTCTTTGCGCTCGGCAAACCTTGCCCAGTACATGTATCTGCACCAGGCTACCAATGCGGGGTCAGCTGCAATCTTCTCTCGCACCAACACGAGGGTAGACTTTCATTCGTTACGGTCCTGTCTTATTTATTCTTGCCGACGGGCTGGCAATGTTGCCCCCTCCTCAGGGCTTCGAGCTTCGCCCTACGTGGGCATACGTTTGGTCTCTGGATGCACCTCTCATCCATGTCTGAGACGTTTCGTTGCTGTTTCTTTGCGTTCAGGGACTTGGGCAATATCTTGTTGGACATCGGTCAGGAGAATTGTGCATTTTATTTGTATGTATCTTTATCGTATTTCCGTAATTGCACTGCTACCACTACCAGTAGTTTCCTCTCCCGATCCCTGCCCCTCTTAGCCAGACCAGAACCAGAGTCTGTTTCCAGGGTCACCGCGTGGAGGTTAGGGGCAGGGTCTTGGTTTGCGCGCCCCCTCGCTAACCTTGGCTCATGTTACCACCATGACCTCATGAGCCTTTGACCCCAAATAATGATATAATCTTCTCATACCAATATTTCAGGATCTCGGGATATGCAATGTTTACATTCACTCCCAAAATATCGGGATCGCAGGTTCTAAGGATTAATTAACAATAGATTGAGGTTATTCTATTTTGTAATGGAATATCTTTGTGTGTTTTTCAGATATAAATTTTTCTATATCACACAAGGGGCACATTTAGATGTTTTTCAATTTGGATATTTGAGGAGATAGTAACTTCTGAAAATATGTGTTTTGGTCTATATATCTGTTTGTCTTGTCCGTGGCTCTGCAACAATGCATGTTCTGTGCTTGGTGGCTCTGCAACAATGCATGTTCTGTGCTTGGTGACTCTGCAACAATGCATGTTCTGTGCTTGGTGGCTCTGCAACAATGCATGTTCTGTGCTTGGTGGCTCTGCAACAATGCATGTTCTGTGCTTGGTGGCTCTGCAACAATGCATGTTCTGTTCTTGGTGGCTCTGCATACAGCAGAGTAGAGATTGGCTAGGCTTTCTTAGGAATTACAAAAAATGAAAATTAGTGGCCTGTTGATGATCCGTACAACATACAAGCCAATCCCACCTCCCAGTGGTGTAGACTAGGAAACATTTAATTGCAAGGTTCAAGACTAACAGGGTTCTGGCTCACCTAGAGAGATAGATTTCCCTAAGTAAATTATTTTTTCCTTGTCGTCTGTCCTACGTAGAAAGGCGAATCTGAATAAAAATGTGCTGTTAATCAAATCTGTGGGAGCATAACTGACACACCAAACTTACTCTCTAAGGTGCAAGCCCACAAATCTGTAAGCAAAGAGTGGTTTAATAAGTGGTTGGTGTAGAACGAATGAAATGCACGATCTACATACCAGTTATTGCATACACACATTTACATAGACTAGGAATAAGTCCAACAGCATTCTGCTAGTATCAACAGGTGAAACAGACAGGAGCTTTTCCTGCAAGACTTCCTCCACTTAGGGGTTGCTAAGTCGTTAAGCCTTTGCCGTACGTTCCAAAGGTCATGAGTTCAAATCCAGACAGCGCCGTTCTGTTTGCGAGTGAATTTTTTTACTGAGACCCTTGGGATTGTTCCTGGAGCTACAGAATTCAGGCTTTGTGCAATACTCTCGGCAGGTGGCATGCCATTTCTGTAGAGAGAGACCAAGCCATATGGGATACAACCCGTTGCAACGAAGTCAATCCTTCGGCTTTAGATCCTTAGTCCTCTCCTGTGTAAGCTAAAAAGTAACATGTGGCCACATTCAGTCGACCTGTAAACTATGTTTTGGGAAAACTTAACAGACCTGAAGCTGACTGTCCATTTTATGGTCCACAATAAATTAATTGCATGAGCAGAGATCGCAGAAGAAGAACAAACAAACAAAGAAGTATTGTCTACATTTGTTTTAACATTTCCTAACATTTTCAATCTTATTTATTTCAGCTGGATCCAACAGTTACACCCAAATCTGGGATGTGAGAAATGGAGAGATTCAGCGAACGATTCCACCACTCTACCCAGTGTCTTGTGATAACTTTCCTGTATCGTTCTATTCAACTCGTTGGGGAAACAAAGATGGCAACACTGCCTTACTGGTTGCCATGAGAAACCGTTTCAGATTTTACACTTATAAAGAAGTTTTACAATGAAAGTAATTGTGTTAGTCGGGAAAGTCTGGAAAAATGAAGATTTAGCTATATCTTCAATAATTCTGTGCTGCTTGGACTCCTTGTACTTTGACCCAGTGCTCTGTAGCACTTTACTCTCAGTCGATGCTTCGGAAGATCCAGAATGGCAGGTTGTGGTGGGAGTCACCTATAGAGGTTTTTCATCTCCAGAGACACATATGGATCTACTGTCCTGGTCATGCGGGTGTTCGTGGCACAAATAGAGCGGAAATGCTTGCATCGAAAGCATCATTTGTTGGAGAGTTAGGATGGAAGTTCTTCAGTCTCTTGGCAACCTACTGTTGGATGAGGACACTAAAATAGACTTTGAATCAATAGAACGATTTAGGGAGTTTGGAATTATATATTGTACAAGTAGGGCTGGTTGCTTGAGGGGCAGAGAGAGAAGTGAGACAATGACTTGGCTGTACACACCTGGACATGCTGGAGTGCAGGGCAACAAGTGTGCTGACTTTCTTGCAAATAATGCCCCACTCAAGCTGACAGAAGTATGGACAGAGCCGATGTCATCGATGAGATGCATGCTCATTTATGTGATATGTGAGTCTCCAACACTGGACTGATTGTGAGAATGGTTAAGTTTGGACATACCAAACAGTGGCGTCTTCGTTGTAGAGAGAGAGAGAGAGAGAAGATATAATCATCTTCTCATGGAGTGCAGTGGACCTTGGGATGGCTGCTGCAGAGGAGGACTTAGCTTGCATGGGAATGCCCAATGTGCCATGATGTTGATTGAATCACATAACTAATTAAGAACTCTCATATCTGGCAGTAGATTATGAAGATTCTCCCAACATCTGAAGAGGTTGTGGTCAACTCACATAGATATGACAATTGTCAGATGTGATCAGCTATCCAAAAGGGACCAGACTGTCATACTTCGCCTCCGGATGGGTCACAACAGAATGAGACACCACCTATACACTAAATTCAAGATATGCACCAACGACCCATGGCTTGCCGAGTATGACAACAGAGCACATCCTACAGAACTTCCCCCAATACGCAGACCTGAGAAGAAAGAGGTGGCCCACTTACACCAGAGTACAAGACAAACTGTATGGCATAGCTGACAATATGAGGCAGACGGCTGCCTTTATTAGAGAATTTGAAATCCCAATCTAGTGAGAATGCAGAAGAAGAAGTGATCAGCATGACATAGGCTAACATAACTTGTTTGAGACATGTACTCTGAATGTAATTATGCATGAAAAATAAACAATTGTTAATTTTATTGATACAGTGTATTTTTATTTGTGGACAAGCATTGAGTAATTTTAGCGTAAGATTGTATATAAAACATACATAAATCTTAGTCAATCAATAGTGAGAATACAATCATGAATTTTATTGAATAATCTTGGCTTGAGATTGCATAAAAAACATAAATAATCTTATTCAATCAATAGTTATCACAATTTAAGTACACAAATTCAGTAGCATGACTTGCAGTCAGCTTCATTGTTCATTCAGTGTGCATATAGAAACAGTGAATAGAAGGATGTGGATGACAACAGTTTAATGCAAGGCTTCTCAGTCTGTGATGTGATTATGAGGTATATGTAATTATAGGAATCGGGCTAGCATTATGTTATCAGTGTCAAACCTGGCCTGACATCAAACAATAGAAGAAACGTGTCAGGACAGAGATGATACTTCTATACAGAATGCTGGGAGTAACAAGAAGAGACTGGTTTAGAAATGAAGACATCAGAAAAAAGTGGATGCGCCATTTAGTACTGAGTAAACAACAAATTAAATGGTTTTGCCACATAAGCAGATTACCTACAGATGCACTGTTATAGAAATCTATCTCTTCTTATCCTGATGCTGTTGATGGGAGAATGGAACATAATTTTATACTAACGTGTAATAAATGCGACAAAAGTTTTCAGTTCACACACTTTGACGCTGTGCTGGATTAGAGAAAGTAGTAAGTACAGGGTGTTCAACTTAAAAGCAGCCTAATGGAGCTAATCTGGCATATATGTATGGAAATGAGAAGGTTCAGTTATGACGTAGTATAGGTCAAGGTTGTGTGATGGTGTGTAATTGTAGTGCGGGAAGGGCGATGAACAAATGTGACGTGGCGAGCTAGTCAGAACCGGTTTAAATAGTAAACAAACACATGTTAGGTTATCTGGCAACTTTCGATTTGTCAATGAGGCTTCAATTATCTTGAACACCCTGTATTAGGAATTGTGTGGATACTAATAATAGTTATACTAGGAAGTGCAGACATTTCCTAGGGGTATGAAGCATAGAATATGTTGAGAACCCTTGATTTAATGGGAAAACAGCAAATGAAGATTGGTAAAACAAGAATAAATGGATATTAAATGCTACATAATCTCTTTATGTCTGGTGGTGGTGGGGCACATGAAGTTTCCCATGCTTTCTTGTGTCTTGCAACCTAGGGTGCAGTATTACACATCAGAGGTAATGCAGACAGTAGTTCTTACATTATTTAAATCTTTTTGGTCTTTCTTTCTTCCTACCCATCTGTCTTGGCTCTATAATTAACATCAGCGAAGATTCCATGAAAGAAGTTAGAAGAATGGCACTCTAGAGGGTAGTCAGTTTGAAAAAACTATGGCACCACACAAGCAAAGTAAGACTTCTGAGAACAAGCATATTCCCTGTGGTAACATATGGATGTGAATTGTGTACCATAACACAAACTTTAAAGAACAAAATTGAAGCTTTTGGAATAAGGTGTTACCGAAAACTTCTCACTCGTGATCACCTAAAAGACCCATGAATTCATTCATGTGGAAATCTGATTCATGCATCCTCATCATGGGTGGGTTGTGTTACATCTTCAGCGCCATTTGGAGCTCTGGTGCTAATCCTCCGGCGATGTGTCTGGATTCAGCCAGCGTTTACTGGGTTCGTTCTCCATTAGCCTTTGGCCGTCCTGCAAGACAGCAGGTTGACTTCTACACATTTAGGACACGTGCATCCGATTTCAGCCAAACCTCCTTAGTCACCTCTTAGGATATGCGTGGCAGGTAACAGTGGTTCTTTCTTTACACCCCAAATTTGAGCCCCGGAAACCACTCGGGCGATGAAAAGTTCTAAGAACATCCTGGACAGAAAATAGACAAAATAAAGACATCCTACAAGACCTGCATTGGCTCATAAAAAACATCATCATATGCCGGGAGAAATAATATTTTGGTTATGTTATACGTCACAGTGGTTTGAAGAGAATGGTAATGAAAATCATGGTTCCTGGAGTACAAGTAGGGGACGACCAAACAAAGGTGGCAACAGGACTCAAAGAAACCTTGAACATGGTACTGGAGTAGGCGAGAGTGCTAGAGATAATGCTAGATTTATGGTACTGGAGTATGCGAGAGTGCTAGAGACAATGCTAGATTTATAGTACTCGAGAAGGCGAGAGTGCTAGAGACAATGCTAGATTTATGGTACTGGAGTAGGTGAGAGTGCTAGAGACAATGCTAGATTTATGGTGCTGGAGTAGGCGAGAGTGCTAGAGACAATGCTAGATTTATGGTACTGGAGTAGGCGAGAGTGCTAGAGACAATGCTAGATTTATGGTACTGGAGTAGGTGAGAGTGCTAGAGACAATGCTAGATTTATGGTGCTGGAGTAGGCGAGAGTGCTAGAGACAATGCTAGATTTATGGTACTGGAGTAGGCGAGAGTGCTAGAGACAATGCTAGATTTTTTCAGGCGTGCTGTGATGAAAGTGACGTTCCGCAAGAGGCATGTTACCACTTGATCTTTCTTCTCCTGTCTGATGTTCATGTGAGGACTAGTGTATTCATTCGTATAACATGGCAAAATTATCCCCGTCTAATTTCTTTTTTAATGATAGTATTTTCTGCTTAGGTATTTGGATAAACCTGTTGTTATAATTTGTTTATAGACATAATATTCTCATGATTCTGTGGAGAGATGAATGGTGGAAGGTAGACAGTTGCACTTATTTTCTACTGAAGTTTCCAAAATCTTTTTTAGTTTCCACAGAGTGACTGATAGCAAATTTAATAACATTCCATGGTAGTGACCGCATGCTGTGGACGTTTTGGAGTTCTAGACCAGCTTGGCCACACAAAAGTTAGGTGTGCCTGTGGATGGACTACAATGGAGCCTAATCCTTTACTTGGGGACCTAAATTACAAGTACTTCTGAAGTCGGAGTAAGGCTCACCTGAATGGCAAGGGAAACTGGTGATAAGGAAAGTAGGCCTTCGTGCAAGAATCAGTCAAGGAGCAGCATAACTACGCCTGAATTTATAGCGGGTGAATGACAAACTGTATTCTGGTCAGAATGAACCCGAATACACCAGTTGCAAGAGCGTACAACCTGAAAATGGAATCATCAAGAGGAAAGGGCAGACCAAGAAAAAGATGGGTTGATGGAGTTACAGACATCTTAAAACTCCACAATACCACACCATATCAAGCGACCTAGCGTGCATTATCTCGGAAACCGATCATCAGTTAAACCTGCTACGCCTAGCGGCAAAAAAGCAGAGAAGGACAAAAGAAAGAAAGAAAGAAGAATGACAAACATTTAGTTTCCGGATGAGATATTAAATTTTCATCATCAGTCGTCGTATCACACAAGGGCACATAATGCAGAGACAACACATGTCCACTCAATTCGATGTTGTCTTACTACCTCAAACCTACTCCTATGCATACCTTTGATCTCTGCTTCAGAAGCTCTCAGTGTGCCCTTGGCCTCCATTTTGTACGCCTACTTTGTGTTATCAGAGCCAAACATGGACAGAGAGGAAAGCACAGTCATAAAAAATAACCACGTGAAATGTGATGCCTGCAAAAAGTTACCAACAACACCAGAAAAGACAACAGGACGAGACCCCAACATCAGCATAAGAAAAAAGTTGGGAAGAACCTTGCTTGAATTGCATTGAAAAACAAGGAATGAAGTTGTTGGGCCACTTAATAAGAATGCAACCAAACTCCCTTGTATACATAGCCTTCTATAACAGAACATCAGGAAAGAAGGTGAAAGAAAGACCACAAAAAATATGGATAGATTACAAAGCAGGATCCCGTCAAAAAGCAAAAATAACTATCACCCAAGCCACTAGAGCAGCGCAAGACAAGCAGAAAACCATGACAATGGGCAACAACCCAGTAACAGTGTGACAAACGACAAAAGAAGAAGGATTATTACCTTGTTGGGAGAATGAAACATTGTAATAAATGCGACAAAAGTTTTCAGTTCGCCCACTATGAATTCAGGCTTAGTCATGGCACCTAATATGACACCCCTGACTGATTTGTGCATGAATGCTTGCTTTCCTTATCACCAGTGTCCCTCACCATTCAGGTAAGCCTTACTCTGACTTCAGAGGTACTTGCAATGTAGATACCCGTGGCAGACAGGCTAGCAAAGGCAGGATGGCGACTGCCACAGACCGATCGCGAGATCAGCTACGACGAGGCCAAAACAATCATCGAATGGCGATATAGAGAATAGTGGTCGAAAGAAAACCCTCAACACAGCATCAGAGATGGTTACTATGGTCTGTCCCGTAGCGAACAAGTTGTTATATTCCGCCTCTGTACCGACCATAACAGACTCCGGGCCAACACGTTCAACAAATTTTAAATTGGCACAACTAGGCTGTGCCATTGTGAAAAGGTGGACGGCAGAGCACATACTGCAAGACTGCCAATTGCTAGCTGCCTAAATGAAACCTGGCTCGAAAATAAAGAGTTTAATGAGAAGCTGTATTGAGGATTCAGTCCCTAAAAACAACAGCAGAATTCATGAGAAAATCTGGTAGATCAGCCTAAGCGGGATCAAAAAGAGAGATACCCAAGTACAGGATAAGAGTTTGCTATATTCCAACCCGTACGATGAGCATACCAAGACGTTTTGTCCCCAGCTGGCCTCGAACTCCAAAATGTCCATGACATGTGGTCACTAGTGTGGCTTGTTATCAACTTCGGTGCTGTCAGCAACATATTGCAAGATGAAAGTAAAGACATGACAATTAATATAGCTACTATCTGCAGATGACTATCACACAATGAAGTCACATGAACAATCATAGATGTGTATCTGTGAAAACTGTCTGTTCTTTTGTGTAACTGTATGTCTGCCCACTGACGCTATCATCATCAAGATCATCAAACTGGAGAGAGAGAGAGACATCAGATGATTGAAGATTTTGTAGTATATATAACTATTTCAGTTTATTGTTAAGCTAACTAGTAACATCGATATAAGGAAAGACTGCAATAAATCTATGTAGCAATCGAGAAACACATAAAAACAAAGTACTGTAGTTTTAAAAAAACAATACACAGCAACTTTACGACCGAAAGGTCTTTATCAAGCAAAGGATACAGAAGAAGTGAAGAAATTCACGTCTTACATGGCACACAACATATAGAATCAGACAAAACATTCTTAACAGGCCTAAAATGAAAATCTGTGACTAAAAAAAAGAATTGTTTTAATTGAAAATCTTCTTTGCGGTCACACTCATTGCGAGCATTCAAAATGTCAGTTCTATCCATTGGCTGGTCCCCTGATATGGTGGCAGAGCCAGCAAGCCTGTCTGCTCTCTCATTGCCAACGACACCAATGTGCCTCGGAACAAAGATAAGTGTAATTCTACAAATTGTTGATGCTTGTAGTGATTCAGTCCATTGCCTGCATATTACGTTCTCTGCACAAACCACACAGATCACAAATTGTGGTTAACTAGAGTTCATAAGAACACAACTTAACAACAACACTGCTGCCTCTAGGGTTCTCTCATGGGTGGCCGAGCAACAGGTAACCCATGCGATTATCCTATCAAACTCAATGCAATCCTGAAAGTGGCACGGGAGACCATCCCCAGAGGCACACGGAAGGATTACAAGTCCTACTGGACAGCAGAGATTCAAAAGCTTGAAGATGACCTTGAGCAGGCAAGGAGAGTGACAGAATACTGCTTACAAGGCGGCAGCGGCCAAATATAAACGTGAAGTCAAAAGGTCAGCAAGACAGAGTTGGGTAGAAAAGACCGAATCCCTGAACCTCGATAGGGACGGCCCCAAATTGTGGAAGCTTGCAAAAGCTCTGAGTGATGAAAATACAGGGGAGGCAAAAACAACCATCGGATGGTGGTATAGAGAAAAATGGTCGAAAGACCACCCACAACACAGCGTCAGAGATGGGTGCTATGGTCTGTCCCGTAGCGAACAAGTTGTTATATTCCACCTCCATAACAGACTCCGGACCCACTTGTTCAACAAATTTTTAATTGGCACAACTAGCCTGTGCCACTGTGAAAAAGCGGACATGACGGTAGAGCATATACTGCAAGACTGCCAGTTGCTAGCAAGCCTGAGAAACAAAACCTGGCCCGATAATACAGAGTTTCGCGAGAAGCTGTATGGAGGGAGAGCCGCTGTAGCGTAGTTGTTAGTGAACTCGCTCGCAAGGCTGGTGGTCTGGGTTCAGCTCCGCAATGCGCGTGGAATTTTTCCTGACCGCGACGGCTCTCAGGTCGACCCAGCCTCAACTGGGTACCAGACATTCTCTGGGAAAGTAAAGGCGGCCGGCGTGATGCTGACCACATCACCCATCGTGTGCCGACGGTCAATGAAAAATACAGACCTAACACTGTATTGACCTATATACCACGAGGTATGAAAGGTTTCCTTTACTTTTTTACTTACTGTATGGAGGGACGGAGTCCCTAAAGACAACAGCAGAATTCATGAGAAAGTCTGGTTCATCAATCTAAGCAGGGATCGAGAGAGAAAGAGAGAGACATGAATATGCTACAAAGGATTGAATCTGGAAGTCTGCGCATGGAATGGTTGGACAGCATTCTGAGATTGCATCTTAAGAAAATGACTTGGCTGGACATGCTGGAGTGCAGGGTAATGAGCGTGCTGACTTTCTTGCATACATTACCTCAACTCAAGCGGGCAGAAGTATGGACAGAGCCGATATCATTTATGCTGTACGCTCTTATTTATGTGACATGAGCAAGTCTCAGACACTGGAACAAGTTCTAGTTAAGTTTGGACTTTCCAGATAGTGTCATCTTCGTGGTAGAGAGAGAAGGTATACTAATCATTTTCTCATAGGTACGGTGAGCAAATGAACTTTAGGAGGGCTACTGCAGCGAAGGACAGAACATGCATGGGAATGCCCAATGTGCCATGACGTCGATCGCATAACAAAACATAACAACAACATACCAGACCACTATCAAGATGTCTATCCCACTTTGGATAATCTTCGTCTTCATCATCATCATCAAGATACTTGATAGAAGGCCAACTGATTTTGCTTGGTGACACCCTACCAAGTTCTCCATCGTGTAAAAAGACAGGGTTGATTACTCCAACATCTGGGTGTTGATAACTGTTGTTCCTGTTTTTGTGCTTTGCTGGATTCAAACCCTGTAGATAAACGACAATTAGTGCACATAATCTGATGATGTCATACATTCATTGTTAAAATATTACACACCATCATTAAATTCCAAGAGCTGGCTCTCAGGCATCCAGTTCTATTTGTACAAAGGGCAACTCCAAACTGCTTAAATCGCTGGACTGATTCACCATCTATTTTAGTGTCCTAATCTAGCAGGCAGTCATGAAGAGGCTAAAAAACATCTTATTTATCCATTCTCAACTCCAAAACTGTCTTGTTTTGATACAAGGAAAGACTGTAGTAAAACTCTGTACCATAGGCACATGAGGTAGTGTGGTTCGGCAAAGTACAAAAACAAAGATTTTCTTTTTGCTTGTTCTGTCTTGTGTTCAAAGCTTCCAAACCAAAATGCAGAGTTAAATCTAAAAGCAAGCTCTCTTTGGCTCAGATGATATAAAAGATGTATTTAGTGGTTGAGAAGTGATCAATAAAGAGTGAATGACTTTAAGTGCGAGAAAGATTAGAAGATGTCTGGGACTGTCATGTCAGGCTAAACCAAGCATCAAATTTTGGCAGAAGATTTGATGTGCCTGACCTATCTAAGTTGGCCTGTTCAAGACAGATCTGGTTGGAGAAAATTTGTTGATGCCTTATGCTTCAAGGGGAGTTCAGAGAAGTGTTCTATCTGTAGGAGGACACAACGGCTCACATTTTCAACACAAACCACACAGATTACAAAGAACGATTAACTTGGTTGATAAGAACATACCACACAGATCACACAGTATGATTAACTTGGTTGATGAGAACAAACCAAACAGATCACAAAGTATGATTAACTTGGTTGATAAGAACAAACCACACAAATCAAACCAAATGATTAACTTGGTTGATAAGAACGGATCACACAGAATGATTAACTTGCTTGATAAGAACAAACTATACAGATTAAACCGAATGATTAACTTGGTTGATAAGGACAGATCACAAAGAACGATTAACTTGGTTGATATGAACAAACTACACAAATTACAAAGAATGATTAACTTGATTGATGAGAACAATGCAAACCAACAAAAAACAAGCACACAGACTCTCCCATTGACACAATTATAACCAGGGGAACAATTAATCCATCAAAAGTAAATTATCCTTACGTTTTCATCTATAACGCTGCCATCTCTGGAATCCACAACGTACAAGTCTTGATCAAGTCTATCCTGTCTGCGTCGATGTAGTGGTCTCCTCTCTCGCATGTAAGGCCGTCTTGAACCACAATGCCAACAACACAAGACCAGTATAATAAACAGAACGATGAGTGCTAGGATGCACATAACAACTATGAACCAGATTTCCTGATAGACAGGTACACCAGCTTTATCTGTTGTTGGGGCAGGTGTTACAGTCGATGTACCTGTCCAAAATATAGAAATAGATTGGTCAGCTGTGTGTGTTACGTAGAATAGTTTTAGTTTGTTGTATGGTGTGATTGTTTGCTGTATCTATCAGCAATCTTGATTGAAGTTTACAAAAGACATCTTGATTGAAGTTTTACAATGTCATCTGGCTGATATGTTAAACATGAATTACCTAACCAAACATGTATTTCCCTTGGCAACATATGGTTGTGAGACATGGACCATTGGCAAAATGGCGGAGAAGATCATTAATACCTTTGAATGCAAATGCTACAGAAGAGTACTTAGAATATCATGGACAGAGAAAAGAACATGCTTCTGTTCTGCAACAGTTTGATATTAAAGAGAGTTGGCTATTAAAGAACATAAAATCAAGGAAAATTAAATATTTCAGATACATCAAATGACATGAGTGCTTAGAGAAGATAATTTTTAGGGGAATGGTGCCTGAAAGAATGAGAGGAAGACCTAGAAGACGATGGGTGCACGATGTCATTGATGATCTGAGAATGACTGCTGCTGATGCCGGTCAACTTGCACAGAACAGAGTTTTCAGGACTGCCGTTATGGGAGCCAAGTTCCGGAAGGGACAGCATTCTGCGTAGACACTTCATCTCTGTCGGGACTAGTTTTCATCTATCATTTGATGTCAATGTTCAGGTTTGGCATTGATAGTATAATGTTGGGAGAAAGATTGTGTTGTAAAATGCTCTTTTAGGTGACATATTTCAAAATTGGTGCCTTACTTCTTTTGGTTAGATTTGCTTTATTGCATCTATGTTAGATTTCCTTAGTTATTTTTCCATTTGCTGACAAAAATACTCCCCAGATATGTAAAGTCTTGTTAGAATTGGTGTTTTTTTAACATCATTAATTTGTATTTGAACTTTTAAGTATAGAGACAGCCTTGTTGGCACAGTTATTTTAGTGCACTAGCTTTCTAGATTTGGGGATCTTGATTTGATTCTCCAGTTGAAGTGAAATATTTTAGATTGGAAATAACTTTCAGTTTGACTCAGCCTTTATTGAGTACCAGAAGAACTCTGGGAAATAAAGTTGATTGACAACATCACTTATCGTCTGCTGTTGTTCAAGAAATAGGTTCAGTTTGGAATATCTTCATTGTACTCTGGTCATGTTCATAGGTGCTCCGATCTCCTTTGCAATATCTCAGCAACAACAAATAACTGTATCAGTTCTGCCCTTTTCTGGCCACTCTAATCTTCAATCCAAGCTCTCACAAACTAGCTGTTGACATGGATGGGTTTAAATGAATGTTTAAGAGATGTACAGATCTAACACTATATTACCAATATACCACAAGGTATGAAATTGAAATTTTGCTTTCTTCATTAACTCTTTCCACGCTTTAAGCCGCACACTGCGCCATAGAGTTGCTTCCTTATAAGAAGTCTTTCTAGTTTTACTTCTACTATTTTACTTCTACTACGTTTTAACCGTGTTAGTCTATTGGGTTGTCCAGTTTTCTTCAATTTAGTATATAATAATATATATATATGTTTATTTATTGACGAGTAGTTGGGATGATTTTTTTTTTTTACTTCCTTGAATTAACTGCTTAAAAACTGAGGAAATAACTGGGCGTGGAAAGAGTTAAACGTATAGAGAGAAAGATATCTTGGCGTAGACAATCACAGTTTAGCATTAGAGAAAGGTAAACAGGAAACAAAAGTAATTGTTCTCTTACCAATATTGTCAACAGCATTAGGGTCAAACAAAATGGCTGGTGTTTCTGCTTGTCCAGAAGATGTGATGGCCCGGATAATAAAGCTGATAACTGGAAAATAAAATAATTGTACTATGATACCAGGTTGTTGTTGTTGTTGTTGTTGTTGTTCTTGTTGTTGTTGTTGAACCCCCAGGAAGTATGAGTTTTCACTCTTTTTCCTATTGTGCGTGGGGGAGACTAGAGTACCCGGCTTACTTGAAGAACCAGGAACCTCCAAGAACTCTAAGCGTGTAGTACTACGCTTAGTGTTGTGGAGATTCCTACTCAGGTAGGGTCTATTAGTCACCACTGCAGTATCCTCTCACTTGTAGTGCTGTAGACGCTCTAAATACATCACTTATTGATTATAAGGGGCAATCATGATACCAGGTTAGAGGTGTTCCATTTTCTCGAACTCTATTTTTCTCGTTTATTGTGCGACTACTAACCTTCACTCAACAAGAAATTTTGTTATGTAGACAGATTTTAGTTTCAGTTTAGAATATCTTCATTGCACTCCGGACATGTCCATAGATGCTTCAATCTTCTTTGCAATATCTTCAGCAGCATGCAGTTCAATGTTGATTAATGCGTCTAATCATATGTCTGTTATGATGTCCTTTTCTGGCCACTTCAACCTTCAATCCAAATTCTTGCTATCTAGCAGTTAATGTGGATTGGTTTCAATGAAAGTCCTCTTTGCGGTCACACTCTATGAGGGCGTTTAGAATGTCAGCTCTATTCAATGACTGACCCTCCCCCAATATGGTTGCAGTTTTCAATTGTTGCATTATTGCTGATTTGTAAGGCAAGATATTGCATTATTGCTGCTTTGTATGGCAAGATATTGCATTATTGCTGATTTGTAAGGCAAGATATTGCATTATTGCTGAATTGTAATGCAAGATATTGCCTTAAGTGTGTTACTGTGTAGAAGTTGAAGGGGATCTGAAGATATACAACAAATTAAATGGTTTGATCACACAAGCAGATTACCAACAGTGTTCCTCAATGGACAATGCTATTCGGATACAGCGCATAACTGGCACAACGTACAATCTCTCTTAGGCTAAAATCACATACAGATCACAAAGAGTGGTTTAACAAGTGTTCGGTATGGAGCGTTCGAAGAAGATACAGTGGATACAAAGGCAATCGGTTGAATATGCAAAAGATGAATCACAGAAATAACAGAGGCTGTGAAAGACACAATGTACGAAGTGCACATAAGAGCCCATTCTAGAAACCTCTTCTTATCCAACACTGTACGGCAAAACAGGATTAGAGAAAAGAAGAACATGTACAGTAAAGATATACTGTTGTATTTGTTTTGCAATAACTGGAAAATAAACAGAAAATATTGTTTCCGCAATGTTATAAAAACACTATATCATGAACAAGAATCAGTGGTTAGAGTAGCTGGAGACACATTAGAATGGTTCATTGTACAAATAGAAATAAGAATATGTTACATGATGAGTGTTGTACATAAAACACATCGTCACAATACAAACTCCACATAAAGAACACATTAACACAAACTCCACATAAAACACACAATACAAACTCCACATAAAACACACAATACAAACTCCACATAAAACACACAATACAAACTCCACATAAAACACACAATACAAACTCCACATAAAACACACAATACAAACTCCACATAAAACACACAATACAAACTCCACATAAAACACACAATACAAACTCCACATAAAACACACAATACAAACTCCACATAAAACACATTAAAACAACACAAACTCCACATAAAAAACATTAACACAACACAAACTCCACATAAAGTGCACATTAACACAAACTCCACATAAAACACACAATACAAACTCCCCATAAAACACATTAAAACAACACAAACTCCACATAAAACACATTAACATAACACAAACTCCACATAAAACACATTAAAACAACACAAACTCCACATAAAACACATTAACATAACACAAACTCCACATAAAACACATTAAAAAAACACAAACTCCACATAAAACACATTAACATAACACAAACTCCACATAAAACACATTAAAACAACACAAACTCCACATAAAATACATTAACATAATACAAACTCCACATAAAACACATTAAAACAACACAAACTCCACATAAAACACATTAACATAACACAAACTCCACATAAAACACATTAAAACAACACAAACTCCACATAAAATACATTAACATAACACAAACTCCACATAAAACACATTAAAACAACACAAACTCCACATAAAACACATTAACATAACACAAACTCCACATAAAACACATTAAAACAACACAAACTCCACATAAAATACATTAACATAACACAAACTCCACATAAAACACATTAAAACAACACAAACTCCACATAAAATACATTAACATAACACAAACTCCACATAAAACACATTAAAACAACACAAACTCCACATAAAACACATTAACATAACACAAACTCCACATAAAACACATTAAAACAACACAAACTCCACATAAAACACATTAACATAACACAAACTCCACATAAAACACATTAAAACAACACAAACTCCACATAAAATACATTAACATAATACAAACTCCACATAAAACACATTAAAACAACACAAACTCCACATAAAATACATTAACATAATACAAACTCCCCATAAAACACATTAAAACAACACAAACTCCACATAAAATACATTAACATAACACAAACTCCACATAAAACACATTAAAACAACACAAACTCCACATAAAACACATTAGCACAACACAACACAAGCTCCACATAAAACACACATGCAAACAACACAGTCTCCCACATAAAGCACACATGCGATCACTGAAATGTAAACAATAAAAATATGAACCCAGCTTATTTGACAAAGTACAGCAACAGACTAAATCAGAAATACAGAAAATTTATAGTACAAACCTTGATTGTTACTCTCTCTCTTAACACTGTACTCAGAAGTGATACCTTGAAACACAATGTTGCCGTCTGCATATAAGATGTACTCCTTCAGTCGACTGTTCAAAGAAAATGAGCTGCCCCATGATATTGCTGCCAGAGTACCATTTTTGTACAGCTTTGGGTATATGCTATACACTGGTGCTATAAAAATTATTACAACAAATATTAGAAACAGAATTTATCCTAATTAAATGGATAACGACCTCATATAGTCAGTAAGGATGCATAGTGTAGACATACTCTTAGGCAAAGATCATAAATACCAAATGTACGACAAAAAAATGATAGTTAAAAAGCAATGAATACACAAAGGCATCGCAGCAGCATCGCAGCCAGGGTGTGCGTCCCACCCAAATGTACAGAGCAATAGGAAAGCCCAGCAGAGGCATAACCAGTGCGCGTTTCCAATCGCAGGAACTACTGCTGCCTTGTAGGTTGATTGGGGACAATCAAAGGCTAGCGGAGCAAACCATAAACAAACCTGAACGGGCGGCAAACCAAGGTGTTCATTAAAACGACCGGTTTGCTGGGAAGATGGTGCTCATAAGCCCGGGAGGACAGGCCATCTAAGGGTCGCTGCCCTGAAAAAAATAGCAGCCCATTGCCTTGTGGGTCGGGCTGGGGACAGTCTAAGGCTAACGGAAGAAGTGAATCCGTACACAAGAGCTGGTTGAAATCGAACACCCCACCGAAGGATAAGCAACTGAGCTCAAATAGGTGCTGAAGGTTGGTGCACATACATAACGTTCTGATGTGTGGCTGTTTATATATCACAAAGAGAATGATTAAAACAGACCTAGAACGAACGAAGAGGAGGAGGAACACACAAAGGAAGGGAAATAGTGGAGGACTGACTGTCAGCAGGGCAGTTTAGTAACTAATAACCTTTAGCTGTCATGATTTTGTCAAGCATGACAAAATTTTACGTGTTTTCTTGATTTTTCCGATGTCCTTTTCTGTTGCCATCCTGCGATACTGTACTTCCCAGATATACTCAACTTTGTCCATGATTTCAATTTGTAACATAATCAGGTTTTCTGATTTTTCTGTGTGTTTATTTCCGTTTGCCCATGATGGATTCAAGTCTAGTCATCGTCATCATTAAAAAGCTTGCCCTGAGCAGAACTTTGTCACAGCAATCCTTCGGGAAATTTTTTTTGAATGTGATTCTGTATACAGAGTCTTCTACATCAGAACATCAGGAAAGAAGGCGAGAGAAAGACCATGAAAAGATGGATAGATGAATATCCAGGTCACAGCCATCGATCATGTTTCTCTGCTGATCGAAGTCGATTTATCTATAAAATCGTTTTATATCGTTATATGGTATCTTGCGACCTCATGGACTCAACGCACTACATTCCTATGCTTCTTAGTACTTTCTTTTCTCATGCTCCATATTCTTTATGTGTATATGGTAAATGTATATATGAAGGGCGCAGAGTCTTTTGAGAAGAGACTAATGTCTGAGCTGAAAGACAAGAGAGGAAAGCAAAAACTCAGAAGTTGTCACAGTAAAACACTTGCCAACTGACTTTTTAGGGCTATTAGGAATTTATTATTGTATTCTATATGTAGTGTGCTGTGAAAGAAGTGAAATTCTTCATTTCTGTTGTATTCTTTGCTAGATAAAATAATGGCCTTTTGGTCGAAAAGTTGCTGTGTATTGTCATTGTTTTTGGTAAAACTACAGTACATTGTTTTTACGTGTTTCGTCATTGCTACATAGTGTACTGCAGTCTTCCCTTATATCGATAATGTAATTCAAGCAAGGGCTGTGTTAAACAAAGACAAATAATTTACCAGATTCATTTGTTTCTGCTGTGACCCATGTTGGAAAGTCGACATTTCCATTGACATTAAACACTTGAAGCTGGAAATCATAAGCAGTATATGACTTGAGGTTGTTGGATGTGACCATCATGTTTGAACCTGAATATATAATGCTGGGATCTCCTACAAGACAAGTTTGGTAAAACGGTTGCAGTGTTGGAGGACAGGATGTTCTTATGTAGACTTCATATCTAGAGATTGAAAATTCATACAGCAAGTGTGAAATTGTGCAAGGACAACACAAATGGGAATTACAGTAATGTTTGTCCACAGGTTTTTATCCTTAACGGCTGTAACTCTTAAAGATATAATGGTCAGTTTAACTCTTTCCGTACGCAGTTATGTTCTCAGTTTTACAGAGTTAATTCAAGGGAGGTAAATAAAGCAATAAAAAAAAATTGTAACTACTCGCCAATAAATAAACATATATATATATATATATATATATATATATATCTGATTATATACTCATTTTAAGAAAACTGGACAACATATTAGAATAACAAGATTAAAAAGTAGTAGAAGTAAAATAGTAGAAGTAACGTGGTTGGACTACAGGTTCCTTGATACCTTGACTTTTGTGTGAAGGCTTGCTTTTAAAACAATTTTTTTTAAAGAATTTTGAATGCTTTGACTTTGTTTCTTAATATCTGTCTTAACCCTTTCGCTGCTACATACTTTCCGAAGGCTGAGCTAAAAATAGCTACTCTTTGTTTCTAGGTCACAAACGTGAATGTATACCTATAGCAGTGACAGTAGCAATGTATAACATGTTAACACGTCTGTAGCCCCACAGAGGAGAGATAATAACAGATGTGTTAATGCGTCTTTATAAGTGAATGGGAAAAATGTATATATACGTCTTTAGAAGCTATAGGGTTAAAGAACAATATCTCGCAATATCTTCACATCATGCAACCATATGTTGCCACATGAAAGATGCATGCTATCAGAAATCTTAACTTTGTTCTTTTGTTTGTGTCATGCCATAGTTTTTTCATGTTTGTGTCATGTCATAGTTTCTTCATGCTTGTGTCATGTCATAGTTTCTTCATGCTTGTGTCATGCCATAGTTTCTTCATGCTTGTGTCATGTCATAGTTTCTTCATGCTTGTGTCATGCCATAGTTTCTTCATGCTTGTGTCATGCCATAGTTTCTTCATGCTTGTGTCATGCCATAGTTTCTTCATGCTTGTGTCATGCCATAGTTTCTCCATGCTGGCCACCCTCTGGAAAATATTGGCTAGTCTTCGTCTAACTTCCTTTGTGCAGTCTCAGTTATTGCTAATTAAGTTATTCGAAATATGTGACATTCTCAATGTCTTCATTATTGATGTTAATTTTAGGTTGGCATTTTGTTTTACTACTCTTATCAACTTTCAGTGGCTAAGGATTCTTTTACATGCTCAACTTTAATACATGACCTACATTTGAATGTCCATCTCTGATAACATTAGGATTAGGTATCAAAATTTAGGATCAGGTATCAATATTTAGGATCTAAAATGAGATCAGGTATCTTTGGAAAAATATCCTGATGGCTCCAAGAAAAAAATTAACCGAATACCTTTAAAACAAGCGGTGAATACCTTTAGAACGAGAGGTGGACACCTTGCATCCAGGCTATATAGTCTCCCCTCCCCCACATTAACTGTTTCCACGCAGAGTTATGTCCTCAATTTTTAAACAGTTATTTAAAGGGAGGTAAAATATAATTAAGAAAAATAAAAAATCCAAACTACTCGTCAATAAATAAACATATATATATTATTATATACTAAATTGAAGAAAACTGGATATCTTTCTTACACAGGAAGATCTCAGCGGTAGTGCACACACTATGCAGCACTGGCATGAGTTCCTGATGTACTTATATTTGGTAAGAATTGTATTTTTTAACCATACTAACAAATTTTGCCCAGGCAGCAGATTTCAGCCTGCTCTTCTCGATTTTGAACTGCCAGGGTTCTTTTACGTGCTCAACATGAAAACAGGACCTACATTTTATCGTCCATATCCGATAGTACTAAAAACTCAATCTCACCTATAAATATACAGATGGCTCCAATAGGGAGTGAAGCAAATACCTTTGGAACAAGAGGTGAGCACCTAGCCTCTACGCCACAGAGACCCCATAGTAAATAAAGAAGAATGAGTAAGACATTGAAAAATAACTCTGACCTTTAACCTACCTTGTGATTTGTCCATTAGGATTGCTAGGAGGAGACCATGCTAGATCTACTCTGGAGTTGGTCACAACAACTATCTTAATGGCTGCAAGTCCTGTAGGTTTAGCACTGCTGGTGGTTGCTATGATACCAGCACTGTTTGAGCAGCCACCATTGGTACAGGCCCGTGTCTTCAGTTCGTAGGAGGTATAAGGTGTCAGAGGTTGGTATAAGCCTACTGTTTGCCCAAGGGAAGGAGACGATGAGCCCTACATTACATATCAAACGGCAATAAAGAAACAAGTTTTAGATTTGAATCAGTAACAACCACAAGCTGAATATATAAGTACAAGAAGCTGAATATAATAGTACAACAATAGCATTCTTTAGACAATTTGTACTTTGCAGAGATTTAATTGATAGGATTATCATCATTGCACTTCTGTGAGTAACCACGTGTGGTCTGATCTCTTTCTTACACAAGAAAATCTCAGCAGAGTGCACAAACTCTGTGGTGTCGGCAAGGGTCTGCGATGTAATTTGTGAATAATATTATGTAGGATTTAAATTTTGCCAGGACAGAGGTTTTCCAGTCTGCTCTTATTGATTTTGCCAGGACAGAGGTTTTCCAGTCTGCTCTTATTGATTTTGCCAGGACAGAGGTTTTCCAGTCTGCTCTTATTGATTTTGAACAGTCATTGGTTCTTTTACATGCTCAACTTGAACACAGGACCTATGTTTTATCATGTCTATATTAGGATTATGAATTTGATCTCACCTATACTGAGATCAAATTCATAATCCTAATATAGACATGGAACGAATTCAGGAGAAGTGATGAAATCAGAGACATGTCTGGTCAACCACTAGTGACAACTGTTATAAGAAAGAGAAGATGGAGATATGTTGGGCACACCTTGAGGAGAAATGATCAAAGAATATCAAAGCAGGCATTGAAGTGGGATGCAAAGGGTTCAAGAGGGAGAGGTCGACCTAAGGAGACCCTGAAGCGAACTTTGCTGAGAGAGGCAGGAAATATCGGTCTCAGTTCTATGGAGGAGATTGAGCGAGTTGCCCAGGATAGAGCGGTATGGAGAAATTACTTGCAGGCCCTATGTAACGTATAACGGTACGAGAGGAATTATTGTTATTATACTGAGATCAGGGATCTCTGGAAAAATAAGCGATCACTCAACAAGGAACAAATCAATTACCTTTGGAGCTAGAGGCGAACACCTAACCTCTACGTCACTGAGCTCCTAACTAACTTTGATTTCTTCACAATCTTCCTGAAAGACTTTTGAACCGTACCCATTCTCTGATGACACAGAGCTACAACCCGGTGGCAGTATGACAACACTGGGCTATTACCCAGTAGCTGTATGACGACACAGAGCTACAGGTGACACTGGGCTATTACCCAGCAGCTGTGTGACAATACTGGGCTACAATTCGATAGCAGTGTGACAACACTGGGCTACAATCCAGTAGCAGTGTGACAACACTGGGCTACAACCCAGTAGCAGTGAAACAAGACAGAACTACAATCCAGTAGCAGTGAGACAAGACAGAGCTACAACCCAGTAGCAGTGGGACAAAAGCTACAACCCAGTAGCAGTGGGACAAGACAGAGCTACAACCCAGTAACAGTGAGACAAGACAGAGCTACAACCCAGTAACAGTGAGACAAGACAGAGCTACAATGCAGTAGTGACAACACTGGTCTATAATTTGGTAGCATTGTGACAACAAAAGAAAATCTTTTTCTTTGAATTTATTGACCACTTGTTAATCACTCTGTGTGATTTGTATGTGATCTGAGCCTAAGAGCGATTGTATGTTGTGCCAGTTATGCACCTACAAGTAGGCCAGCACATCCAATTTCTGCAATGATTTTTATTTACTAGGGTTGCTTCCCTAGGCTCCCACATCAGTTGCATCTTACGATCACAGTGTAGATCACAGTGGTACTATTCTTTGCTTCCTTGTGGCCCTAACACCACATAGTAGGACAACAAGAAAATAAAGAGCATGAACTTCATATACTTACCAGAGAGTCGTTGACTAAAATCTCGTACATAGTGATTACCCCATTCAATGTTAGTGGAGGAGTCACAGTCACTGTTATTGTAGTAGACGTAGTAGACTGGAATCAGACAAAATATTGATATCAAACTAAATGTTACTTCTGCCACTTATAGTATGGAAATACACAATAGCAACTACTTCTAGAAAAATAATGAATAAGTACTAGTAACAGTACATGCAAAAATGATCAAAGTAAACAAATACAATATTGTTGTATAAACTTTTTGCAAGCTAACATTAACTATAGAAGATGTTCTCTTTCATATGTCCAAACTCTAAAACCTTTCATACAGCTTGTCTGCGAAAAATCTTACGTGCGTTCTTTCCAATTACTATATCTAACCAAGAACTACTCGCATGATGTCAACAAAAGAATATGAGCACCATCATCAGAAGACGACGCTGGAGATGGATTGGACATGTGATGCACATGGAGACTAACTCTGACACAAAAACTGCACTGAGATGGACTCCAAAGGGTAAAAATGAAAACGTGGAAGATCCAAGACAACCTGGAGGAGAATGATAGAACACAAACTGAAAGAAATGAATCATAGCTGGAACACAATACAGAGGAAGGCCATGACTAGAGAAGAATGGTGTGCGTTTGTTGCTGCTCTAAGGGGATAAGGGCGCAACAGGCTAAAGTGAGAAGTTCTCTTTCACTGAAGTTTATATTAACTAAAAGAAGAAAAAACATATATTTGTTTTTGAATATAAGTGAGTCTTCTATATCATGGACAGAGAAGAGAACAAATAGATCTATCTTGAAATAACTCAAAATTAAAGAAAACTGGCTGTTGCTACAAAAAAATGAAATTGAAGTATTTTGGAGTTATAAAGAGACAAGAAGGTATGGAAACCATTATAGAAGGAGGAATCCTGGCAAAGAGGAGAAGAGGAATACCACAGAAAAGATAGATTCAGGATGCAACTGATAATTTGAGCATGATGGCTGCAGAGGAAGTGCCATCTGGCATATGAGAGAGAAAAATTTCCAAATTCTGTTAAGGTGGCAAAGTTCTTCTTAGGATAAAGTATTTGATGAGATAAGAAAAAGCATATATCAGTACTAACCCACCTGTGTGTTGCTGGGGCCTACAAGGGGAGTAATGAATAGTAACGTTGCAACCTACAAGCCATGTTGTAAGAGGCGACTAAGGTAGGGACCTAGGGAAGCTACAGTAGTAAACAAAAAGTGTCGCAAAAATCGGATGTGCTGGTCTACTTGTAGGCACATAACTGGCACAACATACAATCACTCTTAGGCTTGGATCACTACAAATCACACAGAGTGGTTAACAAGTGGTTGATATGGAGCGTTTGAAGAAGAAGAAGTAATTAACTCACATTAACAACAGGAGGCAAAACACCATCTGGAGGGGCTTCTCCAGTAGTGATATCAATCCAAGGACTTGCAACTCTTCCTGCACTGTTGTAGGCAATGACCATGTACTGGTACTGATGGTATGGTAGCAGTTGAGTGGAGTTGTCAGTGAAGACTCTGTTACTTCCATTGTAGACAAGGGTGGGGTCGATGACAGCAAAAGCTGTTCTTCCTATGATAGTGTGAAGCAATTACAGATAATGAAGGTTTAGTAGTGGATGATTACAGCAATGAAGGTGTAGTAGTGAATGCAGCACAAAACAAATACAGAAAATCATGACACTAGGCAACAATCTGGTAACAGTGTGACGACAAAAGAAGAAGAAGGAGAAGAAGAGTAGAGAATGATCACAAGAGATAATAAAGTTAAAGTACATCAGTAGGGATATGTTGGCTTTATTTATATATGTATGAACACACACACATTCACACACATTCCACATACACACACAGATGTACATACACACACTTCTGAGACAATATGTGTATATGTGGTTTTGGTTATTTCTGTGTGAACACACAAAAGATTGCTTTATAGGCACGTACACATACACACACACATATATGTTTACATAACGATGTTATAGAAAGTAAGTCTTCATGAACAATAGGTTGAATAAACAAGTCCGACTGCATTCTTTATATTGGTAATCCATTTATGAAATACATCAACATTAAGTAAATTGTGAATGGATACATTGTTCTATTAACTGTTTAGAAACTAGCATTGACCATTCATAAAATATACATAGTTCTTTTTGTCACAGGGTATTGTAGAACGAATGGTAAACTCCATTTCACTTGTACTTCAAATATAAGCAACGATGATATGTATTCGTTATCATTTACACTTCACTTTTAAGTAGTTTCCGGTTAATACAAAAGTCGAATGGGAACGAAAAGTATTGGAAAAACAACGAAATAGTACATGCCATTCAAGTGATGTTTCGTCCATGCAATAAGCTATTTTGAACATTTAAATGACGTCTTGAAGACAGTCAGTTAAAATTGAAGAGTAGCTGTTCAACTGATAAAGAATATAAAACTATATAATATAAATATACCTAAACAGATAAAGAATATAAAATTGAGAATAAAAAAAATCCTTCTGGTGGTCATGATACTAGAAAGATGGAGAATAGGAAGCCCAAGAAGAAGATGGATGCTAGATGTTGTAGGCTAGTTCAGCATCCCTGTGGCAGATGCTTGACAACTCACACCGGGAGACATTTAAAGCTGCTGTCATGTAAGATAAGTTTCAAGAGGGACAAGATAGATGATTAATGATGATGATGACGACTGCTTATTGTGTTGAAACTTGGATTTTTATTCAGAAGAATAACAAAGAACACTCCCTCCCCTTACAAATTCATTAAATTTAACTTGAGGGTTTCTATGGTGTGGAAGTAAGGTGCTCGCCTCTCGCTCCAAAGGTACTCAGTTAATTCCCTACAACATGGAGCAAGCAGGATATCTTTTCTAAGACCCTTGATCTAAGTGTAGGTGAGATAGAGTTCCTAGTCCTATCAGAGATAGACAATAAAACATTGGTCCCATGTTCAAGTTGAGCCCGTAAAATAAACCCTTTGCAGTTAAAAAATTTAAAGGGTTAGGCTGAACAGACACTGCCTGGTAAAATTCATTAAAATATGATGCTTGCTTTGCAGTTTAAAAATTTAAAGGGTTAGGCTGAACAGACACTGCCTGGTAAAATTCATTAAAATATGATGCTTGCTTTGCAGTTAAAAATTTTAAGGGTTAGGGTGAACAGACACTGCCTGGTAAAATTCATTAAAATATGATGCTTGCTTTGCAGTTTAAAAATTTAAAGGGTTAGGCTGAACAGACACTGCCTGGTAAAATTCATTAAAATATGATGCTTGCTTTGCAGTTAAAAATTTAAAGGGTTAGGGTGAACAGACACTGCCTGGTAAAATTCATTAAAATATAATGCTTGCTTTGCAGTTAAAAAATTTAAAGGGTAGGCTGGACAGACACTGCCTGGTAAAATTCATTAAAATATGATGCTTGCTTTGCAGTTAAAAATTTAAAGGGTTAGGCTGGACAGACACTGCCTGGTAAAATTCATTAAAATATGATGCTTGCTAAATTTTGGCCATCTTTAAAATGACATTGATGTTACAGAGTTTGTGTACTGCCACTGAGAGCTTCCTGTATAAGAAAGAGATCAGAGCACACATGGTTATTCACCGAAGTGTAATGATGATGATCCTATCAATCAATTAATTAATCTATCATTCATTTAACTGCATATCTACATTAATGAATAACTAGTATTTTCTATGGTGGGTGTCTGTAGCTTAAGCGGTAGTGAGCTCGATCACAACTCAAGAGTAGCTGGTTAAAATTCTGTGGCAGGCAGTGTGGAAGCAAATTTGTTCCCCTAGATTTTTACGAATGGTAAAAATAGACCTCGCCGTTCAGAAAGCAATGGCAAACTACTGAATGTAAAAATGGGGACTAGAAAATCAACAACTCATTTACTGTGGTTGATAGTGAGGTCCTTTAAAGGATTTGCCATGATTTTTATTTTCAGTACTCTCTATTAGTCTGTTAACTCTTTCCGTACGCAGTTATTTCCTCAGTTGTACACGGTTAATTCAAGGGAGGCAAAAAAGCATTTTAAAAAACAAAATCGTAACTACTCGTTAATAAATAAACATATATCTATCTGATTATATACTAATTTGAAGAAAACTGGACAACCTATTAGAATAACAAGGTTAATAAATAGTAGAAATAATACTGGAAAGACTTGTTTAAGGGGAAACAGCTCAAATGGTGCAGTGTATGGCGAATGGCGTTCAACAGAATATGCGGTGGCGCAGTGTGCAACAAATGGCGCTCAACAGAATATGATTGGCACAGTGTGCAGCAAATGGCGTTCATCGGAAAATGCTGTGGTGCAGTGTACAGTGAATGGCATTAAATGGAATATGCTGTGGCGCAGTGTGCGGCAATTGGCATTAAATGGAATATGCTGTGACGCAGTATGCTGCAATTGTCGTTAAATGGAATATGCTGTGGTGCAGTATGCTGCAATTGTCATTAAATGGAATATGCTGTGGTGCAGTGTGCTGCAGTTGTCGTTAAATGGAATATGCTGTGGTGCAGTGGGCTGCAATTGTCGTTAAATGGAATATGCTGTGGCGCAGTGTGCTGCAATTGTCGTTAAATGGAATATGCTGTGGCGCAGTGTGCTGCAATTGTCGTTAAATGGAATATGCTGTGGCGCAGTGTGCTGCAATTGTCGTTAAATAGAATATGCTGTGGCGCAGTGGGCAGCGATTGGCGTTAAATGGAATATGCTGTGGCGCAGCGATTGGCGTAGAAAGTGTTAAATTGAGGTATTAGTTGACTACAAGGAAAAAGAGGGATAACTGAAAAAAGATTCACCAGTATTACCTATCAGAAAATCTCTTCTATAAACTTCATAAGATGTGATGTTTCCATTTGGTTTGGCTGGTGGATCCCAAGATATTAAGACTCCATCAAAGGCCCTTTGAGAATTGGTCAAGGAAATTAGTGATGGAGTTGGTTGATTCTCTGGGACAGCAGGTAGAGTCCAGGCCTTGGATGGTTGACTAACTGCACATCCTCTGTCAGTGCAAGCTTCCACTTGGAATGTGTACTGTGTATAGAACTGTAATCCAGGTACTGTGTATGACAGTTGGGTGGTACCTCCAGTGTAGACAGCGTTATTTCCTTTAGGAAGATAGACTAGATTAATAACACTCATCTTCACACATGCAGCCTGTCATCAATATTTTGCCTGGTCACTACATACTGTCAATATTTGGTCTGGTCACTCGCTACACACTGTCAATATTTGGTCTGGTCACTACACACTGTCAATATTTGACATGGTCAATATTTGGTCTGGTCAATATTTGATCTGGTCAATATGAATAAGACATTAATATCTAGAGTACTATATCTTCAAACAAAACCTGTGTATGTCATTATGTTGTAAGAGTTCCACTACTAAATGCTTCTCACCTTCATAGATTGTATAATTGGTCAATACCCCATTAACACTGATTGGAGTAGACCAGTCCACTTTGATTGAAGTGGAGGACACAGGTGTCAGAATGGGTGCATCCAAACCTGTTGGAGAGGTAGAGTAGGTTGTGGCTTCTGCTGGTCCACTTTCAACAATGCCTTTCCTGTAGACAATAAAATGAATAACTACTTTATAATTCAGTATTAAAAAACTCAATACCATCTGATGGGAAGAGAAGGCTTACAATACATTGTAACAACCGGTAAAATCGGGGGGAGATGAGACAGAGGAAGACAAAGAGAGAACATTTTGGACAGCCTATTTTTATGGCACGGAAAAGCGTCAACATCTGAGATGATAGCAAACACCAGGGACAGAGATTTATGGAGACTCATAGTCACCTACGCCAACTGGCATGGCAGCTGATGATGATGACCCTCTGATCACCTGCTGATATCTAAAACAATTTGCTGAATGGTATAACTGATAAAAGGTATAACTGATGAAAGGTATAACTGATGGAAAGTATAACTGATGGAAGGTATAACTTATGAAAGGTATAACTGATGTAAGGTATAACTGATGGATGGTATAACTGATGAAAGGTATAACTGATGGAAGGTATAACTGATGAAAGGTATAACTGATTAAATGTATAATTACTGACAGCTGTAATTGTTGAAGCTTATAATTATTCAGAATTCTCTTCTTCTTTTATTGTCACACTGTTAGCGTGTTTGTTGTCACACTGTTAGCGGGTTTGTTGTCACACTGTTAGCGGGTTTGTTGTCACACTGTTAGCGGGTTTGTTGTCACACTGTTAGCGGGTTTGTTGCCCAGTGTCATGGTCTTCTGTTTTTGTCCTGCGCTGCTCAACATAACAAACTACTAAAAAGTATAACAACTGAGTAACACAATAAACTGTTGAAATGTATAACAACATGTTAACTCTTTCCACGCCCATTTATTTCCTCAATTTTTAAGCAGTTAATTCAAGGGAAGTAAAAAAATTTTTTTTAAATTACGATCCCAACTACTTGTCAATAAATAAACATATATATCTTATTATATACTAAATTGAAGAAAACTGGGCAACCCAATAGAATAACAAGGTTAAAAAGTAGTAGAAGTAAAATAGTAGAAGTAAAACTAGAAAGACTTCTTATAAGGAAGTAACTCTATGGCGCAGTGTGCGACTTAAAGCGTGCAACAGACTTCCGCCATGGCGCAGTGTGCGGCTTAAAGCGTGGAAAGAGTTAAGAGATATAGTCAACCAACAGCTCAATAATATAACAACATATTCAGAGATATAACCAACAGCTCAATGATATAACAACATATTTAGAGATATAACCAACAGCTCAATGATATAACAACATATTTAGAGATATAACCAACAGCTCAATGATATAACAACATATTCAGAGATATAACCAACAGCTCAATGATATAACAACATATTCAGAGATATAACCAACAGTTCAATGATATAACAACATATTCAGAGATATAACCAACAGCTCAATGATATAACAACATATTTAGAGATATAACCAACAGCTCAATGATATAACAACATATTTAGAGATATAACCAACAGCTCAATGATATAACAACATATTTAGAGATATAACCAACAGCTCAATGATATAACAACATATTCAGAGATATAACCAACAGCTCAATGATATAACAACATATTTAGAGATATAACCAACAGCTCAATGATATAACAACATATTTAGAGATATAACCAACAGCGCAATGATATAACAACATATTCAGAGATATAACCAACAGCTCAATGATATAACAACATATTCAGAGATATAACCAACAGCTCAATGAAATAACAACATATTTAGAGATATAACCAATAGCTCAATGATATAACAACATATTCAGAGATATAACCAACAGCTCAATGATATAACAACATATTCAGAGATATAACCAACAGCTCAATGATATAACAACATATTCAGAGATATAACCAACAGCTCAATGATATAACAACATATTCAGAGATATAACCAACAGCTCAATGATATAACAACATATTTAGAGATATAACCAACAGCTCAATGATATAACAACATATTCAGAGATATAACCAACAGCTCAATGATATAACAACATATTTAGAGATATAACCAACAACTCAATGATATAACAACATATTCAGAGATATAACCAACAGCTCAATGATATAACAACATATTCAGAGATATAACCAACAGCTCAATGATATAACAACATATTCAGAGATATAACCAACAGCTCAATGATATAACAACATATTCAGAGATATAACCAACAGCTCAATGATATAACAACATATTTAGAGATATAACCAACAGCTCAATGATATAACAACATATTTAGAGATATAACCAACAGCTCAATGATATAACAACATATTCAGAGATATAACCAACAGCTCAATGATATAACAACATATTTAGAGATATAACCAACAGCTCAATGATATAACAACATATTCAGAGATATAACCAACAGCTCAATGATATAACAACAGCTCAATGATATAAAACAGCTCAATGATATAACAACAGCTCAATGATATAAAAACAGCTCAATGATATAACAACAGCTCAATGATATAAAAACAGCTCAATGATATAACAACAGCTCAATGATATAACAACAGTTCAATGATATAACAACAGCTCAATGATGTAGCCAACAGTTCAATGATATAACAACATTTTGAACTATATAAACAGTTGAACTATATAAACAGTTGAACTATATAAACAGTTGAATTATATAGAAAAAATATATTGAAAGATATAAGAAACTCAGAGTAAAGGAAGGGGTCTCTATGCCAAAGTGGTTAATAAGTTTGCCTGTCATTCTGAAGGTTGAGTGTTCAAATCCAGGTTGAGTCACACATGAAATATTTTGATGATATCCCTAGGATTGTTGTTGGAGCTACGGAGTTTGTACATTGTGTAACACTCAACAGATGGCGTGCCATTTCTGCCAACAGGGACGGAGGGAGATGGGGACACCCAGTGCAATGAAGTCAACCCTTCACCTTTAAACCCTTGAGTCAAAGTAAAGCAACGCACATTTTCCTTAGCTGCACTAGAGATACTCCCATTGTGAAGATGAGATATATACACGGTCTTGTATTACTATGCTTCTGTTATGCTATCAATAAAAAGAAAAGCCAATATGTGGGTTACACGAACCACAGACTACACAAAAAATACTAATGATATTAATAGGAAGATAGGAAAGATGTACTTATACCACTGGCAAAACCTAACAAAAACTACAAACACATAAGCGGTTTTAGAATAATTGCAATGTAGAACACAGTGGGCAAGCTTCTGGAAAAGTTAGTGGCATGCAGACTGGAGCGGGACTTGGAGGGACGCTGCATGCTTCCTTCCAACCTTTGCAGATACAGGCAGAATAAAGAAACTTGGTGTAATGCATCGATCTTTGCATGTGGCGTCTTTGGAGGCTTTCAGGCTGGGTTGGAGACATGCACGGTTGTACTTGATCTCGAGGATGCTTAAAACAAAGTTCCAATCACGTATCTTATACACATAATCACGCAACTCAACATCGATATGCTGCTTATAAGATGGAGTGCAAGGGCCTTGTTTGAGAGAAAAGTGTCACTCAAGTGTGGTAATTCGTACTTTATGCCAACAATTTCACCAGGCCTACCACAAGGGTCCCCACTATCTCCAGTACTATTCAACATATTCACAATAATGTTTACACAGCAGCAACTATCTGGCAGGTGAAGGACAATGTCATTTGCAGATGACATCATGGTGTACAGACAGGGAAGAAACAGGGAGGAAATTGCTAATAAGCTACAGGAGGAGCTGGTCCGCATCATGGCCTGGTGCGATATCTCTGGTGCAACAATAAACCACACCAAAGCTGTGCTATCATGGTTCTCCCTAAAAAACCACATTGTAAAGTCTGAAACACCAAATGTCGAAATAGACGATCACACAATCATTTGAACAGCCGCTATGAGCTACTGGGTATAAAGTTTGATCGCAGTCTATGCTTTAGGGACCACATCGACCAAGTTATTGCCAAGGCTACTAACGCACTATTCGTTCTGAAAATCATGGCCACTGCTAACATTGAGCAATGCCTTCTTGTGCTCCTGTACCAAGGCCTTATTCTGTCATGTATAGAATATGCATGCGGTATCTTAACAATTAGTCATACGCAGACATTGAGATTGGAAAGAATTCAGAATGAGGCTATGCGCATCATTCTGGGATACACCAAAGATATACCAGGAGTGTCAATGAGATTCTTTCTTGACCTCCCCACCATTGTTCACAGAATTGAGACTTGGAGGGTTCGATAGTATCTTAAAATCAACGCAAACAAAGACCATCCCCTCCATGAAGAATTCAGTAAGGAGAAAGGATGTAGACTCAAGAGAGACAGATCATGGCTGAGTCAGGCGGAAGGTACCCTTGGGAACATATTTGAACCTTCCAGATCAAACCAGGAGAGGAATGGATTGCTGTGTCACCCCAATTTCAGACTGCTTTTACAGTCATTACATCCATCAATAAAAACTGTGAACAAAATAATCCATCACTAATCAACCCGGAGGTTGAAGCTCTCTTGAATGACCACGTCAATGAAACAGATGCAGTAATTTACACCGATGGTTCAGTCATTCACTAACAATGCTGTACATGGGCTTTTTCGCACGCTCAGAAGTAAAAATAATAGGAGAGGCCAGTGGGGCCTACGTGACAACCACAAGTAGTTTGACAATGGAGGTATGGGTGGTTACAGAGGCGGTGACGTGGTTGGCATCTCATAACTTGCTCGTGTTTTTATACTCAGTGACTCCATGAGTATGATTCTAAAGTCGAAACAGGAATTGTGAGATGAAACTGGGTTGATGTATTAGTACAGACAGGGATAAAAGAAATCACCTTCATTTTTGTCCCTGGGTACACAGGAGTCAGGGGTAATGAACTAGCTGACAGATTGGCTGGTATGGCCATGGTATCAGAGGGGACTGCAATGGACCGAAATGACATTCTTAACGCACTGAGAGAGTCTTTTCGAACAGAAGAGTTTCAAGGTTGCGAGTCCCACTCGCTGACCAGATTGAAAGAGATAGGTGTCAATATTGGCACAGCCCGTAAAGAACAGCATACCAAATATGCAAAGAGACTGATTAATCAACATCGAACTGGCGTGTTAGGCCACTGGACGCTGCTGGATTTGTTGAGGTGCAGATCGGAGCACCTATGGACATGTCCGAGTGCTATGATGATAGTCCTCTGATAACTGGTAGGAAGGCTGATGGTTCCTAAAAAACTCACTGGTAAAAGGAATTTTTTATCTGCTCTGCAAATTCCCAATCCTACCTCCTGTGTAACATATTGTCTTAAACAGAACATATCCTGGTCTGTTTCCCAGGTGGAGCGATCCATATTTTTTTCAGAGATTCTTGATCTCAGTGTAGATGAGATCAGGCTCCTAGTCCTCTCAGAGACGGACAATAAAAAGTAGGTCCAGTGTTCATTTGGACTACAGGTGACCCCAAACATTTACTTGGGGATTCAAATTACAAGTACCTCTAAAGTCGGAGTGAGGCTTGGCTGAATGGCAAAGGACACTGGTGATAAGTAAAGCAAGGCTTTATACAGACATCCCTGGTCTCAGGGTAGGTGAGATCGAGTTTCTAGTCCAATCGGAGGCGGATGATAAACGTAGGTCCTGTGTTCAATTTGAGCATGTAAAAGAACAGCAGTTCAAAATCGAGAAGAGCAGGCTGGAAAGCCGCTGCCGAGAAAATATCTTTAGAAAAGATTAAAAATAAAAGTTCCTAGAAAAATATCTTCACCATCTTCAAAATTACAACGGGGACCCTCACTGATGCTACAGAGTTCATGCACTGCACCTGAGATCTTCCTGTGTAAGAAACAGATCGGAGCACACATTGTTACTCACTTAAGTGCAATGTTGATGGTTCTATCAATCAATCAAGCCTTCACACAAAAATCAATCAGAGGTGACTGTAGCGAGCATATTAAAAACAAAAATATGGCTTATGCATGTACCAAGATTTTAAAGATTAAAATAAGTAGCAAAAATGATCCTGCTGGTAGTAAGTCAGAAAAGAATTAAATTAATAAATGGATATACGGATGTCACAAGAACAAATGCAGAGAACATGTAAAAATAAATTGTAAAATTGATCTCTGACCTGTTACTGGCAGCAACAATGTAGCTGTAGGCAGTGCCAGGTTGCAAACTGTAGTCTACATAAGATGTCACAAGTGTATCGCTGAAAGCCATGCTGGTTGTGTAAATGAGACCTCCATCTCGTCTAATATCATAGGAAGAAATGACTCCATTTGGGTTGGTTGGAGGTGACCATGTGATTTCTATAGACTTTGAGCTCATCACTCGGAGCACAGGGGGAGCTAATCCAGTAGGTGGAGCATCATCTGTTCTACCGGTTACCTCACTACTTTCTGTACATCCACCATTTGTACAAGCAGTCAGTGTAAACGTGTGAGCACCGTAAGGAACAAGATCAGCAAAGAAGTAAAATTCTTGCAATCCTGAATAGGTCAAATTTCCATCCATTTTAAGCTTGTACTCGGTTATAATCCCATTAGTAATCAGTGGCGTTGTCCAGTTGACTTTAAGAACTGAGGAATTAACTGCTGTAACCATTGGTGGAGAAACGAAAAATGGTGCAGCCTCAAGAGTTCTGATTATTGCTGGTTCACTTGTCGTGCATCCACCACCGGTGCAGGCTGTGAGTTTGTACGAGTAAATGGTAAACGCAACTAAACCTGAATCAACAAAAATTCTATTGGTGTCTGCTGGGAAAGAGAAAGGCACAGATGTGTTTCTTTGCAACTGGTATCCTTGCAGAACTCCATTCATCTGAGTTGGAGGTGACCATGAGATGTTGATGCTGTTGATGCTGTTATTAATGTAAGACAGTACAGGAGGTTGAACTCCACCTGGAGCATCTTGTACTGTTCGGATTGTTTGCCAGGGGCTATCAGTGGAGCCTAAAGAATTAGATGCACGAACACTGTACTGGTATTCTGTGTAAGGTTTTAAATTAGTATCTGTGAACTCGAATGAACTATGAGCCGTGTCTGTTGTCTTATACACAGATTGAGGATTAGATGGACTTGATGCTTGTCGCTTATATCTGACGTAAAGCTCTTCATTTGAATACTCTGGAGAAGCTTCAAAGAAATTTGAGATTTCTGAATCACTTTTATCGGAAGATGTCACAAAATGAAGGCCTTCTCTGGGACACGTTGAATTAGATTTAAATAGATATGACATTTGACTGGAATTTATTATCAAACCAGAATATATCTGGAAATCATTCAAACTAAAATATTTTATAACAGAGTTTACGTCTCGTTTACGTCTCAATGCATTGCTAGCCCTCAGGACTTCGTAAGAGGTAATAACTCCATTAGGATTAACCGGAGGTTGCCAGATAAGATGAACTTGTGTTGCATTGACTGTGCCAAATGTTGGACTTGGTTGTGAGGACGGAGAGATCTCTGCTGTGTAGAAAGACTGTATCCCGCCTAATGTACAACCAACTCTTGTACAGGCCTCCAACCTGACTTTATACTGTGTGTACGGGGAGAGTCTGCGAAATTCAAAATTAAGAGCGAGACCATTATAAACAGCAACCACATATGGTGCCTGGTAAACTTTGTATGTTGTTATTATTCCGTTTGGTTTTTTAGGCATATCCCAGCTCAGAATGACAGATGTTCCTGTGTTAACTTTTTCAACAGTGAAATCAGATATACCTGAAGGGTATCCTTCTTTGGTGGTAAATGATACAGAAGATGATATATTGCTCCCAGCACTATTCACTGCTTCCAAGTACAGTTTGTATGTACTATATGCTTCTAAACCACTGATAAAGGAATTAGTCACATTTCCAGTAACACCTACAAACATTTGTGTGTTCTGAGAACTAGCAGGATCTAGCTGGTATAGCAGTCTGTACTCTTTGATCACACCATTGGGACTGGTAGGGGGTGTCCACTTCAAGTAGATACCGTATGTACTAATATTGTTGATTGTTGGCACAGACAAGCCAGTAGGAGGAGATTCCAGTGTCCTGACAAATGACCAATTGCTAGAAATATCTCCCACAGAGTTTGATGCAATTACCTGTGGGTCAACAAAATTGTAAATATTTAAATGATATTTTTGCAACTTGTCATAAAACAAAACAGGAAAAATAAAAAGAGATTACTTCTTCTTCATTCACTCTAAAAATAAAAAAATTTTCTACAAACATATTTTTAACCATCTTCTAAATTACATTGGGAATCCTCATCAGTGCTACAGAGTTCGTTCACTACCGCACAGATCTTCTTGTGTAAGAAATAGATAGGAGCACATATGGTTACTCACCGAAGTGTAATCATGATGGTCCAGTCAATCAATCAACAATCAATCAATCAATATTCATTCACTCTACACAAACCATTTCTTGAATCAATCTTTGTAGTTGCTATGTGGTTTGTACCTTAGAGCATAAGTTTGTTGTGCTAATTAGATTCCTTCAGACCCCCTAGGCCAGCACATCTGGTTTCTACATGCATTTTTTAATTCAGGTTTTCTTTTTTATATAGGATGGACATAGGAGGCACACACAGACACACAAACACACACAAACTGACCTAGGTAAGTCCATCACTCAAGGCAAACAAGAGCCCGTCAACGTTTACCCGTCTACACCACTGGGAGGAGGGGTTTGTTTGTGTGTTTTACGGATCATCAGCAAGTTACTAATTATTACATTTTGTCCTTCCAAATAAAGACTAGCTGACCCCAACTTTGTTGGATACAGAGTCAGGTGTAGAACACACCATGTAGATTAACAACTTACCAAATATCAGCACAATATGTAAAGCACACATGACCAACTGTAACAGAGCAACTAGTGGGAGAGACAGAATATGAAAAGCAAAACTGAATAGTGAAGAGAAAAAATATAGAGAATATAGAAACTTAATAAATACATATTTGATGTATAGGTCTACAAGATGTGTTCTGATCCTGGCTTTGCACAAAGCAGGGTTGGGATCAGCTAGTATCTCTTAGGAGGGGTGAAAAGTGGAAATTAGTAGCCTGCTGATGACCCCCGAAGAACACAAGTCAACTCCTAAGTGGAGCCCCTAAGGCAGACAGGCAACATGCATTGCCCTACCAGTAGCTCCTGCAACCAAACTGATACCAGACATCGTGCTTGCACTTCTCTAGACTGTATCAGCAAATTTGAGAAGGCGTAGTTGACACTTGAGCAACTGAGCTACTCCATACAAATTTCCCAGGCCTGCGTCATGCAGAGGCAGGCCACTTCATAGTCAACTTTGCTGCCACACCAACACAGAAGACAACAGTTACTTAAACTACCAGACACAAGACCTATTGTCTCTTGAGACCTATTGGCCAATGATGATGACATATTTGACAAAAAGGTTTCAAATTTAGTTGGACATGATAAATTTCAAAGACATATTGGAAGATATATATTGTAAAACTAATTTTAAACTCATATTTCAAAGTCCTGTTATAAGACATTTTTTGTAAGCCATACTTCAAAATCATATTAAAAGACACTTTTAAGACATATTTGGCTACACAACAGATGATCAGCAGAATTTTCATGCCTATTTTGTGTTACCAGAGTCAAACATGGACAATGAGCAAAGCACAGTTGCAAAAATAACTACATGTGAAATGCAATACCTACGAAAAGTTACCAACAACACCATAAAAGACAGCACCACCAACATCAGCATAAGAAAGTTGGGACAGAACCTTGCTTGAATTATATTGAGAAATAAAGAATGAAGTGGTTCAGCCCCTTAATAAGAATGCAAGCAAACTCCACAGTATACAGAGCCTTCTACAACAGAACATCAGGAAAGAAGGTGAGAGGAAATCCACAAAAAATATGGATATATGGCATAGCAGAATCCTGTTAAAAAAAACAAAAACTATCACCCTAGCCACTAGAGGAGCGCAGGACAAAAACAGAAAAACCACAACGCTGAGCAACAACCTGGAAAGAAGTGTGACGACAACGAAAAAATGAAGAATTGATATATTAGATGGTATGGAACAACTTCACAGTCAGAAAGGACACAAAGTGTATACATACTCTTAGGCAAATATCATAAAGCCCAAGCAGACAGCAAAAAATGGTTGTTAAAGAGCAATGAACACACGAAGGAAGTGAAAGTGTCAACGAGACAAGACTCCAAACATTTCCCATAGGCCAACATATTTATATGTACTTGCCCTACATGTGTAGGGGCCTACGAACGCAGGTGCAATGTACAGTCATTCTTGGCTAAGACTAAACATATCACAAAGAGTGATTAAATTGATAGTAAAGAACGAATGCAAACAAACATGAAATTTAACACTTACTTTATATTCATAAACTGAATATGGTTTTAGATCCTGTCCAGAATGTAAGAAACTCTGAACATTACCCAGAACTTGATTAATTAAAATCTCAGAGTTCATGATTGTCGGCTGCTGTTGATAGATTCTGTACTTTGTAATTACACCATTTGGTTGCAAGGGTGGTTGCCATCTGACATAGACAGCATCAGATGCCACCGCAGTAACCTGTGGTGCCATCAGGTCAAGAGGTTTATCTTCATTTGTTGTGACTGACACGCCACTACTTGTTCCACAACCATTGAGTACATTACGTAAACAAGCCTGCAGCCGGACCTCATACACAGTGTACGGATCCAGGTCGGGTATCGTAACGTTTGCCTGAAGTCCTACTCCTCTCTCCACCTGGCATACACACAACAAAGTGTTCATTTAATTTGTATTTATTTTCTATCAATTGATCAAATATATAAATTATCAAATATATCAACTGATAAAATATATAAATTATCACATATATAAATTATCAAATACATAAATTGATCGATTTCATTATTTTCAACTAATTAGCTCTTTTCTGTAATTAGTGGGGTCTCTGTGACTAACTGTTTAAGCTGTTGCCTTGAGTTTTCAAAGGTCATGGGTTCAAATCCGCATTGCTCTTTTAACAAGTGCAGATTTACGGTGTTCGTGGCACTGAGCCGAAGGGTTACGATGTCCATGACACCGAGCCGAAGAGCTTTCAGCTCAAGTGCTTCTGGATCGGAAAAAAAGTGCAGCTTTTTCAGAGATCCCTGGAATTGTTGCTTGAGCAATGAGGTTTGTGCTTTGTGCAATTTCTTCAGCAGGTGGTTTGCCATTATTGCAAAGATGGATCATAATCCTGTACAATGAAGTAAATCATTTGGTCTTAGACATTTAGACAATTTTTTAAACAATTAGTATTCTGTCTATAGAGAAACATCTTCCAAAGAAGGAAGCTAGCATTCTGACTGTGTTTGATTGAGTTGATTGAATGATAGGATTTTTTTTTATCACCATGTGTGCTCCGATCTCAATCTTACACAGAAAGATCTCAGCGACAGTTCACAAACATTGTAGCACCTGCAAGGGACCCTGACGTTAATTTTCAAAATGGTCAAAATTGCATCTGAATTTCTTTTGAATCATTTCAGTGAATTGTGCCTGGAAGCGTCTTTGTAGCATATTATTTCTGCTTTTTAACTGTCAAGGGTTCTTTTACATGCTCAACTTAAACACATTACCTCTTTTACATGCTAAACTTGAACACATTACCTCTTTTACATGCTCAACTTGAACACATTACCTCTTTTTATCATCTGTATCTAATAAGACTAGGAACTTATTCTCAACTACAATGAGATCAGGAATCTTTAGAAAATTATCTTGATTACTTCATGTTGGATCCTAAAGAACTTGGAAGTAAAGGTGACCAGTTGACTACATCACCCATCGTGTGCCGAGAGTCAATGAAAAATACAAGCCTAACACAGTATTACATTGTATATTATGTGGTATAACAAAGGTTCATTTACTTTTTTTTAAATTTAAACTCCATGTGGGAACAAAACAAGTACCTTTGTATCTAGAAGCAAGCACCTTACCTTCACGTCACATAGGACCTCCTACACTCCCCCACTCTCATCTCCCCAAACAAATGAATTTAACATAAATTACAAGCAGATGTAAATAATAGCTATCGCTCAGCAACAGAGTTATGTTCAATGAAATTATTCTTTCTTTCTTTTCTACAATCCTGTATTGTCTCACAGCATCAGGATAAGAAGAGATTTCTAGAGTAGGCTTTTGTCTGTGCTTCATAAACAGTGCCTTTTTTCCTCTGTTATCTCTGAGACCCACCTTTTGCATGGACGGTTTTTTACTTTGTATCCACTGTATCGAACCAACATTGTTCTTTGAGGAGCACTGTCTGTTGGTAATCTGCTTATGGGGTTGAACCATTTAATTTGTTGTTTGCCCACCTGCCCAGCATGTTCATAGCGCATTGGACAACGGATGACAAGCCCCCTGTGAGTACGGTTCAATTCCGCGGCTGGCAGAAAAGCCACAAGTTCTCCAGATTTATGGTGCTCGTGGCACCAAACCAAAGGGTTACAATTTCCACGGCACTGTGCCAAGGAGCTGAAAGCTCAAGTGCTTCTGGATCGAGAAAAAAATGTGTTGTTTCTTGATGAAGTTCAGTAGTGATGTTGTACTCACTTTTTCATTATGTCTTCATTTTTCAACTGATCTCTTCTTGTTACTGCCATCATTCTGCACAGATACCTCATCTCTTTTGTGACTAGCTTTCATAATAAAATGATTATGATCAACAATTACAAACACCAGTTATGCCAAAATACATGAAATATTTAGCTTTAGTCCTGGTGGTTAACTATAGTCTCATCTAAATGAACCTGCCAAAAAGCTTTAGTCCTGGTGGTTAACTATAGTCTCATCTAAATGAACCTGCCAAAAAGCTTTAGTCCTGGTGGTTAACTATAGCCTCATCTAAATGAACCTGCCAAAAAGCTTTAGTCCTGGTGGTTAACTATAGTCTCATCTAAATGAACCTGCCAAAAAGCTTTAGTCCTGGTGGTTAACTATAGTCTCATCTAAATGAACCTGCCAAAAAGCTTTAGTCCTGGTGGTTAACTATAGTCTCATCTAAATGAACCTGCCGAAAAGCTTTAGTCCTGGTGGTTAACTATAGTCTCATCTAAATGAACCTGCCAAAAAGCTTTAGTCCTGGTGGTTAACTATAGCCTCATCTAAATGAACCTGCCAAAAAGCTTTAGTCCTGGTGGTTAACTATAGTCTCATCTAAATGAACCTGCCAAAAAGCTTTAGTCCTGGTGGTTAACTATAGTCTCATCTAAATGAACCTGCCAAAAAGCTTTAGTCCTGGTGGTTAACTATAGTCTCATCTAAATGAACCTGCCAAAAAGCTTTAGTCCTGGTGGTTAACTATAGTCTCATCTAAATGAACCTGTTGAAAAGCTTTAGTCCTGGTGGTTAACTATAGTCTCATCTAAATGAACCTGCCGAAAAGATTTAAGAAGATGACATGACATCTGACCTCATTGTCCTGTCCAATGTTGAGAAGAATTTTGTACTGATCTATATCCCACTGGGATAATGGGATTGGAACCCACTGGGCACGGACTGATGTTGAGCTCAAAGCTTTGACCTAAAGGTAAAAAAGGCAGGAGATCAAGGTAGAGGGGATAAAAGTATCACAAGTGACTGTGACAAGTAGTATAAGTAAAATATACTGTGGTACATTATACAAGTGGACAAATAACATGAATATGACAAATGACATAAATAGGACAAATGATATAAATATGACAAATGACATGAATATAACAAATGACATGGTTATGGCAAGTGACATAGTTATTACAAGTGACATAGTTATGAGAAGTGACATAGTTATGACAAGTGCAGAAAAGTGACAAGTTATGACAAGTTGTGACAAGTTATAACATGTGACATAGTTATGACAAGTACCAACAAGTGACATAGTTATGACAAGTGACATAGTTATGACAAGTTGTGACAAATGACATAAATATGACAAATGACATGGTTATGACAAGTGACATAGTTATGCGAAGTGACATAGTTATGACAAGTGCTGACATGTGACAAGTTATGACAAGTGACATAGTTATGACAAGTGACAAGTTATGACAAGTGACATAGTTATGACAAGTGACATAGTTATGACAAGTGACAAGTTATGGCAAGTGACATAGTTATGAGAAGTGACAAGTTATGACATGTGACATGATTATGACAAGTGACATGGTTATGACAAGTAACATGAGGTATACTAGAAGCTGCATGAAAGTCAGAGTTTCGTGTGCTAGATTGAAACAACATGAGTGTAACACATGACATATGTTTGTTAGATATAAAATGACATGCATATAAAATCATGACATTAACTCCTTGTGTACCAAACGCCACACTATGTGGTTTTGTGTTGGACTTCTTTTTACAAGAACGCCACACTATGTGGTTTTGTGTTGGACTTCTTTTTACAAGAACGCCACACTATGTGGTTTTGTGTTGGACTTCTTTTTACAAGAACGCCACACTATGTGGTTTTGTGTTGGACTTCTTTTTACAAGAACGCCACACTATGTGGTTTTGTGTTGGACTTCTTTTTACAAGAACGCCACACTATGTGGTTTTGTGTTGGACTTCTTTTTACAAGAACGCCACACTATGTGGTTTTGTGTTGGACTTCTTTTTACAAGAACGCCACACTATGTGGTTTTGTGTTGGACTTCTTTTTACAAGAACGCCACACTATGTGGTTTTGTGTTGGACTTCTTTTTACAAGAATGCCACACTATGTGGTTTTGTGTTGGACTTCTTTTTACAAGAACGCCACACTATGTGGTTTTGTGTTGGACTTCTTTTTACAAGAACGCCACACTATGTGGTTTTGTGTTGGACTTCTTTTTACAAGAACGCCACACTATGTGGTTTTGTGTTGGACTTCTTTTTACAAGAATGCCACACTATGTGGTTTTGTGTTGGACTTCTTTTTACAAGAACGCCACACTATGTGGTTTTGTGTTGGACTTCTTTTTACAAGAACGCCACACTATGTGGTTTTGTGTTGGACTTCTTTTTACAAGAACGCCACACTATGTGGTTTTGTGTTGGACTTCTTTTACAAGAAGCCACACTATGTGGTTTGTGTTGGACTTCTTTTACAAGAACGCCACACTATGTGGTTTTGTGTTGGACTTCTTTTTACAAGAACGCCACACTATGTGGTTTTGTGTTGGACTTCTTTTTACAAGAACGCCACACTATGTGGTTTTGTGTTGGACTTCTTTTTACAAGAACGCCACACTATGTGGTTTTGTGTTGGACTTCTTTTTACAAGAACGCCACACTATGTGGTTTTGAGTTGGACTTCTTTTTACAAGAACGCCACACTATGTGGTTTTGTGTTGGACTTCTTTTTACAAGAACGCCACACTATGTGGTTTTGAGTTGGACTTCTTTTTACAAGAACGCCACACTATGTGGTTTTGTGTTGGACTTCTTTTTACAAGAACGCCACACTATGTGGTTTTGAGTTGGACTTCTTTTTACAAGAACGCCACACTATGTGGTTTTGAGTTGGACTTCTTTTTACAAGAACGCCACACTATGTGGTTTTGTGTTGGACTTCTTTTTACAAGAACGCCACACTATGTGGTTTTGAGTTGGACTTCTTTTTACAAGAACGCCACACTATGTGGTTTTGAGTTGGACTTCTTTTTACAAGAACGCCACACTATGTGGTTTTGAGTTGGACTTCTTTTTACAAGAACGCCACACTATGTGGTTTTGTGTTGGACTTCTTTTTACAAGAACGCCACACTATGTGGTTTTGTGTTTGACTTCTTTTTACAAGAACGCCACACTATGTGGTTTTGTGTTGGACTTCTTTTTACAAGAACGCCACACTATGTGGTTTTGAGTTGGACTTCTTTTTACAAGAACGCCACACTATGTGGTTTTGTGTTGGACTTCTTTTTACAAGAACGCCACACTATGTGGTTTTGAGTTGGACTTCTTTTTACAAGAACGCCACACTATGTGGTTTTGAGTTGGACTTCTTTTTACAAGAACGCCACACTATGTGGTTTTGAGTTGGACTTCTTTTTACAAGAACGCCACACTATGTGGTTTTGAGTTGGACTTCTTTTACAAGACGCCACACTATGTGGTTTTGAGTTTGACTTCTTTTACAAGAACGCCACACTATGTGGTTTTGTGTTGGACTTCTTTTTACAAGAACGCCACACTATGTGGTTTTGAGTTGGACTTCTTTTTACAAGAACGCCACACTATGTGGTTTTGTGTTGGACTTCTTTTTACAAGAACGCCACACTATGTGGTTTTGTGTTGGACTTCTTTTTACAAGAACGCCACACTATGTGGTTTTGTGTTGGACTTCTTTTTACAAGAACGCCACACTATGTGGTTTTGTGTTTGACTTCTTTTTACAAGAACGCCACACTATGTGGTTTTGAGTTGGACTTCTTTTTACAAGAACGCCACACTATGTGGTTTTGTGTTGGACTTCTTTTTACAAGAACGCCACACTATGTGGTTTTGAGTTGGACTTCTTTTTACAAGAACGCCACACTATGTGGTTTTGTGTTGGACTTCTTTTTACAAGAACGCCACACTATGTGGTTTTGAGTTGGACTTCTTTTTACAAGAACGCCACACTATGTGGTTTTGAGTTGGACTTCTTTTTACAAGAACGCCACACTATGTGGTTTTGTGTTGGACTTCTTTTTACAAGAACGCCACACTATGTGGTTTTGAGTTGGACTTCTTTTTACAAGAACGCCACACTATGTGGTTTTGAGTTGGACTTCTTTTTACAAGAACGCCACACTATGTGGTTTTGAGTTGGACTTCTTTTTACAAGAACGCCACACTATGTGGTTTTGTGTTGGACTTCTTTTTACAAGAACGCCACACTATGTGGTTTTGTGTTTGACTTCTTTTTACAAGAACGCCACACTATGTGGTTTTGTGTTGGACTTCTTTTTACAAGAACGCCACACTATGTGGTTTTGAGTTGGACTTCTTTTTACAAGAACGCCACACTATGTGGTTTTGTGTTGGACTTCTTTTTACAAGAACGCCACACTATGTGGTTTTGAGTTGGACTTCTTTTTACAAGAACGCCACACTATGTGGTTTTGAGTTGGACTTCTTTTTACAAGAACGCCACACTATGTGGTTTTGAGTTGAACTTCTTTTACAAGAACGCACACTATGTGGTTTTGAGTTGGACTTCTTTTACAAGAACGCCACACTATGTGGTTTTGAGTTTGACTTCTTTTTACAAGAACGCCACACTATGTGGTTTTGTGTTGGACTTCTTTTACAAGAGCCACACTATGTGGTTTTGAGTTGGACTTCTTTTTACAAGAACGCCACACTATGTGGTTTTGTGTTGGACTTCTTTTTACAAGAACGCCACACTATGTGGTTTTGAGTTGGACTTCTTTTTACAAGAACGCCACACTATGTGGTTTTGAGTTGGACTTCTTTTTACAAGAACGCCACACTATGTGGTTTTGTGTTGGACTTCTTTTTACAAGAACGCCACACTATGTGGTTTTGAGTTGGACTTCTTTTTACAAGAACGCCACACTATGTGGTTTTGAGTTGGACTTCTTTTTACAAGAACGCCACACTATGTGGTTTTGAGTTGGACTTCTTTTTACAAGAACGCCACACTATGTGGTTTTGTGTTGGACTTCTTTTTACAAGAACGCCACACTATGTGGTTTTGTGTTTGACTTCTTTTTACAAGAACGCCACACTATGTGGTTTTGTGTTGGACTTCTTTTTACAAGAACGCCACACTATGTGGTTTTGAGTTGGACTTCTTTTTACAAGAACGCCACACTATGTGGTTTTGTGTTGGACTTCTTTTTACAAGAACGCCACACTATGTGGTTTTGAGTTGGACTTCTTTTTACAAGAACGCCACACTATGTGGTTTTGAGTTGGACTTCTTTTTACAAGAACGCCACACTATGTGGTTTTGAGTTGGACTTCTTTTTACAAGAACGCCACACTATGTGGTTTTGAGTTGGACTTCTTTTTACAAGAACGCCACACTATGTGGTTTTGAGTTTGACTTCTTTTACAAGACGCCACACTATGTGGTTTTGTGTTGGACTTCTTTTACAAGAACGCCACACTATGTGGTTTTGAGTTGGACTTCTTTTTACAAGAACGCCACACTATGTGGTTTTGTGTTGGACTTCTTTTTACAAGAACGCCACACTATGTGGTTTTGTGTTGGACTTCTTTTTACAAGAACGCCACACTATGTGGTTTTGTGTTGGACTTCTTTTTACAAGAACGCCACACTATGTGGTTTTGTGTTGGACTTCTTTTTACAAGAACGCCACACTATGTAGTTTGTGTTGGACTTCTTTTACAAAGGGGCCACACTAAAGGGCGTTTTATTCTAAAAATAAATGGCTTGTAAAAACATTGGTTTTACCCTGGTCCACTAGGAATTAAATGTGTGTTAGATGTGGACTGACATAAGAATAACATGTACTGTATGTTAAATATGTAAAATGACATGGCAAGCAACATGTCTGATTTTTGTTTCAAATGTCATACGACAAAGCACAAAACATGTTTACAATAAATTAATAGACAGTAAATAAGTAATTAGGGCCTCCGGAAGAAAACAAAATTACCAAACAAAAGATTCGAACCACAAACCTTTATTTCTTACAATCCCCATTACCTAGCCATACAGACGAGCATTTCAGACCACAACCAGCTAGCTCTCCCCCCAAAAAAATAGTTTCACTTTGTTGTGTCTTTTTAAACAGTGTCGACTACAGGACACAGAAAATCAGGTCAGATTTGAACAGTGCTTGCACAAACACTGACGATAAGCTTTTTGTGTTTGTCTATGAGACGAAACAACACACATACACACATTTATACATATATAACACACATGCACACAAGTATACACAAATAACACACATGCACACAAGTATACACAAATAACACACATGCACACAAGTATACACAAATAACACACATGCACACAAGTATACACAAATAACACACATGCACACAAGTATACACAAATAACACATATGCACACATGTATACACAAATAACACACATGCACACAAGTATACACAAATAACACACATGCACACAAGTATACACAAATAACACATATGCACACAAGTATACACAAATAACACATATGCACACACGTATACACATATAACACACATGCACACAAGTATACACAAATAACACACATGCACACAAGTATACACAAATAACACATCTGCACACACGTATACACATATAACACACATGCACACAAGTATACACGTATAACACACATACACACAAGTATACACATATAACACACATGCACACAAGTATACACATATAACACACATGCACACAAGTATACACATATAACACACATGCACACATGTATACACATATAACACACATGCACACAAGTATACACATATAACACACATGCACACAAGTATACACATATAACACACATACACACAAGTATACACATATAACACACATGCACACAAGTATACACATATAACACACATACACACAAGTATACACATATAACACACATGCACACAAGTATACATATATAACATACATACATAGCTTCAAGTATAACATCATTCATAAGTAGCTTCAAGTATATTTGGAACAAGTGAATAGTGAGTTCTAAGAACCCCAGGGAAAGCACCAGAGCCAATGAATATGGTAATTAAATAGACAATGAACAAGTATGTAGAGCACTAGGCAATGGGTGCCATAAGAAATAAAGGTTTATGGTTCGAATTAAGTGTTTAGTCCATTGTTTTTTCCAGAGGCCTATGTTTTTTGTTTTTTTTGTTTTGGTTTTTTTAAACCAATCCAGAAGGACTTGGGCTTTCAGCTCTTCGGCTCAGTGCCGTGGACATAGTAACCCTTCGGTTCGGTGCCACGAACACTGTGAATCTGATGAACCTGTGGCTTTTCTGCCAGCCTGCGGAATTGAACCTGCACTCACAGGGAGCTTGTCACCCATAGTCCAACGCGCTATGGACACGCTGGGCAGACGGGCCTTCCAACGGCCTTAAATACTTGTTAACTTTCTATTTTTTTACCGTATTCATTAGCTTCGTGCTTCCCTGGGGTTCTTAGAAATCCTTATTGACTTGTTACAAACTATTTCCAGTGATAACTTTCTGTTCATCTATTTATTCACTTCTTATTTTCATCCTTCTCGTCATCACTTAATAATAATAATCATCATAGCCGTCCATCGATGATGACAACAGCCTTAGACGTGTGCTGCTGCACCTCTCTGGTGAATGTGAAGGTGACTGTAGAGTTCAATCCTAGAACACAATCCCCTACCACAAGTGGGGCATACATGATCAAGGTTAGACGTGTGTGTTGTGTATTCCGTCTTTTTGTACAGCTAGTTTTCTCTGTGCCTCAGCAGCATGACATTATCACTTACAATCTTACTAACTACCTTATGCTACAACAACATTCCTGGCATTAAATACCTGAGGGGGAGGGACATTAATTGGAGCCACTGAAGGCATGATAATCTCTCTGGGGTCACTCATAACAGAACCAGCTCCATTGGTGGCTTGAAGCTGGTAGGTGTAGGCTTGTGAAGGGGTCAGATTTGATAATGTTAGTGTGGTATTCATACCACTATAGACAGTTGTCACTGGAGATGGCTGCGTCTGTGTAACAAATTTTTGTGATGAAATTGTTGAATTTATAGCAAAATTTGACAAACATAATGTAGATATATATCATAAAATAAACTTAATTAAAACAAGTTAAAAACTTTAAATATTTGGTGAGCATTTTTTCGGCATCGGGAAAAATAATGTATGAAATCCATCATAGGTGAAATAAAGGGAATACAATCATAGGACAAGTGACACCAATTGTAAAATGCAGCATATTACCAAGAACTTCTAAAAAAAGCATTGTGCAACCCAATCTTTCTCCCGACATTATGTTACCAGTGTCAAATTTGGAAGTTGACATCAAACGATAGAAGAAATACTAGTTATGACAGAGATGAAGTGTCTACGTAGAATGCTGGGAGTATCAAGAAGAGACCGGTTTAGAAATGAGGACATCAGGAAAAAGTGGGTACAACAATAGTACTGAACTTCATCATGAAACAACAAATTTAATGGTTTGGACACCTAAGTATATTACCAACAACCAGTGAGTAAAAGAGAAATGCTACTTCAATACAGTGGTTATAAAGCTAAAGGTTGTCCATGCAAAAGGTGGACTGCAGAAATAACAGAGGCAGTGAAAGACATCATATATGCAGCGCATGTAAGAGCTTATTCTAAACTCCTTCTTATCCTGACACTATGAGGCAAAACACGATTAGATAAAAGAAAGAATGAACAGAAAGGAGTTATAAAGTAGAAAGATATCATAATTAAGATATATATATATATATTCCTCTCGTACCGTTCATTATACATTGCATAGGGCCTGCAAGTAATTTCTACATACTGCTCTATCCTGGGCAACTCCTGGGCAACTTGCTCAATCTCCTCCATGGAACTGAGACCGATATTTCTTGCCCCTCTCAGCAAAGTTCATCTCAGGATTTTCCTAGGGTGTTCTCTCTTTCTTGAATCCTTTGCTTCCCACTTCAATGCCTGTCTTGGTATTCTTTTATGATTTATTCTCAGGGTATGCCCTATATATCTCCATCTTATAACAGTTACTACTAGTGGTTGACCAGACATTTCTCTGATTTCATCACTTCTCCTGAATTCATCCCATTTTATATTCATTATTTTTCACATACATGTATTTTCAAATGAATTCAACTTGCTTTCTATATGTTTAACCATTTTCCAACTCTCACTGGCATATGTTAGGATTGTTACAACATTGGAATTGAAAATTTTTAATTTAGTTTTAAAACTATATAACTTACAATTGCATATTTTATTTAAACTTTTAGAATAAAAAAATGTATCAACATAATATAGAAAGACAGACCTGAATGAGTTGGAAATTGATAATGATGCCGTTGACAATATTAGGCACCCGCCAGTGAAGCTCTATACTGGTTGAGCTGATAACTATAACTCTTGGTGGTGCCAGACCTGTTGATACAGATTTATATTGTATACCTGTCCTGACTAAAGTGATAGTTCTACGTCTGTCTGTGTATCTCTCTGTTGATACAGATTTATATTGTATATTTGTCCTGACTAAAGTGATAGTTCTACGTCTGTCTGTGTATCTCTCTGTTGATACAGATTTATATTGTATATTTGTCCTGACTAAAGTGATAGTTCTATGTCTCCCTGTTCCTTTATTATTTGTCTATTTTTCTTTACATAAAAGTTTACGGTAAAGATTGACTTCATTAACAAAGATTAACTCATTATACATTGTAATATAAATAAGTTTGTAACTCATTATACATTGTAATATAAATAAGTCTGTAACGCATTACACATTGTAATATAAATAAGTCTGTAACGCATTATACATTGTAATATAAATAAGTTTGTAACGTATTACACGATGTAATATAAATGAGATCAGAGGTAAACAAAAATTATGGAATAAAAGGGTTCAACTGTAATGTTTATATCTTTATCTAGACAACAAACAGACTCCTGTCTTGAAACTGTACTACTCCTACCTTCGGGCAAATCCTGGTTGGTACTGACTGTGATATTGTCACTGGTTAAACAACCAACTACGGTGCAGACCGTTGTTTCAAATGTGTATTCTGTGAATGGTGTTAGATCTGGAAACAAACAGGTCACATTAATATTATTTATTCTAAAGAAACTAAGAGCATGCATATTTCTAGTGACAATGTACGAGTGTGAGACATGTGACAATGTACGAGTGTGAGATATGGCCATTTAGCAAGGTAGTAAAGAAACTAAGAGCATACATATTTCTAGTGACAATGTACGAGTGTGAGATATTGCCATCTAGCAAGGTAGTGAAAAAGTATATGTGTACTTTTTAATAAAAAAATATAACCTGCTGCCTTGTGGGTTTTGGCTGGGGACAGCAAAAGACTAACGGAGAGCGAACCCAATAAACGCTGGTTGAAATCGAACACGCTTCTAAAGGATAAGCACCTCAGCTCCAATAGGTACTGAAGGCTGTGCACGTACATCCGTTCTTGATGTTTGGCTGCTTATATTTCACAATCGAATGATAAAAGCGGCCTAAGAGCGATCACGAAAGGGGGAAGAGAGAGAGAGAGAGAGAGAGAGAGAGAGAGAGAGAGAATAAAATATTACAGAAGAGTCCTTTATATATCATGGATAAAGAAAAGAACAAACAGATCTAAAAATAGGATCTAAAGGAAAAGAATTGACTTCATTGCACCGGGTTTGACCATATAGTTCCGCCTCTAGATGCAGAAACGGTACACCATCAGCTGAGAGTGTTGCACAAAACACAAACTCTGTAGATCCAGCAACAATTTTTGGGATATTATGAAAACATTGCACATGTGACTAAGTCTGGATTCAAACCCACACCTTCAGAACGACAGGCAAACATTTTAACCACTTCGCCCAAGGGCACAAAAGGCAGTAACAAAATTTTTTCACTCAATTCAATCTTGTGCCTTTCTTTCCACCTCAAACCTAGTTCTATGCATGTCTCTCAGTTTTGTGTCAAGAGCTCTCCTCCATGTGCCCTAGACCTCCCTTTCTTCTGCTGTCTGTCGGTGTCTACTGCATTATTTGTATTGGCTGTCTTTATTTTCTCATGCTGAGGGCATGCCCAATAAATCATATTCGTCTCCCATGTTCATCTCCTTTATCCATGTCCTTCAGACTAGTTAGTTAATAAAGTTTGATATTGATAATCTTATCCTCCTAATTATACTCAAATTTTCTTCTAAAGAATTCTTCCCTCAAATTCTCTTAATATACTTTCCAACTTCTTATCTGTTTTCCAAGTCTCAGATTCATCGAAGAAGAAGACTGTCTGCCTAACACAAGTTTTGTATAAATAAATAAATAAATAAAGCCCATAACCCTTTAGGGTTGTAGGGGTGTCACTGGAGACATCAGCACAAAAAGCATGCCATGAGTCTCTGTCTTCAACTCCTCGAGCGAGTGTAGAGAAACTCTGTCCTGGCCAGCTCTTGATATTGTCAAACCAGGATTTTCTCTGCCCTCCTTTCCTTCTTCCCCCATCAATTGTTCCCTGTAGGATAATTTTGGAGAGTGAGTCATGTCTCATCGCATGCCCGAACCACGCAAGTTTATGCCTTTTCACAATTGTCAAGAGTTGCACTTGTCAACCTGCAAGGTTGTTTATTTTATCTCTTACATAAATGTTCGTCTTATGTTCTATATAACTAATATGTAGTACCCATCTGTAACACTTATATTAGAAGGCCTGGATTCTTCGCTCCAATTCTGTATTGAGCGTCCAGCTCTCACAACCGTATAAAAGAATGGGTAGCACCAGTGATCTGTACATACTGATTTTTGTCAGAGTGCTGATTTTGCTTTTCCATATCACGTTTAGCCGAGACATAGTAGCTGAAGCCATCTCAAATCTTGACTTGATCTCCTTACCAGAGTTAACATCGTTACATATGTAGGACCCGAGGTATTTAAAGGTTTCCACTGCCTCCTGCTTTTGTTCATTTAGCCAGATATTGGTGTGTTCGTGGTTATTGCTCCTATTCACCAGTATCTTACTTTTTTCTGTGTTGATTTCCATTCCATATTTTCTGCTCACTATCTCTAATTTTGAGGCTAGTTCTTGGAGTTCTGCCTCAGTACCTGCCATAAGGTCAATATCGTCAGCAAATCGTAGATCACAAAGAGGTCGGCCACCAATGGTTATTGATGTTTGATGGTTTTGCAGTGTCTCCTGCATAATGTGTTCTAGGTATATATTGAAAAGCACTGGTGATAGTATGCAGCCTTGGCATTTTGTATATCCAAGCTTTGTTTTGGTGCCATAAATGTTCAATCTTCAGAAGGAACATCAGTTTAGTTAGGTCCATCTGTTAATGTGAAAAAGTTTCGTGTACACATATCTTTCTGTACTGCAAATGCAGAATCCATGCTGTTGATAGGAATGTCTGCTTTTGTAAATTTATAGAGTGATTTTGCCTACCTGCAGTGAAATTTATCAGTATAAATACACATTTCAAAGTAAAACCATTTAAAGATGTGCGCCAGCTATCACATTATTGTTTTACATAAGTCAAACCAGCAAAATCCTATAGCAGATTATTATGAAGATGGTAGAAAAGAAGTTAGAATATGAAATACATGAATTGCTTGCAGATTTCAGACATGAGAGATGCATCTGGGATTGTATATTTAGTTTGTAAAACACAGATCCAGAAGATGGATACAGGATGTAACTGATGGTTTGAACATGATGGCTGCAGAGGTGAGAAATCTGGCCTATAATAGAGAGAAATTCAGAAGGTTTGTTGGTGTGGCAAAGTTCTGCTCATGACAAGCTATTTGATGATAATGATGAAAACATAGATAATATAAGGCTTCCTACCATAGATAATGTATTCTTGGGGAGTTGTAGAGTTGTACTCATCTCCATTAGCTAGAAGAAGAACACTGTAAGATAAGATGACACCATTTGGTTTCCCAGGGGGTTGAGCTTTGACCTTTACAGTTGTGGAGTTTATTACCTCAACAATTGGAGGTGGTAGGTCTTCTGGTGCAGCTTGGGCTGTTGCAACATTGATCTGCGAATGCACACTCCATTACATGTCATGTAACCAAGTAACAATGGAAACTGTTTGAACTAATAATAACATTTCTTTTAGTTGACTTTTACATGTGTCTACAACCACAATGCAAACAGTAATTTTAATATTAAGCTAATAAAAGTAGTAGCTAAGCAGTAGTAATAATAGTCAAGGAGTATTAGTTGCAGTATTAGGAGTAGTAGAAGTAGAATTAGTAGTAGTATATTATTATTAATAGAAATAGAAGCAGTAGAAGTAGCAGTAGTAATAGTAGCAGTAACAGTAGTAGTAATAGTAGCAATAGTAGTAATACTAATAGAAGTAGTAAAAGTAGCAATAGAAACGGTAGTAGTAATAGTAGTAATATTAACAGTAGCAATAGTACTAGTAGCAGTTGTAGGAGAAGTAGTAGTGGTTATAGTAGTGGAAGCAGTAGCAGTAGTGTAAGTAGTACTAGTAACAGTATCAGGAGCAGTGGGAGCAGTAGTAGTTGTAGGATCAGTGGTAACTGTAGGGGCAGAGGTAGTGGTAGTTGTAGTAGTAGTATCAGTAGTAGCAGTAGTCATAGTAGTAGTAGCAGTAGTATGAATTGTATATCAGCAGTAGTAGCATATCCTGACATCCTGAGTTCAATAATATTGATTGCATTCAGTTGCCCCAAATCCTAACAGTCATTCATAATAAATACCATTGTACTGTTGGTACATCCTGCAGAATTGCACGCTGAGAGAATGTATGAGTAACTTCGGTACGGCAAGATGTTGAAGTCATCCGTAAAGTTCATATCTAAGCCACGATACAACTCAATCCCATCTCGTTTTAAAAGATATCCAGTAATTACACCTGTAAAATATTTTGAGAAAATTGGTTATTGGTTACTGAACTGACATCACAGCACTCGTGGCAGACCCATAGGTGCTCAGTCTCCCTTAACAGGCGTTACAGGGTATGCATATTGATGGCTCTTGTGGCTCGTTTGTTAAATACACTCCTCTCTGCTCCTCAAGCACACTCCTCTCTGTCCCTCAAGCACACTCCTCTCTGCCCCTCAAGCATCCAGCTCTACTTGTAACACATGTAATTCCTAACTAATTAAATGTCCCCTCATTCAACAGTAAGTCACAGAGACCAAAGAACAACCTCCTTTATCCATCCTAAACTTCCCAATAATCTATGCTTTTGATGCAAGCCTATCCACTTTCTCATTGCCGTGAACACCAGGTTGGAAATCTCTATAGGCGACATCCACTCATAACACCACCTGTCAATCTGGATCTTCTAAAGCATTGACTCAGTCATTTTGACAAAATGTTATGATATACTGAATAATCAACCAAATGTTTTCTAAAAAAATTGAAACATTTTTTTAGTATGTTATTTGTTTGTTTGTGTTCGTTCTTGACAACCAGTACAGTATCTGGGAGTTCTGGATCTATTTTGAATAATTTTGTGTTTAAGTTATCATTTCCTGGTGCCTTGTTATTCTTAAGCGATTTAATGGCTGTAATGATCTCATCCTGGCTGGGTGTTTCGATGTTTCAATGTCAATTTCTAGTTCCTCTGTTGGTTCTAGTATGTCTGCTACTACTGTTGATGGTGGTCTGTTTAGCAATTATTTTAAATGCTCTGTTCATCGCATTTCTTGTTCCCTTTCCGTTGTCAATAGTATTCAATTTTTATCCTTTATGAGGGTGTTTTATCTCCTATAATGTTTACCGCTTATTAGTTTAGTAATTTTGTACACTGTTCCTTGGTCACATCTTTTTGCTGCTTCTTCTGTCTGTAATGCCAGGTCTTCAACATATACTCTTTTGTCCACTCTCACAGCCTGTTTTATTTCTTTACTTGTGTTTTTGTACTGTGCCTGGTATCTTGCTTTCAGTTTTTCGGACTTTGCTTCTAACAATTTCTTCTTTAGTATTCTTCTGTTGTCTATTATTTTCCATGTTGTAGGTGTTATCCATTCTTTTCTTTTTTTTGGACAGTATCCTATACATTCTTCGCTGCTCTTATTATTTATAGATGCTATGTTGTCTCATGTTTTAATTATGTTGTCAGTTCATCCATGTTTGCATTACTTTCTAGGGCTTGGAATTTGTTCTTTATTTGCAGTAAACATTATTCCTTACTTCCTCCGTGTCCTTTAGCCTATCCACATCGAATCTCTTTTGAAAGTTTTTCTGTTGTCCTGTTTTTCTTAGCTTAAGTTTGATATAAGCTGTGACTAGGTGGTGGTCACTGCCAACATCCGCACCTCTCTTAACTGAGTATCAACTACACTTATATTCTGCAACATATGTAGAAAATGCAAAGACTGATCAAAGTAGAAACATTACTACAATAATGAGACCACACCCACCTTAGTAGGACTACTCCTACCATAGCAAGACAACTTATAACTTAGTTTGAGCACCTCTACCTTAGTGGAACCACTCTTACCTAAAGTTGGAGCACTTTTACCTTAGTGAAATCACTTATACCTTAGTGAAATCGCTTCTACCTTAGTTTGAGCACTTCTACCTTAGTGGAATCATCCCAACCTAAAGTTGGAGCACATTTACCTCAGTGAGATTACTTCTACCTTAGTGGAATCATCCCAACCTAAAGTTGGAGCACATTTACCTTAGTGGGATCCCTTCTACTTTAGTCGTGGCACTTCTACTATAGTTATGTCACTGACAGTAAAAAAAAGACAAACCATTTGGTTTCTCTGGTGGAAGCCATGACAGATAAATAGCATACAGTTCTCCAGATGCTATTCTTGTTGAGGGAGGATCTACTAAATATGGAACAGCTTCCAGGGTCCTAACTGCTGTGTAGCTACTGCTTGCAGTGCCAGCGCTGTTGACAACAACAACTGAATACTCATACTGAGAATATGGAGACAGCGCAGAGTCTGAAACAGTGTCATGAAACTATGAGACAATGCATACAATAATCTGTTAAAAATGTCAACAAAAAATTTGAGAAAAGAAATAATAATTTCTATATAACTATTGAAAGTTTCAAGAAACAATAAGATAAAAAGTGCAAGTAGTGCAGTAAATTAACTCTTAACCATTGGCAGGTTTTTAAGGTTTTTTCGATATTTTGCCCTGCTCTATATTTAGCAACCATACAAATTCTTTGCATTGAAAATAGGAATGTTATATATGGTTGGAAAGCTAATTGGATGTGCTATCAGGATATGTGGTTTTAACATAAGTGTGATGTAATTTATGATATCCGTGACCTACTTATGGAAAGTCTAAAAATAGATTATTCTACAAATGACAAATTTTTTAACAGTCACAAAGAAGGAAAAAATAAGTATGACGAATATAATGGAATCTTTTATTACAGTCTTGTAAAGTCTTCATATTTGCAAAACATATCTGAATTTAAACATGTTTGGGAAATATGAAAGGCAGTAATCATTAAATTTATAATATTCAATATTTTCATATTGTAAAGAAAAAAGTCAATAAATATGGCCTTCAAGAGAAAATGATGCAGAATTGGTCTAGTAAGCAGCCCATAAAGAACTAACACTTATAGTAGCATACATAAACATTAAATAGATATATAATTTCTAAACATTGCAAGTAAAATATATTATTGAACAAAAATATGATTACGCAATCATATTTGATAGACAAAATAATCAGGGAAAAAATTATCGGGCATCTTGCAAACAGAGTCAAAGTGACACAGGCATAGAATGTTCATCTGACCCAAGCATAGATATTTCAAGAATCACTGGTGTCTTCATCAGGACAGTATTCTGAGTTATTAGAGTCCATTTTATCACATATTTGGGGATTTTTGGATGGAGTAATTTGGGCGTTTCTACAAAATGGCAAGTGGGAAATGAGGTGTGCTCCTGTCATCGAGATTAGACATCTAAAAAACATATAATTAATTTTTTTTATAATTTTTTATTAGATTATCATATGTTATGCTTTGGATAACATAACTTTTACCAACTTAACAAAATTATGGTCACTTAAATAGGCATGTTGCATCGATCATAAATGATCGAAATCCCAATATCCCAATGGTTAAGGGTTAACAGTATCTTCGTCTTCTTTCTCTAATCATGTTTTGTCTCACAGCATCACGATAAGAAGAGATTTCTAGAACAGGCTCTTGTGTGTGCTTCATAAATAAGGTTTGTCACTGTCTCTGTTATTTCTGTGTTTCACCTTTTGTATGGGTAACCTTTCGTCTTGTATCCACTATATCTCTCTCTCGCGAACCCTGCCAAGACTGATGAACCAAATTTTATCATGAATTTTACTGTTGCTTTTAGGTCTCCGTCTCTCCTTACAGCTGCAAGCTCTGTGTTATCAGGCCAAGTTTCTTTTCTTAGGGCTGCTAACAGCTGGCAGTCTGAATATGTGCCATTGGAAAGGCGGACATGATGGCACATCATGTTGCCATCATGTCCGCCTTTTCACAATGGCACAGGCTAGTTGTGCCAATTCTGAATTTGTTAAACATGTGGGCTCGGAGTCTGTTATGGCCAGTACAGAGGCGGAATATGGCAACTTGTTCTCTACGGGACAGACCATAGTACCCATCATTGCTGTTGTTTTGTGGGTGGTCTTTGACCATTTTTATTGTACTGCCAGCCAATGGTTGTTCTAGCCTCCTCATAGCTGATCTAGTGATCAGTCTGCAGTAGTCGCCTACCTGCTTTTGCTAGCCTGTCGGCTTCTTCGTATTGACTATATCTGAAAAGCATTGCCATTCTGTTGGTAACCTGATTATGTGGCAAACCATTTAATTTGTTGTTCTTCAATGAAGTTCAGTACTGATGCTATACCCACATTTTTCCTGAAGTCTTCATTTCTTAAGTCTGTTTATTTTTTATACTCCCAGAAATCTGAGCAGACACTTCATCTCTGTCATGACTAGTTGTCTGCTATTGGTTGATGTCAGCGTACAGGCTTGGCACTGATAGCATAATGTTGGGAGAAAGATCATGTTGTACAAATGACCTTTAAGGGTTCTATGTCATGTGATGTGGACTATTCACTGAAGTGTAATGATGATGGTCCTATCAATCAATCAATCAATCAATCAATCAATCAATCAATTAATATGGTATAATGTGACAAGATGACTGGGAAAACAACAAGCACACCAAGTCATAAAGTTATCAAAATACAGGGGACTGTATATGTGTTAGATGATGATAATGATGATAGTGATGATGTTGTTGTTATCGAGCCCCAGGGAATTATGGGTTTTCACCATTTTTCATATATTTGAGTGGGTGAGAGTATCTGGCTTTCTTGAAGACCTAGAAACCTCCAACAACTCTTGGTATGTATTGCTAAGCTTAGTGTTTCAGATACTCTTACACAGGTAGCGTCCTTTGGTGACCACTGCAGTACCCCCTCATGACCACTCTGGTCAATCTGCATGTGATTATAGTCCAAAGAGCTACTTTGATGATGATAATGATGATGATGGTGATGATGATGTCAATGGTGCAAATAGTAAAACCAGAGATGAATTTACCAGTGTATGTCAAGTTTAGTCCAAAATATACTCGCACAGTCTCTGTGGTACATGCTGATGTAGGGTCTGTTGTTGGCGATGGTAGATCCTGGTAACCTTTGACTGAACCACATGTCAACTGGGATCTGTCAAAGTCACATCTGTTACAGAAGGCTGTGTTCTGTTGACTGATAGGACATGTCATTCCCGTACCACACCCTTTGAAAAAAACAGACAAATGTATTGTTTTTCATGTATATAATTACACTAATATAAAACTAGATATCTCTCTCTCTCATGATCCCGGCCTAGACTGATGAACCAACTTTCTTCATGAATTTTACCATGTTATTAAGGGACTCCATTCCTCCGTAAGCTTCCATGAGCTCTGTGTTTTGGGGCCAGGTTTCTTTTCTTATACCTGCTATCAGTTGACAATCTTGCAGAACGTGTTCTGCAGTCATGTCCGCCTTTTTACAGGGGCACAGGCTAGTTTTGCCAATTTTAAATTTGTGAAACATGTGGGCACGGAGTTTGTTGTGGCCGGTACGGAGGCGAAGTATGGCAACTTGTTCACTACGAGACAGACCATAGTATCCATCGCTGTTGTTATGGTGAGGATGATCTTTTGTCCATTTGTCTCTATAGTGCCAGCCGATGGTTGTTCTGGCTTCCTCATAACTGACCTCGTGATCAGTTTGAGATAGTCGCCCGCCTTCTTTAGCTAACTTGTCGGCATCTTCATTTCCTCTTATATTGCAGTGTGATGGGATCCACTGAATGACGGTGCGTTTGAGTGTGTGCACTAATGCGCCGAGGGTCGCTTTGAGCTCATTGAACTATAACACTAGATATATGCTACTACTTCTTTCTTCATCTTCAAATGCTCCATATCAACCACCTATAAAACCACTCTTTGTGATTTGTATGTGATCTGAGCCTAAGAGCGATTGCACGTTATTCCAGTTATGCGCCTACGAGTAGACTGATTTCTGCGACACTTTTTATTTACTAGGTTAGCTTCTTTAAGCCCCTACCTCAGTCGCCTCTTACGACATGCCTTGTAGGTAGCAGTGGTACTATTTTTTGCTCCCTTGCAAGCTCCGGCAACACATGGGCGGGATATTTGCTGCAGAAATACACATTTTCTAAAATGACTTGGCCACAATTATAGTTAATCTTCAGTTCAACAAACTTCCAGGAGCAGAGCAAAATTACTGTCATTCTATTACACAATTATAGTTAATCTTCACTTCAATAAGCTTCCATGGAGCAGAGCATACTTTACTGTCATTCTATTACTACTAAACCTGCTTGGTAGGCCTATAGGTACAGTTTTCCATGGCAGATTTTAAAGTGTATGCATGTTGATGGCTTCCATAACTAACTGGTTAAACACACTCCTAATCTGCCCCTCAGGTACTTATACAAATTGTGATTCAAAACTATTTTTAAAACTTGATATATATTCATCATAATTTGCTCTTACCCAACAAGCAGCAGCTAAACAAATGAAGCGTGTAACACTTACTGATACTTTCAACACCTTTCTTTCGTTCATCCGCTGTGAATTCAGGCATTGTCATAGCGCCTATATATGGCACCTCCGAATGATTTTGTGTGAAGCCTTGCTTTCCTTATCACCAATGTTCCTTACAATTCAGGCGAGCCTTACTCTCCGACTTTAGAGGTACTTGTAATTGAAATCCCTGATTAAGAAAAAGTCACTAACAATGACAATAAATAATATGTGGATGCCAATAAATGAAGACACTAACCATTATCTTGACTTGAATTGTCAGCACAAATCTGGGTCAGAATGTTGTATCCAGCATTATTGCAGCAAGCCAGGTTATTTGTTACAGCATTCAGTCCACAACATTTATCAGATGCTGTCAACTTCTCTTGAACACTTCCATATACATGGGTCTAGTAAATCATACAATGATACAGATGATACAAGTGCAGAGAATGTTTTAACACTTATATAGAAATGGAATAAGATTATTAATGAAGAGGTTTTACTTCACAGTGAGAGACAATCATGTCCTTTTTTTTAGGATTGTCAGGAGCCTATGTGGTTCCTCCACTCCTGCCCAGTTCTCATATTGATCTTAAAAGTCTGTGTACAGCAGTGCCCACTCTCCCATCCTCAAGAAATAGTTTTTGAATGGGTCGGCTAAACTACATTGAGCAAATTAATAAAGAAAGTCTCCCTTAAACTGTACTGTACACACAGTTGATGCAAAGGAGATGGACGATCAATATATTCAACAATGACTTCAGAGGCAGGGTGTCATCCAGCATGGTATCAGGCCCAAGGGTCCACCACGGAAAACAGCTGCCAAGTGACCAGAACCTCTTGGAAACCAATGTTAAACTACTGAACAAATGATTCCAAAGCATCACGAGGCAGTGGCTGACCAAACAACAGCTGTAACAGAAGTACCTTCTTTGTGTTCCATAGAGATTCTTTAACATCTTTCTCTCTCTTTCCCTCATCTCTTATTCTCTCCCAGTGGGTTCTATGATAGATATTGACTAGCTAAATATGTTACACTTCTTCCATTGATGTCTCAGCCTTCTTCATGTTTTGTGAAATACTCTCAGCAGGTGACAAACCATTTCTGCGAAGAGGGACTGAGCAATTTGGGGAAACCCAGTGCAATGAAGTAAATCCTTCATCTTTAGACCCTTCTTTATCACGCCAATGTGGTGCTGGGGCCCTCAAGAGGAGCAAAGAATAGTAACACTGTGACCTACAAGGCATGTCATAAGAGGTGACTGAGGTAGGGGCCCGCCAGTGTGGCGCTGGGGCTCACAATGGAAGCAAAGAATAGTAACACTGCGATCTACAAGGCATGTCGTAAGAGGTGACTGAGGTAGGGGCCCGCCTGTGTGTTGTTGGGGTTCACAATGGAAGCAAAGAATAGTAACACTATGACCTACAAGGCATGTCATAAGAGGTGACTGAGGTAGGGGCCCGCCAGTGTGGCGCTGGGGCTCACAATGGAAGCAAAGAATAGTAACACTACGATCTACAAGGCATGTCGTAAGAGGTGACTGAGGTAGGGGCCCGCCCGTGTGTTGTTGGGGTTCACAATGGAAGCAAAGAATAGTAACACTGTGACCTACAAGGCATGTCATAAGAGGTGACTGAGGTAGGGGCCCGCCAGTGTGGCGCTGGGGTTCACAATGGAAGCAAAGAATAGTAACACTGTGACCTACAAGGCATGTCGTAAGAGGTGACTGAGGTAGGGGCCCGCCTGTGTGTTGTTGGGGTTCACAATGGAAGCAAAGAATAGTAACACTATGACCTACAAGGCATGTCATAAGAGGCGACTGAGGTAGGGGCCCGCCCGTGTGTTGCTGGGGCCCACAAGGGGAGAAAAGAATAGTAACACTGTGAGCTACAAGGCATGTCGTAAGAGGCGACTGAGGTAGGGAACCTAGGGAAGCTACACTTTAATATCTGACAAATAGCTCTAGAGATCAAAAGTTATGCAACACTATGATCACATGTCATTATCATCATCATCAAGTAGCTTGTCCCTTTCGGAACTTGGCTCCCATGACAGGAGACCTGAAAAAACTCTATATTCTGTGCAAGTTGACCGGCGTCAGCAGCAGTCATTCTCAGATCATCAATGACATCTTGCACCCATCATCTTCTAAGTCTGCCTCTCATTCTTCTTCCAGCCATCATTCCCTCCAAAACTGCCTTATCCAGGCCCTCATGTCATTTGATGCTTTAAAATTGATTTTCCTTGATGGTATGCTCTTTAATAGTAAATTCTCTCTCATATCAAGCTGTTGCAGAACAGAAGCATTTGTTCTTTTCTCTGTCCATGATATTCTAAGTAATCTTCTGTAGCATTTGCATTCAAAGGCATTGATGATCTTCTCAGTCGCTTTGTCAATGGCCCATGTCTCACAACCATATGTTGTCAAGGGAGAAACGCAGGCTATTACATTTACTATTGTATAATTCAAGATAAAGATATTTCCAAAGTTCAATCCTCAATCTTACCTTAGCTTGTTCTGCGCTGACAGAACAGCACAAAGTAATGCTAGCTTGAACGTAATCTTGACCACAACATGTGTACCCTGGCTGCTCTAGGTACATCTGTCCAACATCTGGACTTCCACAACAGGTTGTTGTGTCTGATATCACTGTACCTCCACAGCACTGACTGCCTAGTTTGCTGGTCAGAGAGCCTACAGATCAGATAGAGACAACTTATAAAAATCTTAACTTACAAACACAGTAAGTACTATTAATTATTAACTATTTCTTCTTCTTTCTTCTTCTTTTGTCATCACACAGCTACCGGGTTGTTGCCCAGTATCCTGGTTTTCTGTTTTTGTCTTGCGCTGTTCTGGTGGCTTGGGTGATTGTTATTTTTGCTCCTTGACAGGATTCTGCTATGCCATCAAACCATCTTTTTCGAAGTCTTCATCTCGCCTTCTTTCCTGATGCTTTGTTGAAGAAGACTGTATACCGTGGTGTTTGGATGCATTATTATTAAGTGGCCAAACCACTTCCTTCTTTGTTTCGCAATGCTACCACGTTCTGTGTCTCATACAAGCTACCATGTTCTGTGTCTCATACAAGCTACCATGTTCTGTGTCTCATACAAGCTACCATGTTCTGTGTCTCATACAAGCTACCATGTTCTGTGTCTCATACAAGCTACCATGTTCTGTGTTTCATACAAGCTAACATGTTCTGTGTCTCATACAAGCTACCATGTTCTGTGTTTCATACAAGCTAACATGTTCTGTGTTTCATACAAGCTACCATGTTCTGTGTTTCATACAAGCTAACATGTTCTGTGTCTCATACAAGCTACCATGTTCTGTGTCTCATACAAGCTACCATGTTCTGTGTCTCATACAAGCTACCATGTTCTGTGTCTCATACAAGCTACCATGTTCTGTGTTTCATACAAGCTAACATGTTCTGTGTCTCATACAAGCTACCATGTTCTGTGTTTCATACAAGCTAACATGTTCTGTGTCTCATACAAGCTACCATGTTCTGTGTTTCATACAAGCTAACATGTTCTGTGTTTCATACAAGCTACCATGTTCTGTGTTTCATACAAGCTACCATGTTCTGTGTTTCATACAAGCTAACATGTTCTGTGTCTCATACAAGCTACCATGTTCTGTGTCTCATACAAGCTACCATGTTCTGTGTCTCATACAAGCTACCATGTTCTGTGTTTCATACAAGCTAACATGTTCTGTGTCTCATACAAGCTATGTGTTAAAGTACTTCCATTTGCCATTAATTCGACATATACAAATTTATACTTTAACCATATTTAGAAATAAATATTTAGTTTAACTAACCTTTGTGTGGGCACAACAGGGACAACGGAAAAAAGGAAGACCTAGAGGCACATTTGAAACAGAGCTTAAAGCTATACATGAGACAAGACTGAAATGAGTGGAAGTATGCTTGTCTATGAGGTATGTGCCCTTGGACGATGGGCACTGATGATGATGAGAACATGAAATCATGGCTGAAGAAGTAGGTGATGATGATAGCGATGATGACTTCCGTAGCGGGGATGAAGATGTTTAGCATAGCGGTGATGATGATGTTGATGAGAACATGATGATGCTGATGAGAACATGATGATGATGATGACTGATGATGTAGGTGATGATGACGGTGACTACCAGATGGGCGATGATGATGATGATGCTGATGAGGCCTGATGATGATGAGCCTTGGGGAGCTATACTTTTGGAAGTAGCAAATAAAATGATATCCTGCGATTAAAGAAACTCTGTAATGAACCAGTTAGTTCCCCTACATGTTACCATATTGCATTTACTCCCCATGGTTTGCAAAAGTGAAGTGCGAGTTAATTTAACAAACGTATCGTATTCCTCTCCAATCTTCATGAGCATAAGGACTCAACAGTTGCATTCCACTTTCCCTGGACTCTAGAATTCTTCTTTATGGCTTTCTAGAATAATTCAGCTTCAGTTCTTCTTCTTCTTCTTCTGCTAACATTCTTCACGGCCAATTTGATCATTCTTATTGTGATGTATAATTGGTCCACTGGCAAGAACGGAGTGATCTACGTCGGACGATTGTGCGCCCATGGTGACTAGGCCCGCCCGTCCGCTTTTCTGCCAGCTTTTGATTTACTAGGGTGAACTTTCCTTAGAACGATCCTTTCGGATCTACGCCTTTCGATCAACTTTGCCGTATATTTGGGCTTTGTGATCTACGCCAAGACAGTGAGTTACGCTGCTTTACCCGTTCTGACTGAGAAATATTTCTCGGCTTGTCAGCTTGTCCTCGGACGGCGTCTTACTCGTATAAAACACCGTGTAAGTATCGGCCTTCGCCAATGTTCAGGACCCGGGCTTCCTGTTTGATCCGTACATTGTCGGCCTTGCTTTACCGTACATTTTTGAGTTTGATCCGGGAAGGAACATTCTCTGCCTTTTCTAGACGCGATCGTCGTGGCAATTTGCAATTTACCTCGAAAGCACTGGCATGGGACCGAGTACAAACAATGTAGAGGGTCGTTTCAGTGGGCACTATAAGCGTAACTGAGGATTTTGCGCTCGCGCCATCACCCGCCCCAGTTATTCCGGGGATGTTAGTTACGACTGCAATCGAACCTTGCCCAGTTGCCCCAAGGCTGGCAGTTCCTTTAGGCATCACCAACCTCAGTTCTTCCGGGATGTTAATTTTAATCGCACAGTACCTGCACGGTTTTCCCAGGGCGGGTAGTTTCGTTATGCACTAAACGCAACTTGTTCTTTTGCGCTCGGCAAACCTTGCCCAGTACATGTATCTGCACCAGGCTACCAATGCGGGTCAGCTGCAATCTTCTCTCGCACCAACACGAGGGTAGACTTTCATTCTTTACGGTCCTGTCTTATTTATTCTTGCCGACGGCTGGCAATGTTTGCCCCCTCCTCAGGGCTTCGAGCTTCGCCTACGTGGGCATACGTTTGGTCACTGGATGCACCTCTCATCCATGTCTGAGTCGTTCGTTGCTGTTTCTTTGCGTTCAGGGACTTGGGCAATATCTTGTTGGACATCGGTCAGGAGAATTGTGCATTTTATTTGTATGTATCTTTGTCGTCTTTCCGTAATTGCACTGCTACCACTACCAGTAGTTTCCTCTCCCCGATCCCTGCCCCTCTTAGCCAGACCAGAACCAGAGTCTGTTTCCAGGGTCACCGCGTGGAGGTTAGGGGCAGGGTCTTGGTTTGCGCGCCCCCTCGCTAACCCTGGCTCATGTTACCACCATGACCTCATGAGCCTTTGACCAAGAACCTCGACTGATTTAATGAGCCATTCGGTTTCACCGTGAGACAGTGTGAACTTAGACATGCATGGCTTAATCTTTGAGACAAGCATATGACTACTGGCAGGATCAACCAGATAGCTGTCATGGACGAGACCGACCGACAATGCTCGGGTAGGAGACAGCGCTCTGTGCAGAGCGGATCCCGACGCCCCGGCGAAATGCGAAATTGAAGCGAAACGACCGAGCGCTCGCTTCCACCGTTTTGCCGGCAAGACTTGCGCCGCCAAGCAAAAACGACACCATGTTACTACCTGCGGACCCACAAGCTCGTTGAGAGCCGGGCCTTTAACGAGACCACTGTCGAGCGTTTAAAATTTTAGACTGACTGCATCACACCGCGACCGAGAAACTCCGATATACGGACACACACACCACCAATAAGACGCGCGGCAGCGAGCTAGTCTTAATAGCAGACGCTACCTTGTCCCTTATTCGCTGGGAGCCTCGTTCGCGTGAAAGAGCGAGGAGGCACGCGCAGCCGTTAGAGACTATGCACGCAATTGGTTATCGACACTGGGAACCGCGTCGCTGACTGGCTCGCCCGTCCGGTTATTTTCAAAACGGGAAGGCACAGTTTGCAGACGCACAACCCAGATAGCTTCAGTTCTTTTTCTCCATGCCTATTTGGAGCATCCTCTTTTTCATTTCACATGTGGGTTCCACTCAAGTGCTTACCTAGTTACACGCTATTGCATCTTTTGCAGATTCTTAACTATTATATAATATAACAATTTGACAAAATCAGCAAAAAAAGAATCCTCAGAATTGTGATAAAGTCGAAGGATTGACTTAATTGAAACCGGTTTTACCAATATGGCTTGATCCCTCATCGCAGAAATGGCACGCCACCTGCCGAGAATTGTGATAATTTGAAAGTGATAAATATAACGTTAAAAAAAATTACCTTTACAACAGATTTGAGCACCTGAAGACATGAAAGGAACTGACCCACAACAAGTATCACCTAGACTGACAGACAGCCTGTCTTCATTGTTGTCCAGGCAACAAACCTCACCAGGCAGGATCTCAACATATCTGAATGATGAGTAAGCTTATTGGTAGAGAAATGGTAACTAAGTTAAAATGATCATATTATTTCTTCTTCTTCTTTTTACTTTATTTTCCTTCTATCAATTCAGACATAGTCATGGCACCTAGTATAGCACCTCTAACTGATTTTTTACATGAAGGCTTGCTTTCCTTTTCACCGCTGTCTCTTGCCATGCAGGCAAGCCTTACTCCAACTTCAGAGGTGCTTGAGATCTCTAAGTAAAGAATCAGGGTTTTGAATAGTTCAACCACATACCATGTACAAAGTCAATAATTTTGGACCCAAACTGGCTTTGAACCTCAGGATTTCCATGGTTCATGGTCCCTAGGGCACAGTGTTATCAACTTTACTGCCCGCATGCCAAGCGTGTTTGTAGCATGTTGGACGACAGGTGACAAGCCCCCTACAGTGAGTTGTTAGAGAAGATGCAATGATCTTCTGTGCATCTTGTTTAATGCACTTTGTAAGTTGGTCTAAGGTTGTCCTTGATGCTATCACTAGATCTTTTACATGGTCTTTCTCTAGTAGTACATTAAGATGATCACATCGACAAGTAGAGAGCTACAACGATATCCTACAGATCAATGTCCTACAGATCAATGTCCTACAGATCAATGTCCTACTGATCAATGTCCTACTGATCAATATCCTACTGACCGATGTCCTACTGATCAATATCCTACTGACCAATGTCCTACTGATCAATGTCCTACAGATCAATGTCCTACTGATCAATATCCTACTGATCGATGTCCTACTGATCAATGTCCTACAGATCAATGTCCTACAGATCAATGTCCTACTGATCGATGTCCTACTGATCAATGTCCTACTGATCAATGTCCTACAGATCAATGTCCTACTGATCAATGTGCTACTGATCAATGTCCTACTGATCAATGTCCTACTGATCAATGTCTTACTGACCATTGTCCTACTGATCAATGCCCCACTAATCGTTGTCCTACTGATCAATGTCAGACTAATCGTTGTCCTACAGATCAATGTCCCACTAATCATTGTCCTACTGATCAATGTCTTACTAATCGTTGTTCTACAGATCAATGTCCTACATATCAATGTCAGACTAATCATTGTCCTACAGATCAATGTCAGACTAATCATTGTCCTACTGATCAATGCCCCACTAATTGTTGTCCTACAGATCAATGTCCCACTAATCATTGTCCTACTGATCAATGTCTTACTAATCGTTGTTCTACAGATCAATGTCCTACAGATCAATGTCCTACAGACCATTGTCCTACTGATCAATGTCTCACTGACCAATGACCTACTGATCAATGTCACACTGATCAATGTTGTACTGACCGATGTCCTACTGATACTTGACTGACTGATATCACCAACATTATGAGTTCACCGACCTCAGCTTCCCTTAAGGTACCACTGCTATAAAACATTAGACCATCAGTTATTATGTTTGTTGGTTTTATACATATAACTGACGCCATCTTCTTCTTCTTCTAAAAAAAGATGAAGGATTAATTTCATTCCACCGCGTTACCACATATGGTTCCGTCCACATCGACAGAAATCGCAAGTCACCTGCTGAAAGTGGTAGCATAAAACATCAACTTTGTAGCTCCATCAACAGTCCTACAGATTACTAAAAATAAATGCACATGTGAGCTGAATGACAGTCTGGATTTGAACACACAACCTTCAAAGCACAATGAAAATATCTTAACCACTTTAACACATAGACCTGCACATCTTCTTCTATCAACATGGCTATCATGGCGGTCACTGATAAGGATGATGTTTGTAGCTACTTTTATCAGAAGCGAACCTTGTTAACTCTCTTTTTAATGTGATTTATGCTGTCTACACTTGTTATTCCATTTCTTTTATTTTTGTTTGGCTATGTTTTACTAATTCTTCACCTCTAACTGATTTTTTACATGAAGGCTTGCTTTCCTTTTCACCGCTGTCTCTTGCCATGCAGGCAAGCCTTACTCCAACTTCAGAGGTGCTTGAGATCTCCAAGTAAAGAATCAGGGTTTTGAATAGTTCAACCACATACCATGTACAAAGTCAATAATTTTGGACCCAAACTGGCTTTGAACCTCAGGATTTCCATGGTACATGGTCCCTAGGGCACAGTGTTATCAACTTCACTGCCCGCATGCCAAGCGTGTTTGTAGCATGTTGGACGACAGGTGACAAGCCCCCTACAGTGAGTTGTTAGAGAAGATGCAATGATCTTCTGTGCATCTTGTTTAATGCACTTTGTAAGTTGGTCTAAGGTTGTCCTTGATGCTATCACTAGATCTTTTACATGGTCTTTCTCTAGTAGTACATTAAGATGATCACATCGACAAGTAGAGAGCTACAACGATATCCTACAGATCAATGTCCTACAGATCAATGTCCTACAGATCAATGTCCTACTGATCAATGTCCTACTGATCAATATCCTACTGACCGATGTCCTACTGATCAATATCCTACTGACCAATGTCCTACAGATCAATGTCCTACAGACCATTGTCCTACTGATCAATGTCTCACTGACCAATGACCTACTGATCAATGTCACACTGATCAATGTTGTACTGACCGATGTCCTACTGATACTTGACTGACTGATATCACCAACATTATGAGTTCACCGACCTCAGCTTCCCCTTAGGTACCACTGCTATAAAACATTAGACCATCAGTTATTATGTTTGTTGGTTTTATACATATAACTGACGCCATCTTATTCTTCTTCTAAAAAAAGATGAAGGATTAATTTCATTCCACCGCGTTACCACATATGGTTCCGTCCACATCGACAGAAATCGCAAGTCACCTGCTGAAAGTGGTAGCATAAAACATCAACTTTGTAGCTCCATCAACAGTCCTACAGATTACTAAAAACAAATGCACATGTGAGCTGAATGACAAAAACATCAACTTTGTAGCTCCATCAACAGTCTTACAGATTACTAAAAATAAATGCACATGTGAGCTGAATGACAAAAACATCAACTTTGTAGCTCCATCAACAGTCCTACAGATTACTAAAAATAAATGCACATGTGAGCTGAATGACAGTCTGGATTTGAACACACAACCTTCAAAGCACAATGAAAATATCTTAACCACTTTAACACATAGACCTGCACATCTTCTTCTATCAACATGGCTATCATGGCGGTCACTGATAAGGATGATCTTTGTAGCTACTTTTATCAGAAGCGAACCTTGTTAACTCTCTTTTGAATGTGATTTATGCTGTCTACACTTGTTATTCCATTTCTTTTATTTTTGTTTGGCTTTGTTTTACTAATTTTTCACATGATCCCTGGAAGCATATTTTTAGTAAGCAGGGAAGATCTGTCCATAACAAAGTGCTGTATTTTCTCTGATTTCCTCATCTTGTCCAGATCTCTCAACAATAAGTTTATAGATTGTCGTTTTTGCAATACTCTCAGCAGATAGCTTGCCATTTCTGCGGAGAGGGACTGAGCTGTATGGGGGTAAAACCTGGTGTAATGAGGTCTTCAACTTTAGACACTTTAAACAAAATGTATACTAAAAAATAGAATTGATGCATTTGAGATGTGGATGTATAGAAGAATAGGCAGAGTTTCATGGATAGAAAACAGACAAATAAACAAGAGTTAGGAAAACTAGTCATGAAGAAATAATTATTAAGAGAAATAAAATTCAGACAAATATAGTATTTTGGGCACATAAAAAGACATGACACCATGATAAAATCTTTACTATAGGGGAAAAGTGAGGGACGAAGAGCAAGAGGAAGACCGAGAGATAAGTGGGAGGGAAACTTTAAGAAATGGACAGGTTGCAGTCTAGCAGAGTGCAACACCAAGGCTAAAAACATTGGATGCTGGAGATTCATTGCAGCCAACCTTCGATGTGGAGACAGCACCTGATGATGATGATACTAAAAACAGATATTACAAAAACAAGCAATAACGAAAGGAAAATATTACTAAAACAAAAAGTGTACACAGACACTACCTTTGTCCACAACATTTATAGTTGGTCTTTGACTCATAAAATATTCCCCTACAGCAGACAGAACTTGTCGCAGGTTTCAGCATATAGACTGTATCACAACATACATAGTTTGGCACTGAGTCATATATAACTCCATTACAGCAAACCTGTGAGGAAAACATTTTCAATTTCAAGACAGACTTTTCTTCAATATAAAGCTAGAAAACTGCAACACTAGAAAACAGGAAAATTTAAAAACTTGAAAAATGGAAGACTAGTTTTTAAAAAAAAATTTTTAAACGAAGTCATGGTACATTGGGCATTCCCATCGTTCTGTCCTCCACTACAGTAGCCATTTTAAAGTCCATTTGCTCACCGTACCCATGAGAAGTTGATTAGTACACTTTCGCTCTCTACCATGACGACTGCACTGTCTGGCATATCCAAACTTAACTCCTAATTCTGACTCGATCCAGTGTTTGAGACTTGTCCATATCACATAAATGAGAGCATACCACATTGATGATATCGGCTCTTTCCATACTTGTGCTCGCTTGAGTCGGGGCATTGTTTGCAAGAAAACACACTCGTTACCCTGCACTCCAGCATGTCCAGGTGTGTACAGCCAAGTCATTTTCTTGAGATGTGATCTCCGAATGCTGTCCACCCATTCCATGCGCAGATTTTCAGATTCAATCCTTTGAAGCATATTCATTGAGTCTGATATGATAATTGTATGGGTTACTTGTTGCTCAGCCACCCATGACAGAGCCCTGGAGATAGCGGTGATCTCCATAGTCATGTTCGATTTTGTTGTCTCAAAAGCACTGCAGTCCTCATAAAGTGTGCTACTGTTTTGTTGTGCTGAGTACATATACATGAATATATCTATATATATATATGTGGTACAATTATTTTCGGACAAGTACTAGGAGTTTTCAATTTCCGTCTTTAAGTGTTGTTTTAACTGTTAGTGTTGTCAGATTCTAATTGTGAAATCACTCTTGTTAATCCAGCTTTTCATCTGTACCAGTTGTAGATAAATAATTAAATTAATGGCTGACATATACAACTAACAAGACTTCTACATTTCTCTTGAAATGAAAATTGTGGCGATCCCTTTACAGGACATCAACATCAACAACAGTAAACGAGTCATCAATTTTCTAAGCACCACTTATACGTTCAGTAGTATGTCATTGCTTTCTGAAGGGAGGGGTCAATTTTTACCGTTTGTAAAAATTCACAGGAACTAATTTGCTTCCAAACTGCTCGCCGTGGAGTATGAAACAGCTACTCTTGGGCTGTGATCAAGTTTACTACCACTAAGCCTCAGATGCCAGAATTTCTCCTAGCTGTTGATAAATGATTAAAGTAATAGCTGACACACACCACAGATATTTATTCATCTGCAGCAACTATATGTAAACATCTGAAGTGATGCGTGATAAACACCAACATTTAAAACCACTACAATAAGTTGCACCTTTGCTCCTGAGTAGCAAGTTGATCCACATAAGTTCTCAAGAACTCCACACTCCACATACGTGCACTTGGTCAACTGAGGATTTGTGATTGGAGCAGTCCTGTGGACATATTAAAAGCTAGTAAGTTCTAAATAAACATTACCAATAATATTGACATAACATTAATAACAGTAATTCATTCAAAATATTAACAACAGGCAGCAGCTTTAACCCTTTCAGTCTGTAATTTTCTTTTTTACCTCTTGATGCATTTTGATTGCAATGTATACTGAAGTAGACAGTATACTGGCTTTGTGTCATCTTAAAGAATACGTTGAGCCAATATATAAACTTAGAAGGACGAAGGAGTTAAATGTAAACAAACAAATGAAGACTTTCCAAGGGAGTTGGACAAAGCTGAATTTTATCTCCAGATTTGTTCTCTCTGCACATGGATAACATTTTGAGATTAATAAATGAAATAACTGCAATATCAGTAGAATGATATAATATAAATAACTTGAGATATGCTGAATTTTATCTCCAGATTTGTTCTCTCTGCACATGGATAACATTTTGAGATTAATAAATGAAATAACTGCAATATCAGTAGAATGATATAATATAAATAACTTGAGATATGCTGAATTTTATCTCCAGATTTGTTCTCTCTGCACATTGGATAACATTTTGAGATCAATAAATAAAATAACTGCAATATCAGTAGAATGATATAATATAAATAACTTGAGATATGCTGAATTTTATCTCCAGATTTGTTCTCTCTGCACATGGATAACATTTTGAGATCAATAAATGAAATAACTGGAATATCAGTAGAATGATATAATATAAATAACTTGAGATATGCTGAATTTTATCTCCAGATTTGTTCTCTCTGCACATGGATAACATTTTGAGATCAATAAATGAAATAACTGGAATATCAGTAGAATGATATAATATAAATAACTTGAGATATGCTGATAATAATGTTTTGATAGAGCAAAACTAAATATAGCTATCGGAACTGGTTAATATGGGGATGACAGAAAGTAACAGCAAATGCCTACGTCTGCTGAATAAGAAGAAGATAGCAGTTATTGTTATCTCAAAAAATCAGATTATATCAAAATGCACCATTAATGTAAATGTAACGTTGCTAAGATTAGATCTAACATTTATAATATCTTCAAATGCACCATTAATGTAAATGTAACGTTGCTAAGACTAGATCTAACATTTATAATATCTTCAAATGCACCATTAATGTAAATGTAACATTGCTAAGACTAGATCTAACATTTATAATATCTTCAAATGCACCATTAATGTAAATGTAACGTTGCTAAGATTAGATCTAACATTTATAATATCTTCAAATGCACCATTAATGTAAATGTAACGTTGCTAAGATTAGATCTAACAGTTATAATATCTTCAAATGCACCATTAATGTAAATGTAACGTTGCTAAGATTAGATGTAACAGTTATAATATCTTCAAATGCACCATTAATGTAAATGTAACGTTGCTAAGATTAGATCTACCAGTTATAATATCTTCAAATGCACCATTAATGTAAATGTAACGTTGCTAAGATTAGATCTACCAGTTATAATATCTTCAAACTCTGATAACAACATCAGACGGTATTTGTATATTAGAAATAAAGAATTATTCGACCAGGCAAAGACAACATTTCAGAAAATGAAGAATATTATGTGCAACAAATTATGTCTATTCTTTTTCTCTTTCACCATTTACTTCTTTATAGAAGTGCTAGGAAGGAAAATATGGAGAGAGGGGGTGTGGGGGGTGGTAATGATCTTGTGTGTGTTTGTTCTAATGCACTTTGTAAGCTGCTATTCATTTTCACAAGACTTTCTTGATGCAGTCGCTCCATCTTTTGCGTGGTCTTTCTCTTGCTCTGTACTCGTTAAACTTTTTCTGTGTGGCTCTCTGTGGTAGATGATACAAGGGCATTCTTGTCAGGTGTCCAAACCATTTAACCTGTTGTTATTTTATGAATTGCGTAACTGGTTTCACATCCAGTCTACTTCTGATTTCTTCCTTTCTAATTTGTGTCTCTTATTGTCACTTCTCCAGCTCTTCTAAGGCACCTCATCTTTGTCGTTATGATTTTCCGCTCATTTGCTGCTGTTATTGGCCATGTTTGACACTGGTAACATAGTGTTGGCCAGAAAATTATTCTTGTAAGATTTGCTTTAGTTTTAAGCAGTATCTCTATCATGTTTATTAAAACCAGCAAAAAAGAGTCCTTGGATGTTACATAGAGCTAGTAATGATATAAAGAAACAAGTTATAGATAATAAACAAGTCACACAAAATCTCTGAAGGACACAAATATGAGGTTTTATAGAAGAAAAATATGAATGCCATGTATTTTTGTTTCGTATTTTTGTTTCTATACGGAATCCGCGAATAGCTAGTGAATTGATGGGGAATCTTCTAGTGCTGAACACAATTGGAAAGATTCAAATGAAGTATAAACAAGCTGACCCAAATGGAAACTGACCTGGAACAGCTAGCAGACAAAGAAACAGAAAAGAAATGTAGTATCAATAACACAGACAAACTATAAATATATCTTCACAGGCAAAAATGACAGCACAAACCAACACTTACACATTAGCACATTCTGCTAAAGATCTTCTCCACAATTCATATCTTTGTATGATACCATTAGGACTGGCTGGTTGATTCCATGTCACAATTAACTGAAAGAAGAAGATCTCAGTAAATATAATATAATACAGCTGTTTGAGTGTGTTCTCAATTAATAGGTAATACATCAATGAAATCTCAAAGATAGAGGACCGTCACCAGTGCTACAGAGTTCGTGCACTGCCGCTGAGATCTTCCCATGTAAGAAAGAGATAGGAGCACACATGGTTACTCACCGAAGTGCAATGCTGATCAATCAATCAATCAAAGAATACTCTCTGCAGGCAATGTGCCATTTCTATGGAGAGTAGCTGAGCTGTATGTGGAAACTAAGTGCAATGAAATTAATCCTTTGTCTTTAGACCCACTTTAAGAGTATCACAGGGAATGCCAGCAGATGGTATTACAAGCTTGCACAAAGTATTACAGGGAATGCCAGCAGATGATATCACAAGCTTGCACAAAGTATTACAGGGTATGACAGCACAAAATATGCCAGCATAGGGTAGGCCAGCAGATAACTCAGGGTGTGCAGCACAGGGTACGTCAGCACAGGGCATGTCAGCACTGGATATCCCAGAGTATACCAACACTTGGCAATACAGGGTAGGCCAGCAGATAAAATCATAGGGTATGCCAGCACTGGGTATGCCAACACAGAGTATACCAGCACAGGGTATGCCAGCACAGGGTAGGCCAGCACTGAGTATCCCAGAGTATGCCAACACTTGGTATCACAGAGTATATCAGCACAGGGTATGCCAGCAGAGGGTATCACAGAGTATATCAGCACAGGGTATGCCAGTAGAGGGTATCACAGAGTATACCAGCACAGGGTATGCCAGCAGAGGGTATCACAGAGTATACCAGCACAGGGTATGCCAGCAGAGGGTATCACAGGGTATATCAGCCTAAACTTCAAAATGACAGGCAAACATCTTAAACACTTTGCCATAAAGACACTTGCTCTCAAGGTGAAGGATTGACTTTATTGCATCAGGTTTCCCCATATGACTCCGTCTCTGTCAGCATAAACTGTGCCAGCCCAGATTATGTCAACACAAACTATGTCAATATTTATCTAAGCTGACACAAGATGAACAACACAAGATGAACAACACAAGATGAACAACATAAGGTGACAAACACAAGATGAACTACACAAGACGAACAACACAAGATGAACAACACAAGATGAACAACACAAGATGAACAACATCAGGTGACAAACACAAGATTAACTACACAAGACGAACTACACAAGATGAACAACACAAGATGAACAACATAAGTACATTTGCATACCAAATATACAAAAAGATTAATTAATCAACATCGAACTGGCATGTTGGACCGCTGGACGTTGCTGGATTTGTTGCTGGGTATCAGAACACCTACGGTCATGTTCAGAGTGCTATGAAGATAATCCACTGATAACTGATAAGTACAAGCAGAAATGTAACCTACCTGTGTGGCAGCAATAGAAGTAATAATGGGAGCAGCCATCCCTTGAGGCAAGGCTTCAGCAGTTGTACCAAATGCACTATTGCTGACATTGCATGCATATACAGTGCATGCTTCAATCTGAAACAATACTTTGAGGTTCAATTCTTTGGTAATAAATTAAAATATGTTTCTCATTTATTTAACTGATTCCATACTGTGGAACACTCAAGTGTAACTATTTCTTATCTGCCTGGACCATGCGTCGCTCAAAATACGATTACTATTTTGTTGAGTTTTAATTATTTTTTTGTTCCGATTGAAGATTTATATTAACTGGAAACTACTTAGAATGTATGTGTAAACGATAACAAATACATAGCAGTATGGCATATGCTAGAATTCGAATTGAAACAGAGTTTATCAATCATTTTAGGATACCCTGTGACCGTAAAAACTAGCGATTTTTATGAATGTTCATGATGCTACTTTGTGAACAGTTAATAAACCTTACATCCCTTCATTATTTTCTCAACGTTTGTGTATTCATAAATGGATTACATATATAAAGAGAGCAGTTAGACTGATTTATTACACATATTGTTCATCAAGGCCCTTGAAAAGTTGGATTTTCGTTCTCACAATTTCAATTAGTTTTTTTAATACATGCTAATATTATTCATGCATAGTCAACACAACATTATATTTTTGGACACAATAATATTTTATGAAAGTACATTCATTTATCTTTAATTTGATATATAATAAGTTCAACTTTAAATCATATTAAGAAACAATATTTTAGTTTAACTAAAGTATGTGTGCAATATTTTGGAAACTAAAAAAATAATTCCGTCCAGAGGCAAAAAAAACCCGGTAGTGAATCAGTTAATGACATCTACAACATCGGATTTATACTCAAAGATTTACTACAATCCATTTTTATAGCACTACCAAAGAATGTAGGAATGAAAGAATGTGAATAACACTACACAATCAACCTCATGAATCATGTAACACAATAACTTTTCAGCATTATCATGAGAAGGGTAAGAAACAAAATAAGACCAGAAGTTAGGAAAAACAATGTGCTTTGTTGAATGCAGGGGAACAAACAATGCAATATATACAATAAGAACAATAGTGGAAAGATCAAAAGAAATTAATCTGGACTTATACCTATGTTTCATAGACTACTCAAAATCTTTCAATAAGTAAAACATGGAGAAATAATTTGAATGCTAGAAAGTATAAACATTGATGGGAACAATCTTAAGACTGATGAAGATTATGTACTGGCAACAAAGCGCAGCATAAGACTAGAGAATCAGAGTGGAATCTATCAGGAGATACAATTAGGAGTAAGACAAGACAAAGATGTGTACTCTCACCAGATCTGTTCAACCTTTAAAACCTATACAGTGAAAACATCATGCGACAAAATAGAACAAAAGGCAGGAATAACTGTAGGCGGACAAAACATCAACAATCTAAGATACACTGATGACACAATTCTCATGGCTACAAATGAACAAGATCTACAAGACTTGATAGACATATTAGTGTCAGTATAGTCTCTAGTATTGCAGAGAATGTGAAAAGAAAGGATTAAGCATGAATATAAAGAAAACAGAGGTAATGGTTATCTCCAAGAAACAGGAAACACCAAAATGCAATGTCAAAATAAATAACACAACACTGAAACAAGTCCATCGATTCAAGTATCTGGGAACATTCATAAAATCGGATGGAAGATGTAAAACAGAGAATAAGGAGTAGAATAGCCTTCACCTTTGGATTCTTTTTTTAAATATAATTAAATGCATTTAGGATTTCTCAGTTCAACATTTTTGTGAAAGACATTTGTCTCAATTCAACACATTTATGAATCTTCTATTTCAAGATATATATATTTTTAAAATTGGTCCTACATGGAAATGCCACAATAGGTGGACCCAGTAAAGTTAAGCTTAAAGTGTGTAAACTCTGAGGGTCATCATGAGAGTGCTCAGAATTAGTTAAAAGGGTTTTATTGTGCCATTTGGCATTTAAAATGAAGGCTCCAACCATTTGGTGGCAATCAAGTGGGCTTTGATCTTAGCCAAAAGGCAGAGAATTCAATACATTTATGACTTATCATTTCAACAAATTCATGATCCCTTGTCTCAAGACATTTCTGTCTGACCTGTATAAAACTGCAACTGTCTCACTTGTCCAAACACTCTTCTGTTTCATCTCCTTTGCCTCAAGACACTACCATCTCATCTCCCTTGTCTCAAGACACTTTTGTCTCATCTCCCTTGTCTCAAGACACTTTTGTCTCATCTCCCTTGTCTCAAGACACTTCTGTCTCATCTTCCTTGTCTCCAGACACCTCTGTCTCTTCCCCCTTGTCTCAAGACACTTCTGTCTCATCTCCCTTTGTCTCAAGACACTTCTGTCTCATCGCCCTTGTCTCAAGACACTTTTGTCTCATCTCCCTTGTCTCAAGACACTTCTGTCTCATCTTCCTTGTCTCCAGACACCTCTGTCTCTTCCCCCTTGTCTCAAGACACTTCTGTCTCATCTCCCTTTGTCTCAAGACACTTCTGTCTCATCTCCCTTGTCTCAAGACACTTCTGTCTCATCTCCCTTGTCTCAAGACACTCCTATCTCATCTTCCTTGTCTCAAAACACTTCTGTCTCACCTCCCTTGTCTCAAGACACTTCTGTCTCAACTTGTCTCAAGATATTATTGACAGTACAAGACTAGATATCTTACCCAAATTTTATTGACAATACAATGCTGGAAATCTCAATGAGATTTTTGTCTGTGTGTTGCCGAGGGGTTCTCATGGGAAGCAAAGAATTGTAACACTGCAACCTACAAGGCATGTCATAAGAGGTGACAGATGTAGGGCCTAGGGAAGCTACCCTACTAAATAAAAGTGTCGAGAAATCAGATGTGCAGGCTTACTTGTAGGCGCATAACTGGCACAGCATACAATCGTTCTTTTGCTCGGATCACAAACAAATCACAAAGAGTGCTTTAACAAGTGGTTGATATGGAGCGTTTGAAGAAGAATGAGATAATACTGACAATACAAGACTGGATATCATACTCAGATATCATTGATAGAATACAGTTTGGTATCTTACCAGGATGACATCGTTAGTACATTTTTTATTTGTTTGTCATCTACGAATTGAGGCATATTCATGTCGTCTAATAAGGTACCTCTGACTGATTTTTGCATGATGGATTACTTTCCTTATTCTCAGTGTCTCTTGCCATTCAGGCAAGCCTTACTTTTACTTCAAAGGTACTTGTACTTTAGATACCCAAGTAATGGATCAGGGTCTCTTGTACTCCAACTGCTTAACATGTACTCAACAATAATTTTTGGCCAAAGCTAACTTTGAACCCTGAATTTCCACTACTTGTGGTGACTAGCTAGGAGTGTTATCATTGATTGGTTGATTGATTGATAGGACAATATTCTTTGCACTTTGGTGAGTTACCATATGTGCTCCGATCTCTTTCTTACACAGGAAGATCTCAGCTGCAGTGCACGAACTCCATAGCACCGGCGAGAGTCCCCAATGTAATTTTGAAGATGAAGATATTTTTGTAGGAATGTTTTTTTCTAATGAACTTTGCCTGGGCAGTGGCTTTCTAGCCTGTTCTTCTCGATTTTGAACTGCCAAGGGCTCTTTTACGTGCTCAAATTAAACACGAGACCAACATTTTTTGTCCATCTCGATAGAACTATGAACTCGATCTCCCCTACACTGAGATCAGGAATCTCTGGGAAAATATCCAGATGGCTCCCAAGGAGCAAACCTGGTACCTTTGGCATGAGAGACAAGCACCTAGCCTCTACTCCACAGAGATCCTGAATGCTATCAACTATCAGCAACCCCATTAACAGTACATGAATGGATATCTTACTCCGCTATAATTAAAAAGTTGAAGATATCTTACCCGGATATCATAAATAGTGTAAGGCTGAAGACTGTCTATCACTGCTGATCCAGGTAGTTTGGAATTTGTGTCAATTTTCTTGTCATTCACTAGTATATTGTATGACAGTATGTCACCGTTAGGTTGTGATGGTGCTGTCCAGGACACTCTTAATGCTGTCTGACTGACGACAAACAGGTTTGGTGGACTCAAACCTGCGGGAGCTGAAAAGTATTGAATCATCAACATATGAAATAGTCATGCAACTTAGTTAGTCTTTCCTCTTGGGCCTGTGGGCGCGCATAGGGCAGAGGTCATAGCTCTCCATGTCTCGCGGTTCGTTGCTATCTATTTTAGGTCTTTAATGTTTACTAGGCCCATCGTTGAGCCTCTCTGGTGATGGTTCTACGCAGAGTCTCTCTTGGTCTTCCTCGTTTTCTTTTTCCCTCTGGTGTCCATATGAGGGATTGGTAAGGAGTCTTCTCTCATCCATTCTAAGTGTGTGGCTGATGTAGTTCCAGCGGCGCTTTCTTATAAAATTTGATACATTTTCTTGCTTGGTCTCTTGTCTTATTTGTGTATTAGGTCTGAAATCTGACCATTTGAGGTTCAGTATTCTTCTAAGACATTTATTCTCAAAGTTATCTCATTTTCTTTCTAGAGCTTTTGTTGCTTTCCAACTCTCGCATCCATAAGTTAATACTGGAATCACACAAGAGTTAAAGATCTTTAATTTTAAGTGCTTGCTGAGTGAATTGGACTTCCATATATTTGACAATTTGTTAAAAGCACTTGATGCCAATGCGATTCTGTATGGAATTTCTGGCGCTGTATCCCCGTAGATGTCATCATACTTCCTAGGTATGTAAAACTTTTGACTTTTTCAAGATTCTCATGCAACTAGAAATACATATAAAACAGTCAGAAGAGTCAGGGGGCTCTGCAGAAAAGTGGTTAGGACATTTGACTTGCCTTCAGAAGGTCCAGGGTTCTAATCCAAACAGCCTTGTTCAATTCACAGGTAGCGCATTTTTTCAGAGATCCCTATGATTGTTTTCTTTTCTTTGTCTGGTCCTTTTTGAATCATACTTCTACACTTACTTACTTACATACTTACTTACTTACTTATTTCTCTCCACTCCTCGTGGAGCATAGTGCTTCAACAGTTGTTCGCCACTCTTCTCGGTCTCTGGCTGTCCTCTTTATGGTCTCCCAGGACAGTTCAGCACTCTTCAGTTCCTCAAGATTTTTTAGTCAAAGCATCAGGATATGAATACATTTCTAGAAGGGCTCTTGTGTGAGCTTTGTATATGGTGTCTTTCACTGTCTCTGTTATTTCTATTTTTTGACCTTTTGCACTGATGGCCATTTACTTTGTATCCACTGCACTGAGCTGCATTACCCTTTGAAAAACACTGTCTGTTGGTAATCTGCTTTTGTGACAGAACCATTTAATTTGTTGTTCCTTGATGAAGTTTAGTGCTCATGTTCTACCCAAGTTTTCCTCATGTCTTTATTTCTAAATCAGTCTTTTCTTGATACTCTCAGCACTCTACGTAGACACTTCATCTCTGCCATGATTAGATTTCATCTGTCGTTTGATGTAAATGTCCAGGTTTGGTAATGATAGCATAATTTTGAGAGCGAGATTGTGTTGTACACCTGACAGTCTAACTCAAGGAAAATAACTCATTATTTTAGTCTAGTTTAGGCTAATGGGGACATCTGTCATTAATAAAGTCTAACATATGATACAGACAATTGTTCTCACTGTAGTTTAGTCTATTATAAGTGTAGATATAGACAACTGTTCTCACTGTAGTTTAGTCTATTATAAGTGTAGATACAGACAACTGTTCTCACTGTAGTTTAGTCTATTATAAGTGTAGATACAGACAACTGTTCTCACTATAGTTTAGTCTATTATAAGTGTAGATACAGACAACTGTTCTCACTGTAGTTTAGTCTATTATAAGTGTAGATACAGACAACTGTTCTCACTATAGTTTAGTCTATTATAAGTGTAGATAGAGACAATTGTTCTCACTGTAGTTTAGTCTATTATAAGTGTAGATACAGACAACTGTTCTCACTATAGTTTAGTCTATTATAAGTGTAGATACAGACAACTGTTCTCACTGTAGTTTAGTCTATTATAAGTGTAGATAGAGACAATTGTTCTCACTATAGTTTAGTCTATTATAAGTGTAGATAGAGACAACTGTTCTCACTATAGTTTAGTCTATTATAAGTGTAGATACAGACAATTGTTCTCACTGTAGTTTAGTCTATTATAAGTGTAGATAGAGACAATTGTTCTCACTATAGTTTAGTCTATTATAAGTGTAGATACAGACAACTGTTCTCACTATAGTTTAGTCTATTATAAGTGTAGATACAGACAACTGTTCTCACTGTAGTTTAGTCTATTATAAGTGTAGATAGAGACAATTGTTCTCACTGTAGTTTAGTCTATTATAAGTGTAGATACAGACAATTGTTCTCACTGTAGTTTAGTCTATTATAAGTGTAGATAGAGACAACTGTTCTCACTGCAGTTTAGTCTATTATAAGTGTAGATACAGACAATTGTTCTCACTATAGTTTAGTCTATTATAAGTGTAGATACAGACAATTGTTCTCACTATAGTTTAGTCTATTATAAGTGTAGATACCGACAATTGTTCTCACTGTAGTTTAGTCTATTATAAGTGTAGATACAGACAATTGTTCTCACTGTAGTTTAGTCTATTATAAGTGTAGATAGAGACAATTGTTCTCACTGTAGTTTAGTCTATTATAAGTGTAGATACAGACAATTGTTCTCACTATAGTTTAGTCTATTATAAGTGTAGATAGAGACAATTGTTCTCACTATAGTTTAGTCTATTATAAGTGTAGATACAGACAACTGTTCTCACTGTAGTTTAGTCTATTATAAGTGTAGATACAGACAATTGTTCTCACTGTAGTTTAGTCTATTATAAGTGTAGATACAGACAATTGTTCTCACTATAGTTTAGTCTATTATAAGTGTAGATACAGACAATTGTTCTCACTATAGTTTAGTCTATTATAAGTGTAGATACAGACAATTGTTCTCACTATAGTTTAGTCTATTATAAGTGTAGATACAGACAATTGTTCTCACTGTAGTTTAGTCTATTATAAGTGTAGATAGAGACAATTGTTCTCACTGTAGTTTAGTCTATTATAAGTGTAGATACAGACAATTGTTCTCACTGTAGTTTAGTCTATTATAAGTGTAGATACAGACAATTGTTCTCACTGTAGTTTAGTCTATTATAAGTGTAGATAGAGACAATTGTTCTCACTATAGTTTAGTCTATTATAAGTGTAGATAGAGACAACTGTTCTCACTGTAGTTTAGTCTATTATAAGTGTAGATACAGACAACTGTTCTCACTGTAGTTTAGTCTATTATAAGTGTAGATACAGACAATTGTTCTCACTGTAGTTTAGCCTATTATAAGTGTAGATAGAGACAACTGTTCTCACTGTAGTTTAGTCTATTATAAGTGTAGATAGAGACAATTGTTCTCACTGTAGTTTAGTCTATTATAAGTGTAGATACAGACAACTGTTCTCACTGTAGTTTAGTCTATTATAAGTGTAGATAGAGACAATTGTTCTCACTGTAGTTTAGTCTATTATAAGTGTAGATAGAGACAATTGTTCTCACTATAGTTTAGTCTATTATAAGTGTAGATAGAGACAATTGTTCTCACTATAGTTTAGTCTATTATAAGTGTAGATAGAGACAATTGTTCTCACTGTAGTTTAGTCTATTATAAGTGTACAGACAATTGTTCTCACTGTAGTTTAGTCTATTATAAGTGTAGATAGAGACAATTGTTCTCACTATAGTTTAGTCTATTATAAGTGTAGATACAGACAATTGTTCTCACTATAGTTTAGTCTATTATAAGTGTAGATACAGACAACTGTTCTCACTGTAGTTTAGTCTATTATAAGTGTAGATAGAGACAATTGTTCTCACTGTAGTTTAGTCTATTATAAGTGTAGATACAGACAACTGTTCTCACTGTAGTTTAGTCTATTATAAGTGTAGATAGAGACAATTGTTCTCACTGTAGTTTAGTCTATTATAAGTGTAGATAGAGACAATTGTTCTCACTGTAGTTTAGTCTATTATAAGTGTAGATACAGACAACTGTTCTCACTATAGTTTAGTCTATTATAAGTGTAGATACAGACAATTGTTCTCACTATAGTTTAGTCTATTATAAGTGTAGATAGAGACAATTGTTCTCACTGTAGTTTAGTCTATTATAAGTGTAGATACAGACAACTGTTCTCACTGTAGTTTAGTCTATTATAAGTGTAGATAGAGACAATTGTTCTCACTATAGTTTAGTCTATTATAAGTGTAGATAGAGACAATTGTTCTCACTGTAGTTTAGTCTATTATAAGTGTACAGACAATTGTTCTCACTGTAGTTTAGTCTATTATAAGTGTAGATAGAGACAATTGTTCTCACTATAGTTTAGTCTATTATAAGTGTAGATACAGACAATTGTTCTCACTATAGTTTAGTCTATTATAAGTGTAGATACAGACAATTGTTCTCACTGTAGTTTAGCCTATTATAAGTGTAGATAGAGACAATTGTTCTCACTGTAGTTTAGTCTATTATAAGTGTAGATACAGACAATTGTTCTCACTGTAGTTTAGTCTATTATAAGTGTAGATAGAGACAATTGTTCTCACTATAGTTTAGTCTATTATAAGTGTAGATACAGACAACTGTTCTCACTATAGTTTAGTCTATTATAAGTGTAGATAGAGACAATTGTTCTCACTATAGTGTAGTCTATTATAAGTGTAGATACAGACAACTGTTCTCACTATAGTTTAGTCTATTATAAGTGTAGATACAGACAATTGTTCTCACTATAGTTTAGTCTATTATAAGTGTAGATACAGACAATTGTTCTCACTGTAGTTTAGTCTATTATAAGTGTAGATAGAGACAATTGTTCTCACTATAGTTTAGTCTATTATAAGTGTAGATACAGACAACTGTTCTCACTGTAGTTTAGTCTATTATAGGTGTAGATAGAGACAATTGTTCTCACTGTAGTTTAGTCTATTATAAGTGTAGATACAGACAACTGTTCTCACTGTAGTTTAGTCTATTATAAGTGTAGATACAGACAACTGTTCTCACTATAGTTTAGTCTATTATAAGTGTAGATACAGACAACTGTTCTCACTGTAGTTTAGTCTATTATAAGTGTAGATACAGACAACTGTTCTCACTATAGTTTAGTCTATTATAAGTGTAGATAGAGACAATTGTTCTCACTGTAGTTTAGTCTATTATAAGTGTAGATACAGACAACTGTTCTCACTATAGTTTAGTCTATTATAAGTGTAGATACAGACAACTGTTCTCACTGTAGTTTAGTCTATTATAAGTGTAGATAGAGACAATTGTTCTCACTATAGTTTAGTCTATTATAAGTGTAGATAGAGACAACTGTTCTCACTATAGTTTAGTCTATTATAAGTGTAGATACAGACAATTGTTCTCACTGTAGTTTAGTCTATTATAAGTGTAGATAGAGACAATTGTTCTCACTATAGTTTAGTCTATTATAAGTGTAGATACAGACAACTGTTCTCACTATAGTTTAGTCTATTATAAGTGTAGATACAGACAACTGTTCTCACTGTAGTTTAGTCTATTATAAGTGTAGATAGAGACAATTGTTCTCACTGTAGTTTAGTCTATTATAAGTGTAGATACAGACAATTGTTCTCACTGTAGTTTAGTCTATTATAAGTGTAGATAGAGACAACTGTTCTCACTGCAGTTTAGTCTATTATAAGTGTAGATACAGACAATTGTTCTCACTATAGTTTAGTCTATTATAAGTGTAGATACAGACAATTGTTCTCACTATAGTTTAGTCTATTATAAGTGTAGATACCGACAATTGTTCTCACTGTAGTTTAGTCTATTATAAGTGTAGATACAGACAATTGTTCTCACTGTAGTTTAGTCTATTATAAGTGTAGATAGAGACAATTGTTCTCACTGTAGTTTAGTCTATTATAAGTGTAGATACAGACAATTGTTCTCACTATAGTTTAGTCTATTATAAGTGTAGATAGAGACAATTGTTCTCACTATAGTTTAGTCTATTATAAGTGTAGATACAGACAACTGTTCTCACTGTAGTTTAGTCTATTATAAGTGTAGATACAGACAATTGTTCTCACTATAGTTTAGTCTATTATAAGTGTAGATACAGACAATTGTTCTCACTATAGTTTAGTCTATTATAAGTGTAGATACAGACAATTGTTCTCACTGTAGTTTAGTCTATTATAAGTGTAGATAGAGACAATTGTTCTCACTGTAGTTTAGTCTATTATAAGTGTAGATACAGACAATTGTTCTCACTGTAGTTTAGTCTATTATAAGTGTAGATACAGACAATTGTTCTCACTGTAGTTTAGTCTATTATAAGTGTAGATAGAGACAATTGTTCTCACTATAGTTTAGTCTATTATAAGTGTAGATACAGACAATTGTTCTCACTATAGTTTAGTCTATTATAAGTGTAGATACAGACAATTGTTCTCACTGTAGTTTAGCCTATTATAAGTGTAGATAGAGACAATTGTTCTCACTGTAGTTTAGTCTATTATAAGTGTAGATACAGACAATTGTTCTCACTGTAGTTTAGTCTATTATAAGTGTAGATAGAGACAATTGTTCTCACTATAGTTTAGTCTATTATAAGTGTAGATACAGACAACTGTTCTCACTATAGTTTAGTCTATTATAAGTGTAGATAGAGACAATTGTTCTCACTATAGTGTAGTCTATTATAAGTGTAGATACAGACAACTGTTCTCACTATAGTTTAGTCTATTATAAGTGTAGATACAGACAATTGTTCTCACTATAGTTTAGTCTATTATAAGTGTAGATACAGACAATTGTTCTCACTGTAGTTTAGTCTATTATAAGTGTAGATAGAGACAATTGTTCTCACTATAGTTTAGTCTATTATAAGTGTAGATACAGACAACTGTTCTCACTGTAGTTTAGTCTATTATAGGTGTAGATAGAGACAATTGTTCTCACTGTAGTTTAGTCTATTATAAGTGTAGATACAGACAACTGTTCTCACTATAGTTTAGTCTATTATAAGTGTAGATACAGACAACTGTTCTCACTGTAGTTTAGTCTATTATAAGTGTAGATACAGACAACTGTTCTCACTGTAGTTTAGTCTATTATAAGTGTAGATAGAGACAATTGTTCTCACTATAGTTTAGTCTATTATAAGTGTACAGACAATTGTTCTCACTATAGTTTAGTCTATTATAAGTGTAGATAGAGACAATTGTTCTCACTATAGTTTAGTCTATTATAAGTGTAGATAGAGACAATTGTTCTCACTAGAGTTTAGTCTATTATAAGTGTAGATACAGACAATTGTTCTCACTGTAGTTTAGTCTATTATAAGTGTAGATACAGACAACTGTTCTCACTATAGTTTAGTCTATTATAAGTGTAGATAGAGACAATTGTTCTCACTGTAGTTTAGTCTATTATAAGTGTAGATACAGACAACTGTTCTCACTATAGTTTAGTCTATTATAAGTGTAGATACAGACAACTGTTCTCACTGTAGTTTAGTCTATTATAAGTGTAGATAGAGACAATTGTTCTCACTATAGTTTAGTCTATTATAAGTGTAGATAGAGACAACTGTTCTCACTATAGTTTAGTCTATTATAAGTGTAGATACAGACAATTGTTCTCACTGTAGTTTAGTCTATTATAAGTGTAGATAGAGACAATTGTTCTCACTATAGTTTAGTCTATTATAAGTGTAGATACAGACAACTGTTCTCACTATAGTTTAGTCTATTATAAGTGTAGATACAGACAACTGTTCTCACTGTAGTTTAGTCTATTATAAGTGTAGATAGAGACAATTGTTCTCACTGTAGTTTAGTCTATTATAAGTGTAGATACAGACAATTGTTCTCACTGTAGTTTAGTCTATTATAAGTGTAGATAGAGACAACTGTTCTCACTGCAGTTTAGTCTATTATAAGTGTAGATACAGACAATTGTTCTCACTATAGTTTAGTCTATTATAAGTGTAGATACAGACAATTGTTCTCACTATAGTTTAGTCTATTATAAGTGTAGATACAGACAATTGTTCTCACTGTAGTTTAGTCTATTATAAGTGTAGATACAGACAATTGTTCTCACTGTAGTTTAGTCTATTATAAGTGTAGATAGAGACAATTGTTCTCACTGTAGTTTAGTCTATTATAAGTGTAGATACAGACAATTGTTCTCACTATAGTTTAGTCTATTATAAGTGTAGATAGAGACAATTGTTCTCACTATAGTTTAGTCTATTATAAGTGTAGATACAGACAACTGTTCTCACTGTAGTTTAGTCTATTATAAGTGTAGATACAGACAATTGTTCTCACTATAGTTTAGTCTATTATAAGTGTAGATACAGACAATTGTTCTCACTATAGTTTAGTCTATTATAAGTGTAGATACAGACAATTGTTCTCACTGTAGTTTAGTCTATTATAAGTGTAGATAGAGACAATTGTTCTCACTGTAGTTTAGTCTATTATAAGTGTAGATACAGACAATTGTTCTCACTGTAGTTTAGTCTATTATAAGTGTAGATACAGACAATTGTTCTCACTGTAGTTTAGTCTATTATAAGTGTAGATAGAGACAATTGTTCTCACTATAGTTTAGTCTATTATAAGTGTAGATAGAGACAATTGTTCTCACTGTAGTTTAGTCTATTATACGTGTACAGACAATTGTTCTCACTGTAGTTTAGTCTATTATAAGTGTAGATAGAGACAATTGTTCTCACTATAGTTTAGCCTATTATAAGTGTAGATAGAGACAATTGTTCTCACTGTAATTTAGTCTATTATAAGTGTAGATACAGACAATTGTTCTCACTGTAGTTTAGTCTATTATAAGTGTAGATAGAGACAATTGTTCTCACTATAGTTTAGTCTATTATAAGTGTAGATACAGACAACTGTTCTCACTATAGTTTAGTCTATTATAAGTGTAGATAGAGACAATTGTTCTCACTATAGTGTAGTCTATTATAAGTGTAGATACAGACAACTGTTCTCACTATAGTTTAGTCTATTATAAGTGTAGATACAGACAATTGTTCTCACTATAGTTTAGTCTATTATAAGTGTAGATACAGACAATTGTTCTCACTGTAGTTTAGTCTATTATAAGTGTAGATAGAGACAATTGTTCTCACTATAGTTTAGTCTATTATAAGTGTAGATACAGACAACTGTTCTCACTGTAGTTTAGTCTATTATAGGTGTAGATAGAGACAATTGTTCTCACTGTAGTTTAGTCTATTATAAGTGTAGATACAGACAACTGTTCTCACTATAGTTTAGTCTATTATAAGTGTAGATACAGACAACTGTTCTCACTGTAGTTTAGTCTATTATAAGTGTAGATACAGACAACTGTTCTCACTGTAGTTTAGTCTATTATAAGTGTAGATAGAGACAATTGTTCTCACTATAGTTTAGTCTATTATAAGTGTACAGACAATTGTTCTCACTATAGTTTAGTCTATTATAAGTGTAGATAGAGACAATTGTTCTCACTATAGTTTAGTCTATTATAAGTGTAGATAGAGACAATTGTTCTCACTAGAGTTTAGTCTATTATAAGTGTAGATACAGACAATTGTTCTCACAGTAGTTTAGTCTATTATAAGTGTAGATACAGACAATTGTTCTCACTGTAGTTTAGTCTATTATAAGTGTAGATAGAGACAATTGTTCTCACTATAGTTTAGTCTATTATAAGTGTAGATACAGACAACTGTTCTCACTGTAGTTTAGTCTATTATAAGTGTAGATACAGACAATTGTTCTCACTGTAGTTTAGTCTATTATAAGTGTAGATACAGACAATTGTTCTCACTATAGTTTAGTCTATTATAAGTGTAGATACAGACAGCTGTTCTCACTATAGTTTAGTCTATTATAAGTGTAGATAGAGACAATTGTTCTCACTATAGTTTAGTCTATTATAAGTGTAGATACAGACAACTGTTCTCACTGTAGTTTAGTCTATTATAAGTGTAGATACAGACAACTGTTCTCACTATAGTTTAGTCTATTATAAGTGTAGATACAGACAATTGTTCTCACTATAGTTTAGTCTATTATAAGTGTAGATACAGACAACTGTTCTCACTATAGTTTAGTCTATTATAAGTGTAGATAGAGACAACTGTTCTCACTATAGTTTAGTCTATTATAAGTGTAGATACAGACAATTGTTCTCACTATAGTTTAGTCTATTATAAGTGTAGATACAGACAATTGTTCTCACTATAGTTTAGTCTATTATAAGTGTAGATAGAGACAACTGTTCTCACTATAGTTTAGTCTATTATAAGTGTAGATACAGACAGCTGTTCTCACTATAGTTTAGTCTATTATAAGTGTAGATAGAGACAATTGTTCTCACTGTAGTTTAGTCTATTATAAGTGTAGATAGAGACAACTGTTCTCACTGTAGTTTAGTCTATTATAAGTGTAGATAGAGACAATTGTTCTCACTGTAGTTTAGTCTATTATAAGTGTAGATACAGACAATTGTTCTCACTGTAGTTTAGTCTATTATAAGTGTAGATAGAGACAATTGTTCTCACTATAGTTTAGTCTATTATAAGTGTAGATACAGACAACTGTTCTCACTGTAGTTTAGTCTATTATAAGTGTAGATAGAGACAATTGTTCTCACTATAGTTTAGTCTATTATAAGTGTAGATAGAGACAATTGTTCTCACTATAGTTTAGTCTATTATAAGTGTAGATACAGACAACTGTTCTCACTGTAGTTTAGTCTATTATAAGTGTAGATAGAGACAACTGTTCTCACTGTAGTTTAGTCTATTATAAGTGTAGATTAATAGCCGTCCATCGCAAGCGATGATGACAACAATCTCAGATGTGTACTGTTGCACCTCTCTGGTGTGTGCGGAGGTGACTGTAGAGTCCAATCCTAGAACAGAATCCCGACCACAGGTGGGGCATACATGATCAAGGTTAGACATGTGCGTGTTGTGTGCTCTGTCTTTTCGCGCTGCTCGTTTTCTCTGTGACTCAACAATACGATGATTCTCAGCTATTCGGTTCCTCTTTTGTTGTTACAGCGCCACATTTGGCGATCTTGCGCAAGGGATTCCCAGCACGTATTGTCTATATCGAAGCATTTCAGAGACACTTTAAGAGTGTCTTTAAAGCGTTTTCTGTCCACCAGCTAAACGTCTGCCCCCTTCAAGCTCGCCATACATCAACTGTTTTGGGATGCATTTATCAGGCATTCGAGCAACGTCACCGACCCATCTCAGTTGGGCCTTCTGCAACAGGGTGTTGACGATTGGGATCTTTGCTCTTGTGAGGACTTCGCTGTCTGGAATTTTGTCCTGCCAGTTTATTTTTAGTATTCTGCGTAGACAGCTTGTGTGGAAATGGTTTAATTTTCTTCCGTGTCTGCTATACACTGTCCATGTCTCGCTTGCGTACAGCAGCGTGGTTAGCACTATGGCCTGGTAAACTTTCAGCTTTGTGACTATGCTTATCCCCTTCCGTTCCCACACAGTGACACGTAACCTTCCGAACGCAGCACTGGCTTTGGATATCCTATTGTGGACCTCAGAATCTATGTTTGCCGATCTGGATAGGAGGCTGCCAAGATAAGCAAAGTTGTCCGTTGACTGGAGACGCTGGTGTTTAATGTTGATGACTGGATCGTAATACTGTTCTCTAGGGCGGGCTGGAACATGACCTCTGTTTTTGGTGTTAATGGTGAGGCCAAACCTATCACAGGCCATTGAGAACTTGTCCATGTAAGTCTGCATTTCTTCCTCAGAGTTGGTAGCGAGGCCACAGTCATCAGCAAACAACAGGTTTGAGATAGTTGATTCTTTTACCTTGGTGGAGGATTTTAACCTCCGAAGATTGAATAGGTTACCGTCTGTCCTGTATCTAATCTTTACCCCATGTTCGTGCCTTCCCAGAAGACATCCGTGAGCATGGCAGCAAACATCATGCTGAAGAGTGTTGGGGCCAGTACACAGCCCTGTTTGACGCCGTTGGTGACATGGAAGGCTTCCGACAGCTCCTCTTCGTCAAGTACACGTGCCATCATGCCCTCGTGAAACTGTTGAACGATCTTGATGAATTTCCTTGGGCATCCAAATTTTTCCATGATCTTCCATAGACCCTCCCTGTTAACGTGTAAAGCCTTTGTCAGATCGACAAAGACCATATAGAGGTTACGGTGCTGCTCTTGGCATTTCTCCTGTAGTTGGCGAGCAGCAAATATCATGTCTGCTGTTCCACGACCTGCTCTGAAGCCACATTGGGTCTCAGGGAGTAAGTCCTGTTCCAGGTGATCGATTAATCGATTGAGGAGGACTCTGGCCAGTATTTTGCCAGCGATTGACAGGAGGAGATCCCCTGTGGTTATCGCAGGCCTGGCGGTTTCCTTTCCGCTTGTACAGGTGGACAATAGTGGCATCCTTTAATTCCTGTGGCACACGTTCGTTGCACCAAATGGATGTAAATAACTCTGTCAATTTTAGCATCAACGTGGGCCCTCCTTCTTTGTAGACTTCGGTTGGTATTGAGTCCGCACCGGTGCCTTCCCGCTGGACATCTGGCTTGTTGCCTTCTTGACCTCTGCTAAGGTAGATACAGACAACTGTTCTCACTGTAGTTTAGTCTATTATAAGTGTAGATACAGACAGCTGTTCTCACTGTAGTTTAGTCTATTATAAGTGTAGATACAGACAACTGTTCTCACTGTAGTTTAGTCTATTATAAGTGTAGATACAGACAATTGTTCTCACTGTAGTTTAGTCTATTATAAGTGTAGATACAGACAATTGTTCTCACTGTAGTTTAGTCTATTATAAGTGTAGATAGAGACAACTGTTCTCACTGTAGTTTAGTCTATTATAAGTGTAGATACAGACAACTGTTCTCACTGTAGTTTAGTCTATTATAAGTGTAGATACAGACAACTGTTCTCACTATAGTTTAGTCTATTATAAGTGTAGATACAGACAATTGTTCTCACTATAGTTTAGTCTATTATAAGTGTAGATAGAGACAACTGTTCTCACTGTAGTTTAGTCTATTATAAGTGTAGATACAGACAATTGTTCTCACTATAGTTTAGTCTATTATAAGTGTAGATACAGACAATTGTTCTCACTATAGTTTAGTCTATTATAAGTGTAGATAGAGACAACTGTTCTCACTATAGTTTAGTCTATTATAAGTGTAGATACAGACAACTGTTCTCACTATAGTTTAGTCTATTATAAGTGTAGATACAGACAACTGTTCTCACTATAGTTTAGTCTATTATAAGTGTAGATACAGACAACTGTTCTCACTATAGTTTAGTCTATTATAAGTGTAGATACAGACAACTGTTCTCACTGTAGTTTAGTCTATTATAAGTGTAGATACAGACAATTGTTCTCACTGTAGTTTAGTCTATTATAAGTGTAGATAGAGACAATTGTTCTCACTATAGTTTAGTCTATTATAAGTGTAGATACAGACAACTGTTCTCACTATAGTTTAGTCTATTATAAGTGTAGATAGAGACAATTGTTCTCACTGTAGTTTAGTCTATTATAAGTGTAGATAGAGACAATTGTTCTCACTGTAGTTTAGTCTATTATAAGTGTAGATACAGACAGCTGTTCTCACTGTAGTTTAGTCTATTATAAGTGTAGATAGAGACAACTGTTCTCACTGTAGTTTAGTCTATTATAAGTGTAGATACAGACAATTGTTCTCACTATAGTTTAGTCTATTATAAGTGTAGATAGAGACAACTGTTCTCACTGTAGTTTAGTCTATTATAAGTGTAGATACAGACAACTGTTCTCACTATAGTTTAGTCTATTATAAGTGTAGATACAGACAACTGTTCTCACTATAGTTTAGTCTATTATAAGTGTAGATACAGACAGCTGTTCTCACTATAGTTTAGTCTATTATAAGTGTAGATACAGACAATTGTTCTCACTGTAGTTTAGTCTATTATAAGTGTAGATAGAGACAATTGTTCTCACTGTAGTTTAGTCTATTATAAGTGTAGATACAGACAACTGTTCTCACTATAGTTTAGTCTATTATAAGTGTAGATACAGACAGCTGTTCTCACTGCAGTTTAGCCTTTTATAAGTGTACATTTCATTACTATAGTCTAGTCAGTCTAGTCCATACTAAAGGTATACTTGTCATTATGGTTTAGTCTATACTAAGGAAAATGATTTATCTTTATTTTAGTCTAGTCTACAGTAAGGGAAACAACTGATCATTATCTTAGTCTAGCCTACAGTAAGGGAAACAACTGATCATTATCTTAGTCAAGCCTACAGTAAGGGAAACAACTGAACATTACCTTAGTCTAGCCTACACTAACGTAAAGAATGAATAAAAATGTTATGAATGAGAAATATAACATGAGCAGTCATTAACTGAGAGACAAGTGAGTTCCCTACTTGACATGAAAGGTTGTCATAAAGTACTAACAGCTAGCACTTACCTCCATCCTTTGTCTCAGCCAACACCGGTTCACTTGCAATAAATGCTCCCCCATATATTGTTATATTAAGGGTGATGGAGTACTGTGTGTTTGGATTTAGGCCTGTCATTACATAGTTTGTGTTGGTGATGTCAGGATAAGCTGTCTGTGTACTATTGCTAGTTGTAGCCTGCAAGGTGTTGGCGATGTCATGATAAGCTGCCTGTGCACTATTGCTAGTTGTAGCCTGCAAGGTAAGGTTCTGTACCTGTCCCTGGAGTTCTACAGGACCTGCAAAATGTCACAATATATTACATGTTGTAAGTGACTTGTTATATGTGACTTTTTGTATCTAATTTCAGCAATAGATAAGATGATGTATACATCTTTATCTTCATATTTATCTCCAGTGATAGATGACATTTTATATACATCTTTATTTCCAGCAATAGATCTACAAGGTATGTTCTGCATTTGCAACTGTATCCAGCAGAGTCAGCTAGTATGTCTTAGGAAGAGCAAAACGTAGCCTGCTGATGACCCATAAAACACACAATCCAACCCCTCCTCCAAGTGGTGTCTACCAGGAAACTTTGATCGCAGGGCTCAAAACAAATGAGGTTCTGCTTGGCCTAGAAAGATGGACTGTCCTAGGTCAGTTATTTTTTTACTGCAATTTAAGGAGGCGAACCAGAATAAAGAACATGCAGAAACCGGATGTGCTGTCCTATCGGTAAGTAGATGTCTAACTGGTACAACAAATTCACACTCTAAGGCCTATATCACTTACAGACCATAAAGAGTAATTTAGCAAGTGGTTTATGTAGAGGACAATGTAAATACAATACAGTGTGCTCTTCATAACTAGTGTCTTTCATCGCCACTGTTATCTCTGAAGTCCACTTTTTGCGTGGCTGGTCTTTTGCTTTGTATCCATTGTATAGGAGCAACATTGCTCTTTGAGGTGCACTGTCTGTTCGTAATCTGCTTATGTGGCCGAACCATTTAATTTGTTGCTTCTTGATGAAGCTCAGTACTGATGTTGTACCCACTTTTTCCTGATGTCTTCATTTCTCAACCAGTCTCTTCTTGTTACTGATAACAGATAATGCAAATGATTATGATGTTGTTTTTTATACCGATGGGTCTGTGCATCATGGTGAGAAATCAGGCTGAGGTTTCTCATTTAGCGCACATGGTAGAGTTCTTAAAGAGCAAAGCAAAGCATACTGAACACTACTGCCAGTATAAGGATGGAGGTTGAGGCCTTTACTGCTGCCCTCCAGTGGCTCTTTGGAACTCTGTTTACTGAGGCCGTTGTTGTATTTGATTCTCAGTCAATCTGTTGGACGATCTAACACGGCAGGTTGCAATATGAGGGGGCGTTGTCTCTTGAGGTTTCCAACCTCCAGAGGCTTACGGGGATCTACTGTCCTGGGCATGTGTGAATTTGCAGCAATGAGAGAGGACAGGCTTGCATCAATAGCAATGATTGTTGGAGAGTTGAGAATAAAAAAATAACTGAGAAAAAAATAACTATGGATGAGGGGGACGTTCTTTGGTCTTTTCACAACTGCCTGTTGGATGAAGACACTAAAATAGATGTTGAATCCATCCAGCTTCTTCTTCTTCTTATGCAATCAACTTCTGCTATGCAACTACTAAGGTATGTGTCATAAACAGGGTGGTGCGCTTGAGGCCTTTATCGGTCTCCCATAATTTGTTTTGTAGTGTTGTTTCTGTTGGCCAGATTTCCATTCTCACACTGCTCGGGCAGTCTTGCAGGATGTGCTCTGGGGACTGCTTTGGTGCTCCACAGGTGCAGGCAGCCGAGTCCCTGAGACCTATTCTATGGAGGTGTGCTCTGAGACTGCAGTGTTCTGTCCCCAAGTCTGAAGACTGTGGTCTGTGCTTTTCTGCTTAGTGTATTTATACTGTCATGATCTGGATTGTATCCTCTGTTTGTTTTTGTACAACATAATTTTCTGGATTGTTTCAGTAGAGACTTTGCTACTGTAAAGTTTTGTGTTGGGTGGTGTTATGTTAGGCTCCCTCCAGCCCATGTGAGTTTGTCAGCCTTTTCATTTCCTGGTATCCACTGTAAGGCTAGTTCAAATTTTGTTGACAGCAAGTTGATTTTTTGCCATATATCCTGAATGAGCTTGTCTTGTTTGGGACATGAGATGGCCTGTAGAACGAATTTTGAATCCATCCAATAATTTAAAGGTAAGTAAAGGAAGTACATCCTTGGAGACCATCATTAAGAGATGAGGATGGAGGTGGTTTGGACATGTATGGCGTATGCCAGTGGGGGCATTGGCTAGGACAGTTCTCAGATGGACAGCAGATGGGAAGAGAAGGCCTGGACATCCTAAGGAAACATGGAGAAGAACGGCGGAGAGAGAGTTGAAGGAGCGGGGCCTGACGTGGGAGACGGTTGGTAGAAAGGCAGCAGAACGGCAACAGTGGAAGTCTCTTGTGTCAATCGGAACATGAAGAAGATATAGATAGAAATGAAGACCAAAGACTAGCTGTCTTTTAAGACTGTAGTGAAAAAACCAAGGCTAGGATACAGATCCAAAACAGATGTATTCTAAAAATGGATGGACTGGAGAAAATACAATAATCTACTGTGTCAGAAGTGAATGTCTAAAAAGAAGAGAAGGTATGCTATCTGATGGCAAGATTAATACAAAATTTTAAAATCAAACTTACTTGGAAAAGTCCAGTTGACAAAGATACTAAGGTGATCTAACGCTGTTGCTGTCACATTGGCTGGTAATCTTGGAAGACCACCAAAAGTGGTTACCAGAGACGAGTTTGGGCTGATTGATTGACCAACAGTGTTGAAGACTGTTATAGAGTACACATATGTAGTGAACATGGGTAGGTTGATATCCTGATAGAAAAACTCCACACCATGGTACAGACTTTGCCATACTCCAGTGTCTCCACCTGTGGCTGAAAGTCACAGATTGAAATTATGTATATGATATTGTTTGTAAATAGTTAACTCTTAACTATTGAAATCTGTAATACGCTTCTTCTTCTTCTTCTCTTCCACCATTTACTTCTTTATAGAAGTGTTGGAGGAGAAATGTAGTGATCTTGTGTGTGCTTGTTCTAATGCACTTTGTAAGCTGTTATTTATTTTATTAAGATTGTTCTTAATGCCATCGCTCCATCTTTTGAGTGGTCTTCCTCTTGCTCTGTACTTTTATACTTTTTCTGTGCAACTCTTTGTGGTAGTTGATACCAGGACATTCTTGTCAGGTGTCCAAACCATTTAATCTGTTGTTCTTTTATGAACTGCATGACTGGTTTTACATTCAGTCTTCTTCTTTGGATTTTGAAATTTATAATTTTGTCTCTTATTGCCACACCTGCAGTTCTTCTAAGGCCCCTCATCTCCATTGTTATGATTTTCCTCTCATTGACTGCTGTTATTGGTCATGATATGCTGGTAGTGTATATAATCGTTTTCTACTTGTGCCAAGAAATTCTGGGATTGTTGATTTTAGGTCCATGAACATTTTTTTTCATTCATCATCATCAGGTGCCATTTCCGCATTGAAAGTTAGTTGCAATGAATCTCCAGCATCCTCTGTCTTTCACCTTGGTGTTGCACTCTGCCAGACTATTCCTGTCCATTTCTTGAAATTTTCCATTTGTTTCATTGTTTAGCTAAAATACATCCCTTACCATTTATGCTTGCTAAATTCAACAGGCAGATAACTCTAATTTCATTAGTATTGTAAAAGGCATGGTTACTGGGTGCTTTTCATTGAGAAAATTTAACTTATTTACAAAAATATTTTTTCTGTTGTGGAAAGGTGAGCTTCGTTTTTAAACACTTCGTCATAGAGACCCTGATGCAACTCTCTCTCTCTCTTTGCCTTTTACCCCAGATTGGGGCATAGGCCCTCAACCAACTCATGCCAAGTCTTCCTATCTCTAGCTATTTCTTGCAGCTCCTTCCAACTCCTCTTTATATTGTTGATCTCCGCCTCCAAATCTCGTCTCCATGTATTTCTCGGCCTCCTTCTTTCGATGTCCCTCGGGTTCCAGGCAAGGACCCTTCTTGTTATATTCCCCTCCAGTTTTCACAAAGTGTGTCCTATCCAGCGCCAGCGTTTTTTTTTAACCTGTTCGTTCACTGGAATCTGTCTTGTTCTCTCCATAAGTTCCTCATTTGTGACCCTATTATACCATCTTATTCCCTCTATTCTGCGCAGACACCAGTTGATGAATGTTTGCAATTTATGCGCTATTGTTTTAGTTGATCTCCATGTTTCTGACCCATACAGTAGAACTGCTTTAACATTAAAGTTAAATACCAAAATTTTTGTTCTAGATTTGATTTCTTTAGACTTCCATATGTTTCCCAGTGCAATGAACCTGATGCAACTATACGTGCATATAAGTATGTAACTAAACATATACGTAATATGCATTTTGATATAATGGTACATGTTCCATAAATAAAATAATTTTATGACAAAACAAATAACTGTCTGCATAAAAATGTATGATTTAAAAAAGTTATTTTTGCCGTAGCTTACTAAATATTAAATTTGTGCATAAAATAGCAGCTAGACAACTTTATGTCAAGGATTCTGATACAGACAGTCTGTTCTGTATGTTATAATGTTACAGACAGCCTGTTCTGTATGTTATAACGATACAGACAGTCTGTTCTGTATCTTATGATGTTACAGACAGTCTGTTCTGTATGTTATAATGATACAGACAGTCTGTTCTGTATGTTATGATGATACAGACAGTCTGTTCTGTATGTATCATGACAAATGCCCCTTACATTTTCTGTGTGTGAAGTATCAAGACAAAATGTCACTTACAATCCAGCGGCTGGTTAACTTTCATGCGGGACAATTCAAATGTAATGTTGGGACCATTTGGAAAGCTAGGTGGCTGCCACAGAATAGAGATCCTTGACTGGGAAATAGCTGTTGGAACTGGAGCCTGTTGTCCAGATGGAATGCTTGAATTGGTTGTGAAATTGGTAGCGGAGCTCCCACTGCAACCAGCACCTGGCATGGTAAAAAAATAGAATTGGTTAACACATGTAGTTCCAGAATATTGTTTAATTATGGTTACATAGTCAACTTACTTGTACTTACTGTTGTGTAAATATGATTACATAGTCAACTTATTTGAACACACTGTTGTGTAAATATAATTGCAAAGTCAACATTACTTGTAAATACTGTTGTGTAAATATGATTACAAAGTCAACTTACTGTTGTGTAAATATGATTACAAAGTCAACTTACTTGTACATGCTGTTACAGTCACAGAATACTGTGTAAAAGCTGTCAGAGAATCGACCACGTATGACAGCACAGTTGTGTTCTTAACTTCAATACGAGGCACAGGAAACTGTATCACATATATTTCAATCTGACCATTAGGCTGCAGTGGCTGGATCCATTTAACTAAGACAGATGTAGGACTGATACCTGTGATCTGAGGTGGGTTAACACCTGCTGGCACTGGAAATAAATCATTAATGAGTAGAATGTAGTATGTTATTTAAATCTAAGATGAAATATTTCAACATAGAGTAAGGTAGATTGACAAAGTAAAATATATGTTTCTGTACTTTTACAAACTACTGCACTTTGCCTCATGCAGCCAGTATTTTGTAGAATGTCAATCTCATTAACTCTATACTTATATCCTCTTTGTGCCCAATTTGAAACATAAAATTTCCAAAAGAGATTTCCATTGCTGCCATTCTGCCACCTTTTTAATAATTGTTTCCTGTGCCAGGCCACAATCTTTCAACTCTCTTTCCATAGTTTTTCTCCATGTTTCATTTGGACGCCCAGACCTTCTTTCCCCATCCAATGTCCATCAAAGAGATGTCTTAGCTAATGCCAATACTGAAAGTCACTCTCATTATAGCCCACCAGAAAGCATCACAATCTCTAGTCAATCTGATCTCATCTTGTATCCTTGAAGTGTTAAGATAAAGTACAGAGTGCGAAAGAAGGCTCCCTTATGCATATCACATATAAAGATGTTCCTGTGAGAGTTATTGTACAGTAGAGAGTTCTGAAAAATCACCCACAACATCATACACAAGACGAAGACATTCCAAAATAAATGTTTTATTTATAAAAGAATAACTCTGCACATTTTCAAACCATCAGGTACATTCTGGATCCATCTTCTCCGTGGTCTTCCTCTTCTCCTCTTTACCATGATGCCTCCTTCCATGGTGGTCTTCTCCAGCCCTTCATGTCTTTTTATATGTCCAAAATATCTAAATTTTCTCTTTCTTATTTGTAGCATCAGGCAGTTTACTTTGATTTTGAGCTCTTTCTGGATAGATCTATTTGTTCTCTTCTCTGTCCATGATATACGTAGGACTGTTTTCTAACACATATTCAAAAGCACATTTATGTTTTTCCACTGCCTTGTTAAATGTCCATGCTTCACACCTATACGTTGCCACTGGGAATTTGCATGCTCTTGAGTATTCTGATCTTTGTTTTCCTATCAGTTTCATTCCATACAGTTTTTAGCTGTTTAATTTAGTTTTAGTAAACAGTAAATCTACTTACAAGAAGAACCTGTTGTAATCTGAACAAATGATCCATTAGCAATTCCTGCTCCATTTTTTATATTAACACGATAACTGTATGCAGAGAAAGGTAACAATATGTTGGAGTCATCAATGTACACCTGGAGATCATAAAAACATGGAATTATTATCATAAATCAAGCAAACAGTGATGTAACCATAACAAACAAACAAACTAACAATAATTTAAAAGAAAATATCTATAACTATATAGTCTTCGTGTCATAGATGATACATTGTTGCTGGTCTGCTGCCTTTCTACCTTTTGTTCGCTTGAAATATTGTCTATATATTCAATGTCATCTCTTGTATAAACTTCACTGTTTTTTGTAGCTCACATAAAGGTCAGTGTAGTTTTCTGTCCAGTGTTGTTTCACAAACCCTCCAACCATGGTAAGGTAGGTTTATGTGAAGGGCGTTAGTTTGCTGCCTTTCTATCTATGGTATCCGGTATCATTCTACACTCTTTCATTTCCTGTCCCATGGTCCTTCTTTACACTTCTTTTGGTCTGTCTCTCTTTCTTCTCTTATCTTCTGTCTCGTATCTTCTCTTCTTTCCATCTGCTGTTAAGCTGAGAGACATCTGTGCAAAAGAGCACAGTGGTATTCTACACACACATTCAAGTCATCTCCATCTTCTTTCTTTGATTGTGGCTGCCAGTAAAGTACAATTATTTTTCATACTGGCAGCTATGATTAAAGAAAAGCAAACCATAAAATGTACAGTATGACAGGCATTTCCCAACTGGAGTCTAAGTCGCAGTGAATGAGACAACAGATGACAGAGTCAAGGTCAGAAAATCAAATCTGTCAAAGACTCTTTTTCACTTCCAACTTGTAGTCCAGCTATCAGGCTGCATCAATGCACCTTACTAAGTGAGTAGGGATCAATGAGCGAAAGCAGCTTCAGTAAAATAAAATGCTACCGAAATAGGATGTGTCAGGCCAAAAAAGTGCATGCACATGTAACAGCCTCGCTGTGAACTCTAACCCAGCATAATAAATGTCCTTTTCAGGGTAAATTAAGTTGAAGAAAAAGAACTACCTACTTCTTCTTCTTTGAACACTCCATATCTACCACTTGTTAACAACTCTGTGTGATCTATATGTGATCTGAGCCGAAGAGCGATTGTACGTTGTGCCAGTTATGCACCTACAAGTAGGCCAGCACATCCGATTTCTGCGATGTTTTTATTTACTAGGGTAACTTCCTTAGGTCCTTCATCAGTCGTCTCTTATGACATGCCTTGTAGGTTGCAGTGGTACTATTCTTTACTTCCCTTGCGGGCCCCGGAACCACACGTGCAGAACTATCTATTAAAACTCACCTTGTTCATTTCAGCCACTCTTGCGGTAACCATCGTGAGATTATCAGAGTTCTGCTCTTTCCTCTCGATGATGTACTGAGAAATGATTCCATTTGGTTTCCCTGGCTCCTTGTATAGAATTTTAACTGCTGATGGGCTCATGACTGCCAGTTCTGGTGGAGAGAGATCTTCTGCAACTAAGATTAATAAATGTTTTATTAGTACCAAACTCATCAAGAAGATAAGGCATAGAATCAACTTGTTGTCTAAGAAATCAGAATTAGTTCTGCAGTGGATACCAGCTCACTGTGGCATCTCAGGAAATTAGCAGACTAACAAACTGGCAAGGGCTGGAGGGAGCCTAACATCGCTTCGTCAAACACAAAGCTTCACAGAAACAAAGACACTCCTGAAACAGTTCAGAAAAATCATGTGGAGCATAGGGCTTTAATAGATGTCCACCACTTTTTTCAGATATCTAGCCATCTTTTATGGCATCCTAGGATAGTCCAGCATCATTTAGTTCCTCAAGAAGATTCCATCTACAGGTTTGTTTAGGATGTCCTCTTTTCCATTTCCCTTGCAGGTTCCACTCAAGTGTTTGTCTAGTGACAACTGAGCCTTCCAAAGGGTATGCCCGACCCACCAACATTTTTTTCTCCTGATTTGGGTCATCATGGATTCCTATCCTGTTTTTATTTCCAAGTCTGTGTTTGTCATTCTGTCATACCACTTTAGCCTTAGAATCTACCATAGACATTTGTTGATAAAGGTCTAACTATTATTTGTATTTAACTTGGTGATTCACCACATTTATAAACCACACAAATAAGACAGACTTCACAAACAACTTTATAAGGAGTACAGAAAAAAAGCAGGACTTGGAACATAGAATATATAAACTAGATCAACTTAACTAAACAACAAAACACATGTACTGCACACAGATGTGAACTAAACACATGTACTGCACATAGATGTGGACTTGAGCCAGTTCTATAATCAGATCAGAGACAATTATACAGTATAAGTCAGTACATGGTGTACTATAAAGTGTGGTTTCATGTTCATAAAATCATATTAGTAGCTCATCATCAAATAGCTTGTCAAATAGCATGGCAGGACATCTGGCCTAGGAGAGAGAGAAATTCCAGAGGACTGCTGGGGTGGCAAAGTTCTGCTCAGGACAAGCTATTTGATGATGATAATGATTACGGAATTGGTAGGGCAGATTAGTGTAAAGCGTAAGCGTTCGTCTATTGACTCAGACTCGATAGGGTTGTGGGTTAAATCTCACACTCAACATTCCATATGTGAGGCAGGAAATTGGCCCTTCTACCTCTTGCACACTAGGGTCTAGAAATATGAAATGACAGGCACTTCATACCCTGAGGTCTGAAAAGACTATTGAAGATTTTATTATATTAATGAATTGAAAAACTAATATAAATATTTGTGATATGTGGCAGTTTTCTGTTTTGATCGAAATAAAAAGGAGTAACAGAATAGAAGTAGAAAAAGATGAAGAAAAGAGAGCAAAAGAGAGATGAAAAGAGAGATGAGGGAAGAGATGAAGAGAAGGAGATAGAGAAGAGAGAAAGAAGATGAAGAAGAGAAGAGATGAAGAGAAGAGAAGAGATGAAGAGAAGAGATGAAGAGAAGAGAGAGATGAAGAGAAGATGAGAGAGAAAGAGAAGAGATGAAGAGAAGAGATGAAGAGAAGAGAGAGAGATGAAGAGGAAGAGATGAAGAGAAAGAGAGATGAAGAGGAAGAGATGAAGAGAAAGAGATGAGAAGATGATGAAAGAGAGAGATGAAGAGATGAAGAGAAAGATGAAGAGGAAGAGATGAAGAGAAGAGAGAAGAGAAGAGATGAGAGAAGAGAGAGATGAAGAGGAAGAGATAAAAGGGGAAGAAAAGAGAGAGATGAAGAGGAAGAGATAAAAAGAGAAGAGAAGAGAAGAGATGAAGAGGAAGAGAGAGATGAAGAGGAAGAGATGAAGAGAAAGAGATGAAGAGAAAGAGAAGAGAGAGAGAAGGAAGAGATGAAGAGGAGAGAGGAAGAGAGTGAAGAAAAAGGGAAGAGATGAAGAGAAAGAGAGAAAATGAAGAGAAGAGAAGAGAGATGAAGAGGAAGAGATGAAGAGAAAGAGAGAGGATGAAGAGATGAAGAGAAAGAGAAAATGAAGAGGAAGAGATGAAGAGAAAGAGAGAGATGAAGAGAGAGAAAGGAAGAGATGAAGAGAAACAGAGAGATGAAGAGGAAGAGATGAAGAGAAACAGAGAGATGAAGAGAAACAGAGAGATGAAGAGAAAGAGAGAGATGAAGAGATGAAGAGAAAAAAGAGATGAAGAGAAACAGAGAGATGAAGAGAAAGAGAGAGATGAAGAGATGAAGAGAAAGAGAGAGATGAAGAGAAAGAGAGAGATGAAGAGATTAAGAGAAAGAGAGAGATGAAGAGAAAGAGTGAGATGAAGAGATGAAGAGAGAGAAAACAAAGAGGAAGAGAGAAAACAGAACACACAGATATCACTCACAGTCTTCCAATGTCTTAATGGTTGCTGAAGGAAGGCTTTTGATACAGCCTCCAACTGTACAAGCCTCAACGCTAAATGTGTAATATGTGAATGGTACGAGGTTGTCGATTCTAAAACTGGTCACATTACCAGCGACCTGGTTGGAAGATTTTCAAACAACCTTTATAAACTTTAATATTATGCATGTTAAAGTAACAACATTCTGTCTATGTTTTTGTCTATTATAGTAGAATGTCTATGTTGTTTGGTTGGTTGGTTGGTTGGCTGGCTGGCTGGTTGGTTGGTTGGTTGGTTGGTTGGTTGGTTGGTTAATTAATTAGTTAGTTATCTTACATTATTCCATGTGGTAATTAAGGTGTCAAGTTTTGATGCAAATCAAGAAAAGTGCAGGGGACAGAACCCACTATAATGCCCATTAACTGAAAATGTAATCTCTCAATAAAGATATAATTCCAATACAAGTCATCCTCTTCTTTTTCTTTTTGCCTTCCTTCTAAACAACCAAGTTAACCACTTTTTTCTTCTTTGCATTCCTTCTAAACAACCAAGTTTACCACTTTTTTCTTCTTTGCATTCCTTCTAAACAACCAAGTTAACCACTTTTATCTTCTTTGAATTCTCTCTAACCAATCAAGTTAACCACTTTTTTCTTCTGAATTCTCTCTAAACAATCAAGTTAACCACTTTTTGTGATTTGTGTGGTTTGTGCTGAGGAGCGGTAAAATGTTGTACTACAGTTCTTAAGCACATAATAATAGCTGTGCATTGCAAGCAATGATGACAACAGTCTCAGACATGTGTTGTTGCACCTCTGGTATGTGCAGTGGCGACTGTAAAGTCCAATCATCTAACACAATCCCATACCACAGGGGCGGAGCATAGATGATCGAGGTTAGAGATGTTGGTGCTGTGTGTTTTGTCTTTTAACGCAGCTCGCTTTCACAGTACAATGATTGTCAGCTATCTTAGGCACATATGACATATAGGACAGACACATCTAAATTTCAGCCTAGCTTGATGCTTGGGTTTGCCCGACTGGACAGTCCCAGACATCTCCCGTCCTATCTCATACTGAATGTTGTGCATTCTTTATTGATCACTTCTCAGTCACTCACTACAGCCTGCATATGATCTGAGTCAAAGAGCATGTTTATGATTTGCCACTTTTTCTGACATGATAAAGTCATTCGGGATAGGAAACATTTTCAACCGTTTTTGGACAGGTGTCGTTTTTTTTTAGTAACCTCCAAGGTATTTGGAGTTTTTACTCTGTATTTTCCTTTTAGGGAAGTCGAAACATTGAACATCAGACAGATACGTTGTTATAAGCTGTATTACCTCTGAAGTCATGCCCGTATGGTGGGGTACACTGATAAAAAGGAAAGCAGGTCTTCGTGAAAAAATCTGTCAGAAGCACCATTCTTGCACCCTGACTATGCCTGAATTCATAGCGGACAAACGCAAACAAAAATAATAAGCTGTATTGACAGGACAAGTCAGTAGAATATATTGATACATATCTCTATTTTGTTTTAGAGGTAGCAGAACAGGTATATCAACCATTAACAGAGTTTTGCCAGAACCAGGCAATTCTGGTATGATCAACGATTACTTGTCTGTTTCTGTGCCTGCTACTGATCTCTAGATGGCAACCAGAAGACTTCTTTAGGAGAAGCTTCTCTGAACTACCGCTCATCTGTTGTGTGAACAGATCTTATTCCCTCACAGCAGCACTTACACTATTATCTAATCTTATGGTATCTCCCCTTCAATCCCTACTCGCTTGCTAGACTAAAGTGCAACATTCTGTTTCCAGAGAACTATGTGGGATCTTGGTCAGTCACAGCTCACTGACCATATCTTGCCAACTTCTTTTATAGTACCTATGGCCCCAACACAAACCCACGAACTGAAGATAGAATCTTTCAATAAAGATACTCACAGTCCCAACACACGCCATAATGTTCACAAAATGAAAGTGAAATCAACTAATAAAGATCTTAATAGTATCAAAATAAACCATAAAGCTCACTAACTAAAGGTGGAATCTCTCAATACAGTTATTCATAGTCCCAACATACGCTATAAATTCTATGAAGTAAAGTTGCAACATCTCATTTTACTAGCAGCCACCTTTAACCTACATTTTCTCTCAATGTCTCATTGATATAGACATTATACTGGTTGATGATGCCGTTTGGACTGAGCGGTGCCGACCATGTAATGTCCACATATCTGGCTCTGACTCCAACCACAGATGGGATGTTCATGGAAGCAGGCTCTGGAAAAAACGAACAAGAATTATAATTACATATTTATTTGGTAAACAAGAATTTTAAGAGAAGCTTCGATGCTAGTGAAATCAATATACTGTAGATTGCAGTTCAGTTCAGTTCTCTCATTCAGCATTCGCATACATTGATTGAGTGACAGATTGATTGGAACATCATCACTACACTTTGGTGAATAACCATGTGTGCTCCAATCTCTTTCTTACATAGGAGTATCTTAGTGGCAATGCCCAAACTCCACAGCATCAACAACCTCAATCTCAAAGTTACTACAACTGAAATTTACTTGATCAAGTCATCAATACATTAGTGTACATTCTTTATATTCTTCGTGCCCCGACTGACACATAAGGCTTCCACAAGAGACTTCCACTGTTGCCGTTCTGCTGCCTTTCTACCAACCGTCTTCCACTTCAGGCTGCACTCCTTCAACTCACTCTCCACAGTTCTTCTCCATGTTTCCTTTGGACGTCCAGGCCTTCTCTTCCAATCTGCTGTCCATCTGAGAGCTGTACTAGCCAATGCTCCCACTGGCATATGACATACATGTCCAAACCACCTCCATCTTCATCTCTTAATGATGTTCTCCAAGGATGCACAGTCTGTTTGTTTCAAAAGCTCCTCATTTGTTATGTATATTATATACATTATATTAATTATTATATTTAATTGTTATTTTAAGAGCAATATATTAATTATTTTTCTATATGATTCATTGTCATTGATACATCAATAATTTCTGGACATGACTCATTATTGTGTTACTCTAGTATATGAACTATTTCTTGTTTGTGTCTGTTTATTTTTGGATATTTCTATGGGTTTATTCCAGAACAGACTACAATAAGAGCACATAATGTCTTGTATACTGACCAGTGATACACAGAGCAGCTTACTGTCTTGCTTAGTGACCAGTTCTTCTTCTTCGAACGTTCCACTTGTTAAACCACTCTTTGTGATTTGTATCTGATCTGAGCCTAAGAGCGATTGTACATTGTGCCAGTTATGTGCCTACAAGTATGCACATCAAATTTCTGTGATGCTTTTTATTTACTAGGGTAGCTTCCCTAGCCCTCTACCTCAGTCGCCTCTTACAACATCCTTTGTAGGTCGCAGTGTTACTATTCTTTGCTCCCCTTGCGAGCCCCGGCATACAAGAGTGAGTGACCAGTGATACCCAGGGTAACTTACTGTCTTGTCTACTGACCAGTGATACACCTGAAAACTTACTGTCTTGCTTAGTGACCAGGGATACCCAGGAAGACTGTGTTGTACCATAAGTGTTACTGGCTGAAACTCTAAATCTGTACTCTGTGAAGGGTTGCAAGTTGTACTTGGTGTAAGTTAAGGTTAATGTAGGACCAAACTCACTGCAAACAGAAGAGCAATACAGATACTTGATGATAGTTAAATATGGTGGTAAATATGTTAATGTTTATTTCATTTCATTATGTACTTTTATATATTTTGGAACTCTCAGATTTGTGACATTTATTGCATTTATTATGACAATTTATTGATAATTGATAAATATATTCACATGACCTTTCCCAAAGGTCATGTGAATATATAAAACATTGATTATGATATAGAAGATGGAGTCTAGTTCAGTGTGCAGACAATGTACTGAATCACTAGAATCGTCAACAATTCGCAGAATTGCATTCATCTTCATACCAAGGCACATGGGTGTTGATGGCAATGAGAAAGCAGACTTGCTGGCAGGATCTTCCATCATATCGGGGGTCAGTCAATGGATAGAGATGACATTTTGAATGCCCTAATAAAGTGGGGCTGCAAAGAAGATTTTCATCTAAACCAATCCACATCAATTGCTATATTGCAAGAGTTTGAATTGAAAATTTTAGTAGTAGAAAAGAACAGCACATCAGGCATATGTGTAGGCTTATCCATCAACATGAAACTTGTATGGCTAGTTGCTGCACGCTGGGAAGAAGATTAGAGCACATATGGACATGTCCAGAGTGCAATGAAGATATTCCAAAATGAAACTGAACTAACTACCCATCAATATAAAAATATGGAACGGATACAGAAACTAAAAACATGTTGTTTATAGTGGTGGGTGTGGCATACCCTGTAAAAGACACAGTAAAGTGTCACTAGGCAAGCACTTCTTCTTTTCGATCGTTCCGTTCTTATCAACCCTATTAATCACTCTTTGTGATCTGTATAATTTGTGTAGACTGTAAATACATTTCTTCTCGAATCACAGGCTCCTACGGATGTAGGACATGCACATCCAAAAATGTTGGTATAAGGAAATGCCGGGATTTGTCTGACAGTCCCGTATAGTTTCGTTCCCTTTTTCTGCCTTGGTGAGATTGATTGAGATTATGAACTTTTTCAATAATTTTGGGATGTGCATCATTTTGTCGCCACCAAGCAATTTAGTGTCAATACAATACATAGAATCAAAATTTCCTTAATGTTTGTGTATTCAGATATGGATTACCAATAGAAAGAAAGAGCAGTTGGATTTTTTTATTTAACCCATTGATCATCAAGACCCTTCATAAATTAGATTTTTGTTCTACCAATTTCAAATTTTATTTTTAATGAATGCTAATATGTTGCCTGTATAAGTAACACTGCATTATGTTTGCTAATACAGTAAAGATTTTGTAAAACTTCATCCATTTGTCTTTAATTTGATTTATATTGTAATATAATCGTATTGTAAATCATACTTAGAAACAATAATTTAGTTTTGCTAAACCACAAGTGCAATTTTTCGGGAACTATACAAATAATTCCGTCCAGATGCTAAAAAAAAACTGTAGCAAATCAGTTAAAGCAGCTCTGTTTGAGACAGACTGACAACTAAATTATACAAAACAACTCTGCTTTACTCTTGGACAATGGCATTTGCTGTTGGATCCATAAATTGAAGACGGTAAGCCACATCTTCTGGAGCATTCTGTCTTCCTACAGGATTCCATGTCACTTTAATTGATCTTGGAGTCTCCGAGTTCAGATTTGGTGGTGCCATGCCATCTGGTGCTGAAACACAAGAAGACACAAGTGACTGTAAGTCTTTGAGATTAGACAGTGACACAGTTTTCTATAATAAAAAAAATGAGAAGTAACGGAGATGTCCTGTGCTTCAGCATCAAGAAACAAACTGGCCAAGACTATGTTTCATCTTTCTGTTGGGACATTATATAAATGTGTACAGTTTTGAACATCTTGGTACACTGCTAACAAGAGATGGAAATGGAATAAAGGAAATTAATAGAAGAACAAGCATAGACTTAACTTGAACAACTAAAAACAGTATAGAATTGAACTTTTGAACATATAAGAAAACAAAGATCAGAATATTAAGCGCATGCATATTCCACAGAGGAAAGACACAGAGGAAACTTATTGTCAATATAAGAAAGAGGCAGTCATCCTTTTTCGGGCATTTGATGAGAAAGGGAGGTTTAAAACATATTGTAACAAATGTTAAAATTGAGGGGAGATGAGACAGAGGAAGACAGAGAGATAAAATTTTGGATAGTCTGACTTCATGCCACGGAAGAGCATCAACATATGAGATGATAGCAAACACCAGAGACAGAGATTTGTGAAGATCCATGATCGCCTACGCCAGCCACCACAGCATCTGATGATGATGATGATAAAAGATATTGAGGAGGAGATGAAAGAGCTTATGGACTTGTTCAGAGTAATGTTCTGATAATCCTTATTAATCCCTAAACTCAAAGCTAAAGATTTATCTCAACTCACTGATCAAATTTTGAGGACAAAGATGGCAGACACTTACTTCCAGACAGCATTGCAGCTTGCACAATATTGCTAAGTATGAAACCAACTGAGTTGGAGCCATTCACTTGTACACTGTAATTGGACATTGGTACTAGAGGCCTGATCTGGTACACTGTGTAACCAACGGGTGTCTGTAACAGTTGACGAGTCCCAAAAATTGTGGTGTAATTCCAGGCATCTGAAACAGTAAACTTTCCATTAAATAAAAATAAACCCATTTTCTTACCATGAAAATATATGGAATATATTATGGAATATATTATGGAATATATTATGGAATATATTATGGAATATGTTATGGAATATATTATGAAATATGTTATGGAATATGTTATGGAATATATTATGAAATATGTTATGGAATAAATTATGGAATATATTATAAAATATATTATGGAATATATTATGGAATATATTATGGAATATATTATAAAATATGTTATGGAATATATTATGAAATACATTATGAAATATGTTATGGAATAAATTATGAAATATATTATGGAATATATTATGGAATATATTATAAAATATGTTATGGAATATATTATGGAATACATTATGGAATATGTTATGGAATATATTATGAAATATATTATGGAATACATTATGAAATATATTATGAAATATATTATGAAATATGTTATGGAATATATTATGAAATACATTATGAAATATATTATGGAATAAATTATGGAATATATTATGAAATATGTTATGGAATATATTATGGAATATATTATGAAATATATTATGGAATAAATTATGGAATATATTATGAAATATGTTATGAAATATATTATGAAATATGTTATGGAATATATTATGGAATATATTATGAAATACATTATGAAATATGTTATGGAATAAATTATGGAATATATTATAAAATATGTTATGGAATAAATTATGGAATATATTATGAAATATGTTATGGAATATATTATGGAATAAATTATGGAATATATTATGAAATACATTATGGAATATATTATGGAATAAATTATGGAATATATTATGGAATATGTTATGAAATAAATTATGGAATATATTATGAAATACATTATGGAATATATTATGAAATACATTATGAAATATGTTATGGAATAAATTATGGAATATATTATAAAATATGTTATGAAATACATTATGGAATATATTATGAAATACATTATGAAATATGTTATGGAATAAATTATGGAATATATTATAAAATATGTTATGGAATAAATTATGGAATATATTATGAAATACATTATGAAATATATTATGAAATATATTATGAAATATGTTATGGAATATATTATGAAATATGTTATGGAATAAATTATGGAATATATTATGAAATATGTTATGGAATACATTATGGAATATATTATGAAATATATTATGAAATATGTTATGGAATAAATTATGGAATATATTATAAAATATGTTATGGAATAAATTATGGAATATATTATGAAATATGTTATGGAATATATTATGGAATATATTATGGAATACAGTGAAAGGTCCATATTTCTCTTTGACCATCTGTACACTACGGGTAATGTGGTAAACATCATGCCAGATGTATTTATCAAGTGTTTTTATGATACTCTAGAGAGGCTAGGTTGATCTGAGAGTTGTTACCGTTGGAAAAAAATTGCATGCTCACTGTAGAATTGAACCCAGTACCATGTGCTCTAACCAATAAACTATCATGTTTCTTTAACATTCCAAAGATATTTGTTTTCCAGTACTCATCAAGTACAGATGTATGTAGTCCAGTACTCATCAAGTACAGATGTATGTAGTCCAGTACTCATCCAGTACATGTGTATGTTTTCCAGTACTCATCACACACATATGTATGTTTTCCAGCACTCTTCAACTAAAACTTTATGGCGGTCACTTAATTTTTGTTTGCCATTTTCTTTTCTGTTGACATTTGTCCTTGTTTTTTTTACTGAATCTAGAATTGTTTTACTGCTGCTACTGCTGCTTGTGTAAATACTAGAGAAAGATATGTAATTTTTAATGAATTATTTGACTAAAGTCATGAACTCACCAGGATTAGCATAAAACAAGCCTGTGAAGCCAACTTGAAAGGTCATCTTCCCATTCAACTTCTCAGGCAATGTCCAGGTCACATTTACAGTTCTAGCATCAACTACTGTGAGGTTCAAAACTATCAGACCTTCCGGAACACTCTCTAATGTCATGGACACAACCTTTAAGGATAGTAGTAAATTTGTTTTCTTTACAAAATAAAGCAACTATTGAAAAAATAATCAAGAGGTCACAGGAGAAACAAAATAAGGAAACAAGGCAATACCCGGTTCAGTGAACTGGCAATGATCAAGACTCTACTCCACTTCCCCGTGGTAACACTGGAAACAGACTGCAGCGTTGTAGTTTGGCAAAGTAGGTAGAATTAAAAAGGAATCTCCCCATAAGTGGTAGTAGTTCTTGTTTTCTTTTGTTTGCTTGAAATATTGTCTATATGTTCAATGTTGCAGACTATAGTAACATTTAAATGGTGACCATCGACCACAGTAAATGAGTCGTCGATTTTCTAGACACCACTTATAAGTTTAATAGTTTGCCTTTGCTTTCTGAATGGTGAGGTCTATTTTTAGTTTTAAAAATCCGCAGAAACAAATTTGCTTCTAAACTGTCTGCCACATAGTTTGAACCAGGTACTCATGGGTTGTGATCAAGCTCACTAATGTTAAGCCACAGACGACCACCCACAGACTATAATATGCAACTATAATAAAAACATTGCCACCAAATACAATAATCAGATGTTCATTAAGGGATCGAGAGAAAGAGAGATGTTCATTAGAAGTGTTTAGCAAGTCTTAAAGGTCTAAAGCAGAAGGATTGACTTGTTGTTTGTTTGTTTGTGTACGTTCGTCTGGGACATTTTGATCATTCTTATTGTGACATATAAACAGTCTTTACTAGGAACGATTAGAACGTTGCGCCCCAGACAGCCCCTACTAGTGTAGGACAGGCACATCCGAAACAAATGTTTTCGGCCTAAGAAATGTTTGAGTCTGTTTTGCCGACATTCAAACACTTTCCTTGCCTTCGTGTGTACATTTCTCTTTAATGATCCATTTATCACTGTATATATGGGCTTTGATCTATTCCAAAGAGCCTTTTATACTTTGCAACCTTTCTGACTGAGTGTGGCGCTCCTTTTGCGTCATATGATTAACATTCTTTAATGATCTTTTTAATGCTGTATATTTGGGCTTGGATCTACGCCAAAGTGCGTTACTATGTTGCAACCTTTCTGACTGGGTGAGGTCGTTCCTAGGATTGACTTCATTGCACTAGATGTTAACTCTTAGTGGACCAGGGCAAAAGCTATTATAGAGTATAAACGCCACTTAGTGTGGCTCCTGGTCCACAAGGAGTTAATGTATATGGCTCAGTCCCTATCCTAAAAAATGACACACCATCTGCCGAGAGTATTGCACAAAAAACAAACTTTGTAGCTCCTGCAACAATCCTAGGGATCTCCATAAAAAAATGCTATGCACTTGTGAACATAACAGTGCTGCCTAAATTCAAAACATGATCTTTGTAATGCAAAACAATGGCTTAACCAATCAGCCACAGAGACCCCTAGACAAATATTCTGATTTACATCAGTGACAGCATAACTTCTCAAGAAACTCATATTTTCTGAAAGTCTATAATGTAGTGAGTGACATGACAAAAGTCAGAATTGGCGAATCAGAACAGACAAACAAAGCTTATCTCCAATGCCATGGATTCCGGTGCAGTCATGGTGACATTGCAGAATTGGAGTGAAGAATTCATACCTTCACATATAAGTGCTACAGACGGGTACTGCGCATTAATTATATAGAACATAAGACAAACATTTATGTAAGAGACCAAATAAATAATGATGCAGGTCGACAAGTACCACTCTTTACAATTGTGAAAAGGCTTAAACTTGCGTGGTTTGGGCATGTGATGAGACATGGCTCACTCTCCAAGACTATCCTACAGGGAACAGTTGAGGGTGGAAGAAGGAATGGAGGACAGAGAAATTTCTGGTTTGACAACATCAAGAGCTGGTCAGGACAGAGTTTCTCCACACTCTCTCGAGGAGATGAAGACAGAGACTCATAGTTTGCTTTTTGTGCTGATGTCTCCACAGTGACACCCTTATGACCCTAACGGGTTATGGGCTTTATTATTATTATTATTATTATATGGTGACTTCTATATCGACCACTTCTTAACCACTCTTTGTGATTTGTATGTGATCCGAGCCTAAGAGCGATTGTACATTTTGCCAGTTATGCGCCTACAGTAAGTAGGTCAGCATATCAGATTTCTGCTATGCTTTTTATTTACTAGGGTAGCTTCCTATGCCCTTACCTCAGTTGCCTCTTACATGCCTTGTACATTGTTGCTATACTTTGCTTATCTTGTGGGCCCCGGCAACACACTGCCATCATGGTGACTAATATGGTGCCTTGGATGATTTTTGCAAGAAAACTTGCTTTCCTTATAACAAGTGCCCCTCACCATTCAGGCGAACCTTACCCTGACTTCAGTGGTGCTTCAAAAAAGATCCTCTAGTAAAGAACCTCAAATAAACTACAGGGTCTCCTGTAGTCCAATTTAGTACCCTGTGCATACAGTTTTTGGTCCAAGCTGACCTGGATTCACAGAATTTCCATGGCATGTTGTCACTAGTACTATTATCAACTTTGCTATCGCTGACCTCCAACTGAGTGTTGAAAACAAACGTCTCTCTAATATACACAGATATCATATCCTCACTGCAAACTGAGACACAAAAAGGTATCTTTTCAGAGTGAACAAAGAAGAACATCCTCACTGCAAAATGAGAACGCTATTCTTTGTAAACATGCAGACTTTTAGAAGAAATTTACCTCGTCACTGGATGCACATCCCCGAACTGTGCAGACTACAATTCGAAACACATGCTGACTATAAGGCTGCAGGTTACTGATGTTAAATGATTGATTGAGACCACTGTATACAACCACTTCATTCTGGTACAAGTTATAAACTGTGATAACACCTGAATGAGAATACATGAGATATTTTGTGAGATTATGAATAAATACCTGAATGAGAATACATGAGATATTTTGTGAGATTATGAATAAATACCTGAATGAGAATACATGAGATATTTTGTGAGATTATGAATAAATTCCTGAATGAGAATACATGAGATATTTTGTGAGATTATGAATAAATTGCTGAATGAAAATACATGAGATATTATGTGAGATTATGAATAAATTTCTAAATGAGAATACATGAGATATTTTGGGAGATTATGAATAAATACATGAGACATTCGAAATAATTATGTGATTTTTTAAAAAATAGACATTCTGAACATCCAGATTACTACCAACCAATCGTCTTCCATTGATGAGATTGAAATTGATTTGTCTAGATCACAGCCAACCAATTGTCTTCCATTGATTGAAGTTGATTTATCTAGATCACAGCCAATCATCTTTCACTGATTGAAGTTGATTTGTCTAGGTCATAGCCGACCAATCATTTTTCATTGATTGAAGTTGATTTGTCTAGATCACAGCCGACCAATCATCTTTCACTGATTGAAGTTGATTTGTTCTAAACAATCATTACATATTTCTATATGATACCTAGTGTCTTTGAAGTTTGCATAATACTTTTCTATTTTGATTTGGTCTGATATTGAGCAGATCAGCCATTGTCAACTGCTCGTCAAAAAACAAATACAAGTTTAACACATTAATATTCTACATAGTGTGTACTAAATTACGAAATTATTTTATACTATGAGGTATATTGGGGAATACGGTGGTAGGCCCATATTTTTCATTGATCATCAGTCCACGATGGGAGATATGGTCAATATAATGTTGCCGCCCTTTACTTCCCAGTGTTTTTCTGGTAACCATTTGAGGCTGGGTTGACCTGAGAGCCGTTATGGTATGAAAAAAATCACCACACACATGGTATGAAACAGATTGTTTACTTATACTTATTTTTCCAGTTAAAAATTGTTTTTTACTTTTGTTTTATTTTGAATCAAACTTTTTTCTTTTTAATAGACAGTCTTCTTATCTGTTTTCTTTGTTTTGTTTCATCCAAAAGTTTCATCAATTTTGGAATTAAATATATCTTGTGTCTTTTGTTTGGTAACCAGTCTCAAAGGAATTTAGAGGAAAAGAATTGACTTCATGCACTGGGTTTTTTCCATATGGCTCAGCCCCTCTCTGCAGAAATAAAAAACAACACCTGCCAAGAGTATTGCACAAAACATGAACTTCATAGCTAAATCAACAATCCAAGAAAATGTACTCATTAACAGGACGTAGTGGTTTGGATTATAACCCTTGAACTTTGAAAGGCAAGGCACACTTTGCCACTTTGCTCTGTAGACCCTCTTTTATTTGATAGTAGTGGTAGTTGTAGTTGTAGAAATAGTGGTAGTAGTAGTAGCAGCAGCATCAGCAGTAGTAATAGTAATAGTAGTAGTAGTAGTAGTAGAGTGACAGATGCAGTCCTATGCTCTACTGGGAACAAGAAGGTCTAGTAGTGGTATTGGTTATTGGTTATTGGTTACTAAACTGACGTCATTGCACTCCGGCAGACCCATAGGTGCTCAGTCTCCCCAACAGATATCGAAGAGTATGCATACTGATGGTTCCTGTGGCTCGCTGATTAAACACACCTCTCATTCTGCCTCTCAGGCATCCAGTTCGACTTGAACAACGGGTCAAATATGAATAGTAGTGGTAGTAATATTATAAGTGGTAGTTGTGTTAGTAACAGTGTTATATTAGCAGTAGTAGCAGTAGCTGTAGTAGTAGCAGTAGTAGTAGCAGTAGTAGTAGTAGTAGTAATAGTAGTAGCAGTAGTAGCAGTAGTAGCTGTAGCAGTAGTAGTAGAAGCAGTAGTAGTAGTAGTAGTAGAAACAGTAGCAGCAGAATGTTACATACATTTTGATGTAGTTAACTCTTTCCACGCTATTAGCCGCACACTGCGCCATAGAGTTGCTTCCCTTATAAGAAGTCTTTCTAGTTTTACTTCTACTATTTTACTTCTACTACTTTTCAACCTTGTTATTCTATTGGGTTGTCCAGTTTTCTTCAATTTAGCATTCAATTAGATATATATGTTTATTTAGTGATGAGTAGTTAGGATTTTTTTTTTACCTCCCTTGAATTAACTGTTTTAAAATTGAGGAAATAACTCAGCGTGGAAAGAGTTAAATTGAAACTAAGGCGGTCAAACTCACCATTTGAAAATTGAGGTGGATCCCATGTAACTATTAATGAACTTGGGCTTGGAGATGTCACAACAGGTGGGGGAACTCCGCTTGGTGAACTTTCTTCAGTAGTAGCATTAGCTGATGGTCCGAGTGTGCAGCCTCCTCCAGTACATGCCTGTCAAAATATAAATCAAAAGTTAAATTAGCACACATAGAATACCCAAACAATGTTAGAGATACGATCAAAGTAACAACAGAACAATTCTGTCATAACTATGATGTCGAATTCCAGACAATCATAGCATGTGAAAAACTGCTGAGCACCAAACTTATTCCACCTGTTGTATTTTTGACAGACGCAAAAAAAGCATTCAAAGCACTTCAGTTCATAAAACTATTGTGTCTACTGTATGAACTGTGCTATCAGCACAAGGTTGTCTTACAATGGATACCTTTTTCACTGTAGAATACAAGGAAATGAGGTAGCAGACTGACTTGTTAAAAACAATGTGCTGCAGGAAAGCAGCAGAATGCACCAGTTACTAAAAAACCTGATTAACTTAAGAAAACTCCAAATATAAACACCTATCAAGAATATGAGCAGATTAGAACAAGTTGTCATTCTGAGCCTGACAACAGGACACAGTTGACTCTACAGTCACATATATTCAAAATTCAAGATTAGCAATTCAACCATGTGTGGACAGGTATCCCAGACTATATACTTCAAACTGCTTCAAATATGATATATTGAGGCAAGCTTATTGGCATAGTGAAACAGCACAGGAAATAAAACTGCCTAGACATCTATGTGTACTACAAAAGACAGTGAAGTATATATAAAACACAGCATTGAATATATAGACAATATTTCAAGAAAATGAAAGGAAGGAAGGAAAATTAGACACTTGATAGATATATTGCTGTAATGTAAACCAATTAGACTGGACACCTCAAAGACAAATCATCATCACTATCATCAAGTGCTGCATCTGATGGCATTAATTATTATGAATCTCCACAACTCTGTATTTCCAGCATTGAAGATCAACTTCATTGTTGACTCCTGTCACTCCATCATGTTAAGCAGTTTAGTATCTTTTTCAGTACAACAGCATCAATGGAAACCTCTTGTGGAAGCTGAATGAGTCAAATGGGACACGAAGAGGGTATAGATAGATAGATGAGACATGAAGATGACATAGATAGATAGATGAGACATGACGATGACATAGATAGATAGATGAGACATGAAGATGACATAGATAGATGAGGCATGAAGATGACATAGATAGATGAGACATGAAGATGACATAGATAGATAGATGAGACATGAAGATGACATAGATATATAGATGAGACATGAATATGACATACGAGAAATTTTGATTTATTTTTTATATTTTAAAGAAACTGTTCATCATCATCATCATGATGAGTGGTGATTGTACCTGCGAGCACATAAAACAGAGATAAAAAATGTCAACTTTAATTCGATCTTGTGTTTTTATCTGTACCTTAAACTTAATCATGTGCATAGCTTTAAGATCTGCATTAAAAAATGATTGTCTCCTACCACTATATCCATTGGATCTTCATGAGCAATTTTAGTATTTTCTGCCTGTGTTTTTGCAGCTATTTGTTTTTTATAGTGTAGGGTCTGAAACGCCTCTTAACCATTTTTACAACATGCGAGAGAAGGCAGTGGTTATATTCTTTGATACCCTAAAACTATACAGTGGGAGTACCTAATCAGGGCCTCATTAAATCATGCAGTAAGTCAAGGCTCCAATTATTTATTCATGCTTTCTTAACACTTATCTCTGATTTATGCATAGATTTACATCACAATGTTTTCTTTTTTTTTCTTCAAATAGTTAGGCATGATTTGTATTTCTTTTTATCCTTTAATTAGAAAATGTCATTCTTGCTCGCACGGATGAAGGTAAAAGTGGTTGGTTTATGATTGAAACCAAAGTTAAGCAATGTATTTTCATTGATTACTGTTTGGAGAGCCCTCCATGAGGCCATTACCTTGTAGTGGTGGGGGGCTTGCGTACCTCAGGGACCCGGAGAGCTATGCCGGCAGGGTTACCCAAGCCGGGAAGGTCGAAGGAGAGAGGGCAGACTAAATGTGGTCTCCTGGTCCTCCAGGTTGGGGTTGTGTGATGGGCTAACTACCCATCCATTTTTAAAAAAAACAGTAGTTACAGAAACCAAAAACAAATTGTTCAAAACTAACTCGAGTCTCGGAAGGACTAGGGCTCCATGCAGGAGACAGATGACGAGCAGCAGCCAAACCCGCAAGGAAGCTGATGTGCTGACGACACTTTTTCGGCCGCAGACAACAAAGATAGAAGCACCCAGGTTGATTACACAGAAGAAGTCCACCCTTGTAGGGATGTGGAATGTAAGGACACTGCTAGAGACAAGCAGATGTGCACAAGTGGTGAAGGAGATGCATCGGTACAAGCTTACGTTGCTGGGAATGTGTGAAACAAGGTGGAATGCTTTTGGGGAAACAAGACTTCAGACGGAAGAAACGCTGCTCCATTCGGGCAAAGAAAATGAAGATGATCCTCGGGAAGCCGGGTGGGCTTGATGCTGACCAAGGAAGCAAGCAAAAGTCTGATGGAATGGGAACCAGTGTCGGACCGCATTATTAGTGCAAGGTTCGTATCTAAGTTCCAGAAGACCTACATAATTATGTGTTATGCACCGCTAACGATGCAGAGGAGGTGGAAAAAGACCATTTCTATGCACAACTACAGGCAACTGTGGACAAAGTACCAAAGCACGACATGATGATTCTTATGGGGATTTAAATGCCAAGGTGGGCAACGAAAACACTGGCAGGGAAAAAGAGATGGGAGTAAATGGTCTTGGAAGCATGAACGAAAATGGTGAGATATTTGCAGACTTCTGTGCCTCCAATGAGCTTGTCATTGGGGGTACACTCTTTCCGCATCGAAGATGCCATAAGGCAACATGGATCTCGCCAGACCATCGGACGGAAAACCAGATCGACCATGTGGCAATTCGCCAACGATGGAGAGCATCACTACAAGATGTTAGAGTGAAGAGAGGAGCAGACATAGGATCTGATCACCATCTGGTAACTGTAAAATTAAAAATGAAACTATCGGCAAAGAAGAAACAACAAAGTACACGAATCAAGTTTGATGTCAAGAAACTCCAATCGCAGGCCACAAAGGAAGTCTTCCAGATTGCTCTAAAGAACCGTTTCGAGGCACTACAGACAACAGAAGAGGAAGGTACAGTGGAGAGTAGGTGGAACACCTTAAAGCAGGCGACGGTTGGAGCCTGTGAAGAAATACTTGGGAGACCATCATCAATCAGGAAACCCTGGATCACGGACGAAACATGGCAGAGGGTGGAGGAGAGGAAGAAGCTGAAACAAGAAGTAAACCAGTCACGAACAAGACAGCAAAAACAGGCGGCAGCAACTAGGTATAACGAGATGGCTAGAGAGGTAAAAAGACAGCTGAGAAACGACAAAAGAACATTCATAAATGAGATAGCAGAAGAGGCAGAGACAGCAGCTAGCAAAGGTGACCTCAAGGCTCTCATGAGACAACCAGATTGTTGAGTGGGAGGAAAATAAGCAGAGCAGGCCAGTGAGAGATAAGACTGGAAAACTTTTGACTAAAATTGATGAACAACTGGGGCGCTGGAAAGAGCATTTCCAGGAAGTGTTAAATAGACCTCCCCACTAAACCCACTAGATTTAGGGCAAGGAGACCCGCTGGACATAAACGTAAGGGAGATCACAAAACAGGAAATCCGCAATGCCTTGAAAACTTGAGAAAGGGCAAGGCGGCAGGAGTTGATAATATCCCAGCAGAAGCTCTGAGGGAGGGAGGAGAAGAGATGGTAAACCAACTCCACATATTGTTCAACTTGGTGTGGACAGGAGGAGATACCAGCAGATTGGAAGAAAGGCCTCTCGTGAAACTGCCAAAGAATGGCAATTTGTCAAACTGTGACAAGTGGAGAGGGATCATGCTGCTCTCCATTCCCAGCAAAGTCCTCACTAGGTTATTCTGGACAGGATGAAAGACGCTATAGACCAGAGGCTTAGGGACGAACAGGCGGATTCGGAAAGATAGATCTTGCAATGACCAGATAGCCACCTTAAGAATCATAGTGGAACAAACAATGGAGTGGCAGGCTCCGCTCTATGTGTGCTTTGTTGATTTTGAGAAGGCATTTGACAGCATAGATAGGAAATCAATGTGGGGATCCTAAGAAACTATGGGGTGCCGGAGAAGACTGTCAACATCATCAGGCAGCTGTATGAGGGGTTTGCCTGCCAGGTTATTCATGATGGAAGACTGTCAGAGGAGTTCCAGGTCACTACTGGTGTTAGACAGGATGCCTGCTGTCCCCCCTCCTCTTCTTGGTGCTACTTGATTGGGTCACACGCACAGCCTACGACAGGTCTGGAAAAGGCATACAGTGGACACTTATGTCAAAGCTAGAAGACCTGGATTTTATGGACGATCTCGCTTGCTTTCGCATAGACTACAAGACATGCAGGAAAAGTGGATGTTTGGCACAAACGGACAACGAGTCGGCCTTAAAATCAGTCAAGAGAAGACTAAAGTAATGCGAAGCAACAACATACAGCAAGATCCAATACGGATTGAGGGAAGGGACATAGAAGATGTGGATGAATTTGTCTACCTTGGAAGTAAGATCAGCAGATCAGGAGGTACAGATGAGGACATTAATGCTAGGATTAGGAAGACCCGACAGGCCTTTGCGATCCTGCACATGGTGTGGAAGTCTGCTGCCATCTCCACGAAAACAAAGCTCAGGATTTTCAGCTCAAATGTGAAGTCGGTGTTGCTGTATGGCTCGGAAACTTGGCGAGTCACTAGGGCAAATACAAATAAGATCCAGACCTTGTCAACGGATGTTTGCGGCGATTCTCAGATTGAGATGGTATGATAGAGTTACAAACACGGATCTGTGGATAAGAACAGGGCAGGAACCTATGATGACACAGGTCAAGAGGAGAAGATGGCGATGGATAGGCCATACCTTGCGGAAGACACAGTCGAGTGTCACTAGACAGGTGCTCGAGTGGAACCCGCAGGGAAAACGAAAAGAGGACGCCCTAAGCAGACTTGGAGACGAGGTCTTACTGAGGAGCTGAAGAGTGCTCAATTGACCTGGGAGAACATAAAAAGAACAGCCAGAGACCGAGAAGAGTGGCGAACAACTGTTGAGGCCCTATGCTCCACGAGGAGCGGAGAGGATTAATGATGACTGTTTGGAGACGCCGTTGACTGGGTGATAAGAAAGAAAATCTTGCAGAGGTAAAACTGACATCGATTGGGTAGATCTTCCATTGAAAGATTGTGATTTTGCAGATGATATTGTCTTGTTAAGTAAGAACAACCAAGATATGCAAATACAAAATAAAATGAACAAATTCAGGAAAAGTGATGCAATCAACGAAATGTCTGGTCAACCACTAGTAACAACAATTATAAGAACGAGAAGATGGAGGTTTGTTGAGCAAACTCTAAAAAGAAATTAAAAAGAATCAGAACAAGCATTGAAGTGGGAGGTAAAGAATTCAAGGCCCGTCTGCCCAGCGTGTTCGTAGCGCGTTGGACTACGGGTGACTATTCCTCTGTGTGTGCGGGTTCAATTCCACAGGATGGCAGAAAAAGCCACAGATTCCCAGATTTACGGTGTTCGTGGCACCGAACCGAAGGGTTACGATGTCCATGGCACCGAGCAAGCTCAAGTGCTTCTGGATCTGGAAAAAAAAAGAATTCAAGAGAGAAAGGATACACTAAGGAAACTCTGAAAAAAGTTACTGAGAGATGCAAGAAATATCTGACTCAATTTCATAGAAGAGATTGAACGAGTTGCCCAGGATAGAGTGAAATGGAGAAATTGCTTGTTATGTAATGTATGAGAGGAATATAATTCTTGTCTACACACTTCAAGGATGTTCCAAATTTTTTTTTTTTAAGTTTCTCTACCTGTACATCACTATAGCAACCAGACAACCAACCAGAAATACACTGTATGGAAATAATTTGAGTAAATCCCTACCACAACTTTCTGTCACTGAAAATAACAATGTAAGACATTTTATGAGAGTTACTCACCCCAAGTGTGATGTAATATGTGGTGCCAGCCAGAAGACCATCAATGATGCAGTCAGGTTTGAGGACTGTACATTGCAGACTACCTGACCCAAGATACCTGCTGTGGTAGATGCATAAAGATAGTATGACTCGAGCACACCATTCAGTAATGTTGGCACTGGCCAGGTGGCCTTGATCCGGAAAGTATCTGAAATTAAAACGGCAGAAGATAGGATCTGTATGCCACTGGGTACTGTCTCAAAAGGTCTGTATAATAAAATGTGAATAATTCTCAAACATTTTGAGGAAAGAAAAGTCTTGTGTTTGGCATAAAAGACAGGACTAAAGTCCCTCTATCAAACAAGTTTAAGAAAGCTACTTACGAGGGTTGTTACTTCATTAAAACAGGAAAGTGCCAGAAACTTCATTTTGTAAAAGAGGATGATTTAAAAATGACTGTAAAAATAAGAGATGTGTCGCTACAGACTTTCTGTCACTATAAGACTAAATGAGATCTTCTTCTTTAATTGCGTTTGCCCGCTATGAATTCAGGCGTAGCCAGGGTGCCTGGTATGGCGCTTCTGACTGATTTTTGCGTGAAGGTCTATTTTCCTTTTTAGCAGTGTCCCACGCCATGCAGGTGTGCCTCACTGTAGCATGGTGTCCGATCTGATTAGGTCATATGGGAGACTGTTGGAGCTAACTTACACCACTCTAAGACATCTAACACTTTCTCAATATATTTGTACCTAGCACAAGCAGCATTGGTTGACCTACTGATGTAGGTGGCAGCTGGGAGGTGCTGAGAGCCGCTGTTGGACCAATAGTACAACCAGATGATGTACAGGCAGATATGTAGAAGTTGTATGTTGTATAAACCTGCAACAAATAGACATCACTAGAGACTAGAGTATTTACAAATTATTACAGTATAAAACATTAGACTAGACTAGTCTCTGTGGCTAAGTGGTTAAGCCATTACCTTCCGTTCTGAAGGTCCTAGGTTCAAATCTGAGATGTACCATTCTGTTCAGGAGTGCATTCTTTCCAGAGACCTCTAGGATTGTTGCAAGAGCTATGGAGTTTGTGTTTTGTGCAATACTTTTTGTGCAGGTGGTGTGTCATTTTTGCGTAGAGGGACTGTGTCACATTGGGGTAAAACCCAATGCAATGAAGTCAATTCTTTGACTTCAGGTTTTACAGAGACAAAACTATTTATAAATTATTACAATATTTATCAAACATTCAAGATTAGACAATATTTCATCACTATTTTTCCCAAACAAGAAGTAACAACATTTTAAAACAAACTAGTTTTAACTTAATTGCAATAATACAGACAAATACTGCCAGTCTTGTTCAGCATTGGGTGTTATATTTTAGATGGCTGTACACATCCTTTTTCCTCTTCTTATTCTCGATGTTATCTGATTATAGATGCTCATTTCTCTCCACAACTTTCTCCATTTTATTTGTTGGCTGTTTCCCTATGCTAATAACAATGAGCCCCACTAAGCTTGGAGATGTGTGACAATAAACCCTACTAGGCTTGGAGACATTTGTGACAATAAGTCCCACTAGGCTTGGAGACATTTGTGACAATAAGTCCCGCTAGGCTTGGAGACATTTGTGACCAAAAGTCCCACTAAGCTTGGAGATATTTGTAACAATAAGCCCCACTGCTAGGCTTGGAGACATTTGTGAAAATAAGTCCCACTAGGCTTGGAGACATTTGTGAAAATAAACACCATGAGGGTTGGAGACATTTGTGACAATAAGTCCCACTAGGCTTGAAACATTTGTGAAACACATAAACAAAGTACTGTAGTTTTACAAAATACAAAAACAATAACAATACACACTAACAATACACACTATCCACTCACTAGGTTTGATGACCTCTCTGACAATAAGCCTCATTAGTCTTGAAGATCTTTCTGACAATCATCACATTATAAAAAACTTGTTAATGTTAATTATTTTGAATAATTGCACAAAATAGGCATTTGTTATTTGTTATTTGTTATTAGTTATTTGTTATTTGTTATTTGTTATTTGTTATTTGTTATTTGTTATTTGTTATTTGTTATTTGTTATTTGTTATTTGTTATTTGTTATTTGTTATTTGTTATTTGTTATTTGTTATTTGTTATTTGTTATTTGTTATTTGTTATTTGTTATTTGTTATTTGTTATTTGTTATTTGTTATTTGTTATTTGTTATTTGTTATTTGTTATTTGTTATTTGTTATTTGTTATTAGTTATCCGGTATTGAACTGAAATCATAGCTCTATGGGCAGATCAAATGAGGCTTAGTCTCTGCAACAGATGTGGAAGGGTATCTATGCTAATGACATATCTTATTCTGTCTCTCTGGTGCTAAATCCTATTTATGTATTGCTAGAATCTAATTCCTTCAATTGTAGTATAAATCATCTCATTAATTGTAATATCGATATCCCATTAGCTGTAGTATCGATATCACATTAGCAATTAGCTGTAGTATCGATATTCCATTAGTTGTAGTATAAATGTATCCTCTTTCAACTTTGCGATTGCTAAGAAACTGTGGCATGTCACCCTTGTTAATCTCCCACAACCTGGTTATGGATACAAATTTACAGTAAATTAAAACATACCTGAAGACCAGTGATATTAAAAAAAAGCTGTCCACCGCTATAAACCTCCCGTCCATCCTGATAGAGATAGTATCCAGTGATTGGTCCATTTGGTTTGCTTGGAGTCTGCCACTGCACAACTAAGTATGTAGAACCTGCTTGTGCTGTTGGAGCTAACACTTCTTCTGGGGCTGATAAGATGACAGAAATATTAATTCATGATTTCATTTTGTTCAATGAGATCTATTGATCTTCTTCTTCTTCTTTGAGCACTCCATATTAACCACTTGTTAACCACTCTGTTCGATTTGTATGTGATCCGACCCTAAGAGCGACTGTACGTTTGTGCCAGTTATGCACCTACAAGTAGGTCAGCACATCTGATTTATGCGGTGCTTTTTATTTACTAGAGCAGCTTCCCTAGGTTCTACATCAGCCGCCTCTTACGACATGCCTTGTTGGTGACAGTGGTACTATTCTTTGCTTCCTTGCAGGCCCGGCGCGACACAGACGATCTATTGATCAGAGTGTATTATTTTATTTTTGATCGTCCGATATGAATTCAGGTGTAGTCATGCCACAAATATGCCGCCTCTGACTTATTTTTGCATTAAGGCTTCTTTTTCTTTTCACCAGTGTCCCTCACCATTCAGGCAAGCCTTACTTTGACTTCAGATGTACTAGTAATTTAGATCATCAGGGTTTCCTGTTGTCTAACCGTGCACCATGTACACACAGAAAATGTTGGCAAAGCTGGCCATGAACCCTGAAATGTAAACAGCATGCGGTCACTAGCACAGAATGTTATCAACTTTTCCATCGGTGATCGCTACATTTCTAATGTTAACTGTTCTAGTTGAAATGTTAACTGTTCTATTCTAGTTGAAATGTTAACTATTCTATTCTAGTTGAAATGTTAACTATTCTATTCTAGTTGAAATGTTAACTATTCTATTCTAGTTGAAATGTTAACTATTCTATTCTAGTTGAAATGTTAACTATTCTAGTCGAAATGTTAACTATTCCACTCTATTTGATATGTTAACTATTCTATTCTAGTTAAAATGTCAACTATTCTACTCTAGTTGAAATGTTAACTGTTCCACTCTAGTTGAAATGTTAACTGTTCCACTCTAGTTGAAATGTTAACTATTTTTCACATTTATATGGACAATCAAATCAAGACATAAAAATTCAATCTTCAACTTTGAATAGCTTTCAAATATTCAGAGCTACCTATTGTGTAACCTACCTTCAATAGGTGTTGTGACCTCCATTCCATCAGTGCTCTCTGTACAGCCACCAGCTGTGCAAGCTACAACCTTGACAAGGTAGACTGTGTTAGGGGTAACACCTGTCATGTTGACTGAAATATAAGAATGGTACACGATATGCTTGAAATATTGGTTAATACAACAAGGCCAGACTCATAGGTGCTCAGTCTATTCTCTGAGGTGGCAAATGATAAGCATGCTGATGGTTCTCATTGCACAAAGGTTATACATACTTGCTGGGCAGTGAAAAAGATGACAAAGCAGCAGACTATGGGTGGAAAGTGAAAGTACGGCAGACTAAAGACACCATGCCAGAGAACAGAGGAGGTATAGATGAACAATGTAAGTCGAATTCGAGGCACATTACAAAGAATGGTCACAGACCAAGCAGAGTGGAGAGATTCTGTTACTGTCCTAAAAGACGCCAGGAGTGATGTCCACCATTGGCTGCTTTATTGACTCATGTTCAAGTAAAAGAAGAAGAATCAAGATTGAAGAAGGCTACAGTTACGACACAACATGTGACCACATGTGCAATGAAATAAGGCACAAAAGACATTGCCATGGCCAGTGAGCTGGTATTGACCATGACTCTACTTTCCCTCCCAGTGCTGGCCCTGAAAACAGATTACAGCACTATAGTCTGACTAAGTGGGTAGGGATTGAAGGGAAAGCTACTCACAACAGGTGGTAGGAATGTAAATGTAGCTGTTTGTGATATGAGATTATCTCACACACCAGATGAGCAATATCTCAGAGTGACTGCAACTACATGATTGTTCTGATCCATGTTTAAAAATCAATAACTGGCACTACTACAGCACAATAGTATTTAAGATGTGCCTCCTGATAAGCAAGTAAAAAAAAATGCAGAAAAGTCAGGCTGCATAAATTGTTGGTGGTACCACAAATATCTGGTCTCTGCAAACTTTGTCGAGGGCTGCTATTTGCCCACCCAAATCTGGTAAAATATACAGAGGGAAAGCTCTTGACTCTTTGAACCCTGGCCACATGTGCCTTAAAAATCTCTTCCCCGGAGCTCCTTGGCAAAAACAGCCCACATCAGAGTTATATTCATCATCATCAGGTCCACATCGAAGGTTGGCTGCAATGAATCTCCAGCATCCTCTGTCTTTCGCCTTGGTGTTGCACACTGCCAGACTGTAACCTGTCCATTTCTTAAAGTTTCCTCCCACTTATCTCTCGGTCTTCCTCTTGCTCTTCTCCCTCAACTTTCCCCTCTAGTAAATGTTTTATCATGGTGTCATGTCTTTTTATGTGCCCAAAATACTTGTCTGAATTTTATTTCTCTTAATAATTGTTTCTTCATGCCTAGTTTTCCTAAAACTTGTTTATTTGTCTGTTTTTCTGTCCATGAAACTCTGCCTATTCTTCTATATATCCACATCTCAAATGCATCAATTCTGTCTTCTAACTGCTTGTTCATTGTCCATGTTTCCGAGCCATACATTAATATAGGATATATATAGTATTTTATCATTCTTATTTTTAGCCTGTTTGTGATTTGTTTGGATGTCAGTAACTTTCTCATACTATTGAAATTATCCTTGGCCATTCCTATTCTCTTTTAATTTCTGTTATACATCTGCCATCATCTGTTATCATCTGACCGAGATATGAGAAGCTTTTTACTTGATGTAGTAATATTAGTAGTAATAGAGTTATACAGGGTGTTCAACTTAAAAGCAGCCCAAGTGATAAATAGAAATTTGCAGGCACGCATTGCATCTCGTCTATTTACTATTTAAACCGGTTCTGACTAGCTTGTCCTACGTCACATTTGTTCATCGCCCTTCCCGCACTACAATTACACACCATCACACAACCTTGACCTATACTATGTCATAACTGAACCTTCTCATTTCCATACATGTATGCCAGATTAGCTCCATTCACAGGCTGCTTTTAAGTTGAACACCCTGTATTAAAACACGATAATTTAGCACTCTTTAGTGCTCTATAATTTGTTATTGACTTACCACATCATATCTGTTATTCATTCTTATTATGTATTTGCAGAATACTAAACTTTAAAATTTATTTGATTTAACTCTTTCCACGCCCATTTATTTCCTCAATTTTTAAGCAATTAATTCAAGGAAAGTAAAAAAAAAAATTTTCATTACGATCCCAACTACTCTCAATAAATAAACATATATATATTATTATATACTAAATTGAAGAAAACTGGACAACCCAATAGAATAACAAGGTTAAAAAGTAGTAGAAGTAAAATAGTAGAAGTAAAACTAGAAAGACTTCTTATAAGGAAGCAACTCTATGGCGCAGTGTGCGGCTTAAAGCGTGCAGCGGACTTCCGCCGTGGCGCAGTGTGCGGCTTAAAGCGTGGAAAGAGTTAATATGTGGGCACGGCCGTGAATACTCCTGTATATGTAGATTTTTCTCCATACTGAAGATATATAGCTTGAATATCAATCGATTAAAACAATTCTTTATTGTCTAAATGATCATGTAACTCACTTTCTATATCCTAATCAGAATAATTATATTGTAAGTCTAATTTATCTTCCAATTCATTCAAAACAAGTTCAACAGCTTGCTGTGGTATACATTTAGAATGACCATTTCCGAAAATTATCTTTCTAACATGAAAATAGTCAACTAATTACCTTATCAGTGCAATAAAATCACATAATAACGTCCGCCATCTCATAAAATGATGTAGAACACATGGGTGTGTTTTACATCACATTTGTACACAGTTTATTTTCAAATACCGAAAAATAGTGAACAAATATGCTTGGACCGATATATCGGGAGCTCGGGGTATGCAGCGCTTACATTCAATTCCGAAATATCGGAAGTCCGGGTTCTAAAGATTAATTCAGTGGGAGATACAAAAACTTATCTCATCTCATTTCAAACTGAGATATGGGATATACAGCTGACTGAGCAGCTCTATCAGTTCTGCTGATGAAAACAGATCTTGCATGCTCACCGTTTGCATTCTTCTCACAGGAAAATAATACAGATTGAATACTTCTAATTCCTTGAGGCAATGCAAATGTTATATGTCCCAAAGTCAAGAAGCATATTCCTTATTTGGAACAGTCTTACTGCAGCATAAGCGTGTTCATACTCTCAAATAAGAAGTGTTTGAAAAGTAAACAATGTTAGAGTAACACAGATTGGTACACAGTTGACAGTTTAGGAGACGGTCATAGACTAGGGAGGGGACATGAAGGGCAGATACTGCCGAAGTTTAGATGTAACTTGCCTACAGGTCTGTAGGTGCCTAAATGTGACACAACATATTCACATTCTGCTGCCCAAATCACAACAGATTACAAAAAGTGGCTAACAAGTGGCTAAAAAATGGTAAATAGAAGAACAAAAATGAACAGTGACTCAGCGTCATCTGAAGGAAGAGCCTAAGCACCTATAGGTCTGAATGAAATGTAGCAATGTTTGTTTTTGATCAAAAATTAATTAACATCCAAAATTTGACCTTGAGAATGATCAAGTTGCTCAGGACAGAGCTGTATGGAGAAATTACTTTCAGGCCCTATGTAACATATAACGACACGAAAGGAATTTATTCATAAAGTCTGACCTGAAGTAAGTGATACATCATTGATATCCATGGATACAAATGTCTCATTGTTATCCACTTCATACGCCATTATAGCAAACTTGGAAAGAAGTCCGTAAGTTGCTTGTGGTTCGTCCCAAAAGATCTCAATCTCAACTCCACTAAGTGCTCGCAAACTGGTAGGTCCGTTCACACCACTTGGTGCTGAAACGATCAAGTACACAAACTATAATAGAAGAAAATGTACTATGACAACATCTATGTAAGTGTGTTGTGTGTAGCTATCAAGTTATTAACTCTTTCCATACCAGAAGTATTACTAAGGGTTCTGACACCAACTGTTTTATAATAAAAGAATATGTATCAGACAAAGTTTGTGTGTTCCTGCTGTTTCCCTAGGTATCACAGTTATATATATATATATATATGTATCATCCTTCTTCTGCTCTTCCACCATTTACTTCCTTTATAGAAGTGTTAAGGGAAGGTGTAGTGATCTTATGTGTGTTTGTTCTAAGGCACTTTGTAAGCTCTTATTTGCCGTTGTTCCATGTTTTGCATGGTCTTCCTCTTGCTCTGTACTAATTATACTTTTTCTGTGTGGCGCTCTCTGTGGTAGACAATACCAGGACATTCTTGTCAGGTGTACAAACCATTTAATCTGTTGTTCTTTTATGAATTGCATGACTGGTTTCACATCCAGTCTTCTTCTGATTTTTCATTTCTAATTTTGTCTCTTATTGTCACACCTGCAGCACTTCTAATGGACTTTCTCTCCTTCGTTATGATTTTCAACTCATTAGCTGCTGTTATTAGCCATGTTTGGCACTGATGTATATATATATATTAATATTATATTATAATATTAACTGATTTGCTATGCAACATCTATTTTTATTACCTCTGATCACAGTTGTTTTGAGGCAAAATCTAATTGTAGGCACTTATTATTTTGTAGCTTTTAGTTAACTTTTGAAATTTATATTAACCAGATTTAAATTAAAAATCTAGCAGTTAAGAGTCTATTAGTCAAATACAGGATTCGAACCACAAACTCTTATTTCTTATGGCTGTCATTGCCTAGTCTTAAGTTGAGCACGCAGAACACAGCTAGGAGAGTAATCCCTGTGAAAAGTCACTAAATTGAATAATGGTGTAATTGGCTCAGATTATGATGCCTCTGTAGTGGTTAATGGTATGGATTGAGTTAAAACATGAAATGACTGTGAACATAAAGACATGAGACAGTCAAATAAACAAGACAATAATGGTTAGTGCTCAGTCATCAGAGAACATCAGAGAACATCAGGGACGTCAGCATCAAACATTGGCAGTTAGATCTGCTCATCAATTGTTGGCGTTCATTTCTTGTTTTTAGTTGGCTCAGAAACAATGACTTATATTTGTACATTAAAAACACAGTGTCTAAGTTGTAAGAAGGAGGTAACACAGTGTCTAAGTTGTAAGAAGGAGGTAACACAGTGTCTAAGTTGTAAGAAGGAGGTAACACAGTGTCTAAGTTGTAAGAAGGAGGTAACACAGTGTCTAAGTTGTAAGAAAGAGGTAACACAGTGTCTAAGTTGTAAGAAGGAGGTAACACAGTGTCTAATTTGTAAGAAGGAGGTAACATAGTGTCTAAGGTGTAAGAAGGAGGTAACACAGTGTCTAAGTTGTAAGAAAGAGGTAACACATTGTCTAAGTTGTAAGAAATAGGTAACAGTGTCTAAGGTGTAAGAAAGAGGTAACACAGTGTCTAAGGTGTAAGAAGGAGGTAACACAGTGTCTAAGTTGTAAGAAGGAGGTAACATAGTGTTTAAGTTGTAAGAAGGAGGTAACACAGTGTCTAAGGTGTAAGAAGGAGGTAACACAGTGTCTAAGTTGTAAGAAGGAGGTAACACAGTGTCTAAGGTGTAAGAAGGAGGTAACACAGTGTCTAAGTTGTAAGAAGGAGGTAACACAGTGTCTAAGGTGTAAGAAGGAGGTAACACAGTGTCTAAGTTGTAAGAAGGAGGTAACACAGTGTTTAAGTTGTAAGAAGGAGGTAACACAGTGTCTAAGGTGTAAGAAGGAGGTAACACAGTGTCTAAGTTGTAAGAAGGAGGTAACATAGTGTCTAAGGTGTAAGAAGGAGGTAACACAGTGTCTAAGTTGTAAGAAGGAGGTAACACAGTGTCTAAGTTGTAAGAAGGAGGTAACACAGTGTCTAAGTTGTAAGAAGGAGGTAACATAGTGTTTAAGTTGTAAGAAGGAGGTAACACAGTGTCTAAGGTGTAAGAAGGAGGTAACATAGTGTTTAAGTTGTAAGAAGGAGGTAACACAGTGTCTAAGGTGTAAGAAGGAGGTAACACAGTGTCTAAGTTGTAAGAAGGAGGTAACACAGTGTCTAAGTTGTAAGAAGGAGGTAACACAGTGTCTAAGGTGTAAGAAGGAGGTAACACAGTGTCTAAGTTGTAAGAAGGAGGTAACACAGTGTCTAAGGTGTAAGAAATAGGTAACAGTGTCTAAGGTGTAAGAAAGAGGTAACACAGTGTCTAAGGTGTAAGAAAGAGGTAACACAGTGTCTAAGTTGTAAGAAAGAGGTAACACGGTGTCTAAGTTGTAAGAAGGAGGTAACACTGTGTCTAAGTTGTAAGAAGGAGGTAACACAGTGTCTAAGTTGTAAGAAGGAAGGAATCTGATAAAGGCTATTACTACTCCTAATACAACTATAACTACTACTACAACAAATACTACTACTTATACTACTACTGTTACTATACTACTACTACTACTATTATCTATTGTCTTTCCCCAGGTAGATGATGGAATTTGTTGTCCACTTGCCGTACATAGGGGTGGGATCTTAATCTGCATTCCAGGGCCAGATGAGTTGCATTTGTTGTGATACTTTCGTGTTTATTTTGTGGGGTCTTGATATTGTCTATCCATATTTTGCTTTGTCTTCCCTTGGCTATAGTACCTAATCTCTTTTTATTGTATGCTGTTATTGGCTATTGGTTGTAATCCATTCTCATTAAACGTCCGAACTACTGCATTTGTTGTCTTTCAATGTATTCGTTGCATGATGTTATGTCCACTTTGATTTTGATGTCCTCGTTTCATAGTCTATCTTTTCTGGTGACCCCTACCACCTTCCTCAAGCATTTCCTTTCACATGTGGTGAGCTTTCTGTGATGTGTTGCTGTCAGGAAAGAGACCAAGTTTGGAGCTGGTAACATAGTGTTGGTAGAAAAATACCTTTTATCATCTGTTTATTTACTTCCATCTTGATCTACTACAACTACAATCATGATTGATGAAGGTTACTACCACCACTAAACACATATGAGGGGGTAACATTATACATTACTTCAATGACACATTGTCTTATTGACAATCATGATTGATGAAGGTTACCACCACCACTAAATACATCTGAGGGAGTAACATCATTCATTACTTCAGCGAGACATTGTCTTCTTGGTAATCATGATTGATGAAGGTTACTACCACCACTAAACCAATCTGAGGGGGTAACAGGATTCATTACTTCAGCGAGACATTGTCTTATTGGCAATCATGATTGGTAAAGCACAATACTACTGCTGCAACATTATTAGCATACGTTCCTCTGTTGCCATATTTATTAGCATATGTTCACAATGCTGTCCACCCCCTCATATTTATCACATATAAACACAAAACCAGTTTGAAATACCTCCTTCTTTTGTACGTCCATACGACCAAGGACTAACACCTTCTCCTGCTTCATTGGATGCAGTGTACTGGTACATGTAATCTGAGTTTAGTAAACAATTATAAACAAATTCAGTATCAACTTTTCTTCCATCGTTTCATAAACAAACTCAATATAATATTATCTTCTATCCTTTAAAATACAACCCTAAATAAATTCAATATAAAATTATCTAATTTCATTCATCAAATAGATTGACTGAGCAGAACTTTGCCACCCCAACAGTCCTCCGAATTTCTCTCTCTCATAGGCCAGATGTTCTGCCTCTACAGCCATCATGTTCAAACCATCAGTTACATCCTGAATCCCATCAGGCCAAAAGACTGAATAGGTAAACTTCAGACCTACCAAAACTTGGTATTCCCCTAAAGTCTATGCCAGAGCAAACCCCTTGGGGAGAGGAGACTGAACCAGAAGTATGTATCCAGACAGAAGTTAAAGTCTTCTCGACAAGGATGAGCATACAACACAAGACAGTCACTCTCAGTTTACTTGATGAAGAATACCCACATGATCTCTGGGTCCGGTATACACGGATGGGTCAGCAGAAAATGCAGTGAAGAATGGAGGAGCAGGAGTGTACATAGAATACCTAAACAACGCTAGAGATGCGATTAAAGTACCAACGGGAAATTCTGTCACAACTATGATGCAGAAATTCAGGCAATCAAGGTGGCAACTGAAAACTGTTGAATACCAGATCCAATCCTCAACCTGTTGTATTTTTGACTGATGCAAAATCAGCACTCTAAGCACTCCAGTCCAGAAAATTGCCAGGTCTACAGACCCTACTGTCTAAATTGTCCAAGCAGCGCAGGGTCGTCTTGCAGTGGATACCCTCTCACTGTGGAATACCAGGAAATGAAACAGCAGATCGATTGGCCAAGGAAGATGTTGCAGGAGAGCAACCGGATGTGCCAGTTACCTACCACCAAAAGAAAAGGATGATTAAATCAATGAGAAATCCACAAATACCAACACAAGACGATTACTATAATATGAGCAGATTGGAACAAGTTGTCATTCTGCGCCTTAGAACAGGACACAATCGCTCCGCAGCCACATGTATACAAAATTCAAGATTGGCAATTCAGCCATGTGTACATGTGGACAGGCACACCAGACTGCAGAGCACATACTTCAAGACTGCCCCGAATATGATACACTGAGGCCTAACGAAACAACACTCGACAGAAAACTACATGGACCTCTGTGTGAGCTACAAAAGACAGTGAAGTTCATACAAGAGACAACATTGAATATATAGACATATTTCAAGCGAACAAAAGGAGGAGGAGGAGGATCCTGAATCCATCTTCTCCGTGGTCTTCCTCTTCTTCTCTTTGCCGGTATTCCCCCCTCCATGATGGTCTTCTCCAGCCCTTCATGTCTTTTTATATGTCCAAAATATCTCAATTTTCTCTTCTTATTTGTAGCATCAGCCAGTTTTCTTTGATTTTGAGTTCTTTCTGTATAGATCTATTTGTTCTCTTCTCTGTCCAAGATATATGGAGGACTCTTCTGTAACACTTATATTCAAAAGCACACATATGTTTTTCCACTGTTGTTGTTAAATGTCCATACTTCAAACCCATATGTTGCCTATTTTAAAAACACATACAATAATAAATATATTCAATATTTGTTCCTGCTGCATAGCTTTCTGAGTCATTGAGATATGCAGCTGAGATTGAAGAATGGAGTAGCCAGAAAAGAGCAACACAACAGGTATATGAGTAGGCTCATCAATCAAAATCGAACTGGTACGGTCAGTTGCTGGACGCTGTTGGAGATTAGAGAAGGAGATCGAAGCACCTATGGACATGTCCGGAGTGCAATGAAGATATTCCAAATGTAAACTGAGGTATGCAAGCTCTTCTCTTCCTTCCCCCTTCCACTACACAGTAACAGCCTCATGGGGCAGAATTATATCTTTTATCACTGCGTATGATGCAACCAAAATTGAAATACAAGCATATCATCATGAACACTAAAAGAGTACCGTACAACCCAATCTTTTACTGACATTATGCTATCAGTGCCAAACCTGGATGGTGATATCTTCTTCTTCTTCGATCGTTCTAGGCCTGTTTTAATCATTCTCATTGTGATATATAAACAGCCAAACGTCCGAACGTAATGTACGTGCACCAGCCTTCAGCACCTATTGGAGCCCAGTTGCTTATCCTTCGGTGGGGTGTTCGTTTTCAGCCAGCTTTTGATTTACTAGGGTGAGCTTTCCTAGGTCGATCAGCTTTGCCGTATTTTTGGGCTTTGTGATCTACGCCGGAACAGTGAGTTACGCTGTTCATGCCTGTTCTGACTGAGAAATATTTCTCGGGGCTTGTAAGCTTATCCTCGGACGGCGTCTTACTCGTATAAGACACCGTGTAAAGTATCGGCCTTCGCCAATGTTCAGACCCGGACTTCCTGTCAGGTCCGTACATTGTCGGCCTTGCTTTACCGTACATTTTGAGTCTGATCCGGAGAAGGAACATTCTCAGCCTTTTCTAGACGCGCATTGATACGTGGCAATTTGCAATTAACGTCGAAAGCACTGGCATGGGGCCGAGTACAAACAATGTAGAGGGTCGTTTCAGTCGGCGCTATCAGCGTAACTGTGTATTTTTCGCTCGCCGCCATCACCCGCCCCAGTTATTCTGGGGATGTTAGTTACGACTGCAATCGAACATTGCCCGGTTGCCCCATGGCTGGCAGTCCCGTTAGGAATCACCAACCTCAGTTCTTCCGGGGATGTTAATTTTTAGTCGCACAGTACCTTGCACGTTTTTCCCAGGGCGGGTAGTTTCGTTATGCACTAAACGCAACTTGTTCTTTTGCGCTCGGCAAACCTTGCCCAGTACATGTATCTGCACCAGGCTACCAATGCTAGGTCAGCTGCAATCTTCTCTCGCACCAACACGAGGGTAGACTTTTATTCGTTACGGTCCTGTCTTATTTATTCTTGCCGACGGGCTGGCAATGTTTGCCCCTCCTCAGGGCTTCGAGCTTCGCCCTACGTGGGCATACGTTTGGTCACTGGATGCACCTCTCATCCATGTCTGAGACGTTTCGTTGCTGTTTCTTTGCGTTCAGGGACTTGGGCAATATCTTGTTGGACATCGGTCAGGAGATTAGTGCATTTTGTTTGTATGTATCTTTATCGTGTTTCCGTACTTGCACTGCTACCACTACCAGTAGTTTTCTCTCCCGATCCCTGCCCCTCTTAGCCAGACCGGAACCATAGTCTGTTTCCAGGGTCACCGCGTGGAGGTTGGAGGCAGGGTCTTGGTTAGCGCGCCCCCCTCGCTAACCCTGGCTCATGTTACCACCATGACCTCATGAGCCTTTGACCCCGGATGGTGATATAATAAGACAGGAGAAAAGTAGTCAGGACAAAGATGAAGTGTCTACATAGAGTAATGGGAGTATCAATAAAAGACCAATTTAGAAATGAAAACATCCAGGGAAAAAATGGGTACGACATCAGCGCTGAACTTCATCAAGAAACACAAAATAAATGGCTTGGTCACATAAGTTGATTATCAAGAAGCAAAACAAGATTAGAGAAAGAAAGAAATTAATAGTTTTATTTCTTCCAGGATGTACATGTTATGCAGTTATTAGATGATGATTTTATTTGGGAACAATTTTCTTAAAATATTTCTCTAGCACATAGGTTCCCAAACTTTTTCAGTTGTAATCCCTCCATTATAACATTTTTTCACGTTCAAGCAGTTTGATATTTTCGGTAATGGCAACTAATGATACATTACTGCTTATGCCGTTAAAGTATTGAAAAACGTAGTGGTTAATATGTGCTTCATCTTTAATACAGTTATTCAATCGCAAAATCATGAAAATTATTTATTTTAAAATATATATTATTAATTTCTTCTATAAGGAGCCACCAACCCCAAGATCACCTGAATGCCCCCAAATGCTTCTGAACCCACTATCGCCCCTAGAAGGCTTCAGCGCCCAATGGGAGGTACCGCCACTATAGGAACCTATGCTCCAGAGGTTTGTATAAAGTCAAGACAAAAGAGTCTAAAGACAAAGGATTGTCTTCATTGCATGACATTTTCCCAATATGGCTTGGTTAATCTCTGCATAAATACCACACAACTATACCGAGAGTATTGCACAAAGCACGATCTCTGTAACTCATGCAACAATCCAAGGAATCTTTGAAAAAATGTTATCGTGAGCAGAACAGCACAGTCCAGATTTGAACTAATGACTTTTGAAACGCTAGGTCGTGGCTTAACCACTTAGCCACAGAGACCCCGCAGAGGCATTACTATCTAGATCCCATGACTCGAAGACATCTACTTACCTGAGTAAGGTTGAAGATCTGTATCATAGACATCTACTTAACTGAGTGAAGTTGGAGATCTGTATCATAATATACTTACCTGAGTAAGATTAGAGATTTGTATCATAGACATCTACTTACCTGAGTAAGATTGGAGATCTGTATCATAGACATCTACTTACCTGAGTAAGATTGGAGATCTGTATCATAGACAACTACTTACCTGAGTAAGATTGGAGATCTGTATCATAGACATCTACTTACCTGAGTAAGATTGGAGATTTGTATCATAGACATCTACTTACCTGAGTAAGGTTGGAGATCTGTATCATAGACATCTACTTACCTGAGTAAGGTTGGAGATCTGTATCACAGACATCTACTTACCTGAGTAAGATTGGAGATCTGTATCATAGACATCTACTTACCTGAGTAAGGTTGGAGATCTGTATCATAGACATCTACTTACCTGAGTAAGGTTGGAGATCTGTATCATAGACATCTACTTACCTGAGTAAGGTTGGAGATTCGTATCATATGCAACCAAATCTGCACCTTGATACAACTGAGTGATGACACTAGACTGACAGGTAACCGTTGACTCATAGTACGGAGGGCACCCATCCATGTTTGTGTTAGAAACTTCTACTATAATTGCGTCCTTTTCATACATCTTATTATTAATTTGAAACCCTGAAAAACAGCCTCCAAAACCTGAGAAATAAAAAAACATCTCTAAATGTTTTGAAGGTCTCTGATGGGTGAAAAATAAGAACATAAATATTGATGGATAAGTAGTACATAAATATTGATGGATAAATAGTATATAAATATTGATGGATAATTAGAAGATAAATATTGATGGATAAATAGTATATAAATATTGATGGATAATTAGAAGATAAATATTGATGGATAATTAGAAGATAAATATTGATGGATAATTAGAAGATAAATATTGATGGATAAGTAAAACATAAATATTGGTGGATAAGTACATGAACAGTATTGAACATGAACATAAACATTTAAGAACATTGACACAGACACTGACGAATATTAACACAGGCACTGCAGAATACGAACACAGCCCCTACAGAGCATGGACACAGATAATGAAGAATATAGACACAGACACTGAAGATATGGACACAGACAGTGAAGAACATTGACACAGATAATGAAGAATATGGACACAGATTATGAAAAACATGGACACATATACTAGAGAATATAGACACAGATACTGAAGACTGTGGACACAGATGAACATGGACACAGACACTGAAGAACATGGTCACAGATACTGAAGAATATGGACACAGATACTGAAGAACATAGGTGACGCTAGGTGTTACACATGTTGATAAACATAAAATTCTACTGACAAATGAATACTGCTTCTTCATGACAATCCCAGACTGTCACACAATTCACTCAAGCCAGGAGATAATTGAACATCAATGGCTGTAGTGAAAACTGCATAAGCACCTGCTATACAGTCCCGAGTTAATGAGAAATGTGTTCCATATTTTTCTCCTGCCTCTACATAATGGGGAAGTTTGGTATGGATGACGAGTCTACTGAATGGGTAAGTTTTTAAATATCTGTCTGTGGTCTACACATGGAGAGCTACAGTAACATAGTTGTTAGTGAACTCACTTCTCATGTGGATGGTCTGGGTTTAATTACACAGTGGGAGTGGAATACTTTTCAGACAGTAGCGGCTCTCAGGTCGACCCAGCCTCAATTGGGTACCTGGAAAAGAGCTGGGATGTAAAGGTAGCTGATGTGATGTTGACCACATCACACACTGTGTGCCGACGGTAGATGAAACTACGGGTCAAACACTGTATTACCCTATAACCTTGAGGTATGAAACTACGGGTCTAACACTGTATTACCCTATAACCTTGAGGTATGAAACTACGGGTCTAACACTGTATTACCCTATAACCTTGAGGTATGAAACTACGGGTCTAACACTGTATTACCCTATAACCTTGAAGTATGAAACTACGGGTCAAACACTGTATTTCCCTATAACCTTGAGGTATGAAACTACGGGTCTAACACTGTATTACCTTATAACCTTGAGGTATGAAACTACGGGTCTAACACTGTATTACCTTATAACCTTGAGGTATGAAACTACGGGTCTAACACTGTATTACCTTATAACCTTGAGGTATGAAACTACGGGTCAAACACTGTATTACCCTATAACCTTGAGGTATGAAACTACGGGTCTAACACTGTATTACCTTATAACCTTGAGGTATGAAACTACGGGTCTAACACTGTATTACCTTATAACCTTGAGGTATGAAACTACGGGTCTAACACTGTATTACCTTATAACCTTGAGGTATGAAACTACGGGTCTAACACTGTATTACCCTATAACCTTGAGGTATGAAACTACGGGTCTAACACTGTATTACCTTATAACCTTGAGGTATGAAACTACGGGTCTAACACTGTATTACCTTATAACCTTGAGGTATGAAACTACGGGTCTAACACTGTATTTCCCTATAACCTTGAGGTATGAAACTACGGGTCTAACACTGTATTACCTTATAACCTTGAGGTATGAAACTACGGGTCTAACACTGTATTACCTTATAACCTTGAGGTATGAAACTACGGGTCTAACACTGTATTACCTTATAACCTTGAGGTATGAAACTACGGGTCTAACACTGTATTACCCTATAACCTTGAGGTATGAAACTACGGGTCTAACACTGTATTACCTTATAACCTTGAGGTATGAAACTACGGGTCTAACACTGTATTACCTTATAACCTTGAGGTATGAAACACGGTCTAACACTGTATTTCCCTTAACCTTGAGAGTATGAAATACTGAGTCTAACACGATCCTTATAACCTTGGGTATGAAATGACTGGGTCTAACACTGTATTACCTTATAACCTGAGGTATGAAACTACGGTCTAACACTGTATTACCTTATAACCTTGAGGTATAAAAAAGGTTCCTTTACCTTTACTCCTGTCCACACATTTGAACATATAAATTAATACTGATTGTTCCAATCCCAGAGATCCCTTGACTCAATGTTGTGGTGTCTTTAATGTAATGAGCTGGGCAATCTTATACTCTAGAGAGGATTCTATTACAAATATCTTACAACCTCAAAGTATGTTAAAGATGAAATAGTTGATATGTTTCCAGGTTCTCCACAGGCTTTATCACAAAACATAACTAATAGTTATCAGCTGACATCAAATGATAGAATAAAACTAGTTACAACAGAGATGGAGTGTCTATGCAGAATTCTAGGAGTATCTTCTTCGAACGCTCCATATCGACCACTTGTCAACCACTCTGTGTGATTTGTATGTGATCTGAGCCTAAGTGCAATTGTACTCTGTGCCAGTTATGCGCCTACAAGTAGGTCAGCACACCCAATTTCTGCGCTGCTTTTTATTTACTAGGGTAGCATCCCTAGGGCTTACATCAGTCGCCTCTTATGACATGCATTGTAGGTTGCAGTGGTACTATTCTTTGCTTTCCTTGTGGGCCCCGGCACAACATGGGCGTAGGAGTATCAAGATGAGATTGGTTTCGAAATTAAGATATCAGGAAAAAGTGGGTACAACAGCAGTACTGAATTTCATCAAGAAACAACAAATTAAATTGTTCTGCCACATAAGCAGATTACCAACAGACAGTGCACCTTAAAGAACAATGTTACTTCTACACAGTGGATACACAGTGGATACAAAGCAGAAAGTCATCCACGTAAAAGGTAGACCTTAGAAATAGCAAAGGCAGTGAAGGACACTATTTATAAAGCGTACATAAAAGCCTGTTCCATGAATCTCTTTTTGTCCTGACGCTACGAGGAAAAACAGAATTAGAGAAAAGAAGAAGATAACTAGCAGTCGTACATACAAATTAATGTGATATCTTTCTAATCATTGAGAAGATAACTAGCAGTCATACATACAAATGTATGTGATATCTTTCTAATGATTGAAAAGATAACTAGCAGTCATACATACAAATGAATGTTATATCTTTCTAATGATTGAGAAGATAACTAGCAGTCATACATACAAATGAATGTTATATCTTTCTAATGATTGAGAAGATAACTAGCAGTCGTACATACAAATGAATGTTATATCTTTCTAATGATTGAGAAGATAACTAGCAGTCATACATACAAATGAATGTTATATCTTTCTAATGATTGAGAAGATAACTAGCAGTCGTACATACAAATGAATGTTATATCTTTCTAATGATTGAGAAGATAACTAGCAGTCGTACATACAAATGAATGTTATATCTTTCTAATGATTGAGAAGATAACTAGCAGTCGTACATACAAATGAATGTTATATCTTTCTAATGATTGAGAAGATAACTAGCAGTCGTACATACAAATGAATGTGATATCTTTCTAATGATTGAAAAGATAACTAGCAGTCATACATACAAATGAATGTGATATCTTTCTAATGATTGAGAAGATAACTAGCAGTTATACATACAAATGAATGTTATATCTTTCTAATGATTGAGAAGATAACTAGCAGTCGTACATACAAATGAATGTTATATCTTTCTAATGATTGAGAAGATAACTAGCAGTCGTACATACAAATGAATGTTATATCTTTCTAATGATTGAGAAGATAACTAGCAGTCGTACATACAAATGAATGTGATATCTTTCTAATGATTGAGAAGATAACTAGCAGTCGTACATACAAATGAATGTGATATCTTTCTAATGATTGAGAAGATAACTAGCAGTCATACATACAAATGAATGTTATATCTTTCTAAAGATTGAGAAGCACATTTTTACTATTACAGAAGAATAATTACCTTCATTTAGTACTGGAAGGTTATTAGTCAGGACATACTTCATGGCATCTGAATCAGGTTTTAGACCCCCAAGATAGATATCTGATACCAAAGCCAAGTTCATTTCAACATTTGGGTCTCCAACAGAGAATGTCTTCATCGTAGTCACAGATATGGATGCCTGTTGACCTACTTTGTCAAAACTGAGCTGACGCCACTTCCCATCACAGAAGTTTTCACTTGGATCATTATATGTGACTTCTGTTTTTACTGACAGGCTGCTGATTACAAATGTCAGTGTGCCGTTGTTCAGGATACTGGAAATATCAAAACAATAAAAACTTAAAATCAGTTCTGCTGTATGAGTTAGAAGCATGGAGAACAAATAAAACAATATACAAGTTAAAAGCAGTTCTGCTGTGTGGGTTAGAAGTATGGAGAACAAATAAAACAATATACAAGTTAAAAGCAGCTCTGCTGTATGAGTTAGAAGTATGGAGAACAAATAAAACAATATACAAGTTAAAAGCAGTTCTGCTGTATGAGTTAGAAGTATGGAGAACAAATAAAACAATATACAAGTTAAAAGCAGTTCTGCTGTGTGGGTTAGAAGTATGGAGAACAAATAAAACAATATACAAGTTAAAAGCAGTTCTGCTGTGTGGGTTAGAAGCATGGAGAACAAATAAAACAATATACAAGTTAAAATCAGTTCTGCTGTATGAGTTAGAAGTATGAAGAACAAATAAAACAATCAATCAATCAATCAACCAAGTGCCATGCCTGCCGGCGTAGGCAATCATGTCTCTTCACAACTCTCTCTCCTTGGTGCAGTTAATCAGTTCTGACGTTGATCTTTTGTCGAACCACGATGTCAGGCCATCCTACATCTTCTCTCCTTCCCTGAATTTTACCTGTTGTCACCAAATGTTCTCCATGGTTATATAAAACATGACTCCAAGGTTGGACAAAATCAGGCTTCAGATGTCTAATTGCTGTGCCACCACAATTTCAGACTTTTTCACAGTTATTATATCCATTAAGAAGAAATGTGAACAAAATAATCCTTCACTAATTAACGCGGAGGTTGAGGCCCTCTTGAATGGCAACATCAATAGAACAGGTGTAGTTATTTACACTGATGGTTTAATTATTCGCCAACAACGCCGTGCATGAACTTTTTCAGCAAGCTCAGGAGGACAAATTATAAGGGATGCAAGTAGGGCTTTGTTGACAACCCCAAGTAGTCTGACAACGGAAGTACAGCGGTTACAGATGCAGTGATGTGGTTATCCTCTTATAACTACTGTTGTTTTCACACTCAGTGACTCCATGAGTATGATTCGTAAATTCAAAACTGAAAGGTGAGACGAAACTGGATGGAGGTACTGGTACAGACAGGGATAAGAGAGATCACCATCATTTTTATCCCTGGGTGTGTAGGAGTTAGAGGTAATGAACAAGCTGATAGATTAGCTGAGATAGATACAATATCAGAGGGGCCGCAATGGGCTGAAATCGCATTCTTAACGCTGTGAGAGAGTCTTTCCGAACAGAGGAGTTTCAGTGTTACGAATCCCAGTTGCTTACCAGATTAATAGATGGGTATCGACATTGGTATTGCCCAAAAAGAAAGACATACCAAACATGCAAAATTAATCAACATTGAACTGGCTTGTTGGGCCGCTGGACATTGCTGGATTTGTTGAAGTAAGGATTGGAGCACCTATTGGACATGTTCAGAGTGCTATGATGATAGTTCTCATATAACTGATCTAATCTTCCACATTACAAATTTCTTCCTTAATCTTAGTAGATACACTCACCTGTACATGTATATACCTGTACCCCCATACAACAGGAAGAGAATTCCTGTCTGCAGCTCTGTCCTCATGCGAAATTGTATACGTATGACATTGCCAGTAACAAAGCAGATGTTTTCCTTACAGTTTTGCAACACAAGATATCCTATAATAGAAAATACAGGATTACAAGTAAGTTAAGCATCATCAAATGATTCTTATTCTTCTTCTGTTATTGTCTTGATCTGAGACAGATGAAGGTATCAATGGGTATCATTCGTGATGGAGTCTTGCAGGACATATGTCAAAGGGCACAAATAACTATCGCCCAAGGCACTAGAGCAGCACATGTAAAAATCCAGACAACCACAACACTGGGCAACAACCCGGTAGAAAAAAAAAAGTTTTATATTAATTTACTAGGATCATAGCAACAATCGTAGGCAACTAGTTCTTTTCTTTGTGAAAGTGCTTCAGGTATAGGATCACGCCCACAGCAGTTTGGGATGTATATCTCTTCTAGTATTGGTTTTCATTGTTTTATCTTGTTAGAACAGAGACACAGTAATTGGTAGAGCCTACCAGCATAAGCTGCACTGTTAGGATTACTAACATAGCATCCATCATGGCACATCACTTAACATTTCCTCAGCTCTCACACTAGGCCTACACTGACTGACTCACCAAGCAGTTACCTTGTTTATTTGCTTCAATTAATCCTTATTCCCTTTCCCAGACTACAGCGTTACAGTCTGTTTCCATGGTCACCAAGTGAAGGTTGAATTTGATCTTGGTCTGTACCGAAACACCGATCCTAATGTTGCATGTGTCCTTGACTTCTAAACGTTAGTGATAAGTCAAAGTCATATGTTTCATTTCGATCAGAAAGAAATTAGAGAATGAATTTTCCACAAGCTGTTAAGTTTTAGTTCATATGTTTGTTGACCTACGCGCTGTGATGTAACCACAATAGACTAGTTATTAGGTTGAATGGGGCATGCCTCAGCTTAAAGAGGTTTTAATCCTTACATAACAAACAACAAACAATCAAACATACAAAATAAAATAAAGAGAGAGACTGAGATGGAGAGAGACAGAGATGGAGAGAGACAGACATAGAGAGACAAAGAGAGAGGCAAAAGAAAGACAGAGATGGGGATAGACAGAGAGAGAGAGAGACAGAGATGAATAGAGAGACAGAGAAAGACAGAGAGAGAGAGACAGAGATGAATAGAGAGACAGAGAGAGACAGAGAGAGAGAGCCAGAGAGAGAGAGCCAGAGATGGAGAGAGAGAGAGACAAGGAGAGACAGAGAGAGAGGCAGAAAGAGACAGAGAGAGAGGCAGAGAGAGACAGAGAGAGAGGCAGAGAGAGACAGAGAGAGACAGACAGAGAGATGTAGTAGGGGCCCCTATTTTTTCCGTGGCCATAGTCGTAGTATTTGTTGAAGATGATGACACTGGTAATTGATGGTAATGATTTACAGCACAAATAATAAATATCAACTATCTTTTAGCCTTCATAGTTTGTTTATTTGGTGATGGTTCTGACTAATCAGACAAAACACGTCTGTTCGTGTTGAGTGTATATGTTGATCTCTTTCTATTTACTTACGTTGCTACGCCGTCACTACCCAACACTACGCCGTTTTGCTTTTATTACGTCAAATGTCTCGTATTAGTGTTTGCCATCTGTTTAGAGAGTGCAAACACTAAGTCTCTGCTATTAAATATCTAATTATATACAAACTACATTAAGGCTAACTGTCTGGTTCCTCATATGCCACCTGGGGAGGGCTATGACAGAGAGAGAGACAGAGAGACAGAGAGAGAGATACAGAGAGAGACAGAGAGAGAGAGACAGAGAGAGAGATATGGAGAGAGAGACAGACAGAGAGAGAGAGAAAGCGCTACCTTTGCCCATAAAGTGAAACCCTGCCTCCAAGTTGATTGGACAGCCTTGCCAGTTAAGAAACTCCAAATCATTGGTCATCCCTTGTGTCCAGTTTAATGGCTTCCACAATTCAAATGGATATATCTGCTGCAGAATTTCTAAGCCATCAATACAACCCTGAAGTGGAGTTACCTCTAACTGCAAAAGAATATTCTCAAGTTATTGAATTATCGTGAAAATGTTAGAAACAAAACTAACAAACATCATCATCAAATAGCTGGTCCTGAGCAGATCGTTGCCACTCTAACAATCCTCTGGAATTTCTCTCTTTCATGGGACAGATGATGACATCTGCAGTCGTCATGCTCAAATCATCAGTCACATCAGAGGTCTTCCTCTTCTAATATTTGCTGGGATGCCTCCTTTCATAATCGTCTTTTCCAAACATTTGTGTCTTTTTATATGTCCAAAATACTTGAATTTCTCATTCTTATTTCAATATCAGCAAGTTTTCTTTGATTTTGAGTTCCTTCTGGATAGATTTATTTCTTCTCTACTCTGTCCCTTGGTATAAGGTGAACTTTTCTGTCACACTTATATTCTTTCTTCTTCTTTGCGTTCGTTCTTACTGAACAATTTTAATCACTCTTTGTGATAGGTTTGATCTTTTCCAAGAACGTGTATACCTTGCACATTGGTTTGGTAGGCCCCTAAATGCATAGACTTCTATACGTTTAGGACACATGCATTCGATTTCAACCAAACCTCCTTAGTCGCCTCTTACGACATGCGTGGCAGGTAACAGTAGTTCTATTCTTTACACCCCAAATTTGGACCTCGGTAACCACTTGGGCGAGACTTATATTCAAAAGCAGGGATATAAAGCATGCCACTGTCCATGTTTCACACACATATTTTAATTGATAGAACTCTGCAATCTAAAATCACGTTTGAAAAAGAACAATGTATGAAAGCATTAATTGTCTAATCCTTTTAATAATAATAATTCCTCTCGTACTGTTATACGTTACATAGGGCCTGCAAGTAATTTCTCCATACCGCTCTATCCTGGGCAACTCACTCAATCTCCTCCATGGAACTGAGACTGATATTTTCTGCCTCTCTCAGCAAAGTTCGCTTCAGGGTCTCCTTAGGTCAACCTCTCTTTCTTGAACCCTTTGCATCCCACTTCAATGCCTGCTTTGATATTCGTTGATCATTTCTCCTCAAGGTGTGCCCAACATATCTCCATCTTCTCTTTCTTATAACAGTTGTCACTAGTGGTTGACCAGACATGTCTCTGATTTCATTACTTCTCCTGAATTCCATTTTATATTCATTATTTTTCGCAGAAATCTATTTTCAAATGCATTCAACTTGCTTTCTATATCTTTAGCCATTTAACATTTACAAATATCAAACAAAAATTCGATAAGTTAATGTTTCAAAGTTAACAAGAAGAAAACTTACTGGTCTCAAGCTATCTGTCCATTTGACAACAAAATCTGGAGGAAACCCGCCAACATACACAGCAGTTGTAGGACCAATGATGCTTGAATTTAGACAGGAAGTGTCTTTGACAAAACCATCACCTGCAAACACACATGTTCAAATACAAACTCTCACCTGTAAACTTTCTTTAGCCATGAGCAAATATATTTGGATAGTATGAATGTGACTGTTTTGGAACCCGCAGGGAAAGAGGAATAGGGGAAGGCCTAGACAGACCTGTAGAAGAGAGCTAGAGGCTGATATTATAAGAATAGGTAAAACATGGAAATAATTGGAAGGGATGGCAAGAGAGAGGAAGAGCTGGAAGAGAAAGAGAAGAAGAGCTGGAAGAAGTTTGTTGAAGACTTGTGATCCGTTGGGAGTTTAAAGGTGAAGAAGAAGAATGAATGTGCCACTATTTCTAATAGATCTGGGTTTTTTAGTTGTTTGCATTTGTTCTTATCAACCAATTTAATCACTTTTTGTAATCTATATGGTTTGTGCTGAGAATGTGAGTATTTTGTGATCTATATAGTTCGCACAGAGATTGTGAGTATTTTGTGATCTATATAGTTCGCACAGAGAGCCGCTGTAGCGTAGTTGTTAGTGAACTCGCTTCGCAAGGCTGGTGGTCTGGGTTCAGCTCCCGCAATGTGCGTGGAATTTTCCCGACCGCGACGGCTCTCAGGTCGACCCAGCCTCAACTGGGTACCAGACATGCTCTGGGAAAGTAAAGGCGGCCGGCGTGATGCTGACCACATCACCCATCGTGTGCCGACGGTCAATGAAAATACAGGCCTAACACTGTATTGACCTATATACCACGAGGTATGAAAGGGTTCCTTTACTTTTATAGTTCGCACAGAGAATGTGAGTATTTTGCACACCCATTAAGCTTTTACAGCATGTATGACTGGCACGTCCTAATTTTGGCCCAGGTGTATGCATATTATCCAGAAGGACACAAATTTGTACAGACGGATAACTATAAGATTTTACAAATAGAAAAACCTCACTTTAAAGTAACACATCTGTTGCTATACTGTAGCATATGATCAGATCTGATTGGTCATAGAGAGTTCGTCAGAGCTGACTCATGCCACTATTTTTTTCGTTACAGTCTAGGATTGTTCTGTCTAGGATTGTTCTGTCTAGGATTGTTCTGTCTAGGATTGTTCTGTCTAGGATTGTTCTGTCTAGGATTGTTCTGTCTAGGATTGTTCTGTCTAGGATTGTTCTGTCTAGGATCGTTCTGTCTAGGATTGTTCTGTCTAGAATTGTTCTGTCTAGGATTGTTCTGCCTAGGATTGTTCTGTCTAGGATTATTCTGTCTTGAGGTTGACTTCTTCTTCGAACCCCAGAAATTATGAATGTTCACTCTTTTTTCCTATAGTGCAGTGGCAGGAGTATCCGGCTTTCTTTAAAACCCAGAAACCTCCAACAGCTCCAGGCATGCTATGCTTAGTGCTGCGGAGACTCCTACACAGGTACAGTTACTTGGTCATCACTGCAGTATTCTCCAATTTCTAGCATGGTTGGGGCTCTAAAAACATCACTTGTTGACCACGGTGGGCATATGATTATAGTCCAGGGAGCCTCTTCTGCAGTTGCTCTAGAACAACCACTCGTTGACCACTCTTTGTGACCTATGTGTGATTTTCGCCAGGGAGAGTACTGAGCGGCAACCTGCAAGAACAGACGTTTGCATTCACTCAAAACGATCAAATTTCGGCTGTTAATTTGCCATTTTGATCTGAACCTGCGAGTGTATGCTTTTTTGTGGATATCGCTCTACAATTATAGGGCGATCGCGAGCAAAAAGTGCCGGCCCTTGTATGAGAAGACAAACCCTTGCATTATCGGCCTTACTTTTCTAGCCACGGTGAGTTTATTTCGGGAGGAAAATTCTGAGTCGTTTTGAGGCGCATGTCGGCACTATTCAATTTCTACTCTGCATTTCTCTGGCCCCGGGAACACTGGACTGGGGTTGCACACAAATAATCCAGAGGGTCGTTTCATTCAGCGTTAGTAACGCAACTTAAATTTTGCGCTCGCCAACATCACCCATTCCAGTTCTTCCAAAATGAGATGTTAGAGATGTCTTCAGAGATGTTAGTTTTTTCCGACACTAAAATGCAACCTTACAATTTGCACTAGTGCAACAGTACCTTGCTCATTGTCCCAGGGAGGGCAGCTTCATTTGGCACAGAAGCACGACCTTAGGTTTTGTGTTCGGCCAACCTTACCCAATAGATGTATCCGCACTTGGCCTCTGATACAGAGTTTACTGCAATCTTCCCTTGTGTCGTCACAGTACGTTACAGTGTTCTCAAAGACACTTGCCGAGAGTTGACAATTGTTGTTCGACTGACTCATTACATCGTTCTCATGGATTCTTGCCGACAGCGGGCAGTTATAGTGCGGTCATTGACTCCGGAGGAGTTATATTCGTTAACAGGCGACTCAATGCGTTATTATTTACTACGCTTGATTTACCTTTGAGCAACTTTTCATCAGACATCGGCCTGAAGATGCGTCCATTTATTCACGATTTTGGGCCGAAACAGTCACTAAGCTGTTTGCCATTTTTACCTATATATGCCTTGTCACACCGTTTTAATATAGGGTCTTTGAAACGCGTTTGGCTTCTCCCTGTTTAAAAAGTTAGAAAGAAAGTACAAAATCAGCTTGTAATCAATCACGAAACAATTAGACTATTGTACTTAATATGTAAAACTAGTTGGAAAATGATTAAAGATATAGAAAATAAGTTGAATGCATTTGAAAATAGATGTCTGTGAAAAATAATGAACATAAAAATGGGACGAATTTAGGAGAAGTGATAAAATCCTAGAAATTTCTGGTCATCCAATAGTAATAACTTATAAGAAAGAAGAGATGGAAATATGTTGGGTATGCTCTGGGAAGAAATGATCAAAAAATCACAAAGAATGCAATGAAGTGAGGGGCATAGCTCTAGAAAAGAACGATCTAGAAAAACCCTGCAACAAACTTTACTGAGAGAGGCAAAAAAATATCGGACTAAATTCCATAGAAGAGATAGAACGAGTTGCCCAGGATAAAGCAGTATGTAAACATTATTTTCTTGCATTAGGTAATATATAATGGTAAAGAAAATAATATATAATAAAATAAACATGCAAAATTGGAAACTGTCCATTTTACCTTTCCACTTCTCGTCCACAATAACTGTTCCATATCCACCAATCCTACGAGCTTCGAATACATGCCACTTTCTGTCATTATAGACTAGACCCTCATTATTATTGGTTGTGATATAAGCAATCTCCTTGCAGCCTTTGATAAAAAATATAGGCAAAAATATTAAGAAGGTTGACAGGGGTAGTTAGATACATGTATATCAGTTGACAGTAGAGTCACAGGTGACTCTATTATCCATGCATGTTTTCTCAGTGACTCAATGAGGATGCTCAGGAAAATTGAGATGAGCTAGGTTCCCGCCTGAGTGGTTACTGGGGCCCAAATTCGGGGTGTAAAGAATAGAACCACTGTTACCTGCCACGCATGTCGTAAGAGGCGACTAAGTAGGTTTGGCTGAAATCGGATGCACATGTCCTAAACGTGTAGAAGTCTATGTGTTTAGGGGCCTACCAAATCAATGTATAACGTATACACGTTCTTGGCAAAGATCAAACATATCACAAGAGTGTGATTAAAATTGGTCGTAAAGAACGAACGCAAAGAAGAAGAAGAAGCTAGGTTTAAAGACAATGCTTGGAGTTTCTGAAAAAGTCTAGACTAACAAAAATCAATTTTATTTTTGTGCCAGTGCATTCAGGAGTAAAGGGAAGTGAATGCACTGATAGGCTTGTGGGTATGCCTGCTGAAGAAAGTTGACAAACAATGGACCAAGCTGATATTCTGAATGCCCAAAGGGAGAGAGGATGTATAAATGATTCAAGTATTTATGGTGAATCCCGAACCGTAACCAGACTGCAAGAATATCAAATGGGGTGTAGCTAGACAAGAACACTATATTGAAAGACAAAGAAGAATAGTAAACCAACATAAAACTGTTAGTTGCCACACATTGAGAGACATATTGAGGAAGAGATCAGAGCATTTGTGGACTAATTCATTGATGTACAGGGATGATAATCTGATGACTAAACTAATGTCAGTTAACAGACATACTGTTTGTTTGTTTGTTTGTTTGTTTCGATCCTTGTGGAAGAATAAATTTACTTTATTTTTCCCACATCAGACAGTAAAGCTTATACTATTGACTACCTGTAAATCTTCTGGCAGCTCACTTTAACACAGTAAATTTTACTTTTGTTTCTTTGCTTGTCTTAAACCAGTATTTTCCAACCTTTTTTGTGCCATTGCCCACCAGTCTTTCTAAAATTCTTATGCCTCCTGTGTAGCATATACATAATTTTTAATATTCAAAAATTGAATTGTTCAAGTATGTGTTAAAATTAATTTAATATGAAGTGGAGTAAACGTAGACTAAAATATGCATATTTAAATGTATATGACACATTTACGCCACTGCATAATAACATTTTTTTTCCATTTGACAAATTGTCCCCCTTAACAATCAAACTGCCCTCGGTGGGCAACACTGTCTATTTATCTATCTATTTCTGTTTTGTGATCCATTTAACACATTCACAAAAGATTTCCATTATTTCCCTTTTAGCCACCTTTCTATCAATTGTTTCCCCACATCAGACCATAATCTTTTAACTATCTTTGCACCATTCTTTCCTTTTTCCTCTATATGTTCAGGCCTGCTCTTCCCATCCACTGTATTTCATCTTCTGTTGGAACATAGCACACAATACATTCCAACATCCAATAACAGATATGGATTTGGGTGATGGAAGGTTTGCCATCTGGATGGAGACTTCCTTTTGGGTTTGATTTCCCTCTTTCATCAAACCAGTTTCCTGATTGACCTCACTTCTTCACCCGATGCGACAAAGGTATCTCTTGTTTCCATATTAAAATATTGTATCGAGGACTGAGTTGTGTTATGCCATAGGTTTTTCATAAAAATTATCCTCTGATTTGCCATGGCTAGTCTCCTTCTGATTTGCCATGGCTAGTCTCCTTCTGATTTGCCATGGCTAGTTTCCTTCTGATTTCTTCCGCAGTCTCCATTGTTGCTACTTAAGGAGCCAAGATAATCAACATTTGTAACATCAAACGCAACAACAGATTCAATTGTTTTTTCAACCAAAAGATCTCTATTCAGCCAAGGACAAAAGATATATTTACAACAAAAAGAGATGATAGTAATCATATATTTTTAACATTTCTTTATTTGGTATATAGATTTAATTTAAATTATTTCCATTATAAATAAATGACAAGTACACTACCAAACTAACACTAAGGTAAATCATACCTTGAATGTCAAACATAAACCTTGTTATAAGTAAAGGACAAGCACACTACCAAACTAACACTATGGTAAATCCTACCTTGAATGTCAAACATAAACCTTGTTATAAGTAAGTGACAAGTACACTACCAAACTAACACTGTGGTAAATCTTACCTTGAGTGTCAAACATGAACCTTGGCGTGCCACTAACAAATTGGACAGCAATAAATTCTTCCTGAGTATTTGTAGCAGAGTATAACAGAATTCCATTTTCTCTTTCTAGTCGGAATCTGAAGCGGATACCTACAAAAACATTGAATTTCTTTAAAAGTTCAAATTACAAAGTAATATCGATATAGGGGGAGACTGCAGTAGAACTATGTAAAATGGGGAAACACGTAATAACAAAGTACTGTAGTTTTACAAAATATAAAAACAATGACAATACACAGCAACGTTTTCAGCATATCTTTCCGGATCATGGAGGTACAAAGTAAATACACTTATAAAAAAATATATACATACCAAATACTTACATCCAACAAATAAAAATCAAACACACATGCATCACATACCCATATACATGCGACAACATGCACACACAGACATTTGCGTTCACTCAAACAATCCACTTTCTGCTGTTTAATTGGCATGTATGATCTGAGCCTGAGAGTGTTGTAGACGTCATCCTCAAAGTGTAGGACAATCGCATCCGAAAAGTGTCAGCCTTAGTTAATGTTTGGGTTTGTACGAGAAAACAAGCCTTTACATTATCAGCCTGACTTTTCTGTACACAGTGATGTTGCTCCGTATTAGGAACATTCTCAGTCGTTTCGGGACGGGTGTCAACACTTGGCAATTTGCAGTGTTTACTCTGCATTTTCCTTGACACTGGGAAACACTGGGCTGGGGCTGCACACAAATAATCCAGAGGGTTGTTTCATTAGGCGCTAGCAATGCAACTTAAAATTTTGTGCTCACTCACCCCAGTTTTTCCGGAGATGACAATATTTACCCAGCACAAGAATGCAGCTGAAAATTTTGCACTGGTGCAACAGTACCGTGCCTGGTTGTTCCAGGGAGAGAAGTTTGGATAAGCACAATAACACAACTTTCGGTGTTGCGCTCGGCCAACCTTACCTAATAAATGTATCTGTGCTTGGCCTCCAATACGGAGTTAACTGCAATATTCCCTTGTATTGCCAAGACACATTACACCATTCTCAACAATTCTTGCAGAGAGCTGGCAATTATGGTGCGACCATTGACTACAGGGAACATAAGGAACATAACGATACGCCTACAGATGACTTGTACCATGTTACTTCTTACATTTTCTTTGCATTTATGCAACTTTTCCATTAGAATCTCCCTTGATCCCAACTTTCTTAGCCAGACAGGATCCTCTATCTGTTTCCAGGGTGACCATGTGGAGGTGGTGTAGTGTCTTGATCAGTGTCAGCTTACTGACCCTGGCACAGCATTATCCCTTTGTGTTATTTGCGCCTGAGGCCCCAATTCTACCTGTAAAACAATGATAATTCTACCTGTGAAAGCCACATTCTGGGGGATCACATTTGGTGGGAAGGAATAATATCCGCCGCCTGTAAAACGAGTGCCCCTCACTACTGAAGCTGGGTTGCTGAGTGCTATGTTTGTTTTCCGCAACTTGTACAGAGGAGCTGGTCCATTAGGGAACTGAGGTGGGTTCCATTGGATCTTCATTACTGTGGTGTTAAATCCACTTGCCATTGGTTTTTCAATACCTTCAGGAGCTGTTAGACAAGAACAGAACATGTCACCATAAAATTAGTCTGATAGCATTTGTTCTTATTTCTTATTTATATTTAAAGTACTATGATGAAATCACAGATTACAGCATGGATCTCTCTCTTTCTAGCCTGTAACACCCTAAGCGCTTATGGCAGCAACAAATGCATGCCATTTTTCTATGTTCTTTTCCGTCCACTGTATTGTGTTCCAGCTGTGTATCATTTATTTCAGTTCTTGTTCACAATTTTGTTTATCCTCTGGTGTCTATTTCAGTGCAGTTTTCGTGACAGAGTTAGTCTACCAACATTATGCTATCAGTGCCAAGCCTGGAGGCTGACATCAAACGATAGAAGATAAACTAGACAAGACAGATATGAATGTCAACGCAGAATACTGGGAGTATCAAGAAGAGATCGGTTTAGAAATGAAGACATTAGGAAAAAGTAGGAGAAACATAGTATTGAGCTTCATCAAGAAATAACAAATTAAATGGTTTGGCCACAAAAGCAGATTACCAACAGACAGTCTGATTCAAAGAGCAATACTCTGATACAGTGAATACAAAGCAAAAGGCTGTAGACGCAAAAGGTGGGCCTCAGAAATAACAGAGGCAGTGAAAAACCCTATTTATGAAGCGCACACAAAAGCTTGTTCTAGAAAGCTCTTCTTACCCTAATGCTGTGAAGCAAAACAAGATTAAAAGAAAGAAATAAAATTTGTCTCCATGAGTTTAACATGTCCATTTAATCTCCAGTATCTCTTTTAGAGGATGGTGCTCATATTCTTTTGCTGACACTGTATAAGCAGTTCTTGGTTTGAGGTAATTCTTAGCTAGAGCATGCTTTCGCCGATAAAGTGTACGGAAGGTGGAATGTTTGGACATTTCTTGTTCTGTCATTCTCCATCTTTCTTCTTCTTCTTCAAACACTCCATATCGACCACTTGTTAACCACTCTCTTTGATTTGTATGTGATCTGAGTCTAAGAGTGATTGTACATTGTGTCAGTTATCAGTTATATGAGGACTATCATCATAGCACTCTGGACATGTCCATAGGTGCTCCGATCTCCGCCTCAGCAAATCCAGCAGCGTCCAGCGACCCAACACGCCAGTTCAATGTTGATTAATCAATCTCTTTGCATATTTAGTATGTCGTTCTTTTGGGGCTGCACCAATATTGACACCCATCTCTTTCAATCTGGTATTGTTCCAGTTATGCACCTACAAGTAGGCCATCACATTCTATTTCTGAAATGCTTTTTATTTACTAGGGTAGCTTCCCTAGATCCTACATAAGTCATCTCTTATGACTTGCCTTGGAGGTTGCAATGGTACTAATCATTGCTTTCCGTGTGGGCCCTGGCACCACACGGGCGCTCCCTCATTCTGATCCGAATAATAAAGTTGATAGAACACAGCTGCGGTATATAATAATCTTGGTTCTGATTGGACTGATTTCCAGACTATATGAATGGTCATGAATTACATGGTACATCATGTCTTACTCAGTTTACATTTCATATTAAATCAAGCAGTTCCTTCTTTGTGGCTGATAACAAATCTAAGATATGTGAAAACGGTACGCCAGAGATGGCAACCATTTTTTTTTATCTGATGACTGACGCAGAACTTTGTAGCAGGATTCAGGCAGACAACCAGTATCTTGTCCTGAGCAAAACTTTGCTACATAAACAGTTGTTTGAAATTTCTCTCTCTCATAGGCCAGATGTCCCGCCTCTGCAGCCATCATGCTCAAATCATCAGTTACATCCTGAGTCCATCTACTCCATGGTCTCCCACTTCTCCTCTTTGCATGTATGTTTCCTTCCAAATGGGACTTTTCCCAGCCTTTGTGTCTTTTTATATGTTCAAAATACTTCAATTTTCTCATTTCTATTTGAGCATCAGCCAGTTTTTTTGTATTTTGTGTTCTTTCTAGATAAATATACTTGTTCTTTTCTCTGTCCATGATATACGGAGAACTCTTCTGTAACACCTATATTCAAAAGCACATATACGTTTTTCCACTTCCTTTTTTGTCCATGCTTCACACTCATACATCGCCACTGGGAATACACATGCTCTTAGTATTCTGATCTTTGTTTACATATCACTTCCATTCCATACTATTATTAGTTATGTTTTATTACTGTTAGGTTTATCTAGGAATCTTCTTAGAAGGTAGTCTGTATTTGTTTTCCTTTCTGGTAGTGACCATACTGGCCCATGACTGTAGCCATTGTCTCTACTACAGAGATTTCCTAACTAGAGTCGTGACCTTTGAGATCATAACTATTATTGGGAATACCTACCTGCAATCAATGTCCGTCCAGTGACAGCAGAACTATTAACACAGCCTTCAGAATTACAAGCCTCTAGGATGAAGCTGTGATCCGAGTAGGGGGTTAGTCCTGATATTGTCTTGCTAAGAATTGTACCATGACCTTCATAGACAAGCTGCAAGGAATAACTGAATATCAATTTTGTTTTAAAATATAGCATAAGAAATTTACTTCCAGCATTTGGTCACAACACCTTTATGTTGATAAAAATATAACCAAACTTGAAGTATATGCACTGATATGCTTATACATTCAATATTTTGCCAATGATTTCTGAATGGTGATGTCTATTTTTACCTTTTGTAAAAATCCAACGGAAACGAATTTGCTTCCAAACTTGTCCACCGTGGGGTTTAAACCAGGTATGCTTGGGTTAATCACACATTAATGTATAATCACACATTTATACTTGGTACAAATGGAACAACTTAGACTGCAAGAGCCAAATAGATTTCATTCTAGTCAAAAGATCAAAAAGAAGGTCAGTGGTAGACGCTAGGGCTATACCAAATTTATGCATAGACACAGACCACAAAGCGGTAGTTATGACTATCAGAACACACAAGAAGAGTACCAGAGGGCAACACACGACTACAAAAGAAATAATCAAAATCAATAAATTAACAGATGTCAACACACAAGAGTCATATCTTCAAAGAGTCACAGATAATTTTGCTAAACTAACTGAAGAAAGCAAGCCAGTAGAAGAAGAATGGACAGTATTTAAGAGAACTTTATTAGAAGCAGCCAAAGAAACATGCGGAACAGTAAAATACAGAGGTACCAGACCAAAAATCACAACTTGGTGGAATGACGAAGTAAAACTAGCGGTAAAGGAGAAAAACACAGATACAACTTATGGGCAAAAACAAACATCAAAACGACCTCACTGAGTATAGAACAGCTAGAAAACAAGCCAAGGAGATAATAAAGCAGTCTAAAATACAAGCATGGCAAGATTATGGCGAAACATTAAATTCAGACTACAAAAATTCAACAAGACATTTTTACAAGAAAATTAAAGCTATGCGGAAAAGACAAGAACAATATGACCCAACTGAAATTATTAACGATGAAAACGGCCAAGCTCTTAATGATCCAAAAATGATAATGAACAGATGGCGACAATACTTTAGTGAACTTCTCAACCTACAACAAGAGGACCAACCGAACACTCAAGAACACACAGTAAATGTAACTTCAGAAGTAGAACCAAGCATAACACTATCAGAGATCAGAAATGCTGTAAATATGGCCCCACCTAATAAAACACCAGGCCCAGACAATATCCCGGCCGACCTAATCAAAGCAACTAAAGAGGTAGGAATCAGCTGGCTCCATAGACTATTCAACCAAGTCTGGATCACACAAGAAACACCAGAAGATTGGAGGAATGCTACAATTGTTCCCATCTGGAAGAAGAAAGGTAGCAAGAGGGACTGTACAAAGTATAGAGGCATAGCGCTACTGAGCCACACTGGGAAAATATTCTGCAAAATACTTGAGAAAGGCTCCGCCACATCATCGAGCCACAGCTTAATGACTCCCAAATGGGATTCAGGAAGAACAAAAGCTGTACAGACGCAATATTCGCCCTCAGACAGTTAGTAGAAAGGACTATCGAATCCGACAAACATTTACACGTTGCATTTGTAGATCAGGAAAAAGCGTTCGACGCTAGATAGGCACAAGTTGTGGAAAATACTAACAACCTATGGGGTTAATGAACACCTAATCAACCTTTGCAAGAACATTTATACTGACAGCCAATGTACGATTAGAACAAATACAGGATTATCAGAAAAGTTTTACGTAGGGTCAGGAGTAAGACAAGGTTGCGTACTATCCCGCTGCTATTCATCACGTACATTGACCACATTTGTAAAATAGTTAACACCAGCGAAGGAAACAACCTCGGAGAACTCTTAAATGAATTTCTTTTGCAGACGATCAGGCAATCATATCAACAACAGAAGAACAGCTACAACAACACATTAAAGGCTCCAGTCAGCATGTAACGAATACAACATGAGAATTAACATCGACAAAACAGAAGTAATGACATTCGCCAGAGAGGAAAACACTATCAACATCTCCATCGATAATCATCTACTAAATCAAGCAAAGATTTCACATACCTGGGAGCATTTTTTCAGCAAATGGAAGAATAACTAATGAAATTCAACACAGATGCAACAAAGCAAATCAAATGATAGGGCAAATGGCGCCAATTTTAAGATGCAAACACGTCACCATGAACACAAAAGAGCAATGTTCAACACAATCTTTCTCCCCACATTATGTTACCAGTGCCAAACCTGGACGCTGACAACAAACGATAGAAGAAAACTAGTCACAACAGAGATGAAGTGTCTACGCAGAATGCTGGGTGTAACAAGAAGAGACCGGTTGAGAAATGAAGACATCAGGAAAAAGTGGGTACAACATCAGTACTAGACTTCATCAAGAAACAACAAATTAAATGGTTCGGTCACGTAAGCAGATTACCATCAGACAGTGCACCCCAAAGAGCAATGCTGCTCCGATACAATGGGTACAAAGCAAAAGGCCGGCCACGCAAAAGATGGACCTCAGAGATAACAGAGGCGACGAAAGAGACTATCTACGAAGCGCATACTAGGGCCCGTTTAGAAATCTCTTCCTGACCTGACGCTGTGAGGCATACAGGATTCGAGAAAGAAGAAGAAGATGCTTGGGTTTGTGATCGAGCTCACTACTGCTTGAGCTACAGACCCTCACAGAAGTTCTGATAGGTTATTGGTTACTAAATTGACATCATTGCACTCCGGGCAGACCCATAGGCGCTCAGTCTCCCCAACAGATATAGAAGAGTATGCATACTGATGGTTCCTGCGGCTCGCTGATTAAACACACTCCTTACTCTGCCCTTCAGACATTCAGTTCTACTTGTACAACGGGTAACTCCAAACTTATGAAATCGCTAGATTGATTCAACATCTATTTTAGTGTCCTCATCCAACATGCAGTCGCGAAGAGATTGAAGAACATCCCCCTTATCCATCTTCAACTCCACAACAATCGATTCTGTTGATGCAAGCCTGTCCGCTCTCGCATTACCACAAACACCCTGATAGGGACAAGCTCTAGATGAAGAGATCATATCCCATGATACTGTCAGTAAACAAGTTTTTTTTTTTCCATCGTTCTTCTCTGTCATTTTGATCATTCTTATTGTGATATATAAACAACTTTGCCAAGTATGAGTAGAACAGTCGCCCACTTAAGCCCCTACTAGTGTAGGACGAGCGAATCTGAAACCAAAGTTTTTGGCCTTCAGAAATGTTCGAGTCTGTCCTGCCGACAGTCAAATACTTTCCAGACATCGTAAGTACATTTCTCTTTAATGATCCATTTAACGCAGTAGTAACAAGTTGGTCCACCAAACCTTAGCTTGCAAAATAAATGTTATAAGACATACAAGGAGCATTATGGTACATGTCATCAAGGAGCATTATGGTACAGGTCATTAACTTTCTTAAGTAGCAAAAAAGAATCTGTGTTACAACAACTGAAACTTACATTCCATATCAGCGGAGGACCGAATGGATCCTGGGTAATGTTCCGTGAAACATACTGGTACAGGTGGTAAATGAGAACTAATCCTTGCATGTCTGTAGATGAGGGTGTAGTCCATGATATCAATAGTTGATAATTGCTGAGTCCAACCACGGATGGAGCAGCAAGAGATAAAGGAGCTGAAAATGTTAATATTCATATATTATGATTGCTGACGGCATTACCAGAAGTCTGTTTACAAATATATCTGACAAAATTATGTCATACATAGATTATAGAAAAGACTGTAGTTAAACCAAGTTCCCTTGCAAAACATTGCTTTCATCACAATGCCTGAAAAGCTCTCTGTCTCTACCAAGTTATCCCGCCTCTTACATCATCATGTTTTAGGTTTCTTTGATGTCCTGCTGCCAACTTCGTCTGCCAACTTCGTCTTGGTCATTCCCTGCATCATACTCCAAGAATCATGCCAACTCTCACATCTGTACTTCTTCTAGTTTGAACACTCCATATCGACCACTTGTTAACCACTCTTTTGGATTTGTATGTGATCTGAGTCTAAAAGTGATTGTGTGTTGTGCCAGTTATGTGCCTACAAGTAGGCCAGCACATCCGATTTCTGCAACGTTTTTATTTACTAGGGTAGCTTCCCTAGGCTCTTACCTCAGTCGCCTCTTACGACATGCCTTGTAGGTTGAAGTGTTACTATTCTTCTCTCCCCCTGTGGTTCCCTGCAATACACAGGCGACATCCGTACAAAAGAATAGATAATACCAATAATCTGTATGTAGGTATTTTTGTTGCAATGCTGATTTTGATTTTCAAAATTATAGTCAATCGAGACATGACAGCTGTATCCATCTTAAACCTTATCATTATATCTTTTTTTAGAGCTGTCATCACTACATAAATGAAACTCAAGATATTTAAAGGTTTCAACTTCTTCTAGTTTTTTAATCATTTATTTAGATGTACGTGATTTCTTTAGTTAGAGAAGCGTCTGGCCGAATGGAATAGAGTGCGGCTCCCATGTGGGAGACTCGTGTTCAATTCACGGTAAAGCAAAGGATTTTTTTCTGCTGTGGGCATAAATAAAAAATCCTAACCTGAACAGCTTCACTGCAACTGTACTAGACATGCCGCCATTACATTCCTCAGGCTCTTATCTCACCTGTCCAACACCGCTCTAAAATTGGTACTACAGGTAGTAATGACAGTTTTGGGAGGTTTTTCTTCATTATTTCGATGTTAGTGTGAGCCAGATTGTTGAACTTTTCACCAAAATCTTACCTTTTTTCAGTCTTAATTTTCATGACAAATAGTTTATTTTACAGATAAGTACTTAGAACATTGTGAACAGAGAAGAGAAAAAACAAAGACATCCTACTAGACCCTCCTATTCAAGAGCATAGGCTCATAAATAACATCATGTCCCGGAAGATGAAATATTTTGGCCAAGTTGAACACCACAGTGGTTTGGAGAGAATGGTAATGGAGGGCATGGTACCTGGAGTATGAGGCAGGGGACGACCAAGATGAAGGTGGCAGCAGGACATCAAAGAAATCTTGAACATGATGCTGAAGAAGGCAGAACTTGCTAGAGACCGAGAGTTCTTCGGGTGGGCTGTGATGAAAGCGATGTTCCGCAAAGGACCTGCTACTTGATGATTGATGATCTTTTATTTGTTATCTCCAGCTTTGAGGTGAGTTTCTGAAGTTCTGTTTCAGAACCAGCCAAGACTTAAATATTGTCAGCAAAACATAGATACCATAGTGGTTGACCCCCAATAGATATTAATGTTAAAAAATGCATACGGACAAAAGACAAAAGTCAAGAGTAAATCTACAAATAATTCATCAAGTTGAGATCAGTACTTACATGCCTCCAGTGTTCTCCCCTGTGTCCAAACACTTGCAGCTTTTCCGGCGTCGTTCTCACAAAGCACCTGAAAATCATATGTGGTGAACGCAGACAACCCTGTAACATTGAACGATGTTTCTGGTAAGTTCAGTAGACTGTTATCTACAGGAGTAGAAGGGTCATAGCGTCCACTTGGATGGAAAATTCTTGAGGCAGGAGGGTTGTACAGACCATCTGCGCCAATAGAACCTCTGAACCAAAGTTCATAAAAACTGATGATTCCTGTAAAATATTTAAAGTGAGAAAAGTTGCAGTAAAACTGGATAAATATTGGTGAATAAACTGGATATCTATAGATGGATAAACTGGATGTTCATAGATGAATAAACTGGATATAAATAGGTGAATAAACTGGATATCTATAGATGAATAAACTGGATATAAATAGGTGAATAAACTGGATATCTATAGATGAATAAACTTGATATAAATAGGTGAATAATGAATAAATAAAATGTAAATAAAGCTGAAATACAGTGTTATAAATGAGCACAGATACACAGTCAACATTTCAACTGAAAGTATTTTATCTAAACCAAACAAGAAAATGGATAAAAAATAAAGAGAGAGAGAGAGAGAGCAAGTAAACATATTAAAATAAAGAGAGAGAGAGAGAGAGCAAGCAAACATATTAAAATAAATAGAAAGAGAGAGAGAGAGCAAGCAAACATATTAAAATAAAGAGAGAGAGAGATGTCTAGACTATGTCTGAAATTTTAGTAGTTGTTGTTGTTGTTTGTTTGCTTGTGTTTGTTCTCTAAGACCAATTTGATCATTCTTATTGTGATGTATAATTGATCTTATAAATGTATAAATGATATTAGTGATGATGATGATGATGAGAATGATATTAGTGATGATGATGATGATAGTGATGATGATGATAGTGATGATGATAGTGATGATGATGATGATGATAGTGATGATGATAATGAGAATGATATTAGTGATGATGATGATGATAATAGTGATGATGATGATGATAGTGATGATGATGATGATGATAGTGATGATGATGATAGTGATGATGATAGTGATGATGATGATGATGATAATGAGAATGATATTAGTGATGATGATGATGATAGTGATGGTGATGATGATAGTGATGATGATGATGATAGTGAAGATGATGATGATAGTGATGATGATGATAGTGATGATGATGATGATGATAGTGATGATGATGATGATGAGAGTGATGATGATGATGATAATGATGATGATGATAGTGATGATGATGATAGTGATGATGATAGTGAGGATGATGATGATGATGATGATAGTGATGATATTAGTGATGATGATGATGATGATGAGAATGATGATGATGATGATGATAGTGATGATGATGATGATAATGATGATGATGACAGTGATGATGATGATGATGATAGTGATGATGATGTTGATGATGATAGTGTTGATGATGATAGTGATGATGATGATAGTGATGATGATGATAGTGATGATGATGATGATGATGACAATGATAGTGATGATGATGATAGTGAGGATGATGATGATAGTGATGATGATAGTGAGGATGATGATGATAGTGATGATGATAGTGATGATGATAATGAGAATGATATTAGTGATAATGATGATGATGATAGTGATGATGATGATGATAGTGATGATGATGATGATAGTGATGATGATGATGATGATAGTGATGATGATAGTGATGATGATGATAGTGATGATGATGATGATGATGATGATGATAGTGATGATGATGTTGATGATGATAGTGTTGATGATGATAGTGATGATGATGATAGTGATGATGATGATGATGATGATAGTGATGATGATAAAGAGAATGATATTAGTGATGATGATGATGACAATGATAGTGATGATGATGATAGTGAGGATGATGATGATAGTGATGATGATAGTGAGGATGATGATGATAGTGATGATGATAGTGATGATGATAATGAGAATGATATTAGTGATGATGATGATGATGATAGTGATGATGATGATGATAGTGATGATGATGATGATAGTGATGATGATGATAGTGATGATGATAGTGATGATGATGATAGTGATGATGATGATGATAGTGATGATGATGTTGATGATGATAGTGTTGATGATGATAGTGATGATGATGATAGTGAGGATGATGATGATAGTGATGATGATGACAGTGATGATGAGAATGATGACAATGATGATGAGAATGATGATAGAGATGATGATAGTGTTAATGATGACAACATCGCTGACGATGATGATGAATTCCTTGGTGAATGTTCATGTGTGTAGAGACTGATACTCTTATGCCTTTCTTTCTCATGGGAACATACCATTTGGCATCGATGGAGGTGCCCATGACACCATCAGCTCTGAGCTACTAATAGGAGTAATGATGGGCGGTTGTTGGCCTTCAGGTGGTGCTGACAGAGTAGTAACTGTTACTCCAAGACTGCCTGCACAACCACCAACAGTGCATGCTTGTACTGTCAGGGTGTAACGTGTGTATGGGGACAGGGTAGTCAGTGTTGTCTGAGGATTCACAAAATAAATCATAAGAAATCAAAGAGTGACAATAGATATCTATATTAGATAGACACTCTTCTCTCTACAGGGTGGACCCAAAAAAATGAGAACATCGCGTAAAAAGTAATATAATTACTTCAAAATTGTTTAAACTGAATCCATAATAGCTTCAATTGTTTACTCATTTACTTACTTACCTATTTAGCTATATGATATTTTTATTTCGACAATTTCCGGGCACAATCTTTGATTTTTAATATGCCAATTGTTTACATCTGCAGGTTGAAATTTGTTACCAAGAATGACAAAAATTACTGAGGAAGACTGTATTCTGATTAAACGAGTGGCGTCGTTGCTTGGAAAAATTGAACATGATTTCTGATGAACTTAAATACTTGGTAAACAAAATTACATGAAACAATATAATTATATTAAATGACATTTCTAAATAACAGGTATGTTACGCGATGTTCTCATTTTTTTGGGCCCACACTGTATAGTCTGTAATGCAGCTGTCGCTTAGGGCAGCAAGAAGTGCACAGCATTCTTCTCTATTCTTGGCCATCTTCTTTATTGTGTTAAAGTTGTTGTTAATTTCAGTTATTATTCTATTGTTCTCCTCCAGGTCATTTTGTGTCTTCCACGTTTTTGTTTAACTTCTGGTGTCCATCTCAGTGCAGTTTTCGTGACAGAGTTAGTCCCCATGCGTATAACATTTCTGATCCATCTTCAGTGTCTCTTTTGGATGATGGTGCTCATATTCTCTTGTTGACACTGTGCAAGCAATTCTTGATTAGAAATAGTATTTGACCAGAACATGTGCAAGATCTTTAGCAGACAAGTTGTATGGAAGGTGAAAAGTTTGAATATATCTTGTTCTGTCATTCACCAGCATTCTAATCTGTATAGTAAAGTTGACAGCACACAGTTGCGGTATATATTAATCTTGGTTCTGATGCTGTATTGTGCTGTTTTCCAGACCAGTTGAAGGGTCATAAATGCACTTCGTGCCTTACTCAGTCTGCTTTTTAATGTCAAATCTGCTTAATCTGAACAATCACTTAATGGCACATCTGAGTGCCTTAAATATTGAATTTTTGTTTAGTTAAAAAATCGTTATAAATATCAAAATAAGCAAGAGACAAGAATGTTAAACTCCCGATAAGCATATACATGAAATAATAAAACTAACAAGTTCAGAAAGACAAAACCTCTAGTCGAACCCTTGCCCATCTGAACGTCAGTAGCGTCTGTTATGTTACAACTACTCAACTAATAATTAAATCTATTTTAGTAGAGCTTCAGTTATTAGCATGTACTTTTATTATGACTGAGCACTAGCACTAATTGGAGGGTTACGGCACATTGTGTGTTTCATATTTCTGAATTGTTGTCTCTGGTGTTTGGTGTACATTGTGTGTTTGATATTTCTGAATTGTTGTCTCTGGTGTTTGGTGTACATTGTGTGTTTGATATTTCTGAACTGTTGTCTCTGGTGTTTGGTGTACATTGTGTGTTTGATATTTCTGAATTGTTGTCTCTGGTGTTTGGTGTACATTGTGTGTTGGATATTTCTGAACTGTTGTCTCTGGTGTTTGGTGTACATTGTGTGTTGGATATTTCTGAATTGTTGTCTCTGATGTTTGGTGTACATTGTGTGTTTGATATTTCTGCACTGTTGTCTCTGGTGTTTGGTGTACATTGTGTGTTGGATATTTCTGAACTGTTGTCTCTGGTGTTTGGTGTACATTCTTCTTCTTCTCTTCCACCATTTACTTTTTTATAGAATAGTTGGGGGTGAAACGTAGTGATCTTGTGTGTGCTTGTTTTAAGGCACTTTGTAAGCTGATATTTATGTTCGTAAGGCTGTTCTTGATGCCGTCGCTCCATCTTTGCGTGGTCTTCCTCTTGCTTTGTACTCATTATACTTTTATGTTATGTTATGTGATCGACGTCATGGCACATTGGGCATTCCCATTCATGCTCTGTCCTCCGTTGCAGCAGCCATTCCAAAGTCCATTTGCTCACAGTACCCATGAGAAGTTGATTACTATATCTTCTCTCTCTACCATGAAGACGACACTGTCTGGCATGTCCAAATTTAACGCCTAATTCTCGAATTCGTTCCAGTGTCTGAGACCCGCCCATGAAACACAATTGCGGCGTACGCATTGATGATATCGGCTCTGTTCATACTTCTGCCCACTTGAGTTGGGGCATTGTTTGCAAGAGAATCAGCATGTGTCCAGGCGTGTACAGCCAAGTTATTTTCTTGAGATCTGATCTCTGAATGATGTCCACCCATTACACACACATTTTTGTGTGGCTCTCTGTGGTAGGCGATTCCAGGGCATTCTGGTCAGGTGTCCAAACCATTTAACCTGTTGTTCTTTTATGAATTGCATAACTGGTTTCACATCCAGTCTTCTTCTGATTTCTTCATTTCTAATTTTGTCTCTTATTGTCACACCTGCAGCTTTTCTAAGGCCCCTCATCTGTCATTATGATTTTCCGCTCATTAGCTGTTGTTATTGGCCATGTTTGACACTGGTAACATAGTGTTGGCCAGAAAATCATTCTTATGAGATTTTCTTTAGTTGTTAGCAGTATCTCTTTATGTGACAACAGTGGTGTTAACTGTCCCAGTACTTGATTAGCTTTTGTGCAACGATTGCTGATTTCCTATCGATACTTCCATCTGCTGTGAAAATTGCTCCTAAGTATTTGGCCTCAACTGTTTGTTTTATGTCTATGTTCTGGAGTTTTATTGTAAGGTTTTCTGGTTATTGCCATTGTCTCTGTCTTTATTATATTTATTTTTATGTTGTACTCCTCACCCTTGATGTTAACTAAGCTCAAATGGTTCTGGAGAGATTCTCCATTTTCTGCAATCAGTACTTAGTCATCTGCAAATAAAAGTTCTGAAATATTATTTTCTTCCTCTATTCCTGCTTCTCTACTTATGTTGTCCATGTATGTTATAAACAGCAGTGAGGAAAGCACACATCCCTGTCTAACTCCTGAGTTTACTGTGAATGTTTTTGATGTTCCAACTTTTGTTCTTATGTAACTTTTACTTGAAATGTATAAACTCTTGCAGACCTTGATGAGATGTTTGCTGATTCCCTATTTTCTTAAACAATCCCATAGTTTGTTTCTATCAACTCTGTCGAAGGTCTTTTCCTGAACTATGAATGCCATACTACAGGTCTTGTTATGTTCTATTGCGCTTTCCGTCAGTTGTCTTAATGTGAATATTGCATCGGTACAGCTTCTATTTCGTCTGAAACCCATCTGTGCTTCTGAGAGTTGTTCTTCAATTGTTGGTCTTAGTCTTTTTCAATGATCTTAGCATACATTTTTTCTATGTGACTTAGTAGTGAGATTTCCCTATAGTTATTACATTCCTTCTTGCTGCCTTTGTTTTCCAAATTGGTGTGATTATTGCTGTTTGCCAATCTTCTGGTGTTTCTTCTGGTGTACATTGTGTGTTGGTTATTTCTGAACTTTTGTCTCTGGTGTTTGGTGTACATTTTGTGCTGGATATTTCTGAACTTTTGTCTCTGGTTTTGTCATTGCGAGGGACACCAGTCAAATCGTAAACAAGCCTCACGCAAAAATCAGTCAGAAGCGCAATACCATGCATCATGACTTTCGTCTGAATTGACAGCGACATTCAAAGAAAAAACTATAATCTGAAATCATCTACAATAATCTCATAATGAACATCTCAGCACAACAGACTAGTCATAGAACATCCAGAGACTTACAGACAATAGAGTTCCCTCCCACAGCTGAACTGTAGCATTGGATGAAGCTCGAACAGACAGTATCACATACTTCAGTAGTGGCCCACTCATGTTGGATGGAGGTGTCCATCTACACACAACACTACGTGCACGAATGTCCGAGACCTAAAATAATATCATACAAATCAAGAAAACAATATGTCAACATGTTATGAGAATTGGCACAACACTCGGATCATGAAGGAAGACATTAAACAATTTTGTCAAAGAACTGGCACAACAATCTGATCGGGAGAGAAAATAATTCAATAAGATTGTTTGTAAGATGTTACAACAATCCGATCATGAAGGAAGACATTAAACAATTTTGTCAAAGAACTGACACAACAATCAGATCATGAATGGAAAATAGTTAAGGTTGTCAGAGACTTGATACAAAACAGAGATTTCATGAAAGAAAAATGATCAATTAAGATTTTCCTAATTTAGTATTAAATAACATATATCTTGTTTTTATGTTCTTATGGTGCCTAATATAGCACATCTGACTGGTTTTTGTGTGAAGGCTTGCTTTCCTAATCACTAGTGTACCTTGTCGTTCAGACAAAACCTTACTCTGACTTCAGAGGTACTTGTAATTTAGATACCCAAGTAAGTGATCATGGTTCTATACAGTGTGTACTATGTGCACAGTGACATGCAGTGCATACTATGTGCACAGCAACATTTTTATGATTAACTTCGGAATGTCCATGACATGTGGTCACTAGCACTGTATATAAACAACTTCGTTATCGTGACCCTTGTCTGTAGTTGAGTTAACAAATGAAAATGGATTTTAAATTTGAATTTGGTCTGCTTTAAGGAGGGATTCTGGTCTTGAAACTTTTTCGTTGCTTTGGTATTAATGTAGAATTTGTATAACAATTTTGAAAGATTATGACTTAGAATAGTAGAAAAAAATTGGTAAAAAAAAAATGTCAATGCATTGCCATGGAAACAATAAAAGATGGCCGACAAACACAAAATTTCAAATCCCTAAGGTTCTGAAGTTAATGAATGTAAATGAATTCTGTTGTCACTCTAAGGTGAGCAATTGTAATATCTAACAAATTACACATGATTTTTAGGATATATTAAATATTACATTTTTAGGAATTTTGGGTAAACACACCACCCAAAAATAGCTATTTTTGACCGAATTTTGATGATTCAACTGTATTTCTAAATTTATAAATCGCTGATTGATTCAACTGCATTTCTAAATTTATAAATTGCTGATTGATTCAACTGCATTTCTAAATGACACTAAGAACAATATTTGTTACAAGTAATGTATGACTTAATAAGTTGGCCCACTTACATTCAAAATCGTGTCATTAGATGGTGTCCCGGCGAGTGTCTGAAAAACTACGGCTGTGCTTCGAACTGACCCAACTGCGTTTTGAGCCTCAATTTCATAGCTGTAGTAAGTGAATGGTGTAAGGTTGCTGTCTTGATAAGTCACAACTGCAACAGGTAAACAACACTAATAAATAAATATATATAAATCAATGCAAGTACATGAGAAGCTGATGTTTTTATGTATATCTTCTACTCAAGCAATAGTTATCTACCGTGTATCATCCAAAGAATGCTTCTACTCAAGCAATAGTTATCTACCGTGTATCATCCAAAGAATATACTGACACCTTGATATAATCACACACACACACCCCCTTTTCTGAATGTTTCAGTTCCAATTTGTAATATCTTGATCCCACTCCGGTCATGTCCATAGATGCTCTGATCTCCTTTGTAATATCTCCAACAGCATTCAGTGACTAATTATGCCAGGTTGATGTTGATTGATGAGCCTACTAATACGCCAGTTGTGATGCTCTTTTCTGGCCACTCCAATCTTCAATCCAAGCTCTTGCATTCTAGCTGCTGATGTGGATTGGTTTAGATGAAATTCCTCTTTGTTGCCACACTCTATGAGGGCATTCCAAAAGTCAGCTCTATCCATTGCTGGATCCCTCAATAAGTGACAAAGCCAGCAAGCCTGTCCACTCATTCATTGCCATTGACCCCCATACACTCCATAACAAAGCTGAATGTAATTATGCAAACTATTGACCCCTGTAGTGATTCAGTCCATTGTCTGCGCATCGAACCAGCCTCTATTTTTCGGTTTCAACAAAATGGCGGTCCGTTTCTTGTCATTATGGCTAAAGGGCTCTTTTTTAACATTGTTATTGTACTTAGAGTGAAGTTTTGAGTGAATAAGACCAAGTTTAAGGTATGTTCCTGTTCATCTGTAAGACTGCAATATAGCCAGTCTCTATGTGGCAACATATTCTCTGCCTTGCTGCATAATTCATGTGTGTAGGTAAGGATCCCTCGTGATTACCTCACACATGTAACAAAATTAATGAGAACATAAATAAATTTGTAATACTGACTAAAGACACTTTCAAGAAACATTCTGGTTCACTATCATCATCCCATACCTGAGGCAGAAGTGTTTCCAACCACTGTACTGTTGCGGTAAATATTATAGCCAGATAGTACACCATTTGGGAAGTCTGGTAAGCTCCAGATTAAGGTGATGGATGTTGATGTTCTGTTACTATATTGAGGAGGTGGTTGTTGTGATGGTGCTAGGATGAAAGAATTGTAGTAAATGTGATAATATACACAAAATATTGTCTGTAAGTTAATGTAGTTGATTGTCTTCAAGTAACCGCGTAAGATTGTAAATGTTCATAGTTCATAGGTACGATTCCAACTTCACTGCAACGGGTCACCCCATAATTGCTCCGTTCCTGCGCCAATGAATATCACACGAAATGCTAACACCTGTGAAAAGTTTCCTGTGTGAACTAATTCCAGAATGAAACAGCCGCATACCGACACAAAAAGCAACCTGCACCGCATAAAATGCATATGGCCGTCGCGAATGTAGCAATACAAAACTGTTCATCACTTGAATTGCAATTCTTGTCGAAGGGACATCAATCACGACAAAATCCAGCTTTCTGCACTCGCAATATAACTGCATACGGCAGATTGAGCTTGTTCGTTATAACCGCTGTCCGCCATTTTCTGAATACACACAACAACGCACGGTTGACACAGCAAAAAGCATTCCATGTAACAATCACAGCTCACAGCGTTGCTCAAGCACTAACTCAGTAGCTCGGCAAGCGAAACCGGAAAATACCCGACCAAACATGGCGGAATGCGCTAGCAAAGTCGTGTTCAGAATCAAACCATTCTGACTCTGAATGGCCCTCCCATTGATTGTAAATGTGTGAGATTGTAACTGTGTGAGAATGTAACTGTGTGAGAATGTAACTGTGTAAGATTGTAACTGTGTAAGATTGTAACTGTGTGAGAGTGTAACTGCAAAAGATTGTAACTGTGTGAGATTGTAACTGTGTAAGATTGTAACTGTGTGAGAGTGTAACTGCAAAAGATTGTAACTGTGTGAGAGTGTAACTGCAAAAGATTGTAACTGTGTGAGAATGTAATGATGTAACTGTTGACTAAGTTGATTGTAACTGTGTAAGATTGTAACTGTGTAGAGTGTAACTGCAGATTGTAACTGCAAAGATTGTAACTGTGTGAGAGTGTAACTGTGAGACTGTAACTGTGAAATTGTAACTGTGTAAGAATGTAACTGTGTGAGAATGTAACTGTGTGAGAATGTAACTGTGTGAGAACGTAACTGTGTAAGATGTAACTGTGAAGATTGTAACTGTGTAGATTGTAACTGTGTGAGAGTGTAACTGTGAAAGATTGTAACTGTGTAAGATTGTAACTGTGTAAGATTGTAACTGTGTAAGATTGTAACTGTGTAAGATTGTAACTGTGTAAGATTGTAACTGTGTGAGATTGTAACTGTGTAAGATTGTAACTGTGTGAGATTGTAACTGTGTGAGATTGTAACTGTGTAAGATTGTAACTGTGTAAGATTGTAACTGTGTGAGATTGTAACTGTGTGAGATTGTAACTGTGTAGAGAGTTGTAACTGTGAGATTGTAACTGTGTGAGACTGTAACTGTTAAGATTGTAACTGTGTAAGATTGTAACTGTTAAGATTGTAACTTGTAAAGATTATCGTAGTTACGAGAGTAAGACTGTAAGTCATCATCAAATAGCTTGTACTAAGCAGAAATTTGCTACCCCAACAGTCATCTGGAATTTCTTTCTCTCATAGGCCAGATGTCCTGCCTCTTCAGCCGTCATGTTCAAACCATCAGTTACATCCTGAACCCATCTTCTCTGTGATCTTCCTCATCTTCTCGTTGCCGGTATGCCTCCTTCCATGATGGTCTTCCCCAGCCCTTCGTGTCTTTTTATATGTCCAAGATATCTCAATTTTCTCTTTCTTATTTGTAGCATCAGCCAGTTTTCTTTCATTTTGAGTTCTTTCTGGATAGATCTATTTGTTCTCTTCTCTGTCCAAGATATACAGAGGATTCTTCTGTAACACTTATATTCAAAAGCACATGTTTTTCCAATGCTTTATTAAATGTCAATGCTTCCCACCCATACGTTGCCCCTTGGGATATGCATGCTCTTAGTATTCTGATCTTTGTTTTCTTATCAGTTCCGTTCCCTACTGTTTTTAGTTGTTTAATTTTTTGCAAAGCCATGTTTGTTCTTCTTTTAATTTCCTTCATCCCATTTCCATCTGTTGTTAGCAGTGAACCAAGATATTCAAAACTGTTCACATTTTCTGCTTTCTCTCCATTGATAAAAATATCTTTTATCATGTTCTTTTTATCTGTTGTCATTATTTTTGTTTTTGCAACATTGAGATATAGATTTTGTTTTTCGCTTCCATCTTTCAATTCTCCTAATAATTTCTCCATCCCTTTTTGTGATGTTGACAGTAACACTGCTTGTAGGTAGATGTGCTAAAATATAAGAGTATGTTCCCTTCAATGAATAAGATATTCTTCTTGTTTTATTATAGTTTGAGAACCTCTGATAGATAATTAATATTGTCCCACATCTACCTATATCTTCTTTGTGTCCCGTCTGACAAATAAATCTTCCACAAAATATTTCCATCGTTGCCATTCTGCCACCTTTCTACCAATTATTTCCCATGTCAGGCTACAATCTTTCAATTCTCTTTCCAAAGTCCTTCTTCATGTTTTCTTTGAATGTCAAGGCCTTCTTTTCTCATCCCCTGTCCATCGAAGAGGAGTCATTGTCAATGCTCCTACTGGCATACAACATACATGCCCATTTCATCTCCATGTATGGCCACACAAATGTACATATAAAGCAAAATCAATCAAGCAAGACAACAATAGCGAAAATATGAAGACGGTAAAATAGATGATGGTACAGGACAAAGAAAGAAGAAAAAAAGAAAGAAAGAAAACGGAAAGAAAGAAAAGAAAAAAAAAACTGAAAAGCAGGATGAACAATGAATGAAAAATTGAAAGAAGGAAGAAGTAATGTTTGCTTTAATTATTAATAAAGTAAGCAAGAAGTAAGCAAGAGAAGTTAGAAAAATTAATATGCTGGAAAATGATATTTAAGAAAATGTAGTAAAGGTGTAAATGTAACAAGGAACATGAACAAATAAATATTAAAATAGGATTTTTTTTAAAAGTCACTAATGAATACTACTCAGTAGCAGCAGTAGTAGTAGTTGCAATAGTAGTTGAAGTTGTAGTGGTAGTTGTTGTAATGGGGATGGTGGTAGATGTAGTAGTAGTGGTGGTAGTGTTGGTGGCAGAAGCAGCAGCAATAACAGCAGCAGAAGTTGTAGCAGCAATACTAGGCCCTCATCAGTCCAGAGTGACCATAGAACTATGACATTGGATTGGTATTTCGCAGCTCTGTTGGTGACTGTCAAGTCTGATAAGAGAATGACTATCTCTATCCCAATTCTCACAACAAAATGATGAGACAGGTCTCTTAAGATGGGATTTCATCCAGGTATAAAGTCTATTTCCCTCTGTTTGTTTGATCAGACTGTGCTAAAAATGTAACATCCCACTCTGAACCTTCTTTCTTCAGATACATCTGCCACTGATGACTCCCATGTGCAAGAATTTATGTCAAAATCCTTCATTTTTACATAAATCTTTATATCACATTTGGGGTCTTCCAGTCAGTGTCTTTCCACAGATCAGTTCTTGATAAAGAAGATCCTTGAGAACGCACACAAGGAGCACATTATCCATAACTCCTGCTGTGCTTCTGAATAGGTTAACTAAATATCTCATTAACTGGATGAATTACAGATCTGACCATACTATGGCACAATCACAGTAAATTTGGGTTGAGATGCCAGATTTATAAACAATTAACTACAAACAAACATTTATAGAATTAAAATTTCACCTGTACTACATCCAAATGGATTATTAGCCTCCATTTGACTGAATCCGGGCATGCAGCGGTCGCATGCTCGGCCATTCTAAAGGTCTTACACTGACACTGACCGCCCACCAAGTTACATGTTACATTCAGACTTCCTTCCTGAAGACAGTTGCAGGGGGTACACCTGTCAAATTTAGTTATATTTCAATCACAACATTACACTTTTTCTATTCTTGTTGTTACACATATTGTACTTTTCTTGCTAAATCGGAGAAGTGAAGGTATTCCCATTTCTTTTGTGTGAATCCCAGATTTAGATTTTAACTTACTTAGTTGATCCTCTTTTATCCTGGAGTTTTTTGTTGACTTTGTTTGTTTGCCTGCTATGAATTTCAAAGTAATCAGGGCAACCTTCTTCTTCTTCTTCTTTGCGTTCATTCTTTACGACCAATTTTAATCACTCTTTGTGATGTTTGATCTTTGCCAAGAACGTGTATATGTTGCACATTGGTTTGGTAGGCCCCTAAATGTAGACTTCTACACGTTTAGGACATGTGCATCCGTTTCAGCCAAATCTCCTTAGTCACCTCTTATGACATGCATGGCAGGTAACAGTGGTTCTATTCTTTACACTCCAAATTTTGGCCCCGGTAACCACTCAGGCGATCAGGGCACCTAATATGGCACCTCTGTATGATTTTTCGTGAAGGCTAACTTTCCTTATCACCAGTGTCACTTGCATTCAGGCAAGTCTTACTCTGACTTCTGAGGTACTTGTAATATAGATCCTGTGTAAAGGATCAGGAAATATGTAGTTAAGCCACGTACACCAATAATATCTTTTGGCCCAAATTGGGCTTGAGCCCTGGAATTAGCATGACATGTGATTACTAGCACTCCCTCCTTACCCTGTAGTGTAGAGGTTTGTTGGAGGACAAGTCAGAGGCGTAGTAATATATCACCTGTTTTCTTTTAGCTTTGCTTTTTTTTTTAGTATAGCCTTTTGCCAGTCCCCATTAATGTTGTCTTCCCACCATTGGTCATACTGGAGGTCTGAGTCCTTGGCTCTTGGCTTCCCATGTCTAATGGGTCTAAAGACAAAAGATTGACTTAACTGAACACTGGTTTGACCCCATATGGCTTGTTCCCTCTCTGCAGAAATGTCACGCCACCTGCCGAGACTATTACACAAAGCACAACATTTGTAGCTCTAACAACAATCCAGGGGATCTCTGGAAAAAAATCACCCGCGAACAGAACGACATAGTCTAGATTTGAACTGACAACCTTTGGAAAGCAAGGCAATGACCATTTAGCCACAGAGACGTCCCATGTTTGTCGTAGTTGTCAATCCTCTCCCATTCTGCATGTTTAAACTATGTTCCACTTGGGTTTGCAGGGCCTGAGTTTTAAGATCACTGTGTTTTGTCTGGGTATGAACCTTGTCCCTATTTGTAATTTTGACCACGTTTCTTGTATACCTCATTTCTGAGGTTCGAAGCTGGCTGTCATGAGTTGTGTTCATTGTCCAAGACTCACATCTATAATTTAGGACTGGCAAATATGTGAAATGATAGATAGCGGTATATACAAGACAGTAAGAAAACCTTTACATGATGATCAGGAGGTAGAAGAACAGGCTAATTATTGAGTCGTTCAGGCAGGTTGTGATGAGAGCAACTTTCTGTAAAAGACATGTTGTATGCAACGAGACACTCTAGAGATGATGTTGTTGCCAAGCCATTCCTTTGGATACATCAGCTGCATGGAGAGGGGGAAAACTACTGCATGGGCAACTGGGATCCTCAATAACAGTATGACTAAAGTATAGCTCAAAAATCACATGGAGAAATGAAATGACAGTTAGTATAATATATGACCACAGATCCTTGGTAACAACTAAGAAATTAATTATATTTGAAGATAGCATCATCATCAGCTGCTTCTTTGTCTCAGAAGACAATAGGTTGTGCATGATGTAGTGTGTTCTGTGTGAGTCACATCATCTGTTGTGGGTGTAGTGGCCTATTCTGGAATGATAACCCTTGCCAAAGTTGCTGCAGGTAAATTTGATGACTGAAGCTGATGAAGAAGATCATCTCTCTGCATTCTCTTTTGCCTCGATATTTGATAGCATTTCTAGCGTTTTTGAGCCATCCCTCACTGTCGCTCGCTAATGTTTATATTTGTATATATAATTCAGTGATATCATAATGAATATACTGTGTTATATAATAATAACTATGGTCAAATCAGATGTTTCATCTGCTACTATATGAAAGTAGACAGTACTATCTGCTACTGTTAAACCCACCGACTTGAGGAGAGCGGCTCGGGAGATTTAAAGGCCGGGAGAGAAAACCCTGATAGAAAATCTCCACTGTCTTGTGGGTCAGAATGGTTATGCAGAAAGCTACAGGAATAAACCTTGACCACAAATCTGGAGGGACAAAACCTAAAGCAGTTGATGGTTATGTGTGTATTCCATTCCATCGTCTGGTATCCCCTGCAAATCCTGTTTGATTCCAAACGTATGGACTTTTTCCTTTGGATGAAACAGTAGGGTAGAGATGGAATTTGTGCAAAATGGGCAAGGCACATTCCCCATATCAGCAGTCCAGACTAGGCATAAATGGAGAGGACACTTCATTCTTGCTTTCAGCTTTGACACAACATTACGAAAAGTGCACACTTCATCCTTGCTTTCAGCTTTGACACAACACAACATTACACAAAGTGGACACTTTATCCTTGCTTTCAGCTCTGACACAACACAACATTAAGCAAAGTGCAAAATCTTTTGAAAGGAGAATTAGAGATGAGCTTAAAGACAAGCACAAATTCAGAAGTTGTCCCAGTAACACACTAGTCAATTGACTATCTGTAATGAGGAAAAAAGGCCATATATGCAAGTATAACAATAACACAGCATTAACCCAACGGGACTGCAGAGCCGATATATCGGTTCAGAGTAATGTTCATGATGTCGCAGAACCGATATATCGGCTTTTGGATGTCTGTTCACGGAAACAAATGTATCTTCAGAACCCCTTTACTGAAGTTAAAAAATCTTCAAAAACGGAAAGTACATATATGTAGGTACATTACTATCTCCATTTAACAAAGATTTGAAAGAGGAAAAGCAGTGTATTATTGCATTCAAGTTGATACTTTTTTTTTTAAACGTTTAATGTTTCTGACGATGTTTACAGTGTAATCTTGAGTACTGTTAGATCAAATTATAACTTGTGATAGTAATGAAGAATATTTAATTGATGGTAATAATGACATTTGATTGTTTATGAAAAGCAGTATCGATAGTTGTAAGTCTAATGTAATAATTGCATCTAAAGAATGGGCGTTCCACATTCCATTTATTGACGTGTCCGCACTAAAAGTGAATATTATAAAAACTACTGCACCTAGTTAGATGAAACTTATAGAATATGTTCCCACATTGTTTATCTTCATTTAAATACTACTTCTGGAAACATCTATAAATATTAAGATGTAATACAAACCGGAGAGTAAAAATATTTTTATGATTTTTCGTTTTTTCAAAATAGTCATGCTACAATAATCTAATTTTCTCAAACGTATATCACCTGATGTAAAATATTATTATATTAATGTATTCCACATCCAATTAGCAACAATTTAATATATAATATGTCATACTTTAGAGAAACAGTACAAGAGTTATAAAGGATTAAACTAATTGACATTGAATGTTAAATTTGAATCGCAAAATAAATGCGTCCAGAGGTCAAAATAATACAGGGCGAAAGGGTTAACATTGCAGACGAAGATTAAAATCTCTCAAGCTTGTCTAATTAGCTCTTTACTATATGGCTCAGAAACATGAACAGCCTACTCAATGTATGAGAGGAGACTTACCATCTTTCACCTTCGATGCCTCTGCAAGATTATAGACATCAGGTGGTATGACAAGATAACTAACTCTGAAGTCCTACAAGATGCAAACTTGCCCTCCATCATTGGAATGCTCAGCAGTAGAAGATGGCTAGGGCATGTGAGAAAATAGAAAATCCCAACGGATGTTGTTCTGTGAACTTTCATAAGAGAGGAGACTCCAAGGCCACTGCTCAGAGATAAGGATATTTGCAAGGCCTCAATGAACAACTTTTCTATTGGACCCAACAAATGAGAAAAACTAGCTGATGGCCGAATTATGTGGAAAACATTACGCAAAGTTACAGAATCTTTTGAAAAGAGACTTAGGGATGGGCTGACAGGCAAGAGTGATGCGCACAAACTCAGAAGTTGTCACAGTAAAACACTTGCCAATTAACCTTCTGTAAAGATGAAAAAAACCATATAAATCCGTTATTTGAAAACACATGTGTTCTTTTTTTTAAATGCTGCAAGGCAAAATCCAAGAAAGGAGAACAAAAAAAACACAAGTGTGCTCTATTTCTGTTATGAATGACAATTACAAAAGTTGTTAACAGAAGTGTTTTTAAAATAATGTAAGTAAAGTACATACGATCCCACACTAGGAATAAATCCGTAAAATGCAGGCATACACTGGTCACAGTTTTGTCCTGCAACTCCAAACTCCCTGTTTGCACTCGCACTGACCAGTGACCGCATTACAGAATGTTCCAGGTAATGTACCACGAGGGTTGCATGCACATGACAGACAGCCTCCGCTTGGATCCAAGTATGTGCCTACACAACAACAACAACAACAGTTTGTGATTATTAGAGTTTATATTAGAAAGCAATTGATAACAAATTTCTACAGTAGGTCACAACTCTCTCTCTCTCTCTCTCTCTGTGTAGCCTTTAACGTCTCTGTCGCTTAGGGCAGCAACAAATGCAGCCATTCTTCTCTATCCTTGGCCATCCTCTGTATTGTGTTCCAACCGTAATTCATTTCTTTCAGTTCTTGTTCATTACCAGAGGGTAAACGAAAATGTGGAAGATACAAAACAAAGGAGAACAGTAAGTTCTACTCCAGGTCATTTTGTATCTTCCACATTTTCGTTTACCCTCTGGTATCCAACTCAGTATAGTTTTCCTGACAGAGTTATTCTCCATGACCAATTATCTGCAGCATCTCTTTTTTATGATGGTGCTCATATTCTCTTGTTGACACTGTGCAAAATTTTCTTGGTTAGAGATAGTTAGAGTTTGGCCAGAACACGTGTAAGATCTTTCGCAGTATATCGTAAACTATATTAGAAAATAAATTAAAATTTTATACATGGAGAAATAATGAACACGAAATGGGACAAATTTAGGAGAAGTGATAAAGTCCTAAAAATGTCTAGTCAATCACTAGTAATAACTGTTATAAGACAGAGAAGATGGAAATATGTTGGGCATACTCGGAGAAGATATGATCACAGAATACCAAAGCAGGCACTGAAGTGGGAGACAACAGGTTCAAGAAAGAAAGAAAGCCCTAGGTAAACCCTGAAACGAACTTTATTGAGAGAGGAGAGAAATATCGGACCTACTTTCATAGTAGAGAATGAACAAGTTGTCTAGAATATAGTTGTATGGAAAAATTGCTTGCATGTACTGTGTATGCGAGAGGAATATATATAATTCATGAAGCTGACTTCTGGCAAAAGAACGGGAGGGTAACCATTCCTTTGATATAAAGGTGTATGCATAAAACTGTGTAGATTTCATTAATGTCTTTATATAATCTCTCACTTATCAGTTATATGAGGGATATCAATAAAGCACTCCGGGCATGTTCAAAGGTGCTCCAATCTCCGCCTCAACAAATCAAACAGCATTCAGCGGCCCAACATGCTAGTTCGATGTTGATTAATCAATTTTTTTGCATATTTGGTGTGTCGTTCTTTTCAGGCTGTACCAATATCAACACCTATTTCACTCAATCTTGTCATCTACTGGCATTCACAACCCTGAAACTCCTCTTTTCAGAAAGACTCTCTCAATGCGTTAAGAGTGTCATTTTGGTCCATTGCAGATCCCTCTGATATCGTAGCCATGCCAGCCAATCTATCAGCTTGTTCATTACCCTGACTCCTGCGTGCCCAGGGATAAAAATGAAGGTGATTTCTCTTAACCCTGTCTGTACCAGTACCTCCATCCAGTTGCGTCTCAACATTCCTGTTTCTATTTTACAAATCTAGTTTAAAAGAACCCTTGGCAGTTCAAAATCGTGAAGAGCAGGCTGGAAAGCAGTTGCCCGGGCAAAATTCATTAGAAAAGATTAAAATAAAATTCCTACATAAAATATCTTCACAATCTTCAAAATTATATCCTTTGCCGTTGCTATGGAGTTTGTGCACTGCAGCTGAGATCTTCCTGTGTAAGAAAGAGACCAGAACACAAATGGTTACTCACCAAAGTGCAATGATGATGGTCCAATCAAGCAATCAATCATTTGCTCAGACATTATGCTAATGTACCCATCATGCTTTGCTTACCACTACTGCAAGATTCACATCTGCGCCCTATTCTGTTTGACAAGCAAGGACATTGACCGCTATTCTGATCACACACTGTTCTGTTTTCCAGTAATGTTCCTAAAATATGAAGTTAGAAATTTGATCATATTATTACAAATTTTCTAACTTTCATTTGATAACACTGCCAACAACATGACAACAGAACTATGTTTCTCTTAACACATTCACTACCAAATTGAAAAACACACTATGGTTGAATTAATTTATGTTCACATTTCCATTTTGTGGATGTATGTACAAATTAAGTTGTAGTTTTCTTAGCTTTCAGCAGATAGTTATAAATTATGTATTATTGATTGAACATTTCTATGTCTTGAGCTTCAGTATATCCTACACAATGATTAATTTGTTACTGAAGTTGATTGAACTAACTTTTCTATGTCTTGAGCTTCAGTATATCCTACACAATGATTAATTTGTTACTGAAGTTGATTGAAGTAACTTTTCTATGTCTTGAGCTTCAGTATATCCTACACAATGATTAATTTGTTACTGAAGTTGATTGAAGTAACTTTTCTATGTCTTGAGCTTCAGTATATCCTACATAATGATTAATTTGTTACTGAAGTTGATTGAAGTAACTTTTCTATGTCTTGAGCTTCAGTATATCCTACACAATGATTAATTTGTTACTGAAGTTGATTGAAGTAACTTTTCTATGTCTTGAGCTTCAGTATATCCTACACAATGATTAATTTGTTACTGAAGTTGATTGAAGTAACTTTTCTATGTCTTGAGCTTCAGTATATCCTATATAATGATTAATTTGTTACTGAAGTTGATTGAACTAACTTTTCTATGTCTTGAGCTTCAGTATATCCTACACAATGATTAATTTGTTACTGAGGTTGATTGAAGTAACTTTTCTATGTCTTGAGCTTCAGTATATCCTACATAATGATTAATTTGTTACTGAAGTTGATTGAAGTAACTTTTCTATGTCTTGAGCTTCAGTATATCCTACATAATGATTAATTTGTTACTGAAGTTGATTGAAGTAACTTTTCTATGTCTTGAGCTTCAGTATATCCTACATAATGATTAATTTGTTACTGAAGTTGATTGAAGTAACTTTTCTATGTCTTGAGCTTCAATATATCCTACATAATGATTAATTTGTTACTGAAGTTGATGTATTCGTGAAAGAAGTTGTAGTAACAACAAATATATCCACTATCACTAATGTTACCATCTTCCCATTGTTATTTTAGTACTATCAAAATAACAAAATTTGAATTACGATCTATTTTGTTTTAGCAATTCTTGTTATCGATAGACCTGTCAATGCTGTCGGAACATGTGTCTGACCAATTAGATGAAGTGTACAAATACTATTGTGACAAAATAATTTACAAAGTAATTTACAAAATAATTGACACTGTAAATTATTTATTATGATTTGGTAACCAGAATGAAAATAAATTTAAAATGTTATCAAATTAACAAATTTGACTGAACTCTCGATCGGACATCGATGTAGAAATAGATAGCTTTGCTGTAGATTAAAAACCAAAAATTGAATCAGAATGCAAAGATGTTAATTTAGCACTAATCTTACATGATGTATGGCGCATTTCTGTCAGAGAGTAAATGAAAACATATAAGACACAAAATGACCTGGAAGAGAACAGTAGAAAAGGAAATGAAAGAAATGAATCACAGCTGGAACACAATGCAGTGGATGGCCAAGAGCAGAGAAGAATGGTATGTATTTCTGGTTGCTTGAAGTGACACAGGTATCATTAGCTAGAGAGAGTGGTTAGTGGGGATCATTATCACATCACTCCTAACAAATTTATAGGTGCTCTGATCTCCTTCCCAACATCTTTACCAGCTTATAATGACTAATCACAGCCGTTCAAAAGCGTAGCTGTCTTTCTTGATAGCTTTTCATCTTGAGCTCGCAGTACATTCTCAAGCACCTTGCTTGTCTCAAATCAATGCGCCATCAGTGTATAACACAGCATTTCCATTACATGTGTATTCATTCATGCTCCATCGCCTTGACCTCCGTTATGTTATGTTACGCGATCGACATCATGGCACATTGGGCATTCCTGTGCATACTCTGTCCTCTGCTGCAGCAGCCATCCCAAAGTCCAATTGCGCACCATACCCATGAGCTCCATATTTACTAAAGTAGAAACTTGTTCTGTGCAGCTTCTATCAAGTGTGATGTGGATGGAAATGTTAATGCTGGTATCCACAGGTATTGGTACCCACTCGCTGCTAAGATTAATATCTGTATGCATACTTATCTGCTGGGTAACACTATTCAATGGATCACATGGCCAATAACAGCAGCTAATGAACGGAAAATCATAACGACAGAGATGAGGCGCCTAGAAGAGCTGCAGCTGTGACAATAAGAGACAAAATTAGAAATGAAGAAATCAGAAGAAGACTGGATGTGAAACCAGTCATGCAATTCATAAAAGAACTACAGATTAAATGGTTTGAACACCTGACCAGAATGCCCTGGTATCGCCTACCACAGAGAGCCACACAGAAAAAGTATAATGAGTACAAAGCAAGAGGAAGACCATGCAAAGATGGAGTGATGGCATCAAGAACAGTTTTACGAAAATGAATATCAGCTTACAACGTGCTTTAAAACAAGCACACACAAGATCACTACGTCCCCCCAACACTGCTATAAAGAAGAAAATGGTGGAAGAGAAGGAGGAGGAGAAGTCTATTCCAACTAGAAATCATATCATGGACTGCACAATATTTGTACAATGGTTGGTCATAATGTCAAATGAGAAAGGATTGAAATATTCTTTGATTTCATTTCGTCTCATGTAGTATTAAATTTCATCTTGAAAAAAATATATGTAAACAGCAAACCATTAACTGTATTTGCCAAGACCAAGCAATTCTAGCAATATCAACAATTTGACTGTCAAGGTGACCTGACATTTCTGCAGGCTTTCGAATACTCTTGCTGAGAATGTAGTAAGTAAAGGGTATCTATGACAAAGTAGTTAAGACATTTGCCTGTCATTCTGAAAGTTGTGGGTTCAAATCCAGACCAAGTCATATATGCAATATTCTCATGAGATCCCTATGATTGTTGTTGGAGCTACGGATGTTTTTGTTTGTGATCTGTACAACACTCTCAGTAAATGATGTGCCATTTCTGCCAACAAGGATGGAACCTTATGGGCAAACACAGTGCAATGAAGTCAATCCTTTTCCTTTAGACTCTTTTGATAGTCTTGTAAGCTGCTGCATTGTGATTGGACCAGCTACCATCCCTGGACGTTAGAGAACTTGTGCAGCTGGTGTCACTCAGAGTTGTTGCTTGTTTGATGATGCGTGAGTCAATCTCTTACCATACGCAGCAACCACCTTGGGTAGATAGCTCTCCATTGTTCCCTACCTACTTTACCAGAGTGTAGTGCAGCAGCATGTTTCCTGTGCTGCCCAAGGAGGTGGAGTAGGTTCTTAGTCAGTGCCAGCTCACTGACCCTGGTGCTACCTTGCAACTTTATTTTCATACGCTTACAATCTCTTATTGCTATTTAGGCTTAAGCTTTTATTTCTACTGTCCCCACCATATTGGCAACAAAACAGAATGACAATTTTGGTAGAAATATAAGAAATCTTACAGAAAAGATACAAACATCTTATAAAAGTTAAAAAGACTTATTGTAAATGTTAACTTTAGGCATAAGTGGACATCTTGCAAAAGAGAAATAGACATATCATAAATGTGAATATATGGTAGACAGTGAGCAGACATTTAAAAAAAAATAAGAAAATAGATGGTAAGAGATGACATTTCATAAAATATAAGATGACATATGGTAAAAGATAAAATGACATTTCATAAAAATATAAGATGACATATGGTAAAAGATAAAATTACATTACATAAAATATAAGATGACATATGATAAAAGATAAAATTACATAAAATATAAGAAGACAAAAAATAAAATAAAAGTAAAAGATAAAAATAAAAGATAAAATGATATTACATTCTTTTTTTTTCTTTTTCTCCAATCCTGTTTTGCCTCACAGCGTCAGGATAAGAAGAGATTTCTAGAACAGGCTTTTGTGTTGCGCTACATAAATAGTCTCTCGTTGCCTCTGTTATCTCTGAGGTCCATCTTTTGCGTGGTCAGCCTTTTGCTTTGTATCCATTGTATCGTAGCAACATCGCTCTTTGAGGTGCACTGTCTGGTGGTAATCTGCTTACATTGCCGAACCACTTAATTTGTTGTTTCTTGATGAAGTTTAGTACTGATGTTGTATCCACTTTTTCCCTGATGTCTTCATTTCTCAGTCCGTCTCTTCTTGTTACCCCCAGCATTCTGCATGGACACTTCATCTCTGTCGTGACTAGTTTTCTTCTATCATTTGATGTCAGAGTCCAGGTCTGGCACTGGTAGCATAATGTGGGTAGAAAGGTTGTGTTGAACATTGTTCTTTTTGTGTTCATAGTGACATGTTTGCACTTTAAAATTGGCACCATTTATCCTATCATTTGATGTGCTTTGTTACATCTGTGTTGGATTTCGTTAGTTATTCTTGCGTCGTCATTTGAAAAAATGCTCCCTAGATATGTAAAGTCTTTGACTTGTTTTAATGGGTGATTGTTGATGGAGATATATGACAATACATAAAGGACAAAAAAACATGGTAACAAATATGGCATTTTATAAAAGAAGTTAAGAAGACATTTGGTGGAAGAGAGATTAAAAAATATTTGTCCGTAAGAAAAGTGAAGTGTTATGAAGAAGTGCCCAACCTGAAGGATCACAGTCACATGATTGACAACCATTGGGATCTGTGTCATTTAACCCAAAAGTGTTAGGTTTGCACTTGTTGCATCCTTGACCTTCCACATTAGTTTTGCACAGACATGTACCATTAACTTTATCACAGGATCCTGTCCCGTTGACTGTGCCAGCCAGATAACATGGACAATTTTCACACCCAACAAGTGCTGATGATCCAAAGTGATAAGTTCCTTCCTTGCACTGGTCACAAGAGATTCCTAGAACATATAACAGCACATTTTTACTGGAAGAAATATCTCTATGGTTGCTGTGTAGCTCAACAGTAGTGTCATCTAACAAAGATAAAATAACTTGTATGTCATCTAACAAAGATAAAATAACTTGTATGTCATCTAACAAAGATAAAATAACTTGTATGTCATCTAACAAAGATAAAATAACTTGTATGTCATCTAACAAAGATAAAATAACTTGTATGTCATCTAACAAAGATAAAATAACTTGTATGTCATCTAACAAAGATAAAATAACTTGTATGTCATCTAAATGTGATAAAATAACTTGTATGTCATCTAACAAAGATAAAATAACTTGTATGTCATCTAACAAAGATAAAATAACTTGTATGTCATCTAACAAAGATAAAATAACTTGTATGTCATCTAACAAAGATAAAATAACTTGTATGTCATCTAACAAAGATAAAATAACTTGTATGTCATCTAAATGTGATAAAATAACTTGTATGTCATCTAACAAAGATAAAATAACTTGTATGTCATCTAACAAAGATAAAATAACTTGTATGTCATCTAACAAAGATAAAATAACTTGTATGTCATCTAACAAAGATACAATAACTTGTATGTCATCTAACAAAGATAAAATAACTTGTATGTCATCTAACAAAGATAAAATAACTTGTATGTCATCTAACAAAGATAAAATAACTTGTATGTCATCTAACAAAGATAAAATAACTTGTATGTCATCTAAATGTGATAAAATAACTTGTATGTCATCTAACAAAGATAAAATAACTTGTATGCCATCTAATAAAGATAAAATAACTTGTATGTCATCTAAATGTGATAAAATAACTTGTATGTCATCTAACAAAGATAAAATAACTTGTATGTCATCTAAATGTGATAAAATAACTTGTATGTCATTTGAATGCATTTGATAATAGATGTCTGTGAAAAATAATGAATATAAAATATAACAAATTCAGGAGAAGTGATGAAATCAGAGAAATGTCTAGTCAACCACTAGTGACAACTGTAATAAGAAAGAGAAGATGGAGATATGTTGGACACACCTTGAGGAGAAATGATCAATGAATATCAAAGCAGGCATTGAAGTGGGATGCAAAAGGTTCAAGAAAGAGAAGACGACCTAAGGAAAACCTGAAACGAACTTTGCTGAGAGAGGCAAGAAATATCGGTCTCAGTTTCATGGAGGAGAATGAGCGAGTTGCCCAGGATAGAGCGGTATGGAAAAATTACTTGCAGGCCCTATGTAACGATAACGGTACAATAGGAATTATTATTATTATTATTATGCCATCTAACAAAGATAAAATAATGGGTATGTCATGTAACAAAGATAAAAAATAACTTGTATGTCATCTAACAAAGATAAAAATAACTTGTATATCATCTAACAAAGATAAAATAACTTGTATATCATCTAACAAAGATAAAAATAACTTGTATGTCATCTAACAAAGATAAAAATAACTTGTATATCATCTAACAAAGATAAAATAACTTGTATATCATCTAACAAAGATAAAAATAGCTTGTATGTCATCTAACAAAGATAAAAATAACTTGTATATCATCTAACAAAGATAAAAATAACTTGTATATCATCTAACAAAGATAAAAATAACTTGTATGTCATCTAACAAAGATCAAAATAACTTGTATATCATCTAACAAAGATAAAAATAACTTGTAAATCATCTAACAAAGATAAAATAACTTGTATATCATCTAACAAAGATAAAAATAACTTGTATATCATCTAACAAAGATAAAAATAACTTGTATATCATCTAACAAAGATAAAATAACTTGTATATCATCTAACAAAGATAAAAATAGCTTGTATGTCATCTAACAAAGATAAAAATAACTTGTATATCATCTAACAAAGATAAAAATAATTGTATGTCATTTAACAAAGATAAAAATAATTGTATGTCATTTAACAAAGATCAAAATAACTTGTATATCATCTAACAAAGATAAAAATAACTTGTATATCATCTAACAAAGATAAAATAACTTGTATATCATCTAACAAAGATAAAAATAGCTTGTATGTCATCTAACAAAGATAAAAATAGCTTGTATATCATCTAACAAAGATAAAAATAACTTGTATATCATCTAACAAAGATAAAAATAATTGTATGTCATTTAACAAAGATCAAAATAACTTGTATATCATCTAACAAAGATAAAAATAACTTGTAAATCATCTAACAAAGATAAAAATAACTTGTATATCATCTAACAAAGATAAAAATAACTTGTAAATCATCTAACAAAGATAAAAATAACTTGTATTAGTTTAGTTTAGTCGTCGGATCACCATCACTGCACATCGAACAAATTAGTCCATAAGTTCTCCGATCTCTCCCTCAGTATGTCCATCAGCGTGTGCGACTAACGACACCGGTTCTTTGTTGGTTTACAATTCTTCTTTGTCTGCCAGAATAGCGTTCTTGTCGAGCTACACCACACTTAACTTTGAGTTCTTGCAGTCTGGTTAGTGTTGTGGATTCACCGCTATTACGTGAATCATGCACACGCCCTCTCTCTCTCTTAAGGAATTTATAATATCAGCCTGGTCCATTACTCGTCCGCTTTGGACAGCAGCCATACCTGCAAGCCTATCCGCACGTTCATTCCCCTTACACCTGCATGCCCTGGCACAAAAATAAAACTGATCTTTGTCAGCTTAGACCTCCCAGCGATTCTATCCAATGTCTCCTAGCCCATCCAGTTTCTATCTTCCTGAGCATACTCATTGAGTCACTGAGAAAACATGCATGGATAAAGTCTGTGATTCTAGCCAAATCATCGCTTTGGTAACCGCCATGATTTCCATAGTGAGACTGCTTGTAGTCACGGCAAAACCACCACTGTCTTCCTTCACAACATCACCTCCGACCTGAGCAGTGAAAGCCCACGAGCTCCGCACATGTCGAATCACCGAACCATCCGTATAAATGATTACATCATGCTCAGATGCGTTCTCATAAATTAATGCCTGAACCTCTGCCTCCACAACAAGTGGGTTGTGTTGCCTGCATTCTTTATCAAGTTCGATGCATACAGAAAAGGATGTAGCGATTGCTCTTGGCACTGGTATCCATTCTTCACCGGGATCAATGTCTTCAAGTGTACACACCTGTTCAATACAGTCCTCGCCTGACCCATCCAAGATTTTCCTCTTTTTAACCTATTTCCTTTTGTCTCTTTATTTCCAAGATACTGTATAACTTGTATATCATCTAACAAAGATAATAACTTGTATATCATCTAACAAAGATAAAATAACTTGTATATCATCTAACAAGGATAAAAATAACTTGTATGTCATCTAACAAAGATAAAAATAACTTGTATATCATCTAACAAAGATAAAAATAACTTGTATATCATCTAACAAAGATAAAAATAACGTGTATATCATCTAACAAAGATAAAAATAACTTGTATATCATCTAACAAGATAGAATAACTGACTGCTTTCATTGAGTATATTCAACATGATGACTGAGAGTGTCCACAGAAGAAGAAATATGTTACAAGTTATTATGAACATGTCCAAGATAGAGAAAGCAGCAAAAGTGATGATGAAGAAGAGAATAAAAAATAAGAAGGAAGAATAATAAGGATGAAAGAAGAAGAAGTAGAAGAACAAGGAAGAATAATAAGGATGAAAGAAAAAGAAGTAGAAGAACAAGGAAGAATAATAAGGATGAAAGAAAAAGAAGTAGAAGAACAAGGAAGAATAATAAGGATGAAAGAAGAAGAAGTAGAAGAACAAAGAAGAATAATAAGGATGAAAGAAAAAGAAGTAGAAGAACAAGGAAGAATAATAAGGATGAAAGAAAAAGAAGTAGAAGAACAAAGAAGAATAATAAGGATGAAAGAAAAAGAAGTAGAAGAACAAGGAAGAATAATAAGGATGAAAGAAAAAGAAGTAGAAGAACAGAGAAGAATAATAAGGATGAAAGAAGAAGAAGTAGAAGAACAAGGAAGAATAAGAAGAATGAAAGAAAAAGAAGTAGAAGAACAAAGAAGAATAAGAAATAAAAAGAGTGACTAGTTAAATATTTTTTTAACCATCATCATTGCGCTTTGGTGAGTAACCATGTGTGCTTTGATCTCTTTTTAACACAGGAAGCCCTCAGTCAGCGGCAGTGCACGAACTCCGTGGCACCTGCCAGGGTCCCAATATAATTTAGAAGATGGTAAAAATATTTAGCACAAATATTTTTAATTTGTTAATTTTTCTAATGAATTTTGCCTGGGCAGGCGCTTTCCAGCCAGCTCTTCTTGATTTTGAACTGTCAAGGGTTTTTTTACATGCTCAACTTGAGCACATGACCTATGTTTTATAGTTTGTCTATAAAACCGAATACCTTTGAATCAAGAGGCGAGCATCTAATCTCTACACCACAGAGACTCTCTAAACTAATAAACCATACAGTATCTAAATGGATTCTTAATTTTTATAACAAATATAGGTTTTTTTTAACTTTCAGCACCCACCTTGAACATTTGGTTTGCATGTGCACTGGCCAGATATTTTGTCACAAACAGTGCCATTTCCAGTTCCCAAAGTATTGCAGCTACAAGGTACACAGCCACTTGTGAAGTTGTAGAATCCATCATTACAAATATCACACTTCAAACCAGTTACTCGGGTTTGACACTGGCATTGACCATTTAAGGGATTGCAGGAGATCGAAGAGGAGCCAAATGGGTTGCAATTGCATGGGGAGCAGCCAAGAGAATTGTCGTTAGAAAGTCCATAGTATCCATAAGCACATTCATCGCAGCGCGAACCTGAAGTCAACAAATTTTAATTATATTTATTTTTACACGACAGTTCATATCACTTAAAATATACTGTTGGATGGGGACACTAAAATTAATGTTGAATTAATCCAGCGATTTAAGGAGTTTGGAATCACACATTGTACAAGTAGAGCTGGATGCTTGAGGGGCAGAGAGAGGAGTGTATTTAACCAACGAGTCACAGGAACCATTAGTATGTATACCCTTCAACATCTGTTGGGGGACACTGAGCACCTATGGGTCTGCCTGGAGTACTGTGAACTTAGTTCAGTAACCAATCATTTATAATAAATAATATGTATTACATTCTCTTGAATACCTCTACAGAACTACTGCACAAATTACTTAGTAGAATCTGTGAGACTAATGAAATACTAGCAGATTGGAAAGAATGATACGAAGTGAAGCTACCAAAGAAAGGAGACCTTCAGAAGTGTGAAATAATCAAATGGTGTCAGCGCAGAATAGATGGACTGAGATGGTATGACAGGGTCAAGTATGATGAACTTTTAGAGAGAACAAGACAGATTCCAGTGAACTAAGAAGTGAAATAAAGATGCAGGAGCTGGATAGGACATACCTTGAGAAAATGTTAGGAGAATATAGCAAGAAAGACCATTTCCTGGAACCCACAATGAAAGCAAAATAGATGGATGCCTAGCAATACATGAAGGAGATTTGAAAGCAGAGATTAACGATATACAGAAGGGAGCTGTAAGAGATAGCTAAAGACAGAAAGACTTGGCATGAGTTGGTTGTGGGTCTATGCCTCAATCTTGGTTAAAAAGACTTAAGAAAGATAGAGAAATTGTATCGACTGATTTTGTCTTTGAAAATTTATACGTATAAATGACAAACAAATATTCCTAAAAAGCTGTGCCAGGGATGATAAAATCAGCTAACAGAGGTCTTCAACATTTTACCATAAAAGGAAGAGAAAATTTAAGAGAAAATTGTAAGAGTGTCATGTTACCGTATTATTAATACAAATAACTTTATAATTAAAAGTAGATTAAGTTTAGCATACTTTGTGGCCCTACCTAATAAATTATTAAACAGCTTTGATAAATAGCACAAGCCCTACTACAGACAGTAAGAAAATAGTATACCATAGTGAGATATTTCAATTTCTCGAACTAAGAAAGTAAGTAACTGAGAAACCCTTTGAAATATTCTGTAGAAGAGTAAGAACCTATGAGCTGCCCATGTGTGTTATGAGGTTCATACATTAGCCAGTTTCAGTTAGGAATATCTTCATTGTACTCCAGACATGGATATGGGTGCTCCAATCTCCTTCGCAATATCCTCAACAGCGTCCAATGACTAATCATACCAGTTCGATGTTGATTGATGAGCCTACTCGTATGCCTGTTGTATTGTTCTTTTCTGACCACTCTAATCTTCAATCCAAACTCTTGCAATCTAGCAGTTAACTCTTTGTGTCCTAGAAAATTTTGGGGGGTGGTCACGCTCTGTCAGAACACATTTCTAGCAAACTTTTTCAAAATGGAGTGATCTTGGAAATATGCCTATAACTTTAGTTCTATGTAAGCTAGATTTATATTGTTGGCATCAAAATATGCAGAATTAAATTCTGAACAATCTGATAATAAATAGTTATATTTGTAAATTAGTATTTATTTAGTAAATTATTGTTGTATTTCATGTTATTGAGAAAATCAAATAAAAATGCCATCATTGTCAGTGAAATCATAAACATGAAACACTGTGTGTGTTTAATTGAACTTTGGAACAAATCCATGGCTTGTTCGGCACTTTAACGACGTGGAGGACGAAACAACATCTTGTAACTAAACTTTTCACACGAAAGTTCACTTTTTTCACAACAGTAAAAATATATTTGCGAATAAAACTATTTCTAAATAATCGAAAATAAATTCTGCCATGCCGTATAGTATATGAATGAAATGGGAGTTATCTGCAGTTGAATTCTGTAAAAAAAAACGGTATCGGACGTACAGTAGCTGAACAGTGAAACAAAACGTGCATGGACCCAAATTAGACGTTGGCAACATGTTTTGGCATAAGGAGAGAACTGTTTTCTACGTTGGGAACGTCGACTGGATGCAATGAGTTAATGGGGATTCATAAAGCAATAAAGTAGAAAAGTAACAACTAAATCAAGTTACTAATAGTCAGGTAACATGCTTGCACCCTATATATATAGAGCAGAAGAAAAGATGGGCAGAACATTTTGAAGAAATATTAAATAGACCTGATCCACCAGTACTACTCAAGTTTGACGAAGAGGCAAGAAACAGTTCCTTACCAATTAACGAAGAAATGATAAGTGTAGCTGAGGTCAAGGAGGCAATCAATTCCTTGATAAACAATAAGGCAGCGGTGATGACAACATTACTGCAGAAATGCTCAAAGCGGCTGATGATACAACTATTAGCCAGGTGCAAGAACTATTTAATAAAGTATGGGAAGAAGAAACTGTCCCAGATCATGAATATGAGAATGGAAGAAGGGAATAATTGTTAAGATCCCCAAAAAGGTGATCTCAAAGATTGCAACAACTGGAGAGGGATCACCCTATTATCAGTAATGACCAAGACTTTCTGCAAAATCATTCTTAATAGAATCAAAGGAGCAGTGGACACAACCCTGAGAGAAGAACAAGCTGGTTTTAGACCTGGGAGAAGCTGCTTAGACCAAATAATTACCCTACGACTAATTTTGGAGGAACATATTGAGAAGCAACAACCACTCATACTAAATTTCATCGATTTTAAAAAGCCTTTGATAGTCTACACAGAATCTCTCTGTGGAATATTCTGAGATGCTATGGAATATCAGACAAAATAATAAACATTATAAAGAGCCTCTATGATGGTTCACAGTGTGCAGTTCGCACTGATGGTGGATACAGCGACTGGTTTATGGTTGAAACTGGAGTAAAGCAAGGCTGTATTCTATCTCCGCTATTGTTTGGAGTGGCTATTGACTGGGTGATGCGAAAATGTTGCGGGGCGAAACTGGCATCGATTGGGTAGAAAATAGTCAACTAGAAGATTTGGATTTTGCAGATGATATTGCCTTGTTAAGTAGAAACAACCAAGATATGCAAAGAAAAACAGACAACTTGTCATCTATAGCATCAAAAGTTGGACTGCAGATAAGCTATGAAAAACAAATATAATGAAGACACCTATGGCAAGTAATGCAGATATCCCACTGGAATCTAAAATGATAAAAATAACAGAGCAGTTCACCTATTTGGGTAGCAATTTTGATTGCACAGGAAATGTTAAAAAGAAATTATGATACGAATTGGCAAAGCAACATCAGCTTTTAAAAGTCTAAATAAAATATGGAACTGCAAGTTATATAGTATTAAAATTAAATTACGAATTTTCAATTCAAATGTTGTATCAATCCTAACATATGCCAGCGAGAGTTGGAAAATGACTAAAGATATAGAAAGCAAGTTGAATGCATTTGATAATAGATGTCTGCGAAAAATAATGAATATAAAATGAAATGAATTCAGGAGAAGTGATGACATCAGAGACATGTCTGGTCAACCACTAGTGACAACTGTTATAAGAAAGAGAAGATGGAGATATGTTGGGCACACCTTGAGGAGAAATGATCAAAGAATATCACAGCAGGCATTGAAGTAGGATGCACAGGGTTCAAGAAAGAGAGGTCGACCTAAGGAGACCCTGAGCGAACTTTGCTGAGAGAGGCAGGAAATATCGGTCTCAGTTCCATGGAGGAGATTGAGCGAGTTGCCCAGGATAGAGCGGTATGGAGAAATTACTTGCAGGCCCTATGTAACGTATAACGGTACAAGAGGAATTATTATTATTATATATATATATATATATCTGCCAGATCGGGTGGTTCACCTGCTACAGTAAGGCAAACTCTCAGAAAGTAAGAGTCTAAAAGGCAGACCCCTTTTCAGATATAAGGATATCTACAGGGTCTCAAAGAATTACTTTTTCTGTCAGTACCAACAAATGGGGTAAAAAACTAGATGATGACCAAGCAGTAAGGAAAGCAACATTATGCAAGAGTGCAGAGTCTTACGAAGAAAACTTAAGGATGAGCTTGAATCAAGAGAAATGTACGTAAACTCAGAAGTCAACAGAGTTACACACTTGCTTCATGATCATCAACACAGATGGAAAAGGTGATACATATATATATATAATCCTAGTACAACTTTATTTGTCCCTCATCGCAATACATGATTGACATGTTGCGGTAGAGGGGGCAAAATGGTGAACAAGCTAAACCAATTGAATCAGAGAGGGTGTGCATCATAAATGTCCTCTGCTCAAAATATGTTGAATCTGCTCAATGAGATGCAATGAATCGTCTGATGGAAATGATGATTTAATGTGGACAAGTATGTGGGTGCTGTCTGATGGGTAAATAGAGATGCCTAACCAGTATCTTATTGGCAAGGTGAATGTGTGAACACTGAGATGACTGCTGTATTGGAGGACACAGCCCATGTTTGTTTGCCTAATATGAGAGGACATCAATCTAGAAAACACTAAGACAACTTACTTTATCTCAAGAGAGATACAGTTGCATACATGGAAGTTTCAGTGATTTGAGATGATCTGAGTGCATGAGTGTTCGCAGTAAGTTCAACTTGGATTGAAGTTATCAGGAAAAAAAGTACATCATGTATATGGGTAAGTTCATCAATCAATATCGAACTGGTACAATTAGTCGCTGGACGCTATTGGAGATATTGCAAAGCAGATCGGAGCAACTATGAACCTGTCAGAAGTGCAATGAAGATATTCCAAACCGAAATTAAGTTCACGCGTGTGTGCATACTTAGCGACTCAATGAATATTTTCAAGAAAATTCAGGTTGGTTATATAAGACAGGAACGGCTTGATGATTTGCACATATCCAAAATGGCCCACCTAACTTTTAATTTTATTGTTTCATAAAGAAGTTAAGGTAGCTAGCAAGCACCTCGACTGGTTGAAACAGACGTGTCTACTCATGGAAGGACAAGCAATGGATACTGAAGACATCATAAATACAATTACAGTTTACAGTAGCAGGTGGAATAAATTATGTTCAACTTGTATGTGAATCCACATCCCTAACCAGAGCGAATGATATTGCCAATTGGAGTGTCACTCAACTGGGATCTAACAAGCATGAATACTTTGTTTGGGCACAATACGTTTGGGTAATGAACATAGAACGGGCGTGATCAGTCCCGTTTAGTTAAGCTGATGTGGTTGTGTGTGTTGAGGAGAAAGTCAGAGTACATATAGACCTGTCCGAAGCGCACTGTACTAAGTTTATTTACCTCTAACATTAGCTTTACACCTGCACTGGCCAGTAGTTTGATTACATGATATACTACCGCCTTCCGCTCCAACAGAGTTGCAGTTACAGGGAAGACAACCATCAGGATTGGCAGCAGTGAGTCCATAGAAACCATTTTTGCATGTGTCACAGCTTCTTCCTTCTACATTTTGTTTACATGAACATTGACCTCCAACCTGTGTCAAGGGAAGGCACTCATAAATAATTTTATTCAGCTTCGATTTACCAGTTATTACACTTGTTTCAACACAAATTGTTTAAAACTGAAGGTTTTTAAAAAAATTAGTTAGTTTTTTAAAATGAGACTTACAGATGATGTAATAGATCAGAAGTTTACAGCATTTTTCTTATCTGAAGCTCTTCTTACACATGCAAATCATCCACCAGTCTATTTGTTTGTTTGTTTAGGTTAAATTTCCTCATCATCAAGGTATCCTTTATAAGACGTTGCTCTCTTTGCAGCACATCTGAAATTGTCTCTAGCAAGTCCACCCACTTTGTCGATGGTCATATTAATGGTTTCTTTAATATCTTGTAGCCATCTTCTTCTTGGTCTGCCTCTGCGTCCTGGGACTCTGCGCTCTAATATTGTTCTTTCCAGGCCATCGTGACGCTTAATGTGACCAAAGTATCTAATTTTTCTGTATAGTATGTTGTTTATCAGCCGGTTCTCTTTAACACTTAGTCCTTTCAGGACATCAGTGTTCTTTCTTTTTTCTGTCCATGGTATTCATGTTCTGCATCAAGTTCTTGGCAACATACAATCAGTAGTTTGCCATTGCTTTCTGATTGGTTCTGGCCACTTAACCATACTAATCTCTGGTGTGCCCTGAGCCCGATACCAGGCTGTTCCAGCTCCTGCCTTCAAAGCCGTTGTTGACAATGTCAATTTTCCGTCTTTTCTAAATTTAGAATAACCAATTATAGAGATCTACTTGTGAAGTTATGATTTGAATCTGAGAGTTTAAATGGATTCATTTGACCCTAATCCTTTCAGGTACACAACAGTTATAACTTTTTATTCAACAGTTTTAAAATGTTTTAATGAAAAACGCTTTTAATAATCACCTTAACACATTGAGTTGCTGCTGCGATGAGTCCAGTAGATGAGCAGTTACATGGTTGGCATACAGCAGGATTGTACAGACTGACACCATATGGTCTAAAATAGTCGGGTATACAGACATCACAGTAGCGGCCAGTGGTAAAATGTTGACAGTTAACACAAACACCCCCTCCTCCTTGGTCAGGGCTGTCAGGGAATGGATCTAATGTAGCATTGTATACACAGCTGTCTGTATGTCCATTGCATAAACATGACTGACATGGGTAGTCTCTCAGATTGTCTCCCTTTCTAAATGGTTTGTTGTTGAAGAGCGGTTTGCACTTGTCACACTGTTCATAAAGGATACAGGAATCAATGATGATTTAGAAATGTATATATATATATATATATATATATATATATATATGTGTGTGGGGGAATCAGGAGTCAGTGATGTGTGAGGGGTGAGTCAGTGCTGTCTCAGTGACGAGTCAGTGATGTGTGAGTGACGGAGTCGGTGATATGTGAGTGACGTGTCAGTGATGGTTGAGTGATGAGTCAGCGAGTGTGGCGAGTCAGTGATGAGTCAGGAAGTGTGTCGAGTCAGTGATGAGTCAGTGATGAGTCAGTGATGGTTGAGTAATGAATCGAGTCAGTGAGTGTGGCGAGTCAGTGATGTGGGAGTGATGAGTCATTGATGGTTGAGTGATGAGTCAGTGATGGTTGAGTGATGAGCCAGTGAGTGTGGCGAGTCAGTGATGTGGGAGTGATGAGTCATTGATGGTTGAGTGATGAGTTATTGATGGTTGAGTGATGAGTCAGTGATGGTTGAGTGATGAGCCAGTGAGTGTGGCGAGTCAGTGATGTGGGAGGGATGAGTCATTGATGGTTGAGTGATAAGTCAATGATGTTTGAGTGACGAGTCAGGGATCAGTCTGGTAATGTGTCAACAAATGTTATATGTACATATTCTGTTCCCATGATGTACAATCCATTCATTAAAAAGATCATGTTTACTATTTCCCCATCTTCCCATGCCTCGCCAATCAATAATGTTGGTCATTTATAACATAGGGAACAAATGTAGGAACTCATTCCATACCATTAACAACTATCATCATCATCAGGTGCCGTCTCCACATCGAAGGTTGGCTGCAATGAATCTCCAGCATCCTCTGTCTTTCGCCTTGGTGTTGCACACTGCCAAACTGTAACCTGTCCAGTTCTTAAAGTTTCCCTCCCACTTATCTCTCGGTCTTCCTCTTGCTCTTCCCCTCAACTTTCCCCTATAGTAAATATTTAATCATGGTGTCATGTCTTTTTATGTGCCCAAAATACTTTACTTGTCTGAATTGTATTTCTCTTATTAACAACTATAGTGACATACAAATCTCAGCTAAGGACACCGCCAGGCATTATAATGATTGTCCACATATATCACTTTCTTACTTGTTATACTAGACTTTCACAGTTTCTATCCTAGCTATGAGAGGTAAAACAAATGTACATATAAATACAAGTTGGAATATGTATTGATCGCTCGATTGATTGATTGATTGATTGATTGATTAATAGGACGGAGTCGCTGGGGCAAATAGCATTAAGGGATAACGCGCGCCAGGTTCAGTGAGCTGGCATTGATCAAGACCCTACCTCACCTCCACGTGGTGGCCCTGGAAACAGACAGAGGATCATGTCTCACTAAGCGGGTAGGGATAGAGGGAGAGCTACAGGTAGTGGTAGTAGTGCAAGAGCAGAAACGTTATACAGGTCCAAAATCCTGAATGAATGCACGCATCTCCTGTCCGATGTCTGATGAAAAGTTGCTCAAATGCAAAACAAAGTAGGAAATAATAGCATACGAGTCGTCTGTGAACGAATACCAACTCCTCCGGAGTCAACGGCCACACTATAATTGTCAGCTGTGTTGCAAGAATTCATGAGAACGATGTGTAACGAGTCAACGGTCGCACCAAATTGACAGCTTTCTGCAAGTGTCACTGTAACGAATCGTGACGACACAAGGGAAGATTGCAGTAAACTCTGTATCGGAGGCCAAGCGCATATTCTGGGTAAGGTACGTTAAAGTTAACAGATCAACTAAATACCACCTTACCCTTGTGCCTTCTGTGTTACTACTGTTCATACAAGCACACGTGTAAGGTAAACTATTCATATTGCACTGAGAAGCATGTCCATTACAATCACACCTGTGGAGACAAGCACATGTGTAAGGTAAACTATTCATATCGCACTGAGAAGCATGTCCATTACAATCACACCTGTGGAGACAAGCACAGGTGTAAGGTAAACTATTATTATTGCACTGAGAAGCATGTCCATTACAATCACACCTGTGGAGACAAGCACATGTGTAAGGTAAACTATTATTATTGCACTGAGAAGCATGTCCATTACAATCACACCTGTGGAGACAAGCACATGTGTAAGGTAAACTATTATTATTGCACTGAGAAGCATGTCCATTACAATCACACCTGTGGAGACAAGCCCATGTGTAAGGTAAACTATTATTATTGCACTGGGAAGCATGACCGTTACAATCACACCTGTGGAGACAAGCATACGTGTAAGGTAAACTATTCATATTGCACTGAGAAGCATGTCCATTACAATCACACCTGTGGAGACAAGCACATGTGTAAGGTAAACTATTCATATTGCACTGGGAAGCATGTCCGTTACAATCACACCTGTGGAGACAAGCACATGTGTAAGGTAAACTATTATTATTGCACTGAGAAGCATGTCCATTACAATCACACCTGTGGAGACAAGCACATGTGTAAGGTAAACTATTCATATTGCACTGGGGAGCATGTCCGTTACAATCACACCTGTGGAGACAAATATATTTCACTTTATTATTCTTGATACTGGGACTGACCCAGTTTCTATTCAGTTGACAATCAGAAGGTTGCTGCTAACTTCTTCTTCGAATGTTCCACTTGTTAACCACTCAACCACTCTCTGTGATTTGTATGTTATCCGGGCCTAAGAGCAAGTTAACGTTGTGCCAGTTATGCGCTTACAAGTAGGTCAGTACATCCGAAACATGCAACGCTTTTTATTTTCTAGGGTAGCTTAACTAGTCAGCTAGCTCAGTCCTCTCTTACGACATGCCTTGTAGGTCGCAGTGTTACAATTTTTTGCTCTCCTTGAGAACCCCGGCAAAACACGAGCCGGCTGCTAACTAATATTATGTATATTAAACAACTAAATACCGTAACAAGAATACTATTCAGATTTTTTAAAATAATGTTATCATTCTTTTAAAATTATTACTGGCCAAAGCCAGAAAAAAAAAGTTTTGATAAATTGCTAAACTCTTATAAATTCACAAACTGTTATTACAAACTTATAATTTGTTACTACAAACATACAAATTCTAATCAATAAGTTACAAACTATTGCTATAAATTATCAACTTTATCACATTATAACTACAAACTCACAAACATATCAAATTATTACTTCAAACTCACAAACATACCAAATTATTACTGCAGTAATAATATTAATATTATGTGAGGTCAGTGCCGTTATATGGCTCGGAAACATGGAAGACAACAAAAGAAACCACCAGAAAACAACAGACCTTTATAAATGGATGTTTACGTAGAATAGAGGGACTGGGATGGTATGATAAGATAACAAACGAGGAACTCAAAGAAGGAACTAAGCAGATACCAGTGGAGACAGAGATAAGGAAGAGACGCTGGCGATGGAAGGAGACACATTGAGAAGACAAACTGGAAGCATTGCAAGACAGGCACTGTTTTGGAACCCATAGGGAAAGAGGGGTAGAGGAAGACCTGGAGAAGAGAGCTAGATGCTGGTATTAAAGGAGTAGGTAAAACATGGAAAGAATTGAAAGGGATGGCAGGAGAGAGGAAGAGCTGGAAAAAGTTTGCTGAAGACATGTGCTTCGTTGGGAGTTGAAATGTGCAGAAGAAGAAGAATATTATTAATAATTATTATTATTATTATTAGAAATTGAGCAAAGTTTAATAACAAACTTACCATGCAGTTATTATGATCTCGTAGAGAGAAAAATACAGATGTCGAGGATTGACCACGTAATAATGACCCTCAAACACTACACGCACCCTTCTTGCACGGACAAAATCATGTAGTTCAGGTGTGTTATAATAGTCATTGCTACCAGGTCGAGCCACCGGCTCAAAAGCCAGTAAATTAAGTGTAATATTGCCAGAAGAGTATGGAATATTTGCTCCATTTCTGAAAACAGCGATATCAAAATGAGATTAGGAAATATTGTCTAAGAAATTAGACAACTCTGACTGCCTAACACATAACCTCCCACATGACCTCCCCATGACCTCCCACATGTACTCCATATGACCTCTCACATGACCTAACACATAACCTCTCACATGACCTCCCAAATTACCTCCAACATGACCTCCCACATGCCCTCCTACATGTACTTCCACAAGACCTTCCACGTGATCTCCCACACTACCTTCCACGTGATCTCCCACATAATCATCCACACGACCGTGTACATAACCTTCCACATGTACTCCCACATTACCTCCCACATGTACTTCCACACGACCTTTCACGGGATCTCCCACATGTACTCCCACATGATCTCTCACATGACCTCCCAATGATTTCCCATATGACCTCCCACATGACCTCCCGCACGATTTCCCACATGACTTCTTAATGTACTCTCACATGGCCTCCTACACGACCTTCCACATGACCTCCCACATGATCTCCCACATGTACTCCCCCATGACCTCCCACACGACCTTCCACACAATCTCCCACATGACCTCCCACACGACCTCCCACGTGACCTCCTACATGACCTCACACACGACCTCCCACATGACCTCCCACACGACCTCCCACGTGACCAATCAGATATGACACTATGCTACACTACATCCAAATAGATGTGACACTAAAAATGAAAGTTTCATATAAATCTTACCAGTAAACTTTCGCACATAAATCTTATCAGTTAACTTTCGGTACACATTTATCTTCTACTACTAAACATGTCTGCACCCTCTGTGATTAAAAAGATGCCAGAATGGAACTTCTTCTTTTCTGAAATCAACTTCTGATATGCGACTATTTTGATAAAGGTCATAAACATAGTGATGCGTTTGAGATCACAGGTCCCCAATAGTTCGTTCTGAATTGTTGTTTCTGTTATCCAGATTTTCAGTCTCAAGCTGATCAAACAGCGCACATAATATAACCAAGTGGAAACAGCTTTCTCAATCGGGACAAAACATTACAAAGATAACGAATTATCCATTTTTTTCAGTTTCAGTTTTGAATATCTTCATTGCACTCCGGACATTTCCATAGGTGATTCGATCTCCTTCACAATATCTCCAACAGCGTCCAGCAACTAACCGTATCAGTTCGATATTGATTGATGAGCCTACTCATATACCTGTTATGCTGTTCTTTTCTTGCTACTCCAATCTTCAAACCCAGCTCCTGCAATCTAGTAGTTGACATGGATTGGTTTAAATGAAAATCTTCTTTGCTGCCACACTCTATGCGGGCGTTCAAAATGTCAGCTCTATTCATTGGCTGACCCCTGATATGGTGGCAGAGCCAGCCAGCATGTCTGCTCTCTCATTGCAAACGACACCCATGTGCCCCGGACGAAGATAATTCTGCCTATTTTGACCCTTGTAATGATTCAGTCCATTGCCTTCGCACCGAACCAGCATTCACCTTTCGGATCATCCTCAATAGATCACTCAGAATGCATACATGCATGTAGTTTTGTGACTCCAGCTAGAGTAGTGTCTTAGTCACCGCCAGTACTTCCATTGTTATCCATTTTTTAAAAGTTTCTCATGCATTTAGGACTGTACCAGGAAGAAGAAGATGTAGAAACACGCAGACTGAGCATTTCTTTCTTTAAATTTATTCAAGTTGATGTCTGAGAGTGGACAGAGAAGAAGAAGATCTCAACGACTAACACCCATCGTAACTTCGCAGTTACTCATGACGTGGGGATCTTCACGACTTCAGCATTTGAACACATTCTTTATAGAATTATTCATGACCAGCAGACAACCTAATGGCAAGGAATTGGCCCAGTGGCCCCTGCATTAACTTCTGTATAGTTGAGATGTACAGAGAGTTCCCCTCGTCTTCTAACGATTCTTCTTCACCTTTCAACTCCCAACGGAGCACAGGTCTTCAACAAACTTCCTCCAGTTCTTCCTATTTCCTGCCATTCCGTCTAATTCTTTCCATGTTTTACCTATCCTTTTAATATCAGTCTCCGGCTCTCTTCTCCTGGTATATCTAGGCCTTCCCCATCTCCTCTTTCCCTACGGGTTCCAAAAACAGTGCCTGTCTTGCAATGCTTCCAGTCGGTCTTCTCAATGTGTATCCTATCCATCGCCAGCGACTCTTCCTTAGCTCTGTCTCCACTGGTATCTTCTTTGCTCTTTCCCTGAGTTCCTCGTTTGTAACCTTATCATACCATAGTACTTGCTAGGCATGTCGTAAGAGGTCACTAAGGAGGTTGGTCGTGAGGTTGGCTACCTCACCCCGTAGAAACAATAAGCTGACAAATCTTTACACACATCTCATAGTATAGTCCAAATATAGTATAGTCCAAATATGGTTCATGTCAGGGAAAGTAGGGAGGGGGGCGGGATAACATCCACATACACTGCATCACTTCATTTATACAGGGTGTTCAAGATAAAAGTAGTCCCATCAAGGGAGCCAATCTGGCATATGTTTATGAAAATGAGAAGGTTCATATTTGACGTATACAGGTCAAGTGCGCGAGTCTTTTTGTGTTGGTGTGTAATATGGTGTGGGAAGGGGCGATAAACAAATGTGACGAAAGGACGAGCTAGTCAGAACCGGTTTAAATAGTAAATAGACAAAACGCAATGCGTACTTGGCAAATTTTGATTTGTCAATGGGGCTGCTTTTATCTTGAACACACTGTATGTACCACATAAGTACTACCTGATATTTTTCTGAATGGAAGGAGTCCAAAAGTTGCTGGATTATTGAAGAAGAATGTCGATATCGAATTGAAGTCGATCCCCACTTTGCTAGTAACCACGTGTCGTGTTAAATCCGGTGTTCGAGGCCAATATGGGCCTCCAAAAAGATTTTGATGTGCATACGGTGCGCAACTGAACCACATGTTCCCTGATCCTTTACTTGGGGATCTAAATTACAAGTACCTCAGAAGTCGGAATACGGCTCGCCTTAATGGTGATGGACGCTGATGATAAGAGAAGTTAACTTTTTCCTTAAGAAATCTGCAAACGCTGCCATATTAAGCGTCCTGACTATGCTCGATTCTTAGCGGGCGAACCAAAGGGGAAAAAGTGAAGAAGAAAAGGAAGAGCAAAAAATGAGTAGGATAGAAGGAATAAGATGAAAAAGAATAAAATAAAGAAGAAATGAAGTAGACGAATATGGAAAAATAAGCTGAAAATATGAAGAAGGTTACTCATGGATCGTATGTTGAATGGAGACACAAAAATTGATCCTGAATCTATAACTACAATATTTTAAGTTTGTTTGTTAGATAATGATTAAAGCCTCTATTAGGACGAGGCACGCATCTTTCAATCCAATACATCTGTCTTTTCATGGTTATATCAGGGCGTATCTGCCTTATTTCTGTATTTGGCCTGGAACTTATCTTAAAGGATTGTTTCTTGTATATTGTGCTTTTCTGCGTTCTGGTCTGTAGTTTAGTCTTCAGAAGGACTTTGCTGATCTGGTAAGTGCGTGGTTGTAGTGAGTGAGTTGTTGCTGGTGGCATTAAGAAGTTTGGATTCACATTTTTAGGAATAGAACTGAACGTCCGAGAAGCAGAAAGAGGGCTGTTTGTTAACCAACAAGCAATGAAGATCATAGTATGCATACATTTCAACATCTGCTTTGGTGGACTGAGAAACTATGGGTCTGCCGGACGTGTTATGACATTACGTCAATGACCGGTAAAATTTACAGCTCGTTACATTCAAGATTCGCTTTCTTTGTAAGATTATGAACATCAGATTGTTTGACGAGATAGTAACATCAAGCAAAAGGCTTAAAAGTCTAAAGTCGAAGGATTGACTTCATTACACTGGGTTTTACTCCATATCTCGGTCCCTCTCCGCAGAAATGGCACGACACCTGCCAAGAGTGTTGCACGAAGTCCGTAGCTCCGGATACAATTCTATTGGTCCCTACAAAAAAATGCACTCTTAAACAGAACGACACATCTTACAATCTTAGAAACTTAAGGATAAACTTGAAAGTAAGAGAAATAAGTGCAAACTCAGAAGTTGTCACAGTTACATACTTGCCAGATGACCATCTATGAAGACTAAAAAGGCCATATACATGCAACAATAAAGGCCAGATGGCATACTTACGTTCCAAACTGTAAACAGTTGAAGCTGTTTGGTGCAGTAAACCCGCCGTTGTTCTCCATACCAAAACGCGTGTTGCAGTCGTCTGCATATCTTTGCCAAACTTCGTAAGATGAAGTTTCATTTTCTTGTCTCAGGATGGTCAAGGCCAAAGGAAATGAGCTGTAAAACTGTAAAACTACGTAAAATACCTGTAAAACAAAAAAACAATGACAAGACTAAATAGCAAAAACACATGTATATCAATGTTTCAATACAGACCAAGGGGTCTTTATGGCCTCTCGCAAGTTGAAGACATTTCAGAATAAATGTTTAAGAAGAATCCTGCAAATTTTCTGGTCAAATACCATTACAAATGAGGAGCTTTTGAAACGAACGGACTATGCATCTTTGGGGACCATCATTATAAGACAAAGATGGAGGTGGTTTGAACATGTATGTCGTATGATAGTGGGTGCATTGGCTAGGACAGCTTTCAGATGGACAGCGGATGGAAAGAGAAGGCATGGACGTCCAAAGGAAACCTAGAGAAGAACTGTGGAGAGAGAGTTGAAGGAGTGTGACCTGACACGTGGGAGACGGTTGGTAGAAAGACAGCAGAACGGCAACAGTGGAAGTCTCTTGTGGAAGCCTTATGTGTCAGTCGGGGCACGAAGAAGATATAGAGATGTGGCCGCTCGCTCCAACCGTATTTTGTTGAAATTACTAATGTTCCTACAAAACAGACAACAGTTTGTTGGCACCGAATACTGGGGTTTATAAACAAAAATAGTGACATTGAAGTTGAAGGCTATCATGACTGTCTGTGGAAGTTGGCATCTGGCACTGAAGACTGGGGTTTATAAACAAAAATAGTGACATTGAAGTTGAAGGCTATCATGACTGTCTGTGGAAGTTGGCATCTGGCACTGAAGACTGGGGTTTATAAACAAGAATAGTGACATGAAAGTTGGCATCTAGCACTGAAGACTTGGTTTATAAACAAGAATAGTGACATGGAAGTTGAAGGCTGTCATGACTGTCTATGCAAGTTGATATCTAGCACTGAAGACTGGGGTTATAAACAAGAATAGTGACATGGAAGTTGAAGGCTATCATGACTGTCTGGGGAAGTTGGCATCTGGCACTGAAGACTGGGGTTATAAACAAGAATAGTGACATGAAAGTTGATGGCTGTCATGACTGTCTATGCAAGTTGATATTTAGCACTGAAGACTGGGGTTATAAACAAGAATAGTGACATGAAAGTTGATGGCTGTCATGACTGTCTATGCAAGTTGATATTTAGCACTGAAGACTTGGTTTATAAACAAGAATAGTGACATGGAAGTTGACGGCTGTCATGACTGTCTATGCAAGTTGATATCTAGCACTGAAGACTGGGGTTATAAACAAGAATAGTGACATGGAAGTTGAAGGCTGTCATGACTGTCTATGCAAGTTGATATCTAGCACTGAAGACTGGGGTTATAAACAAGAATAGTGACATGGAAGTTGAAGGCTGTCATGACTGTCTATGCAAGTTGGCATCTGGCACTGAAGACTGGGGTTATAAACAAGAATAGTGACATGGAAGTTGAAGGCTGTCATGACTGTCTATGCAAGTTGGCATCTGGCACTGAAGACTGGGGTTATAAACAAGAATAGTGACATGGAAGTTGACGGCTGTCATGACTGTGGAAGTCGGCATAAGTTATGATGATGATGATGATAATGATGATGTTTATGATAAGTATGATGGTGATGGTGGTGGTGGTAGGGATGACGGCGATGGTAATAATGATAATGGCGATGGTAACGACGACGATGATAATGATAATGGTGAGGCTGACGTTGATGACGCTAATGGTGGTGGGGATTATGCTGATGCTGATGATGACAAGGATGATGATGTCGCTTTTGATGATGGTGATGATGACGACAATGATAATGATGATACTGATGATGAAAATGAAGGTGGGTGATGATGATAACGATGACAATGATGATGATGATGACGACTGTGAGAATAATGATGATGATGATGATGATGATGATGGCGACAATGATGATGATGACGATGATGGCACAGATGGTGATGATGATGACGATGGTGATGATGAAAACATGAAAGAACAGACAAAGATATGAGTACCTGAAACTGGTCCAGCAAATCTATTTCAATTTCAACTTCATATTGAAATCCTGAAATCCACGTACTTCTGCTGTCTCCATCATTTACATATCCCAGTGGATGAGCGTCCCTAGAGACGCGTATAGTCACGTCGTTTGTACTAGGTAAATCTCCATTCTTAATGCAGTACTGAGTTTGACCAGGTTTCACTCTAGGATAAGTGCCAGGGCAGCGACACTCCGACTGTATACGAACGGCAGGAAAAACACCAGAATAAACTTCAGCAACCTCCCTGTTTATGACAATATAAGATACTGACTGACTGACCATGTGGAGCATTGAAAACATTTGATTTAGTACACACTGGAGAAATAATTAGTATACAATAAGTACACATTTAAGAGAATATATTTAGTACACATTCAGTACACATTTAGAACACACGTATTACATATTTAGTACACATTTAGCACATATTTAGTACATAATTAGTACACACTTAGTACACATTTAAGAGAATATATTTAGTATACAATTAGTACACCACTAAGTAAACATGTACTACACAACTAAGTAAACATGTACTATACAACTAAGTAAACATGTGCTACACAACTAAGTAAACATGTACTATACAACTAAGTAAACATGTACTATACAACTAAGTAAACATGTACTACACAACTAAGTAAACATGTACTATACAACTAAGTAAACATGTACTACACAACTAAGTAAATATGTACTGCACAACTAAGTAAACATGTACTACACAACTAAGTAAACATGTACTACACAACTAAGTAAACATGTACTACACAATTAAGTAAACATGTGCTACACAACTAAGTAAACATGTACTACACAACTAAGTAAACATGTACTACACAACTAAGTAAACATGTACTACACAACTAAGTAAACATGTACTACACAACTGAAGTTGTTAACAACTAAACAGATAATAAATAATCTCAAGATGATGATTATCAAGTGCAGTAGTTACTTGGTATTTTTGTTCAAACAGAAACATGTACAACGAACAAGCATTTTGAAGACAGAATTAATGACTTTGAGATGTGGATATACAGAAGAATAAGTCGTAGTTTAGGAATAGAAAAATAGACAAATAAAGAAGTTTTTAAGAAAAGAAATAATTACCACAGGAAATAATAATATAAAAAATAAAATATTTCGGACAAAAAAAAGAAACACGACACATTGATCTAAATTTTATTAGATGGAGAAAGCTGAAGGAAGACGAGCAAGAGGAAAACTGAGATCTAAACTTTATTAGATGGAGAAAGCTGAAGGAAGACGTGCAAGAGGAAAATTGAGACAGACGTGGGCGATAAACATCAAGAGATGGACAAATTACAGTCTGGCAGAGTGCAGCATCATTACAAAAGAAAGGAGAGGTTGGAAATCCATTGGAGCCAGACCTTCGATACAGAGATGGCACTTGATGATGTTGAGTACACAAATAAGAACATATTTAGCTAGAATACTAGTTTTTTGAATCCCTACGACTATGGTTTTGTTAGTTATTTTGTTATTGGTTACTGAGCAGACGTTAGTACACTCCGGGCAGACACACAAAGGTGATCAGTCTTCCCTAACAGATGTCGAATAGTGTGCATACTGATGGTTACTGTTGCTTGTTAGTTAAACACACTACTCACTCTGCCCCACAGACATCCAGTACTAATTGTACAACAGGTAACTCCAAACTCTTTAAACGCTGGATCGAATCAACATCTATTTTAATGTCTTGGTCCAATAGGCAGTCATGAAAAGTCCGAAGAACATTCTCCTTATCCATTTTCAACTTCACGACAGTCAATGCTGTTAATGCAAGTTTACCCACTCTCCCATTGTCGCAAACACCCCCATGTCCAGGGCAGCAGATCCACGTAAGCTTCTAGAGGTAAGAAACTTCAAAAGACGACATCCACTCACAGCACAAACTTATCATTGTGGATCTTCCGAAACATCGACTGAGAGTCAGATACAACAACGGCTCCAGTAAACGAACCCTAGAAAGCCAATGGAGGGCAACAATAACGGTCTCAATCTCCATCCTCATAATGGAAGTAGTTGTTCTGTATGCTCCACTTCGTTATGAATAGTAGTTATGAATGTTCTGCCTGTGTTGCTTGCATGTACTAGTCAAAACATCGTAGTCATTAGACCAAGATGTTCATAGAAAGCTTTACCACATATCTTCCATGAACTGGTTAGGAAACGTATTCAAAATAAACCAATTTTTTTTTTCTAACGTTATACTGTTTAATAGTTTGTATTTAACAATATACTGTTTGGGGGGGCGGGGATGAGACAAATTTGAGAGTTTCTCTTGAGCGCGCGACGCACTACTATCACACATGGTAGGTCTATACATATCGCTGCTGTCCTTACCTAAAATGTCACTGTGAACTCACCTTCTTATTAACATCTGTAAGTAGAACATTAATGAATGAGCTCACCTATTTGTCAGAGTTAATGAATAAAATTTCAACTCTTGGATTCTGCCTATAAATTGGGAGTTTCCTGCAGAAGAAAGATTACGCTGACTTAGTCTATGTACGTGTGTGTACGTGTGTGTATGTGTGTGTTGTATGTGTATAGTGTAAGTATGTGTGTTGTCTGTGAGCAGTGTAAGTAGGGGTGCTGTCTGTATGTAATGTAAGTGTGTGTGTTGTCTGTGTGTAACGTTAGTGTGTATGTTGTCTGTGTGTAATGTAACTATGTGTGTTGTCTGCGTATAATGTAAGTGTGTGTGTTCTCTGTGTGTAACGTGAGTGTGTGTGTTGTATGTATGTAATGTGTGTGTTGCCTGTGTGTAAAGTAAGTGTGTGTTGTCTGTGTGTAGTGTGTGTGTTGTCTGTGTATGTGTAAAGAAACACTTTGTCATAACGAGGTATATTAGAAAATACGGTGTTAGCACCTTATTTTTCTGTGACCATAGGCCCATGTTGTGTGACCATAGGCCCATGTTGTGTGACCATAGACCCATGTTGTGTGACCATAGGCCCATGTTGTGTGACCATAGGCCCATGTTGTGTGACCATAGGCCCATGTTGTGTGACCATAGGCCCATGTTGTGTGACCATAGGCCCATGTTGTGTGACCATAGGCCCATATTGTGTGACCATAGGCCCATGTTGTGTGACCATAGGCCCATGTTGTGTGATATGGTCAACATCACACCGGTTGTCTTTACTTCCCATGCTTTACTGATACCCAACTGAGACTAGGTTGATCTAACGTCCATACTGAGACTAGGTTGATCTAACGTCCATACTGAGATTATGTTGATCTAACGTCCATACTGAGACTAGGTTGATCTAAGGTCCATACTGAGACTAGGTTGATCTAAGGTCCATACTGAGACTAGGTTGATCTAACGTCCATACTGTGACTAGGTTGATCTAAGGTCCATACTGAGACTAGGTTGATCTAAGGTCCATACTGAGACTAAGTTGATCTACGTCCATACTGAGACTATGTTGATCTAACGTACATACTGAGACTAGGTTGATCTAACGTCCATACTGAGACTAGGTTGATCTAACGTCCATACTGAGACTATGTTGATCTAAGGTCCATACTGAGACTGTTGATCTAACGTCCATACTGAGACTAGGTTGATCTAACGTCCATACTGAGACTAGGTTGATCTAACGTCCATACTGAGACTAGGTTGATCTAACGTACATACTGAGACAAGGTTGATCTAAGGTCCATACTGAGACTAGGTTGATCTAAGGTCCATACTGAGACTAGGTTGATCTAAGGTCCATACTGAGACTAGGTTGATCTAACGTCCATACTAAGACTTGGTTGATCTAAGGTCCATACTGAGACTAGGTTGATCTAAGGTCCATACTGAGACTTGGTTGATCTAAGGTCCATACTGAGACTAGGTTGATCTAAGGTCCATACTGAGACTAGGTTGATCTAACGTCCATACTAAGACTTGGTTGATCTAAGGTCCATTAAGGTCGGGGAGAAAACTCCACTCCCAATGTAATGTGGAATGTAATCCTGATCACACACCAAAGAAGCAAGTGTTATCAGTTATCAGTTATATGAGGACGATCATCATAGCACTCCGGACATGTCCATAGGTGCTCCGTTCTCCGCCTCAGCAAATCCAGCAGCGTCCAGCGACCCAACACGCCAGTTCGATGTTGATTAATCAATCTCTTTGCATATTTAGTATGTCGTTCTTTTTGGGCTACATCAATATTGGCACCCATCTCTTTCAATCTGGTCAGCGAGTGGGATTCATAGCCCTGAAACTCCTCTGTTCGGAAAGACTCTCTCAATGCGTGAAGAATGTCATTTCGATCCATGGCAGCTCCCTCTGATATTGTAGCCAAGCCAGCCAATCTATCAGCTCGTTCATTATTCCTAACTCCTGCGTGCCCAGGGACAAAAATGAAAGTGATTTCTCTGATCATTGTCTGTTCCAGTACCTCCACCCAGTTGCGTCTCACCATTCCTGATTCGACTTTACGAATCATGCTCATGGAGTCACTGAGTATGAAAACACGAGAGTAGTTGTGAGATGACAACCATTTTACCGCCTCCGTAACCGCCCGAACCTCTATTGTCAAACTACTTGTGGTTGTTGCGTAGGCCCCACTGGCCTCTCTTATTATTTTTCCTCCTGAGCGTGCTGAAAAAAGCCCCGCACAGCGTTGTTGGCGAATGACTGAACCATCGGTGTAAATAACCACATCTGTATCATTGATGATGTCATTCAAGAGAGCCTCCACCTCCACGTTAATCAGTGATAGATTATTTTGTTTGCAGTTTTTCTTAATAGATGTAAAAAAAAAAAAGGAACCCTTTCATACCTCGTGGTATATAGGTCAATACAGTGTTAGTCCTGTATTTTTCATTGACCGTCGGCACACGATGGGTGATGTGGTCAGCATCACGCCGGCCGCCTTTACTTTCCCAGAGCATGTCTGGTACCCAGTTGAGGCTGGGTCGACCTGAGAGCCGTCGCGGTCGGGAAAATTCCACGCGCATTGCGGAGCTGAACCCAGACCACCAGCCTTGCGAAGCGAGTTCACTAACAACTACGCTACAGCGGCTCTCTAATAGATGTAATAACGGTGAAATAGCGAGTGTACTAGCCGCTACGCTATCGCCTTTCTCTGTCTGTGTGTCTGGCATGTGTTTATGTCTGTGGTTTTCATATCGATGGTGTGTTATTGGTGTTTGTATGTTTGTTTTGTGTTTTGTGTTTCTGTAAGTTGGTTGTGTGTGAAGTGTTTCTTCTTTGTATGTGCTGTGTGTGTGTTTATGTTTGTGAATTTCATATAGGGTGTGTGTGTGTGTGTTCTAGATGTATGGTTTGTATGGTGTTTGTAGTTGTGGTTTGTATGTGGGTGTTTGAGTGATACAGATGCGCCAGATGCGCCATATGCGCCATATTAGGCGACATGACTAAACTTGAAATCATAGCGTACTAACGACAAGAAAAGACTTGAAAACAACCGCCTCAACAGAAGACCAGCAATGAAGGATGATGTCCTCAACAGAAGACCAGCAATGAAGGATGATGTCTTCAACAGAAGACCAGCAATGAAGGATGATGTCTTCAACAGAAGACCAGCAATGAAGGATGATGTCTTCAAACAGAAGACCAGCAATGAAGGATGATGTCTTCAACAGAAGACCAGCAATGAAGGATGATGTCTTCAACAGAAGACCAGCAATGAAGGATGATGTCTTCAACAGAAGACCAGCAATGAAGGATGATGTCTTCAACAGAAGACCAGCAATGAAAGATGATGTCTTCAACAGAAGACCAGCAATGAAGGATGGTCTCAATAAACGAGCTAAAAAACCTGAAATGAAGATCTCAAATTAAAACAACATTTGCCACTAGCAGCGCCACGTTCATATGTTCATAAAAGGCACAAATAATGACCAGAAAAGTGGTGTTAAAGAGCAAACAGAATAATCAGCAGAAGAAAAAGGAGAGGGAAAAGAAGAGGGAAAAAAGAAGAAATAAAAGAAAAGAAGGAGAAGAGGAGGGAGAAGTAGACGAGGAGGAAGAAGAAGAAGAAGAAAAAGAAAATGAAAAAATGAAAAAAGGAGAAGAAGGAAAAAGAAGCGGAAAAAGAAGAAACGCAAGAAGAAGAAGAAAAACACACAAAAGAAAAAGAAGCGGAAAAAAAAGAAAAAGAAAATGAAGAAGAAAAAGAAAAAGAAGAAAAGAAAACGAAAACAAAAAAGAAAAAGAAAAAGAAGACGAAAAAGAAGAAGAAAAAAGAAGAAGAAAAAAGAAGAAGAATCAGAAGAAAAAAATTGTAAAAGAGGAAGAAAAAAAAGTGAAAAAGAAGAAAAGAAGAAGGAAAGAAGGAAAGAAGAGAAAGAAGAAGAAAAGACGGAAAAAGAAAAGAAGTAGAAAAGAAGAAGAAAAAGAAGAAGAATCGGAAGAAAAAATAGTAAAAGAGGAATAAAAGTAAAAATAGAGAAAGAAGAAGAAAAGATGAAAAAGAAGAAATAGAAAAAGCAGAAGAAAAAGAAGATGACTGCCAGTATGTCTGAAAACCATCTCAACCTCTCAACTTGAAATCACACATACTACGTTTTCATCTATTTTTTCTTTCACGTTCTCTCTCTCTCTCTCTCTCTCTCTCTCTCTCTCTCGCTATCTGTATCTCTGCTCTTGTTTCTACTTGTTCTATTGACAAAGCAAAATAAATACATGGAACTGTATTATTTCTATTTTTCACCTCATTTTTTTGTCTTTCATATTCATTTCTTTATTCTGTCTTCTATCCCCATTCTGTTCTACATATGTTCTCTTGACATGTTTGACTGTAAGAGCTTCTTAACAAATCAACAAGTATTAATCCGTGGTTGCTACAAAAAATAAACCTTGTTTCGATTGATTAAAATTGATTGATCTTGACATCAAAGGGAGGTTACAATAGATATATTATCTTCAACCGCGACCGTACATTTCTATATGAACTTTGTCCATCTAAAAAAATTGTCCTTTTCTTCTTCTTCTTCTGCTAACATTCTTCACGGCCAATTTGATCATTCTTATTGTGATGTATAATTGGTCCACTGGCAAGAACGGAGTGATCTACGTCGGGACGATTGTGCGCCCATGGTGACTAGGCCCGCCCGTCCGTTTTCAGCCAGCTTTTGATTTACTAGGTTGAGCTTTCCCTAGGTTCGATCCTTTCGGATCTACGCCTTTTCGATCAACTTTGCCGTATATTTGGGCTTTGTGATCTACGCCAAGACAGTGAGTTACGCTGCTTTACCCGTTCTGACTGAGAAATATTTCTCGGGCTTGTCAGCTTGTCCTCGGACGGCGTCTTACTCGTATAAAACACCGTGTAAAGTATCGGCCTTCGCCAATGTTCAGGACCCGGGCTTCCTGTTTGATCCGTACATTGTCGGCCTTGCTTTACCGTACATTTTGAGTTTGATCCGGGGAGGAACATTCTCAGCCTTTTCTAGACGCGTATCGGTGCGTGGCAATTTGCAATTTACCTCGAAAGCACTGGCATGGGGCCGAGTACAAGCAATGTAGAGGGTCGTTTCAGTGGGCACTATAAGCGTAACTGAGGATTTTGCGCTCGCCGCCATCACCCGCCCCAGTTATTCCGGGGATGTTAGTTACGACTGCAATCGAACCTTGCCCAGTTGCCCCAAGGCTGGCAGTTCCGTTAGGCATCACCAACCTCAGTTCTTCCGGGGATGTTAATTTTAATCGCACAGTACCTTGCACGGTTTTCCCAGGGCGGGTAGTTTCGTTATGCACTAAACGCAACTTGTTCTTTTGCGCTCTGCAAACCTTGCCCAGTACATGTATCTGCACCAGGCTACCAATGCGGGGTCAGCTGCAATCTTCTCTCGCACCAACACGAGGGTAGACTTTCATTCGTTACGGTCCTGTCTTATTTATTCTTGCCGACGGGCTGGCAATGTTTGCCCCTCCTCAGGGCTTCGAGCTTCGCCCTACGTGGGCATACGTTTGGTCACTGGATGCACCTCTCATCCATGTCTGAGTCGTTTCGTTGCTGTTTCTTTGCGTTCAGGGACTTGGGCAATATCTTGTTGGACATCGGTCAGGAGAATTGTGCATTTTATTTGTATGTATCTTTATCGTATTTCCGTAATTGCACTGCTACCACTACCAGTAGTTTCCTCTCCCGATCCCTGCCCCTCTTAGCCAGACCAGAACTCGAGTCTGTTTCCAGGGTCACCGCGTGGAGGTTAGGGGCAGGGTCTTGGTTAGCGCGCCCTCTCGCTAACCCTGGCTCATGTTACCACCATGACCTCATGGGCCTTTGACCCCATTTTCCTTTTCATTTATACTGCTGTCTTCGTCTCGCCTGCTTACTCTAAATATTTCCCTGCTGTATTTTTTTATCAGCAGAGGGCCATAAAATATTTTTTTTAAACGAAGATTTGACTTCATTACACCGGGTTTCCCCATATGGCCCCGTCCCTATCGGCAAAACTGGAACGCCATCTACCGAGAGTGTTGTAAAAATAAGCACAAAGCATACAATACCGTGGTCAGAAGAAGAAACAAATATGTCTATTTTGCAACAGCTTCAAATTGAAGTGCAGTGGTTGATATAGAAAATAACCTAGGGAAAATGAAATATCTTGGACACATAAAACGACATGATTCTCTTTAGAGAACCTTCTGGAATGCAGGATATCAGGCAGACGAGGGAGAGGAAGATCAAGCAGAAGATGGGTGCAGGATGTCATAGACGAATAGGACTGTGGCGGACACCGGACGTCATGTACAGTATCACGAGGCTTTTAGATCTGCTGTCATGGGAGCCAAGCTCCGACAGGGACAACCTTATTGATGATGATGATGATGATAATGATGATGATGATGATGATCGACTGTAAGTACTACAACTTGCAAACTTGCCATCCATCATGCGAATACTCTGCGGTAAAAGATTAAGATGACTGGGACACGTGAGAAGAATGGAAAATAGTCGCATACTCCAACAGGTGCTGTTCTGTGTGCTTTCGGAAGAGAAGAGGCACCAAGACATATCACAGCTTAGATATAAGGATATCTTCATTTACCTCAATGAATACATTTATATTGGTCTCAACAACTGGGAAAACACTAGCTAATGACGTAGCTGTATGGAAAACAACAGCACACAATGGGGCAGAATCATTCAAAGAGAAATTTAGAAATGTTTGTTTATTTGTTTATTTGCGAACGTTCTTTGTGGCCAATTTGATCACTATTAGTGATATTTTTTGCCTGAACCAACAACGACTGTACGTTGCACCTCGGTTCGTAGATCACTAAACGTGTATGGGCCACACACTTAGATATGAGCTTGAAGGCAAGAGAAACAAGCACACACTCAGAAGTCGTCACAGTTACACACTTGTCAAATAATCGCATGTAAAGACAAAAAAGTCATTATAATACAAAGAATTAGTGTAGATTTCCTACTGGAAGTACACCACTTGATGTAGGCATATTATCATCATGAACCGACATATATAAAGATAAGATGTAAAAATAAGGATTTGTAGCAGCATTACGTTCTTTCTTACCATTTTTACTTTGTCCAATCCTGAAGAAGCCTTCACTGTCAGAGACAGCGACAATTAACTTGACAGTAGCATTTGCAGACAGATTGGCACCTGGTCCATTGATGAAGAAGCTGGCACTGACGTCGTGAACCTTGAGAAAAAAGAATACATAATGGCATAACTTCTGAATGAGAAGCACTACAATCAGTTCTGACTTTGCGGATCAAAGGCGCAATCATAGGGACAACGTCGCGCCAGGATTAGTGAGCTGGTACTTATCAAGATCCTACCATACCTCCACATGGTGACCATGGAAACAGACAGAGATCTATATTCTGTGTTCTGTATTCATTATATTTTTAAAACCACTCTCCGTGGTAGACGATACCAGAGCATTCTTGTCAGATGACCTAACCCTTTAATATGTTGCTTTCTTATATTATTTTTACGTTCGCCTGAAATAAATTTTGAAGTCATGGCGCTTAATATGGCGCATCTTAGTTCTGCGTGAAGGCATGCTTTCCTTATTATCAGTGTCCCTTCCCCTTAATGCGATCCATATTCCGACTCAGTGGTACTTGTAATTTAGATTATCAATTTAATAGATCAGGGTTTCCAGTAGTCCACACAAAATATTGTTGGCGTAAGTTGGTATCGAGCCCCTGAATGTCCACAGTCAGTGGTCACTAGCGCAGCATGTCACTAGCGCAGCATGTCACTAGCGCAGCATGTCACTAGCGCAGTATGTCACTAGCGCAGCATGTCACTAGCGCAGCATGTCACTAGCGCAGCATGTCACTAGCGCAGCATGTCACTAGCGCAGCATGTCACTAGCACAGCATGTCACTAGCGCAGCATGTCACTAGCGCAGCATGTCACTAGCGCAGCATGTCACTAGCGCAGCATGTCACTAGCGCAGTATGTCACTAGCGCAGCATGCCACTAGCGCAGCATGTCACTAGCGCAGCATGATGTTAACTTTGCTATCGGCAACCCTTTGTTCTTTGATGAATTGAATGTTTGGTTTCATTCGTAGCCTTCTTTCCATTTCTTTATTTATTAATGACTTTGTTTCTCATTGTACAGTCATGGAGGTGACAGTAGAGTTCAGGTTGAATACTAGAACTCAGTCTTCTATCACAGGTAGAACATGCGTGATCAGAGTTTGACATAATGGTATTGTCTGTTCTGTCTTCTCGGGCAGCTCTATTTCTACGTCCTTCAGCAATACTCTATAAACTCCCCTGACGCTCATGACAGCAACAAATGCAAATCATTCTTCTCTACTCTTGACCGTTTTCTGTATTGTATTCCAGCTGTGGTTCATTTCTTCCAGTTCTTGTTCTACTGCTCTCCTCCATGTTGTTTATGGGTCTTCCACGCGTTCATTTATCCTCTGGTGCCCATCTCAGTACAGTTTTCGTGACAGAGTAAGTTTTCATACGTATCAAGACATCGCCAGCGTCTCAGCAGATGATGGTGCTCATATTCTGTTGACACTGTGCAAGCAGTTCTTAGTTAGAAATAGTGTTTGGCCAGACCACTCGTAAGATCTTTCGCCGACAAGTTGAATGGAAGATGAAAAGTTTGGACATATCGTGTTCTGTCATTCTCCTGCATATCTCAGCAGTGCAACGATTCTCAACTTATGCCAGTTCATATTGTTTCGGCATGACTAGATGTCGTCTATAGACGTTTACAGACGTCTATAGACGATCATGCATATCGTATGCCGGGTGGGGGCATTGGCTAGGACAGCTCTCAGATGGACAACGGATGGGAAGAGAAGGCCTGGACATCCAAAGGAAATATGGAGAAGAACGGTGAAGAGGGAGTTGAGGGAGTGTTGCCTGAAGTGGGAGACGGTTGGTAGAAAGGCAGCACAACGGTAACAGTGGAAGTCTTTTGTGGAAGCCGTATGTGTCAATCAGGACACGAGGATATAGATAATAGATAGACGTTTCTAGCCTCCAGATGCTTGCGTGGCTCTACTGTCCTGGACATGCAGATGTTTGCGGCAATGAGCGAGCAGACAGGCTTGCATCGATTGTTGGCGAGTTGAAGATGGATAATGGGGATGTTCTTCGGTCTCTTCGCGACTGCTTGTTGGATGAAGACACTAAAATAGATGTTGAATCGATCCAGCGATTTAAACAGTTTGTAGTTAGCCGTTGTAAGGTAGAACGGGATGTCTGAGGGGCAGAGTGAGAAGTGTGTTTAGCCAGCGAGCCACGGGAACGATCAGTATGCGTACTCTTCAATATATGTTCGGGGAGATTGAGTATTTATGGCTCTGCCCAGAGTGCAATGACGTCAGTTTAGTAACCAATAACTATTGTAATCACAGGAAGTAGTGTGTTGTTGTTTACTTAGATTCACTTTCGTTTTGATAAAATGAACATTCAATATTGATTGCTGACTTAATTATTGTCAGTTCCGGCAGACATCAATTTTTGATCACTGAAGAAATGTGAGTGTTAATGAGACAGCATCACGCAGAAACAGTACGTCAGATATAAAGTATTGGTTTGATCTGTCTCATCATCATCATCTAGTAGCTTATCTTCAGCAGAACTTTGTCACTCTCACAGTCCTTCAGAATTTCGCTCGTGCGCTCTATCTCTCTCTTTATCTCTCTCTCTCTCTTTCTTTCTCTCTCTCTCATAGACTAGATGTTCGACATTCTCTACGGTCATGCTTAAATCATTTCCCCACTAACTCGAATACATCTTCTCTGTGGTCTTTCTCTTCTACTTTTGTGTTACCTTGCAGGTCGACAAGTACCACTCTTGACAATCGTGAAACGGCGTAAACTTGCGAGGTTCGGGCATGTGATGAGACATAGCTCACTCTCTAAGACTGCCCTACAGGGAACAATTGAGGTGGAAGAAAGAAAGGAGGGCAGAGAAATCCTGGTTTGACAACACCAAGAGCTGGTCGGGGCAGAGTTTCTTCACCACTCGCCCAAGGAGTTGAAGACAGAGATTCATGGCGTGCTTTTGTGCTGATGTCTCCACAGTGACACCCTACGACCCTAACGGGTTATGGGCTTTATGATTATTATTATTATAATATGTTTTTCCACAGCTTTGTTAAATGTCTCTGTTTCACATCCATACGTTGCTACTGTGAATATGGATGCTCTTAGTATTCTGATATTTGTTGTCTTATTTGTTTCATTTCATAATGTTTTTAAGTTTTTGTAAGGCTATGTTTGTTCTTCATTCATGTTTCTTCACCCTGTTTACATCTCTTGATAGTAGTGAATCGCTCCACCTTGTTGCGTACCGTAAACATAACCTGCAAGTATTTTTATTTATACCATTATATGTAGTTATCTGGTTAGAAGTTATTTACTTCCTGGTAGATTCAAAGTTGCAACTGTTTAACTAATACTTTCTAAAATAATTACCTCATCCACATAGTCTAGACTAATACTTCACCTACAGTCTAGAGAATAACTTCATCCACAATCTAGAGAATTACTTCACCCACAGTTTCATGGAAATTACTTCACCCACAGTCTAGAGAATTAAATTACTCTGTCCACAGTCTAGAGAATTATTTCACCCACAGTCTAGAGAATTACTTCACCCACAGTTTAGAGAATTACTTCACCCACAGTTTAGAGAATTACCTAACCCACAGTTTAGAGAATTACCTCACCCACAGTTTAGAGAATTACTTCACCCATAGTTTAGAGAATTACCTAACCCACAGTTTAGAGAATTACTTCACCCACAGTTTAGAGAATTACCTCACCCACAGTTTAGAGAATTACTTCACCCACAGTTTAGAGAATTACCTAACCCACAGTTTAGAGAATTACCTAACCCACAGTTTAGAGAATTACCTAACCCACAGTTTAGAGAATTACCTAACCCACAGTTTAGAGAATTACCTAACCCACAGTTTAGAGAATTACCTAACCCACAGTTTAGAGAATTACTTCACCCACAGTCTAGAGAATTACTTCACCCACAGTTTAGAGAATTACTTCACCCACAGTCTAGAGAATTACTTCACCCACAGTCTAGAGAATTATTTCACCCACAGTTTAGAGAATTACTTCACCCACAGTTTAGAGAATTACCTAACCCACAGTTTAGAGAATTACCTCACCCACAGTTTAGAGAATTACCTCACCCACAGTTTAGAGAATTACTTCACCCACAGTTTAGAGAATTACTTCACCCACAGTTTAGAGAATTACTTCACCCACAGTTTAGAGAATTACCTAACCCACAGTTTAGAGAATTACCTCACCCACAGTTTAGAGAATTACCTCACCCACAGTTTAGAGAATTACCTCACCCACAGTTTAGAGAATTACTTCACCCACAGTTTAGAGAATTACCTCACCCACAGTTTAGAGAATTACCTCACCCACAGTTTAGAGAATTACCTCACCCACAGTTTAGAGAATTACCTCACCCACAGTTTAGAGAATTACCTCACCCACAGTTTAGAGAATTACCTCACCCATAGCTTGAAGGGCTACGTCACCCACAGTTTAAAGTATATCGCAATAGATTCTTCATACTAATTGATAGCGTCAGACGCTTGCTAGGTCAGTGATCGAAGGATGACACACTAGGTTCAATAATTAAACAGCACGAGGATCGCCGATAGTGAAGTTGGTACCACGCTGTGCTAGTGATGGAAATTCCTGTGTTCGAGGTTAGCTTAGAACAAAAATGTTCACTGTGCACACGGTACGCGGTTGGTATACAGGATCACGGAAGCGTGATCCTTAACTTGGGGATCTGCCCGCCTGCCCAACGTGTTCGTAGCGCGTTGGACTACGGGTGACAAGTCCTCTGTGAGTGCGGGTTCAATTCCGCGGATTGGAAGAAAAGCCACAGGTTTCCCAGATTTACGGTGTTCGTGGCATCGAACCGAAGGGTTACGATGTCCATGGCACCGAGCCGAAGATCTTTCAGCTCAAGTGCTTCTGGATCGAAAAATTTTTTTTAAATTGGGAATCTAAATTAAAAGTACGTCTAAGTCAGAGTAGAGCGTTCTATAATGGAGAGGGACAATAGTGGTAGGAAAAGCAAGCCTTCACTGAGAAAGCAACTTAGAGGCGCCATATTAGACGCCATCGACTACGTCTGTATTCATAGTAGGTGTAAATAAAAGAAACGTTCAAGACAGTACGGCTGCTTTGATAATAGACATTTCTTGTTGTTTTAGTTAACTCTTATTTCTCACTAGTTCTTTCAATACACACATACATACACACACATATGTTATTTTGGGTTTTTTTCGACCCCGAAGCACTTGAACTGAAAGCTCTTCGGCTCGGTGTCATGGACATCGTAAACCTTCGGCTCGCTGCCACGAACACCGTAAATCTGGGAAACCTGTAGCTTTTCTGCCAGTCCGCGGAGTTGAACCCGCACTTACAGAGGACTAGTCACCCGTAGTCCAACGCGCTACGAACACACTGGGCACGCGAGCACACACATATGTACACGCATATACACACACATGCACACACATACACACCATGCACACATAAATACACACACATATGTACACACTCATACACACGTATAGGTGCACAAACACATACAAAGAAAAATAGACAAACCAGTACCTGCAGTGCAATGTGTGTCCACTGTCTGGGAATTATAGCAACGTCCACAGACACCGAAATTGGGTCTTCCCCAAGGTTTCCATAGAAAAATGTGAATCCAGTCGGCCCGACTTGAAGAGAGAACAGCACACTTCCATTCGTCGACTGTTTCTCGAGCAAAGTTCTGTTAAACAACAAGAAAGACAAATATGTGTCCACAAAATAAACTTTGTAAAATACTTTCATCAACTACTACAATCAACTTTGTCCAATACTTTCATCAACTACTACAATCAACTTTGCCCAATACTTTCATCAACTACTACAATCAACTTTGCCCAATACTTTCATCAACTACTACAATCAACTTTGTCCAATACTTTCATCAACTACTACAATCAACATTGTCCAATACTTTCATCAACTACTACAATCAACTTTGTCCAATACTTTCATCAACTACTACAATCAACATTGTCCAATACTTTCATCAACTACTACAATCAACTGTGTCCAATACTTTCATTGAGTACTACAATCAACTTTGTGCAATACTTTCATCAACTACTACAATCAACTGTGTTCAATACTTTCATTGAGTACTACAATCAACTTTGTCCAATACTTTCATCAACTACTACAATCAACATTGTCCAATACTTTCATCAACTACTACAATCAACTTTGTCCAATACTATCACCAACTACTACAATCAACTTTGTTCAATACTATCACCAACTACCACAATCAACTTTGCCCAATACTTTCATTGAGTACTACAATCAACATTGTCCAATACTTTCATTGAGTACCACAATCAACTTTGTTCAATACTTTCATTGAGTACTACAATCAACTTTGTCCAATACTTTCATCAACTACTACAATCAACATTGTCCAATACTTTCATCAACTACTACAATCAACTTTGTCCAATACTTTCATCAACTACTACAATAAACTTTGTCCAATACTATCACCAACTACTACAATCAACTTTGTTCAATACTATCACCAACTACTACAATCAACTTTGCCCAATACTTTCATTGAGTACTACAATCAACATTGTCCAATACTTTCATTGAGTACTACAATCAACATTGTCCAATACTTTCATTGAGTACTACAATCAACATTGTCCAATACTTTCATCAACTACTACAATCAACTTTGCCCAATACTTTCATTGAGTACTACAATCAACTTTGCCCAATACTTTCATTGAGTACTACAATCTCGCCAAGTGTTTAGTGGTCTCTGTGAGGTAGAGGTTAGTGGTCTCTGTGAGGTAGAGGTTAGTGGTCTCTGTGAGGTAGAGGTTAGTGGTCTCTGTGAGGTAGAGGTTAGTGGTCTCTGTGAGGTAGAGGTTAGTGGTCTCTGTGAGGTAGAGGTTAGTGGTCTCTGTGAGGTAGAGGTTAGTGGTCTCTGTGAGGTAGAGGTTAGTGGTCTCTGTGAGGTAGAGGTTAGTGGTCTCTGTGAGGTAGAGGTTAGTGGTCTCTGTGAGGTAGAGGTTAGTGGTCTCTGTGAGGTAGAGGTTAGTGGTCTCTGTGAGGTAGAGGTTAGGCGCTCGCCTCTCGTTCCAAAGGTACTCGGTTCGCTCCCTCGTGTAGCCATATGGATATTTTTCCAGAGACCCCTGATCTCAGAGTAGGGGAGATCAAGTTTCTAGTCCTATTTAAAACGGACGATAAAACATAGGTTTCGTGCTCAAATTGAGCAAGTAACAAAACCATTTTCAGTTCAAAATTGAGACCATGCTGGAAAACCGCTGCCCGGGCAAAAATTAGAAAGATTAATAAATAAAATTCCTACAAAATATTTCCACCATCTTCTACTCTACATCGGGGACACTCGCTGGTGCTTTGGAGTTCTACTCTACATCGGGGACACTCGCCGGTGCTTTGGAGTTCTACTCTACATCGGGGACACTCGCTGGTGCTTTGGAGTTCTACTCTACATCGGGGACACTCGCTGGTGCTTTGGAGTTCTACTCTACATCGGGGACACTCGCTGGTGCTTTGGGGTTCTACTCTATATTGGGGACACTCGCTGGTGCTTTGGAGTTCTACTCTACATCGGGGACACTCGCTGGTGCTTTGGAGTTCTACTCTACATCGGGGACACTCGCCGGTGCTTTGGAGTTCTACTCTACATTGGGGACACTCGCCGGTGCTTTGGAGTTCTACTCTACATCGGGGACACTCGCTGGTGCTTTGGAGTTCTACTCTACATCGGGGACACTCGCCGGTGCTTTGGAGTTCTACTCTACATCGGGGACACTCGCTGGTGCTTTGGAGTTCTACTCTACATCGGGGACACTCGCCGGTGCTTTGGAGTTCTACTCTACATCGGGGACACTCGCTGGTGCTTTGGAGTTCGCGCAGTGCCGCTGAGATCTTCTATTGTAAGAAAGAGATAGGAGCCAATCAATCAATCAAAGTGTAACTGTCGGGGAGTTGAAGATGGATAAGGTGGATGAACTTCTGTCTCCTAGCCAACGCCTGTTGGATCTTCTTCTTCTTTTGTTTTCACACTGCTACCGGGGTGTTGCCCAGTGTCGTCACACTGCTACCGGGTTGTTGCCCAGTGTCGTCACACTGCTACCGGGTTGTTGCCCAGTGTCGTGGTTTTTCTGTTTTTGTCTTGCGCTGTTCTGGTGGCTTGGGTGATTGTTATTTTTGCTCTTTCACGGTATTCTGCAATACCATCCAGCCATCTTTTTCGTGGTCTTCCTCTCGCCTTCTTGCCTGATGCTCTGTTGTAGAAGACTCTGTATACTGTGGAGTTTGGATGCAGTCTTATTAAGTGGCCAAACCACTTCATTCTTTCTTTCTCAATGTATTTCAAGCAAGGTTCTGTGCCAACTTTCTTTCTTATGCTGATGTTGGTGACTCTGTCTTTTCTGATGTTGTTGGTAACTTTTCGCAGGCAGTGCATTTCGCATGTAGTTATTTTTTTAGACTGCGCTTTGCTCATTGTCCATGTTTGGCTCCGGTAACACAAAGTAGGTATGAAAATGCTGTTGATCATCTCTTGTTTAGCTGTCAGTGAAATGTGTGGGTGCCTTAACAATGGGGCTAGCTGGTAGGTTACAGCATTTGCTTTTGCACGCTAACATGTTGAATGAGGACATTACAATTTATATTGAATCTACCCAGCGAATTAAAGAGTTTCAAGTTACCGGTTGTAGAAAACCGATTTGGTGCATGACTTTCTAAACGTCCCTCGTATAACAGAGCAACAGCGCTAGTGCTTGAAGATGTTCGTTTGATGTGCAGGAAAATCTCATGACAAAAATATATGTGGTAGACACAGAAACATAAGTAGCAAGCAGTATTTAAGTCACTGTATGGGTCAGAAACATGGAGAACAACTAAAACAATAGCGCATAAATTGCAAACATTCATCAACTGGTGTCTGCGCAGAATAGAGGGAATAAGATGGTATGATAGGGTCACAAATGAGGAACTTATGGAGAGAACAAGACAGATTCCAGTGAACGAACAGGTTAAAAAGACGCTGGCGCTGGATAGGACACACTTTGCGAAAACCGGAGGGAATATAACAAGAAGGGTCCTTGCCTGGAACCCGCAGGGACAGCGAAAGAAGGAGAGGCCGAGAAATACATGGAGACGAGATTTGGAGGCGGAGATCAACAATATAAAGAAGAGCTGGAGGGAGCTGCAGGAGATAGCTAGAGATAGGAAGACTTGGCATGAGTTGGTTGAGGGCCTATGCCCCAACCCGGGTAAAAAGGCAAAGAGAGAGAGTATTTAAGTCGAAGTGCGATTCCTGAGCTTCGGCAAGTCAATTCATATATCAATAAATCAATACATCAAAATTGTATATTTCCATGATGCGACGTGCGGGATTGTTTCAGTATTTTACATTGTGATTTAATATTGAGATTCACACAAGATTAATGTGAATACTTCGATTAATGTTTTATAATAATCATGAGATTCACACAAGATTAGTGTTAATACCTTGAGACATGCTTTATTATAATCATGAGATTCACACAAGATTAGCGTGAATACCTTGAGACATGTTTTATTATAATCATGAGATTCACACAAGACTAATGTGAATATCGTGATTATTGTTATAATCTAAACATGACATCCATACTACAAGATAAATGTGAATGTCTTTGCGTTCGATTTCCCTCGCTCTATTCTTCTTCTTCTTCTCTTCCACCATGAGAAGAAGAAGAATTTATTACGCTTTATTACGGTCCTGAATTATCAACCCTTACACCCCATCCTCCCCCAATCCCTCTTCAACAACCTATTACTAGAGCCTCATTGATGGTGCAGCCCAATGTTTACATCCGGTGTGTAAGTTTACAAAATACACATGTTATTTATGTTGAGCTTTTTTTAAAATTTATTTCAGTTTGAACACGTCAGATCGTTAATAAATCAAGATGAATACACCATTTTGTAATCATACCGACTGTGTTTGTGGTTGAACAAGGTGTGTTTCCTTAGCTAAGGTAACATGTTTAGAACTGAAACTTTACAAGTGACAATCAAACTGACAGAACGCAACACATTCAGAAACAAATGACACTTAGACAAATGACACTTAGATAAATAACACTTAGACAACTGACAGTTAGATAAATAACACTTAGACAAATGACACATAGATACATACACTTAGATAAATGACACATAGATACATACACTTAGATAAATGACACATAGATACATACACTTAGACAAATGACACTTAGATAAATAACTCTTAAACAAATGACACTTAGGCAAATGACACTTAGACAAATGACACTTAAACAAATAACACTTAAATAATTCCACAGCGACAAATGACACTTAGACAAATGACACTTAGACAAATGACACTTAGACAAATGACACTTAGACAAATGACAGTAAGACAAATAACGCTTAGACAAATGAAACTTAGACAAGTGACACTTAGATAAATGACCCAAAGACAAATTACATTTAAAATAATGACACTTAGATAAATAACACTAATACAAATGACACTAAGACAAATGACACTAAGACAAATGACACTAAGACAAATGACGTTTAGACAAATAACACTTAGACAAATGACTTTTAGACAAATGACACAAAGGCAAATGACACTAAGAGAAACGACATTTAGATACTGACATTTAGATAAATAACACTTATACAAATGTCACTTGGATAAATGAAACTTAGATAAATGGCACTTAGGCAAATGACACTTGGATAAATGACACTTAGATAAATGACACTTAAACAACGTTGAGACACTAAGACAAGTATTCAACTGGTTGTATGTTGGCAGACAAAGTCAGTATTGACATACAAAGCTGAGACACTAAGACAAGCATTCAACTGGTTGTATGTTGGCAGACAAAGTCAGTATTGACATACAAAGCTGAGACACTAAGACAAGCATTCAACTGGTTGTATGTTGGCAGACAAAGTCAGTATTGACATACAAAGCTGAGACACTAAGACAAGCATTCAACTGGTTGTATGTTGGCAGACAAAGTCAGTATTGACATACAAAGCTGAGACACTAAGACAAGCATTCAACTGGTTGTATGTTGGCAGACAAAGTCAGTATTGACATACAAAGCTGAGACACTAAGACAAGCATTCAACTGGTTGTATGTTGGCAGACAAAGTCAGTATTGACATACAAAGTTGAGACACTAAGACAAGCGTTCAACTGGTTGTATGTTGGCAGACAAAGTCAGTATTGACATACAAAGCTGAGACACTAAGACAAGCATTCAACTGGTTGTATGTTGGCAGACAAAGTCAGTATTGACATACAAAGCTGAGACACTATGACAAGCATTCAACTGGTTGTATGTTGGCAGACAAAGTCAGTATTGACATACAAAGTTGAGACACTAAGACAAGCATTCAACTGGTTGTATGTTGGCAGACAAAGTCAGTATCGACATACAAAGCTGAGACACTAAGACAAGCGTTCAACTGGTTTAAAGTCAGTATTGACATATTTCAAGTCACAAATAATCCTTGACATCTGTTCACTATTTGGTAAAACATTTCACAATTGGGGTGGGGAGTTTAAATATAATTATTTTTCCAAAATATATATGTATGTATATATACTCTTAACATTGATTGTCAAAAAAATTTCACGAGTTATGAAATATGAAAATCATTGAGCTGTGACTTCAGCTGTGACAGCTGTTCTGCGTTATCATGGAATGTATGCTACAAACTACGACGTCTGAGCAGCGTAGTGATTCAAAGATCTCTGCATGAGTTATGGGTTTATTTTTTTTTTTATTGCGTTGGATTAGTTGTGTGTGTATGGGATTCCTAGTATGATGGATTAACATTTAAAATAAAGGGGATAAACGAATTATAAAAATGATGAAATTTAACAGATTGAAATAAGTTCATAGATAATCAATGTTGTTTCAGTTCTCTCTCTCATCTCATGTTACTTGTGTTGTTGTACAATATGTTCTCAATGTTGTTTCAGTTCTCTCTCTCTAATCTCATGTTACTTGTGTTGTTGTACGATATGTTCTCAATGTTGTTTCAGTTCTCTCATCTCATGTTACTTGTGTTGTTGTACAATATGTTCTCAATGTTGTTTCAGTTCTCTCTCTCTCATCTCATGTTACTTGTGTTGTTGTACAATATGTTCTCAATGTTGTTTCAGTTCTCTCTCTCTCTAATCTCATGTTACTTGTGTTGTTGTACGATATGTTCTCAATGTTGTTTCAGTTCTCTCTCTCTCTAATCTCATGTTACTTGTGTTGATTGTACGTATGTTCTCAATGTTGTTTCAGTTCTCTCTCTCTCATCTCATGTTACTTGTGTTGTTGTACAATATGTTCTCAATGTTGTTTCAGTTCTCTCTCTCATATCATGTTACTTGTGTTGTTGTACGATATGTTCTCAATGTTGTTTCAGTTCTCTCTCTCTCTAATCTCATGTTACTTGTGTTGTTGTACAATATGTTCTCAATGTTGTTTCAGTTCTCTCTCTCATCTCATGTTACTTGTGTTGTTGTACGATATGTTCTCAATGTTGTTTCAGTTCTCTCTCTCATATCATGTTACTTGTGTTGTTGTACGGTATTTTCTTAATGTTGTTTCAGTTCTCTCCTCTCAATCTCATGTTACTTGTGTTGTTGTACATATGTTCTCAATGTTGTTTCAGTTCTCTCTCTCATTCTATGTTACTTGTGTTGTTGTACGATATGTTCTCAATGTTGTTTCAGTTCTCTCTCTCTCTCTCTCATGTTACTTGTGTTGTTGTAGAATATGTTCTCAATGTTGTTTCAGTTTCTCTCTCTCTTCATGTTACTTGTGTTGTTGTACATATGTTCTCAATGTTGTTTCAGTTCTCTCTCTCATCTCATGTTACTTGTGTTGTTGTACGATATGTTCTCAATGTTGTTTCAGTTCTCTCTCTAATCTCATGTTACTTGTGTTGTTGACATATGTTCTCAATGTTGTTTCAGTTCTCTCTCTCTCTCATGTTACTTGTGTTGTTGTACAATATGTTCTCAATGTTGTTTCAGTTCTCTCTCTCTCATGTTACTTGTGTTGTTGTACGATATGTTCTCAATGTTGTTTAGTTTCTCTCTCATCATGTTACTTGTGTTGTTGTACAATATGTTCTCAATGTTGTTTCAGTTTTCTCTCTCATATCATGTTACTTGTGTTGTTGTACGATATGTTCTCAATGTTGTTTCAGTTCTCTCTCTCTCTCTCTCTCATATCATGTTACTTGTGTTGTTGTACAATATGTTCTCAATGTTGTTTCAGTTCTCTCTCTCATCTCATGTTACTTGTGTTGTTGTACGATATGTTCTCAATGTTGTTTCAGTTCTCTCTCTCTCTAATCTCATGTTACTTGTGTTGTTGTACAATATGTTCTTAATATTGTTTTAGTGATTTTACTTATAGTCTCAAACCTTGTGACGGTAGGCAGAGGGGCTCTGCAATAGAGACAATGGCTGCGGTTATGGACCAACATGGTCACTGCCATTAATTAAGGCAATGGCAGACTACCTTCCAGGAAGGTGTCTAGATAACATAACAGTAATACGGAAACAATAGGAAATGAAACTGAGAGGAAACCAAAGATCTGAATAATAAGAACATGTATATTCAAAATGGCAACTTTTTGGTGTGAGAACGGTTTTGGTTTTGATTATTGAACTGACATCCATAAAACTCTGGGTAGACGCATGGGTGCTCAGTCTCCCCAAACAGATGTCGAAGAGTATGCATGTTGATGGTTCCTGTTTCTCGCTGGTTAAACACACTCCTCACTCTGTCCCTCAGGCTAAAGTTCGTCTGTACACTTTTAATTCGGGTTCAACTTCCTAAGTAAGGCACACAAAAAAAGATTTCATCCGAAGACGAGACTGAGATCTGTTAGCATTGGACCTCACGATCTAAATTATCTGTTCTACACTTCTGGGTGGTGGGGTTGGCTTGTATGTTCTATCTATGTATCATGAGCAGACTACTAATTGTGACTTTTATGTTCTATCTATGTATCATGAGCAGACTACTAATTGTGATTTGTATGTTATATCTACGTCTTATGAGCAGACTACTAATTGTGACTTTTATGTTCTATCTATGTATCATGAGCAGACTACTAATTGTGATTTGTATGTTATATCTACGTCTTATGAGCAGACTACTAATTGTGACTTTTAGCCCCTTCCTAAGAGAAAGACAAAGCGGCCCCACCTCTGCTGGATGCAGAGTCAGTGGCAGAACATATCTTTTAGACCCAATGTCATCCAAGCACAGATCTAAACTCCACATACTAATTTACCTTGTTGTAACGAAGTACTTAATCCATTAATGTATCATATCGTTACGAAGTACTTAACTCATTAATGTATCCCTCCTTATAGATCTCACTTAATGTAATACCTTCATACAGATCTCACTTAATACCTTCATACAGATCTCACTTAATACCTTCATACAGATCTCACTTAATACCTTCTTAAAGATTTACTGATTGAGACAGGACCGTCATAGCTGCACTTCGGTGAATATCTATGTGTAATCTGATGTTTCCACACATGAAGATCTCAATTGTAGTGCATGCATTCTGTAGCACCGGCGAGGGTCAGTGATGTAATTATGACAGTGAAAATGTGACGGAATTTTAATTTTCTTATGATTAAGTAATACAAAATGGTCTAGTAATACTTCCTAGGTCATCATGGGAGGGTTATAATAAAATGTGACAACAGGTAAAATCGAGGGTAGACGAGACAGAGGAGGACAGAGATAGAAAATGTTAGATATCCTGACTTCATGGCACGGAAGAGCGTCAACATCTGAGATGATAGCAAACACCAGGGACATAGATTTGTGGAGATCCATGACCGCCTACACCAGCCGGCACCGTGTCTGATGATAATGATGAGGATGAGTAATAGTCTATACTGGGAAGAAGCCGGCTGACACTAACATCCAGTGCGTACCACAAACTGCGCAGTCAGCCTCAAGTCTGTCAGGTTGTTCCCAACGCTTAGTTTTCAGGTCGACTTGGTGTTGCCATATTGAGAGAGATTAGATTAAGCGCAGGACAATAGATCGTCAACGAAGATTACCCCTGACTCCAACGTGTCCTTGGACAACAAATAAGATATATACGAAAGGATACCCCACCCACCCCCACCATCCCCGCCCTCCTCCCACCCTCCGTCCCTCTCCCAACACACACACAATCATCACTCAACGATCCACCTGTTGTAGATGTTAACGTGCGTTGTCTGTTATACGATGACGACACCATTCATGCTCCAACCAGATAATTGTTGGAGAAAAGATGTCCCAGGGGCGTATATGTCCTCACCACTTACTCGTTGAGTCTAACTATATATGTACTCACCCCTTGCTTGTTGAGTCTAACCATATCCAGCTGGTTATTGTAAAAGCGACGTTTCCACTAGCATCCAGTCTTGGGGACAGTGCTGGCAGAAGGTAGCAGTTGGTGCCCGCACGAGTTATAAAGGTCGAGAACTCACCGCTAGGAGTACCAGGTCGAACGTTGACGGTGTCTGCTAACACGCAGTCTCCTCTCCCTGGACTGTTGGCTGTAAACAAAATGTGATTGTATAACTGTCAGACTTGTTATGCTAGTTACACAAATGTAATATTACAATTATATCTGTCAGACTTGTTATGCTAGTTACATAAATGTAATATTACAATTATATCAGTCAGACTTGTTATGTTAGTTACATAAATGTAATATTAGAATTATATCAGTCAGACTTGTTGTGTTAGTTACACAAATGTAATATTACAATTATATCAGTCAGACTTGTTATGTTAGTTACACAAATGTAATATTACAATTATATCAGTCAGACTTGTTATGTTAGTTACATAAATGTAATATTAGAATTATATCAGTCAGACTTGTTGTGTTAGTTACACAAATGTAATATTAGAATTATGTCAGTCAAACTTGTTATGTTAGTTACATAAATGTAATATTAGAATTATATCAATCAGACTTGTTATGTTAGTTACACAAATGTAATATTAGAATTATATCAGTCAGACTTGTTATGTTAGTTACACAAATGTAATATTACAATTATATCAGTCAGACTTGTTATGTTAGTTACACAAATGTAATATTACAATTATATCAGTCAGACTTGTTGTGTTAGTTACACAAATGTAATATTACAAAAATTATCATTATTTTAATAATCCTGTGTAGTTATTGGTTATTATTTATTAACCAACGTCCACACCCGAGTGTTACCGGAGTTCACAGGGGGAGCAAAGAATAGTAACACTGCGATCTACAAGGCATCTCGTAAGAGATGACTGATGTTAGTACCTAGGAAACTGCCTTAGTAAATAAAAAGCGTCTCATAAATCGGATGCGCTAGCCTACTTGTAGGCGCCTAGCTGGCATAGCGTAAAATCGCTCTGAGACTCAGATCACATACAAATCACACAGAGTGGTTTAACAAGTGGTCGATATGTAATGTTCGAAGGAGAAGAAGAAGAAGAGTAAGAAGGAGAAGAAGGAGAAGGAGGAGGAGGAAAAGGAGAAGGAGAAGAAGAGTAAGAAGGAGAAGGAGGAGGAGGATGAAAAGGAGAAGAAGAAGAATAACACACTGCACTAGTGATCAAAGGCCGTAAAAATTCCCAGATTCTATGCCAGTGTGTCCAAAAATTCTCGGTTTGAACACGGTAAGCGGTTGAACTCTGACCCTTTACTAGGGAATCTGAATTACAAATACCTCAGAAGTCGGAATACGGCTTGTCTGAATGGCGAAGACCACTGATGATAAGGAAAGCAAAACCTCACGCAAACATCTGTCAGAGGTGTCATCTTATGCGCTGTGACTACGTATAATTGCATAACGGAAGAACACCTTTCATTTCCCCCCTCCCTCATGAACTGAATATTAAAACAGGACGTTCTTAACAAGAGAAACAAGACACTTGCGGATAGAATATTTTCTTACTGGTGTGTAGCTATGTTACTGAGGTCACAGGGATAGAATATTTTCTTACGGGTGTGTAGCTATGGGTTACTGAGGTCACAGGGATAGAATAGTTTCTTACTGGTGTGTAGCTATGGTTTTTCTGAGGTCACAGGGATATATATATTTTCTTACTGGTGTGTAGCTATGGGTTACTGAGGTCACAGGGATAGAATAGTTTCTTACTGGTGTGTAGCTATGGTTTTGCTGAGGTCACAGGGATATATATATTTTCTTACTGGTGTGTAGCTATGGGTTACTGAGGTCACAGGGATAGAATATTTTCTTACTGGTGTGTAGCTATAGTTTTTCTGAGGTCACAGGGATAGAGTAGTTTCTTACTGGTGTGTAGCTATGGTTTTTCTGAGGTCACAGGGATATATATATTTTCTTACTGGTGTGTAGCTATGGGTTACTGAGGTCACAGGGATAGAATATTTTCTTACTGGTGTGTAGCTATTGTTTTTCTGAGGTCACAGGGATATATATATTTTATTACTGGTGTGTAACTATGGGTTACTGAGGTTACAGGGATATATATATATTTTTTCCTCTCTAAACATTATATGTTATGTAAGACGTGAAAGCAATTTCTCCATACCGCTCTCTCTCACTCTCTCTCTCTCGTGCAAATATTTCAATCTCTTCTATGGAATGAGTCCGATATTTCTCGTTTCTTTCAGTGAATTTCTAATAGGGTTTCCCTGTGAAGTCCTTTCTTTCTTGAACCCTTTGTCTCTCACTTCAATGACTGCTTTGTGATTATTTGATCATTTCTTCTCAAGGTGTGTCCAACATATCTCCATCTTCTTCTTCTTATAATAGTTGTTACTAGTGGTTGATCAGACATTTCTTTGATTTCCTTTTCTTCTACTGAATTCGTCCAATTTTATGTTCTTATATTTCCGAAATGCAGAAGCCCAATTGTCGCTGGATCATTAAGAAGAAGAATAGACTGCGCGCATATGTGCTTGTCTGGAGTTTTAGGACATGTGATAAATAACTTCTTCTTCTTCACCCTTCGCCCCTAGGGAGCCTAGGTCCGCAACCAAGGACTTCCAAGCCCTCCTATCCAAGGCCATCCTTTCCAGATCTCTCCACTCTCTCCCCATTTTCTTGCATTCCGTCTCCAACTTCCGTCTCTAGGTGTTCCTGGGTTTTCCCCTATCTCTATTGCCCTGAAAGTTCCATCGGAGAGCATGTCTTGTGATGCTGTTAGGGGGTTTCCTAAGAGTGTGTCCTATCCATCGCCACTTTCTGCTCCTTATCTCTTGTTCCACCTGTCGTTGTCCTGTTCTATCACAGAGATCCCTGTTTGTAGTCCTGTTATACCATCGCAGATGCTGATAAATAACTAAATAACAAAATATATACATATGAGAATGAGGTCTTACCTATAAGCATGAAAAATATGCTAGAGTTTGACGGTGGCTGAGATCTGTCTGGGCATGTCTGTGAGCAATAACCTTGAATACATCTATTGATTGAGTCCACGCTGATAGAGCTCAGACAGTATGCGTTCGTTGTAGTCTGCCCACAAGTACTGGCTGCAGGATTTGTAGTAATTGGTTTTCCAAGCGCAGCATTGAATAATGGTGGGAACTGTCTCGTTACCTGCGCGTTGCTACAGTTGACAAGGATGAGGACTATGATAACTCTACATATGAAGTAGCTACATAAACAGTTTCCAAGTAAGTAACCAAACAGGTTGTATCCAGCCTGTGTCGGACGACGTCCCGTGGTTGCCATCAGCCAGAGATTTTCTACTGATTCAATACAAACTTTAGAACTTACTACGAACCATTCTTCTTCAGTTATACAGCGCCGCTTAGGCTGCTGTCCTTCAGCCCAATACCGTCCTCGAGAAGACGAATCTAGAATAAACGCACACAGACATGTCCACACATCCCAGTGTCTCGAAATGTTGACATGCCTCTAATATCTGAATGATCTAAAGAGGTATGATTCACTTCACTGCACTGAGTTTTCCTCATATGGCTCGTTTAAATAGAAAAGATATTCCACTGTCTGAATACATTAGCAACATTCACTGTCTGAAAGAATATCTATTTTCACAATCTAAACAGATATATATATTGTCACTTTCTTAACAGAAATTGTATTTCCATTGTTTGAATAGAAATGTACAGTCCGCTGTCTGAATAAATTGGATATTTCCAACTGTCTGAAAAGTATAGACTGAGTATTTTCGATGTTTAAACATATATATTTTCACTGTTCGAATCTAGTAGATATTTTCACTGTCCGAATCTAGTAGATATTTTCACTGTCCTAATCTAGTAGATATTTTCACTGTTCGAATCTAGTAGATATTTTCACTGTTCGAATCTAGTAGATATTTTCACTGTTCGAATCTAGTAGATATTTTCACTGTTCGAATCTAGTAGATATGTCAGGTTCTAAATATACTAAATTAGTTTTACTAAACTAGGTACCTCACTGTCTGAATAGATTAACTATTCCACTGTCTGAATAGATTACGCCCGAGTGGTTACCGGGGTCCAAATTTGGGTGTAAAGAATAGAACTACTGTTATCTGCCACTCGTGTTGTAAGAGGCGACAAAGGAGGTTCGGCTGAAATCGGATGCATGTGTCCGCTAGGGAATGCTAACCCGAAACAAATGCTTGCAGAAAACGGATGCACCAGACCGTAAGGCGTATAACATGGTGCAACGACCCCTCACAATGAGGAATGGGGTAACGGATTTTACGGTCGCCAATCTGTCTCGGAGATATTTAGCCACCCATTAAGAATGTCAGACCTACCATCATGAGGGTGGCCAAAATTTACTGCGGGAAGAGGTGGGCACAAACCGGGAAGCAGAAATCATATGAATTATATCCTACAGAACTGCCCCCAGTATGCAGACTTGAAAAGAAAGAGGTTGCCCACTTACACTAGCGTCCGGGGGACTGCCTAGAGTAGTTGATAGTAGCTCGGCCTGCTAGCTGTGAGACGCCTCATAGCTCGGGTTCGAACCTACTGTCCGGCATTTGTTCAAGTCCCTGGTCTTACTCAGGACGATAACGTGAGTACCTCTGAAGTCGGAGAAAATCTGCCTGTATGGCGAGGAATACTAATTACGAGTACATTGAGCACACGGCTGCCAGTGTAAAGTAATTTACAATGTGCACGCTGCTGCCATTGTAAGAAATTGGAAAAACGGATTTTCACGCAAAAATCAGTTTCAGAGATGAAACTTCGTCTGAGTTGAAAGCGGACGAAAGAAAAAAAAAAAAAACACTAGCGTCCAAGACAAACTGTATGGCGTGGCTGATAATCTGAGGCAGACGGCTGCCTTTGTTAGAGAATCCGAAATCCCAATCTAGTGAGAACGCAGAAGAAGAAAATAGATTAACTATTCCACTGTCTGTCTGAATAGATTAACTATTCCACTGTCTGTCTGAATAGATTAACTATTCCACTGTCTGAATAGATTAACTATTCCATTGTCTGAATAGATTAACTATTCCACTGTCTGAATAGATTAACTATTCCACTGTTTGAATAGATTAACTATTCCACTGTCTGTCTGAATAGATTAACTATTCCACTGTCTGTCTGAAAAGATTAACTATTCCACTGTCTGTCTGAATAGATTAACTATTCCACTGTCTGCCTGAACAGATTAACTATTCCACTGTCTGTCTGAATAGATTAAGATATTTAGTCAATATTAAATTTGACGGAGTCGAGTGGATAGGACGTCAGTCTCTCGATCATGAGGACGGAGGTTCAAACTGATAAGAAGCTATTCTGTCAGAGGTATGATTAAAAAAAACGCACCCTGTATGTACACTGCGTGACGACAGCTAGGCCAAGAGAACTTTAATCCTTAACCAAAAATAGACTGCAAAGGCCAGCCAACCGAAATGTACGCTATACAACAGCATTGTTTTCAATTAGTTATAACTCACTAGCAATACTTGTCTTACAATAAACTATAACTGATTAGCAATACTTGTCTTACAATAAAATATAACTGATTAGCAATACTTGTCTTACAATAAAATATAACTCACTAGCAATACTTGTCTTACAATAAAATATAACTGATTAGCAATACTTGTCTTACAGTAAACGATAACGTATCAACATGGCTCGGCTTACAATGAACGATAACTTATCAACATGGCTCGACTTACAATAAGTTATAACGTATCAACATGGCTCGGCTTACAATAAATGATAACTTATCAAAATGGATCGGCTTAAAATAAACGACAACTTATCAACATGGCTCGGCTTACAATAAACTATAACTTATCAACATGGCTCGGTTTACAATAAATGATAACTTATCAACATGGCTCGGCTTACAATAAATGATAACTTATCAACATGGCTCGGCTTACAACAAACTATAACTTATCAACATGGCTCGGCTTACAATAAACATGGCTCGACATGACTCGACTTACAATAAACCATAACTTATCAACATGGCTCGACTTACAATAAGTCATAACTTATCAACATTGCTCGACTTACAATAAACTATAACTTATCAACATGGCTCGGCTTACAATAAACGATAACTTATCAACATTGCTCGGCTTACAATAAACTATAACTTATAAACATGGCTCGGCTTACAATAAATGACAACTTATCAACATGACTGGGCTTACAATAAAGTAGTACTTATCAACATGGCTCGACTTACAATAAAGTATCACTTATCAACATGGCTCGACTTACAATAAACAACAACTTATCAACATGGCTCGGCTTACAATAAACTGTAACGGATCATCAGGACACTGCTTACAATAAATTCTACCTGATCAACATCCATGCAAATCGTAAACCACATATCTGAGCTGCATATTTATGCTAAGTTCCCACCAGATCTGATTTCTTATGACCCGTGACAATGACCTTGCATACACAGCCCTAACGCTCGATTTCTTTACATAAAACAGTGATCCAAATAAGCACCCAAGAGTTTTAACGCATCGAGTATTCTCTAAACCGACAGCGGCGCATGTCCAAAAAATAAAGTTAGCATAGAATAATATAGAACCCAACGTGGCAGCTCTTTCTGGTATGATCCATTGCAGTATGACGCCCCTGTGTACTGTATGAAAGATGTAGGCATGAATTCAAACATTTGAATTCATTATTCATACTTGGAATAATATTCATACTATTCACTCTTCGAAGAACCATCCAACAAGAAAGTAAACTATTGGGATGTAAAACCATACAAGATCTCCAACTGCTAGCAAAGAACCGTATCACATGGAGATCTAAAACCTCTGCCCTATGTGCCGCCTTTGGCACGAAAGGAACAAACTAACTAACTAACTAATTCATACTTGTGTGTGTTGTGTGCGTGTGTGTGTGTAATGTGTTGCCAGTTTTATTTAGAATGCAATATACTAGTTTAAAAAATCATATATACTGCTGCTGGGGTGAACCCGATTTACTATGGCCATTCGCTAACAAAGACCAGCAGTACATTTGGAAAATATGCCCAAAATGATTGCATTCAGTGGCGGATTTAGATTAGGTGATGCCATAAACTAACGTAAACTTGGAAACGCATGTTTAAAAAACTTACTAAAGTACAAAACTTAAAACATTTTATCATCATCATCGAGTGCCATATCGAAGGTTAACCGTAATGTTTCTGTAACAAGTTATGTTACTTTTTCTTATGGTACACTTACAGACTGCTGCCTGTCCACCTCTTGATGTTTCTTTCCCCAATTTTACCTTTATCATCCCACTTGTTCTCTTGTCTTCAACTGTCTCCTTCAATATGGTTTTCAACAATCTGATATATATATATATATATATATATATATGTTAATATTACCAAAACACCATACTTGTTTCACTTTGATTTCTTTCAGTTATTCCCTGTTCATTTGTTTCAGATGACCAAGTACTGATTGCAGAAAACGAAGAATCTCTCCAGAACCATTTGAACTTAGTTAACATCAAGGAGGAAGGGGGAAATTACAACATGAGAATAAATATAATAATAATAATAATCGCCGTCCCAAACGATGATGACAACAGTCTCAGACGTGTGCTGCTGCCTCTCTGGTGTTTGCGGGTGTGAGAGTCCCAATCCTAGAACACAACCCCTACCACAGGTGGGGCATATATGATCAAGGTTACACATGTGCGTGTTATGTATTCTGTCTTTCTAGTAGTTGTGTGTAGTTGTCTGAAACTGTAGCTTGCGCTGTATTTGGATTTAAGTGAAGAAAAGTTTGCGTTATTCGTCAGCCTCACTCTCTAGTCCAGGACTATCTGCATCCAGGGGCAAGACAAGTCGAGACGACTGGAGATAGTACCTCATGCAGTGGATGATCAAGGCTTTCTAAAGTGCCTCGCCGTGCTCTATGCGGTCTACACCGCTCTGCTGTGATCCGCCTTTCTAAGCGTTGAGTCAGCTAGTGGCCTCATCCACGAAGTCAACCGGATCCAGTCTTTGCATGCATAGACAGACAGTGCCTAGCTTACCGAGGGTGTTAGACTAATATAATAAAGACAGAGACAATGGCAATAAGTAGACAACCAGAAAACCTTACAATAAAATTCCAGAATGTAGAAATAAAACAAACCAGTGAGGCCAAATACTTAGGAGCAATTTTCACAGCAGACGGAAGTATCGATAGCAAAATCAACAATCGATGCACAAAAGCTAACCAGGTACTGGGGCAGTTAGCACCACCGTTGTCACATAAAGAGATACCGCTAAAAACTAAAGCAAATCTTATAAGAACGATTTTTCTGACCAAAGCTATGTTACTAGTGTCATACAGGGTCAATAACAGCAGCTAATGAGCGGCAAGTCATAACGACGGAGATGAGGTGTCTTAGAAGAGCTGTAGGGGGTCAAAAAGGCTCATGAGGTCATAGTGGTAACATGAGCCAGGGTTAGCGAGGGGCGCGCTAACCAAGACCCTGCCCCTAACCTCCACGCGGTGACCCTGAAAACAGACTCTGGTTCTGGTCTGGCTAAGAGGGGCAGGGATCGGGAGAGGAAACTACTGGTAGTGGTAGCAGTGCAATTACGGAAATACGATAAAGATACATACAAATAAAATGCACAAATCTCCTGACCGATGTCCAACAAGATATTGCCCAAGTCCCTGAACGCAAAGAAACAGCAACGAAACGTCTCAGACATGGATGAGAGGTGCATCCAGTGACCAAACGTATGCCCACGTAGGGCGAAGCTCGAAGCCCTGAGGAGGGGCAAACATTGCCAGCCCGTCGGCAAGAATAAATAAGACAGGACCGTAACGAATGAAAGTCTACCCTCGTGTTGGTGCGAGAGAAGATTGCAGCTGACCCGCATTGGTAGCCTGGTGCAGATACATGTACTGGGCAAGGTTTGCCGAGCGCAAAAGAACAAGTTGCGTTTAGTGCATAACGAAACTACCCGCCCTGGGAAAACCGTGCAAGGTACTGTGCGATTAAAATTAACATCCCCGGAAGAACTGAGGTTGGTGATGACTAACGGAACTGCCAGCCTTGGGGCAACTGGGCAGGTTCGATTGCAGTCGTAACTAACATCCCCGGAATAACTGGGGCGGGTGATGGAGGCGAGCGCAAAATCCTCAGTTACGCTCATAGTGCCCACTGAAACGACCCTCTACATTGTTTGTACTCGGCCCCATGCCAGTGCTTTCGAGGTTAATTGCAAATTGCCACGTACCGATACGCGTCTAGAAAAGGCTGAAAATGTTCCTTCCCGTGGATCAAACTCAAAAATGTACGGTAAAGCAAGGCCGACAATGTGCGGATCAAACAGGAAGTTCGGGTCTGAACATTGGCGAAGGCCGATACTTTACACGGTGTCTTATACGAGTAAGACGCCGTCCGAGGATAAACTTACAAGCCCCGAGAAATATTTCTCAGTCAGAACGGGCATAAACAGCGTAACTCACTGTCCCGGCGTAGATCACAAAGCCCAAAAATACGGCAAAGCTGATCGTACCCTAGGTAAAGCTCACCCTAGTAAATCAAAAGCTGGTTGAAAACGAACACCCCACCGAAGGATAAGCAACTGGGCTCCAATAGGTGCTGAAGGCTGGTGCACGTACATTACGTTCGGATGTTTGGCTGTTTATATATCACAATGAGAATGATTAAAACAGGCCTAGAACGATCGAAGAAGAAGAAGAAGAAGAGCTGTAGGTGTGACAATAAGAGATAAAATTAGAATTGAAGAAATCAGAAGAAGACTGGATGTGAAACCAATCATGCAATTCATAAAAGAACAACAGATTAAATGGTTTGGACATCTGACAAGAATACCCTGGTATCACCTACCAAAGAGAGCACACACAGAAAAAGTATAGCCTAACGAGTACAAAGCAAGAGGAAGACCACGCAAAAGATGGAGCGACGTCATCAAGAACGGCCTAACGAAACTGAATGTCAGCTTACGTGCTTTAAAACAAACACACAGAAGATCATTACTCCCCCACTCCTCTGACACTTCTATAAAGAAGTAAATGGTGGAAGAGAAGAAGAAGATTCTCAGTTCATTTTAAATTGTTGCAGACATGGGCGTCTACACGTTAAGGCGGGAGAAATGGGGGAGGGTGTAGAAGTTTTCCTCCCTGGAATATGGTTTTTAATCAAACATTTTTGTTGACTGTTGCTAACTAGATATATTATAAACATTTATAAGACGTTAATAGCTATATACATGGAGCACGCAATTCATATCTGGTCCCCTCCATTTACGAACTTTAAACTACCAATTCCTTAGGGAAACCCTGAAACGAACTTTCCTGAGACAGGCAAAAAATTTCGCATTCAATTCCATGGAAGAGATTGAGCGAGTTGTCCAGGACAAGCGGTAGGCCACTATAAAGAAATTACTTGCAGAAATGAAATAACGTAAAACGGTGATCGAATCATCTATGGACATGTCCGGAGTGCAATAAAGATATTCCAAACTGAAACAAGAAGTAATGACTATATGTAATATTTAACCAGTAAAATCGAGGGTAGACGAGACAGAAGAAAACAGAGAGAAAATTTTGGATAGCCTGACTTCATGACACGGTAGAGCGTCAACATCTGAGTTGATAGCAAACACCAACGACAGAGATTTGTGGAGATCCATGATCGCCTACGCCAGCCGGCGAATATTTGATTATTCTTTGTTTCCTGGGGAAGCGTGGGGAGGGAGGGAGGGAGGGAGGGGGCTCGCATTCATAACCTATAATTTTTAAACCAGTGAATAAAGAGTTCTAAGAACCTGGTGGGTAAGGGGGAGGAGGGTGTGATACACACAGACTAATTAACATTTATTTACTATTTTAGATAATTTAAACAAAATTTACTCAAGTTTCTTTGTATATTCCTGAATATCACATTTTATTGTTTTGTTGTACAGATGTCATAATATTTATGAATGGCACACATTGTAACTACCACGAATATCGCTAAATTCATGAAGGCACACATTGTAACTACCACGAATGTCGCTAAATTCATGAATGGCACACATTGTTTGTAACTACCACGAATATCGCTAAATTCATGAATGGCACACATTGTAACTACCACGAATGTTGGTAAATTCATGAATGGCACACATTGTAACTACCACGAATATCGCTAAATTCATGAAGGCACACATTGTAACTACCACGAATGTCGCTAAATTCATGAATGGCACACGTTGTAACTACCACAAATGTCGCTAAATTCGTGAATGGCACACATTGTAACTACCACGAATATCGCTAAATTCATGAAGGCACACATTGTAACTACCACGAATATCGCTAAATTCATGAATGGCACACATTGTAACTACCACGAATGTCGCTAATTCATGAATGGCACACATTGCAACTACCACAAATATCGCTAAATTCATGAATGGCACACATTGTAACTACCACGAATATCGCTAAATTCATGAATGGCACACTTTGTAACTACCACGAATGTTGCTAAATTCATGAATGGCACACATTGTAACTACCACGAATATCGCTAAATTCATGAAGGCACACATTGTAACTACCACGAATGTCGCTAAATTCATGAATGGCACACGTTGTAACTACCACGAATATCGCTAAATTCATGAATGGCACACATTGTAACTACCACAAATACCAACAGACAACCACGACACTGCGCAACAACCCGGTAACGATGTGGCGACAAAGAAGAAGAAAAATAAGATCTAACGAAATCTGAATAATATATCAATATTAATCATACATATTCTGAAATGATGTCAACTTTATAATATCTCCGTCTGTTTAGTTTCCAGTGAATGTATGCGTACACACATATAACTATATATAATATATGTGCAGACGAATTGTGTCCCCTACTTAACTGTCAATCAGGAAGACATCGATATTGATTGATCAATGGTGGGCGTGTTGTTAGGTCTAAGCCTAAACAATAAAGGGATATAACTATTGCTTGAGACAGCTTGGGTGTAGCGATTTCCCAAACTTGAGCCAGGGAAAGTTCTTTTTTTTAAAATATGTAATGCTGAAAGATAACGTGATCGACTTTTATTAAAGATTACATTAAGTTAATTGCATATCCTTTACAGGACATTGCGAATCAACCCCAGCTTTTTAACGCTGTTTGTGATTTTTCTAGGCATGTTCAGTAGTTTGCCATTTCTTTCTGAACGGGTGGTGCCATCATCCTTTATTAAAAATCCATGTGAAACAATTTGCAACCAACTGTCCGCAGCGTGATTCGAACTCAGAACGTCGGGGTTAATAGACCGAGTCACTATCACTTGAGCCACAGACGTCACCTAAAGATGACATTAGAGACGTTAACTAACATTGATTTATTGAAGTATTTTCATTGCATTTCAGTGATTAACCATGTGTGTTCCGATCTCTTGTGAACAGATCATGGGAAAATGAGGATGTCCAATCAAGTTCATTAAGATCGTCCAACAGTTTCACGAGGGAATGATAGCGCGTGTATAATGGTGATAGGGAGCTGTCAGAGACCTTCCATATCAACAACGGTGTCAAACAGGGCCGTGTACTGACCCCAACATGCATCATCATGATGTTTGCTGCTTCCAGTATTGTCTCTACCTTTCCACATTTAAAAAGTAAACAACCAGGACAGGTGAAATCCCATCATATACATAACAATATAAGACTATCGTTTGCCTTTTTAACCCAAATTAGGGTATAGGCCCTCAACCAAGTCTTCATATCTTTAGTTATCTCTTGTAGCTCCTTACAGCTCTTCTGCATATTGTTAGTATCAGTCCTTTCCTCATGGTTGAAAAAGTTATTATTTTCCATGTATTTGACTTGTTTATAATTGGTTGGATTTTGTATCTAAAAATGTCTACCAGATGAGGTAGCCAGGCCCACCCCTAACCCTTCCTTAGTCGTAAGATATGTCTTGTATGCTGAGGTAGCCAGGCCCACACTGAACCCTTTTCTTAGTCGTATATGTCTTGTATGCTGAGGTAGCCATGCCCACACTGAACCCTTTTCTTAGTCGTATATGTTTTGTATGCTGAGGTAGCCATGCCCACGCTGAACCCTTTTCTTAGTCGTATATGTTTTGTATGCTGAGGTAGCCATGCCCACACTGAACCCCTTTCTTAGTCATATATGTCTTCAATGCTGAGGTAGCCAGGCCCACACAGAACCCTTCCTTAGTTGTATGATATGTCTTGTATGCTGAGGTAACCATGCCCACACCGAACCCCTTCCTTAGTTGTATGATATGTCTTGTATGCTGAGGTAGCCATGCCCACACAGAACCCCTTCCTTAGTTGTATGATGTCTTGTATGCTGAGGTAGCCATGCACACACCGAACCCCTTCCTTAGTTGTATGATATGTCTTGTATGCTGAGGTAGCCATGCCCACACAGAACCTTTCATTAGTTATATATGTCTTGTATGCTGAGGTAGCGATGCCCACACCAAACCCTTCCTTAGTCGTAAGATATGTCTTGTATGCTGAGGTAGCCATGCCCACACCAAACCTTTCCTTAGTCGTAAGATGTCTTGTATGCTGAGGTAGCCATGCCACACAAACCCTTCCTTAGTCATAAGATATGTCTTGTATGCTGAGGTAGCCATGCCCACACCAAACCCTTCCTTAGTCGTAAGATAGGTCTTGTATGCTGAGGTAGCCAGGCCCACATCGAACCCTTCCTTAGTCATATGATATAAAGTGTTTTTAAGTCGAAGGATTGACTTTAACTGCACAGGGTTTTACACCATATGGCTAGGTCCCTCTCTGCAGAAATGGCGTGCCACCTGCCGAGAGTATTACACAAAGCACAAACTCCTTAACTCCAGAAACAATCCTAGAGGTCTCTGGAAAAAACTACACTTGTGAACAGAGCGGTGCGGTCAGTTCAAACCCATGACCTCCGACTCACAAGGCAAAGGCGTAACCACTTAGCCACAGGCGTATCATATGTCTTGTATGCTGAGGTAGCCATGCCCACACCGAACCCATCCTTAGTCGTATGTATGATATGTCTTGTATGCTGAGGTAGTCATCCCCCACCAAACCCTTCCTTAGTCGTAAGATATGTCTTGTATGCTGAGGTAGCCATGCCCACACCGAACCCATCCTTAGTTGTATGATATGTCTTGCAGGTGGCAGTGTTACTATTCTTTGCTTCCCATGCAGGCCCCAGCAACACACGGACAAACAATGGAAGACAATTAATGAATAACTAAACATTGAGACAGTTCAGAAATTCTGTGAACATTTTTTTTTATTTACATGATAACAAGATGTACTACAAGGCAAACTCTGAGAATTTTCATTTCAAACTCAAACATCCACACAATCTGTACACTTTTCCCTTCTTTCACACTTGTGTACTTGTAATCTAACATTCAATTCATGATACAGGAGGTCTAAAATAGCAGGCTGTGTTATGAGTGGATCTTGTTTACTGAAGTTTCCAACAATAGTTAATAGCTATAAAATGATCCCAATTATTCATTGGAAAAATGACATTAGGAACTGTTATCAGTGATACAGACTTTGTGAACTGCCACTGAGATATTCTGGTGTACAAAATAGATGGCAGCTGAGAGTTATTCAGCAATGTTCAATGATTATGTTACTAGCAATCATTCAATCAATCAATTAATCTTTTAGCAGTTTGTTTAACAGCTTGTTTACTGTGAAGATAGCACACATTAAATAAAAACAATTGTTGGCAGCTATGACTCCTCACTGAGCTGCGCTTGAAGAGCAACAGGCAGGGGAAACTTGAATGTTTAGTTGAATTTATTTACCCTGTCCATTGAAGGTATAGATTCCTGCATGAGTTCTGGACTGCCTCTAGACATAGCATCATAAACTGGCTGACACATGTTCTGATGTATAACTAGATTTCTATCTCTATCATTCGCTCTCCCCACCACCTGACTCATTGCCTCCTCCACCTGATTCATTGCCTCCACCACCCGGCTCATGACCTTCTCCACCTGCAGGTTGACTACCTACAGATTCAACATGCAGCTCCACAGAATCATCTTCTACCTCACTGTCACTCTCCAGAGCTTTAGCTTTTCTCTTGGATTGTCCTGCAATGTCTTCCCCACCATCGGATTCCTGCAGAACAAGAATATGCTAGATGTGAGGACAGGTGAAATCTTACGTCACAACAGAAAGATAAGGAGTGAGGTCAGGTGAAATCTTACATTACAACAGACAAGTAGACCAAATCTTACATTACAACAGAGAGGTAGACCAAATTTTACATTACAACAGACAGATAGACCAAATCTTACATTACAACAGAGAGGTAGACCAAATTTTACATTACAACAGAGAGGTAGACCAAACCTTATATTACAACAGACAGGTAGACCAAATCTTACATTACAACAGACAGGTAGACCAAACCTTACATTACAACAGACAGGTAGACCAAACCTTATATCACAACAGACAGGTAAACCAGACCTTACAACAGACAGGTAGACCAAATCTTACATTACAACAGACAGGTAAACCAAACCTTACATTACAACAGACAGGTAGACCAAACCTTATATCACAACAGACAGGTAAACCAAACCTTACATTACAACAGACAGGTAGACCAAATCTTACATTACAACAGACAGGTAGACCAAATCTCACATTACAACAGACAGGTAGACCAAATCTTACATTACAACAGACAGGTAGACCAAATCTTACATTACAACAACAGACAGGTAGACCAAATCTTATATCACAACAGACAGGTAGATCAAACCTTATATCACAACAGACAGGTAGACCAAATCTTACATTACAACAGACAGGTAGACCAAATCTTACATTACAACAGACAGGTAGACCAAATCTTACATTACAACAGACAGGTAAACCAAACCTTCCATCACAACAGACAGGTAGATCAAACCTTATATCACAACAGACAGGTAGACCAAATCTTACATTACAACAGACAGACCAAATCTTACATTACAACAGACAGGTAAACCAAACCTTCAATCGCAATGTAAGTTCAACTATACACAGATATTATCACAGATATTAGTGATATGAAAGTGGTTAGTGCCCTTGCTTCATAGACTTGTCGTCCCAGGAACAAAATCTTACAGTTAAAATCAGAATGATGTTTTCCTCCAACATAACGGTTCTCAGGTTGACCTAACCTCAATTGAGTACCACAGAAACACTGGCATGCAAAGGTGGTCAGCGTGATGTTGACCACATCACACATTAAATACTGTTGGTCAGGAAAAAATGTGAGCCTAACACTGTATTTAACAGTTAACAAAATTATTCGTATGTGACATACTTAACAGTTAACAAAATTATTTATATGAGACATACTTAACAGTTAACAAAAGGAATCCATTTTCATACCCTGAGGTATAGTAGGGGATACAGTGTTGAGCATGCATTTTTCTACGACCAACGACACATGATGTAATCAGCATCATGCTGATCCCATTTACTTCCCAGTGTTTCCTGGGTACCCAATTGAAGTTAGGTCGACTTGAGAGCAGTAACAATCAGAAAAATGTCACATCCACTGCATAACTGATCCCAGAACAACAAGCATATACAACAAGTAAATACACTAATCACATATAAAAAGGTAAAACATGGACAGAATTAGAAGGGATGGCAGGTGAGAGGAAGAGCTGGAAGAATGTTGAAGACCTGTGCTCCGGGGGGGGTGTTGTTTGAAAGATGAAGAAGAAGAAGTACACTAATCACTACGCTATCACAACCCTCGGCAGCCAACAAAGATGAGGAGTAAACTATATGCAGAACTTACATCATCACTCAGCACTCGCTTGACCCTCTTCCTGCTGTCTTTATCCTCCTCACTTTCATCACTAGAGTAGATGTTTGTCCTCTCTGTAATAATAAGCAACATTCACATCATAACAGCACTCATCATTAACATCCTGGGCAGAACTTTACATCTCAACATACCACAGATAATTGTGTTTATATCTAGCCACAACTACCCCATCACAACATACCACAAATTCTTGTGTTTTATATCTAGCCACAACTACTACACTACAACAACATCACAACATACCACACATACTTGTGTGTTTGTATCTAGCCACAACTACCACACACTACAACATACCACACATACTTGTGTTTTATATCTAGCCACAACTACTACACTACAACATACCACACATACTTGTGTGTCTGTATCTAGCCACAACTACTACACTACAACAACATCATAACATACCACATATACTTGTGTGTTTGTATCTAGCCACAACTACCACACACTACAACATACCACACATTCTTGTGTTTTATATCTAGCCACAACTACTACACTACAACAACATCACAACATACCACACATACTTTGTTTATATCTAGCCACAACTACTACACTACAACATACCACACATACATGTGTTTATATCCAACCATAACTACTACACAACAGCAACACCAACACACACAACACAAATACGTACTTGTGTCTTTATTTTGCTTGTATTTATTTTTGATAGCACTTATTGAGAATGCTTCATCATCTTCATCCTCATCCTCATCACGACCTTCCAAGTATGAAGCAGTCAAACCTCTAGCATGTGTCTTTTCTCTAGCACGTCTCTGCTGACCTTCCCGTCGAATTGATGCCCGAAGTTTTTCTTCCTCTTTCTGAAAAATATATATATCCATTAACATGTTTTTATTTGGGCTAATTCTTCCTCTTCACCCTTCGCCCTAGGAAGCAAATATTTACTTGAAATCTTTCTCAACAACATCAAATTAATAGTAAAAACTGAATCAAAAATCTGCTCAAAAACATTACATGTCTCATCTTCTACAAATACTTCTATGTTTTCTCTATCATCATCAAATAGCTTGCAGTGAGCAGAACTTTGTCACCATAACAATTTCTCTCTATCACAGGCAAGATGTCCTGCCTATGCAGATGTTGTGCTCAAATCCTCAGTTACATCCTGAATCCATCATCCATAGGGTCTTCCTCTTCGCAGGGATGTTTCCTTCCATAATGGTCTTCTCCCACCCTTCGTGTCTTTTTATATGTCCAAAATACTTCAATTTTCTCTTTCTTATTTGAAGCACTAGGCTGTTTTCTTTGATTTTGCGTTCTTTCTGGATAGATCTATTTGTTCACTTCTCTGTCCATGATACACAGAGGATTCTTCGCCTGTAACACTTATATTCAAAAGCACATTTGTTTTACATTGCCTTATTAAATGTCCATGCTTCATACCCGTATAACAAGGCAGTGGAAAAACATATATGAGCTTTTGAATATAAGTGTTACAGAAAGTCTCCGTATATCATGGATGATCTCTCTTAAGTCAACCACCAATAAACTACTTTCTGTGGTCATCATCTTGTCACTTGAACCACTTAAGCATGCTATGTTTTTTTTACACAGTAAATCTGGGTCACCTTTCAAGCCAGTAAATTTATCATGTTTGGATTTGCTCTCCCGATTGTTTCAGAATGATTGATAGATTTGGTAGGCGTTAATTGTAACTTTTCAATAACTAAAATTGAACGCAGACAGAAGCTTTACAGCCTACCATTTGGTTTCTCAACAGCTACAGATTTCTTTTTAACTCTTTCCATGCTTTTTGTCACACGCTGCACCATAGTGAAATTCCGCTGAGCGCCATTTGCAGTACACTACGCCAATCAAGTTGCTTCCCTTATAAGTCTTTCTAGTTTTACTTCTATTTGTTTACTTCTACTACTTTTTAACCTTGTTATTCTAATAGGTTGTCCAGTTTTCTTTAAATTAGTATGTAATAAGACATATATATCTTTATTTATTGACAAGTAGTTATGTTTGGTTTTTTGAATTAACTGTTTAAAAACTGAGGAAATAACTGCGCATGGAAAGAGTTAATAAATTACATATTTTCAATTTCAATGTTGTATCAATCTTGACATATGCCAACGAGAGAGGAAAAAGACAAAAGATATCGAAAGTAAGTTTGAGTGCATTTGAAAATAGATGTTAGAGAAAAATAATGAATATACAATGGAATGAATTCAGGAGAAGTGATGAAATCTGAGAAATATATGGTCAACCCCTAGTAACAACTGTTATAATAATGAGAAGATATGTTGGGCATACTCTGAGAATAAATGCTCAAGAATCACAAAGCAGGGACTGAAGTGGGAGGCAACGGTTCAAGAAAGAAACGACACCCTAGGGAAATCCAGAAACAAACTTTACTGAAAGATGCTAGATATATCAGACTAAATTCCATAGAAGAGATTGAAAGAGTTGTCCAGCATAGAGCAGTATGGAGAAATTACTTGCATGTCCTATATTAACATATAATGATATGAGATGAATATAATAATAATAAGGGTTTCTTGAAGTGCTCAACTTGAACAATGGATCTACATTTGATTGTCTATCTCTGATAAGATTAGGCACTTAATCTCATTTATGGTGAGATCAGATATTACTAAATAAATAGTCAAACTCACTACACACAGTAACAACTCTAGTACTTTTTGAGCACATAGATAAGCACCATACTTCACAGAGACATCTCTCCAGTCAGACTTGACTTAACATACTTCACAGAAACATCTCTCCAATCAAACCTGATTTGACATACTTCACAGAAACATCTCTCCAGTTAACCCTGACTCAACATACTTCACACAGAGACATCTCTCCAGTCAAACCTGACCCAACATACTTCACAGAGACATCTCTCCAGTCAAACCTGACTTGACATACTTCACAGAGACATCTCTCCAGTCAAACCTGACTCAACATACTTCACAGAGACATCTCTCCAGTCAAACCTGACTCAACATACTTCACAGAGACATCTCTCCAGTCAAACCTGACTCAAACATTTCATCAACAACACTTGACCAGTGTACATAGTTAGAATAAGATCAATATTTACGTGGATATTATGAAGGAACATGATAATGGATATAGATAATGGATACAGTTTAACATCATGAAAATCAAAAAGAATATAAGAAGATCTTATCTTATCTTATCCACATTTGCCGTGAAGCGTCGTGGGGAGAGTTAGTTTCCTATCTTGTGCCAGGTGTGTTGCGCTTGCCGTTGTCAGTCCATGCTTTCGCAGGGACTCTGAGATGTTATCTATCCATCGTGTTCTTGGCCTGCCTCGTGCTCTGCGCCCTGAGTGTCGATTATTATAGGCATGTGATGGTAGTAAATGTGGTTCCATTCTCATTAAATCTTTGCTTCTCGATGTAAACCACTTGAATCTTTGCTTCTCGATGTACTGTATGCATGGTATAGTACCAACGATGCTTCTGATATTCTCGTTTCTCACTCTATCTCGCCTTGTAACGTTGACAGCTTTTCATAGACATCTCATTTCACATGTTGTAATCTTTCTTTCTTGTGTCTTAGTCAGGGCCATGTTTGGCACTGATAGCAGAGTTGGAATAAATATACAGTTTATCAGTTGTCGTTTGACTGCCATGTTAATGCATATAAGAAGATAATGGACAAATAAGCATGACCTCTGCAGAGACAGGACATCTGGCCTATAAGAGAGATAAATTCTGAAGGACTGATAATGTGGTAAAGTTCTGTTCAGGACAAGCTATTTGATGATGATGAATGGACAATTTGACATGAGGGTTTTCTGTACACACCTTAATCATTTCAGATCTGTTTGCCTCAGGGTCAAGACCTGTGATAGGAAGAACCTTGACTTTTTGAGTCTTGGTTGATCGGTCAGCCAAGGACATTGTCATTTACGATGAGTGAGCGAATCTGTGGAATGTGGTCTGTAGACAGAAACAAAGATGTTGATTAATCAAGGATACAAGTAGTTACTGGTTGCTCAACTAAGTTCATGTCACTACTTCTTTCTGCTTTCTTCTAATCCTGGTTTGCCTCACAGTGTTAGGATAAGGATGAGATTTTTACATGGCACTACAGACACATGACACTATGAAAAGTGACACTACTGGTTATTGGTTACTAAACTGACGTCATTGCATTCTGGGCAGACTCATAGGTGCTCAGTCTCTCCCAACAGATATCGAAGAGTATGGATACTGATGGTTCCTGTGACTCGCTGGTTAAACTTCTCTCTCTAGATCTCAAGCAACCAGCTCTACTTGTACAACGTGTAATTCCAAACTAACTAAATCGCTTTATTGATTCAAAGTCTACATTAGTGCCTTCATCCAACAGGCAGTCACGAAGAGACAAAAGAACACCCCTCCTTATCCATCTTCACCTCCCCACCAACCAATGCTGCTATTGCAAGCTTGTCCGCTCTCTCATTGCTTGCCACAAACACCCGCATGCCCAAGACAGAAGATCCATGTAAGCATCTGGAGGTTAGCAACTTCTATAGACAACATCCACTCATATCGAAACCTGTCCGTCTGGATCTTGTGAAGCATCGACTGAGAGTCAGATACAACAACCGGAGTCCCAGAGAGCCAATGGAGGGCTGCAGTAACAACCTCAACCTCCATCATCATACTGGAAGACAGTACAGACGTGATACTATAAATGACACTACATAGACATGACACTACTGACAATTGTTAATAATAATAAAACATTACCGGCACAATGGACATCCAACAACTGTACCTGAACACCAGCTTAGTTTTAAAAACAGACTGTCCCTGCAACCCTGTGCCTTGTCGAACAAACAGATGATTGAAGTCACCCTGAAGTGGCATGGAGTACACATCAAAGATTTCATCACCCAGGTGTAAGGACATGCTGTAGGTACAAGAAACTAATGTCAGCAAGTTGATCAACTTGGTTTAGTCATCTCATAGCAATTCAGTAATTTCATACAGATAAAAGCAATCATATAGCACATAATGGCATAGCAGTGTTAAGTACTTGAGTCCTCACAATACTTGGTAGTTTTATAAACTGTCTCTGCAAAATAATGGAAACATTTCAATCTCAAGATACAATGGTAGCCTGAAAGCAAAGACTTTATTGTGCTACAGCAGGCAGATCTTAGGCAGTGCTTCTCTATAAAAGATCAGGCAACTTACCTTTCTCAATGCATTGATGATGCATTCCAAGAGAAAGAAACTTGTACTAGTGACATAGATCACAGGGTAGTTGGTGGGTAGATCATGGTGTAGTTGAGGAGAGGGCTTAAGTATTCTAGCTACCTCGAGGGCTATGTCAGGGGACACCACCTACCCTTCAGGTTGAAGGGTTTTGCATTGGGTTGACAGACTACAATAGGAATAAAAAGCTTGCTACAGAAACGTCGAGACTTTGTCAACCAGACACTGGGAGAGCAGTTGAGGAAAACAAATACCAAAACAGACAATAAGATAAAAGACTATGAGGGAAATGTTTTAGAAGAATTCTCAGAATTCGTTCGATACAAAAAATACGTTAATACTGAGATCACTTGAAGCACAAGCATCAGTAATATCAAAGAGGAAATAAAAAGGTGAAAGTGATTGGGGCATACATTGAGAATGCAGAAGAACAAATGCCCATGTGTGGCTCAAATGGAATCTGAGTTGCAATAGAGGTAGGGAATGACCTAGAGAGACATGGAGATGAAATGTAGTAAGAGAAAAAGAAAAGGCAGGTATGACTGGAATGAACTAAGCTGACTTGCTGAAAACAGATCTGGTTGGGGTCCAAAATTTGTTGATGCCTTACGATTCTAGAAGACTAGTGACATTGATAGACAGACTAAGGAATGTTTTTGTTAAGGGTTTCTGAAGAAAGTGAGAAATTGTAGAATAAATTATAGGATGTGCTAGTGAGTAAAAACATACTTGCATAACAGAACTTAAATACAATTAGAAGACTTCAAGAGTAATAAAATATTACTATGCCAAGGTGCCCCTTGGGAAAGGGTTCTATCCCAATACATTTCTTGGTAGCAGACCTACCATATTTAATGAGAGCTAACAGTTTCTGATAATATGGTACACAAATGACTATGCAACAAGTGCTACTCTGATACCGTGGATACAAAGCAAAAGGTTGTACACGCAAAAGGTGAAGCACGGAAATAACAGAGACAATGGAAGGCATCCTGCATGAAGTGCACGCAAGAGCCTGTTCTAGATATATCTTATCCTAACGCTGTGAGGCAAAACAAGATAGAAGAAGAAGACCGTCATATGATAGCCTAGTCATATATCTGGCCAAGACCTGACTGATTCAATCAAAGAGACAAAACCCAGTAAATAACACCGAAGTCTAAAGAACAATCCATAACTAAGGTAAATAAGTTGAAACTATAACAACCAGGAATTTTGGAAGAACAACACAACAGGTGAGTTATCTAACTTCATCAAAGATAAGTACCTGCCATCGGTCCACTTCACAACTCGTGCATTACTTTCTCTGACAGGTTGATCATTCTCATCTTTCATCTCATTGCCTTCCTCGTCAAACTTTCTCAGCCATCTGATTGTGTTTTCCACTCTCAGTTTCAGAGCGAGCCCTACCTTCTTCATCCAAGACTTCATCTTCGTCAACTTCATCTTCATAATTTTCAGCATCATATGGCCTATAGAAAACAGTAACATTATAAGATTAGTGGACAATTAACTCATAATGTACCATGGCAAAAGCCATGTTTTTACAAGTCATTTATTTTTAGAATAAAAATGTCCTTTAGTGTGGCACCTGGTAAAAAGACGTCCAACCCAAAGTCATGTAGTTTGGCATTTGGTCCACAACGAGTTAAGATCTATAGCTATAATGAGTTTAGTGCTTGAAATGACACTGTGAGCTATGAATTTCATTTGAAATGCTTGTTTGTGTATATGGTGGTAGTGTTGTGACAAGCATATTTAGAAAATGTTAGAAAGCTAGTCGCAGGTGATCTAGTGGCTGCCTTATGTTGCAATGTCTGTGCAGACTGCTTTTTTTGTAACAGTTGTTTTCTTATAAATGAATTGCAAATTAAAGGAGGGGACAGTGGTGTTGGCACTCTGGTGGCTGTCTTATGCATCTAATGTGTGTGCAAGATGCTGGTTTGTGTTGAGACTTCTGTTTCTTCTTCTTTGCAACCAATTTAATCACTCTCTGTGATATGTTTGATCTTTGTCAAGAATGTGTACACGTTGCACATTGGTTTGGTAGGCCCCTAAACACATAGACTTCTATATGTTTAGGACATGTGCATCCGATTTCAGTCAAACCTCCTTAGTAGCCTCTTACGACATGCGTGGCAGGTCTTCTTCTTTGCGTTCGTTCTTTACGACCAATTTTAATCACTCTTTGTGATATGTTTGATCTTTGCCAGAACGTGTATACTTCTTCTTCTTCGATCGTTCTAGGCCTGTTTTAATCATTCTCATTGTGATATATAAACAGCCACACATCAGAACGTGATGTACGTGCACCAGCCTTCAGCACCTATTGGAGCCCAGTTGCTTATCCTTCGGTGGGGTGTTCGTTTCAGCCAGCTTTTGATTTACTAGGGTGAGCTTTCCTAGATGCGATCAGCTTTGCCGTATTTTGGGCTTTGTGATCTACGCCGGGACAGTGAGTTACGCTGTTTATGCCCGTTCTGACTGAGAAATATTTCTCGGGGCTTGTAAGCTTATCCTCGGACGGCGTCTTACTCGTATAAGACACCGTAAAGTATCGGCCTTCGCCAATGTTCAGACCCGAACTTCCTGTCTGGTCCGTACATTGTCGGCCTTGCTTTACCGTACATTTTTGAGTTTGATCCGGAGAAGGAACATTCTCAGCCTTTTCTAGAGCGCATTGAGTACGTGGCAATTTGCAATTAACCTCAAAGCACTGGCATGGGGCAGTACAAACAATGTAGAGGTCGTTTCAGTCGGCGCTATCAGCGTAACTGTGGATTTTGCGCTCACCGCCATCACCCGCCCCAGTTATTCCGGGGATGTTAATTACGACTGCAATCGAACATTGCCCGGTTGCCCCATGGCTGGCAGTCCCGTTAGGCATCACCAACCTCAATTCTTCCGGGGATGTTAATTTTTAATCGCACAGTACCTTGCATGGTTTTCCCAGGGCGGGTAGTTTCGTTATGAACGTGTATACGTTGCACATTGGTTTGTAGGTCCCTAAACGCATAGACTTCTACACATTTAGGACACATGCATCCGATTTCAGCCAAACCTCCTTAGTCGCCTCTTACGACATGCGTGGCAGGTAGCAGTGGTTCTATTCTTTACACCCCAAATTTGGGCCCTGTCAACCACTCGGGCGAGACTTCTGTTTGTTTCACAAGTTCACATGAGACAATGATGAGCATTTTGAGTGGTGTTCGCCAACACAGAAATGGAGCAATTATGGAACAATCCATTGCTGTGAAGTTGAAACCTACTAGTTGACTCAACATCAGACACATCTAACTCAACATCATACACAACTGACTCAACATCAGACAGACATCTGACTCAACATCAGACACATCTGACACAGACACATAAGACAACAGACATACCTGATTAGCAGAACAACAATGCACTGACCTGGTTTCCACACTAAGAAAGTTGGGCAACTTGACATAATGTAACGATGACCCTAGATTTGTGACAATGCGAGGGATTTCCACCTCAATCCTATTTTCTGCTGGCTCTTCCTCTTTGTTCTGTTCATCATCATCATCACCAATGCCTGTACCCTGCCATTATTGATCAACATATTGCTATCACTACCACAGTATAAATGAACATGTCTACATTCACTAACACAGTATAAATGGAATAAGTCTACATTCACTAACACAGTATAAATGAAGATGTCTACATTCACTATAACAGTACTCTTCTTCTTCTTCTGCATTCTCACTAGATTGGGATTTGGATTCTCTAATAAAGGCAGCCGTCTGCCTCAGATTATCAGCCCCGCCATACAGTTTGTCTTGGATGCTGGTGTAAGTAAGCCACCTCTTTCTTCTCAAGTCTGCATACTGGGGGCAGTTCTGTAAGATATAATTCCTATGATTTCAGCATCCCCATTTGTGCCGACCTCTTCCGCAGTACGTTTTGCCACCCTCGTGATGATAGGTCTGGCATTCTTACTGCATGGCTCAATCTCCGAGGCAGGTTGGCGACCGTAGAATCCGTTACCCCATTCCTCATTGTGAGGGATCGTTGCACCATGTTATGTGCTTTACAGTCTGGTGCATCCGTTTCTGCAAGCATTTGTTTGGTTGACATTCCCTAACGGACACGCACATCCGATTTCAGCCAAACATCCTTAGTCGCCTCCTACGACATGCGTGGCAGGTAACAGTGGTCTATTCTTTACACCCCAAAATTGGGCCCCGGTAACCACTCGGGCGCTATGACAGTATAAATGGAACACATCTACATTCACTATCACAGTATAAATGGAACAAGTTTAACATTTAAATAGAGGTTAACTGTAAGCATAGATTCTTCTTAATGAAGTGCACACAATTAGGGAGGGACAGGAACCACAAGCATACACACTCTTCCAAATTTGTTAAAATAGAAAGTTTGATATTGGGTAACATGAAGACAGTTATGTTAGACAGTGACATGACATCTTCTTCTTGGCATGTCCAGGTGTTCACATGAGCAGACTAGTCAATGTAGTCAATGGCATAACAGTTAGAAGACTGGTCAATACATGACAGCTAGGAGCAGAATATCCAAGGCAAGATCACTAGGAGCAGACTGCACAAGGCAAGATCGCTAGGATCAGACTGCACAAGGCAAGATCGTGAGGAGCAGACTGCACAAGGCAAGATCGCGAGGAGCAGACTGCACAAGGCAAGATCACTAGAAGCAGACTGACCAAGACAACATGACAGCTAAGAGTAGACTGACCAAGACCTAGTGGCTCTCCTAGGGGAAGAAATCGAGGTCATTCAAGCAACTGGCTTCATGAAGGAAGGAAGGAAGTAAGTCTCCATCTCAATGGCTAACCTCCCATCACCAAAATTCACATCTATAGCTGACGGGAATAAAGATGTAGACATTCAATGGAGACATGACGAGCAACCGTAGAAAGAGATTTGAAAGTTTGTAACATCCAGACTTTGTAAACTAATAGAAAGACAGAAGAACAGTGGTAATCTCTTGAGGAAGCCTTATGTGTCAAATGCAACAAGAAGAGATGTAGATTTTATTTTCTGTTGTCTTGGTCAGTCTACTCTTAGCTGTCATGTTATCCTGGTCAGTCTACTCTTAGCTGCCATGTTGTATTGGTCAGTCTACACTTAACTGTCATGTTGTCTTGGTCAGTCTACTCTTAGTCGTCATGCTGCCTTGGGCAGTCTGCTCCTAGCTGTCTAAGTGCTCTCCTAGTGGGAGAAAGTGGCAGTAGACTGACGAAGATAACGTGACAGCTAAGAGTAGACTGACGAAGATAACGTGACAGCTAAGAGTAGACTGACCAAGACATGACAGCTAAGAGTAGACTGACGAAGATAACGTGACAGCTAAGAGTAGACTGACCAAGACATGACAGCTAAGAGTAGACTGACCAAGACATGACAGCTAAGAGTAGACTGACCAAGACATGACAGCTAAGAGTAGACTGACGAAGATAACGTGACAGCTAAGAGTAGACTGACGAAGATAATGTGACAGCTAAGAGTAGACTGACCAAGACAACAGACACAGCTAAGAGTAGACTGACGAAGATAATGTGACAGCTAAGAGTAGACTGACCAAGACAACAGAAACAGCTAAGAGTAGACTGACCAAGACAACAGAAACAGCTAAGAGTAGACTGACCAAGACATGACAGCTAAGAGTAGACTGACGAAGATAACGTGACAGATAAGAGTAGACTGACCAAGACAACAGAAACAGCTAAGAATAAAATCTACATCTCTTCTTGTTGCATTTGACACATAAGGCTTCCTCAAAAGATTATCACTGTTGCTGTTCTGCTGTCTTTCTATTAGTTTACAAAATCAGGATATCACAATCTTTCAAATCTCTTTCTACGGTTGCTAGTCATGTCTCCATTGAATGTCTATATCTTTATTCCCCGTCATAGATGTGAATTTTGGTGATGGAAGGTTAGCCATCGAGATGGAGACTTCCTTTCGAGTTTGAACTTCCTCCTTCATGAAGCCAGTTGCCTGAATGACCTCACCTTCTATCCCTCCCCATTCCCACAATGAACAAATGTATCTCTTTCTTCTGTTTCCGTAACACAATATTTGTTACAAGAATGGGGTGTCAGTCCCTTGTCTAACCTTAAACCTGGAGGAAGTCATATTTTATCTACTTTCTATCCTTCAACCTGTATGACATGGGTGTCCCTATACCAGGAGCAAAACTCATGTCTGCATAGATTTACAGACGTGTGTACGCAAGTTCCCCACCTCTCTACAAGGTAATGGCCTCATGGGAACTAAGAGTTGAATGGTCAAGACAATAGAACAGTTAGGAGAAGACTGACAAAGACAGAATTGCTAGGAGCAGATTGTTCTTTAAAACACATTCCTTCTTTCTATCTCTCATATATTTACCCGTCTAACAACACCGTCACCATCACCCTCCCCTGGTTGTCTGTTATCTTTGTCTTCATCAGAACTGATATCTCCAGCATCACCAAACAGTTCCATTGCATTCAAATCCGACAGATCCATCTCAGCTGAAAATATTTACACTAGATACAATCAAAGTTACAAGTAATAACAATAGATACAAAGTTGCAAATTACAACAATAGATACAATCAAAATTATAAATTATAACAACAGACATAATTAAAGAATCAATGTGGTACGCTCTCATTTATGTGATATGGGTGAGTATCAGACACTCGAACGAGTGCAAGAATTGGAAGTTAAGTTTGGACATGCCAGACAGTGTCGTCTTCGTGGTAGAGAGAGAAGATATACTAATCAACTTCTCATAGGCACGGTGAGCAAATGGACGTTAGGATGGCTGCTGCAGCGGAGGACAGAGCACGAATGGAAATGCCCAATGTGCAATGACATCAATCGCATAATATAAAAATTAAAGAATAACAATAGACACAATCAAAGTTACAAATTATAACAATAGATTAAATCAAACATTTGTGTGAGAAAGATAATATCAAACATGATATCAGACAGATAATATCAAACATGATATCAGACACAGAAGTATATATACCTTCCTTAAGTAAAGCATCTCACTCTGGTAAATGACAGCCAGACACAGATAATATCAAACATAATATCAGACACAGAAGTATATATACCTTCCTTAAGTAAAGCATCTCGCTCAGCTTGATCAATCTCATCCAATTCATCTTGGTCATGCGAGTCCTCATCATCGCTGGCGATCTTGGTTCGACTCTTCTTCCTTGGGATGTGGCTGTCTGACTCTGATCCAGAATGGGACCTTCTGCGATCTATGAAAAATGTAATTGATTATAATATATGTATGTGACAATGTTTGTAACAGACTATAATGTGTTGATGATAGACCTGTGACTCATGTAACCACTAACTTTAATGGCACTTACCCTTTGGTAGATCATGGTATCCTGGATGTTCAGAGTTAATTTGCTCTAGAAAATCATTTTATATCTTTATATGGTACCTCTTGCGATCTCTTGGACTCAACGCACTACATTTATATGCTTCTCGATACTGTCTCTTCTTATGTTCTATAATATATGTATATATTTTGTCTTCTGTGTATTTTCCGGGTTAAATGAATAATAGAGCTGTCCCCTCTTGTACTTAGTAAAAGGTGACTGTGGGGTTTGTCATGTTTTCCTCAACCATACACTGTTAAAAAGCCACATATAGATACAGAAAAAACAAAACTGTTCATGTGAGTGGACATTTCTGTTGTCGCTGTCTTATATTGGGCACAAACCCCTACTTATCAGATAGAGTACACACATGGATACAAACCCCTACTTATCAGATAGAGTACACACATGGATACAAACTTCTACTTATCAGATAGAGTACACACATGAATACAAACTTCTACTTATCAGATAAGAGTACACACATGGATACAAACTTCTACTTATCAGATAGAGTACACACATGGATACAAACTTCTACTTATCAGATAGAGTACACACATGGATACAAACCCCTACTTATCAGATAGAGTACACACATGAATACAAACTTCTACTTATCAGATAGAGTACACACATGAATACAAACTTCTACTTATCAGATAAGAGTACACACATGGATACAAACCCCTAATTATCAGATAGAGTACACACATGGATACAAACTTCTACTTATCAGATACAGGAGAAATCTTACCTGGTGTAGAGCCTTCACTTTCATCACTGCTACCTATAATGTAGATGAAAAAATAAATGAAACGTCAATTACCAGTTGCCATGGTTTCCTAATGCATATCCCAACAGTACCCATCATATTCTTTCGATAAATTCTTCTTCTTCAATGATCCATATCGACCACTAGTTGACCACTGTGTGATTTGCATGTGATCTGAGCCTAAGAGAGACTGTACGTTGTGCTAGCTATGCATCTACAAGTAGGCCAACACATCCAATTTCTGCTATGCTTTTTTATTTAGTAGGGTAGCGAACAAAAGGAAGGATTTAGTAGGGTAGCTTCCCTAGGTCCTACATCAGTCGCCTCTTATGGCATGCCTTGTAAGTCACAGTGTTACTATTCTTTGCTCCCTTCGAGCCCGGCAACATACTAGCCTCAGAATCAATTAAAACAAGTTTAACAGCTTGTTCTGTTGTTATCCTTTTTTCAGCATATCTTTTCTCAAGAATAAACTTTCAAAAATCATTTGATTTATCAACAAAGTATTAAATACATGTCTACCATCTAGCTAAACCAACTAGTAAAATGAGGGTTGTGTTTGACATTACCTTTGTACACAATTTATCTTCGGCCTCCATCAAATAACAATGGAGTCTTTTAACGCCGATTTTTCAGGATGTTGGGAGGTGAGATGTTTAGATTCCAGAGCTATATATCAGGATCTCGGGTTAAATTTAAACCTGGATCTATCTATTGTCTATTCCCAGGTGGAAGATGGAATTGGTTGTCCACTCTTGCTGTTAAGAGTAGGAATGGGAGCTTTAATTTACGTTCTAGGGTCAGATGAGTCGCCCTTGTTGTGTTATATCTGTGTTTATGTAGCGTGGTCTTGATATTGTCTATCCATCTTTTCTTGGTCTTCCCTTAGCTCTAGTACCCAATCTCTTTTATTGTATGCTGTTATTGGTGGTTGGTTGTATTTCATTCTCATTAAATGTCCAAACCACAGCATTTGTTATCTTTCGATGTATTTGGTGCATGAAGTTATGCCCACTCTGCTTCTGATCTCCTCATTCGTAGTTTAATCTTTCCTGGTGACCCCCACTGCCTTCCTCAAGCATTTCATTTCACAAGTGGTGAACCTGGGATCGCCGATAGCAAAGTTGATAACATTCTGTGCTAGTGACCATGAGCCATGGAAATTTCAGGATTCGAGACCAGTTTGGTCAACAACAATTCTTGGTGTGCACAATGTATGTGGTTGTACTATATGAGACCCTGAACCTTTACTTGGGGATCTAAATTACAAGTACCTCTAAAGTTGGAATAAGGTTTGTCTAGATGGTGAGGGACTTAATGGTGATAAGGAAAGCAAGCCTTCTGGCAAAAATCAGTCAATGGCACCATGCCATGACTACACCTGAATTCATTGCAAGCGGGAAACAAAATTTTATGCTAAGGAATATCAGTAATATCAACACTTTTCATCTAATGAATAACTTGTAGAATTGTGTAAAACTCCGCTAGTGTGGTGTCGCAGCCCGCAAGGAAAGCAAAGTATAGTATCGCTGCGACCTACAATGCATAGTAAATGGTGATGGACCAGGCATACCAATGTAGAAGACACAGTCTAGTGTCACTAGACAACCACTTGAATGAAACCCACAAGGGAAATGGAAAAGTGAATGTCCTAAACAGATCTGGAGACAAAGCCTACTTGAGGAACTGAAAGATGCTGCACTATCCTGAAATCCCATAAATAAAACCACCACCAGAGACTAGGAAAATTTGGGGACAGCTGTTGAAAGTCATATGCCCCACAAGGAGCAGTCAGGAATAAGTAAGTAGTAAGTAAAGAGAGGTCAACCTAAGGAGACCCTGAGACGAACTTTGCTGAGAGAGGCAGGAAATATCGGTCTCAGTTCCATAGAGGAGATTGAGCGAGTTGCCCAGGATAGAGCGGTATGGAGAAATTACTTGCAGGCCCTATGTAACGTAAAACTGAGCGAAGGAATTATTATTATTATTATATTAAGTAAAATGTACATTATTTTATTATCTGTCCTTAAGGAATATCAACTTGTGTATGTGTGCGAACTCTTAACTTTCTTTCTTTCTCGAATCCTGTTTGCCTCACAGCGTCAGGTCAAGAAGAGATTTCTAAAACGGGCCCTAGTATGCACTTCGTAGATAGTCTCTTTCATCGCCTCTGTTATCTCTGAGGTCCATCTTTTGTGTAGCCGGACCTTTGCTTTGTACCTATTGTAAAAAACACTCTTACCTTTAGGGATCATAAAAGGATGCAAACGCCTCACCACCTCAAGGTGGAGCATATAGGATAAGAGTTACTGTACAGTACATGATTATCATGGCAACAACAACTGACTCTCTTACCTGCATGACTGCTGTGTGCTGACCCACTTCTGGGACTGCCACTTCTGCTCTTGTGGTCATCTTCTGAACTACTACTTCGGTGGCTTCCTGCAGGGCTTCCACTAGCACGGCTACCAATACTTCCACTCCTGCTTCTGTGACTACCAGCTGGACTCCCACTCTTACTTTTGTGACTTCTAGCTGGACTCCCACTCTTACTTCTGTGGCTTCCAGCTGGACTCCCACTCTTACTTCTGTGGCTTCCAGCTGGACTCCCACTCTTACTTCTGTGGCTTCCAGCTGGACTACCACCACTCTTACTTCTGTGACTACCAGCTGGACTCCCACTCTTACTTCTGTGGCTACCAGCTGGACTCACACTTCTACTTCTGTGACCAGCTACTGGACTTCCACTCTTGCTTCTGTGGCTACCAGCTGGACTTCTACTCCTACTTCTATGGCTGCCAGCTGGACTTCCACTCTTGCTTCTGTGACTACCAGCCGGACTTCCACTTCTATGGCTACCAGCTGGACTTCCACTCTTACTTCTATGGCTGCCAGCTGGACTCCCACTCTTGCTTCTGTTACTAACAGCTGGACTCCCGCTCCTATGACTGCTTACGTTGCTACCACTTCTGAAATAAAATTACAGAAAAGCTTAAAACTGAACACAAATGGCCAGAAATGATAGAAACAAAATCTAATAAAATAAGGAGATTGTATCTATGATCTAGATTCAAACATAGCAATCATGAACGAACAGTAAACATAATTTATCTTTACTCTTATACTGATGGTCTGTGTATCATAGTGAGAAGAGTTGAGGCCGTTACTGCTGCCCTTCAGTGGCTCTCTAGGACTCTGTTTACTGGCGCTGTATCTGACTCTTAGTGGATACTTCGTAATATCAGGATAGCAGGTTGTGGTATGATTGGATATTGTCTATAGAAGTTTCCAACCTCCAGAGACTCACATGGGCTTACTGTACTGGCTTGCAAGGGTTCAACGCAATGAGAGAGCAGACAGGTTTGCATAGATTGTCTGGGAGTTTAGGATGGATAAGAGTGGTGTTCTTCAAGTTTCTTGGCGACCTCCTGTTGGATGAGGACAATCAAATTGATCTTAAGTCTACCCAGCAATTTAAGGAGTTTGGAATACCCGTTGTACAAGTAGAAATGGATGTCTAAGGGGCAGAGAGAGGAGTGTATTCAACCAGCGAACCACAGGAACTATCAGTATGCATACCCTTCTACATCTGGGGGGAGGGGGCACCACTGAGCACCTAAAGGGTCTAACTGAAGTACTGTGATGTCTGTTCAGTAACCAATCTTTACTGTTGCGCAACTATAGGGCTTGTCGTTTGCCTTGAACTAACATGGGGGTTGGCATGTGTGTTTCAGCCATTCAATGTATGTTAGACACACTTGCAGAATATGTGTCTCTGTCATTGTGCTGGTACCATATGTGCATGTGTCAGTAGGGCCTATCTTGTACTTGTTAAATAAATGGCAAGATATGTAAAGAAAGACATTGATAGAGAACACAGTTGAAAGATAGAAGGCAGACAAAATATAGCAACAAAATGTAGATGACAAAATCTAGAATGAATATCGTATACACATACATCTCAGGACACAACGCATGTATGCGTAGGGCGTGTGTATGGATACATATGTCAAAGAAAGACAAACCACACAAAAACTATCTTAACTCACCTGTGACTTCCACTTCTGTGACTGCCAACTGGATGATCTAGTGGACTACCCTTAGGGCTTCCTATCTGAGAGCCTGCTGGACTTCCTAAGAAAGTGGATGAAGGAAGCAGATACACAGTTGACATGATACTATTATCATATTTTCTCATGCATTTGTTATTTTAATTAACAGGAACGGAACATTACAAGTATTTTTATGAAAAGGAACAGAACATTGTAAATCTTTCCAGTAACAAGAATAGATTATAAATATGTATATAATCTTTAAATTTGTATCTAGATTTTCTGATAACATGTATAAACAAAACATGCACATAGAAACAACATATATATATATATTTTAAAAATCATCATCAAATAGCTTGTCCTGAGCAGAACTTTGCCACCCTAACAGTCCTTCAGGATTTTTCTCTCTCATAGGCCAGATGTTCCGCCTCTGCAGCTGTCATGCTCAAACCATCGGTTACATGCTGAATCCATCTTAACCATGGTCTTCCTCTACTTCTCTTTACCAAGATACTTCCTTCCATGCTGGTATACCCTGCGTGTCTTTTTTGTGTGTGTATGTATATATATATATATATATTTTGAACCCCTCAATTTCCATGGTACATGGTCACCAGCACAGCTTGTTGTCAACTTCGCTATCTGCAACTTCTTAATCCTGAAGGGCTGCATGTATCTCCTGGCCATTATCTAATGGAAAAAATGCATAAATGCAAAGCACTGTATGAAATAACATGTTACGAGTCGTCTGTGATCAGATACTAACTCCCCCTGAAGTATTTAGTTGCTAAATAATTGCCAGCTGTGGGCAAAAATTCATAAGAACGATGTAACAAGTCAATAGTGCCACCACAATTGCCAGCTCTCAACAAGTGTCTCTGAGAACGCTGTAACGTGTCGTGGCGACACAAGGGAAGATTGCAGTAAACTCTGTATCGGAGGAAAAGCGCAGATAAATCTACTGGGTACGGTTGGCAGAGCGCATAATTTAAGTTGTACCTAACGAAACTGCCCTCCCTGGAACAACTGGGCACTGTACTGTTGCACGAGTGCAAAATGTAACGCTTTAGTGCCTGGCAAAAACCAACATTTCCGGAAGAGCTGATGTGGGTGATATTGGCAAGCGCAAAATCTAAGTTGCGTTGTTAGCGCCGAATGAAATGATCCTCTGGATTATTTTTGCGCAGCCCCAGTCCAGTGTTTCCAAGAACCAGGAAAATGCAGAGTAGAAATTGCAAATTGCCAAGTGCTAACACACGTCTCGAAAAAGGCTGAGAATGTTCCTACTCCGGAATAAACTCAAAGTGGCTAGAAAAGTAAGGCCGGCAATGTAATGGTTTGACAGGTTGTCCAAATCCAAACATTGGCGATGGCAGACACTTTTTATGGTGTGTTACACGAGTAAGATGTCATCCCAGGCTCAGATCATACGAAATGTTAACAATACAGCATAAAATTGGTCGAGTGTGTGACAAGCTTATGTGACCCAAAATACTGAGAAATGTTCCAAATCCAGGCGACCTCACAGTCAGAAAGTGTGCACAGTGTAGACATACTCTTTGGTGTAGATCATAAAGCCAAAACATACAGCGAAAAATGATCATTAAAGATCGATGAATACACGAAGCAGCCGGCAAGTGATCGTTTCAACGACCAGCTTTAGAAGGGTTGTAAATGTTCCTATACCAGAATGACATCACTGAGTCATTTGCAAAGTAATAAATGCTCTTTGGCGTAGATCCAAGCTAAAATATACAGCATAAAAGATCATTAAAGAGTGTTTATCACACAATGCAGAAGGAACTCTACAATCAGCCAGGCGCAGATCCATGCCAAAATATATGGCAAACGGATCATTAAAGAAAACTTGTACGAAGGAAGAGGAAGTGTTGGCGACTGACCGTCACCGAGATAGACTCAAAATACTTCCCGTAGGAGAAAAATAAAAACCCTGACCTACACGTATATGGTACCATATACAGGTAGGGGCCAGATTTCAACAGGTGCTCAATGTTAGCCTTTCTTGTCAAAAAGATCAATTATATATCACAATGAGAATGATCAAATTGGTTCACACCAAAGAACGAATGTGAAGATGCCCCCTCCCCACATTTGTGGAAACATAACCTGAGGCAATCAATCGCCCGATGTGAAAGGGTTTTAAGTGCAGACAAGAAAGCAGGTGCTGTCTGTTTAGTAAATTAGTAGAGAGAGAAGATGTACCAACCAACACCACTTCCATACAGTAAGTGTGGATACACTGAGATGACTGCTGCAATGGAAGATGGAGAATGCACGAGTTTGCCCAATGTCCAAGGACAGTGATCAAAAGAACTAAACGATACAAATTTGCACAGATGGGTTGCTGATAACATTTGATGAACATAAAAATCCTCACATTTTAGTACCATATCTACTGAGTTATATTGTAGCATGGTGCCAAATCTGATCGGCCATAGATAAGTTGTCAAAGCTAACTTATGTCCAATGTTAAACTACTGGCATATGCAAACTATGAAGAGTGTTCTAGAATATCAGAAACAGTCTCAATCATCAACATTCTGAGAGTAAATGTGTTATAGTGATTGTAGATTTTACCACTTCTCTGACTTCCAGCTGGACTGCCGCTATGCTGACTTCTGACTGGACTGACACTGCCTGCAGGGCTGGCACTTCTGTGGCTACCAGCGGGGCTAACACTTCTGTGACTCCCAACGGGGCTTGCACTTCTGTGACTCCAGCGGGCTTGTACTTCTGTGACTTCCTGTGGGACTTGCACTTCTGTTGCTTCCTGCAGGACTTCCACTTCTGCTACTGCCTGCAGGACTACCGCTCCTGTGACTGCCTACAGGACTACCGCTCCTGTGGCTTCCTACTGGACTACCACTCCTGTGGCTCCCTATCGGACTACCACTCCTGTGGCTCCCTGTGGGACTTGCACTCCTGTTGCTTCCTGCAGGGCTTTCACTAATGTGACTGCCTGCAGGACTAGAATCTCTGCTACCATGACTACCAGAGCTTGCTGCCTCTGCCTGAGAACCCTAAGAGAGAAAAGAAAAATAGTTGATTGCAACATCATCATTGCACTTTAATGAATAGCTATGTGTGCTTCAATCTCTTACTTACACAGGCAGCCCTAGTGACAGTGTATGAACTCAGTAGCAGTGACAATGGTCCCCCATTTTTGAAAATGGCAAAAATTTGTAAGGACGTTATTTTAATTTTAATTAAGTTTTGCACAGGCATCGGCTTTTTTAACATATTCTTTTTTCCTATTTGCAACTGCCAGCGATTATTTTGCATGTTGAACTTGAACAAAGTATCTATGTTTTATCATCCATCTATGACAGGACTAGAACTCATCTCACCTATATTGAGATCAGGGATCAATAGAAAAATATAGAAATAGGGGGAAGACTGCAGTAAAACTTGGTAAATAGCGAAACACGTGATGACTAGATGAAAACGTGTATAAAATTTAATAAAAACCGCTTTCATTTGTTAAAATTAAGTTCTTTTTGGAAATAAATTGTGACTTTTTTATTTTGTAATATTTTACAATAATCTATGACAAAACACGCTCGCAGGCAGTGAGCACTCTAAGCTAAGTCTGCTAAGGAGCCACTCCACAAAACTATCCCTGTTATATCAAAATAAAACTAACAATTAACAGTAGAAGAGTTACTCTACTAGAGTAACTTCAGTAACATTCACTGAAAAAAGATTCAGTATTTATTCAGATTGTCATAATAGAAAAAGTTGGGGATACGCAACTCAACCGCTCTTTCCCATCAAAAACTTCAAAAAGCACTCACTGATTAATACTGATTATTAAATTATTTTTATTATGAGCATGACTTAAACGTAAAAGTATATTATATAATATTATCAATTAATGACAATTATCACTCTTACTTTACTCGATGTACGTAAAGTTGTAAACCGGTAACCTTGGCTTATATTGTATGAATGTCGATGTCTCAATAATATGTGTAAATATTAAATAAATAGACATCAAAAATACACTGGCAACTACTAACTTTAACGTATTACTTAACTTAACTAACGCAGCGGCGGCAGAACATGTTAAAATTAAAATTGTTTTGTTTACCACAGAAACATAATTTTTTTTTTAATGTGTCTACGCATATGAATATAATATTATTCACTACAGAACTGGTGGTCACGGCAAACTGACTTTATATTCCGGGAAAAAAATCAATTTGATAACAAGGTAGGTTACAAAACACCTCAATCAACTATTGTTTCTAAAAATGCTCATCTGATCATCTCAAATAAACAATTACCTCCTCATTTTCAGAGTCTGCCATTTTCAACCGGAAATACAATTTGTGACAGAAATCCCGGAACCAACTTACGAAACTAATAATTATTATTATGTACCGTCTTCGCATTGAAGGTTGGCTGCAATGGACTTCCATCATCCTCTGTCTCTCGCATTGTTACTGCACTCTACCATGCTGTAATTTGTCCATCTCTTGATTTTTACAACCTACTTATATCACGTTCTTCCTCTAGCTCGACATTTTTAACCTTCCCTCCAAGTACGTACTTAGTGTACCTAATAGACTGCTTTCCCTTCACTAAACCGTTAGCTGCTAAGGACGTGTATAGACGTTTTTCCCATTCACTGCTAAGGACGCATTAAGACGTCTGTTATTATCTCTCCTCTGTGGGCTAAAGACGTATTAACACGTTATATATTTCTACTGTCACTGCTATAGGAGTACATTCACGATTGTGACCTCGAAACAAAGAGTAGCTATTTTTAGCTCCGTCTTCGGGTGTATGTAAAGATTTAAGCCATGGGGAGAAGATCTTGCCTCTGAGTGACGTAATCATAAAATTCAGAGACGCGATTCCAAAATGAAATACATTTAATTATTGCTTCAACTGTTAACTCATGCAAGCGATTTCGTTCCTCTGTCTACATTCATGGAAGAAAGTATTCGTTCTATATTTGCATTGTGTCCTGTACATCGGTAATGAAACCAAAACTACTGTTTATTCGCAGACTTTTCAAATTAAACAGTACAGTTCCGTAATAATCACAGTAATAATGAAAAGAAAACTACTGTTTATTCGCAGACTTTTCAAATTAAACAGTACAATTCCGTAATAATCACAGTAATAATGAAAAGAAAACTACTGTTTATTCGCAGACTTTTCAAATTAAACAGTACAGTTCCGTAATAATCACAGTAATAATGAAAAGAAAACTACTGTAACAGTATGCGTGGACGTGGACATTTCAAATTAAAACAGTTCTCCCATCTGAAAATCGAGAAACAATTTCGATTTTTTTAGCAACTTTCATTTGACAGGGCCTAGGGACAAAAAAACCGAGACAAATGGGCGTCCAGAAAGCCTTTTTCGAGACACCACATTTTTTCATTAAAAATCAGGACTGTCACGGAAAACCTGGAGGTCTAACAACCCTAAATATACATGTTCTCAGAAGTTTTACTTTTTTCTTTGATTGTGTCGAGTAAAAATTTATGCATGTTGAGCACCCTCTGGACAACCATGGATAGTCTTCTTCTAACTTCTTTCGTACAATCTCCATTGTTGTTATAGAGAAAAGATATTCAAGGTATGTGACATTCTCAATGCCTTCATTATTGATGTTAATTTTAGGCTGAGATTTTACTTTGTAGGTGGACATAATTTTAGTTTTATTTGTATTCAGAAAAATGTTCTGATCTTCGCTGTGTTTTTTGAAACACTGAATTAGTTATTCCAACTCCTTGACACTATTTGATAGAAGAATTGTGTCATCTGCGTACATTAATTCTGGAATGGTATTTTCACCAAATGTAAACTGGTCAAAAGATTTGCGGTTTGTGTTACGTTGGTGATTTATTACAAAGAAATGGAGAAGACAAGATTCGAATAAAACTGTTATCAAAAAAGTAATTTTCCAGGAGTGTCACTCCGCAACTTTTATTTTTGCGTTCGGTCAATATTGCCTATCCCAGTTTTCCCAATGAGGACAGTTTCATAGGCTCTGGAACGCAACTTTGAGCTTTGCGCTCGGCCATCATTACTTCACATAATCCCTGCGTTTCGTCTCTGGTACAAAGTTTACTACAGTCTTCTCTTGTTTAGATACAGTACAGACGAATTGTCTTTTACGGTCTTGCCTAGAACGGGCAACAAAATATTATGTGATCCAATGTCTTTGGACGATATAAGTCTACAATTTTATACAACTTGTAATACCGTTTTCACACGCCGCTCTGTGTGTATTTGTACTACACTTGCATCTGTTATATCTCTCTAGACATCGGCCAGGAGATACGTGTGTACGTTTTCACTCTGGGATTCTGCTCGTCTATGTCGCGAACAGATCACATAGTATTCGTGATTACACCCACATTAGATAACGGCAGCTCTCCCTCAAACCCTACAATCGTAGCCAGACTATAGTGACATTTTATTTCCAGGGCTCTGCGGCGGGGAGGGGAGGAGACTTGTGTTTATTTGATGGTAAGGCCAAGAATTTTTTCTGTTGTGGGCATAAATGAAAAATCCTAACCTGAACAGCTTCCGACGCTTGCACTAACCATGCGGACATTAAATTTCTCAGACTCTCGTCCCACCTCTCCTACACCGCCTTAAAAAGTAGTACTACAGGCAGTAACAATAGATAATATATTGTCTTTGTAGGTGAACCCGTTTTATTACAGCAACATTGCTCTTTTTTAGCAGTCCATTTGATGTTCCATCGGGTTCGCGTTGTTTTTGAGTGTGAAAAAAACCACATCTCGGCAACACTTATAGATATTACTGTTTGGTTATTTATTATTCATGAGCATCTTATACATAACATCACTTATTCTATGCTTATATTCAAAGTAGCACTGCATAAGTATTCGGACTTTAACCCTTTCAACAACACATCAACAGACTCCAGTTAGCATTTAACGAATACAACATGAGAATAAACATCGACAAAACAGAAGTAATGACATTCGCCAAAGAGGAAAGCTCTACCAATATCTCCATCGATAATCACCAACTAAATCAAGTAAAAGATTTCACATACCTGGGAGCATTTTTTCAGTAAATGGAAGAATAACTAATGAAATTCAACACAGATGCAACAAAGCAAATCAAATGATAGAGCAAATGGCGCCAATTTTAAGATGCAAACACGTCACCATGAACACAAAAAGAGCAATGTTCAACACAATCTTTCTCCCCACATTATGTTACCAGTCGGGGGACTGCCTAGAGTAGTTGATAGTAGCTCGGCCTGCTAGCTGTGAGACGCCTCATAGCTAGGGTTCGAATCTACTGTCCGGCATTTGTTCGAGTCCAATCACGAGTACATTGAGCACACGACTGCCAGTGTAAAGTAATTTACAATGTGCACGCTGCTGCCAGTGTAAGAAATTGAAAACGGATTTTCACGCAAAAATCAGTTTCAGAGATGAAACTTCGTCTGAGTTGAAAGCGGACGAAAGAAAAAACAAAAACAAATGTTACCAGTGCCAAACCTGGACACTGACAACAAACGATAGAAGAAAACTAGTCACAACAGAGATGAAGTGTCTACGCAGAATGCTGGGTGTAACAAGAAGAGACCGGTTGAGAAATGAAGACATCAGGAAAAAGTGGGTACAACATCAGTACTAGACTTCATCAAGAAACAACAAATTAAATGGTTCGGCCACGTAAGCAGATTACCATCAGACAGTGCACCCCAAAGAGCAATGCTGCTCCGATACAATGGGTACAAAGCAAAAGGCCGGCCACGCAAAAGATGGACCTCAGAGATAACAGAGGCGACGAAAGAGACTATCTACGAAGCGCATACTAGGGCCCGTATTAGAAATCTCTTCCTGATCTGACGCTGTGAGGCATACAGGATTCGAGAAAGAAAGACTCTTTCAACCCCTCTTTAAGTTATATAAAACGTGGATTAGATATGACGAATAGCGAGTCACAAGGAGACAAAATAAAAACCCGTATATTATCGTATACTAGTATAAAAAAATTCCGTATATTTCCGGCCGTATGAAAAATGAAAATCGTGGCATATCCCAAAGGACGTAGCCATCAACCACAGTAAACGAGTCGTTGATTTTCTAGGCACCACTTATACGTTCAGTAGTTTGCCGTTGCTTTCTGAACGGTGAGGTCTATTTTTACCTTTATAAAAATCCAGCGGAAACGAATTTGCTTCCAAACTTGCCCGTCGTGGGGTTTGAACCAGGTACGCTTGGGTTTGTGATCGAGCTCACTACCGCTTGAGCTACTGACGCTCCAGCCGTATATGGGATCTAATTGGTTAATCCAAGGGAGACCACGCTAACAGCAAAGTTTATCTGACCAGGTTCAGAAAGCAAAGTCCCTAGTCTTTGTAAACAATATTATTCTTCAACCACCCTCACAAATGACATTTTCAAAGTTTGCTTACAGTACGATATGCATACAAGTTTGAGGTTTGTTGGACGACTGCTCCAGCCTGTCCTTTCAGGTTATAAGCATCATCTTTACATAGTGATTTATTGATGAGTATTTATACTATTTAATATATAAAAGATCATATATTACATTTTAAAATTAATGTTTTTATTCATTTCACAATATTTATATACGAATACACTTCAGTACAGTCTGAGTCTGAAGTGACACAGAGAATACACTACTCACTACAGTAGCCTAGTATTTAAGTAACTTAGTAACAGTGTTGAGTATAGTCATTGGTTTAATTGATATATTGTTTATATTATTATTTGATGGCATAGAATAATCGTTTTCTACATCATCCATCATGATCATGTAATCGATCAATTTTATGAAACTTACAATAGTGTAGTATTATACTTATACTATAATACTTAACTATACTTGAACCTTTGAGATAACTTCAGACGGTGGATGTAGCTTAGATAGGAAGTAAAAAATACGATAGGAAAATACACTCCGAAAATGAAAGGCATTGATTATAAGTATTGTTATTGAATGCGTGTAGCTATAAGTTGTTCTCTATTTAAGTGACAGATTTCTTAAGTGCTACATGTAGTCACATAAAATAAATCCTGACATAAGGATGTGGATCATGAACAATAAGTACACAAATAGCAAAATCTACCTCAACTCCACAGCGACTCCCATTATAATCAAGTAAAGTGCGATCTGAGCTCAGTTTGTGCCTTAACTCCACAGATACCTCCATTATAATCAAGTAAAGTGGGATCTGAGCTCAGTATGTACCTCAACTTCACAGATACCTCCATTATAATCAAGTAAAGTGGGATCTGAGCTCAGTCTGTACCTCAACTCCACAGAGGCCTCCATTATAATCAAGTAAAGTGGGATCTGAGCTCAGTCTGTACCTCAACTCCACAGAGGCCTCCATTATAATCAAGTAAAGTGGGATCTGAGCTCAGTTTGTGCCTTAACTCCACAGAGGCCTCCATTATAATCAAGTAAAGTGGGATCTGAGCTCAGTCTGTACCTCAACTCCACAGAGGCCTCCATTATAATCAAGTAAAGTGGGATCTGAGCTCAGTCTGTACCTCAACTCCACAGAGACCGAAGATGTATTTTTCTTTGACATACATCACACAATGAGTGATGTGTTCAACATCAAGCCAGCCACCTTCACTTGTCAGTATTTCTCTGGTACCCAGTTGAGACTGGGCCGACCTGAGAGAAAAGGTTTCCACTCTTATGGTGAAATTTAACAAACAAACATTTCGTTCTGTGTTGACCTATTTTTGTTTTTCAATTACAGGAGGAAATCATCAACATAAATTGACATTACTAACAAGGAAAATGAGTGCAAGTACAGACTACACTTTTCAAACACTTTCGGTTACAACTCCTGCAGAATTTGTTAAAAATGTGGAACTAAACCGCCCAGAGAAAAGAAATGCAATGAACGTAACTTTCTGGGCGTAAGTAAATATTATTGAACAATATGTATAGAATGTAGTGACATTTAAAAAAGTAAAGGAACCATTTTTATACCTCGAAGAATATTGGGGAATACAGTGTTAGGCTCATATTATTTTACTGTCAGGTGATGTGGTCAATATCACGCCAACCGCCTTCACTTCCCAGTGCTTTTCCTGGTCCCCACTTGATGCTTGGTCGACTTGAGAGCCACTATGGTTAGTAAAATATTTCATGCAACTGTAGAATTGAACCCGAACCATGAGTCTAAAAGGCAAGTTCACTAAAAACTATGCTACTGTTGCTCTCAACAATATATAACGTTTATATGTTAAATGTATATATTTTATACTTGATTATTATTGTTTTATCTTCTTTTTCTATTTTTTAGTTTTTCACACTTATTTCATTTTGAGCCACATATTTTCATATTAGGGCTCCATATAAGTCCCCATCTGCTGTCCATCGGATCCATTGACGCTACTAGCATACAACATACCTGCACAATCCATCTCCATCTTTGTCTTCCAATGATGCAGAGTTTGTTCATTTTAAAAACTCTTCATTTGCTATTGTATTTGGCCAGCAAATTTTCAGGATTCTTCTTTAACATTTATTTTTGGAATGTTTCCAACCTGTGTACGATGTTGTGAGTCATTTTATGCACTCACTACTGTACATTAACACTCCTAGGACACTGCTTCTATATATTTTAAGTTTTGTTTAAGATTAAATCCATCAGCTTTCCAGATCTTATTGAACATGCGAAAGTTTGACTTGCTTTCTTGATTTTTCCAATGATGTCCTTTTCCAGTCACCATCCAACGATGGTTGCAAAGTTGCGACCCTACTGAAAGGGAAAGAATGTATCCCGATGGTAGCATGGCGAGTTTCTGTAATGTTATTACTATTGAAAGAGAATGTAGAGATTGAGGCATTATGAATGTTGAACTTGCAGATAGCAAATATGCACGGTATGATGATGTTTTATATATCGATAGATCCTTTTATCATGGTGAGAAGTCAGGCTTGTGTTCGGGTGGTTATGGAGACAGTGAAATGGTTGGCATCTCATAACTACTCTCGTGTTTTCATACTCAGTGACTCCATGAGCATGATTCGTACAGTCGAATCAGGAATGGTGAGATGAAACTGGGTGGAGGTACTAGTACAGACAATGAACAGAGAAATCACCTTCATTTCTGTCCCTAGGCACGCAGGAGTTAGGGGTAATGAACGAGCTGATAGATTTTCTGGCTTGGCTACAATATCAGAGGGAGCTGCCATGGATCGGAATGACATTCTTCACGCATTGAGAGAGTCTTTCCGAACAGAGGAGTTTCAGGACTGTGAATCCCACTCACTGACCAGATTGAGAAAGATGGGTGTCAATATTGGTGCAGCCCAAAAAGAAGGACATACTAAATATGCAAAGAGATTGATTAATCAACATCGAATTGGCGTGTTGGGCCGCTGGATGCTGCTGGATTTGTTGTGGCACCTATGGACATGTCCTGAGTGCTATGATAATAGTCATCATATAACTGATATCAGGCTTGGGTTTCCTAGATAACTTGCATGGTAGTGTTGTTGCAGAGGGGAAAAAAAGAGTCACAAAACTACACTCATGCGTGCATTCTGAGTGACTCATTGAGTATGATCCGAAAGGTGGAGGCCGGTTCGGTGTGCAGGCAATGGACTGAATCACTGCAGGCGTCAACAATTTGCAGAATTGCACTTGTCTTTGTTCCAGGGCACATGGGTGTCGTTGGCAATGAGAGAGCAGACAGACTGGCTGGCTCTGCCGCTATATCAGAGGGCCAGCCAATGGACAGAGCTGACATCGTGAACGCCCTCATAGAGCGTGGCCGCAGAGAAGACCTTCATCTAAACCAATCCACGCAACTACTAGATTGCGAGAACTGGGTTTGAAGATTGGTGTCGCAAGAAAAGAACGGTACAACAGGTATACGAGTCGGCTCATCAATCAAAATAGAACTGGTACGGTCAGTCGCTGGACGCTGATGGAGATATTGCGAAGGAGATCGGAGCACCTATGGACATGTCCGGAGTGCAATGAAGATATTCCAAACTGAAACTGAAACAAAGCATACAGGAAAACTACTTCCAGTATATGGATGACGGTTGAGGCAGTTACTGCTGCTATTCAGTGGCTTTCTGGGCCTTTGCTTACTGGGGCCATTGTTGTGTGAGACTCTCAGTCTATGCCTCAAAAAGTCTAAAATGGCAGGTCTTCAACCTCTTACTTAGAGGCTTCTTAGATGGATCTTCTGTTTTGAACGTGTGGGTGTTTGTGACAATGAGAGAACAGACAAACCTGCATCAACAGCATTGATCATCTGAGAGTTGAAGATGGATAGGGGGTCCTTTGATTTCTTGATACTACCTGTTGGATGGAAGCACTAAAATTGATATTGAATCTATCCAGTGATTTAAGTAGATTGAAGTTACATATTGTATGAGCAGAGCTACAAGTTTGCAGGGCAGAGTGAGGAGTATCAGTATGCATAACTTTCAACATATGTTGGGAGGGGGGAGACTGAGCCCCTATGAGTCTGCCCATATTGTTATGACATGTTTAGTAACTAATAACCAATAACTGTAGCTGCTTGATGTTATGACATGAGTTCAGTAACTAATAACCAATAACTGTAGCTGCTTGATGTTATGACATGAGTTCAGTAACTAATAACCAATAACTGTAGCTGCTTGATGTTATGACACGAGTTCAGTAACTAATAACCAATAACTGTAGCTGCTTGATGTTATGACATGAGTTCAGTAACTAATAACCAATAACTGTAGCTGCTTGATGTTATGACATGAGTTCAGTAACTAATAACCAATAACTGTAGCTGCTTGATGTTATGACATGAGTTCAGTAACTAATAACCAATAACTGTAGCTGCTTGCTGTCATGACATGAGTTCAGTAACTAATAACCAATAACTGTAGCTGCTTGATGTTATGACATGAGTTCAGTAACTAATAACCAATAACTGTAGCTGCTTGATGTTATGACATGAGTTCAGTAACTAATAACCAATAACTGTAGCTGCTTGATGTTATGACATGAGTTCAGTAACTAATAACCAATAACTGTAGCTGCTTGATGTTATGACATGAGTTCAGTAACTAATAACCAATAACTGTAGCTGCTTGATGTTATGACATGAGTTCAGTAACTAATAACCAATAACTGTAGCTGCTTGCTGTTATGACATGAGTTCAGTAACTAATAACCAATAACTGTAGCTGCTTGATGTTATGACATGAGTTCAGTAACTAATAACCAATAACTGTAGCTGCTTGATGTTATGACATGAGTTCAGTAACTAATAACCAATAACTGTAGCTGCTTGATGTTATGACATGAGTTCAGTAACTAATAACCAATAACTGTAGCTGCTTGATGTTATGACATGAGTTCAGTAACTAATAACCAATAACTGTAGCTGCTTGCTGTCATGACATGAGTTCAGTAACTAATAACCAATAACTGTAGCTGCTTGATGTTATGACACGAGTTCAGTAACTAATAACCAATAACTGTAGCTGCTTGATGTTATGACACGAGTTCAGTAACTAATAACCAATAACTGTAGCTGCTTGATGTTATGTATTCTATAAAACTATGCTAACATTTCATTTCATTGCTATCATCATGTAGAGAAATGGTTGAGTGTTTCAACAAATTGGCTGTAGACCAAGATTGTCGGGTTATCATTTTGTCTGGTGCTGGGAAGATGTTTACATCAGGTAGAGTAATAGTTTTATTTCTTGTCTTCTACTCTGTCTGGTGCTGGGAAGATGTTCAAGTCAGGTAGAGTAATAGTTTTATTTCTTGTCTTCTACTCTGTCTGGTGCTGGGAAGATGTTCAAGTCAGGTAAAGTAATAGTTTTATTTCTTGTCTTCTACTCTGTCTGGTGCTGGGAAGATGTTCAAGTCAGGTAAAGTAATAGTTTTATTTCTTGTCTTCTACTCTGTATGGTGCTGGGAAGATGTTCAAGTCAGGTAGAGTAATAGTTTTATTTCTTGTCTTCTACTCTGTCTGGTGCTGGGAAGATCTTCAAGTCAGGTAGAGTAATAGTTTTATTTCTTGTCTTCTACTCTGTCTGGTGCTGGGAAGATGTTCAAGTCAGGTAGAGTAATAATTTTGTTTGTTGTCTTCTACTGGACCTACTAGACACTACATTGACTCCAGACATGCCAATGTATTGCCGAGGCCCACAAGGGGAGCAAAGAAAAGTAACACTGCCACCTACAAGGCATGTCGTAAGAGGCAACTGAGGTAGGGGCCTAGGAAGGTACCTAGTAAAAGCGCCACAGAAATCGGATGTGCTGGTCTACTTGTAGGCGCATAACTGGACAACATATATTAAATCTTAGGCTCAGATCATATACAAATCACAAAGAATGGTTAACAAGTGGTCGATATAGAGCGTTCGAAGAAGAAAAGAAGTCTCCAGACAAAAATGGAAAATGCCACACCGACAGGCACACATTCCACAAATTTGAAATCAGAAATGTAAGCTATAACAGAGGCAACAAAAATACTCATACATCGCAGTAAGACATACACAACAGTCAGATAATCCTCCTCACTGATACTCATACATCGCAGTAAGACATACACAACAGTCAGATAATCCCCATCACTGATACTCATACATCGCAGTAAGACATACACAACAGTCAGATAATCCTCATCACTGATGTAAAATCAGGGTTAGCTGCGCTTAACTCCTCAAAAAATAGTCTCATGGGTTACCTCACATCCTCTTGACTGCAGCACAGCATCATCACCAAAGAAACAGTATTGTAATGGATCTCAGCCTAATGTGGCATTATAGAAAATGAAAAGGCTGACCACATGGCAAAGAAGAGTAGATCACTTGAACAGGTAAAAAATGGCATATCTCTTCTCTCTGTCTTGTGCTTTTTAACCCAGATTAGGAGGGCCTAGGCCTATTCATGCCAAGTCTACTTATCTTTAGCTATCTCTTCCTGCTCCTTCCAGCTCTTCTGTATATTGTTAATCTCTGCCTTCAAATATCTTCGTGTATTTCTAGGCTTCCACCTCCTCTGCTTTCCTTGTGGGTTCCAGGAAAGGTCCTTTCTTGTTATATTCTCCTCCGGTTTTCTCAAAGTGTGTCCTATCCAACGCCAGTATGTTTTATTCAACTCAAGTTTACTGTCTCATTCTCTCCATCATCATCATCAAATGCTGTGCCGGCAGGATTAGGCGATCATGGATCTCCACAAATCTCTGTCTTTGGTGTTTGCTATCAACTCAGATGTTGACACTCTACCGTGCCATGAAGTCAGACTATCCAAAATTTTCTCTCTGTCTTCCTCTGTCTCGTCTACCCTCGATTTTACCGGTTGTCACAATGTGTTCTAAACCTCCCTCCTAATCATATGCCTGAAAAATGATGACTGCCGCTTTCTTATATTGATGATAAGCTTACTCTGTGTCTTGATCTCATTCAACACCTCAACATAAGTCATTTTAGCAGTCCATGGGATTCTCAGTTTCAGTTTGGAATATCTTCATTGCACTCGGACATGTCCATAGGTGCTCCGATCTCCTCCGCAATATCTCCATCAGCGTCCAGCGACTGACAGTACCAGTTCTATTTTGATTGATGAGCCTACTCGTATACCTGTTGTACGTTCTTTTCTTGCCACACCAATCTTCAAACCCAGTTCTCGTAATCTAGTAGTTGACATGGATTGGTTTAGATGAAGGTTTTCTCTGCGGCCACGCTCTATGAGGGCGTTCACAATGTCAGCTCTCATCTTTCTTATGTAAAACCACATCTCTGTGGCCCTCAGAGATTTTTTATCTGTTTGTTTACTGTCCATGACTCACATCCATATGTCAGTATTGGTTCTATGTAGCAATGAATAACTCTCATTCTGATCGGAACTTACATGAAAATGCTTCTCATTTTCTGGAACGATATTTTTGCTTGCCCTATTCTGCTCTTTATTTCTGATTGGCATCTGCCATCTGATGTTACCAGGACTCTGAGGTATTTAAATTGCTGCACTTGTCTTAGCTCAGTCCCGTTTACTGTGATGGTGCATTTTGGCAAAGTCTGCTTTTTTGATAGGATCATAACTTCTGTCTTCTGAATATTCTTCTTCTTCTTCTGCGTTTGCCCACTATGAATTCAGGCGTAGCCATGGTGTCTGGTGTAGCGCTTCTGACTGATTTTTGCATGAAAGCCTGCTTACCGTTTTATTGGTTTCCTCACCATACAGGCAGACCTCCAACTTCAGAAGTATGCTTCTGAATATTCAAACTCCTTTGTTGTTACTTTCTGTCCATAAGCTCCTTATTTATGACACTATCATACCATTTAAATGTCTCTATTTTGTTATCGGTGGCAAAAGCGACTGGCTTATGGTTGAAATCGGAGTAAAGCAAGGTTGTATTTTATCTCTGCTTTTGCTTGGAGTCTGCTATTGCTTGGAGATTTACAGAAGATGGAAGACTCGACAGAGAGATAGAAGCTAGAGTCCAGATAGAAAAAGCAATAAGCTACCAACTAGCGCCACTACTTAGACATCCAAACATCTCACTGACAGATCAACAGCATCTTCATACCCACTCTATGTTACCAATGTCAAACACGAACAATGAATAAGAAACATGCACAGAAAATAGCAACATGCAAAATGAGATGTCTCCACAAAGTCACCAACAACAAAAGAATCGGCAGAGTTACGAATACCAGCATCAGAGAAAAGGTTGGAACAAGACCGTGCTTGAACTATATAGCGAAACAGAGATTGAAGTGGTTTGGCCACTTAGTAAGAATGCGAACAGACCAAACTACCTATGAAGCTTTCCACAACAGAATATCAGGAAGGAAGGCGAGAGGAAGACCGAGGAAAAGGTGGATAGATAACGTAGTTGAATTCTGCCAGGGACTAAGAAAACCATCACACAAGTCACCAGAGAAGCACAAGACAAATACATAAAACCACGACACTGGGTTAATGACCCGGTAACAGTGTGCTGACAAAAGAAGAAGATTGCTTGGAGTGATCATTGACAGTGATGAGAAAATGTTGCAGGGGTGAAACTGGCATATATTAGGTAGAAAATAGTAGAAACATTCCACCTTCCATACAACTTTTCTGTGAAAGATTTTCAGCATGTTATGACCAAGAACTATTTGAAACCAAGAACTGCCTACACAGTGTCAATAAGAGAATATGAACACCATCATCCAGAAAAGACTGAAAATAGATCAGAAATATGATACTCATGGAGACTAACCCTGTCAGAGAAACTGCACTGAAACGGATATTTTAGGGTAAACAAAAACGGGAAGACCAAAGACAATACAGAGAAGAATGGTGCGATTTATGTTGCTACACTAAATACAAAGGACATCAAAGAGAAGTAAGAGATAGTAAATTTATTCTGTGAAAACACCCATTATAAGCATTGACTTACATATCTTAATTGACCGTAACTGACCAACAGTCTACTTACGCTGCAGTGTTGTTTATTTCACTTTTTAAATAAGAAAAATATGTGTAATGGGTGTTTATATGAGTTTTCACACGTTGCTATGACAACCTGTTCTCTAGGACTGGATGTCAATGACTCTGGAGTCTTCCAGAAAATACAGGAAGTTGATGATCCTGGCAGAAGAGCCTTTTTTATAAGCAAGATGGTCAGCCAGTATCAGAAGTCATTCAGCGTGATAGAACAGGTTGGATATTTGTTGTATTTGTTCATATTATTTCTGTTGTTGTCACACTGCTACCAGTTTGTAGCCCAGTGTTGTAGTTTTCTATATTTGTATTGAACTTCTTGGATGGCTTGAGTGATGTATTTCTGCATATTTTGGAATGATTCGAATATTCCATCTATCTATCTTTACCTTGGTCTTGTCTTTCGCTTCAATATTCTCCTGCAAATAAAAAAAGTAAAGGAACCCCTTTTTATACTTAAAGGTATATTGGTAATAAGATATTAGGCCGCGTTTTTTAATCATCTTTGCAGATCATGGGTTCTGTTGTCAACATCACGTCATCTGTTTTTACCTTCCTGTGCTTTTGCCTGGTACCCAATTGAGGCTGTGTCGACCTGAGAGCCATTCGGCTCATATTCCACGCCCACTGTTGAATTGAACCCGGACCTCGTACCTAAGAAGCGAGTTCACTAACAACTACGCTACTGCTGCTCTCAATATTCTAACATAGAAAGCTTTATAAGCTTCTGGTCTGACTATATTTTTTCTAGATGATCAAACCATTTCATTCCATTTTTAAAATGTAAATTAAACAGGGAGGTCTTCCAACTTACTCTTTAATGCTGGCATTTGTGAAACTAATATTTTCTTGTGTTGTTGGTGACCTTTCGGAGACATCTCATTACACATATGGTTATTTTATGTGCCTATATTTTATTCATTGTCCATGTTTGGTACTGGTAACATAAAATAGAAATAAAGATGCTTTTGATAATTTGTTGTTTAGCTGGCAGAGAGATGTTTGGATGCCTGAGTACTGGAGCTAGTTGGGAGGTGACTAGTATTTGCCTTTTGAACTATATATAACTTCTATTCCTTTGTTGAATCTTCCATCTTCTGTAAATATGTTTTAATGAATGTTTGTCTTCAGTATTATATATTGATGTGACATATGTCCTGTTCCATCAACAACTGAAAGCTCATCTCAGAAGATCACAGATGGAGAAGATAACATTCTGCTCTACTGACCATACATGTGCATTGAGAATTCCGGGGCTCTAGACCTGCTTGACCAAACAATTTTGGTACACATATAGTACATGGTTGGACTACAAGAAACCCTGATCCTTTACTTGGGATCTAAATTACAAGTACCTTTGAAGTGTAAATCTCTCCTGATTAGTGAGACACAAGTGATTAGGAAAGCAAACATTCATGCAAAAATCAGTCAGAAATGACATTTTAGACACCATGACTACAACTGAATTCATATCAAGTGAAAAAAGACTCTTTTTGTCTTCTGTATTCTTATTCTAAACATATCTATCTGTTTCTTACTCTTTTTTCTACATTGTTTCTCAATTATGTGTGTGGCAAGTTATTCTACTCTATAACTTTTGTTTGTATATTTTCTTTGTGTATTTCAGTGTCACAAGCCAGTATTAGCAGCTATTCACAGTGCTTGTATTGGTGGCGGCATTGATATGATCTCAGCATGTGATATCCGATACAGCACACAGGATGCCTGGTTTGCTATCAAGGTAAGGATATGTCTTGTAGTATGGTATAGATATAATGAACTTTTTCTGTCCTTCATCTTGCTGATGTTGTTATCATAATAATATTAAAAATATGGTCAGGTGTAAGCAACTTTGGTTTAAAATGATTGTTGTCGCTATCCTTAAACATATCACTCGCCTGGGTCCGCAAGGGGAACAAAGAATAGTAACACTGCAACCTACAAGGCAACTGAAGTAGGGGCCTAGGGAAGCTACCCTAGTAAATAAAATGCATCGCAGAAATCAGATGTGCTGGCCTACTTGTAGGCGCACAACTGGCACAACATAGTCACTCTTGGGCTCAGATCACATACAAATCACAAAGAGTGGTTATCAAGTGATCAATGTGGAGCATTAAAAGAAGAAGAACCAGATCACTATCTAGGAGATAATGGCTCAGTACCCAGGACTGTTGTAAACTACCTCAACGAGGGGAAATACAGGTTATATTATGTTATATGTTCATCATCATGGCACATTGGGCATTCCCATGCGTTATCAGTCCTGCACTGCAGCTACCAGATGCATGAGAGGTTGATTATTATATCTTCTCTCTATACAATGAAGACAACATTGTCTGGCATGTCCAGACTCAACTCCTAATTCTCACAATTGTTCAAGTGTCTGAGACTCACCCATATCCCCGCCCGAGTGGTTACCGGAGCCCAAATTTGGGGTGTAAAGAATAGAACAACAGTTACCTGTCACGCATGTCGTAAGAGGCGACTAAGGAGGTTTGGCTGAAATTGGATACACATGTCCTAAACGTGTAGAAGTCTATGCGTTTAGGGGCCTACCAAACCAATGTGCAACGTATACACATTCTTGGCATAGATCAAACATATCACAAAGAGTGATTAAAATTGGTCGAAAGAACGAACGCAAAGAAGAAGAGGAGAGACCCATATCCCATAACTGAATGTGTACTGCATTGACATGCTCCATTGCAACAGCTATCCTAAAGTCCACTTGTTCATTGTACCCATGAAAAGTTGATTAGTATACCTTCTCTCTCTGACAAAGACAACACTGTCTGCCATGTCCAAACTTAACTCCTAATTCTTGCAATCCGTACAGCATTATAAATATATATCTATATAGTTTTATTGTGTATTTGATATTATTTTGTTGCTGCTTGCAGAAAAAAGTTTTGTTTTTTAAATTGTTGCAGGAAGTCGATCTTGGACTGGCAGCAGATGTAGGAACACTCCAACGTTTTCAGAAAATTATTGGTAATGATAGCTTGTTTCGTGAGTTAGCATACACAGGTCGAAGATTTAACTCTGATGAGGCCAAGTCTATGGGGTTTGTTAGGTAAGTGATTGAGAAGATAAATGTCTGCTTTGTTTGTACTGAGAAATGTGTTTGCTATTTTATGTCAAGACCAAACAGTGAATGATATCAATAGCCTTTAAGCCCAGCACATCTGCGTTTTTTTAATAGAAAATGTGTAAATGCTGAAAAAAACTGTGCCTAGACAAAGGTGTATAAAAGGAACTAAGGATGGGGATAATTTATATATTTGTGTACTTCATCCACATATTTGTGTAGCTCATCTACATATTTGTGTACTTTATCTACATATTTGTGTATTTCATCAACATATTTGTGTACTTCATCCACATATTTGTGTAGCTCATCTACATATTTGTGTACTTTATCTACATATTTGTATACTTCATCTACATATTTGTGTACTTAATCAACAAATTTGTGTACTTCATCTACATAGTGTGTACTTCATCTACATATTTGTGTACTTTATCTACATAGTGTGTAGCTCATCTACATATTTGTGTACTCTATCTACATATTTGTGTACTTCATCTACATAGTGTGTAGCTCATCTACATATTTGTGTACTTTATCTACATATTTGTATACTTCATCTACATATTTGTGTACTTTATGTACACACACATTCACTTATACCAGCGAACATAAATGTCACTATAGCCGTTCATAGTAGAAGATTTTGAATGTTTGCTGCAGCTGCTGCGTAAGTACTCAGGCGACTTCATTATCTATACAGTTGGTTCTCGGATTAGGACAGTGTCATCTGATTGGGCTTGTAGAATGCAGGTGAAAGAAAAGACAGTTGAGGAGAAAAACTGTGCATGCAGTGCAACTATTTTATGCTTGATGATGGATACAGCTGCTGTCTCTTTGAAGATTTTGTGTCTGGAAGAACAATGATGCATGCAAGGATAGTATGTAAAAGAGTCTATGGACGAAATATTAACTTCATTGCACAGGGTTTTCTCCATATGGCTCAGTCCCACTCCTTAGAAATGGCACAACCCCTGCTGAGAATATTGCTCAAAGCATGAACTTTGTAGCTCCAGCAAAATCCTAGGGTCTCCAGAAAAAATGCACTTGGGAACAGAAAGGCACAGTCTGGATTTGAAACCATGACCACCTCTGAAATCAAAGAAGGCATGCTTGTATGCGGGGGACACTGATAATAAGGAAAGCAGGTTTTCACAAAAAAAGCAGTAATATGCACCATACAAGGCGCCCTGACTACTTCTGAATTCTTAGCAGGCGAATGAAAAAGAAGAACCTATGACCTTCGGGACAAAAGGCAAATGGCTTAACTGCTTATCTACAGAGACACCCGAATGCAATTATAGCAACAAACTTAATGAGTACTCTTAGGAGATCAATACAGACAAGCTTTACATGAGCATTCAACAGTTCTGTCTGAAGATACTGTATTGTCTTTACTTGCCTGGGCTTTCAAGTGTGAAGAGTAATTAAAGGACAGGTAAATTAACGGAACTCTATCACAGGTTTATAAGAACTACGACAAGCAGAAATATACGTAAGACCACCCAATGTACCACAGAATGAATGGGCTAGGAAGGGACAGAGTAAAACGAACCAACTTTGCAGCGACAACCAAGATGATGATGAGAAAGCAACCATCATCTTCTGAAATTACACCCAAAATACTAAACTATACCAACAACAAGCCAGTTATAGAAAGATACAAAATTCCCAGAGCTAAATGAGAACATCACATGGATAGCAGGCAAAATCCACCAGACAAGTGAAGAAAGACAATTCCTGGCCACTGAGTGCATAGAGCAACACTTCCCTAACAGCAGGTGGACCCATGTATATACAGATGGGTCTGCAACAAATGCAAAGGCCATACTGACAACAAATACAAAGGCACTTGTGGCACCAGCAAGGTGACAGACACATGTCCTGCAAGAGTGTCCAACATACAATTAACAGAGAAAACACACATGGTCAACCCCCATGTCAGTCCAAGACAAGCTATATGGAGATGTACACAGACTCCAGTTGACCACCAACCACTTAAGAAATATACAAGTCAATGTATGTCCAAGACAAGCTATATAGGGATGTACACAGACTCCAGTTGACCAACTACAAAAAGTATACAAGTTGATGTCTGTACAAGACAAGCTATATAGAGATGTACACAGACTCCAGTTGACCAACTACAAGAAGTATACAAGTTGATGTCTGTACAAGACGAGCTTTTTTTTTTTTTTTCCTTTTGTTGTCCGCTTTCAACTCAGACGAGTTTCATCTCTGAAACTGATTTTTGCGTGAAAATCCGTTTTTCCAATTTCTTACAATGGCAGCAGCGTCCACATTGTAAATTACTTTACACTGGCAGCCGTGTGCTCAATGTACTCGTAATTAGTATTCCTCGCCATACAGGCAGATTTTCTCCGACTTCAGAGGTACTCACGTTATCGTCCTGAGTAAGACCAGGGACTCGAACAAATGCCGGACAGTAGGTTCGAACCCGAGCTATGAGGCGTCTCACAGCTAGCAGGCCGAGCTACTATCAACTACTCTAGGCAGTCCCCCACACGACAAGCTATATAGAGATGTACACAGACTCCAGTTAACCAACTACTTAAGAAGTATACAAGTCAATGTCTGAAAATGTTGGAAGAAGAATGAGAAAGCATCCATTGCAGGAGAGAAAAGTATGGACAGGGCAGACATTATAAATGCCTTTTATTCCACTTCTGTGGAAACTGAATCAGAGACACTGAACATGCTGATTGGTGTGATGGTTAAGCTCGGTCAAGCATGTTGAAGCTATCTGCAAAAAAGAGAGAGAAGATATACTAACCAACATCAGTAGGGTATAGTCAGTGTGGGAATATAATGATGGCTGTTGCATTGGAGGATGTATGGACTTGTTCAATGTGAGAGGATGTCGATCCGGAAACCTGAACTAAACTGACACTTCCAGCTTGCTGTAAAGCACTGAGCACATAGGAGGAAGCCATGAATGAATAGACATTGATTCTTTTAATTTTTTAACTTTTACTTCTATTTAATCTCACAGCCGCGTTCTCCTTGATAAAAACGAGATGATGGTAGCAGCTCTCGAGGTTGCAAAGGTCATTGCATCAAAAAGTCCAATTGCTGTTCAAGGATCGAAACACAATATTGTGTATTCTCGGGACCACAATGTTCAAGCTTCCTTGGATTATATGGTGAGGAAATCAAAATGAGTTCTTTTTATGTACTTTTTTTCTCTCAATATTTGTGTACCTAATCTACATATTTGTGCATTTAATCTACATATTTGTGTACAAAATCTACATATCTGTGTAGCTAATCTACATATTTGTGTAGTTCATCTACATATTTGTGTACATAATTTACACATTTGTGTAGTTCATCTACATATTTGTGTTCCTAATCTATACATTTGTGAAGTTCATCTACGTATTTGTGTATATAATCTACACATTTTGGTAGTTCATCTATATATATGTGAGTATATAATCTACATATTTGTGTACCTAAATGTATACAGACATTTATTCATATCAAACTGAGAATATAAATTTCACTATAGACAGTCATAATAGAAGATTTGGAATCTTTGCAGCAGCTACTGTGTAAGTGCTCACAGCTTACACTTTCTGCTTGTTTAAAGCAATCAATACCTTTGAATGCTTCCTGAGTATACATATGTCATATTCATATACATATTCTATTGAGTTTGAAATGGGATGTTTCTTGAGAAGCAAAGCTGCTATTGATAAGCTCAGATCTAACATCATCATCATCACTAGATGCCATGCCGGCTAGCCTAGCCGATCATAGATCTTCACAAATCTCTGTCTCTGGTGTTTACTATCATCTCAGATGTTGACGCTCTTTCATGCCAAGACGTCAGGCTATCCAAAATTTTCTCTCTCTGTCTTCCTCTGTCTCGTCACCCCTCGATTTTACCAGTTGTTACAATGTGTTCTAAACCCCCATTTCTCATCACATGCCCGAAAAATTATGACTGCCTCTTTCTTATATTGATGATAAGCTCCTAATATAATGTTTTTGTTTGCACAGGCTACATGGAATTCAACCATGCTTCAGTCGGAAGATGTTCTGAAAGCCATAACCGCAGCTATGCAGAAACAGACGCCAGAGTTCTCCAAACTCTGATCACTTGACACAAATGTGTGGGGGGTTTATGTCTGCTACAGAATCCTATTTGAAATTTGTATGTTTAACCCTTTCGCCCTGTATTATTTTGATCTCTGGACGCATTTATTTTGCGATTCAAATTTAACATTCAATGTCAATTAGTTTAATTCTTTATAACTCTTGTACTGTTTCTCTAAAGTATGACATATTATATATTAAATTGTTGCTAATTGGATGTGGAATACAGTAATATAATAATATTTTACATCAGGTGATATACGTTTGAGAAAATTAGATTATTGTAGCATGACTATTTTGAAAAAACGAAAAATCATAAAAATATTTTTACTCTCCGGTTTGTATTACATCTTAAAATTCATAGATGTTTCCAGAAGTATCAGTTAAATGAAGATAAACCAAGTGTGAACATATTCTATAAGTTTCATCTAACTAGGTGCAGTAGTTTTTATAATATTCACTTTTAGTGTCTACACGTCAATAAATGGATTGTGGAACCCATTCTTTAGATGCAATTATTACATTAGACTTACAACTATCGATACAGCATTTCATAAACAATCAAAATGTCGTTATTACCATCAATTAAATCTTCTTCATTACTATCACAAGTTATAATTTGATCTAACAGTACTCAAGATTACACTGTAAACATCGTTGGAAACATTAACGTTTAAAAAAAGTCTCGACTTGAACACAATAATACACTGCTTTCCCTCTTTCAAATCTTTGTTAAATGGAGATAGTAATGTACCTACATATATGTACTTTCCGTTTCTGAAGATTTTTTAACTTCAGTAAAGTGGTTCTGAAGATACTTTCGTTTCCGTGAACAGACATCCAAAAGCCGATATATCGGTTCTGCGACATCATGAACATTACTCTGAACCGATATATCGGCTCTGCAGTCCCGTTGGGTTAATGAAAATAGATCTATCCAAAACATGAAACTGGCTGATGTTACAAACAAGAAGGAGAAAATCTGAGGTATTTTGGACATATAAAAATAAAGACACGAATGATTGAAGACCATTTATGGAAGGAGGCATCCTGCAAAGAGAAGAATAGAAAAACCATGAAGAAGATAGATTCAGGATGTGAGTGATGATTTGAACATGGTGGCTGCAGAGGCCTATGAGAGAGAGAGCAATTCTGAAGGACTGTTAAGGAGGTAAAGTTCTGCTCAGGGCAAGCTGTTGGAGGAGGATGATGATGTTTAGTTATTTCCATGACAGTATTTGTCCAGTTTTAGAAAGTTATTTTATATTTATGACGTTTAATACAACCCGTGTTGTGTTATAAAAGCTTATCATGGAAAGGGAAAATGAGAGTATTACAGTGATAGTTAGATGCAGTTCTCACATACGGATGTCAATCATGGACAATAAGTTACAAGAATAGTAAATTATTAGAAGCTACAGAGATGTGGTTTTATAGAAGAATAATGAATATATCATGGACAGACAATATGACAAAATGAAAATGTTCTCCAGAAAACAGGCGGGAACACTTATGAAATGCATCAAAAAGAAACAATCAATATTCTTTAAACATATGTTATGAGAAGGTAAAAGCTTAGAAGACAGATTGTGACAAAGGGCAAGAAACAGGAGAAGATAGGAGAAAAGTCAACAGAAAGAAAAGATTCTAGATAGTTTAATATCATGGCATGGCACGTTAACAATATCAGAACTCATAGCTAGAACATGAGACAAAGAATTGTTGAAGAACATGATAACCTACGCCTATTGGCATGGCACTTAACTGATAGTTAATTACTTCCATTGTCACAGTTGTCCAGTTTCAGCAGATAACTATTTGAAATTGATATGTTGAAACATTTTTAGGCCCAGTTTCTGCTAGAATTATCAATCAGTTGTTCATTCTTCAACTGTTTTTCTAACATAATTACTGTATTTTACATTTACTTGAGGGATCAGATTCACACATTCATTTTTTGTAAACATTCTGTTTTTGATCATTTCTCATTGTATGTACACAAATATTTTGTGAATATACATACTGCAGCTGTGTATGATCAACTTTGCTATATGGATCAGAATGCTGGAGAAGGATAGAATAAGATATGTCCAAACTTTCCACCTTCCACACAACATGTCTGCAAAAGATCTTACATGTTTTCAGACCAAAAAATTTTCATTAACCAAGAACTGCTTACACAGTGTCAAAAAACGCTTTAAAGACACTCTTAAAGTGTCTCTGAAATGCTTCGATATAGACAATACGTGCTGGGAATCCCTTCCGCAAGATCGCCAAATGTGGCGCTGTAACAACAAAGAGGAACCCGAATAGCTGAGAATCATCGTATTGTTGAGTCACAGAGAAAACGAGCAGCCCGAAAAGACAGAGCACACAACACGCACATGTCTAACCTTGATCATGTATGCCCCACCTGTGGTGGGAGATTCTGTTCTAGGATTGGACTCTACAGTCACCTCCGCACACACCAGAGAGGTGCAACAGTACACGTCTGAGATTGTTGTCATCATCGCTTCCGATGGACGGCTATTACACAGTGTCAGCAAGAGAATATGAGCACCCTCATCTAAAAGAGACACTGGAGATGAACCAGACATGTGATCACATGGAGACTAACTCTCTCATGGAAACTGCACTGAGATGGACACCAGATGGTATATAAAAATGTGGAAGACCCAAAACGACCTGGAGGAGAACAGTAGAACAAGAACTGAAAGAAATGAATCACAGTTGGAACACAGTACAGAGGACAGTCAAGAATAGAGAAGAATGGTATGCATTTCTTGCTGCCTAAGTGGCAGGGCATCACAAGATAGAGAGAGAGAAACCTGTTGTGAAGGACTTGTTAAACCATCAGCGCTCCTCAGTCACAGTGACAACTGTAAGAGATGTCTATCTTGAGTTTGGTGTGCTCCTGCAAGAGTGTCCATCATGCGATGAACAGCGGAAACACACATTGCCAACACCTTCATGTCAGTCCAAGACAAGCTATATGAAGATGTACAGTAAACCACTAACTACTTTAGCAGTATACAATTCAAAGTCTGAAAATGTTGGAAGTAGAAGAGTTTGGTGTACAAGTGTTGTCTCATTTTGTTGTGTTCTGCTTGAGGTCAACGTATGACCACCTGGTCTTTTCTGTACCGTTGTTAATATCAATCTTATTAAGTATGGTGGTGTTGTGATTTACATGGATGGATCAGTAGTTCACCACCAAAAGTCTGCATGGACCTTCCCTGCAAGCTCATACAGCAGAAAAATTAAGGAAGCGAGTGGTGCATTTAGTATGACAAAAAGTAGCATGACAATGGAAGTACTGGTGGTGGCTAAGACACTACTCTGGCTGGAGTCAAAAAACAACACTCGTGATGCGTGTACTCAGATTGATTCATCAAGTATGATCGAAAAGGTGGAGGTTTGTCAATTTTGTGTCTAGCTGTTCTCAAACCCAGGAATTTGCACAGCGTGTAGTCATTAATGCAGTGTGTTATCAACTTTTCTATTGGCAACTCCTAGATCAAGTGTTAAATCATTGATATATGTACTATATTATAACTTGATAATTGTTGGTCCAACTTTTGCAGATGTGTTTATATTCTTGTATTAGTATTTGTGAAATCAATATGATAATTCTACCATACCACCAGTGATTGTCTATTCATTTTCTTTGTGAAATCAATATGAAAACCATACCACACCACCAGTAACTGTCTGTTCAGATTTCTGAAATCAATATGACATACCATACCACACCACCAGTAACTGTCTGTTCAGATTTCTGAAATCAATATGACATACCATACCACACCACCAGTAACTGTCTGTTCAGATTTCTGAAATCAATATGACATACCATACCACACCACCAGTAACTGTCTGTTCAGATTTCTGAAATCAATATGACATACCATACCACACCGCCAGTAACTGTCTGTTCAGATTTCTGAAATCAATATGACATACCATACCACACCGCCAGTAACTGTCTGTTCAGATTTCTGAAATCAATATGACATACCATACCACACCACCAGTAACTGTCTGTTCAGATTTCTGAAATCAATATGACATACCATACCACACCACCAGTAACTGTCTGTTCAGATTTCTGAAATCAATATGACATACCATACCACACCGCCAGTAACTGTCTGTTCAGATTTCTGAAATCAATATGACATACCATACCACACCACCAGTAACTGTCTGTTCAGATTTCTGAAATCAATATGACATACCATACCACACCACCAGTAACTGTCTGTTCAGATTTCTGAAATCAATATGACATACCATACCACACCGCCAGTAACTGTCTGTTCATGTTTGTGTGCTAGCATAATTTATTCTGTAATAAACACATTATAGACAATTCTAATAAACACTTTATAAGCATTTGTAATTGTTATTCTTCTAATCTTGAGGAAATCATCCAACAAACTTGGTTCAAATCTTGAGATTGTAATGAGCTGAGGTCATTACCCAAACAAACTTGGCTCAAATCTTGAGATTGTAATGAGCTGAGGTCATTACCCAAACAAACTTGGCTCAAATCTTGAGATTGTAATGAGCTGAGGTCATTACCCAAACAAACTTGGTTCAAATCTTGTGGAAATCATCTTAACTAACTAAGTTAAAATCTGCACATCACCTTATTTTCTTTTCTGTTGTTTGGTATAAGTTAGTTAACAGTGCCAATCTAACAACAATCCGGGCAGATATATATATATATGTGTACAGCCTCCCCCCCCCTGAAGATTGCATCCTCACCCACCCCAGTTATTCCGGAGATGGGTTTTTTCCCAGCACAAAAATGCAACTTAACATTTTGCACTCATGCAACAATACTGAACCTGGCTGTTCCAGGGAGGGCAGTTTTGTTAAGCACAAGAACGCAACTGTAGGATTTGCGCTCAGCCAACCTTAACCAATAAATGTATCTGCTCCTGGCCTCCAATACAGAGTTTACTGTAATATTCCCTTATGTCGCCATGACACATTACATCGTTCCCAACAATTCTTGTCGAGGGCTGGCAATTTTGGTGCAACCATTGACTCCGAAAACATCACGCAGTATATGTTTATGAACAACTTGTATACCTTGTTACTTCTTAAATTTGCTTTGCATTTTTGCAACTTTTCCGTTAGACATAGGCCAGAAGATGCGCGCATTCACTCAGGATTTTGGACCTGAGCTTGCACTACTTCATATACCAGATAGCTCTCTCTCAATGCCCACACACTTAGCCAGACAGGATCCTCTGTCTGTTTCCTGGGCCACCACGGGGAGGTGGAGTAGGGTCTTGATCAGTGCCAGCTCACTGACCCTGGCGCAACATTGTCCCTTTGCGCCTTCTGCCCCAGAGCAGCTTCAATATATCTTCCTTATCTACAATTAACTACTCTCACTGTATCCTCTAGGTCGCTGGTAACAAACTTGATAACTAGCTGCTAGTGACAATCTGTCATAAAAATTCTGGGCTTCAGTCAGCTTGGACCAAAGTTTTTGGTGTGCAGACGGTATACGGTTGGACTGCAAGAAACCCTGATCCTCTATGTGGGGATATAAATTACAAATACCTCTGAAGTCAGAGTAAGGCACTCACGAATGGTAATGGACACTGGTGTTAAGGACATCAAGCCTTCACACAAAAATCAAACAGAGACTGCCTGATTTTATAGTTTGCGAACGAAAAAAAAAACCATGTTTTCTCTCTTGGACCCAGTCAATCTACTTTGTCACTGATACCAGATCCAAACAAAAACTGCAATTTAAAAACACTGATGCAGTGTTAGAAATAGTTTCATCAATATGTTATATTAAAAACACTTCTTTGAACCCCAGAAATTATGAATTTTCACTCTTTTTCCTATAGTGCAATGGGGAGCCCTGAGCTTTCTTAAAACCCAGAAACCTTTAACAGCTCTAGGCGTGTAGTGTTATGCTTAGTGCTTCGGAGACTCCTACCCAGGTAGGGATCATTGGTCATCACTGCAGTACCCTCCCATTTCTGGTGCGGTTGAAGCTCTAGAAACATCAATTATTGATCTCGGCGGGTATGTGATTATAGTTCAGAGAGCCACTTCCGCGGGTGCTCTAGAACAACTACTCTTTGACCACTCTTTGTGACCTATGTGTGATTTTGGCCAAAGAGAGTACTGAGCGACAACCTGCACGGACAGACATTTGCGTTCACTCGATACGATCAGTTTTCGGCTGTTAATTGGCCATTTTGATCTTAGCCTGCGATTAAGAACACTGAATTAAGAAACTATAAATAGTTTAAATGTTAGTGATGAATTTTGTCCCTATGCTCCATTGGTTATTGGTTACTAAACTGACGTAATTGCACTCCGAGCAGACCCATAGGTGCTCAAGTCTTCCACAACAGATATCGAAGAGTATACATACTGATGGTTCCCGGGGCTCGCTGATTAAACACACCTCTCAGTCATCCAGTTCGACTTGTACAACGGGTAACTCCAAACTGCCTAAATCATTTGATTGATTCAACATCGATTTTAGTGTTCTCATTCAACAGACAGTCGCGAAGAGACCGAAGAACATCCCCTTATCCATCTTCAACTCCCCAACAATCGATGCTGTTGATGCAAGCCTGCCCGCTCTCTCATTACCGTAAACACCTGCATGCGCAGGACAGTATATCCACGCAAGCCTCTGGAGGTTAGAAACTTCTATAGACGACATCCACTCATACCGAAACCTGCTCTTCTGGATCTTGTGAAGCATCGACTGAGAGTCAGATACAACTGCCCCAGTAAATGAAGTCCCAGCAATCCAATGGAGGACAGTAGTAACGGCCTCAACCTCCATCCTCATACTAGAAGTAGTTGTCCTGTATGCCCCACTTCGCTCTGCAACAACCCTACCGTGAGCATTAGCCAAGAAACCCCAGCCTGACTTCTCACCACGATGAACCGACCCATCGGTATATACAACAACATCATCATCCCTTGCATTAGATTCTATCAGTTTCTATATGCTCCATTGGGAATGGAAAGTAATAAGAAAAATTATGTTTGGTTGCAGAGTAGCATAATTCTTCATGCATGAGAGAGTCCTTCCGAACAGAGAAGTTTCAGGGCTGTGAATCCCACTCGCTGACCAGATTGAGAGAGATGAGTGTCAATATTGATGAAGCCCGAAAAGAACGACATACTAAATATGCAAGGAGATTGATTAATCAACATCGAACTGGCGAGTTGGCCGCTGGACTTGCTGAGGCGGAGATCGGAGCACCTATGGACATGCCCGGAGTGCTATGATGATAGTCCTCATATAACTGATAATTGTTGTTCTTTATGAAACGTTTATAGTTGCCGCATAGACAAGGTTGTCTGCCCATGGTGCCCCGGCCTAGAAGACATAAGGTTGTATTCTGACATCGACACTAAAGTCAACATTCCATTTGTTCTGTGTTCTTTCTTTAATAAAGATCTTTTGAGCAAAACTTACTGCAGATTCTTTTTGTACTTTGTAAAACTATCATACTTTGTTTGTACTTGTTTTCTTCTTCATCATTCTCATACTTCCTCTCGTTGTGGCAGGATATGTTCTGGAGAACAGAATGCGTTGTGTCACATTTTTCACCTTGAGCTGTGGTACGTGCACTTTTTGGTCCAACACATCTGACTTCAGCATATCTGGGTTTTCTTTTGTGTACGGAGTTAGCTTCTCACTCCTTGATCTCCGGAAGCTTCTTCAGACTTCGTGGTAGTCGTTTGTTTCTGGGCTGCCGTTGGAAGGCAGAGAGGAGTCTTGGTCAGCTTTATTCTAACGATGACGCTAACAGTCAGCTATGAGTAGATAACTGCTACAAATCCATGCAGCTTCTGTGAGGTCCTCCAAAGGGGAACGGAGCGACTGGTCTTTATGTGTTTTGACCTCTACACTCATAGATCTTTCCAGCTTGGTAGAACATCACTCTCTTTATTTTCTCTCTTATTCCTTTCCTCCCTCAATGAAGCACAGAACTGCAACATCACTAACTTATATATTAGTTATTCCATTCAGTGTTCCTGATGAAACAATAGTTCTGAAATTGTTTCTAACACTACCTCAGTTTTTTAATGTAGTTTCTATATCAAATTAATATTTATGTTAAAAATAGAGTTGGATTGTTAGCTATAACGTTCGGGCCAAAAATAGATAAGTTTGTAATTTCGTACAAGCCCAAACAATGGCAAAGGCTGACACGTTTCGGACACGATTGTCCTGCATGTGTAGGATGGCGTCCACAGCATGAACTCCCTGGCTCATATCAAATAAAGGCATATTAAACAGCCGAAAATTGGCCCCTCGAGTGACAAGCCCACGTGTCCCAAAAGACTGAGAATGTTCCTAATCTGGAACGACCTCACACAGTCAGAAAGGACGCAAAGTGTAGACATACTCTTTGGCGAAGATTATAAAGCCCAAATATGCGGCGAAAAAATGATCGTTAAAGAGCAATGAACATACGAAGAAAGAAAAAAGTGTGGGGACTGTCAGCGAAACAGACTCAAACATTTCCTGCAGGCCGAAATTTTCGGGTGAGCCTGCCCTACACATGTAGAGGCCTACGAACTGAAGTGCAACACTCGTTCCTGGCTAAGGCCAAACATATAACAAAGAGCACCTCTAAAGTGGGAGAAGGCTCGCCTGAATGACGAGGGACATTGATGATAGGGAAAGCAAGCATTCAAGCAAAAATCAGTAAGTAGACACATATTGGACGCACTGACTACGCCTGAATTCATAAAGGGCGAACGAAACAATATAACAACGAGTGATTAAATTGACCGCAAAGAACGTTTACAAAGAAACAAACAACATGCTTGGCGTAAATCATAACCCATGATGCACAAAACAAGCTAATGGTGATAAAAAGAGTCTTGTTCCAGAAAAGACGAACCTAAACAATTCAACGTGTCCCAGAATGGTTGAGAATGTCTCTTATCCGGAACGACGTTCATGGAAATTCCCGATAACCTACGCCATTCGGCATGGCACACTAGGATGATGCTAATCATAATTAAGTACATTATCTAAAGTTTGATCAAGAATGTAAGAAATGAAATAAGCGACGACTTGTTATTTTTGTGTGTTATGGTTGCAATTCATGAAGTTATGTTATGTTATGTTATGCGATCGACGTCAAGTCACATTGGGCATTCCCATGCATGCTCTGTCCTCCGCTGCAGCAGCCATCCTAAAATTCATGCAGTCATGCAATTCATAAAAGAACAACAAATTAAATGGTTTGGACATCTGACAAGAATGCCCTGGTATCACCTACCACACAGAAAAAGTATAATGAGTACAAAACAAGAGGAAGACCACGCAAAAGATGGAGCGACGGCGTCAAGAACAGGCTTACAAAAATGAATATCAGCTTACAAAGTGCCATAAAACAAGCACAAATAAGATCACTACGTCCCCAAACCCTCCCAACCCTTCTATAACGAAGTAAATGGTGGAAGTGAAGAAGAATGGTTGTAATAAGCAAGCGATATTGCACACCTCACTAACAAAACCGCCACCGTTTAGCAAAGTCAAGCAGCAGCACACATGCAACCGTCAACTGTAAGCGTTCAACACATTTTGGTGCATGCTGGTCTGTCAAAAGACTGTGGTTTACCGCCAATAGAAATAAATGCTCCAACCAACAGTTAAATAACAATTCAAAAAGGCTGAAAGCCCCAGACATCTTTTGATATATCAAGACGAAATAAGAGTTAGAAAGAACACGTCTTGTCTCGCGGAACTGAACTAATCAAGGTAGGTAGATAGGAAACATTAAGTATTCAAATGTGAAACATTGCCTGCCCGTGGTGTCCATAATGTAGCGTACTATCACCTCTGTCTATTGTCAAACTATACATACAGAGTAAGAGCTTACCTTAAAGTAAAGGCTGACATTCGGCAGCCAAATTTCATGATGTGCTGATGATCCAAAAAGAAACAGACTGAAAAGAGGTAAATCGTTGATGTGCCGTAGACGTCATACAGCTGGTACGCAGTTCTGAAGATATCCGAGATACTCAATCTTGAAATGGACCTGTAATTGTAACAACAGTTGTGGATTCAAAGACCACTTTTCTGATCCAGATCATACTCGATAACAGTTGCAGAGAACACATTCCTGCTATGATTTATTCTGAGGCTTAAGAACAACAATATGAAAACACGAAAGCTGGTGATGCGGGGCAAGCAAAGTGCTGGGACCTTCACATCACACTTGAGAGGCAAAACTGTTAAGTGCCCGTGCTGTAACAACAAGTAGTAGCCTTACAATGGAAACAATGGCTGTGACATTGATACCATTAGTGGAGACATGAAGTTATTGAGAGATATGTTAATTATCTGCACTAGTTGATGCTCTTCAGATAGAGGTACCATTGTCGTTGTTAGATTACGTTTATTGCATCGGTCTGTGATCGCTATTAGTTTGGAGAGGGATATCTGTCTAGTTACAGATTGAAGGGGACATCTATTCACAGTTTGTAGAGAATGTCTAGTTGTAGTTTGAAGGGGACATCTGTCTAGTTACAGTTTGGAGGGGTACTTATAGGCAAAGTTTGTAGGGAATGTCTAGTTACAGTTGGAGGAGACATCTGTCTAGTTACAATTTGGAGGGTAAATGTAGGCACAGTTTGGAGGAGATATCTGTTACAGTTTGGTGGGGACATCTGTCTAGTTACAGTTTGGAGGGGGTGTGTATGCACAATTTCGGGGAGGGGAATATCTGTTTAGTTACAGCTTGGAGGAATCTGTCTAGTTACATTGTGGAGGGTACGTGTAGGCACAGTTTGCAGGAGACATCTGTCAAGTTACAGTTTGGTGGGGACATCTGTCTTCTTCGAACCCCAGGAATTATGAATTTTCACTCTTATTCTTATAGTGTAGTAGGGGGAGAAGAAGAGTACCAGGCTTTCTTGCAGACATAGAAACCTCCTACAACTCTAGGCATGTAGTGCTATGCTTAGTGTTGCAGAGACTATTGAAAATAAAATTCCAACACATTTTTTCACTGCATAATAAATTACATCAATGATTCTAGCATGCGCTTTAGAGTTTGTGAACTTCTGCTAGGATCTTCCAGTGTGAGACAGAGATTAAAGCATGTATGATTATTAACCGAAGTGCAATGATGATGGTTCTATAAATACTACAATCTCAGACATGAAGATATGAGCATCAAAATGTATTTCCACAGCCAGCGGCACAATGTCTGAGAGGAAAGCAGTTATCAAGAATGCTGACATGTCTGAGGACATGCAGCAAGATGCTGTAGACTGTGCTACCCAGGCTTTGGAGAAATACAACATTGAAAAGGTATGTGATTACATAAGAAAGTCTGGCATGTGTTTGCTGTTTACAATTAGCAACTACAAGTCAGACCTAAAAAGCTTTCATTACAATAGTAAATGTATGGTAATGAAACAAGAAATCAAACTCTATATTAAGCTAAAGATATTTAACATGAATGTCAAGTAAGTACTTATGTATGGATGTCATACATTGAGATAGGCAGCAACGACTGCCAAAAAAGATACAGGACTTCATAAATTGATGCTTGTGCAGAATAGAAGGACTAGTCTAAGATACACTGAATAAGATGACCAAAGTCAGTTAACCACAGCTGTCCAAGATACTACTTCATCTCCAAGCGGTAGCCCAGGTATTAGACTATTACTACAGTCTAGTTATTGAAGAGAGAAGGCAAACTATATTCCAAAAATGCTATTCAGTTAATTCATTGCTTCCTAGACACCGCTGGGAGCCTCAAAGCTGCTATTTATTCATGACAGCAAGCCACTGTGAGCGTCACGGTTTATTTCCTAGTTAAACATGTTTTATATTTACATTCTCCTTTTCCATTTCGGTACGAGATTTACCAACTGGAAGCTTATTTATGAACCACACATTATCGGTTGAAGGTAAAAAAATTGTATTTGGTCATATATATGTGTTTTCAAGCCAGTTACAGAACTGTACACAATTGTTTACCTTGGCATCAAGAGATAAGGTCATATACGATAAGAAGTGTAAATTATGTACTAAATATTGCTCAATTTCTGCGTTCTTTGATTTTTTCCTATTATTAGATTTACTATATGGTTACCATCAGGTGAAAGGTATTAAATGTTTTGGAAATTCAAAACTTGAACACAAGTTGGGACATTTTTATATTTTTTTAATGCTTTTCTGTTGTAAATAATAATTTTACATTGACAAATTTCCTACTAACAATCAACCAACAATTATTTTAGATCGATCTTAAAGAAAATGCATTTACCTACAAAATGATTTATCACTCATACAAATCTGTTAATAATTGAGAAAATTATTGCTCAGTTTGTACATACACTTGTAATGGAAAAATGAAACCTAAATTTAATTCAGCCACATCCCGTTTTTTTATTCAGTAGGCTAGCTAATCAGTTAATATTCAATGTTTATAATTCTCTGTTTCTAGAACTGTGCTCATCACCTAGTTCATCATCTATCACTGGGATGAGTATACAGATTCCTCAAGATGAAACCATAAAGGATTTTCTCAGACTTTTCACCACTTTATAGAACAATGTTATTAAGTATCTTGTTTTACCATGGAGCTAGATGTCTATGTACTAACCCCACTCACTTTTATCTGCACAGGATATTGCTGCTTTTATCAAAAAAGAATTTGACAAGAAGTACAACCCCACATGGCACTGCATCGTTGGACGCAACTTTGGTAGCTACGTAACACACGAAACCAAGCACTTTATCTATTTCTACCTGGGCCAGGTGGCCATTCTACTGTTTAAATCTGGTTAAACTATCGTCGCCATGTATATTTATCGTAACTAACCCAAACATAGCCTTGACCTTATGATACTATCATAACCAATATGTTAAATGATGATATGATATTGAAAGCCCACCTGTACATAAGTCAACATAACAAAGTCAATATGTTTGTTGTCTCTGCTATTCAGATGCAATCCTGCATTGCCGTTCTTGATACTTGTTCTCTCTTTCAATTACACTATTTTAAACATTCTGTTTAGATGATAATTTTTGAGTAATAAATAGTTTTAGGCTAGTAACACATTTTGTATTAATATATGAGTGGTTTCATTGTTACTGTGTCAAGTTTATGAGTGGGTTCATTGTTACTGTGTCAAGTATATGAGTAGATTCATTGTTACTGTGTCCAAGTTTATTTATGAGTGGATTCATTGTTACTGTGTCAAGTTTATGAGTGGTTTCATTGTTACTGTGTCAAGTTTATGAGTGGATTCATTGTTACTGTGTCAAGTTTATGAGTGGTTTCATTGTTGCTGTGTCTAGTTTATGAGTGGTTTCATTGTTACTGTGTCAAGTTTATGAGTGGATTCATTGTTACTGTGTCTAGTTTATGAGTGGTTTCATTGTTACTGTGTCAAGTTTATGAGTGGATTCATTGTTAGTGTCCAAGTTTATTTATGAGTGGATTCATTGTTACTGTGTCAAGTTTATGAGTGGATTCATTGTTACTGTGTCAAGTTTATTTATGAGTGGATTCATTGTTACTGTGTCAAATTTATGAGTGGGGTTCATTGTTACTGTGTCAAGTTTGAGTCTTTTTGTTGTGAAATTGAATGTTTTGGTTGCTTTACTTGACAAATTTATAAGTGGACTGTACCTGTGACAATTTTATGAATAGACTAAATGACTGTGACTTATACACAGAAGACATTCAAGGCTGACCAGTTGTTAGAGCACATGCTTCCTAGATGGGTAGCACAGGTTCGGTCCTCAGTTGGAGTGGAATTTTTCAATTGTTAACAGCCTTGAGGTTGACCCATCCACAATTGGATATCAGAGAAGCAATGGGAGGACTGGGTGGCCAGCAGGATTTTGATCATATAACCATCATATTCCATTGGTAACAGAAACAATATTGACCTAACACTGTTTTCCCCAATATACCACATGGTATGAAAACTGGTTTTTTTCCTTCAAAACTTATACACAGAAACTTGTCAAAATTGTGAATAAATTTTCCAATTAGAAAACAATAAATTTCAACAGATTTCACATCTCCCAAACACATAAATTTGACAGCCATTATAAATACTCCAGATTTATAAAAATAAGGGATAAAAACATGGGTTGTCTCTGCGCGATATCTTTTTCCATACTGTTTTTCCTTCTATTTTGATGATTATACATCAGATGTGTTTTTATTACGAAGTCAACTATTGTCAGGAGTTCAACTCTGGTGTCGTAGTTTTTAATGTAGTGTTGTGTGGCCAGCATCGCTTTCTAGGGAGAACATACAGGGGGCAGTCTTGCAGGATATGTTCTGTGATTTTGTCAGAGATGCCACAGGGACACAGAGGGGATGAAGACAATCTTAGCCTGTGCAAGTGTTTATTCAGCCTGTTATGCCCTATCCTGAAAGATGATGGTCTGTCGAGTGTGTGATAGTCGTTGTTGGATAGTTTCAGTTCTTTTCTAATGTCCAGGATAGCTTTTTTTTTAAAAAGTATGTGATTTCATTTTCTACCTGTTCACAGTCTCCTCCCTTCTTTGCGAGTTTGTCTTCCTTCTCATTACCTGTGACTCTACATTGTGAAGGTATCCACTTCTACTGAGTAGGAGTCTTTGCAGCACTAAGCATAGCACCACACGCCTAGACTAGAGTTTTCTGGGTCTGAAAAAATGCTGGGAGCTCTCCCCAACACTTACTTACTTACTTAATCCCGTCATGCCTAGTGACACATGGGGCTTCAGAAAGGACTTTCCATGCTCTCCTGTCCGTGCAACCTTCAGCGCAGAGCCCCACGCCAGAGATGCGGTGTCCAGTTCCTCTTCCATCATGCGCCTCCATGTTGTCCGTGGTCTGCCTTTCTTTCTCTTTCCTTCTGGTGTCCAAGTGAGGGCTACCCTTGCAGGTATTTCTTGTCTCATTCTCATAACATGTCCGAGCCATTTCCATCTTCTTTTTTTTGAGTATGTCATTCATTGCCTCTTGTCTTGTATCTTGGAGTAGTTGGTTATTGGATATTTTTACTGGCCAAAAGATTCCCAAGATTCTGCGAAGACAAGAGTGGTGGAAAACTGACAGCCTGCTAGTATCTCCTTTGGTCATCCTCCAACACTCCGATCCGTAGAGCAAAACTGGCAAAACAATGCTTTTATAGAGTTTAAGCTTTGTGGTCCTATTGTAGATTTTGGACCTCCATACTGGTTTCATTCTGGCAAAGCGGTTCTGGCCTTACTTAGACGTGATTTTATATCTTCCTCTGTGCCACCATTTAGTGTCAGTACGCTACCAAGATATGTAAACTGCTCAACCCTTTCCAGTGTTTCATTTTCTAACATTACTGGTTGTTGGATTTCACTGTTTGTCATAATTTTTGTTTTCCTGTGTTTGTTTTGAGGCCTACTGTCTTTGCCGTGCTGTGAAGTATTGTACTTTTCTCTTGTATATGTTCATATTTGTGTGACACCAGGGCTATGTCATCTGCAAAGTCCAGATCCTCAAGCATATCGAAAGGGTCCATCTTATTCCTCTTGGTGCTTGTTGTTTTATGGCATTTTTAGCACCCAGTCAATTGTAATACTAAACAAAAGAGAGGACATTACGCATCCCTGTCTCACACCAGATTTTACTGGGAATGTTTTGTTGGAATTCTTTAGGTTGCAGGAGAAATCTTTATAGAAGAGGGCTATGATGTTGACAAGCTTCTGCGTCGTCAGTATTATCTTAGTATCTTCCATAGGCTGTCTCTGTGGACGCTGTCGAATGCCTTTTCAAAATCTATGAAGTTGATGTATATAGTCCTTTGCCACTCGTTACATTGTTCTAAAATGTTACGCAGGGTAAATATATGTTCATTTGTTCCTCTTCCTTTCCTAAATCCTGCTTGCTCCATTCATAGACACTTATCTATTGCTTCTTGTATTTGCATTATGATAATTTTGCAGAATATCTTACTTGGGATTGACAGCAACGTGATTCCTCTCCAGTTATTGCAATCTGTTAGATCTCTTTTCTTGGGGATTTTCACTACAGTACCCCTAGTCCAATCCTTAGGCAATTCTTCTTTCTCCCAGATATCTGCAAACAGTGGCTCTAATATGTTTGCAGCTAAGATGGGATCGATCTTGAAAAGCTCTGCTGTCATTTCATCATTTCCCGGTGCTTTGTTGTTTCTCAGGGATCCAATAGCTTTTACTATTTCTTGCTTTTCTGGCAATTTGAGGTTGATATCAATATCCTGTGCAGCCGGTGGAATATCCGGTGGATGTTCAGGATCAGGTCTATTTAGCACATCTTCAAAGTGGGATGTCCATCTCATATCCTGCTCCTGCTCTGTTGTCAACAGTTGTCCTAGACTGTTTCTGACTGGCATGTTATGGTTGTGTCTTTTACCTCCGCATAATTGTTTGGTAATCTTGTACAGTGTGTGCAGATTATGTACTTTAGCAGCCTTTTCTGCTATTTCTGCTCTTTTCCATAAATTTTCTTCTCCCCAACACACACATAGGAAAAAGAGTGAAAACCATAATTCCTGGGGTTTGACACGAAGAAGAAGAATCCACTTCTACATAGAGTTGAATCTCTAGTCTACAAAAATATGGGTTGTCCTGGAAGAGAATAGTAGAACAAGAACTGAACCACAACTGGAACACAATACAGAGGAAGACCAAGAATAGAGAAGATGGTGAGCATTTGTTGCAGCCCAACAACAATCCTAGAGATCTGAAAAATGTGCTAGCGAACAAAATGGTGCAGTTTGGATTTGAACCCACTACCTTCAGAGATCAAGGCAATGGCTTAGCCACAGAGCCCTCCATTTAAAGGGTAATTAAGATGAAGAGCATATGGCATAACACAAGCAAGGAAACACAAGCAAGGAAATACAAGCAAAGAAACGAGCAAGGAAACAAAAGCAAGGAAACACAAGCAAGAAAAGATAACTTCTGAGCACATGTATTTTTTTTTTCTGTGCCATCATCTGGACAACCTTTCACCTGTGTGTTGTTGGGGTCTACAAGGGAAGCAAAGAATAGTATCACTGCAACCTCTGAGGTAGGGGCCTAGGGAGCTACCCTAGTAAATAAAAAGCATCACAGAAATCAGATGTGCTGGCATACTTGTAGGCACATAACTGGCACAATCGCTCTTAGGCGCAGATCACATACAGATTACAAAGAGTGGTTTAACAAGTGGTCGATGTGGATTGTTTGAAGAAGACACATAACCTTTAAAGAAGAAAATGGAATCCTTCGATACAAGGTGAAACAGAAAAATGTATAGACAGTCCTGGATAAAGAGAAAAATAATATAGACATCATACAAGACCTGCATATCAAGGAACATTGGCTCATAAACAACATCATGTCCTGGAAACTGAAATTTTTGGTCCCAGTTAACAGCGCAGTGGTTTGGAAAGAGCAATAATGGGGGGACACTTTCTGGAAGATGAAACAGGGGACACAAAATAACAGCAATAGTGCATAATAAAACATTAAATATATGATGATTGCGGAGGCTGGAGAACTGGCTAAAGATTGTGTCTTTCAAACAGGATGTGATGAGAACAATGCTCTGCAAAAGACATACTACACGAAGAAGTTTTTAATTCATACAATCCTATATGTTTAATTCATACAATCCTATATGTTTAATGCATACAATCATATATATTTAATTCATACAATCATATATGTTTAATGCATAGAATCCTATATGTCTTAGTCATACAATAATTTGTACCATACAAATATAATGAATTCTGTTTGCTTTCACATTTTCATGGACTCTAGCAAAGATAACTCTGTTTACTTTTATACTTCCATGTTGATCACATAAACAAAGATAACAGTTCTAGATTGTCACACAATATCACCACATCATCTCTGTTTACTTTTATACTTCCATGTTGATGACACAAACAAAGATAACAGTTCTAGATTGTCACACAATATCACCACATCATCTCTGTTTACTTTTATACTTCCATGTTGATGACACAAACAAAGATAACAGTTCTAGATTGTCACACAATATCACCACATCATCTCTGTTTACTTTTATACTTCCATGTTGATGACACAAACAAAGATAACAGTTCTAGATTGTCACACAATATTACCACATCATCTCTGTTTACTTTTATACTTCCATGTTGATGACACAAACAAAGATAACAGTTCTAGATTGTCACACAATATCACCACATCATCTCTGTTTACTTTTATACTTCCATGTTGATGACACAAACAAAGGTAACAGTTCTAGATTGTCACACAATATCACCACATCATCTCTGTTTACTTTTATACTTCCATGTTGATGACACAAACAAAGATAACAGTTCTAGATTGTCACACAATATCACCACATCATCTCTGTTTACTTTTATACTTCCATGTTGATGACACAAACAAAGATAACAGTTCTAGATTGTCACACAATATCACCACATCATCTCTGTTTACTTTTATACTTCCATGTTGATGACACAAACAAAGATAACAGTTCTAGATTGTCACACAATATCACCACATCATCTCTGTTTACTTTTATACTTCCATGTTGATGACAAAAACAAAGGTAACAGTTAGTTCTAGTTTCCTGGTATCACTCTCTCTCTTGTGTTTTTTTAAACCATTATTGGGGCATAGACCCTCAACCAATTCTTCCTATTTTTAGCTATCTCTTGCAGGTCCATTCAGCTTTTTCATATATCGTTAATCTCTGCCTCCAAATCTTTTCTCCATGCATTTCTAGACTTCCCTCTCTTTCACGTTCCCTGAAGGTTCCAGGAAAGGGCCGTTCTTGTTCTTCTGGTTTTCTCAAGGTGTGTCCTATCCAGCGACTGCATCTTTTCTTCACCATTTGGATCTGTCTCGTTTTCTCCTCAAGCTCCTCAGTTAGTTACCTGTATGTGGTCACCTGATAGGATGACTACATACTATTTCACTTCCTATATTATTCTCATTAGGTTTGCAACAGGTATTTGGTTGTCTTAGTTCAGAGGTCAACAGGATGTCATCTGTCTGCATACAACTGATCTGTTTCTCGTCTGAGGCATCCACTGAAGACACTGTAGTGGTGATTGAGACCTGTCTGACAGTGAAGTTTATAGTGAGATCCTAGAGCTCCTGAAGGTTGAGATGAGCCATAAAATACCCGACCTATTCTGGAATGTACCAATGCCATGCTGCACCTGAATGAGACAAGAACAAATAAAATGAATAAGCAGCAAGTTATATTATATCTTACAAGTTCTAGACATTTCTTGCTATTATATAAGTGTTTACAGACCAGCAGCAAGTTATATCTTACAAGTTCTAGACATTTCTTGCTATTATATGTGTTTACAGACCAGCAGCAAGTTATGTTATATCTTACAAGTTCTAGACATTTCTTGCTATTATATGTGTTTACAGACCAGCAGCAAGTTATGTTATATCTTACAAGTTCTAGACATTTCTTGCTATTATATGTGTTTACAGACCAGCAGCAAGTTATATTATATCTTACAAGTTCTAGACATTTCTTGCTATTATATGTGTTTACAGACCAATAGCAAGTTATGTTATATCTTACAAGTTCTAGACATTTCTTGCTATTATATAAGTGTTTACAGACCAGCAGCAAGTTATATTATATCTTACAAGTTCTAGACATTTCTTGCTATTATATAAGTGTTTACAGACCAGCAGCAAGTTATGTTATATCTTACAAGTTTTAGACATTTCTTGCTATTATGTAAGTGTTTACAGACCAGCAGCAAGTTATGTTATATCTTACAAGTTCTAGACATTTCTTGCTATTATATACGAGGTGTGTTCAAATAAAAACGGGACTTGTAGATTTATTTAAAAAGTATCATACGCAAATTAATAGTTTCAACGGAATTAAACAAAGCAACCACTTGTGAATAAGAATGCACCTGGGTTCATCAGAAAAATCTCCGTATGCATTTAGGCAAGCATCCCACTGTTTAGGTAGACGTCGAATGCCGCCCGAGAAAAAGGTGCGTGGCTGCTCACTGAACCATGTGGTCACCGCTGTCTTCACGTCTGCGTCGCTGTTGAATCGCTGTCCCTTTAGTGCTTTCTTCAACGGTCCTAACAAATGGAAATCACACAGGGACAAATCGGGACTATAGGCTGGGTGATGAAGAACTTCCCAATTCTTCTTTGCTAATGTTTTCTGCACAATTTTGGCAAGCGTTGTTGTGGAGAAGGTCAGGTCAGGCGCATATTGTTGCAACAGAAGCCATAGCCTTGCTTGATAAAGCAGTACGGACGTGAAGACAGCGGTGACCACATGGTTCAGTGAGCAGCCACGCACCTTTTCTCGGACGGCATTCAACGCCTACCTAAACAGTGGGATGCTTGCCTAAATGCATACGGAGATTTTTTCTGATGAACCCAGGTGCATTCTTATTCACAAGTGGTTGCTTTGTTTAATTCCGTTGAAACTATTAATTTGCGTATGATACTTTTTAAATAAATCCACAAGTCCGTTTTCATTTGAACACGCCTCGTAAGATCAGGAACTCAGGTCTAAGAGGTTTTCTCTATGGGAGCATGAGTTAGGTCTGACATCAAACATGATTCATCTCTCTCATTTGACAATGACACCTCATCTATCTCTCATGTGAACATGACGCTTCTCTCTCTCTTATGTGAACATGACACTTCATCTATGTCTCCACCGGAGTGGTTACCGGGGCCCAATTGGGGTGTAAAGAATAGAACCACTGTTACCTGCCATGCATGTCGTAAGAGGCGACAAAGGAGGTATGTCTGAAATCGGATCCATGTGTCCTAAGCGTGTAGAGGTCTATGCATTTAGGGACGTACCAAACCAATGTGCAACGTATACACGTTCTTGGCAAAGATCAAACATCACAAAGAGTGATTAAAATTGGTCGTAAAGAACGAACGCAAAGAAGATCTATGTCTCTCATGTGAACATGACACTTCATCTCTCTCTTATGTGGACATGACACTTCATCTCGCTCATGTGAACATGACACTTCATCTCTATCCTTAAGTGAACATGTCACTTCGTCTTTCTCTCTCATTTAAAAATGGCACTTCATCTTTTCCTTATGTGAACATGACACTTCATCTCTCATGTGAACATGACACTTTGTCTCTCTCTTATGTGAACATGCCATTTAATCTCTCTCATGTGAACACAACACTTCCTCTCTCATGTGAACATGACACTTCATCTCTCATATGTAAAAATGACACTCGTCTTTCATGTGAACATGACACTTCATCTCTTTCATTCATGTGAACATGACACTTCGTATCTCTCCCATATGTAAAAATGACACTTCATCTCTCTCTCTCACGTGAACATGACACTTCATCTCTCTCATTCATGTAAACATGACACTTCATATCTCTCCCATATGTAAAAAATGACACTTCATCTCTCTCTTATGTGAACAAGACACTTTCTCTCTTTTTTTTCGATCGAAGCACTTGAGCTTTCAGTTCTTCAGCTCGGTGCTATGCACATCGTAACCCTTTGGTTCAGTGCAACGAATACCATAAATCTGGAGAACCTGTGACCTCTCTCTCCTTTCAAAACAACATATCTCTCTCACATGAAAATGACATCTCACGTTCTCTCATGTGAAGATGACACTTCATTTCTCCTACCAGTATGATGACACTGAGTTACAACTCGGTAGTAATATGATGACACTGGGATACAACCCGGTAGTAGTATGATGACACTGAACTACAACCTGGTAGTAATATGATGACACTGGGATACAACCCGGTAGTAGTATGATGACACTGAACTACAACCTGGTAGTAATATGACAACACTGGGATACAACCTGGTAGTAGTATGATGACACTGGGATACAACCCGGTAGTAGTATGATGACACTGGGCTACAACCTGGTAGCAGTATGATGACACTGGGCTACAACCTGGTAGTAGTATGACACTGGGCTACAACCTGGTAGTAGTATGATGACACTGGGCTACAACCTGGTAGCAGTATGATGACACTGGGCTACAACCCGGTAGCAGTATGATGACACTGGGCTACAACCTGGTAGCAGTATGATGACACTGGGCTACAACCTAGTAGTAGTATGATGACACTGGGCTACAACCTGGTAGCAGTATGATGACACTGGGCTACAACCTAGTAGTAGTATGATGTCACTGGGCTACAACCCAGTAGCAGTATGATGACACTGGGCTACAACCCAGTAGTAGTATGACACTGGGCTACAACCTGGTAGTAGTATGATGTCACTGGGCTACAACCCGGTAGCAGTAGTATGATACAACCCAGTAGTAGTATGACGATAAAATAAAAGAACAAACATAACTTGTGATAAAATCACCAAACGTACATAACACATGGCTCCTGGGTTAAATATAGATCATAACCCGTACAAAGATATGGCTCAGCAGTAGGTGCACAATCTTCTGATGGTTGACAATGCTTCAAACTAGGGTGACATTCTGAAAAAAAAAAGAATTCAACATTTTTATGTAAGACAATTTTTATAACAGATTTTTGTAGCAAAAGTTACTGTCATTTTTAAGAAATAACATATGTAAGAGATATAACAAGTGTTATATATTATATATATATATATATATAGGGCCACAAGTGCAAAAAAGGGACACCGTGCCAGGGTATGTGAGCTGGCACTGACCAAGAACCTAAACCACCTCATAACGGATAGTCTGGCCAAGTGGGTGGGGATCGAGGTAGAGCTACTCTGGTATAGATAGTAGTGCAAGCGCAACCACAAATTATATGAGATCTACTCACAACATAGATGAGCAGAACCCCAGAGTAAATCTACCTGTACGGTTTTCCTGACCAATGTCTAGCAAAAAGAAACATTACATAATGCAAAACAAACGTAAGGAGTATGCAAATGTTATAAATCATCTGTAAGCATAAACACACGTCCCCAAAGTGAATAGTAGCACCATAATTGCCAGCTCTCTGCAAAACTCGTTGAGTAAAATGTAGTGAACAACTTAAAGTTACATTCTTGTGCTTAACGAAACTGCCCTCCCCGGAACAACTGGCTGATCAATAAGCGATGTTTTAGAGCTCCAACCGCACTAGAAGTGGAAGAATACTGCAGTGAAAACTAATGAACTCTACCTGGATAGGAGTCTCCGCAGCACTAAGTATAGCACTACATGTCTGGAGCTGTTGGAGATTTCTGGGTTTTCAAGAAAGCTCGGCACACCCCCATTGTACTATAGGAAAAGGAGTGAAAATCATAATTCCTGGGGTTAGAAGAAGATAACAAACTACCCTTCCTGGAAGAACTCAGGTGGGTGATGTTGGCGAGCACAAAACCTAAAGTTGTATTTTTAGCGCCTAATGAAATGGTATTTCTTGTTTATTTGTGCCCAGCCACAGCCTACTGTTTCCCATCACAAAGGAAAATACAGCTTAAATCTGCAAATAGCCATGTGCTGACACATGTCTCAAAACAGCTTAGAATGTTCCTAATCCAGAACAACCTCACTGTGGCTAGAAAAGCAAGGCTGAAAATGTAAAGATTTGTCCTCATGTCCCAGAATGGTTGAGAATGTTCCTTATCCAGAACATCCCTCAGTCAGAAAGGTTGCAGAGTGAAGACATGCTCTTTGGCATAGATCATGCACAAGCTCAAATGTACAGCATAAATATGATCATTAAAGAATGTTGAACACATGATGCAAGGGAAATTGTGAGGGACTGACTGTCAGCGGGACAGACTCAAACATTTCCCGTAAGCCAAAATTTTGGATGCCCTGCCCTACACGGTTAATGGCCTATGAACCAAGGTGCAACGTATAGTTGTTTTTGGCAAAGACCAAACATATTACAAAGAGCAATTAAACTATTCATAAAGAACATACGCAAACAAACATATATTAATCAATCAAGTGCCATGCCTGCCGGTGTAGGTGATCATGTGTCTCCACAACTCTCTCTGCTTGGTGCATATAATCAGTTGTGATGTCGAACCATGACGTCAGGCCATCCAGCATCTTCTCCCTCTGTCTTCCGTGATCTCTCCTTCACTGAATTTTACCTGTTGTCACCAAATGTTGTAAACCTTCTCTTCACATGATATGACCGAAGAACTTTGATTGCCGGATTCTTATTCTTTTGATACGGTTTCTTTGTGTGTATGCCTGTTTTGAAACCTCGCTTGTTTTCCGCGCAGCATTCTTCTGTAAAACCACATCTCTGTGGCTTTCATTGATTGTATTGATTTTTTGTTCATTGTCCATGATTTGCTGCCATACAGACGTATTGGATCAATATAGCACTGGAGTATTCATTTTCGCAGTGTAATTGGTAGTGAATTCACGCATTGTGTGTTTTTCATTTTCATAAATGCTGCTTTTGCTTGAACCATTCTGCTCCTAATATATATATATAAGATATATATATCTATATTACAACTAAGATTTATGCATTCAGAATGTAAAATAATATTAATCATCATCATTTCTCATTGCGACCAAGGAAATATAAGGCAACAACAAACAAAATGTTCCCTCAATTCGATTTTGTGCCCAATGGCATCTGGCAATGTGCAGATGGTTTTTTTTCTGCTTTTATTCACAGTGTGGGATTGTAGACCCTACAGCCAACCCCTCTTCATTGCATTTTACAACATGCAAGAGTAGACAGTAGTTTTAATCTTCGCTACCACGGACAATGTGGGGTTGATGACCCCATACCAACTTCTCTGTCGCATTTTACAAGATACAATAGGAGACAGTGGTTCTGTTCTTTGCTACCACAGACAATGTGGGGTTGATGACCCCATACCAACTTCTCTTAGTCACGTTTTACAAGATACAAGAGGAGACAGTGGTTCTGTTCTTTGCTACCACAGACAATGTGGGGTTAATGACCCCATACCAACTTCTCTTAGTTACGTTTTACTGTAGCATTTTACAACATACAAGACAAGACAGTGAATCGATTCTTTGCTACCACGGACAATGTGGGGTCGCCAGTCCTCAAATGAACAATGAACTACCTCAGTCAAGAGCAATAAACTCACCATCAAACTGCCACATGCCTCCTCCTTGTGAGTGAGCAACTAAGTCGATGGCCACCATGACTGCATGCTGAAGGGGGTAGCCAGCCAGACGAAGGTCATGTGCCTCTGCTATAACCATTTTTGTGACCGGATCAACAATGATAGCTCCGATTGGTAGCTATAATTTTAGAAATTGAAAAAATTTGAATAATGTAAACATTCACATTCTGTTTTATACAAGTAAACTAAGAATCACAACCAGTTCTCACATATGGATGTGAATCATGGACATTAAATAACAAGAATAGTAAACTATAAGTCAAGAGGTGAAGAAAATACGCTTTCACTGGATAGGACATACCTTTGAGAAAACCTGAGAGGAATATAACAAGATGGACCCTTTCCTGGAACTTGCTGAGAAAGAGAAATCAAAAGAATACATAGAGAAGAGAGATTAGAAGGTTGAGATGGATATGACCAACTGTCCAGTAGGGACCAGACAGTCATACTTCACCTCTGGACAGGTCATAACAGAATGAGACACCACCTATACACTAAATTTAAGATAGGCACCAACAAACTGTGCCCCTGTAAACATGACGAGTATGCCAACAGAGTATTTCCTACAGAACTGTCCCCAGTATGCAGACCTGAGAAAAAGAGGTGGCCCACTTACACCAGCGTCCAAGACAAACTATATGGTGTGATTGATAATCTGGGGCAGAGAGCTGCCTTTATTAGAGAATTTGAAATCCCAATCTAGTGAGAATGCAGAAGAAGGCAGAGATAAAAGATATACAGAAAGGCTGCAAAAAGATAGCTAAAAGATAAGAAGAATTGGCTTGAGTTGGTTGTGGGCTGATGTTCCAATCAAGGTTACAAAGGCACAAGAGAGAGGCTACAGAAATGTGGTTTTGTAGAGGAATAATGAGAATATCATGGAGAGAAAAGATTGAATACATTGTGACAACTGGCAAGATACTGGAGAAGAGAGATAGAGGTAGACAGAGGGAAAAGATTGTAGACAACGGACAAGATACTGGAGAAGAGAGATAGAGGTCGACAGAGGGAAAAGATTGTAGACAACGGACAAGATACTGGAGAAGAGAGATAGAGATCAACAGAGGGAAAAGATTGTAGACAACTCAACATCATGGTATAGCACAAAAAATGTAAACTGAGACACAATAACGGATAACACAGTCTTGCTGTAAAGTGAGACAAAATAACCGATAACTCAGTCTTGCTGTAAAGGTTTCTTCTTCTTTGAACGCTCCATATCGACTACTTATTAAACCAGTCTTTGTGGTTTGTATGTAATCTGAGCCTAAGAGTGATTGTGTGTTGTGCCAGTTATGCGCCTACAATTTCTTGCAACGCTTTTATTTACTAGGTAGCTTTCCTAGACCTGTGGGGCGGATGGACTTGCCACTCGAGCGATCTATCATCCATTTAATTGGCCTAACCGCTGTAAAGTGAAACACAATGACAAATTTCACAGTCCTGTTGTAAAGTGAGACAAAATGTTAAACAAATGCCCTTCTAAGAGCTAACAGAGAAGAAGAATATGAAACTACCTGCTTCTTGTCCTTGGCAATGTGAGCAAGTTTGACAGCATGTCTCATCAAATTCTCAATCTCTTCAACTTGACTCTCCTGAAAATATTGTCCAGATAAGAGTGATGCAATTCTGAAACAAAAGAGAGAATTTGACAAGTAAACCAAATACAGCTAGACATTTATATGATCAGTTCTTGTCACGCCCAGGACACATTACACAGAGACAAACAATGTCCACTCAATTTGAACTTGTTTTTTTTATCTCTACCTCAAACCTAGCTTTATGTATGGCTTTGAGCTCTGATTTGAAAGTTTGTCTCCATGTACGCTTGGTAGTCCTTTGTGCATCTGAATAGTTAGTGTCTTCATTCCTGTATCCGTAACATAAAGAGTTTTACAGGATAGGATTGTTAGACATAACCCACACCCCCCAACCTGAAGGACCAGGAAGCCATATTTAGATGCCCTTAGTGACTTATCTAGCCTGGGTGATGCCTGGAGCATAAATTCCTGCCATCCTAACTCACTGTATCATTGGAGCATGCAAACCTCCCCACCGCTACAAGGCAATGACCTCATAAGGAGAATGTGTACCTTGGTCTCCAGAAATAATCTATCTATCTAGAATTCAAAATCAAAGAAAACTGACTGATGTTACAAATAAGAAAAATAAAGTATCTTGGACATATAAAGAGTCACAAAGGGCTGGAGAAGATCATTATGGAAGGAGACATCCCACAAAGAGGAGAAGATGAATACCATGGAGAAGATGGATTCTGGATGTAACTGATGGTTTGAGTATGACGACTGCAGAGGCAGGACATCTGGCCTATGAGAGAGAGAAATTCTGAAAGATTGTTAGGGTGACAAAGTTCTGCTCAGGACAAGCTATTTGATGATGATGAAGAAACATTAACACAATACAGACTGTGACATTATATTCTATTTATAAACAACATTAACACAATACAGACTGTGACATTATATTCTATTTATAAACAACATTAACACAATACAGACTGTGACATTATATTCTATTTATAAACAACATTAACACAATACAGACTGTGACATTATATTCTATTTATAAACAACATTAACACAATACAGACTGTGACATTATATTCTATTTATAAACAACATTAACACAATACAGACTGCGACATTATATTCTATTTATAAACAACATTAACACAATACAGACTGTGACATTATATTCTATTTATAAACAACATTACCAAAATACAGACTGCGACATTATATTCTATTTATAAACAACATTAACACAATACAGACTGTGACATTATATTCTATTTATAAACAACATTACCAAAATACAGACTGCGACATTATATTCTATTTATAAACAACATTAACGTAATACAGACTGCGACATTATATTCTATTTATAATCAACATTAACACAATACAGACTGTGACATTATATTCTATTTATAAACAACATTAACACAATACAGACTGTGACATTATATTCTATTTATAAACAACATTAACACAATACAGACTGTGACATTATATTCTATTTATAAACAACATTAACACAATACAGACTGTGACATTATATTCTATTTATAAACAACATTAACACAATACAGACTGTGACATTATATTCTATTTATAAACAACATTAACACAATACAGACTGTGACATTATATTCTATTTATAAACAACATTAACACAATACAGACTGTGACATTATATTCTATTTATAAACAACATTAACGTAATATTCATGCAACATTATATTCTATTTATAAACAACATTACCAAAATACAGACTGCGACATTATATTCTATTTATAAACAACATTAACACAATACAGACTGTGACATTATATTCTATTTATAAACAACATTAACACAATACAGACTGTTACATTATATTCTATTTATAAACAACATTAACACAATACAGACTGTGACATTATATTCTATTTATAAACAACATTACCAAAATACAGACTGAGACATTATATTCTATTTATAAACAACATTAACACAATACAGACTGTGACATTATATTCTATTTATAAACAACATTACCAAAATACAGACTGCGACATTATATTCTATTTATAAACAACATTAACTAATACAGACTGCGACATTATATTCTATTTATAATCAACATTAACACAATACAGACTGTGACATTATATTCTATTTATAAACAACATTAACACAATACAGACTGTGACATTATATTCTATTTATAAACAACATTAACACAATACAGACTGTGACATTATATTCTATTTATAAACAACATTAACACAATACAGACTGTGACATTATATTCTATTTATAAACAACATTAACACAATACAGACTGTGACATTATATTCTATTTATAAACAACATTAACACAATACAGACTGTGACATTATATTCTATTTATAAACAACATTAACACAATACAGACTGTGACATTATATTCTATTTATAAACAACATTAACGTAATACTGACTGCAACATTATATTCTATTTATAAACAACATTGCAAAATACAGACTCGACATTATATTCTATTTATAAACAACATTAACACAATACAGACTGTGACATTATATTCTATTTATAAACAACATTACCAAAATACAGACTGCGACATTATATTCTATTTATAAACAACATTAACTAATACAGACTGCGACATTATATTCTATTTATAATCAACATTAACACAATACAGACTGTGACATTATATTCTATTTATAAACAACATTAACACAATACAGACTGTGACATTATATTCTATTTATAAACAACATTAACACAATACAGACTGTGACATTATATTCTATTTATAAACAACATTAACACAATACAGACTGTGACATTATATTCTATTTATAAACAACATTAACACAATACAGACTGTGACATTATATTCTATTTATAAACAACATTAACACAATACAGACTGTGACATTATATTCTATTTATAAACAACATTAACACAATACAGACTGTTACATTATATTCTATTTATAAACAACATTAACGTAATACTGACTGCAACATTATATTCTATTTATAAACAACATTACCAAAATACAGACTGCGACATTATATTCTATTTATAAACAACATTAACACAATACAGACTGTGACATTATATTCTATTTATAAACAAACATATAACAAAATACAGACTGGACATTATATTCTATTTATAAACAACATTAACGTAATACAGACTGCGACATTATATTCTATTTATAATCAACATTAACACAATACAGACTGTGACATTATATTCTATTTATAAACAACATTAACACAATACAGACTGTGACATTATATTCTATTTATAAACAACATTAACACAATACAGACTGTGACATTATATTCTATTTATAAACAACATTAACACAATACAGACTGTGACATTATATTCTATTTATAAACAACATTAACACAATACAGACTGTGACATTATATTCTATTTATAAACAACATTAACACAATACAGACTGCAACATTATATTCTATTTATAAACAACATTAACACAATACAGACTGTGACATTATATTCTATTTATAAACAACATTAACTAATACAGACTGCAACATTATATTCTATTTATAAACAACATTAACACAATACAGACTGCAACATTATATTCTATTTATAAACAACATTAACACAATACAGACTGCAACATTATATTCTATTTATAAACAACATTAACACTACAGACTGCGACATTATATTCTATTTATAAACAACATTAACACAATACAGACTGCAACATTATATTCTATTTATAAACAACATTAACACAATACAGACTGCAACATTATATTCTATTTATAAACAACATTAACACTACAGACTGCGACATTATATTCTATTTATAAACAACATTAACGAATACGACTGCAACATTATATTCTATTTATAAACAACATTAACACAATACAGACTGCAACATTATATTCTATTTATAAACAACATTAACACAATACAGACTGCAACATTATATTCTATTTATAAACAACATTAACACAATACAGACTGCAACATTATATTCTATTTATAAACAACATTAACACAATACAGACTGCAACATTATATTCTATTTATAAACAACATTAACGTAATACTGACTGCAACATTATATTCTATTTATAAACAACATTAACAAAATACAGACTGTGACATTATATTCTATTTATAAACAACATTAACACAATACAGACTGCGACATTATATTCTATTTATAAATCAACATTAACGAATACGACTGCAACATTATATTCTATTTATAAACAACATTACAAATACAGACTGTGACATTATATTCTATTTATAAACAACATTAACACAATACAGACTGCTACATTATATTCTATTTATAAACAACATTAACACAATACAGACTGCGACATTATATTCTATTTATAAACAACATTAACACAATACAGACTGCAACATTATATTCTATTTATAAACAACATTAACACAATACAGACTGGGACATTATATTCTATTTATAAACAACATTAACACAATACAGACTGCGACATTATATTTGATTTATAAACATTAACACAATACAGACTGCAACATTATATTCTATTTATAAACAACATTAACACAATACAGACTGTGACATTATATTCTATTTATAAACAACATTAACACAATACAGACTGCAACATTATATTCTATTTATAAACAACATTAACACAATACAGACTGTGACATTATATTCTATTTATAAACAACATTAACACAATACAGACTGTGACATTATATTCTATTTATAAACAACATTAACTACAAATCAGACTGCACATTATATTCTATTTATAAACAACATTAACACAATACAGACTGTGACATTATATTCTATTTATAAACAAATTACAATACGACTGCAACATTATATTCTATTTATAAACAACATTACCAAAATACAGACTGTGACATTATATTCTATTTATAAACAACACAATACAGACTGCAACATTATATTCTATTTATAAACAACATTACCAAAATACAGACTGTGACATTATATTATATTTATTAAATAAGATACAAACTAAAACACAAATACAGACTGCAACATTATATTCTATTTATAAACAACATTACCAAAATACAGACTGTGACATTATATTCTATTTATAAACAACAAACAATACAGACTGCAACATTATATTCTATTTATAAACAACATTACCAAAATACAGACTGTGACATTATATTATATTTATAAACAACATTACAAATACAGACTGCGACATTATATTCTATTTATGAACAACAACACAATACAGACTGCAACATTATATTCTATTTATAAACAACATTACCAAAATACAGACTGTGACATTATATTCTATTTATAAACAACATTACCAAAATACAGACATTATATTCTATTTATAAACAACATTACCAAAATACAGACTGTGACATTATATTCTATTTATAAACAACATTACCAAAATACAGACTGTGACATTATATTCTATTTATAAACATCAACACAATACAGACTGCGACATCATATTCTATTTATAAACAACATTACCAAAATACAGACTGAGACATTATATTCTATTTATAAACAACATTAACACAATACAGACTGCGACATTATATTCTATTTATAAACAACATTACCAAAATACAGACTGTGACATTATATTCTATTTATAAACAACATTAACACAATACAGACTGTGACATTATATTCTATTTATAAACAACATTAACAAAATACAGACTGCAATTATATTATATTCTATTTATAAGACATTAACATTAACACAATACAGACTGCGACATTATATTCTATTTATAAACAACATTAACACAATACAGACTGGGACATTATATTCTATTTATAAACAACATTAACGTAATACTGACTGCAACATTATATTCTATTTATAAACAACATTAACACAATACAGACTGGGACATTATATTCTATTTATAAACAACATTAACAATACTGAGTCAACATTATATTCTATTTATAAACAACATTAACACAATACAGACTGGGACATTATATTCTATTTATAAACAACATTAACGTAATACTGAGTGCAACATTATATTCTATTTATAAACAACATTAACACAATACAGACTGTGACATTATATTCTATTTATAAACAACATTACGTAATACTAGACTGCAACATTATATTCTATTTATAAACAACATTACCAAAATACAGACTGTGACATTATATTCTATTTATAAACAACAACACAATACAGACTGCGACATTATATTCTATTTATAAACAACATTACCAAAATACAGACTGTGACATTATATTCTATTTATAAACAACATTAACTAATACTGACTGCAACATTATATTCTATTTATAAACAACATTACCAAAATACAGACTGTGACATTATATTCTATTTATAAACAACACAATACAGACTGCAACATTATATTCTATTTATAAACAACATTACCAAAATACAGACTGTGACATTATATTCTATTTATAAACAACAACACAATACAGACTGCAACATTATATTCTATTTATAAACAACATTACCAAAATACAGACTGTGACATTATATTCTATTTATAAACAACAACACAATACAGACTGCAACATTATATTCTATTTATAAACAACATTACCAAAATACAGACTGTGACATTATATTATATTTATAAACAACAACACAATACAGACTGCGACATTATATTCTATTTATAACAACATACACAATACAGACTGCACATTATATTCTATTTATAAACAACATTACCAAAATACAGACTGTGACATTATATTCTATTTATAAACAACATTACCAAAATACAGACATTATATTCTATTTATAAACAACATTAACAAATACAGACTGTGACATTATATTCTATTTATAAACAACATTAAAAATACAGACTGTGACATTATATTCTATTTATAAACATCAACACAATACAGACTGCGACATCATATTCTATTTATAAACAACATTACCAAAATACAGACTGTGACATTATATTCTATTTATAAACAACATTAACACAATACAGACTGCAACATTATATTCTATTTATAAACAACATTACCAAAATACAGACTGTGACATTATATTCTATTTATAAACAACATTAACACAATACAGACTGCAACATTATATTCTATTTATAAACAACATTAACACAATACAGACTGCAACATTATATTCTATTTATAAACAACATTAACACAATACAGACTGGGACATTATATTCTATTTATAAACAACATTAACAATACGACTGCACATTATATTCTATTTATAAACAACATTAACTAATACAGATGAAAATTATATTCTATTTATAAACAACATTAACACAATACAGACTGCGACATTATATTCTATTTATAAACAACATTAACGTAATACAGAGTGCACATTATATTCTATTTATAAAAACATTAACACAATACAGACTGCGACATTATATTCTATTTATAAACAACATTAACGTAATACTGAGTGCAACATTATATTCTATTTATAAACAACATTAACACAATACAGACTGGGACATTATATTCTATTTATAAACAACATTAACTAATACAGATGCAACATTATATTCTTTTATAAACAACATTAACACAATACAGACTGCGACATTATATTCTATTTATAAACAACATTAACACAATACAGACTGCAACATTATATTCTATTTATAAACAACATTAACACAATACAGACTGTGACATTATATTCTATTTATAAAAAACATTAACACTACAGACTGTGACATTATATTCTATTTATAAACAACAACACAATACAGACTGCAACATTATATTCTATTTATAAACAACATTAACACAATACAGACTGCAACATTATATTCTATTTATAAACAACATTAACACAATACAGACTGCAACATTATATTCTATTTATAAACAACATTAACACAATACAGACTGTGACATTATATTCTATTTATAAACAACATTACCAAAATACAGACATTATATTCTATTTATAAACATTAGCAAAATACAGACTGTGACATTATATTTGATTTATAAACATTAACACAATACAGACTGCAACATTATATTCTATTTATAAACAACATTAACACAATACAGACTGTGACATTATATTCTATTTATAAACAACATTAACACTACAGACTGCGACATTATATTTGATTTATAAACATTAACACAATACAGACTGTGACATTATATTCTATTTATAAAAAAGCACATAGTCTTACTCTTTATTTTCATGAAAATTAACAGGCCAAAACTGTGTTGCCTGGTTGTATTGATATCTGGTCAGTGGTAGTGTTGCAGGAACTTTCACTAAATAAGGGGATCCTAAACCCTCAATGTTGTGGACATCAGTACAGATCCTACTGTCTGACTTAACACAGCTTTCATCAGACGCTGCCTTGTACAGGACAATCTGTAGAGAACCTTCTAGAGAAGAACAGATATTGATATTATCTTTAATAATCTGATCAGGATTTGACTTTTTACAAATTGATATGAATTTCAAATAGGAGTTTACAAAATGGCTAAAAGGCGAAGAATTGACTTCATTGCATCAGGTTTCCTGAAATGGCTCAGTCCCTCTCTGCAGAAATAGCTTGCCAACTACAAGGAATGTTGCACAATGCCAACTGCAAGGAGTGTTGCACAAAGCACAAACTCCATAGCTTCAACATCAATCATAGGATCTCTGAAAATTGTTTACATGTGAACTAAACAATGCTGTGCTGACTTCACCCCACAACCTTCAGATCTCTAGGTAAACATCCTAACAACTTTGCCACATCTGAATATCCACTTGGATAATTAATTACGAGGCGTGTTCAAATGAAAACGGGACTTGTGGATTTATTAAAAAAGTATCATACGCAAATTAACAGTTTAAACGGAATTAAACAAAGCAACCACTTGTGAATAAGAATGCACCTGGGTTCATCAGAAAAATCTCCGTTTGCATCTAGTCAAGCATCCCACTGTTTAGGTAGACGTCGAATGCCGTCCGAGAAAAAGGTGCGTGGTTGCTCACTGAACCATGTGGTCACCGCTGTCTTCAGGTCTGCGTCGCTGTTGAATCGCTGTCCCTTTAGTGCTTTCTTCAACGGTCCGAACAAATGGAAATCACACGGGACAAATCGGGACTATAGGCTGGGTGATGAAGAACTTCCAAATTCTTCTTTGCCAATGTTTCCTGCACAATTTTGGACGTGCAGACGAGCGTTGTCGTGGAGAAGAATCACACCTTGAGAAAGCTTGCCTGGTCGCTTAGCCTTGATGGCCTTATGCAGCTTGTCTAAAGTGTCTTTATAATGGGCGGCATTGATGTTCCTTCCTTCCTTTCATTCGCTTGAAATATGTCTATATATTCAATGTTGTCTCTTGTATGAACTTCACTGTCTTTTGTAGCTCACACAGAGGTCCGTGTAGTTTTATGTCGAGTGTTGTTTCATTAGGCCAGTGAGTTTGCCTCAGTGTATCATATTCAGGGCAGTCTTGAAGTATGTGCTCTGCAGTCTGGTTTGCCTGTCTACATGTACACATGGCTGAATTGCCAATCTTGAATTTTGTATACATGTGGCTGCGGAGCCGATTGTGTCCTGTTCTAAGGCGCAGAATAACAACTTGTTCCAATCTGCTCATATTATAGTAATCGTCTTGTGTTGGTATTTGTGGCTTTCTCATTGATTTAATCATCCTTTTCTTTGGTGGTAGGTAACTGGCACATCCGGCTGCTCTCCTGCAGCACCTTCCTTGGCCAATCGGTCTGCTGTTTCATTTCCTGGTATTCCACAGTGAGAGGGTATCCACTGCAAGACAACCCTGCGATGCTTGGACAATTTAGACAGTAGGGTCTGTAGATCTGGCAATTTTCTGGACTGAAGTGCTTGGAGTGCTGATTTTGCATCAGTCAAAAATACAACAGGTTGAGGATCGGGTCTGGTATTCAACAGTTTTTCAGTTGCCACCTTGATTGCCTGAATTTCTGCATCATAGTTGTGACAGAATTTCCCGTTGGTACTTTAATCGCATCTCTAGCGTTGTTTGGGTATTCTATGTACACTCCTGCTCCTCCATTCTTCATTGCATTTTCTGCTGACCCATCCGTGTATACCCGGACCCAGAGGTCATGTGGGTATTCTTCATCAAGTAAACTGAGAGTGACTGTCTTGCGTTGTATGCTGTTCTGCTCATCCTTGTCAAATATTCCTTTCACTTCTGTCTGGATACATACTTCTGGTTCAGTCTCCTCTCTCCAAGGGGTTTGCTCTGGCACAGACTTTAGGGGAATGCCAACTTTTGGTAGGTCTGAGGTTTGCCTATTCAGTCTTTTGGCCTGGTGAATAAACAGGGAGCATTGATGTTGACACCAGGTTCCTTAAAATTGGCCAACAAAAGCCCTTCATGCTCAAAAAATGCGGTCACCATAACCTTCCCAGCAGAAACCTGTGTCTTTAATTTTTTGGGTTTTGGTGAACCTGGATGTTTCCATTGCATGCTGTCAATTTTGCTGCTCGGTTCATAGTGGTGGCACCACGATTCATCACCTGCCACAATGCTCAACTTAAATGCATCACCCTCTGTCCTGTAACGCATCAAGTGGTTCAAACTCCACCCCATCTGTTCTTCCTTATGGTGGTCAGTCAACATCCGTGGGACCCACTGTGAACACACCTTCTGATAGTTCAATTTCTTCCGAACAACCATGTGGGCTGTCCCAATTGACATATGGAATTCTTCTGCAAGCGAACGAATGCTCCGACGACGGTCAGTCAGTACTGCTTTATCAAGCAAGGCTATGGCTTCTTCTGTTGCAACAATATGCGCCTGACCTGGCCTTGCAAGATCTGCTGTTAACTCATGTCCGTCTTTAAACATACGCGCCCATTCCATCACTCTTGTCCTCGACAAACATTTGTCACCATATGCTGCCTTCATTCTCCGATGAATGTCTACTGCTTGACATCCTTCAAATGAAAGAAACTGGATCACAGCACGCTGATTTACTTTGGACGGTTCGGAATCACACCGCCATATTGTTAAGTCTCATGCAGCACATATGCATGCTGGGAAGATGAACACATGACCGTATGTTATTTATTGGATACTCATTATTAGTGCAAAATGTCATCAATATCCGTGCACTCTAGCACGTGTGGTGTAACAAGTCCCATTTTCATTTGAACATGCCTCGTAGCTTCCGTTTTTGCTAACCACGCAAGTATCAATTTCTTTTAAACTTTGTTTGGGTACTTTAGAGACACAATATAATGGAATATACAATATATATCTATCTATATCTTGAATGACATGTCAATCTTCTTCTTTGCGTTCGTGCTTTACGGCAAATTTTAATCACATTTTTGTGATATGGTTGATCTTTGCCAAGAATGTGTATACGTTGCACATTGGTTTGGTAGGCCCCTAAACGCATAGACTTCTACACGTTTAGGACATGTGCATCCGATTTCAGCCAAACCTACTTAGTTGCCTCTTATGACATGCGTGGCAGATAACAGTGGATCTATTCTTTACACTCCAAATTTGGGCCCAGGTAACCACTCGGGTGACATGTCAATAAAACAGATGCAATTATTTACACCAATGATTCAGTCATTCGCCAACAACGCTGTGTGTGGGCTTTTTCAGCATGTTCAGGAGGAAAAATAGTAAGAGAGGCCAGTGGGGCCTACGTGACAACCACAAGTAGCTTGGAGGTACGGGTGGTTACAGAGGCAGTGACATGGTTGGCATCTCATGACTTCTCACGTGTTTTTATACTGTGACTCCAAGAGTATGATTTGTAAAGTCGAAACAGGAATGGTGAGATGAAACTGGGTGGAGGTACTGGCACAGACAGGGATAAGAAAAATCACCTTCATTTTTGTCCCTGGGCACGTAGGAGTCAAGGATAATGAACGAGCTGATAGATTGGCTGGCATGGCTACAATAACAGAGGGAGCTGCAATGGACCGAAATTACAAAAATGAAAGTGATTTCTCATTTCTCTCAGGAGATTGATTAATTAACATCGAACTGGCATGTTGGACCACTGCTGGATTTGCTGAGGCGGATATCGGAGCCCCTATGGACGTGTCCGGAGTGATGTGATGATAGTCCTCTGATAACTGATCTACCTATATATAAGACTGCAATTACTAAGCAAGTCTGCGTAGTAAAAATAGTTCTCTTATAAAATCACTACTACTCTATGGTACAGAGACATGATATGTGACTAAGAATATCACAACTTTGGCCACAAAAATCTTCAGTATGCATTTGACTCTGAAGCCTGTTGTGACCCATTTGGTGATTCTACTGTTTAAGCAGTGAAGTGTTACAGGGAGGTAAGTATAATTTTGTATGTCTACTTTTTATATCGGGAAGCATTGTAGACAAGAGATAATTATCGTTTTTCTTTCCAATCAATGTTTGTAAATTGAGCTGGAGTCATATTTAATTTATTTAGTGTCTTTTTTACTCTCTTTAGTCACCTTTTTCTCAGTCGTCTTTTTTCTTTGGATCCTGATATTCTCATGTAGTATGCTTGTGCTGCACATGTGCCTGGTTCCATTCCAACCAAATGAACAAACCATTAAATTTTTTTTTAGATCTAAAAAATACTTGACTGACCCCAGTACTTGTTTGCATTATCTCTTTCTGTGGGTTGAGATATGGATGCACCTGTCACACATGCTGTAGGAGTCTATGAACTGAGGTGCAATGTATTCATGTTCTCGCCGCAAGCCACACAGAGTGGTTAGCTTGGTTGATAAGAACCAACGTAAAGAAGATCTCATTTCTTATATCTGTTCTAGCTTTGCTTGCAGAATTTGAAATAGGTTTAACCTTACACAATATCATTTTGTGGTGTTGACTTATGAGGACTGTCCATGTATGACATAACATAGCATAGGAAGAATCAGCCTCATTCTTGTTTACAAATTTACTTATTGGTGATGTTGATTCTGGGATCTAAATAGCTAGAAATGTTGTTTACCTTTGCCTGTTAGTGATCGAACTCTTTTCAAATGTTGCAGATCACCCAAAGGGGCTCTTATAGCAAGCTCTCTGAAACATAATGCTAGAAATCAAATGATATATTTCATGTGTTAAAACATTAATATTCATATCATCATCATCAAGTAGCATGTCCCTTCCAGAACTTGGCTCCCATGACAGCAGTCCTGAAAATCTCTCTGTTCTGTGCACGTTGGTCGGCGTCAGCAGCAGTCATTCTCAGATCATTAATGACATCTTGCACCCAGTCTTCCTCTCATTCTTCTTCATATATTCATATATAAATGAAAAATAAATGTGTACACCGGGATAAATTATCAACATAAACATGTTGATATGTTCATAGATATATTGACAAAACACACACATCTTTATTATGGCAATGAGTGAGCAGATCGGATGACTGACGCAGAAGTGACTGATTAAGACAGGCAATGGATAGGTCAGACATCATCACCACGCCATAAGAACAGCAGATCGAATTTATTGGGTTTTTTTTACAGACGCATATGAATCCGCATCCCTTTTCATAGTGAAGAAGATGAGACTGCAAACTGCTAGACATGAACACTTTGCTAGTTGTGCAAGATATTTGATTTATCAACACAGAACTGGAGTGATCAGTCACCTTATGTTGATGGAAATGTTAAGGGGATGTGAACATCTATGAACCTGTCTGTAATGATGATGATCCTTACTAATCACATTAATTATGTAATGTTCATATATATATATTGACAGCACAAACATCTTTAAAGTTCATACTGAAGGGTCTCAAGACAAAGGATTTACTTCATTGCACCAGGTTTCCCCATATGGCGCTATCCTTATCGGCAGAAATGGAATGCTATCTGCCGAGAGTGTTCCACAAAGTCTGTAGTTCTAGCAACAATATACATATATCGAACACCAAATCAAACGGAATGTAGCCAGACAAGAGAGCTAGGCTAGAAGACAAACAAGAATAGTAAACCAATACAGAACTGGTGTAATTAATCACGACACGCTGAGGGATATACAGAGGAAGAGATTGGAGCACTTAGAGACCAATTGGTGTGATGTACAATGATGATGATCTGCTGACTAAACGAAACTATCTTATCAGTTATATATTCACAACAAACACAACTATCATGTTGCTACATGCTCATACTTTATTATCCTTGCAGTTTGCTTCTTATCTGTTATATTTGCAACAAACACAACTATCATGTTGCTACAGGCTCATACTTTATTATCCTTGCAGTTTGCTTCTTGTCTGTTATATTTGCAACAAACACATCCATGAGATCAATAGGTTTGAGGTAAGAGTCTGCTAAGACAGGATGAGGCTGCTCACAATTTTCCATGGCTGCGTAACCGTAATCATATCTGAAAGAGATGAGAGAAATTCAAAATGGCTGAGCACAACATATCATTGCTCAAATAATGTTTAATGAGAACCGCAATAGCATTGTAGTTAGTGCACTAGCTTTTTAAGCGAGTGGTCCTCATTCAATTCCACAGTGGGAGTGGAATTTTTTCCTGAAAATAATGACTCTCAGGTCCTGCCTCAATTTGGTGTCAGAAAAGCACTGGGAGGGAAAGCGGCTGGCATGATGTTGACCACAAAGCATGTTGTGTGCCGATGGTCAATAAAAAATACAGCCTAAAACCGTATTCTCCAATATATCAAAGTAGTAATGAAAAATGGAAGAAGTGAAATGAAAGTAAGGTTTTCATTGTTGCAGGTATTTCTCATGTTTTAGATTAGACCTAAAGTACCCTTACTTCTATGAAGAACATGTGGCAAAGCACCAGCAAAATATTAAAATTAAAAATATTGAGAACATGCATTTTTCCAGTCGCTACCTATGGTTGTGAATCACAGACCATAACAAACAACAAGAACGAAAATCCAGTACTTCGAAACTAAATGCTACAGAAAGATCCTACAAATACCATGGACAGAAAAAGAAAGAACACTGATGTCCTGAAAGAACTGAATGTTAAAGACAATTGGCTGATAAACAACATACTATACAGAAAAATTAGATGACCTGGAGAGAACAATATTAGAGGGCAGGGTCCCAGACCAAGAAGAAGATGGCTACAAGATATTTAAGAAACCATGAATATAACCATAAATGAAGTGGGTGAACTGGCTAGAGATAGAGTGAATTTCAGATGCGCTGCAAAGAGAGCAACATCCTATAAAGGATACACACCTTGATGATGATCCTTACTTCCCATTGTGTATATAAACTTTAGGAAAGCATTACCTACCTGCCTCTAGTGTTTGTTTTGCTATTATAAATTCAAAGTAAGTTTCTGGTTTAAATAAGTACTAGAAGCACCATGTATATGTACAGATTATTATGCTGAAGGGAATGGGGTCCTGGTATAGTCGATGCGGAGATTATGGCAATCGTGGATCAGCACACAGGGGATATAATTAATGACTTTGTCTACTTGATGAAGAATACCCACATGATCTCTGGAACCACTTACCACATGGGTCCGGGTATACACGGATGGGTCAGCAGAAAATGCAATGAAGAATGGAGGAACAGGAGTGTACATAGAATACCCAAACAACGCTAGAGATGCGATTAAAGTACCAACGGGAAATTCTGTCACAACTATGATGCAGAAATTCAGGCAATCAAGGTGGCAACTAAAAAACTGTTGAATACCAGACCCGATCCTCAACCTGTTATATTTTTGACTGATGCAAAATCAGCACTGCAAGCACTCTAGTCCAGAAAATTGCCAGGTCTACAGGCCCTACTGTCTAAATTGTCCAAGCACCGCAGGGTCGTCTTGCAGTGGATACCCTCTCACTGTGGAATACCAGGAAATGAAACAGCAGACCAATTGGCCAAGGAAGGTGCTGCAGGAGAGCAACCAGATGTGCCAGTTACCTACCACCAAAAGAAAAGGATGATTAAATCAATGAGAAAGCCACAAATACCAACACAAGACAATTACTATAATATGAACAGATTGGAACAAGTTGTCATTCTGAGCCTTAGAACAGGACACAATCGGCTCCGCAGCCACATGTATACAAAATTCAAGATTGGCAATTCAGCCATGTGTACATGTGGACAAGCACACCAGACTGCAGAGCACGTACTTCAAGACTGCCCCGATTATTATCTCTCTCTCTCTCTTTTGCCTTTTACCCGGGTTGGGGCATAGGCCCTCAACCAACTCATGCCAAGTCTTCCTATCTCTAGCTATCTCCTGCAGCTCCCTCCAGCTCTTCTTTATATTGTTGATCTCCGCCTCCAAATCTCGTCTCCATGTATTTCTCGGCCTCCTTTTCTTTCGCTGTCCCTGCGGCCCGATTATGATACACTGAGGCAAACTCACTGGCCTAACGAAACAACACTCGACAGAAAACTACACTGACCTCTGTGTGAGCTACAAAAGACAGTGAAGTTCATACAAGAGACAACATTGAATATATAGACATATTTCAAGCGAACGAAAGGAAGGAAGGATGACTTTGTCAGACGCAAAACCAGATCATTGTGGTCTTATTCGGAACAGGAATGCAATTAATGAGGTCTGTAATGCCTTCAAGACAACAACATCGAGCATGACTATGGGGATGAGTGCTGCCTCCAGGGTTCTCTTGTGGGTGGCTGAACAGGCCACACATAAGATTATCATATCAGACTCAATGAATATGCTTCAAGGGATTTAGACTGGAAGTATTGTGCGCGGAATTGGTGAACAGAATTCAACGGTCATATCCCAAGACTCTGACTTGGCTGTACACACCTGGACTGGACATGCTGAGTGCAGGGCAACGAACTGGACGACTTTCTTGCAAATATGAAATTTCATAAGTGCCCTACTCAAGTTGGCAGAAGTATGGACAGAGCTGTCATAAATACAGTAAGCACTCATTTATGTGATATGGGCGAGTCTCAGACACTGTAATGATTGTGAGAATTAGGACTGGCCAGAGATACTGACAGTGTCATCTTCATTGTAGATAGTTGTCGGATCATCATCACTGCACATCGACCTTCTTCTTCTTCTTTGCGTTCGTTCTTTGCGAGCAATTTTAATCACTCTTTGTGATATGTTTGATCTTTGCCAAGAACGTGTATACGTTGCACATTGGTTTGGTAGGCCCCTAAACGCATAGATTTCTACAAGTTTAGGACATGCATCCGATTTCAGTCAAACCTCCTTAGTCGCCTCTTACGACATGCATTGCAGGTAACAGTGGTTCTATTCTTTACTCCCCAAATTTGGGCCCGGTAACCACTCGGGCGCACATCGACCTAATAAGTCCATAAGTGATCTGATCTCCTCAGTATGTAACTCAGTGTGAGGAAACTAATGACACCAGTTATATAGTGCAGCCTTAATTGTTAGCAAACTATTATTCTTTGACTTCCAGTATTATGCTCGTCAAGCTACACCACATTTGACTTTGTATTCTTGCAGTCTCAGTCTGGTTAGGCTTCAACAGGGTATGGGTTGTAGATTCACGTAGACACTAGTCTATTGAACGCAGGCCATGGTAATTACTATTTTTTTAGCAATACTGAGACATATGGTCACATAATGATCATATGATATAATAATGATGCCGATGCTACTGAACTCCATACCCACTGATGATAAATGTGACTATAGTAAGTTATAGTATGATCATGTCATGTAATTAAGTTTAGTAATGGGTAGTATTTCAAAGTATTTGATTGCAATCAAATGATTTATCATAGCATACATGATAGAAATACTTCATAACTAATTTAATTTAGGCTTAGTAATTACTAATTAATATAAATATCTATATTAATAATATTAATTACTAGTAATTTAAAATCAGCTTCTCATACTTATTAGTTATTACTGACTCATAGGTACGGTGAGCAGGTGGATTTTGGGATGGCTGCCTCAGCGGGGACGGAGCACGCATGGGAATATCAATGTGTCATAACGTCGATCGCGTAACATAATATAACATAACATTCACAGATTGTATAAAATACTACCACACATTTAGTTTCAGTAGAGTTTCCTGGTGTCATTTTCATAATAAACCAATTTGCTAATTTACCTGATTTCGTATACACAAGATTGAATAAGCAATTCGTTATTTTTTGGAAGACAAGAGCTGGATAAAATGAAAACAGGAATATTGGAATAAGTTTACGAGCGACGCAATGACTTGGTCGATGAAGGGCAAATTTGAAAGTTTGTAATAGCGCACGTATTTGTTGACATGTGTTTCAATAATAGGCATAATTTTATAAATTGAGATGTGAAGAATCTCTGCGGATCTAAATCGTGTGTTGTGTCCGAAGTGTCTGCTGATTGATTCAATTCAATGAACGACTGTCACTATACATAATACAGGACAGACTCACCACAGAGTAGAGTAGACTACTAGATACTACTCATAGTCATACTCATACTGTGTCAGTGTCTCGGCTGAAGTCATTCTCATCATTCTGATTCACATTGATTGTCATCATTGTGATCATCATTGTGATTGTCATTGTTGTCTGCCTCATTCTCTCCATCCTCTGGCCGTTCTATGTTATTGTATTTTCGTCGTAGTCTTAGATCATCAAGATTTTTTAAGTTAACTTAAACCACACGATGTCACGACTCGCGATGCAATCTTGAATCCTTTTCTGTAGCAGACAATATATATACGGTACATGACAACAAAATTGCTAGTGACACTGACAGTAGGCCTAACTAGTAACTTGAGTCTCTTGACTGACAGTTACTATGTTCAGAGAATCAAACTGTCTTGTCTTATATGTCTAACCAACTAAAGATCAATGTCTCAGCTAAGCTTGTAGTCTGATCAGTTATTATATGAGGACTATCGTCATACTGTCTGACATAGCACTCCTGACATGTTCATATGTGTTCTGATCCCCGCTTCAACAAATCCAACAGTGGCCCAACACACCAGTATTTTAATTAACCAATTATTTTGCATATTTGGTATGTCGTTCTATTCGAACTGTACAAATATCGACACCCATCTCTTTCAGTCTGGTCAGCGACTGGGATTCACATCCCTGAAAACTCCTCTGTTCAGAAAGACTCCCTCAATGAGTTAAGAATGTCATTTTGGTCCATTGTAGTTCCCTTTGTTGTAGTAGCCATGCCAGCCAATCAATCAGCTCATTAATTACTCCTGCCTGCCATGGAACACAAATTAATGTGATTTCTCTGATCCATGTCTGTACCAGTACCTCTGCCCAGTTTCATCTCACCATTCCAGTTTCCACTTATATTGTGATATGTATTCCAATATGGGCAGTGAATATGTTGGTAGGCCTGGGTTTTTCCCTGGTCCCCTACAGTTGATCTGATACTACAATCTGACTATCATTCAGTCATATCTGATATTACAATCTGACTATCATTCAGTCATATCTGCTATTACAATCTGACTATCATTCAGTCATATCTGATATTACAATCTGACTATCATTCAGTCATATCTGATATTACAATCTGACTATCATTCAGTCATATCTGATATTACAATCTGACTATCATTCAGTCATATCTGATACTACAATCTGACTATCATTCAGTCATATCTGATATTACAATCTGACTATCATTCAGTCATATCTGATATTACAATCTGACTATCATTCAGTCATATCTGATACTACAATCTGACTATCATTCAGTCATATCTGATATTACAATCTGACTATCATTCAGTCATATCTGCTATTACAATCTAACTAGTATTCAGTCATATCTGCTATTACAATCTGACTATCATTCAGTCATATCTGATATTACAATCTGACTATCATTCAGTCATATCTGATATTACAATCTGACTATCATTCAGTCATATCTGATATTACAATCTGACTAGTATTCAGTCATATCTGATATTACAATCTGACTATCATTCAGTCATATCTGATACTACAATCTGACTATCATTCAGTCATATCTGATATTACAATCTGACTATCATTCAGTCATATCTGATATTACAATCTGACTATCATTCAGTCATATCTGATATTACAATCTGACTATCATTCAGTCATATCTGATACTACAATCTGACTATCATTCAGTCATATCTGATATTACAATCTGACTATCATTCAGTCATATCTGCTATTACAATCTAACTAGTATTCAGTCATATCTGCTATTACAATCTGACTATCATTCAGTCATATCTGATATTACAATCTGACTATCATTCAGTCATATCTGCTATTGCAATCTGACTAGTATTCAGTCATATCTGCTATTACAATCTGACTATCATTCAGCCAATATATGATATTACAATCTGACTATCATTCAGTCATATCTGATATTACAATCTGACTATTATTCAGTCATATCTGATATTACAATCTGACTATCATTCAGTCATATCTGATATTACAATCTGACTATCATTCAGTCATTTCTGATACTACAATCTGACTATCATTCAGTCATATCTGATATTACAATCTGACTATCATTCAGTCATATCTGCTATTACAATCTGACTAGTATTCAGACATATCTGCTATTACAATCTGGCTAACATTCAGTATTATCTGATATTACAATCTGACTATCATTCAGTCATATCTGCTATTACAATCTGACTATCATTCAGTCATATCTGATATTACAATATGGCTAACATTCAGTCATATCTGATGTTACAATCTGACTATCATTCAGTCATATCTGATATTACAATCTGACTATCATTCAGTCATTTCTGATACTACAATCTGACTATCATTCAGTCATATCTGATATTACAATCTGACTATCATTCAGTCATATCTGCTATTACAATCTGACTAGTATTCAGTCATATCTGATATTACAATCTGACTATCATTCAGTCATATCTGCTATTACAATCTGACTAGTATTCAGTCATATCTGCTATTACAATCTGACTAGCATTCAGTCATATCTGATATTACAATCTGGCTAACATTCAGTCATATCTGATGTTACAATCTGACTATCATTCAGTCATATCTGATATTACAATCTGACTATCATATCTGATATTACAATCTGACTATCATTCAGTCATATCTGATATTACAATCTGACTATCATTCAGTCATATCTGATACTACAATCTGACTATCATTCAGTCATATCTGATATTACAATCTGACTATCATTCAGTCATATCTGATATTACAATCTGACTATCATTCAGTCATATCTGATATTACAATCTGACTATCATTCAGTCATATCTGATACTACAATCTGACTATCATTCAGTCATATCTGATATTACAATCTGACTATCATTCAGTCATATCTGCTATTACAATCTGACTAGTATTCAGTCATATCTGCTATTACAATCTGACTATCATTCAGTCATATCTGATATTACAATCTGACTATCATTCAGTCATATCTGATATTACAATCTGACTATCATTCAGTCATATCTGATATTACAATCTGACTATCATTCAGTCATATTTGATATTACAATCTGACTATCATTCAGTCATATCTGATATTACAATCTGACTAGTATTCAGTCATATCTGATATTACAATCTGACTGAATGAAGTGAAGATAACATGTAGAAACATAAGGCAGCACTTTAGAAAATGAAGTCCTACAAATCAGTCGAACATGATGGCTTATCACCAGAAATATGAAGAAATATTCAGTCATATTTGATGTTACAATTTGACTAGCATTCAGTCATATTTGAAATTGCAATCTGACTAACATTCAGTCATATTTGATGTTACAATCTGACTATCATTCAGTCATATTTGGTGTTTTCAAACTCATACTGCCTGACACAGAAAACAAGAATGCAAAGGTGTACTTCCTAGTGGGGAACAAAACAAGTAACAACATCATCATAAAAATGTAAAGTTACTCGAAAGCTTTAGCCAGTTCATTTATTTTATTCTTTCAGCTATGAAGAAAATGCGGTCATTGATTTTTGGTAGCCTTGCTGCTGCCTCAGAAAATATGGGAGCCAGTACTGGTGCTAGTGAGACAGTTACTGATCAAGAGACTAGAGAGATAACTGTGCTCAATGCAACTCCTGTAGACCCAAAAGTGGCAGAATTTTTCAAGGACTTTCCTCAACCATACAGAGAAAAAGCCATTCAGAGATTCGTAAGCAATTGTACTAGCCATTTATGTAGACTTATTATGTGTCTCATTTATTAAAGCAGGACAAGTCATGGGTTGGCTGTGCTGCAGACACTTTAGTTGGTATGCGGGTTCACAAATATCAATCATGGGGAAGAATGGAAACCCCTACCTTCAATGTATGGAGCCACCTTTTCAACTGTCATTAAATTCAACAAAGGTTGTAGAGGGACGAATCCTTTCGATGCAGATGTCAAGGCCATCATTAATGAAAACTGTAATGAAGGTGACATAAATTACACAAGCTGGATTGGTAGTTCCCCATGAAATGTCCTAAAAGATTTTAGGATTGGATGGTATTGTACACATATAGCAAGGAAGATTTTAGTGTTCATGTACTGTACATATATAGCAAGGAAGATTTGACAGTCTTCATGTATTGCCCTGTTATAGCAAGGAAGATTTGAGTTTCCATGACATGGCCAACCCCCATATCAGTCCAAGACAAGCTATGTGGAGATGTACACAGCATCCAGTTGACCACTAACTACTTTAGAAGTGTACAAGTTAATGCCTGGAAATGTTGGAAGAAGAGACGAGTTTCCATGGAGACAGTTTTCTGTCTGTGACAGCAAGAGATTGAACATTATCATTCTTGATAAAGACTTCTTGGTTTGAAACATCAAATCACTTTACTTTTGTGCAACTTTTTGTACACATTGAAGGTTGAAGGGCTGTTATCACGACGCTGTAGAGGAACCTAGTTGAAGTGAAGATAACATGTAGTAACATAAGGCAGCACTTTAGAAAATGAAGACCTACAAATCAGTCGAACATGATGGCATATCAACAGAAATATGAAGTACAGAAGAAGTTACTGTTGGTAGCATATCTAGGTCAAATTTAATGCAGACTTCAAACCTCTGTTACCTTGCTCCCTATTTTATGAGAATTAACAAGAAAGGATTGAAAAGTAAACTCTGAAAAACTCAAGTATTGCTAATCTGTAAGGCAGTCTAATGTTGTTATCATCATTATCTTGATAACTTCTGAGAAGTCACTGATATTAAACTGTATTCACTCAACATCATCCGGTAGCTTGTCCTGGACAGAACTTTGCCACCCTAACAGTCCTTCAGAATGTCTCTTTCTCATAGGTCAGGTGTCTCTCCTTTGCAGCTGTCATGCCTAAGTCATCATTTACATTCTGAATCCATCTTCACTGTGCTCTTACTCTACTCTTTGCCAGAATACCTCCTTCCATAATAGTCTTCTCCAACCCTTTATGTCATTTTTATATGAAGGACCAGACTGTAGCCACAAGTCTCTAATGGAGTAGGCTATAGCCAGAAGTCTGAAGGACTAGGGTTTAGTTAGAAAAGAAATATGTAGGAGTAGCCAGAATTCTCTAACTGGGGGACTAGGAAAAAGTATGTAAAAGAGTAGGCTGTAGAGGATTAGGCTGTAGCCAGAAGTCTGTGATGGAGTAGGCTGTAGCCAGAAGTCTGTGAAGGAGTAGGCTGTAGAGGATTAATATGTTGTCAGAAGTCTGGGAAGGAGTAGGCTGTAGGCAAAACAAAAGTCTGTGAAGGAGTAGGCTGTAGCCAGAAGTCTGTGAAGGAGTAGGCTGTAGAGGATTAATATGTTGTCAGAAGTCTGTGAAGGAGTAGGCTGTAGGCAAAACAAAAGTCTGTGAAGGAGTAGGCTGTAGAGGATTAATATGTTGTCAGAAGTCTGTGAAGAAGTAGGCTGTAGGCAAAACAAAAGTCTGTGAAGGAGTAGGCTGTAGTCAGAAGCCTGAAGGAGTAGGCTGTAGCCAGAAGTCTCTGAAGAACCAAGGAATAGGCTTGAGCTAGAGCAAGAAACAGTTTATATAACTGCGTTCTGTTTCTTGTGGTCAAACTCTATACTCCAGGGTAGAAATTAAGTAACAAGTATTATCAAATTTATTCTGAAGGATCATTTCATTGTCACAAACTGTTTTGTAAGACACATTCATTGCAAGGAGTCATCATGACTCATACACTGTGCGTTTAGTTCGCTTGCTTCTTATGCACATGGTCTGAATTCAAATCCACAGTGGCAATGGAGTTTTGTTCTAACCATAACAGCTCTCAGATCAAGTTAACTTCAATTTGGTACCAGAAAAGCGGCAAATAAAGGTGATCGATATGATGTTGACCACATCACCCATCAAGTGTCGACGGTCAATGAAAATTACGGGCCTAAAGCTGTATTCGCAAATTTATCTCGTGGAATGAAAAAGAGTCCTTTTTTTTTTTTTTACATTTACAGTGTGTTGTTGTATGTGTTGTAAAGAATCATATGATATTGTTCTAATTTTGTTTTCATTGAATTTACTATTAGTTTATTTTTATATTTTTATTGACAGAGTTCACGTGATGGCCTTTACAGATGGGACTTTTATAGAGTAAGTAGTAGACTGAGTCATTAGAAATATCATTAGGAAAGAAGCCGCAGGCGCAAATAGCATAAAGGGACAACGCAAAAACCAGGGTCAGTGAGCTGGCACTGATCAAGACCGTACCCAACCAACTCGTGATGACCCTGGAAACAGACAGAGGTCCTGTCTGACTAAATGGGTAGTTATCGAGGGAGAGCTACCGGTAGTGATTTTAGTGCAAGCAGTCACGTTATAAAGGTCCATATTCCTGAATTAATGCACACATCTCCTGGCCAATTTCCAATGGTAAAGTTGCATAAATATAAAACAAACTTAGGAAATAACATCCGAATCGTTTGTGAGCAAATACTAACTCCTCCGGATCAATGGCTGCACTATAATTGCCAGCTATGGGCAAGAATCCATGGGAACGCTGTAACGAGTCAATGGTTGCACCACAATTACCAGCTCTCTGCAAGTGTCTTTGAGAACACTGTAACGTGCAGTGACAACACAAGGGAAGATTGCAGTAAACTGTATCAGAAGCCAAGCGTGGATCCATCTATTGGGTCAGGTTAATCGAGTGCAAAACCTAAGGTCGTGCTCTTGTGCCTAACAAAACAGTCCTCCCTGGGACAACCGGGCAGGGTACTGTTGCGTGAGTGCAAAACATAAGGTTGCATTTTAGTGCCAGGTAAAAACTAACGTCCCAGGAAGTATTGGGGTGGGTGATGTTGACGAGTGCAAACTCTTTAAGTTGCATTGCTAGCGCTGAATGAAATGACCCTCTGGATTATGTGTGTGCAACCCCAGTCCAGGATTTCCCGGGACCAGGGAAAATGGAGAGTAGAAATTGCAAATTGCTGATGTGTCTCGAAACGGCTGAGAAAGTTCCTCGTGGAATAAACTCACTGTGCAAGGATTTGTCTTATCGTACAAGTTCAAACATTGACAAGGTCTGGCACTTTTCGGACATGATCACCCTATAATTGTAGATCGACATCCAAAAAATGCTTACTCAAGTGGAGCAACGTATATCCGTGCAGGTTGTCGCTCAGTACTCTCTCTGGCGAAAATCACACATATGTCACAAAGAGTGGTCAACGAGTGGTTGTTCTAGAGCACCAGTGGAAGTGGCTCTCTGGACTATAATCACATGCCCACGACATCAAAAGTGATGTTTTTAGATCTCCAACCACACTAGAAATGGGAGAATACTGCAGTGATAACCAATGATCCCTACCTGAGTAGGAGTCTCCTCTGCAATAAGCATAGTACTACACGCCTTGAGCTGTTGGTTTCTGGGTTTTCAAGAAAGCATTGTGCTCCCTCCATTGCACTATAGGAAAAAGAGTGAAAATTCATCATTCCTGGGGCTCAAAGAAGAAGAAAAGCATGTCCGAGTCTAAGTGTGATGTTCTTGGGCATGTCTGAGTCTAAATGAGATGTTCTTGGGCATGTCCGAGTCTAAATGTGATGTTCTTGGGCATGTCTGAGTCTAAATGGGATGTTCTTGGGCATGTCTGAGTCTAAGTGTGATGTTCTTGGGCATGTCTGAGTGTAAGTGAAATGTTCTTGTGCATGCATAAGTCTAAGTGTGATGTTCTTGGGCATGTCTGAGTCTAAGTGTGATGTTCTTGGGCATGTCTGAGTCTAAATGAGATGTTCTTGGGCATGTCTGAGTGTAAGTGAAATGTTCTTGTGCATGCATAAGTCTAAGTGAGATGGTCTTGTGCATGTCCGAGTCTAAGTGTGATGTTCTTGGGCATGTCTGAGTGTAAGTGAAATGTTCTTGTGCATGCATAAGTCTAAGTGAGATGGTCTTGTGCATGTCCGAGTCTAAGTGTGATGTTCTTGGGCATGTCTGAGTCTAAATGAGATGTTCTTGGGCATGTCTGAGTTTAAATGTGATGTTCTTGGGCATGTCTGAGTCTAAATGTGATGTTCTTGGGCATGTCCGAGTCTAAATGTGATGTTCTTGGGCATGTCTGAGTCTAAATGTGATGTTCTTGGGCATGTCTGAGTCTAAATGTGATGTTCTTGGGCATGTCTGAGTCTAAGTGTGATGTTCTTGGGCATGTCTGAGTGTAAGTGAAATGTTCTTGTGCATGCATAAGTCTAAGTGTGATGTTCTTGGGCATGTCTGAGTCTAAGTGTGATGTTCTTGGGCATGTCTGAGTCTAAATGAGATGTTCTTGGGCATGTCTGAGTGTAAGTGAAATGTTCTTGTGCATGCATAAGTCTAAGTGAGTGGTCTTGTGCATGTCCGAGTCTAAGTGTGATGTTCTTGGGCATGTCTGAGTGTAAGTGAAATGTTCTTGTGCATGCATAAGTCTAAGTGAGATGGTCTTGTGCATGTCCGAGTCTAAGTGTGATGTTCTTGGGCATGTCTGAGTCTAAATGAGATGTTCTTGGGCATGTCTGAGTGTAAGTGAAATGTTCTTGTGCATGCATAAGTCTAAGTGAGATGGTCTTGTGCATGTCTGAGTCTAAGTGTGATGTTCTTGGGCATGTCTGAGTCTAAATGAGATGTTCTTGGGCATGTCTGAGTGTAAGTGAAATGTTCTTGTGCATGCATAAGTCTAAGTGAGATGGTCTTGTGCATGTCCGAGTCTAAGTGAGATGTTCTAAGGCATGTCTCAAGTCTAAGTGAGATGTTCTTGAGCATGTACAAGTCCAAGTGAGATGTTCTTAGGCATGTCTCATTCTTAGATGTTCTTAGGCATGTACAAGTCTAAGTAAGATGTTCTTAGGCATGTCTGATTCTGAGATGTTCTTAGGCATGTACAAGTCTAAGTAAGATGTTCTTAGGCATGTCTGATTCTGAGATGTTCTTAGGTATGTACAAGTCTAAGTAAGATGTTCTTAGGCATGTCTGATTCTGAGATGTTCTTAGGCATGTACAAGTCTAAGTAAGATGTTCTTAGGCATGTCCAAGTCTAAATGAGATGTTCTTAGGCGTGTCTGAGATATTCTTGAGCATGTTCAAGTCTAAGTGAGATATTCTTGAGCATGGTTAAGTTATTTTAATAATCTTTCAACTTCTTTTATATTTTGTTTTAGGACTCTCAAATGCAACAAGAGATCAATGCTGCGCTCCAAGGAATCTTTCTGGAAGACAAGAGGGAAGCAGATGAACTTGAAATACAGAAGGCTGAGCAAGATAGACTCAATGATTATGAAGAGCGGAAAAGAAATTTTAAGGATCGAGATATACCTGAATGGGAACAGCAATCTCTGAAATTCATTCCACTGCAGCCAGGGGACAGAATGTCCCGTAAACTTTTGCAGTCGGGAAGCTGTGCTCTTACTGGAGTATTGAGTCTGGGCATGGCAGTGTCTGCTATAAGACAAAAGTAAGTTGCAGCGTTATCTATATACATAAACTTGAAACCTAAGACAAAGTGAATAAGATGGCAGAAGTCAGTCTCTTTCTCTCACAATCGCCACTTAGACTGATGTACCAGATTTGTTCTTAGGGACACTGTCCCTCCGTACAGCTTCTCATTTAGTTCGATATTTCCCAACCGAAGTCAGTCTAAATAGGCTTTCACTGCTCATGGTCTTTCACTGCTCAAGTCAGAGGTGGTGTTGTGAAGGAAGACAGTGGTGGTTTTGCCTTGACTACAAGCAATCTCACTATGGAAATCATGGCAGTAACTAAAGCGATGGTCTGGCCGGAGTCACAGACCTTTGTCCATGCATGTTTTCTCAGTGACTCAATGAGTATGCTCAGGAAGATTGAAACAGTTTGGACTCGGAGATAATGGATGGAGTTGCTGAGGAGGTCTAGGCTGACAAAAATGAGTTTTATTTTTGTGCCAAAGTATGCAGGTGTAAGAGGAAATGAATGCGCCGATAGGCCGGCAGGTATGGCTGCTGTCAAAAGTGGGCGAGCAATGAACCAGGCTGATTTTATAAATTCCCTAAGGAAGAGAGGATGTGTATATGATTCAAGTAGTGGTCAATCTACAACACTAACCAGACTTCAAGAATTTCAAATCAAATGTGGTGTAGCTAGACAAGAACACTATACTGACAGACAAAGAAGAATAGTAAACCAACATAAAACCAGTGTCGTTAGTTGCCACAGAGTTCGTTTGAAGTTTAATGAAAGTCTTACATCTGTAGTTTGATGAAAGTCTTACATCTGTAGTTTGATGAAAGTATTACATCTGTAGTTTAATGAAAGTATTACATCTGTAGTTTGATGAAAGTATTACATCTGTAGTTTAATGAAAGTATTACATCTGTAGTTTGAAAGTCTTACATCTGTAGTTTATTGAAAGTATTACATCTGTAGTTTGATGAAAGTCTTACATCTGTAGTTTGATGAAAGTATTACATCTGTAGTTTGATGAAAGTCTTACATCTGTAGTTTGATGAAAGTCTTACATCTGTAGTTTGATGAAAGTCTTACATCTGTAGTTTGATGAAAGTCTTACATCTGTAGTTTGAAAGTTTTACATCTGTAGTTTGATGAAAGTATTACATCTGTAGTTTGATGAAAGTCTTACATCTGTAGTTTGATGAAAGTCTTACATCTGTAGTTTGATGAAAGTCTTACATCTGTATTATGATGATATGAAAAGTAGCGCAGTGAGAACAGAGAAGTTTCAGTGTTGTGGATGGGGTCAAAGACGCAATTCTAGGGGCAACGTTGCACCAGGTTTAGTGAGCTGGCACTATTCAAGATCCTACCCCACCTCCACGAGGTGGTCCTGGAAACAGTGGACTCTGTCTGGCTAAGTGGGTAGGGATCAAGGGAGAGCTACAGGTAGTGGTAGTAGTGCACGCATGGAAACGTAATACATGTCAAAAAGCCCAGAATAAAATGTACATATCTCCTGGACGATGTCCGATGAAAAGTTTCCCAAAATAGTTGCTGAAACGTAAGAAATAGTATCGCGAGTCATCTGAACTAATGCCAACTCCCTGGAGTAAATGGCCACACTAAAATTGTCAGCTGTGTGGCAAAAAGCCATGAGAACGATAGTCAACGGTCGCACCAAAATTGACAGCTCTGGGTAACTGTCGCTGAGAACGTTTTAACGCACCATGATGACTCGGTATTCTTATGATATCAAGATCACAGTGTGAACAACTCGAACGGGTTCAGAATGAAGGTATGCGTATAGTCCTGGGCTACACTAGAGATACCCCTATTGTGAAGATGAGATATATGCTTGGCCTTCTGTCACTACGCTCCCGTCATGCAATCGCCCAAACCAAGGCATATATGCGGGTTACTGCGGATAAGAGACATCCACTTCACAAGAACACTAATGATGGTAAGGGCACAAGAATCAAGAGTGGTGTGTCGTGGATGGCCCAGGCTGAGAGAATAATTGGTCAGGTAACTACGGTTGCGACCCTACCAAAAGGGAAAGAATGGATCCAAACAGATGGTAGCATGACCAACTATCTCAACGTTATCATTACTCTTGGAAGAGAATGTAGAGATTGGGGTAACATGAAGGCTGATCTCGCAGTTAAGCAGCTCAGAGAAGATAATGCAAGGGATGATGATGTTGTATATACCGATGGGTCGGTTCATCGTGGTGGGGTTTCTTGGCTAATGCGCATGGTAGGGTTGATGCAGAGCGAAGTGGCGCATACAGGACAACTACTTCTAGTATGAGGATGGAGGTTGAGGCCGTTACTGCTGCCCTCCATTGACTCTCTGGAACTTCATTTACTGGGGCCGTTGTTGTATCTGACTCTCAGTCGATGCTTCACAAGATCCAGAAGGGCAGGTTTCGGATGAGTGGATGTCGTCTATAGAAGTTTCTAACCTCTAGAGGTTTACATGGATATACTGTCCTGGGCATGCAGGTTTTTACGGTAATGAGAGAGTGTCCAGGCTTGCATCAGCAGCATCGATTGTTGGGGAGTTAAAGATGGATAAGGGGGATGTTCTTTGGTCTCTTCACGACTGTCTGTTTGATGAGGACACTAAAATTGATGTTGAATCGACCAAGCGATTTAGGCAGTTTGGAGATACCCGTTGTACAAGTTGAACTGGATGCCTGAGAGACAGAGTGAGAGGTGTGTTTAATCAGCGAGCCACGGGAACCATCAGTATGCATACTCTTCGATATCTGTTGGGGAGACTGAGCACCTATGGTCTGCCTGGTGTGCAATGACGTCAATTTAGTAACCAATAACGATTACACAAGGGAAGACTGCAGTAAATTCTGTATCGGAGGCCAAGCTTGGACCTATCTATTGGGTAGGTTGGTTGGGCGCAAATCCTAAAGTGGCATTCTGGGGCCTAACAAAATTGTCCCCTCTGGGACAACCAGGCAAGGGACTGTTGCAATAACAACTAACATCCCAGGAGGAACTGGAGTGGGTGATAGTGGCGAGTGCAAAATTCTCAGTTGCGTTGACAGCGCTATTTGAAACGACCCTCTACATTATCTGTGTGCAGCCCCAGTCCAGTGTTTCCGGGGGGTCAGGGAAAATGCAGAGTTCAAACTGCAAAATGCTGATACGCGTCTCGAAAAGGCTGAGAATGTTCCTACTCCGGAATAAACTCACAGTGGCTGAAAAGTAAGGCCGACAGTGTAATGGTTTGACAGGTCGTCCAAATCCAAACATTGGCGAAGGCCAACACTTTCCACTGTGACCTATACGAGTATGATGCTATGGTACAAAACAAGCTTATGTTTCCCTAATGGCTGAGCATGTTCCTAATCCGGAACGACCTCATATAGTCAGAAAGGCGCATAGTGTGAACATACTCTTAGGCAAAGATCATAAAGCCTAAATATACGGCAAAAAATTATCGTTAAAGAGCAATGAACACATGAAACAGCTGAGAAGTGACCGTCCCACTGACTAGTCCTAGAAGGGTTGTTAATGTTCCTAAACCGGAGCAACCACACCCAGTCAGAAAAATGTGCAAAGTAGTAAATGCTCTTTGGTGTAGATCGAAGCCAAAATATACAGCGTTAAATAGATCATTAACGAGTGCTCATCATACGATGCAAAACGGTTCACTACGCTTAGTCTAAAAGGTTGCAAAAGTACAAAAGCCTCTTTGACGTAGATCCAAGCCCAAATATACAGCGATTAACGGATCACTAAAGAGAAAGGTACTCATGATGTCTGGAAAGTGTTTGACTGCCGGCATGGCAGACTCTAACATTTCCGAAGGCCAAAAACGCGTAAATGCACCAGATGCGCTTATCCTACAACTGTAGGGGCTTAATGGGGGTGCAACTTTCCAGCCATTCTTGGCAATGGCTGTTTATATATCACAATAAGAATGATCAAAATGGCCAGGAAGAACGTTCGAAAAGAAGATGAAGAAGAAGTGTTGTGGATCGCATGTATTTATCAGATTAAAAGAGTTTGGTTTTGACATTAGCATTGCTAGAAAAGAATGATATACCAAATATACGTTGACATTAGCATTGCTAGAAAAGAATGATATACCAAATATACGTTGATATTAACATTGCTAGAAAAGAACGATATACCAAATATACGTTGACATTATCATAGCTAGAAAAGAATGATATACCAAATATGAGAGAGGATTTATTAATCAGCGTCCAATAGACAAGTTGACCTGCTGGGTTTTTTATGGCAGGAATAGGAGCTTCTATGGACATGTCTGGAGTGCTATGGTGGTAGTCCTCATATAACTGAAACAATTTCACTATGAGCGTGGAATATATAAATCATTTTGCAAATGGCTGTGACCATCTTATCCCCAAAGAAAAATGAGTTTTAATCCTTTTTCTATCTTTATTTTAAGTGATACCTCTTGTGTTCCCCTTTAAAATGAACAAACTTTGCACCGTTGGAGACCATCATGACCATAAATGAAGATGATATGTTATGCTATCGACGTCTTTTCACATTAGACATTCCCAATTGTGCTCTGTGCTCCGCTGCAGCAGCCCTCCTAAAGTCCATTTGCTCACCTTACCCATGAGAAGTTGATTACTATATCTTCTCTCTCTACCATGAAGACGACACTATCTGGCATGTCCAAACTTAACGCCTAATTCTCAAACTCGTTCCAGTGTCTGAGACTTGCCAATGTTTCATAATTGAAAGAGTACCGCATTGATGATGTCGGCTCTGTCCATATTTCTGCCCGCTTGAGTCAGGGCATTGTTTGCAAGAAATTCAGCACGCTCGTTATCCAGCATGTCCAGGCGTGTACAGCCAAGTCATTTTCTTGATGAATATGCTTAAAATGATTGAATCTGAAAGTCTGCGTGTGGAATGGGTGGACATCATTCGAGAATCACATCTCAAGAAAACAAATGAAGATGGAGGGGAATTGGGCATGTATGTTGTATGCCAGTAACAGCATTGGTTAGGACAGCTCTCCGACGGACATCAAACGGGGGAAAATAAGGCTGAACATTCCACGGAAACATGGAGAAGAACGGTGGTTAGATAGAGAATTGGAAGATTGTAGCCTGACATAGGTAATAATTAATAGAAAGGTGACAAAACGGCAACAATGGAAATCTTGTATGCAAGCCTTATGTCTCAGCGCTTGCCTTGCGAGTCGAAGGTCATGGTTTCGAATCCGGACCACGCTGTTCTGTTCATGAGTGCATTTTTTTCAGAGACCCCTAAGATTGTTGCCGGAGCTACGGAGTTCATATTTTATGCAATACTCTCGGCAGGTGGCGTGCCATTTTTGCTGAGAGGGACCCTAGCAATATGGGGTAAAACCTGGTGCAATGAAGTGAATCCTTCGGCTTTAAAACCCCTTTAAACGGAATGCAGAGAGAAAATAGATCAAGTTAGACCTCTTGTATTCCACACTCGCCGTGGTCAACAATACAGTGAGTTGAAGTGTCCTACTCTTGTATTCAAATAGGGGGAAGACTGCAGTAAAACTTGGTAAATAGCGAAACACGTACAAACAAAGTACTATAGTTTTACAAAATACAGAAACAGTGACGATAAACAGCAACGTTTCGACCAAAAGGCCTTTATCAAGCAAACGACACAACAGGAGTGACGAATTATAGAGAACACTTACAAATGGACGATAACGGAAACATGCAAATTTATCTAATGAAAATCTGGGAATAAAACCGAATAATGAAATGAGTGCAACACAAAACTAGAAGTGGAAAAGAAGAGAAACAATATACAATCAAGTGAAAATATAAATTATATATATGAAGCAAATACACATATAGATTACAAGGCATGAGATGAGAAAGTACTAAGAAGCATAGGAATGTAATGCGTTGAGTCCAAGAGGCCGCAAGGTACCATATAACGAAATAAAACGGTTCTCCAGAGCAAATCGACTACGATCATCAGAGGAACATGATCGGATGTCTGTGACCTGAACATCGCAAGCTCCTGAATGGCCAGTATCATTGAAATGGGTAGCTACAGGGTCACAGAGCATTGGCGTATATCGCGCAAGTGTTGGGCGAATCGGTCACTGAGTCTCCTGCCGGTTTCCCCAATATAGGCCTTGTTGCACCGCTTGCAGATAATGGCATAGATAATATTACGGGACTCGCACGTGAAACTGTCTTCAATAACGAACGTGGCTTTTGGAAAAGACACACAGTGCGGGTCTGTATTACATAAGCACATGTGTTGCAGTGCCGACGGCCACACTGGATGGTGCCAAAATGACTCTGGATATTAGGCTTGAGGCGACTGTGAACCAACATATCCTTAAGACTTCTGTCCCATCTGTACGCCACCAAAGGATAGTGTTGAAAGATTGAACGTGTCTCAGGATCAGACTGAAGAATGGAGAGATGACGGAATAAGACTTTCTTCACAAGGGAACTATGAGGGTGGAAAGTTAAGACAAGTTTCACCATGTCAGAATTGGAAGTTCTATGCTGGTTAGAGAGAGCCTCCTGGCGAGAAATTTGCTGAACGCGCCGCATAGCAGATGCAAGCACCTTATCCGGGTATAAGCGCTACGAAAGAAATCCAGCATCTCGTGAGCTCTATCGAGAAAATCATCGTCCTCGCTACAGCTACAGAGGCGACGAAGGCGCAAGAGTTGAGAGAATGGTAAAGAGTCACGACAAGCCTGGGAATGGGAAGAGGTATAAAGAAGAAACTATGTGCATCAGTAGGCTTGTAGTATACTGATGTAGTGATGGTGGATAGGGTGATAGTGATGTCAAGAAAGTTGACACAAGAGGTAGAGATTTGAGATGTAAACCGAATAGCCGGATTGAAGACATTAATGAAATTAATGAAGCGTGACAAATCGGCTTCAGGCATATCGGTAATGCCAATACAATCATCAATGTATCTATGATACACAGACGGAAGAGGGCCATCATAGGAATTCCATACTAGGTGTTCAAGATGACCCATGAATAGACAAGCATAACTGGGTCCCATTTTAGTACCCATGGCGACCCCACTGATCTGCTCAAAGAACTGGTCATTGAACTGAAAGGAGTTGAGAGTGAGAACTAGTTCTGCAAGACGAAGGAGAGCCGAGGTGGAGACAAGTGGGTTAGTTCTCCTGTCGAGAAAGAACTGGAGAGCTTGAAGTCCGTCGAAATGAGGTATGGAGGTGTACAATGAGCACACATCAAGGAGGAAGAGACGGTACGTCCTGCCAGGCAACAACTCAATAGACGAAAAACAGACAAGGTGTGGTTCGTATCTTTCAAGAATGAAGGTAGTGTGGTGACTATAGGATTGAAGATACTATCAAGAAATTCTGAGATATGTTCCGTAGGACAAGAGCAAGCAGAAACTGAACAATCTGGGTAGGCCCATCGTTTCTGCTTGCTCTTGTCCTACTGAACATATCTCCAATTCTTGATAGTATCGAGAGTAAACAATACAGTGAGTTGAAGCCTCCTACTCTTGTATTCCATACTCGCCATGGTAAACAATACAGTGAGTTGAAGCCTCCTACTCTTGTATTCCACACTCGCCATGGTAAACAATACAGTGAGTTGAAGCCTCTTACTCTTGTATTCCACATTCGCCGTGGTAAACAATACAGTGAGTTGAAGCCTCTTACTCTTGTATTCCACACTCGCCATGGTAAACAATACAGTGAGTTGAAGCCTCCTACTCTTGTATTCCACACTCGCCATGGTAAACAATACAGTGAGTTGAAGTGTCTTACTATTGTATTCCACATTCGCCGTGGTAAACAATACAGTGAGTTGAAGCCTCCTACTCTTGTATTCCACAATCGCCGTGGTAAACAATACAGTGAGTTGAAGCCTCCTACTCTTGTATTCCACATTCGCCGTGGTAAACAATACAGTGAGTTGAAGCCTCCTACTCTTGTATTCCACATTCACCGTGGTAAACAATACAGTGAGTTGAAGCCTCCTACTCTTGTATTCTACATTCGCCGTGGTAAACAATACAGTGAGTTGAAGCCTCTTACTCAGGAAGTATTTGCTCTAGCCTTTCATCTTTAGTTCGATGATATGAGTTTCATATCACAAGTTTCTTTTATTGAATATTGGCTATTTTATACCATTGTGCAGGTCTTCAAAAACAAGACGGCAAGACATCTTGTGTGGATTGACTTTGTTTTGTGGTAAGTATTTTGCTAACTGCTTCACCATAGATGTTCCCAAGTACACTCAGAGACAAAAGTGGGAGAGATTCTAACTCAACTTGACTGATATCTTGGTCTAAAGAAGTAATGGGTAAAATCGCAAACCAATGTACACTCAGAGTCAAAGGGGGAGAGATTCTAACTCAACTTGAGTGATATCTTGGTCTAAAGAAGTAATGGGTAAAATTGCAAACCAATGTACACTCAGAGTCAAAGGGGGAGAGATTCTAACTCAACTTGAGTGATATCTTGGTCTAAAGAAGTAATGGGTAAAATTGCAAACCAATGTACACTCAAGAGACAGATGGGGAGAGATTCCAACTCTAGTGATATCTTGGTCTAAAGAAGTAATGGGTAAAATCGCAAACCAATGTACACTCAAGAGACAGATGGGGAGAGATTCCAACTCTAGTGATATCTTGGTCTAAAGAAGTAATGGGTAAAATCGCAAACCAATGTACACTCAAGAGACAGATGGGGAGAGATTCCAACTCTAGTGATATCTTGGTCTAAAGAAGTAATGGGTAAAATCGCAAACCAATGTACACTCAGAGACAGATGGGGAGAGATTCCAACTCTAGTGATATCTTGGTCTAAAGAAGTAATGGGTAAAATCGCAAACCAATGTACACTCAGAGACAGATGGGGAGAGATTCCAACTCTAGTGATATCTTGGTCTAAAGAAGTAATGGGTAAAATCGCAAACCAATGTACACTCAGAGACAGATGGGGAGAGATTCCAACTCTAGTGATATCTTGGTCTAAAGAAGTAATGGGTAAAATCGCAAACCAATGTACACTCAGAGACAGATGGGGAGAGATTCCAACTCTAGTGATATCTTGGTCTAAAGAAGTAATGGGTAAAATCGCAAACCAATGTACACTCAGAGACAGATGGGGAGAGATTCTAACTCAACTTGAGTGATATCTTTGTCTAAAGAAGTAATGGGTAAAACTGCAAACCAATTTGAAGGTTTTTTATAGAGACCTTAAGGAGGTAGTCCTTTTGATGGCTAAATGATGTGTGTCGAAAATATAGGATCGCAACTTTAGGATTTGTGCTCAGCGAACCTTACCCTATAGATGCATCTGACCTTGAGTTTACTGCAAGCTTCTCTTGTGTCGTCACAACATGTTGCATCTTTTCCGACGATTCTTGCCGAGAACTGGTAAATTTGGTGAGACTTGTTTCGAGGGGACATGTATATGTGTCTCCTGATGACTCGTACTTTGTCAATTCTTACAATTCATATGTCAATTCTTACGATTCATATATTATTTATTCAGCTTTTCCCATCGGCCGGGAGAGACGTGCAGAAACAATTACTCTTGGATTCTCTGTGTTGCGGGTAGATCTTGAGTAGCTCTCCCTCAATCCCTACCCACTGAGCCAGACAAGAGCCGTTGTCTGTTTCAAGGGTCACCACTTGGAGGTGGGGTAGGGTCTTGATCAGTGCCAGCTCATTGACCCTGGTGCAACGCTGTCCCTGAGGATGCGCCTGTAACCCTGAGATATGCCGAACTATCTAACATTTGTACCATAACTTTTCAGATTGAAATAACTAACTATCTATTTGCATAATTTGTTTTCTTAAAGCATTTGGCTGGATAGCAGCTGCAAGATTGTTGGACTGGGATCTCTTCGATAGATCAGTTGATGACAGACCAGTGCATGTGAAACTAGGAGAGGAAGCACAAAATACAATACAGCAAATCCAAGACTTTTTAAATAAATCCTCAACAAGACCATAGACTGATCAAATATAATATTACATGCAGTTGTTTACTTTTTTATGTGACAGATTGCATATCAGACAGGAGCATGAAGAGAGGGATAACTGTTTACATGATTTGAAATTAATGTTATTTTTGTGTGATAAATAAATACACTTCTACAGATGTTAATTGTTATATAGTTTTCATATCCTCTTCTTTCTTGCTAATTTTGTTCTGTGTGTTTTTTATACTTCTTCTTCTGCTTTGAATGCTCCATAGTGACCACTTGTTAAACCACTCTTTGTTATCTGTGTGTGATCTGAGCCTAAGAGTAATTGGACGTTGTGCTAGTTATGTGCCTACAAGAAGGCCAGTACATCCTATATCTGCTACACTTTTTATTTACTAGGGTAGCTTTCTTGGGCCCCTGCCTTAGTCACCTCTTATGACATGCCTTTTAGGTTGCAATGTTACTATTCTTTGCTCCTCTTGTGGACCTCGACAGCACACGGGGAGTTTTATTACAATCAAAATTGATGCACTCAGGGTGTCCTTATTATTGTATTTTAAACTGTTCAAGTAACTGAAGATTTTCGCTAAGTACTTTAATAGTAACTCTGGTGATGATTCAAAGGTAATTGAGTACTCCGGGAAGTGAACCCTGTGTTCCGGATAAGGATCATCACCACAGTTACTTAAAACAGACTTTGCTTACGATCGAGACTGGTCGTGCTTAAAGGCAATGTTTGGAATCTCTGAGGAGGTCTAGGCTAACAAAGATCAGTTTTATTTTTGTGTCAAAACATGCACACAGAATGCAAAAGTAGCCTAATATTACCTAAATAACTCTCTATCACACACAGGCACATGTTCCACACATGAGATGTACCCAGTCCATGCAAATGCTACTTTTTAAAGCGAGCCCCTATTGTCCTAATCATAATCATTTTCAATGATAATAAGTAACTACAATTGCTGTTAAAAAACAATCATTCTCTCACCAGATATCTACTTTTAAACACAAAAACTGAATTAGTATCAATGAAAAATATATTATATTGATACAGATATACAGGGTGTTCAAGATAATTGCAGTCCCATTGACAAATCGAAATTTGCCAGATAATCTATCACGTTGTGTTTATTTACTATTTAAACCGGTTCTGACTAGCTCATACTACGTCACATTTGTTCATCGCTCCTTCCCGCACTACAATTACACACCATCACACAACCTTGACCTATACTACGTCATAACTGAACCTTCTCATTTCCTATATATATGCCAGATTCGCTCCATTCATAGGCTGCTTTTAAGTTGAACACCCTGTATTATATATCTGATTTACTGGTTTAAACACAACACATCCACTTGCCACTTCTCGAGACAATTCACATTAAAATCAAATATTGTCAATAATTGTAAGCTCAAAGCAGAACTATCAACATGTGCAATTGTCTTTTGTGATAATTGCCGCCTCAGAATTTAAGAACAAACAAAAATAATAGCTTCGCGATGTCAAATCAAGTCTTTCGGTGAGCGCTCGCCAATCTGCACCAGAAACAGAAATCAAATGGTCCTGAAAGCTCTTAGGCAGTCGTGCAATAAATGATAAATTGTATACATCAATATTGGAATAACATAGACCACTATAGAAAAGCGTTGCGTAAACATTTTAATGGTTCAAATTGTATTTTGATTTCGCTCCTTTACGGTGCCGCCTGATGCGGCCGTCTCTCTGTATTATGGCACGGCCCTGGATGAGAGGAAAATTATTCTGGTATAGGTAACAGTGTAAGTACAGTCAAGAGTGCTATGAGATCTGCTCGCAACATAGACTAGCAGAATCCTAGAGTGAACTTGCCAACACGTCTCTCCTAGTCAAGATCTAGTCTCTCCTAGTCAACATCTAGTCTCCCCTAGTCAACATCTAGTGATGGGAACATTTGCATGAATATAAAAGTAGAGTAAGGAAATGGTAGGAATCGTCTGTAAGCGTAAACTCACGTCATCCAGATGTCTTCTTCTAGGTCCAGGAATTTTGAATTTTTCCTATAGTGCAATGGGGGAGTACCTGAGATTTCTTGAAACCCCAGAAAGCTCCAGACGTGTAGTACTATGCTTAGTGCTGCGGAGACTCCTACCAGATAGTGTCATTGGTCATCACTGCAGTATTCTCCCACTTCTAGTGTGATTGGAGCTCCAAAACATCACTTAGTCCCAGCGTCCATGTGATTATAGTCCAGGAGCCTTTTCCGCAGTGCCCTAGAACAACCACTTGTTGACCACTCTTTGTGAGCTATATGATTTTCGCCAGGGAGAGTACTGAGCGACAACCTGCACGGACAGACGTTTGTGTTCACTCGAAACGATCATTTTTGGGCTCTTAATTTGCCATTTTGATCTGAGTCTGCAAGTGTACGCATTTTTGGACGTCGTTCTACGGAATTGTAGGGCGATCGCGTCCAAAGAGTGCCAGCCCTTGTCAATGATTAGGCTTGTACGAGAAGACAAACCCTTGCATTATCGGCCTTACTCTTCTAACCACGGTGAGTTTATTCCGGGAGGAGCATTCTCCACCGTTTTGAGATACATGTCGGCACTTTGCAATTTCCCTGGCCCCAGAAAACACTGGACTGGAGTCGCACACATATAATCCAGAAGGTCGTTTCATTTGGCGCTATCAACGCAGCTTTTGGAGGATTATGCGCTCGCCAGCATCACCCACCCCGGTTCTTCCGGGGATGTTAGTTTTTACCCGGCGCTAAAATGCAACCTTACATTTTGCACTCGTGCAACAGTACCTTGCCCGGTTGCCCCAGGAATGCCAGTTTCGTTAGGCACAAGAACACAACAGTTTGCGCTCGGCCAACCTTACCCAATAGATGTATCCGCTCTTGGCCTCCGATACTGAGTTTACTGCAATCTTCCTTTGTGTCGTCACGAAAATGGTTTCATGGGTGTTTGCCAGGAACTGGCAATTGTGGTACTTCCCTTGTGTCACCACGACACGTTACATCGGTCTCAACGAGTCTTGTTGAGAGAGGGCAATTATGGTGTGAACACTGACCTCTGGATGAGAGGTTAAAGGTGCATAGGGACAACGTTACGCCAGGATTAGTGAGCTGCATTAATCAAGATCCTACCCCACCTCTACGTGGGGACCCTGGAAACAGACAGAGGATCCGGTCTGCCTAAGCGGGTAGAGATCGAGGTAGAGCTACTCTGGCATAAGTAGTGATGCAAGAGCTGTTACGATATCTACTCGCAAGACAGACGAGAAGAACCCAAAAGTAATTGTTTCTGCATGTCTCTTCCGGCCGATGGGAAAAGCTAAATAAATTAAAAAACGAATCGTAAGGAGGCACATATTCACGTCCCCTCGAAATAAGGGTCACAACGCCTTTGCCAGATCTCGGCAAGGATCTTCGGAAAAGATGCAATGTGACATGACGAAACAAGGGAAGATTGCAGCTAACTCCGTACAAGAAGCCAAGCGCAGATATATTTATTGGGTAAAGTTAGCCGAGCGCAAATTCTACAGTTGCGTTCTAGCATCTAACGAAACTACCTTCCCTGAAACAATCTTTCACGGTATTGTTCTTACAACTAACATCCCCGGAAAAACCGGGGCGGGTGATGTTTGGCGACAGCAAAATCTAAGTTGCGCTGATGGTGTCTAATAAAATGACCATCTGGATTATTTGTGCGCAGCCCCAGTCCAGTGTTACTCGGGGCCAGGGAAAATGCAGAGTAGAAAGTGTCAATACGCGCCTAAAAAATGCTGAGAATGTTCCTACTCCGGAATAAACTCAACGTGGTCAGAAAAGTAAGACCGACATTGTAAAGATTTGACAGGGTGTCCAAATCCAAACATTGGCGGAGGTCAACAATTTTTACAGTGTGTTACACGAGTAAGATGCCGTCCCAGGACAAGCTTATGTGCCCCGAAGGGACAGGGAAATGTTCCTAATTCGGAACGACCTCACATAGTCAGAATGTGTGCACAGTGTAGACATACTCTTTGGCGTAGATCATAAAGCCCAAATATACGGCGAAAAATGATCGTTAAAGAGCAATGAATACACAAAGCAGCCGGCAAGTGACCGTTTTAATGACCAGTCCTAGAAGGGTTGGAAATGTTGCTATACCGGAACGACCTCACCCAGTCATTTGCAAAGTAATAAATGCCATTTGGCGTAAATCTAAGCCAAAATATATGGCATTAAAAGATCATTAAAGAGTGTTTATCATACGACGCAAAAGGAATGCCACACTCTGCAAAGGAAAGGCTGCAGTAAGACTCTTTAGCGTAGATCCAAGCCAAAATATACTGCGAATCGATTCATTAAAGAGAACTTGTACGAAGGAAGGGGAAGTGTTAGGGACTGACTGTCATCGAGACAGACTCACAACACTTCCAGTAGGAGGAAAACGAAAGCCCTGACCTACACCGTGTATGGTACCATACACAATTAGGGACCTACCAACAGGGGTTTAAAATTAGTCGTTCTTGTCAAAGATCAATTATATATATCACAACAAGAATGATAAAATTGGTCGGGTAGAAAAAGAATAAGCTATTCTGTATCTCATAAGATAACGCAATTGACTGCAACCACGTGGATACACAATTCAAGATTTGGAATTCAGCCACGTGCACAGGCACCCCATGCAGACTGCAGAAAATATACTTCAACATTGCCCTGGATATGATAGAATGAGTCTAACTCACTTCCTTAGGGAAACATCATCAGAACGAAAACTACTCGACATCTGTATGAGCTACAAAAGACAGTAAAGTTTTTACTCGAGACAACATTGCCTATATAGATATTTTAATTATCATTATTCTTGAAAGGAAATGTAGAGACTGTGACATTACGAATGCTGAACTAGAAATTAAACAGCTGATAGCACATATCGTAATTGATGATGTATATATAGATGGATTTGTGTAAAGTGGTCAAAGTCAAATTGGGGTTTTCTTGTTAGCGTATAAGGCAGGGTTACCACAGAACAACACGAAACAAACAATGTAATTACTTCCAGTATGCGGATGAGGGTTGTGGCTATTGCACTTCTGGGACTTGCTGGGGCATTTGTTGTGTCTGATTTTCAGTGGATGCTGCGATATGTTCAAAAAGGCTGATTCTCGGCATGAGTGGATGCTATCTAATGACGTTTACAATACCAGAACGTTACATAGATGTACTGTCTTCGAGTAGGTGTTTTTTGGCAATGAGAGAGCGGCGGACTTACATAAACAACATCCATCGTTGGGGAGTTGAAGATTGATAGGTGTGGGACGTTCTTCGATTTCTCGGCGATTGTCTGAAGACTAATATTGATTCCGCCCGAGTGGTTACCGGGGCCCAAATTTGGGGTGTAAAGAATAGAACCACTGTTACCTGCCATACATGTCGTAAGAGGCGACCAAGGAGGTTTGGCTGAAATCGGATGCATGTGTCCTAAACGTGTAGAAGTCTATGCGTTTAGGGACCTACCAAACCAATGTGCAACGTATACACGTTCTTGGCAAAGATCAAACATATCACAAAGAGTGATTAAAATTGGTCGTAAAGAACGAACGCAAAGAAGAAGAAGATATTGATTCTATTCAGCAATTTAAAGAGTTTGGAATTGCATGTTGCGCAAGTAGAACTGGATGTCTGAGGGGAAGAGCGTGCTTAACCATCGTGTCACGGTAGCCATCTTTATGCACACACTTCAACAGTTGTTGGGGGAGACTGAGCACCTATGGGTTTGCCCGTAGTGATATGACGTCGGCACAGTAAACAACGTGGTCAACGTTAAATACGATAGTTACCTCACGAAATCCACTCAAAATTCTACCGATATATTTTGTGTGTGATATAATCATCAACAGCATCAATCAGAAGAAGGTTAAAAGAAGATTTTCATTTAAACTAATCCACCAGTCAACTACTAAATTGCAGGTGCTGGAATTGAAGATTAGAGCAGCCAGAAAAGAACAGCACAACAGGTATATGAGTAGGCTCATCAATCAAAATTAAACTGGCACGGTCAGTCGTTGGACGCTGTTGGAGATATTGCAAAGGAAATCGGAGCACCTACGGACATGTTCGGAGTGCAATGAAGATATTCCAAACTGAAAATCATACACGTCGCGAGGCAAGACACTTGATGTTGATGAAATTTACTCTTTGACGAAGAAGGTAAATTTTGACAAAATAAAGCAAATGTAACCTCTGATACAGAAGAGCATTAATGTAATAATATTGCATGTTCGAGAAGAAAGTATCTCAACTAAAATGTCTGTACACGTGAGGAAATGTGAACAGCTTATGCTGACGTCCATTAATAACTGTGGTAAATATTTTATAACACATAATTGTATTACTATTCAGCACGACTATTCTGCAATTTTTGTTAGAAAAGAATCTATTATAATTCAAGACTTGTATTGTAAAAGTAATAGTAGTAGATTTGTGTGACTGTGTTAGTGTAACTGTAGAGTAGTTAAAAATTACTTAGTAATTAAGTAAATGCTGATGCTCATAATTATGATTACTTAGTACTTACTATATTATTATTAGATTACTGAATTACTAATTACTCAGTCAGATTTAGATGTCAGTTACAGTTAAACTGTAAGAGTTTCATGGACAGAAAAACAGACAAATAAACAAGTTTTAGGAAAACTAGGCATGAAGAAACAAATTATTAAGAGAAATCAAATTCAGACAAGTAAAGTATTTTGGCCGGCACATAAAAAGAAGTGACATTGAGTTCATTGACTTGACTGACACCATGATAAAATCTTTACTAGAGGGGAAAGTTGAGGAGAGAAGAGGAAGACCGAGAGATAAGTGGGAGGGAAACTTTAAGAAATGGACAGGTTACAGTCTGACAGAGTGCAACACCAAGGCGAAAGACAGGATGCTGGAGATTCATTGCAGCCAACCTTCGATGTGGAGACGGCACCTGGGCTGATGATGATACAGTTAAACTTGAATGAGTAGAGTGAGTGTAAGTGTAGTAGATTAAATTAGTAGTAGAGTAGACTAATAATAATTATTTTTAATTTAGTGTTTTTGTTAAGTAGTAGTAATAACTTGTAGTAACTAGTAGTAGGTGAGGTAGTGACTGATAGTGATAGAAATAGAGTGATGTGAAGAAGATAGATAATTACTACTAAATTAAAGATAGACTGAAGTTAATTAGAATAGAAAGATAGACTAGAGTTATATTTGCCATATATCAGATTTAGATTATATAATAATAATAATATATTATATATAGATCAATAATAATAATCATTATTGTTTTAATAATATTTAATATAATTATTAAATAATAAATATGGTATATATGGTGTTTTATAAGTGATTAAAATATTTCATACAAAAAAAGCCTTTCGTTCAAAAGGTAATTAAAAGTACTGTAAAGAACATGTCATGTTATGAGTTCTCAGTTATTCGTGTGTATTATTATTATTTATATTATCTATATATATATATATAAGACAAAGATGAATGGAATTGTATGTCTGTCCCAATTGTTTGGAGATATCTGGACATCCTACGGACTTGAAATTTGGCAAGAAGGTAGCTTTCAGAGATACGAAGAGGGACAAATTATCACACTGAACCACCCGAGTGGTTACTTGGGCCCAAATTTGGGGTGTAAAGAATAGAACCACTGTTACCTGCCACGCATGTCGTAAGAGGCGACTAAGGAGGTTTGGCTGAAATTGAATGCACATGTCCTGAACGGGTAGAAGTCTATGCGTTTAGGGGCCTACCAAACCAATGTGCAACGTATACACGTTCTTGGCAAAGATCAAACATCACAAAGAGTGATTAAAATTGGTCGTAAAGAACGAACGCAAAGAAGAAGATGACACTGAACTATTTGTTCCTTTCTATAACCATATTCTCAACTTAACACACATGGTAATTCTGCGTATAAATCGCCGAAAGTGTCTTTCACGACGTTCCCTGTCACGTGATCATGTTACTTTCAGCGAAATGCGCAATGACAAAGTACGGTAGTTTTACAAAAAACAATGACAGTACACAGCAACGTTTTGACCAACAAGGGCTTTATCAAGCAAACAATACAACAAAGTGACGAATGTCACAGTACACTACATACAGACTTTGACAAAGATTATTATTTTCTGCTCAAGTCCTTAATGCTATGATAACGTCACTGTTATTATAATGTATTTTAAATATATTTATTTATAAGTCTCTGTAGGGTAGTTGATAGCGTGCCTGCCTACATTGCAGTAGATGTGCTACATGCGTCGATTTGCGTCGCCTAATATTTGTTGTTTTTTGTTTAAACACATCAATAAGTTAATAATCTGAATAAATTTAATTTGCCAATTGTTATTTTTCAACTTTCACGGAATTCAATTGTATCAGGTTTTACTGGCAATCGAAATGATGGACGCTTTAAATTGTTATTTGTCTACTTTCACGGGAACGGGAATTATGTTGTATCAGTTTTTACTGGCCGATGCATTGAGAGAAAACGTATTGTTTAAATGTGGAAGAAGCCGATTTTGAAGCAACGTGGCATGTTTCTTTAAGGGACTTTACAAAAAGACTTAAACTAAATTCCCTGTGCGAACGGGTAAACAGCTAGTGTATAATATAGTGATTCACTGAGTGCAGTAGTCAGTGTATAATACTTTACATCATGATAAAAACTAAGTTATCTATCTCACTCTCTAGCTCATGACTCCATTGGCGCTTAGGGCAGCAACAAATGATTACAATTATTTTGCCTTTGACTGTCCTCTGTATTGTCATAATTTATGATAATTGTGTTCCATCTGTGATTCAGTTCGTGTTCTACTGTTTCCTCCAGGTGGTTTTGTGTCTTCCATATTTTTTGTTTACCCACACACACAACCACTGTTATTCTTTCTTTTTCCCCCCATGACACAGTCTGAATGCGTGTCACATGTCTGATCCATTTCCATCGTCTCTGTAGGATGATGGTGTTCATACATACTTCACATGCTATTGCTCACACTGTGTAGGCAGTTCTTGGTTAGAGATAATATTTGGTTGGCCAGAACACACATAAGATCTTTCGCAGACAAGTTGTATGGAATGTTTGGACATATCTCATTCTGTCATTTTCCAACATTCTGATCCGTAAACTATTTTTGAGAGCACACAACTGAGGTATTGTAATATTAATCTTGGTTTTGATGCTGTATTAGGCTGATTTCCTGACTGCCTGAAGGGTCACGAATACACTTCACGCCTTATTCAGTCTGCTTTTAATGTCAGATCCAGCTCCTCCGTTGTGTCTGATGACACTTCCAAGATGTATGAAAGCAGTTGTGTTTACTATTTGTAAGTTTCATCTTCTAGTTTGACTGGGATGGCCATATTCAGAATCATTATTTCTGTTTTCTTCTTATTGATTTTCATCCCAACCATCTGGCTGTACAGCTTAATACAGCAGATATTTTCATATATATCTTTTATATGTGTTAGATAGAAGTGTGAGACATCAGGTCTTCAAGGTTGGATGTGTCAGTCCATCTGATACCTCTTGACTTATCTTCAGTTGTTTTATGCATCACCTAGTCTTATGACAATGTTGAATAGTAGAGCTGATATTACACATCCTTATAGTTTAGTTACTTCTATTTAGGTTATATTTTGACTGAATTTATTGGTTCAGTTTATATTTTGACTTTCTATTTTGCAGTTCATGTTTTGAATAAATCTCTTTTAGTCTGTATTTTGACTGAATTTATTGAACATTTTATATTTTGACTTTCTCTTTTGCAGTTCATATTTTGAATAAATCTCTTTTAGTTTGTATTTTGACTGAAGTTATTGAACATTTTATATTTTGACTTTCTATTTTGCAGTTCATGTTTTGAATAAATCTCTTTTAGTCTGTATTTTGACTGAATTTATTGAACATTTTATATTTTGACTTTCTCTTTTGCAGTTCATATTTTGAATAAATCTCTTTTAGTTTGTATTTTGACTGAAGTTATTGAACATTTTATATTTTGACTTTCTCTTTTACAGTTTATGTTTTGTATAAATCTCTTTTAGTCTGTATTTTGACTGAATTTATTGGTTCAGTTTATATTTTGACTTAGTTTGTTGTAGTTATTGGTTTGAACTGATTATGTTTGCTAATTTTTGTGTTCACATTAATTTTGTTATTGAGATGTAACAATGACAAAGCAGTTTTACCATTGCTACATAGTTTTACTGCAGTCTTCCCTTATATCGATATTATTAAGAGGTATAAACTTTTATCATTTTATGATTCATAAAATATATTTTATGTACTTATAAGATAATCCAGATGTCCCTGAGGTACTACGATTGTTCTTAGAAGGCTGCTATGAAACAGTTCTAGATTCTGACACTTCCAGGTACATCCTGACAGGACTAAGTGATGATTCTAACAGTTCATCATCCTCATTATGTAGTTTCATCACTGGCAGGATTGAGCTTCTGCTGCAGCAGCATTATGATGATGATGAGCTTAGGTGAAGTAGCTCAATATACTGTCTTGATTATTTTGTATACAAATTATGTAACCTTCGTGGTAGTTTTATGACGCTAACTCTGTCCTTTAAAGATTAATATATATATTTCATTTTTTAGCATAATTTCTTGCTCATTCTTAAACATGTGTCCTAGTTTACTGGGAGCTGCAGTATCAGCGCAATAGAACTAAAGCTTCTGCTCGTTAGGATTATTGATAAATTTTACCAAAATATAGATGCAGTCTGTAGAACTAAATATCAGCTTAATGGAACTACAAATCATGTCAACAGAAGTACAATTAATTTCAAAATACCAAAGATACGATGAACTAACCATTGCCATTTACTTCTTGTCCAGGTCTCTGCAAGTGTTGACTGTTGCTGTTACTTGTCTTCAGCTGTTTGTTCAGAACAACTGGCTAGGGCCACCTACTTCCACTTCTCCATTGAAGTTTTGTCATCATAGTTTTCATGACAGAACCAAGGTAATAATCTTACTCACTGCTGGTGAGTCTTAGTGTGGTCACATGATCTCCCTGGGTACATGCTGACTTAAGTCAATTGTTGTTGCGGTAGATCATTATTTCTGGAATTTAGATCAGTTTTGAGACATATAGGAAGAATTGAAAACATGAGATGATGTTTTAAAAGTGGATTGCGCACAATTGAGACTTAATCAAAAGAATTTGAAACACTGAAGTTGGAGTAAGACTCTCGCCTGTGTGTTGCTAGGGCCCACAGGGGAGCAAGGAATAGTACCACTGCAACCTACAAAGCATGTCGTAAGAGGCGACTGAGGTAGGAACCTAGGGAAGCTACCCTAGTAAATAAAAGCATCGCAGAAATCGGATGGGCTGGCCTACTTGTAGGCACATAACTGGTACAACGCACAGTTGCTCTTAGGCTCAGATCACATATAAATCACAAAGAGGGGTTAACAAGTGGTCGATATGGAGTACAAGAAAAAGGAGTACGGCTAGCCTGAATTGAGAGGGGTACTAGTGATAAGGAATGCAAGCCTTCACACAAAAATCAGTCAGAGACGCCATGACTACACCTGAGTTCATAGCTAGGAGGAAACAAATCCTTACTGTGACACAACGTAACAAATTCTAAAAGGGGAGGTTTCAGTATGAGTGGCTGTTGTCTATAGAAGTTTCTAACCTCCAGAAGCGTACGTGAATCTACTGTCCTGGGCATGTGGGTGTTTGCTGCAATGAGAGAGCGGACAGGCTTACATCGATTATTGGGGAGTTGAAGATAGATAAGAGGATGTTCTTCTGTCTCTTCGCGACTGTCTGTTGGATGAAGACACTAAAATAGATGTTGAATCGATCCAGCGATTTAAGCAGTTTAGAGTTACCCGTTCTATGGGTAGAACTGGCTGCCTTATGGGGCAGATTGAGGAGTGTGTTTAACCAGCAAGCCGCAGGAATAATTAGTATGCATGCCCTTCGAAATATACTGGAGAAGACTGGGCACCTATTTGTCTTCCCGGAGTGCTGTGACTGACATCAGTTCATTAACCAATAACCAGAATTAGACAAATATAATTGCTGAATATTGTTTGTTCTGTTTGCCTACACCATGATATAGCTGTAGCTTATTTATTTATTTGATGTTCAGGATGTGGAGAACGAAGCATTGGAGGATCTGTCTGTTGATGGTGAAAGTGTCTATCCAAAGTCTGGACACATTGTGTACTTGTATATTGCCAAAATACTTCTGCTAGACTGCAGATCTTCATTTTCAAACATTCAGGTATGTCATAAAGAGATCACATAATATCATATGTATTTACTGAATCACATATTTTTTTCCCTGCTATGAATTCAGGCGTAGTCATAACATCTAATATGACACTTCTGTCTGATTTTTTGTGTGAAGGATTGCTTCCCTTGTCATTCAGACAATACTGACTCCATCTTCAGAAGTACTTGCAATTTAGATTCCCAAGTAACGGATCAGAGATTCCTATACAGAGATTCTGTGTGCACACTGAATGTTTTGACCACATTGGTCTCCAACCTTGTCTTCTTCTTCTTTGCGTTCGTTCTTACGACCAATTTTAATCACTCTTTGTGATATGTTTGATCTTTGCCAAGAACGTGTATACGTTTGCACATTGGTTTGGTAGGCCCCTAAACGCATAGACTTCTACCGTTTAGGACATGTGCATCCGATTTCAGCCAATCCAACCTTGTAATTTCCACTGTCGTTACCGGAGCCCAAATTTGGGGTGTAAAGAATAGAACCACTGTTACCTGCCACGCATGTCGTAAGAGGAGACTAAGGAGGTTTGGCTGAAATCGGATGCACATGTCCTAAACGTGTAGAAGTCTATGCGTTAGGAGCCTACCAAACCAATGTACAACGTAAACACGTTCTTGGCAAAGATCAAACATATCACAAATAGTGATTAAAATTGGTCGCAAAGAACGAACGCAAAGAAGATTTCCACGGTATGCGATGACTATCGCAGAGTGATGTCAACTTTGTTATTGGTGACCCCAATGAAATAGATTAACTGATTGGCTCCCATAAGCCGCTGGGAGTGCCACTGTTTATTTGCTTTAGAACAATCCTAAAGAAAATTCATTTACCTACAAAATGGTATATTACTCCAAAAAATCTGTTAGTAATTAAGAAAACTGCAGCTGAATTTGTACATACACTTGCAATGGGAAAATGGGACATAAGTGGTAATTCAGCCACAATCAGTTAAAAGTCCCTGTAGTCATGACATACCACTGACGCCATCCTCTGTCAATCTCCCTAACTGCATTCACAATATAAGGGAAGACTGCAGTAAAACTATATAGCAATGGATAACTGCTTTTAGAATATCAGCCCTGTCATATTACAAAATATTGCAGACTAAATCCGCATTTCTATCAAATGATCTTTATCAAGTGTTTGACATATAAAAATCACCAGCAGAAGTGGCTCTCTGGACTATAATCACATGCCCACTGAGATCAGTAATTGATGTTTTTAAGAGCTCCAACCGCACTAGAAATGGGAGAATACTGCAGTGATGACCAATGAACCTTGCCTGAGTAGGAGTCTCTGCAGCACTAAGAAAAGCACTAGATGCCTGGAGCTGTTGGAGATTTCTGGGTTTTAAAGAAAGCTGCCTCCTCCCATTGCACTATAGGAAAAAGAGGGAAAATTCATAGTTCCTGGAGTTCGAAGAGAAGAAGACATAAAATAATGCACATCCAGATTTATCCATTAAGAAATCAACACAAAATATAGTAAATGCTGTAACCTACCATCTAGACCCATTGTTAAGGCACCCAAACATCTCACTGACAGCTAAACAACAGATGATCAACAGCATTTTCATGCCTACTTTGTGTTACCAGAGTCAAACATGGACAATGAGCAAAGCAAAGTTGCAAAAAATAACTACATGTGAAATGCAATGCCTGTGAAAAATTACAGAGACCAGAAATGACAAAGTCACCAACATCGGTATAGGAAAGAAAGTTGACACAGAACCTTGCTTGAATTACTTTGAGAAACAAAGCATGAACTAGTTCGAGCACTTTATAAGAATGCAACGAAACTTCACTGTATATAGAGTCTTCTATAATACAACATCAGGAAAGAAGGCGAGAGGAAGACCACGAAAAAATAGTTAGATGGCATAGCAGAATTTTGTCAAAAAGAAAAAAATAACTATCACCCAATCCACTAGAGCAGCGGAAGACAAAAACAGAAAACTAGGACACTTTGCAACAACCTGATAACAATGTGACAACAAAATAAGAAGAAGTAAAGAACCTGTTTTCATATGAGGAGGTTTATTTGAAAAATGCAGTGTTTGGCCGATAGTTTCAGTTTGGAATATCTTTATTGCACTCCACTTTCACAACACATATAACCATCAGTGAGATATTCAGCTTCACTACGGCATAAGTAACAAAACAATAATACAGTTTTGTGAAATTTAATTATTTTGAATTGTTAATGAAATTTGGTAATAAAAATTTGTTTTAAAATGACCTGTACATTTGTATGAGATTTCAACAGACTTGGGACTGGTGGTTACTGAGATGTCTTCTAATACAACAAAGTTTACTGTCTGAAAGATCACCAACATTGAAACACACAGTTCTCCAATTGATAGATGACAGTAAGTTTTTTTTCTAGCATTAGACTTTATGTGTTCTTACTCCCTTTCAGCTTGCTCAAAGTTGCAGCAACAGAGCACTTACAACAGAGCTCTAGCAAGGCATATAGACTAATTCTGTAGTAAAAACTGCACTGAGATGGACAGCAGTGGGTAAACTAAAATGTGGAAGACCCAAAATTACCTGGAGGAGAACAGTAGAACAAGAACTGATAGAAATGAATCACAGCTGGAATACAGTACAGAGAGCGACTAAGAGGCGAAAAGAATGGTGTGCATTTGTTGCTGCCCTAAGCACCAGTAATATCGTTCTAGGGAAGACTACAGTTTTTAGTCAGAGATTTTCATTTCATAAATGTTGGAATATCTCTGTCATAGTCTAGCGTGCTGTGAAATTCATCACTCCTGTATCGTTTACATGATAAAGGCCTTTTGGTCGAAACTTTGCTGTGTATTGTCATTGTTTTTGTATTTTGCAAAACTACAGTACTTTGTTATTACATGTTTCCCCTAAGCACCAGGGCGTCTCAGGCTAGAGTGAGAGAAAGAGATGATCAGTCAGGCATCACATGAAAATTATTAGGAAAAAACTGATCAACAGAAAACTTGTGTGACATCTGGACGGAAAAACCACTGATAATGACGCAACTTCTGACAACACTAATCAGCAGAATATCAAGTTGTCTATATTTCATTGAAGATTACAGATGGGAAATGAAAAAAAACAACTCATTGTCTTGCTAAAGAAGGAGAAAAATTGCGGGAGCATGAGTATCTGGTAAGCTGCGCTGAAGCTAATGCTACTACCAAATTACAGTACAGTACAAAGTTGTAGAAGTCCACCACCGCAAGACTAAAACAGAGACTAGATATTACTAACTATTCAGAAGAGACAGTGTAGTTATACTCCGACTCAGAACATGTCACAAGTAAATGAGATACAGCTTGTATGCCAAATGTAAGATAGACATCTCTAGCTACAGCCATTATAAATTAGCAGATATAACAACAGAACATGTCCTTCTAAACTGTCCCCTGTAGGCAGGTGTGAATAAAATAATATTGTTCACAACCATCTCATATTCGAAGAGAAAATATATGCAAGTTCTGAAATCTTTGAAACTAAAAGCAGAAGGTGTCAGAAATCCTAGTATAAAATGAATTATGATTTTTGAAAAATAGAGGAGACACAAGTTTTGAAGCCATTGCCTTGATCTTGGAAAGACTAAGATCTTTGCCCTCATTGCAGAACGAGCATGACTATAGACCTGAATATCTATCGTGACTAGAGTCCTGAAGTTCTAGTATGACCATAGACTTGAAGTTCTAGTATAACCATAGACTTGAAGTTGTAGTATAAACATAGACTTGAAGTTCTAGTATAACTATAGACTTGAAGTTCTAGTATGACCAAAGACTCGAAGTTCTAGTATGACCATAGACTCGAAGTTCTAGTATGACCATAAACCTGTGTAGAGGCTTGTTTGAAATGTTTTTATCTTTAATTTGTTGAAATTATCCAACTAATAACCTATTTTCTCTTCCCTGAATCTAGTTTCCAAACGGGAGCCTTTGATGACAGATGACTCCAACAGGTGACAAGTTTGACTTAGACTAGATGTTAATGATTTTATTGGTGATTGATTCAAAATAAATTTGATCTTTTCACTTTTATACATTACTTTATGTATCAGGATTTGTCAAAAGAAACTGGCACACAGTCATACAGTGGATCCCATCACACTACAACATAAGGGGAAACGAAGAGGCTGGCAAGAGGGAGGGGGGCGACTGCCGCAGACTGATTACGAAATCAGCTACGAGAGACTAAAACAACCATCGGATGGCGATATAGAGAAAAGTGGTCGCAAGACCACCCTCAAAATGGGTGCTATGGTCTGTCCCTAGCAAACAAGTTGTCATATTCCGCCTCCGTACCGGCCATAACACACTCCGATACCACCTGTATAACAAATTTAAAATCGGCACAACTACCTGTGCCACTGCGAACATGACGGCAGAGCACTTACTGCAAGACTGCCCACTGCTAGCAGGCCTGAGAAACAAAACCTGGCCGGAAAATATTGAATTAAATGAAAAGCTGTACGGAGGGACGGAGTCCCTAATAACAACAGCAGAATTTATGTGGAAGTCTGGTACATCAGTCTAAGCGGCCGCCCGAGTGGTTACCGGGCCCAAATTTGGGGTGTAAAGAATAGAACCACTGTTACCTGCCATGCATGTCGTAAGAGCGACTAAGGAGGTTTGGCTGAAATCGGATGCACATGTCCTAAACGTGTAGAAGTCTATGCGTTTAGGGGCCTATCAAACCAATGTGCAACGTATCACGTTCTTGGCAAAGATCAAACATATCACAAAGAGTGATTAAAATTGGTCGTAAAGAACTGACGCAAAGAAGAAGAAGTCTAGCGGTGATCGCTGCGAGAGAAAAGAAACTGGCATAGATGATTTCTGACATCTGAGAATAATATATTTTTGTTGTAGAATTCTTCTTTATGGGACTTCAAGTTGGCTTTTGTTATATTATACCTCAGTGTACCATCGAGGTTGTAATATCTGCATCCTTTGACAAGCAGGTGTTTGCGTAAATAAGAGAGTGGACAGGCTTGTATCAACAGCATTGATTGTAAGGGGAGTTGAAGTTGGATGAAAATACTAGAATAGATGTTGAATCCATCCAGTGATTTAAGTAGTTTGGAGCTACCTGGGGTGCCTAAGAGGCAGAGTTAGGAGTCTGTTTAATCAGCGAGCCAAGTACCATCAGTATTCATACTCTTTGACATCTGTTGGGGAGGCTGAGCACCTATGGGTGCACCTGGAGTGTAATAACATTGATTCAATAACCACTAACCTTTGACCTGACACGTTAATTTTGATAGCTACATTTTTTGGACCAAATGTTTCTTTGATTCCTACTTGTTTCGCCAGAATACAGGAGTCTGTACTGACCACCCACACAATTATTTTGTACAGACCCCTCACACAATTATTTTGTACTGACTACTCACACAATTATTTTGTACTGACCTCTCACACAGGGATGTTCAGATCATGTTCCATATAGAAGCTGGTCATGCATACCACACCTACTTTGAGTATAAGAAAGGAGCTGACCAGTTTGATACTGCCAAGAAAATTGCTTGCATTCAGGTGAATCTCACAGGTATGTTCAAATATTCTTATACATGTGTAGTTTGTCTTATCTTTATGGGTAGTTGGTCATTGTTTGTTCTTTGCAGCCAGTTTAATCACCATGTGTGATATCTTCTTCTTTGCGTTGTTCTTTCGACCAATTTTATCACTCTTTGTGATATGTTTGATCTTTGCCAAGAACGTATATACGTTGCACATTGGTTTGGTAGGCCCCTAAACATATAGACTTCTACATGTTTAGGACACGTGCATCCGATTTCAGCCAAACCTCCTTAGTCGCCTCTTACGACATGCATGGCAGGTAACAGTGGTTCTATTCTTTACATCCCAAATTTGGGCCCGGTAATCACTCGGGCGATGTGTGATATGTTTGGCCTTAACCAAGAACGAGTATACATTGCGCCTCAGTTTGTGGGCCCCTACACGTGTAGGGCAGGCGCATCCGAAAATTTCAGCCTACGGGAAATGTTTTAATCTGTCTCACTGACACTTCACACTTTTCCTTCCTTCGTGTCTACACTTTGCGTCCTTTCTGACTGTGTGAGGTCGTTCCGAATTAGGAACATTCTCAGCCATTTGGGACATGTAGGCATGTCACCCGAATGATCAATTTTTCGGCAGTTTAGTTGATCTTTATTTGATCTGAGCCAGGGAGTGTGCAGTGCTGTGGACGTCATCCTACAAGTGTTGGATGATCGCATCTGAAACATGTCAGCCTTTGCCAATGTTTGAGCTTGTATGAGACGACAAACCTTTCCATTATTGGCCTTGCTGGGGGACTGCCTAGGGTAGTTGATAGTAGCTCGGCCTGCTAGCTGTGAGACGCCTCATAGCTCGGGTTCGAACCTACTGTCCGGCATTTGTTCGAGTCCCTGGTCTTACTCAGGACGATAACGTGAGTACCTCTGAAGTCGGAGAAAATCTGCCTGTATGGCGAGGAATACTAATTACGAGTACATTGAGCACACGGCTGCCAGTGTAAGTAATTTACAATGTGCACGCTGCTGCCATTGTGGGAGATTGGAAAACGGATTTTCACGCAAAAATCAGTTTCAGAGATGAAACTCGTCTGAGTTGAAAGCGGACGAAAGAAAAAAAGAAAAAAGAAAAAAATTGGCCTTGCTTTTCTAGCCATGATGAGGTTGTTCCGGATTAGGAACATTTTCAGCCTTTTGAGACGTATGTCGTGGCAATTTGCAGTTTTTACTCTGCATTTGTCTTTACGCTGGGAAACACTGGGGGGCTGCGATAAATAATCAAGAGGGTTGTTTCATTAGACGCTAGCAATGCAACTTAGGTAGATGGTGCGTTGAAGCAGGAGCATTGGTCAACCCCACAAAAGCAGCGGTGACATGGTTCTCTTTAAACAACCACATCGTCAACACTCCAACACCATCTGTGGTTTTGTGTTCAGAGGTAGTGGAGCGATCTCAGTCTATGAAATACCTGGGGTTGCGTTTTGATCGTAGTCTAGCTTTTACGGAACACATAGCTCATGTGATAATGAAGGCGAGGAAAGGTTTGCTGGCGATGAGGGTAATGGCTGCGCGGATTGTGAACAGCGCCATCTTTGTATTTTATACCAGGGTCTGGTCCTTTCTGTATGCGCTGGCGATCCTGACTCTCAGTCATAGTCAGATAGAACGACTGGAAAGAATACAGAACGAGGCGATGCGCATTATACTTGGTTGCACTAAAGACACGTCGTGCAGGGCGATGCGCTATCTCCTTGACTATCCTACTATGGAGTATAGAATACTGATGAGCCGTGCACGAGCATACCTTGGAGTCAATGCTGACACACAACATCCTCTGCACTTGGAAATAAAGAGACAAAAGGAAATAGGTTAAAAGAGGAAAATCTTGGATGGGTCAGGCCGAGGACTGTATTGAACAGGTGTGTACACTTGAAGACATTGATCCCGGTGAAGAATGGATACCAGTGCCAAGAGCATTCGCTACATCCTTTTCTGTATGCATCGAACTTGATAAAGAATGCAGGCAACACAACCCACTTGTTGTGGAGGCAGAGGTTCAGGCATTAATTTCTGAGAACGCATCTGAGCATGATGTAATCATTTATACGGATGGTTTGGTGATTTGACATGTGCGGAGCTCGTGGGCTTTCACTGCTCAGGTCGGAGGTGATGTTGTGAAGGAAGACAGTGGTGGTTTTGCCGTGACTACAAGCAGTCTCACTATGGAAATCATGGCGGTTACCAAAGCGATGATTTGGCTAGAATCACAGACTTTTATCCATGCATGTTTTCTCAGTGACTCAATGAGTATGCTCAGGAAGATTGAAACAGGATGGGCTAGGAGACATTGGATAGAATCGCTGGGGAGGTCTAAGCTGACAAAGATCAGTTTTATTTTTGTACCAGGGCATGCAGGTGTAAGGGGAATGAACGTGCGGATAGGCTTGCAGGTATGGCTGCTGTCCAAAGCGGATGAGCAATGGACCAGGCTGATATTATAAATTCCTTAAGGGAGAGAGGCGTGTACATGATTCACGTAATAGCGGTGCATCCACAACACTAACCAGACTGCAAGAACTCAAAGTTAAGTGTGGTGTAGCTCAACAAGAACGCTATGCTGGCAGACAAAGAAGAATTGTAAACCAACAAAGAACCGGTGTCGTTAGTGCCACACGCTGATGGACATACTGAGGGAGAGATCGGAGCACTTATGGACTAATTTGTTCGACGTGCAGTGATGGTGATCCGACGACTAAACTAATGCAACTTAAGGTTTTGCGCTAGCCAAAATTACAGTTCTTCTGGGGATGGCAGTTTTTTTCCTGGCACAAGAACGCAACTTTACATTTAGCGCTTGTGCAACAGTACCAAACCCAATTGTTCCAGGGAGGGCAGTTTCGTTAAGCACAAGAATGCAACTTTAGGTTTTCGAAATAGGGGGAAGACTGCAGTAAAACTTGGTAAATAGTGAAACACGTACAAACAAAGTACTATAGTTTTACAAAAACAGAAACAGTGACGATAAACAGCACTGTTTCTGTTTTTTGTAAAACTATAGTACTTGTTTGACGTGTTTCCTAACTTAGGTTTTGCATTTGACCAACCTTACCCAATAAATGTATCTGCGCTTGGCCTTTGATACAGAGTTTACTGCAATCTTCCCTTGTGCCGCCACAACACATTACATCGTTCGCAACAATTCTGTCCGATAGCTGATAATTAGGGTGCAACCATTGACTCCGGGGTCGTGAGTATACAACTCATACCTTTTTACTACTTACATTTGTTTTGTATTTATGCAACGTTCCCATCTCTAGACATTGATCAGGAGATACATGCAAGTGCTTTCATTCTAAGATTTTGCTCCTCTGAGACATAACTGTGTTTGCACTACTACCTATACCAGAGTAGCTCTCCTTTGATCCCCACCTACTTAGACAAGAACTGTGTCTGTTTCCAGGAGGTGGGATCTTTGTCAGTACCAGCTCACTGACCCTAGTGCTAGGTTGTCCCTTTATGTTATTGTGCCTTCGACACCGTGTAGTTTGTCATTTTATGTGTAGTTCGTCTAGGCTCCTACAACATATAGAACATGTACATCTGAATTTCTGCCAAATAAGCGTATATAAAACTTGTAACTCTATGTACATATTCTATGTACATATGTACATCTTCAATTCAGATACTACTCCCATTTTTTTTCTTTCTGTACAGGAGCACTAGGTAAACGTACACGTTTCCAAGAGAAAGACACAGCACAGTTGATTCTTCATGTAACCAAAGATAACATTGATGAAAATGTAACCAAAGATAACTTTGATGAAAATGTAACCAAAGATAACATTGATGAAAACAGAGAAGAGACTGTTAAGAAACCAATATCTTTACCAAAGGTAATAAATCATCAATCTATATCTTCTTCATGTCATAGTTGATACATAAGACATATACAAGTGATCCCCATTGCTGCAGGTCTGCTACCTTCTATCTATGTCTTCTTCATGTCATAGTTGATACATAAGTGATCCCCATTGCTGCAGGTCTGCTACCTTCTATCTATATCTTCTTCGTGTCATAGTTGATACACAAGTGATCCCCATTGCTGCCAGTCTGCTACCTTCTATCTATGTCCTCTTTTGTCATAGCTATTACCTACAGCATTCACAAATGTTCCCCTCTGCTGTCTTAGTTTTTATCTTGGCTCGTTATTTGTGATATTTTCTAGTCGAAATGTTTTTAGAATTCTTCTGTTTATTTTGAGTCTAAAATTTATGTGTAAAAAGTTTGGCCAACCGCTAGTAACAACTGTTGGTCACATATATGCCATGAAGCTAGTGACCACATGCCATGGAAATTCCGAGGTTTGATGCCATTTTGGCCAAAAGTAGGCGTGCACACAATACTTGGCTGGACTACAGGAGACTTCCTTTACTTGGATTATAAATTACAAGTACCTCAGAAGTCAAAATAAGGTTTGCCTGAATGACAAGGGACACTGGTGATAAGGACAGGAAGTCTTCATGCAAAAATAAGTCAGAGGCTGAACTCATAGTGGGCAGACAAAAAAAAAGCAAAGGGTTTCATAAATGTCTTTCGAATTCTGTGATCTCGGGGGTTCTGTAGCTAAGGGATTAAGCCACTATCTTGCATTTTGAAGGTCGTGAGTTTGAATCTGGACAGCACCATTCTGTTCACAAGTGCATTTTTTCTAGAGGTCCCTAGAATTGTTGCCGGAGCTACTGAGCTTGTGCAATACTCTCAGCATGTGGCGTGTCAGTTCTGCGGAGAGGGACCGAGCCATATGGGGTAAAACCCAGTGCATTGAAGTCAGTTCTTTGTCCGTAGATACTTTAACCGCTCTCTGCTCCACATAGGTGCAAACAGAATGAGAGATGTTGAACCGCCAGATTGGCCCGTGTGTTGCGGGGCCCGCAAGAAACAAAGAATAGTACCACTGCGGCCTACAATGCATGTCGTAAGAGGCATCGGATGTGCTGGCCTACTTGTAGGCGCATAACTGGCACAACATACAATCGCTCTTAGGCTCAGATCACATACAAATCACACAGAGTGGTTGACGAGTGATTGATATGGAACATTCAAAGAAGAACCACCAGATTAGAATTGTACTTAACAAGCACTCAGCTGCCGTCTACAGGATAGAGAGAGAGAGAAGATATATCAACCATTATTACTTGAGTACAGTGAGTGTGGGAAGATTCTGATGACTGTTGCATTCAAGGATGGAGCATGTATGTTCTTGTCCAATGTGTGAGAATGTTGATCTGGGAAATTGAACTATACTAGCGCCTGTGTGTTGCCAGGGCCCGCAAGAGGAGCAAAGAATAGTAACACTGCGACCTACAAGGCATGTTGTAAGAGTTGACTGATGTAGGTGCCTAGTAAATAAAAAACATCACAGAAATCAGATGTGCTGACCTACTTATAGGCGCATAACTGGCACAGCATGCAGTTGCTCTGAGGCTCATATCAGATACAAATCACAAAGAGTGGTTAACAAGTGGTCAGTATGGAGCGTTTGAAGAAGAAGTAAAAGAGGTGTCTGAGGTAGTTGCCTAGGAAAGCTCATCATCATCAGGTGCCGTCTCCACATCGAAGGTTGGCTGCAATGAATCTCCAGCATCCTCTGTCTTTCGCCTTGGTGTTGCACACTGCCAGACTGTAACCTGTCCATTTCTTAAAGTTTCCCTCCCACTTATCTCTCGGTCTTCCTCTTGCTCTTCCCTCTTCAACTTTCCCCTCTAGTAAATGTTTTATCATGGTGTCATGTCTTTTTATGTGCCCAAAATACTTTACTTGTCTGAATTTTATTTCTCTTAATAATTGTTTCTTCATGCCTAGTTTTCCTAAAACTTATTTATTTGTCTATTTTTCTCTCCATGAAACTCTGCCTATTCTTCTATATATCCACATCTCAAATGCATCAATTCTGTCTTCTAACTGCTTGTTCATTGTCCATGTTTTCGAGCCATACATTAATATAGGATATATATAACATTTGATCATTCTCATTTTTAGCCTGTTTGTGATTTGTTTGGATGTCAGTAACTTTCTCATACTATTGAAATTATCTTTAGCCATTCCTATTCTCTTTTTAATTTCTGTTATACATCTGCCATCATCTGTTATCATCTGACCAAGATATAAGAAACTTTTACTTGATGTAGTAATTCTCCATGTATTTTTATATTCATTTTAGGTTTTCCATTTCCTTGTTTATTACCATAGTTTTTGTTTTCTGTATGTTAATGTCTAATCCATATTCCTTGCTAGTTCTGTCCAATTGGTCCACTAGTTCTTGTAGATCTTGTTCATTTTCTGCTACCAATACTGTGTCATCTGCATATCTTAAGTTGTTTATTATTTTTCCATTGATCTTGAGTCCTGGCATTCCCTCTAGTTGTTTGAAGATTTTCTCTGTGTAGATGTTTTCTCTAGGGAAGCTACACTAGTAAATTAAAAACTGTAAAAGAGTGGTTGATATGGAACATTCTGTTGTAGGAGGGGGTCTCCTTCGGCCCTCCCCTGTTGATGATGGGTGTCAGGATGGCGGTGGTGTGACAGTACCCGAGGATTGCTCTGGTCCTGACTTGTTGTAGGTCGCCCCTTCTTGTGGTTTAGAGGGGTGGTGGCGACAGTTGGTAGTAGTATAGTGGTTCCTTTCTTTTACCCCTCCGATACGTACATGCATACATACAGACATTAGAGTCATTATATCCTCTATTGACATTTGCTGACGTCTGTTTCTTTCAATGACCAGACATATTGAATTGATGTAATTGGCGAGCCAAAGTATCAGGTAGTTCCATATTATATTATATTTTATAGAGTCTAGATTCCAACCCTTATGATCCGGTATACCCGTTCCAGTTTATAGCTATGCATTCCTCTTGTGTTACATTTTATCTTGCCACTTATTCCCTCCTATGTATATTCATCCTGTCATATGTTCCTTCTTGTGTATCTTTCATTCTTCCCTTTCCTGGCGGTCGTATTCCACTTGATGTTTCATTTTTATATTCATATAGATGGTCCTCTTGTTAGATTTATTATTCCATAGTAGTTAAAACAGTATTCCCCTTCCGGGACAATACGAACAACATAGTGGACAACTATGACTCAGTTGCAGATTCATATATTTATTGATGTTTTACAAATATATATACAGAACACGTCCGTTCGTCTTCATGTGTTTCGTTTGTCTCCGGACAGAACACGTCCATTCAGTCCAAAAAATGTATATCGTCTCTCTATATTTACTAATTCGTTGCTAACACGTCACTATTTTACTACACAAAAACGTCGTGTCTTGTAGTTATGTGTTGCACTTCTGCATAGAGAGTGCAACACATAGTCTCAACTATTAAATAATCCAGAGAAGGATACCTGGTGAAGCTACCAAAGAAGGGGACCTTCAGAAGTGTGAAAACTATAGGGGAATAATGCTGTTGTCAGTACCTGGGAAAATACTAAGCAGAGTCATCCTGGAGAGACTGAGAGATACCATCGATATAAAGCTAAGAGATGAACAGGCAGGCTTCCGACCAAATAGATCCTGTGCTGACCAGATAGCCACATTACGTATAATAATAGAGCAAAGTATTGAATGGAAATCCCCACTTTATATCGGATTTGTTGATTATGAGAAGGCTTTTGACAGTATTGATAGGGAAACCCTTTGGAAATTAATGAGGCATTATGGAATCCAACAGAAAATTATTAACCTAATAAAAGCAACATATACAGATATGAAATGTAGAGTTCTTCATGAAGGTAAACTAACAGATACTTTGGGAATAGAAACAGGAGTGCGTCAGGGATGTCTTCTATCACCTTTGTTGTTCTTACTGACAATAGACTGGATTATGAAGACCACAGTAACTAACACCAGAAATGGAATCCAATGGACTCTGACAGAGCAACTAGATGATCTGGACTTCGCTGATGATATAGCCCTTCTGTCACATACACAAAATCAGATGCAGGATAAGCTAACACATTGAATCAAAGGTCCCAGCAACTAGGGCTGAACATTCATAAGGGAAAGACAAAGATATTGAGAATTAACCAAGCAAGCGACAACTCGATCTCCCTGGGGAAATCCCACTTCAAGAGGTAGAATCATACACATATTTGGGCAGCAACGTAGACAAAGAGGGTGGAACAGATAGAGATGTTAAAATAAGAATACAGAAGGCAAGGGGAGCTTTCATTGCACTGGGAAACATTTGGAAGTCCAAAGAAATCAAATCTAGAACAAAAATTCGGATATTTAACTCTAATGTTAAAGCAGTTCTACTGTATGGGTCAGAAACATGGAGAACAACTAAAACAATAGCGCATAAATTGCAAACATTCATCAACTGGTGTCTGCGCAGAATAGAGGAATAAGATGGTATGATAGGGTCACAAATGAGGAACTTATGGAGAGAACAAGACAGATTCCAGTGAGCGAACAGGTTAAAAAAAACGCTGGCGCTGGATAGGACACACTTTGCGAAAACCGGAGGGAATATAACAAGAAGGGTCCTTGCCTGGAACCCGCAGGGACAGCGAAAGAAGGGAGGCCGAGAAATACATGGAGACGAGATTTGGAGGCAGAGATCAACAATATAAAGAAGAGCTGGAGGGAGCTGCAGGAGATAGCTAGAGATAGGAGGACTTGGCATGAGTTGGTTGAGGGCCTATGCCCCAACCCGGGGTAAAAGGCAAAGAGAGATTAAATAATCTAATTATACTACTCTAACTATCTGGCTAACTGTCCATTCCTCCGCTGCCATCTGAGGAACTATGACACCCCCTGGAGACCTCGCTGTCGCCGCGGAACTCCCAACAAAATCGCACAGGCAGTGTCCAATAGGGTGATTAGAGTGGTGAGAGCTGAAAGGGAACTAGTCACCTCACGTGATAAACGTGGCTCCACAACAACTAACTATAACAGCCAACCATGGTCGAAAAGGAAAAGAAAATCCTGACGGGATCTCAGGATGACCCAAGTTGAATGAGCAAATGGGAACTAGTCACCACACGTCGTTGAACGTGACTCATCAACTGGTCATAGGTGACCATGGTTAACAACAACAGTAAACCCTCTGTGCTCTTGTGCTGAAACCATGTAATAGAAATTAATCAGCATGACATAAATTAAGTGATCTGGAAAATATGCGCCTATTGACTCCGACGGCGACCCAACAGCATAACACTCGGCCAATGTGAGGTGGCTGTACTGGACATCCATTCCTCACATGAGGTAGTATGGGTTTGATGGCAGCTTGCATCAGTATGTCACTAACACTATGTCTTTCTTGCATGTCAGAGTCTTGTCACATTATCTGAAATCTCAAACAAAAAACAAGTTACAAATCGAAATAAAAGGAAAAACATATATATAACGTTAAACTTTTCACGTTATATGTCCTCGCAGAGGTAATATTAACCAACCCCAAACCCAGGGAAATAATAAACTCCCAAGATTTAACATATGACCAATGAATATGGAACAACTTATATATGATGCCGAATTGCTAACATCATATATTAATATTAACCAACCCCCAATCCCGGGGCATAAATAATCCAAGAATCCAAAATACTCGGATCGACATCATATAACCTCCATATCTAGCAATGAACGGTGAGAAGTTAATGTTTGCCATCACCATCAACCGACCTCAAATATCCCCACCATTATCAAATATCAAATAATTAATGTTTGCCATCAACATCAACCAACCTCAAATATCCCCACCATTATCAAATATCAAATAATTAATGAGGTAATTATCAATATCTCCCACCATTTGGGAGTGACCAAAAAAATCACATTTCAACCTCTAATCACAAAGTAATCAAATTAATCCTCCCAACATTTGGAACAACATCATAAAATCATCGACAGTAGAACTGTCCAACAATCACATCGGGGTTATTTTCTAGACCCCCCATAAGAGTGTATTGTCAATCCACAATCCGCCACATATAGCAATCACATTGAAGTTAATGAGACTTCATTTTCCGTTCAACCATCAAACGGAATCAAATAATATTCAAATTTTGATTCCACAATATACAACCACAGGTATTATTAAAATTATTGAAATTACAACCCATCCAAACCCCACAAGGAATCAAGCCAATTTCCAAAGGATGTACCTATCGGGCTCAATATCCGATAATCTCGTTAAATGAGGTAGCACGTTCCGTCCAGTAATCTTTAAGGACTCGACCAAAAACCCAAATATTCTCTTTATTTGGTTTAACATTATTCTCGAGCTACCCCTTACAATCCATCCTTCAGTCCCAAAGGATTGAAATAAAAACGCACGTATGTTCCCTATTTGGTTCGACCTCACTTTTGACTTCAGGCCCATTGTAAACCTTTTCTCAATCCACCAGGATCCAAACAAAAATCCAGGCATGATGTGTATAAAACTCGGGCTCCATGTAGTTTTGTACAAATCATGGTTGTCCTCGTCATGATCTAACCGCCTTCCCTACGGGACCGTCCCTGGGGGTTACATCAGTGGGATCCCGTGTACCAACTTCACAACGTCTACCCCGAAGTATTTTGTCATGGATCATGAAGACCCCAATCATTAAATAGAGAAGACAAGGACTATTCCCTTGCTCGTAAATGGAAGGAATCAACCTTTTCAACCCATGCTGATGAGAACACAGGGCACCAGCACTAATAAATAGTAATAAGAATCCAATTACCACAGTATTCCATCGCAAACGCTTGGTCAAAGGATGGACACAATACCTTCCCAAACGCGCATTGTTTATGTTATCAAGTAACTTCCGTTCAAATTGCACATCTTTTTGCACATCAGAACCAGATCGTACTGGATCTGATGTTGATCAAATTTTAATATTAAAACTAGTATTGCAGTTCATATTTAGCTCATAATCTGAGTTCCGGGATTTGGCATCTGTCATATACATTTTCGAACTTATTTGTAGAGAGGTGAATTTATTTTCACCACCACTCTCTACTGGGGTTTTAACACTTCTAGTATGCCTGGAGGCATACTCGCTGGATCCCAAAATTTGTATATCGTCATTGTTGAACTCATCCTCAGGGACCTCAATTACTCGTGTTGTCGATATTGACGTGTCCTTGGACGGAGACACCGCCAGTCGACTAGATTCTTGTACAGGCGGATCCCTAACCTGTTCCTGTTGTAAATGATCATTAGGGTCTAATCTAAAGATAGACTTAGGCCACTTTGCTTTTCTCTGCACTCTTTCGGACTGACTGCTACGGGCAGCACCCTTCAATTGCAACATACGCCCCTTACTATTGTGGCCCTCAACGCTTGTTTACAATTTTTCGAATTAACCTGTACTCTTTTATAAATTCCTCGCCGTTTTACTTTTGTTTGAACATTGTTAGTATCCTTAAAACCTGATGTATTAATCTTGCAACCTGTACGAGCTGCCTTCGGCCTCATAGATTCAATGCCATGTGTCCCATGAGGATAAAGTATACGATTTACATTGCGTTTTAATCTTGAGTGGTGAACATGAACAATATCCACATGTTCTATTGGTCGTTCATTGTCGTGGATGACCTTTCCAGAAGGCGGCGATAAACTGCTATGTGCAACTCTCAATTCCTCACCGGAACCACTAATGACATGAAGAACATGAAGAACTATACTAGTACTGAGATAACTAATACAAATGGGACAAAGAACAAATGTCTCTAATTTAGCCATATACTAATTCTATTTGTCTGTGGTTTCAGAATCTTCCTCTAGATGATGATACAGTTTTGAATGAGGTCAAGTTAACAGATGACTCCATCTTGACTTCACCTGACCTTTCACCCATTGAACAAGTATTAATTATGGGCATCATGTTAGTACTGTCTTTGTACTATCTTAGTCTTATTTTATTGCCTTCATTCTTATCTTGTTTCTTGTAAGATTTAGTACTATCTTAGTCTTATTTTATTGCCTTCATTCTTATCTTGTTTCTTGTAAGATTTAGTACTATCTTAGTCTTATTTTATTGTCTTCATTCTTATCTTGTTTCTTGTAAGATTTAGTACTATCTTAGTCTTATTTTATTGCCTTCATTCTTAATATGGAATCTGTCAGCTACGGTGCATAGAGATATTAGCAGATATGAAAACTGTTGCTTAACTCTCCAACACGGGTGTCAGACGCATGAATTAAATGACAGAAGTCACTGTTGGCAAATCAGAGCCGACTAATATGCTACCAAACTTCAACTAGTGTCCTGGTAACAAGCGGCGTAAAAACAGTCTGGCTAAGGAGTAAGGATTAAAAAGGGAAGACAAACCCAGCCCAATCCTCCTTACCTTAAAAACATGTACCAAAGCAATTAGTATTTCTGCAAATTTAGTGATCAGAGAAAGCAGAGTATCTCTCTATTCGCATACAACGGGGTCAGACGGTGCTATTTACCATTTTGTTGAGAAATCCCTGACCTCATTGTAGATGAGAGTGAATAGTCCTACCAAAGATGGACACTAAATCAAGTAGAACACATCAAAGAACTCTTGATAATCTTCTTCTTCTTTGCATTCGTTCTTTACTACCAATTTTAATCACTCTTTGTGATATGTTTGATCTTTGCCAAGAACGTGTATACATTGCACACTGGCTTGGTAGGCCCCTAAAGGCATAGACTTCTACACGTTTAGGACATGTGCATCCGATTTCACCCAAACCTCCTTAGTCGCCTCTTATGACATGCATGGCAGGTAACATTGGTTCTATTCTTTACATCCCAAATTTGGGCCCGGTAACCACTCGGACGTCTTAATAAAGCTGGATTTAAAGTCATGTATCCAGGTAAAATTTAAGACACCTACTACTTCTGCGATAAGTTTCCTATGCTCAAGGGGTCTGAACAGCGAGATGAGTTGTCTGCATAAATCTAGTTGTCAGCAGGAGGTCCTCGTGGGTACTCCACAATTCCTCTTTCAGATTAATCTCACAGGGCGGCCTTATTTGAGACTTCAAATCATTGAGGAGGGGACAGGTTGGAAGAATGTTTTCAGAACTCTGGAGGGGCCCTTTTGGTATGTATTTGGTCAGTTTAGGAAATCTACCATTATTAAATGGCTGAGAGAGTGAGCCAAAAAGGACTTTATGAAATCAGATGTTCTAAGCAGAAAGATACAGATATCTCAACTTTACTGTAAACACAGTAGATAATATTCCCTGTTTCTTTTGTCCTCACACTGTTACTGAGTTGTTGCCCATTGTCATGGGTTTTTGTCCTGTACTTCTCTATTGGCTTTGGTGATAGATATTTTTGCTTTTTGACAGGATTCTGTTATGCCATCTATCCATCTTTTCTCATGTTCTTTCTCTCGCCTCCTGATGTTCTTTTCTAGAATACTCTGTACGAAAATGAAAATCATTGCATATCCTTTTCAGGACGTCGCTATCAACCACAGTAAACACATGGTCAATTGTCTAGACACCTTATACGTTCAGTAGTTTGCCATTGTTTTCTGAACGGTGAGGTCTATTTTTAACGTTCATAAAAATCCAAGGGGACTAGTTTGCTTCCAAACATACCCGCCGTGGAGCTTGAACCAGGTACACTTGAGTTGTGATCGAGCTCACTACCGCTTAAGCTACAGATGCTCACTGTACACTCTGTATACTTATGCTTAAATCTCACAAAGAATAGTTTGTAAGTGGTTTGACTAGATCCAACAAGGGAGAAGAAGAAGAGGTTAGTTGATCAAACAGAAAATGTATATCATAAACTTTTAATAATATCATAATAAAGATCAGATCCTATTACGGTCGTTGGGTGCTATGATGGAATCACCAATATACAAGTCCATCTAAAGATCTTTGTGATGTGGACAGGTGTGAAATAGTCCTGTCTTGACAAATCCTTGATGTTATCAACCCATTCTTTTCTTTGTCTTACTCATCTTTTCACCACTACCTCAAAAATTATGTTATGTTATCGACATCATGGCACATTGGGCATTCGTGTTCTGTCCTCTGCTGCAGCAACCATCCCAAAGTTCATTTGCTCACCTTACCCATGGAAAGTTGATTACTATATCTTCTGTCTCTACCACGAAGACGCACTGTCTGGCATGTCCAAACTTAATGCCTAATTCTCGAACTCGTTCCAGTGTCTGAGACTTGCTCATGTCACATTGAGCCCGTACCACTTTGATGATATCACCTCAGAAGTGCTTCATGCTGCTCTGTCAGTGTCATTTTTAATTTTGTTTGTTTTATGTAAGAGCCCCACAACATCCTTCTATAACATTTATGTTTCAAATACTGAGTTCATTTCTCCATATCTTTATTTATTTCCATTTCAAGCTCTCACATCCGTACCAACAACAATGAATAATACTAATGATTTATATAGATTGATCTTCACTGAAAAATGGATATTACTTTTCCAAATCACATTTAAGTTGTTTCAAACAACAGCAGAACTTTTCTGTTGATTTTTATGAAAAAGAAGTGTTGTTTCTTCTCTCTATCCAGGGAAAGCTACAGACGCAGTCGAGCTCAGGAGAGATTGACAGATGAAGAAGTCATCACGTATTTATCAGTATGTTGTTCTTACTTATATTCTTGTTTCTTGTATATCTCTGTTAGTATGTTCTACTCCCCTCTTTAGGGTGGATAGAGGGATGTTATTTGGTATCTTGGTGACCTACTGTTGGATGTGGACACTAAAATGTTGAATCTATCCAGTGATTTCAGGAGTTTAGAATTACATGTTACACAATTAGAACTGCATGCTTGAGGGGCAGAGAGAGAAGTGTTTAACCTGCTAGCTACAGGAACCATCAGTATGCATACCCTTCAACTTTGCTTGGGGAAGACTGAGCACCTATAGGTCTGCCCAGAGTGCTATGATGTTGGTTACAGTAACCAATAACTTCTCAGTCTCTTGTGAATGTTTCTATTTCGGAACTACTTCACCCAGTCATCTGCAAAGTAGGAAGTGCTCTTTGGCGTAGATCCAAGCCAAAATATACAGCATTAAAGATAATTCACGAGTGTTTATCATAAGATGCAGAAGGAACGCCACACTCAGTCAGAAAGGTTGCAGTATTAAGGGCTCTTTGGCGTAGATCCACGCCAAAATATATACAGTAAACGGATCATTAAAGAGAACTTGTGCGAATGAAGGGAAAGTGTTAGGGACTGACTGTCATTGAGATAGACTCAAAACACTTACCATAGTAGAAAAACGGTAGCCCTGACCTACACAGTGTATAGTACCATACACAAAGTAGGGGCCTAATTTTAACAGGAGTTCAACGTCAGCGGTTCTTGTCAAAGATCAATTATATATCACAATAAGAATGATAAAATTGGAAGTGAAGAAGGAACGATAAGAAGTCTCTTGTATATTTCTCTATTAGTATGTTGTTCTGCTTCGTCTTTTATATAATTGAGCTCATCTAATTTTGATTTCAGTTCATCCTTAATTGCGTCAACAATTGGAATGTGGCTGTGACTGCCTTGGTCTTGAGATCCAAGATGGAACGAGACAGCCGTAGAAGGGTTGAGCGATCAATGATGCAGTTAGAGGTATTCATACACTGAATCAACTTATAATTAACATTGTTAAATAAGAAAATGGTGGTGCATTGTTGATTTAATGAAATTTGGGAATGCTTTCTGTTATAGTCCTCTCTCGTGCCGTTTCAATCCCATTTGGGGCAAAGCTCTCAACCAACTCACACCAAGTCTTCCCATCTTTAGCTATCTTGTGCAGCTCCTTCCAGTTTTTCCGTATATTATTAATTAGAGAGGTTGCAGAAGACATATATTTTCATTTTAGAGCCGTTGGGGATTTAATGTCTGATTGTATATGTTATGTTTGCCGTAAAAGAAGTCTGAATTTCTTTACCTCTGTTATATCCTTTCCTTTTATAAAGAACTTTTGGTCGAAATATCGCTGTGTATTATTTTTGTACTTTGTAAAACTAGAGTACTTTATTTTTTTACTCTCCATACTCCTCTTATCTTGCTCCATATTCCATTACTCCAGCATTCTCTATACTCCTCTATCTTGCCAACATTCCATTGCTCCAGCACTCTCTATACTCTTTGTATAAACTTGAGAAACTTTGAAGGAGATAAGAGAAACTTTGATGAAGGAGATAAGAGAACCAACTAACTTTAAAATCTACAGCCTTCCCCTTCGTTCTGCCCTCCCCACTCCAAAATATCAGTCCGAGAACTTATTCATCAGTCCTCATAAATGAGAAAATTGTTAGAAATATTTGTGTAGCTTGCATTCAATTTTCAATTGTTACTGTAGACAAATGGTATCTGTTTCAGGAACTTGTCAAAGTTGCAACAAGCCCAGATTCATCACCAGACATCAGCAGCCGTATTCCTTTATTTTATGCATCTAATGTTCCCCCTGTCTGGTCTGTACAGGTAAGCACAAATGTGACTAATTTTAATTAAGTAGAAGCCAACTGAAATATATATATTAGGCTTAAGACACAGTGGATGAGGTGACAGATGTTTGTATCATGGTTAGTAAACAAGAATCTAACTTTAAGTAGTGGTTCAGGTATTGCATCACTGTAGTTAAGTGAGTAGAGGTTGAAGAGAGTATACAAATTAAGTCCCAAATATAATGTGCTCAAAAAAGGTTGTTCAGTTTTCCTGCTTGATAACACAATATCTAATACTAGCTAATTAACCTGGCTCCACACGGGTGAAAGTTGTTATTAATCCTTGATGATGAATTGGGTAAGCCTTTCCGAAAGATGTCATCTAATAGCATGAATTGTATTTTCTGATATTTTTAAAGTGGTTTGAATCGGGTATGTCGTCGTTAAATGATTTTAACGGTTCGAGTGGTTCTTGTAATGCTTCACGTCTAATCAAAGTAGCGTACTCGCATTCTTCCTAACTTTAAAATTTCTATAGTGTAGTTTGAAACAGAAAAGTGAAGCTGTAATGACATGAAAATTATACATTCTGCGCAAATGAATGCAAACGGAAAAACACAACACAACTAATGGTACTTTAAGGGACGTAATCCATGCCTATGTTGTAGAGACCATCTGGCAATTTTTTATTATATCTTTTTGACTGTTAAGCTTTCTTAACCGCGTGTTCTGGTGTGACAAAGATGGCGGGTTTTAATGTCGGATCAGACATCAAGAATTTTATTTAATTTTAAAGCTAATATTGGTCCGATTTTGAAACTGCTTTTTTAGCTGATCTAAATTTAGCTCGAAAAATATTTGTACGAAATATGGTGAATATTGGATTTAAACTGAAACCGTGTATAGGGGGACACACATCAGACACTAAGGATTATATATAGAGATGACATTCATATATATATATATATATATATATATATATATATATATATATATATATACTGTAGCATGATATCAGATCTGATTGATTGTAGGAAAAGGCATCAGAACTGACTCATACCCAGTATACGTTTACTAAGGGTACAATCCTTGCCAGTTTAAGTAATATGTTGCCCTCTCTGCAGTTCTGTCTGTCTTTATTTGTTTCTAGAGAGATCTGGCATCATTGCTACTGTCCCTCGGTTGTACTGGCCATGCTCTGGATGTGTTTGAGCAGCTGGAGATGTGGGATGATGTCATCACATGCTATCAAAAACTGGGCAAACGAGAAAAGGTTAGTGACTTGTTGAAGAATCTTGTCTTTTAATTCAATGTCTGCTTCTCAGAACATGTCCTTTAACTAAGTGTCGCAAGAATGACAATTTAGCAGTGTGCACATCTGAATAGGCAACCCGCACTACAGAGTATACAGAGTATATACTTCAAGACTGCCCAAAATATGATACACTGCGGCAAACTCACTCTCCTAGTGAAATTCCAAACTCATTCTCAACTGAATATTGGACTTGATTTTCTTTCTATTTCTCTACATCTACTAGTACATCATAGAGGTTCTCTGGGATGTGAAGGTATTATGCTCTAAAAGTACACGGTTCGCTTCCCATATGATGCATTCTACTTATTATTCCAATGATTCTTGATCTCAATTTATGAGAGATTTAGGTTCTAGATGAAGGATAGAATGTAAATACCATTTTCAATTTGGACAAGTAAAACAAACCATTGACATGAAAATCGATGATAGTAGACTGAAAACTCCTGCCTAGGAAGAATTAACCAAACAAAATTGCAATAACATTCCTATTTATTGTAACCATCCTCAAAATGATGCCAGGAACCGTGGTCAGTTGTACGAAGTTCAGGCACTGCCGTTGAGATTTTCCTGGTATGAAGTTCAGACACTGCCGTTGAGATTTTCCTGGTATGAAGTTCAGGCACCGCTATTGAGATTTTCCTGGTATGAAGTTCAGGCACTACCGTTGAAAATTTTCGGGCTTAAGAAAGAAATCGGGACACAACAAAGTGTAAAGATGATGGTCACATCAATCAGTTGGTACTCATGCAGTGAAGGCTTCTCTTACCCTGTGTATTCTTTTCTTGATATCATTGTCAGGAAACAACAAATTAAATCGTTCAGCCACATAAACAGATTACCAGCAGACAGTGTCGCCTCAAATGGCAATGCTATTCAGATACAGTTGATGCAAAATAAAAGTTCCTCCACACAAAAAGTTGATCACATAAATAACAGAAGCAGTGAACAACATTATTTATAAAGTGCACACAAAAGCCCATTATAGAAATCTCTTTTTATCTTGACACACTGAGGAAAAATATGATAAGAGAAAGAAAATGTATTACATCTCCCATCCTCCAGTTATTTTATTATGTCTAAGAAATGAGAAACTTACAATCTGTTCCAGGTTCTCTCCATTAATTTTGTTGTTTATCCATCATAGTTTTCTCTCTCTCATTACTGTTGTTTCATGTATGTGACTTGCTTGGTGTCTAATTCTCTAGGCAGAATCTTTGATCAGAGAACGGCTTGCTATCAAAGAGACTCCAGCCATGCTGTGTTACTTAGGAGATGTCACACGAGAGTTGGAACCGTACCAGCGAGCCTGGGAGTTGTCTGGTCATAGAAATTCTCGTTCAATGAGATGTATGGGTTACATTTACTTTCAAGAACAAAAGGTAACTATTCTTAACTGATTTCGTACGCAAGATCTTTTAAAAGACATCTGCACAAGATATATGCACAAGATTGATATTTATAGATATATCAGCATTTAAGAAACATCAGCGCAACGTAAAGATTTTGTTGTTGTTTAAAATACATTGTCGCACCACATAGACATATCGTTGTTTGTAAGACCACAGTACAACATACAGACTTCTTCTTCTACGAACCCCAGGAATGATGAATTTTCACTCTTTTTCCTATAGTACAGGGAGGGGGCCTGACTTCCTTTAAAACCCAGAAACCTCCAACAGCTCCAGGCGTGTAGTGCTATGCTTAGTGCTGCGGAGACTCCTACTCAGGTAGGGTTCATTGGTCATCACTGCAGTATTCTCCCATTTCTAGCGTGGTTTTAGCTCCAAAAGCATCACTTATTGATCACAGGGGACATGTAATTATAGTCCAGAGAGTCACTTCCGCTGGCACGCTTGACCTTTTACCACAACGGATGTTTCAGTTTACTTGAACGATCAATTTTCGACTGTTAATTGGCCATTTTGATCTGAGCCTGCGAGTGTACATATTTTGTGGATGTAATTCTACAAGTACTATGTTATGTTATGTTATGCAATTGACGTCATGGCACATTGGGCATTCCCATTCGTGCTCTGTCCTCCGTTGTAGCAGCCATCCCGGAGTCCATTTGCTCACAGTACCCATGAGAAGTTGATTGCTATATCTTCTCTCTCTACCACGAAGACGACACTGTTTGGCGTGTCCAAACTTAACGCCTAATTCTCGAACTCATTCCAGTGTCTGAGACCCGCTCATGTCACACGATTGAGAGCGTCACGCATTGATGATATCGGCTCTGTCTATACTTCTGCTCACTTGAGGGGGGGCATTGTTGGCAAAAGAGTCAGCATGCTCGTTACCCCACACTCCAGCATGTCCAGGCGTGTACAGCCAAGTCATTTTCTTGAGATGTGATCTCCGAATGATGTCCACCCATTCCACACACATACTTCCAGATTCAATCCTTTGAAGCATATTCATCGAGTCTGATATGATGATCGTATGGATAACCTGTTGCTCAGCCACCCATGACAGAGCTCTGAAGGCAGCGGTGATCTCCATAGTCATGCTCGATGTCGTCTCGAAAGCCCAGCAGTCCTCATGAAGTGTGCGACCGTTTCGTTGTGCTGAGTAAGCCCACATTCTACAAGTGTAGGGTGATCGTGTCTAAAAAGTGCCCTTGTCAATGTTTGGGTTTGTACAATAAGACAAACACTTGCATTATCAGCCTTTCTTTTCTAGCTACAGTGAGTTTTTCTGGGTGGAATATTCTCCACCGTTTTGAGACGCATGTCAACACTTGGTAATTTGCAATTTCTACTCTGCATTTTTCCTGGCCCCTGGAAACACTGGACTGGGGTTGCACACAAATAATCCAGAGGGTCATTTCATTCAGCGCTTGCAACGCAACTTAAATTTTACGCTTGTTGTCACCTATCCGAGTTCTTCCGGAGATGGTAGATTTTCCCGGCACAAGGACGCACCTTTTCATTTTGCACTTGTGCAACAATCTCTTGCCCGGTTGTTCCAGGGAGGGCAATTTTGTTAAGCATAAAGGCACAACCTTAGGTTTTGCGCTTAGCCAACCTTACCCAATAGATAGACAATAATATCTGCGCTTGACCTCCGATACAGAGTTTACTGCAATCTTCCCTTGTCACGACACGTTACATTGTTCTCAGAGAAATTTGCAGATGGCTTGTCGTTGACTTGTTACATTGTTCTCATGGATTCTTGCCCACAGCTGGCAATTATTTTGAGGCCATTGGCTCCGGGGGAGTTAGTGTCCACTCACAGACGACTCGTAACATGTTATTTCTTATGGTGCTGTGCATTTGTTTTTATTAGACAACGGCCGGTAGATGCGTGCAGTCATTCAGGATTTTTGACTTGCATAACGTGATTGTGCTTGCAGTACTACCTATACCTGTAGCTCTCCATCAATTCCAACCCACTTAGCCAGACCTGATCCTCTATCTGTTTCCAGGCTCACATTGTGGAGGTGGGATAGGGTCTTGATCAGTGCCAGCTCACTGACCCTGACGCATCGTCGCGTCCGTATATATACTAGAGATGAGATCAGAGCACTTATGGATTTGTTCCTTGTACATTGAAGATGATCTGATGACTAACTAACTAAAGCTCATAACTAACTAACATTTTCATGAACCTAACAATAAATATTTCTTTACAGTTTGAGAAGGCGATAGAATGTTTTTCTACAAGTTTGAAGATCAATTCTCTTCAGGTGAGATATCCTTTCGTTCGCTTGAAATATTGTCTATATTATTCAATGTTTCGTTAGGCCAGTGAGTTTGCCTCAGTGTATCAGGTGAGATATGATTGTCTTGATACTTGTCTACATTCATGATTGTTTATATCTTTTCCTGTGTGTTTACTTATTATACTTTACTCATAACATTCCTATGATTGTTAAACTTATTGCTCATGCGTTTGCCATGAATGCAGGCGCAGTCATGACACCTATTATGGTGTCTCAGACTGATTTTTGCTTGAAGGCTTGCTTTACTTATCACAACAGCAACAAATAGAAAAACAACAAAACTAATAACAGCAACAACAAAAATTACAACAGCAACACCAACAATAGCAACAGGAACAACAAAAATAACATTAGCCACAGTTGCTACAATATCCAAACAATAACCACAAAACATCAAATACAACAACAATAGCAACAACAACAATAGCCACAACAACAATAGTATCAACAACAAAAGTAGCAACATTATCCAAACAATAGCAACAACAACAATAGCCACAAAACACCAAATACAACAACAACAGGAACAATAGCCACAACAAAAAAAAAACAGAAAAGACAAAAATAACAGCAACATAATCAGCAACAATAATAGCAACATCATCAATAACACCAATATCATCAGCAACAAGACTGACAGCATTATTTGTATCTTGTCTGACAGATTCCAGTTTGGTTCACTTACGGATGTGCTGGCATGGCCTGCCAGTTGTTTGATGTTGGTGTAAAGGCTTTCAAGAAGTGTGTCTCTATAGACTATGATGTATGTATCACTCAGCTCAATATGTATCTATCATTACGTAGTCACATTTATAACTCAATTATAGCAGTAACCATTTATCATTTTGTAGTCACATTTATAACTCAATTATAAAACTAACCATCTATCATTACGTAGTCACATTTATAACTCAATTATAACACTAACCATCTATCATTACATAGTCACATTTATAACTCAATTATAATTGTTATATATAATTGATCTTTGCCAAAAATACTTTCAGGTTGTGCCCCCGTTAGGCCCCTACTACTAGTGTAGGACAGACACATCCAAGAAAAATTTTTCTGGCCTAATGAGATGTTAAGAGTCTGTCTTGCTGACATTTTCCTTCGCGTGTACATTTCTCTTTGATCCGTTTAACGTCATATATTTGGGCTTGGATCTATGCCAAAGAGCATTTTGTACTTTGTAACCTACATGTCTGGGATAGGTCATTCTCAATGTCTTTGTTAAATGATTGATGATATGAACATGTTCACTGATACAATGCTACCACTTGTTTGCTCCCATAAACAGAACTATGAAGCATGGAGCAACTTGGCAACATGTTACGCAAGGCTTCAACAAAAGTATGTTACCTTTTAATATTTATCTATGATCATACATTTAATCTTTTCTTATATTTTTAACTTTACCCATATTTTTCCCCCATCTATCTATATCAGTGTTTCCCAACGTGAGGACATGCCCACAGGGGGCAATTTGATTATTTAGGGGAAATTTATCAAGTGGAAAAAAATGTGTCATATACATTTAAAAATGCATTTTTAGTCTATGTTTACTCCAGTTCACATTCAATTAATTTTAAGACATACTTGAACAATTCAATTTTGGAATATAAAAAATGTATATGTTACTTAGGGGACATCAGAGTTTTAGAAAGGCTTATGTGGGGCATGATACAAGAAAGGTTGGGAAACACTGATCTATATCCTCTTCATGTCCCATTTGACACATATAGCTTGCACAAAAGATTTCCATTGTTGCTGTTCTGCTGCCTTCCCTACTAATTGTTTCCATGTCAGACCACAATTTTCAACTCTCTTTCCACAGTTCTTCTCTATGTTTCTTTTATACATCCAGACCTTCTTTTCCCATCTGCTATCCATTGGAAAACTGTCCTAGCCAATGCCCACTCCATTACCATCCCCGTGTTTTAATAATGGTCTCCAATGATGCAAAGTTTGTTTTAAAAGTTCTTCATTTCCTTTAGTATTTGGCCAGAAAATCTGCAGGTTCTTATTAAAGATCCATTTTGGAATGTCTCCAATTTATGTTTGATATTGTGAGTCATTTTCCAACACTCAACTACTGTACAATGGGCCTACAGATGCAATAAAAGTGATGTCGCACCAGGGTCAGTGAGCTGGCACTGACCAAGACCCAACCTCCTCGTGGTGACCCTGGACAACAGCTCTTGTCTGGCTAAGTGGGTGGGGATCGAGGAAGAGCTACTCTGGTATAAATAGTGGTGCAAGCGCAGCCACGTTTTACTTGAGATCTACTCACAACACAGACAAGTAGAATCCCAGACTGAATGCGTCTGCACATCTCTCCTTGCCGATGTCTAGTCATAGGAAAAATTTTTTAATGCAAAACAGATATGAGTACGCAAATGGCGCAAATAAACATATTTCCCTGAGAGTCAATGGCTGCACCATGATTGCCAGCTCTCTGCAAGAATTGTTAGGCCAAGCGCAGATGAATTGGTTTGGACAAGGTTAGCTGAGCTTGGACTTAATGAAACTGCCTTCCCCGGAACAACAGGGTTCGGTATTGTTGCACTTGCGCAAAATGTAAAATTGTGTTCTTGTGCCCGGTAAAAACTGCCATCCCTGAAAGAACTGGGGATGGTGATGTTGGCGAGCGCAAAACCTTAAGTTGCATTTTTAGCGCATAATGCAGTGACCCATCTTATTTATTTGTGCCCAACACCAGTCCATTATTTCCTGTCGTAAAGCAAAATACAGCATAAATCTGCAAATTGCCATGTGCGTCTTGAAATGGCTGAGAATGTTCCTATATTAGAAAAACCTCATCTTTGCAAGAAAAGCAAGACAGAAAACACAAAGGTTTGTCTTCTCGTCCACTTGTCCCAGAGAAGTATTTCTTATCTGGAATTACATCACCACAGACAGAAATGTGTGTCGATGGTATTCTAATGTGTTGATGGTATTCTAATGTGTTGATGGTATTCTAATGTGTTGATGGTATTCTAATGTGTCGATGGTATTCTAATGTGTCGACGGTATTCTAATGTGTCGACGGTATTCTAATGTGTCGATGGTATTCTAATGTGTCGATGGTATTCTAATGTGTCGATGGTATTCTAATGTGTTGACGGTATTCTAATGTGTTGACGGTATTCTAATGTGTTGATGGTATTCTAATGTGTTGATGGTATTCTAATGTGTTGATGGTATTCTAACGTGTTGATGGTATTCTAACGTGTTGATGGTATTCTAACGTGTTGATGGTATTCTAATGTGTTGACGGTATTCTAACGTGTTGACGGTATTCTAACGTGTTGACGGTATTCTAACGTGTTGACGGTATTCTAACGTGTTGACGGTATTCTAACGTGTTGACGGTATTCTAAGGTGTCGACGGTATTCTAAGGTGTCGACGGTATTCTAACGTGTCGACGGTATTCTAACGTGTCGACGGTATTCTAACGTGTTTCACGGTATTCTAATGTGTCGACGGTATTCTAATGTGTCGATGGTATTCTAATGTGTCGACGGTATTCTAATGTGTCGATGGTATTCTAATGTGTCGATGGTATTCTAATGTGTCGATGGTATTCTAATGTGTCGATGGTATTCTAATGTGTCGATGGTATTCTAATGTGTCGATGGTATTCTAATGTGTCGATGGTATTCTAATGTGTCGATGGTATTCTAACGTGTAGATGGTATTCTAACGTGTTGATGGTATTCTAACGTGTCGATGGTATTCTAACGTGTCGACGGTATTCTAACGTGTCGACGGTATTCTAACGTGTCGACGGTATTCTAACGTGTCGACGGTATTCTAACGTGTCGACGGTATTCTAACGTGTCGACGGTATTCTAACGTGTCGACGGTATTCTAACGTGTCGACGGTATTCTAACGTGTCGACGGTATTCTAACGTGTCGACGGTATTCTAACGTGTCGACGGTATTCTAACGTGTGGGCGGTATTCTAACGTGTCGGCGGTATTCTAACGTGTCGACGGTATTCTAACGTGTCGACGGTATTCTAACGTGTTGACGGTATTCTAACGTGTTTTGACGGTATTCTAACGTGTTGACGCTATTCTAACGTGTGGACGGTATTCTAACGTGTCGACGGTATTCTAACGTGTCGACGGTATTCTAACGTGTTGACGGTATTCTAACGTGTTGACCGTATTCTAACGTGTTGACCGTATTCTAATTTGTTGACACTTATAATTTGTTGACACTTATAATTTGTTGACACTTATAATTTATTAACACTGTTATAATTTGTTGACACTGTTATAATTTATTGACACTTTTATAATTTGTTGACACTGTTATAATTTGTTGACAGTATTCTAACGTGTTGACACTGTTATAACGTGTTGACACTGTTATAATGTGTTGACACTTATATTTTACAGGAAGAAAGCATATGCTACACTTCAAGATGCTCTCAAGTGTAACTATGACAACTGGCGATTGTGGGAGAACAGCTTAATTGTGAGTTGATGTTTGTTTACAAGAAAGTAGGAGTTACCAGTTGATCAGCAGGAAGTTCTTTTTGTTTTTTGTATTTGTTCACTCTACATCAGCCTCTTGTTAAACCTCTTTGTGTGGTCTGTATGTGGTTTGTGCCTTAGAGCGTGAGTTTGTTGTGCTAGCTACTCGATCCCTACCCACTTATCCAGACAAGAGCTGTAGTATATTTCCTGGGTCGCCACTAGGAGGTGTGGTTGGGTCTTGATCAGTGCCTCCTCACTGACCATGGTGCGATGTCCCTGTGACTGCGCCCGTGACTTCCATTTGTTTCCAAGTTTATGACTGAAACAAAAGTAACATTCAGTTCTAGGTTCCTAATATTGCCATATCTTTGTTGACATTTAGATATCCATGATTGATAAAGAAGTCATCAAGTTCTTGGGAAAGTAAATGTATCAGATATGTACAAGTTGATTGATATTGGCTATCTTTCTCCTCAGATTGGTACAGACTGCGGGGAGTTTGAAGATGTGATCAGGACATACCACAGACTCATGGACTTGAAAGAGAAATGGATTGATACAGAGGTGAGAGAAAACACATATGTTGTATGTTGCAGATGTATAAACCTTTATGTTGCATGTCCATCTTAACTTATATGTTGTATATTCAACTCCTTCTTCTTAGCATTCGTTCTTTGCAACGAATTTTATCATTTTTATTGTGATATATAATTGATCTTTGACAAGAACGACCGTACGTTGCACCCCGGTTCATAGGCCCCTAATTGTCTATGGTACCGTACACATACAGGGAAGGGCTTCCGTTTCTGTCCTACGGGAAATGTTTTGAGTCTGTCTCACTGATAGTCTCCCACACTTCATGTATTCATTGCTCTTTAACGATCACATTTTGCCGTATATTTGGGCTTTATGATCTTTGACTAAGAGAATGTCTACAATATGTGCCCTTTCTGACTATGTTCCGGGCTAGGAACATTCTCAAATCATTTTTCAGCTGTTTAATTGGCCTTTATATTATCTGAGCCATAGTGTTTGGACGTCATCTTACTCTGTGTAGGATGATCGACGTCCGAAAAGTATCACCCTTCGTCAATGCTTGGGTTTGTACCAGTCACGCCTTTACATTATCTGCCTTATTGTTCTAGCCACGATGAGTTTATTCCTTAATAGGTGTATTCTCAGCCGTTTCGGGGCTCGTGTCAGCAATTTGCAATGTCTACTCTACATTTTCCCTGTTCCTGGGAAACACTGGACTGGGACTGCGCACAGATAATTTAGAGGGTGGTTTCATTCGGCGCTAGCAGCGCAACTGAAATTTTGCGTTTGCCATCACTCACCCCAGTTCTTCCGGGGATGTTAGTGCAACAGTACATTGCCTGGTTGTCCCAGGGAGGGCAGTTTTGTTACACACTGCGCCCGAGTGGTTACCGGGGCCCAAACCGAGTGGTTTGGGGTATAAAGAAAAGAACCACTGTTACCTGTCACGCATGTCGTAAGAGGCGACTAAGAAGGTTTGGCTGAAATCGGATGCACATGTCCTAAACATGTAGAAGTCTATGTGTTTAGGGGCCTACCAAACCAATGTGCAACGTGTACATATTCTTGGCAAAGATCAAACACATCACAGAGAGTGATTAAATTGGTCGAAGAGAACGCAAAGAAGAAGAAGTTACACACTGGAACGCAACTTTAGGATTTGTGCTCGACCAACCTTACCCAATAAATATATTTGCGGTTGGCCTCTGATACAGAGTTTAACGCAATCTTCCCTGGTGCCGTTATGATACATTACAGTGTTCTCAGAGACACATGCCGAGTACTGGCAATTATGGTGCGACCGTTGACGTGTTACACATCACTCTCATGGATTATTGCCCCACAGCTGGCAATTATAGTGTGGCCATTGACTCAGGAGGAGTTGGTATTTGTTCACAGAGGACTCGTATGCTATTATTTCCTATGTTTGCTTTGCATTTGATCGGCCTATAGCTCTCCCTCAATCCCTACCCGCTTAGCCAGACAGGATCCTATGTCTATTTCCAGGGTCACCGTGTGGAGGTGAGGTGGGATCTTAAATAGTGCCAGCTCACTAAACCTGGCACTGTTGTCTCTATAACTGCACCTTTGACCCCAACAACTTTTATAATATTGGGGATTGAATCTACTTGGGAAGTTAGTGGGCCAACTTTTGTTACTGGGTCAGCTTTTGTTACTAGGTTAACTTTTGTTACTGGGTCAGCTTTTGTTACTAGGTTAACATTTGTTACTGGGTAAATTTTAGTTATTGGGTCACCTTTAGTTACTGGGTCAGCTTTTGTTACTGGGTCAGGTTTAGTTACTGGGTCAGCTTTTGTTACTAGGTCAGCTTTTGTTATTGGGTCAATTTTGAAATTCTTGCATGCTTTTCTAGTAAAAACTTAGTGTGTTGCCAGGCCAACCATTATTGTCCGCACTGTGATACCTACTTCATGTTGATTGTCTGTTCTGTTTCAGGTGCTTGGAATTCTTACCAGATCTGTTATTGAGAATATTCCAGATGCTGATGGCATTCCTACAGGCAGACTTGGTGGCAAACTGATGGAGTTATTTGGTAGAGTAACCTCCAAGGTGTGTTTCTGTTACTTCTCTTGTGTTGTTACTTGTCTCTCTCTCTCTTGTGTTGTTGCTTCTCTTGTGTTGTTACTTCTTTTCTCTTCTCTCTCTCTCTCTTGTATTGTTACTTCTCTCTCTCTCTCTCTCTTGTGTTGCTACTTCTCCTGTGTTGCTACTTCTCTCTCTTGTGTTGCTACTTCTCTTGTGTTGTTGCTTCTCTCTCTTGTGTTGTTACTTCTCTCTCTCTCTCTTGTGTTGTTGCTTCTCTCTCTCATGTGTTGTTGCTTCTCACTCTCTCTTGTGTTGTTACTTTTCTTGTGTTGTTACTTCTCTTGCGTTGTTATTTCTCTCTTGTGTTGTTACTTCTCTATTTTGTGTTATTTCTCTTGTGTTGTTGCTTCTCTCTCGGGTCAACCTGAGAGCCATTATTTCACAGTGCTTTTCTGGTACCCAACTATGGCTTGGTCCACCAGAGAAAAATTACTTCACAGTGCTTTTCTAGTACCCAACTGAGGTTGGGTCGACCAGAGAGTTGTTACTTTTTAGTGGTTTTCTAGTGCCCAACAGAGGCTGGGTTGATCTGAGAGCCTTTGCTGCCAGAAAAAATGCTAGTTGCACTGTGAAATAGAACATGGAACACACATCTGAGAAGTGAGTGCTTTAACTAGCATGTTATCTTAACTCTCATCACTGACCAGTGTGTGACACATCTAAGAAGTGAGTGCTTTAACTAGCATGTTATCTTAACTTTCATCACTGACCAGTGTGTGATACATCTAAGAAGTGAGTGCTTTAACTAGCATGTTATCTTAACTCTCATCACTGACCAGTGTGTGACACATCTAAGAAGTGAGTGCTTTAACTAGCATGTTATCTTAACTCTCATCACTGACCAGTGTGTGACACATCTAAGAAGTGAGTGCTTTAACTAGCATGTTATCTTAACTCTCATCACTGACCAGTGTGTGACACATCTAAGAAGTGAGTGCTTTAACTAGCATGTTATCTTAACTTTCATCACTGACCAGTGTGTGATACATCTAAGAAGTGAGTGCTTTAACTAGCATGTTATCTTAACTCTCATCACTGACCAGTGTGTGCTGTTTGTCAAAGAAAAATACCACATTTAATGACAACTTTTTTGTTTTACTTTTTCCTTATGTGCATGTTGATGATTTGTTTGTGTATGATGTGTGTTTATATTGAAGGTCACATCTGATGGAGAAATATGGGCTAATTATGCAAAACTGAGCGACATTAAGATTGGAGATAAGCAGCCTGACATAGAAAAGGTAACTAACAATCTAATAGATTTCTTTTTCTTAGCTTTCGTTCTTTGCGCCCAATTTAATCATTCTTTGAGATATGTTTGGCCTGAGCCAATAATGACTACACGTTGCACCTCACTTTGTACGCCTCTACACTTGTATAGCACACTTGTAGGACAGGGCATCCACAATTTCGGCTTACAGGAAATGTTTTGATTTTGTCTCGTTGACATTCAGTTCCCCACACCTTCCTTCCTTCATGTGTTCATTGCTCTTTAACGATCATTTTTCACCGTACATTTTAGCTTTGTCATCTTCACCTAAGAGTATATCTATACTTTGTGTACTTTCTGACTGTGAGGTCGTTACTTCGCGTACGTTCTGACTGTGAGGTCGTTACTTTGCGTACGTTCTGACTGTGAGGTCGTTCCAGATTAGGAACATTCTCCCTCCTGGAACAACCAGGCACGGTACTGTTGTACTAACAACTAACATCCCCGGAAAGACCAGGGTGGGTGATGTTGGTGAGTCCAAAATTTAAGTTGTATTGCTATCGCCTAAAAAAAGCAACCCTATGGATTATTTGTGTGCAGCCCCAGTTACAGTTTTTCCAGGGGCCAGGGAAAATGCAGAGTAGACATTGCAAATTGGCAAGTGCCAACATGCGTCTCGAATAGGTTGAGAATGTTTTTCCAGGGGCCAGGGAAAATGCAGAGTAGACATTGCAAATTGGCAAGTGCCAACATGCGTCTCGAATCGGTTGAGAATGTTCCTCCAGGAATAACATCACAGTGGCTAGAAAAGTAAGGCAGATAATGTAAAGGTTTGACTGGTACAAACCCAAACATTGGCGAAGGGCGATACTTTTCTGATGCCGATCGTCCTACACAGAGTAAGATGGCGTCCAAACACCATGGCTCCGATCATATAAAGCCCATTAAACAACCGAGAATTGATCGTTAGTGTGACAACCTCATGTGTCCCTAATGGCTGATAATGTTTCTAATCCAGAACCACCGTACACAGTTTGAAAGGGTGCATATTGTAGACATACTCTTAGTCAAAGATCATAACACCCAAATATACGGCGAAAAATCATAGTTAAAGAGCATTGTATACACAAGGCAGCCGAAGAAGGAACAATCCAATGACTAGCCCTAAAAGGTTTAGAATGCTCCCAAACTGGAATGACCTCACCCAGTCAGAAAGATTGCAAAGTATTAAAGGCTCTTTAGCATAGATCCATGTCCAAATATACAGCATTAAAAAGATCATTAAAGATTGTTTATCACCAAAGGCAGGAAATCCGATAGAGAAGTTACACTTCACTAATTGACACTGACCGTAAAAGTGCCGATGGTACGAGGACTCAAGGCAAGTGGTTCCGACCACAGGGTTCCTGTAACGATCACGCTTGAAGGATCTAAGCTTCAAGTGCCTCTTAAGTTAGCGACGACCCATCGCATGGCAAGGGATACCAGTCAAATGATAAGCAAAAATCAGTCAGAAGCGCAAGATCAGGTGTCATTACTACTGCCTGAATTGACAGCGGATGATGCAGAAGAAGAAGGAACATTTTCAGTCATTTGGGACACATGGACTTGTATGATCTGAACCAGGTACAGCGTCCTGCAAGTATAGAACCATCGTGTCCGAAAAGTGTTGGTCCTTGTCAATGTTTGGACTTGTATGATCTGAGCCAGGTACTGCGTCCTGCTAGTATAGGACTATCATGTCCGAAAAGTGTTGGTCCTTGTCAATTTTTGGGCTTGTATGATAAGTCAAACCTTTTCATTATCGGCCTTGCTTTTCTAGCCACGGTGAAGTTGTTCCGGGCTAGGAACATTCTCAGCTGTTTCAAGACGTTTATCGGCTCCTTGTTTTTAAACTGCATTTTTGTTTACGCCAGGAAACACTGGGCTCTGGCTGCACACAAATAATCTTCTTCTTCTGCATTCTCACTAGATTGGGATTTCAGATTCTCTAATAAAGGCAGCCGTCTGTCTCAGATTATCAGCCACGCCATACATTTTGTCTTGGACACTAGTGTAAGTGGGCCACCTCTTTCTTCCCAAGTCTGCATACTGGGGCAGTTCTGTAGGATATAATTCCTATGATTTCTGCTTCCCGTTTGTGCCGACCTCTTCCTGCAGTAAGTTTTGGCCACCCCCGTTATGGTGAGTCGGACATTCTTACCGCGTGGCTAAATCTCAGAGGCAGATTGGTGACCGTAGAATCTGTTATCCCATTCCTCATTGTGAGGGTCGTTGCACCATGTTATGCGCCTTACGGCCTGGTGCATCCGTTTTCTTCAAGCATTTGTTTCGGGTTGGCATCCCTAGCGGACACATGCATCCGATTTCAGCCAAACCTCCTTAGTCGCCTCTTACGACATGCGTGGCAGGTAACAGTGGTTCTATTCTTTGCATCCCAAATTTGGGCCCGGTAACCACTCGGGCGACACAAATAATCAAGAGGTTAGCTTCATTAGGCGCTAGCAACGCAACTTTAGGTTTTTCGTTCGCTGTGACTGTGCTTGAACTGCTACCTATACCAGTGGCTCTCCCTCGATCCCCACCCACTTAACCAGACATGAGCAGTTGTCTGTTTCCAGGGCCACCACAAGGAGGTGCGGTAGAGTCTTGGTCAGGCCCAGCTCACTGACCCTGGTGCGATATTGTCCATATTACTGCACATGTGATCCCACTTCAGGATCAATTCAGGCATAGTCATGGCCCCTAATATGGTGTCTTTGATTTTTGCGTGATGACTTGCTTTCCTCATCACCAGCATCCCTGCCATTCAGATGAGCCTTTGATTCCATAGGTACTTGTAATTTAGATTCCCATATAAAGGATCAAGGTCTCCTGTAGTCCAACCACGTACTAGACGCACACCAAGAATTTGTTGCTCGAGCTGGCCTCAAGAACTAAATTTCCACAGCATATGTTCACTAGTGCAAAGTCTTATCAACTTTGGTATCAACAACATCTGGAGGTTTCGCTGAGTTGTCATCTATGATCATGTAAGGAGGAAGTAAAAATATGGAAAAAGTGATAGTGAGACTACAAACTCTAGCTCTCCTTGTATACATTTGATATGAAATAATATATTATTATTGGTATCATATTTGCCACTGTTTCCTCTTTGTTACCAGACTTTCCAGTACCTACAGAAAGCTTATCGGTGTTTTACACAAAAAGCAGATTGGGAAAAAGACTTTGTAACCTGTAGAAAGATTGCTGACCAGTCCATCCACTTAGTTGAAGGTAAGTTCTGACCAGTCCATCCACTTAGTTGAAGGTAAGTTCTGACCAGTTATCCACTTAGTTGAAGGTAAGTTCTGACCAGTCCATCCACTTAGTTGAAGGTAAGTTCTACCATAAATCATCGCCCAAATAGCATCATTATTCAATTTCAAACATGTATCTTTTGCACACAACAATAGGGGTCAAAGGCGCAATTCTAGGGACAACGTCGCGCCAGGTTTAGTGAGCTGGCACTAATCAATACCATACCCCACCTCCTTGTGGTGACCCTGGAAACAGGATCCTGTCTGGCCAAGTGGATAGGCATCGAGGGAGAACTACTCTGGTATAAGCAGTGATGCAGATGCAGTTACGTTTGATGAGATCTGCTCGCAACACAGACAAACAGAATCCCAGAGTGATTATTTCTGCATGTCTTTCCCATCCTATGGGAAAGGCTGAATAAATAGAATCATAAGAATTGATGAATTGTCAGGAGGCACATATTCACATCCTCTCGAAACAATGGTCACCATATTTGCCAACTTTCTTCAAGAATTGTAGGAAAAGATGCAACGTATCGCGATGACACCAGATAAGATTGCAGTAAACTTCATACCAGAGGCCAAGCGCAGATACATCTATTGGGTTTAGGTTGACTGAGCGCAAATCCTAAAGTTGCATTCTAGTGCCTAACGGAACTGCCTCCTGGAACAACCGGCACGTACTGTTGCACTAACATCCCCGGAAGAACTGGGGTGGGTGATGTTGGAGAACACAAAATCTAAGTTGCACTGCTAGCGTCGATTGAGTCGACCCTCTAAAATATCTCTGTGCAGCCCCAATCCAGTTTTTCCCGGGACAGGAAAATGCAGAGTAGGCATTGCAAATTGCCAAGTAACAACACTTTTCCCGAAACGGTTGAGAATACTCCTAGTCTGGAATAAACTCACTGTGGATAGAAAAGTAAAGCCGATAATGTAAAGGTTGACTGGTACAAACCCAAACATTGGTGAAGGGCGATACCTTTCGGACTCCTATCATCCTACTCGAGTAAGATGATGACCAAGTGGCAAGCCCATCCGTCCCTCATTTCTAGGGAAATCTACCCTAGTAAATAGATAGCGTGGCAAAAAAATTGGATGTGCTGGCATAGGCACCCATATGCGCATAACTGGCACAGCGCACAATCACTCTTAGGCTCAGATCACATACAAACCACAAAGAGTGGTTTAATAAGTGGTCGATATGAAGCGTTGCAGAAGAAGAAGAATGGTTGTGAATGTTCCGAAACCGGAGCAATCTCACCCAGTCAGATAGTTTTGCAAAGTAGTAAATGCTCTTTGGCGTAGATCCAAGCCCAAATATACGGCATTAAAAAGATCATTAAAGAGTGTTATCCTTAGATGGAAAAGGAACCCCGCACTCAGTCAGAGAAGGTTGCAAAGTACAAAAGGCTCTTTGGCGTAGATCCAAGCCCAACTACACAGCGTTATACGGATCATTAAACTGATCATATGTACCCGCGAAGGAAAGGAAAGTGTTTGACTGTCAACATGACAGACTCGAACATTTCCTTGGGCTGAAAAAACTTTGGTTGCAAAGAACGAACGCTAAGAAGATGAAGAAGAGATTACCAAGTAAAGGATCAGGGCCTCCCGTAGCTCAGCCGCATAGAGTGTGCTCCCCAAGAGAAGTTTTAGTATAAGCTAACTTTAAACTTTGAATTTCCACTGCACGTTATCTCTAACATAGAGTGTGATCAAATTCGCTATCAGCAACTCCATATAGCATATGATGATGATTTCTGATATAAATGTAAACATTTTAACTTTGAGATATATCTTTCATCTATCAGTACATAAGAAGTGTTGCCAGGGGAAAGCACAGCAGGAGTGTCTACGTCTGCTATCCTCAGCTAAACTCATGGTTAATGGAGCTCTTGTGAAAGTCAAGGTATGTCTAATCTGGGCAATAAGAAATATATTTATTCCAATCTAATGACTTCTCTGTTTGCTCTACATTAGCCATTTTGTCAAACCACTCTTTGTGTTCTGTGTATGATTTGTGAACTGAAGTATAGCATCAAAGGCACAGTCAGCGGAACAATATCATGCTAAGGTCAGTGATCTGGCACTGATCAAGGCTCTACCCCCACCTCCACATGGTGACCCTGGAAACAGACAGAGGATCCAGACTGGCTAAGTGAGTGGGGATCAAGGGAGAGCTTCAGGTATAGGTAGTGGTACAGGCATAGTCATGGTATACAGGTACAAAATCTGAAATAAATGCACACATCTCCTGGCCGATGTCTAATGGAAAAATTGCATAACGTAAACAAGGTATGAGATGTCCTTAAACATATTCTCACTCCCCCTTGAGTCCATGGCTGCACTATAATTGACAGCTCTCTGCAAGAAGCCAGCTCTCTGCTAGAATCCTTGAGAATGATGTCACGTGTCGTAACGACATAAGGAAAGATTGCAGTATACTCCGTATAGGAAGCCAAGCACAGATACATTTATTGGGTAAGGTCGGCTGAGCCCAAATCCTAAAGTTGCGTTGATGTGTCTGACAAAACTGCCCTCCCTGGACGAACTATGGTGGGTGATGTTGGCGAGTGCAAAATTTAAGTTGTGTTTCTAGCGCGTAATAAAACGACCTAATAGACTATTTGTGTGCAGCCCCAGTTCAGTGTTTCCTGGGCCAGGAAAATACAGAGTAGAAATTGTCAAGTGCCGACACGCTCACAAACGACTGAGAACATTCCTAGTCCTAAACAATATCACTGTGGTTAGAAAAAGTAATGCCGATAATGTAAAGGTTTAACTAATCATACAAATCCAAATATTGGTGATGGCTGACACTTTTCTTTTGGATGCGATCATCATACACTAGTACTTTGGATGACGTCCAAACACTATTGCTCAGATCAAATAAAGCCCACCCGAGTGGTTACCGGGCCCAAATTTGGGGTGTAAAGAATAGAACCACTGTTACCTGCCATGCATTTCATAGCATGATTAAGGAGTTTTGGCTGAAATCGGATGCACATGTCCTAAACGTATAGAAGTCTACGCATTTAGCGGCCTACCAAACCAATGTGCAACATATACACGTTCTTGGCAAAGATCAAATATATCACAGAGTTGTTCAAATTGGTCGTAACGAACGAGAAGAAGAAGAAATAAAGCCTTTTCGAGAGGTGTGTTGACACTTGGCAATTTGCAGTTTGTACTCTCTATTTTCCTGGCCACGGAAACACTGGACTGGGGCAACAGACAGATGATCCAGAGGGTCGTTTCAACCGGCGCCATCAATGCAACTGAAAATTTTGGGCTCTCCAATATCACACGTCCCAGTTCTTTGGGGGATGTTAGTTGGTTAGTTGTTATTTCAGCAGTACATTGCTTGGTTGTCCCGGGGGAAGGAGGGCAGTTTCATTAGGCACTAGAACGCAACTTTGCCTTCCTCCAACATAACCCAATAAATGTATTTGCACTTAGCCTCTGATACAGTTTACTGCAATCTTCCCTGGTGTCGTCACGGCGTAGTGCATATTTTCTGACCGAATCTTGCCGATAGCTGACAAATTTGGTGCGACTTGTTTCGAGGGGATATGGATCCTGACGACTCGCACATTGTTAATTCTTACGATTTGTATTTTATTTATTTTGCTTTTCCCATCAGCCAGGAGAGACATGCAGAAATAGTCACTCTGGGATTCTGCTTGTCTTTGTTGCGAGCAGATCTCATCAAACGTTACTGCTTCTGCATCACTACTTACACCAGAGTAGTTCTCCCTCGATCCCTACCCACTTAGCCAGACAGGATCCTCTGTCTGTTTCCAGGGTCACCAAGTGGAGGTGGGATAGGATCTTGATTAGTGCTAGCTCACTAAAACCTGGCGTATGTTGTCGCTTTAGCTGCACCTTTGACCCCCACCATGAGGTATGATCTTCATGAGGCCTTCACGCAAAAATCATTCAGAAGCGCCATACCAGTTACCATGACTATGCCTGAATTCATAATTCACAAACTTAAGAAGAAGAAGACTAGTAATCAGAGTGTGTACTGTTTCTAAATATGAACCTATATGTCCTCAGAAGCAGCACACAGATCCAATAACACAAGAATTGTCACCAGAAGTTCTGGACACATGTGGAAAGCTGGAAACTTCTCTCACAGATATCAGATCTCATATAGAAGAAACTTTGAGACGGTCATAGCTAACATTGATTGTCCGTTCACACATGTATTTGTTAATATCCACTGAGAAATGTGAATATTTTGTTAATATCCGCTGAGAAATGTGAATATTTTGTTAATATCCGCTGAGAAATGTGAATGTTTTCACAAAATATAGCAATTACAAATATTTGATTGTGTTTTTGTTGTTTTTTTGCAAATGTTCTTTACGACCAATTTGATTATTCTTATTGTGATATATGTTTGTTTTTTGCGAATGTTCTTTACGACCAATTTGATTATTCTTATTGTGATATATGTTGTTTTTTTGCGAATGTTCTTTACGACCAATTTGATCATTCTTATTGTGATATATGTTGTTTTTTTGCGAATGTTCTTTACGACCAATTTGATTATTCTTATTGTGATATATGTTGTTGTTTTGCGAATGTTCTTTACGACCAATTTGATCATTCTTATTGTGATATATGTTGTTGTTTTGCGAATGTTCTTTACGACCAATTTGATTATTCTTATTGTGATATATGTTGTTGTTTTGCGAATGTTCTTTACGACCAATTTGATCATTCTTATTGTGATATATGTTGTTTTTTTGCGAATGTTATTTACGACCAATTTGATTATTCTTATTGTGATATATGTTGTTGTTTTGCGAATGTTCTTTACGACCAATTTGATCATTCTTATTGTGATATATGTTGTTGTTTTGCGAATGTTCTTTACGACCAATTTGATCATTCTTATTGTGATATATGTTGTTGTTTTGCGAATGTTCTTTACGACCAATTTGATTATTCTTATTGTGATATATGTTGTTGTTTTGCGAATGTTCTTTACGACCAATTTGATCATTCTTATTGTGATATATGTTTTTTTTTTTTGCGAATGTTATTTACGACCAATTTGATTATTCTTATTGTGATATATGTTGTTGTTTTGCGAATGTTCTTTACGACCAATTTGATCATTCTTATTGTGATATATGTTGTTCTTTTGCGAATGTTCTTTACGACCAATTTGATCATTCTTATTGTGATATATGTTGTTGTTTTGCGAATGTTCTTTACGACCAATTTGATCATTCTTATTGTGATATATGTTGTTGTTTTGCGAATGTTATTTACGACCAATTTGATCATTCTTATTGTGATATATGTTGTTGTTTTGCAATGTTCTTTCGACCAATTTGATCATTCTTATTGTGATATATGTTGTTGTTTTGCGAATGTTCTTTACGACCAATTTGATTATTCTTATTGTGATATATGTTGTTGTTTTGCGAATGTTCTTTACGTACCAATTTGATCATTCTTATTGTGATATATGTTGTTGTTTTGCGAATGTTCTTTACGACCAATTTGATCATTCTTATTGTGATATATGTTGTTGTTTTGCGAATGTTATTTACGACCAATTTGATCATTCTTATTGTGATATATGTTGTTGTTTTGCGAATGTTCTTTACGACCAATTTGATCATTCTTATTGTGATATATGTTGTTGTTTTGCGAATGTTATTTACGACCAATTTGATCATTCTTATTGTGATATATGTTGTTGTTTTGCGAATGTTCTTTACGACCAATTTGATCATTCTTATTGTGATATATGTTGTTTTTTGCAATTTTCTTTACGACCAATTTGATCATTCTTATTGTGATATATGTTGTTGTTTTGCGAATGTTCTTTACGACCAATTTGATCATTCTTATTGTGATATATGTTGTTGTTTTGCGAATGTTCTTTACGACCAATTTGATCATTCTTATTGTGATATATGTTGTTGTTTTGCGAATGTTCTTTACACCAATTTGATCATTCTTATTGTGATATATGTTGTTGTTTTGCGAATGTTATTTACGACCAATTTGATCATTCTTATTGTGATATATGTTGTTGTTTTGCGAATGTTATTTACGACCAATTTGATCATTCTTATTGTGATATATGTTGTTGTTTTGCGAATGTTCTTTACGACCAATTTGATTATTCTTATTGTGATATATGTTGTTGTTTTGCGAATGTTCTTTACGACCAATTTGATTATTCTTATTGTGATATATGTTGTTGTTTTGCGAATGTTATTTACGACCAATTTGATTATTCTTATTGTAATATATGATAGCATAACGCGATATAGCATAAAGGGATATTGCCCGCCAGTGTCAGGGAACTTGGCACTGATCTCTCGTGATCACTGATCACCGCTTAGACTGATGCACCAGATCTCCACATAAATTCTGCTGGTTTTTTAGGGACTCCGTCAGCTTCTTATTTAGTTTGGTATTTTCCGGCCAGGTTTCGTTTCTCAGGCCTTCCAGCAGTGGCAATCTTGCAGTAGGTGCTCTGCCGTCATGTCTGCCTGCTCGCAGTGGCACAGGCTAGTTGTGCCAATTTTAAATTTGTTGTGCAGGTGGTACCGGCCTGTTATGGCGGTACGGAGGCGGAAAATTGACAACTTGTTTGCTAAGGGACAGACCATAGTACCCGTCTTTGGCGCTGTGTTGAGGGTGGTCTTGTGACCACTTCTCTCTATATCACCATCTGATGGTTGTTTTAGCCTCCTCGTAGCTGATTTCGTACTCAGTCTGCGGCAGTCGCCTTCTACCTTTGCTAGCCTGTCTGTCTCTTTGATTCCCCTTATATTGCGGTGTGATGGGATCCACTGTATGACTGAGCGTTTGAATGAGTTTGTTAATACTCCGAGGATCATTTTTAGCTCGTTTAACTCTGTGCTGGTTGAGCGTTTTAGTGCTTTGACGGCGGACAAGGCATCTGTGAATATCACTACTTTGTTATGTGCTGTGTTGCTTCTCTCTAAATTCATTTCGGCGGCTATTCTTAGCGCCTCTGCACGGTAGTTGTTTGAGTGCTTTCTTGGGGCTATCAGCTTCGTGACCTTCACTTTTCGTGGGAGTTTAAGCACTATTACTCCTCCTCCATCGCTAATCGTGTTCTTTGCCGATCCGTTGGTGTATACGTGTGTCCATGCTCTCTCAGGGTACTCTGTCGCTATGAATTCTTCTGTAATCGCTCTCCTTTTGCAGTTTGCATGTGGCCCATTTTTTTGTATGCACGGTATTGATTCTCTTAGCCCTGGCATTTCGGCCTCCCATGACAGGTTTTTGTCGGTTGCTGGTATAAGTCCGGGTTTGCAGTTGGCTTGCACCGGGTCTTGGATCAGTGCTTTGGCACTTTTCGCAAAGCTTGTTTTCTTTAACCTGCCCTTTCCGAATCCATTCATTCTGTCATACATAGGTGGGAGTTAACCCTTAGAACTTGGTCTCCCGATATTTCGGGATTGAATGTAAGCGCTCCATACCCCGAGCTCCCGATATATTGGTTTGAGCATATTTTTTCACTATTTTTCGGTATGTGAAAATAAATTGTGTACAAATGAGACGTAAAACACAACCCATGTTTTCTACATCGTTTTACGAGATGGCGGACACTGTTGTGTGATTTTATTGTACTGATAAGGTAATTAGTTAAGTATTTAATCTTCATATACGGGACTATTCGCCGTGCCACATATTAAATCAAATAAATTTTAAAGTTTAGTATTCTTCAAATATATAATAAGCAGGAATAACGGATGATGGGGTAAGTCAATAACAAATTATAGAGCACTTAAGAATGCTAAATTATTGTGTTTTAATATAACTCTGATGTGTACTGTTTTTGTCCAGGAGCTGCGGGGAAGAGATTTTTAAGGTACAGGTGGTCAGGGTTCAAAGGGTTAAGTCTCTTGAATTTTTCCACTAGTTGGATAACGTTTCTGTCTCTTCGGCTTGCATGTGTTGGAGGCATGCGATTGCTTCCAGCACCGTGATGGGTGTGTACGTCATGGCCCCTGTGTTAATGCATGCTGCACGATTTTGTGTGTTGCCCACTTTGGCGAATTGCGTGTTGGATGCACTGCCCCAAGCTGCAATGCCGTACTCCAGGACTGGTCGCACTCTTCCAGTGTATAGTTTATTGAGGATTTTTCTGTTTGCTCCCCACGTGGAACCTGCGAGTTTTCTCATCATACCAAGCCTCTGTCTTGCGTTTACATTAGCTTTGTCTATCTGGGAGCTTCTTCTTCAGCGATCTCTGGTCATGCACTTATCTTACTGTGGACCACAAACTGGGCAGTCAGCTTCAGGTTTCCCCAAAGTTTAGTTTTCAGGTCGACTGCGTGTGGCCACATGTTGCTTCTCAGCTTCCCCAGGAGAGGATAGTCTTGCAGGACATGCTCTGGTGTCTGATCCATCTGCTGACACTGGCAGAGAGCTGTTTGACTTATTCCTAATCTAAATAAGTGTTTGTTGAGTCTGTAGTGTCTGGTGCGTAGTCGAAATATAATGACCTGGTCTGTTCTGCTTAGGTCTTGAGGAAGTCTTTTCCATAATCATATTCAGTGTTTGTCTTTCAGTCTACTGCAGATTTTCTCTGTATGAGGGTTTTAACCTCTTGAAAAGACAAGGGTTGGTAAATTTGCTCTTTGGCACTGCCCTCCTTAGCTAAGACATCGGGACTCTCATTGCCTGCAATGCCACAGTGAGATGGAATCCACTGCAAGTGAATTTCTGCCTTTTCTGAAAACTGAACAAGTTCTCTCTTTAGGTATTGTACTGTGCTGTCAGTGGATTTTGCCTCCAAGGCTTGTATAGCTGACAGTGAGTCTGTAAGAAATACCATCTTGCCTGCAGGTGCTGTGCTGCCATCAGAAGGGCTAAGAGTTCTGCTTTGTAGTTGGAACATATTCTTCCAGTAGGGGCCGCTAGACACAGTAGTAGAATCTGGGTGCCTAATGTACAATCCTGCTCCACCATTCATGGTTGCCGATCCATCTGTGTAAATTCTTATCCAGCTGTCTTCTGGAAACATGTAATGGAGATGTTCCATTGTAGTTGCTTTATTCACTAGATTTGGCTCGGCATCTTTGTTTAACAATTTAGGGATGGAGGTTGAGAAGTTCAGTGCTACTGAGTCTGGTTCCTAGTGATCAAAAAGTAATTCTTCTGGTGGGGAGTTATGATTTAGTAGTTCTAAGTATGTCTTTCCTATTTCTTTTACTTTGTGGTTTAGACTTGTATGCTTTAGTCTGTTTTTTGTCCTAGCCGCCATTTTTTCATGTAGTGGATGGTGAGGGATCCTTTCAGTCTGTAGAATCACTTTTCTCTTTCTTGTCTTCCAAGGACTGCATGTTGGCTGCCTTTTCCATTTCTACTATTGGTGTAGATTTCATGGCTCCCAAAATAGTGTGCATACACCTGTTTTGAGTTTTTCCAGTATCAATTTGTTTGAATGGGCTGCTGATATCCATGACGATGTTGTATATTCCAGGGTCGGTCTAACTGCGCCAAAGTATACCTGACTCAGGATTCGACTATCAGCTCCCCAGGTAGTTTCAGCCAGCTTCCGCATCACTATCTGGGAGCACCATGAGAGCCTTTGTCTAGTGTGACTCCTAGATATGTTGGGTTTTTGTCTTCTGGTAGATCGTGCCCATTTATTCTAAGCTTTACCTCGTGGGTCTGGTTGTTCTGCGAGAACACAGTGTAAGTGGTTTTTGCAGCGTTAATGCTCAGGCACCACTTTTCTGTCCAGGTTTCCAGTTTGGTAAGCGTGTCTTTTAATTGTTTTGTTTCTATGTGCATTGATTCCTCTCTCGCCCAGATTGCCAGATCATCGGCATACATTGCTGATTGTACTCGCAGAGGTATGCATGTATCTATATCGTTGATGAAGATTAGAAAAAGAGTTGGTGAGAGCACTCCTCCATGGATGACTCCTTCCTCTAATGTGGTCTTCATGCTTGTTTTTCCCTGAACTTGTACCTTGCTGTTCTGTTCTCTAGGTACTGATCTAGCCATTTGTACATTCGTCCCTTTATTCCTAGGTTCAGGAGTTTTGAGTTTTATGCCTTCTTTCCAGACAGTGTAAAATGCTTTTTTCCCTGTCTACCCAAATTACCAACATGTGCTATTTCTCTTGGAAACCATCCTCGACTTCCTGGGCGATATAGGTTACCTGATCTTCAGCTCAGCTATACGGGTTCCTCCTTTGATGTGGCGCTGTAACAACAAAGAGGAACCCGAATAGCTGAGAATCATCGTATTGTTGAGTCACAGAGAAAACGAGTAGCGGGAAAAGACAGAGCACGCACATGTCTAACCTTGATCATGTATGCCTCACCTGTGGTCGGGCGATTCTGTTCTAGGATTGGACTCTACAGTCACCTCCGCACACACCAGAGAGGTGCAACATCACACGTCTGAGATTGTTGTCATCATCGCTCATGGGACGGCTATTATACCTCCTAAAGCCCTCCTGTTGCGACATGAGTAGGCCTTTGCTCTCCAAGTGCCATGATAACCTTCTGTTCACCATCGCTCCATGAGCTTGCCATATCTTGCGTGAATGCCCTGGACTACATAAAGCTAGACAAGAACTCCTCCCACCACACCCATCCTTTCATAATACCCTTTACACTAGTCTTCCACAATTACATAACACATGCAGGTTCTACAATTTGGCATTGGCTGCCCAAGAGTGAAAATTCGCAACCCTGGAGTCACAAACCTACACTCATGCGTCCATTCTGAGTGATTCATTCAGTATGATCCGCAAGGTGAAGGCTAGTTTGGTGCGCAGGCAATAGACTGAATCACTACAAGCGTCAACAATTTGCAGAATTACACTATCTTCGTTCCGGGGCACATGGGTGTCGTTGGCAATGAGAGAGCAGACAGGCTGGCTGGCTCTGCCACCGTATCAGACGGCCAGCTAATGGATATGATATGTTGAACGTCCTCATAGAGTGTGGCCGCAAAGAAGATTTTTATTTAAACCAATCCACGTCAATTACTAGATTGCAGGAGTTGGGTTTGAAGATTGAAGTAGCAAGAAAAGAACAGCATAACAGGTATATGAGTAGACTCATCAATCAAAATTGAACTTGTACGGTCAGTCGCTGGACGCTGTTGGAGATATTGCGAAGGAGATCGAATCACCTACGGACATGGCCGGAGTGCAATGAAGATATTCCAAACTGAAACCCTGGCTAGAAGAAGAAGAAATAGACATATTCTTAGGTGACGATCATAAAAGCCAAACATAGGGCGAAAATTGATCGTTAAAGAGCAATGAATATACCAAGGAAGGGAAAGTGTGGGGTACTGACTGTCAGCAAGACACTCAATACATTTCCAATAGGCCAAAATCTAGTATGCCATGTGTTGGGGGCTTATGAACCGAGGTGCAACGTATAGTCGTTCTTGGCAGAGATCAATTATACATCACAATAAAAATGATCAAATTAGTTGTAAACAACGTTCTCAAACAGTAACACTGCCACCTACAAGGCATGTCGTAAGAGGCGAGGTAGAGACATACGAAAGCTACCCTAGTAACTGTTTGTTTGCTTCGTTCCTTCTTCTCGGCCATTTTGATCATTCTTATTGTGATATAAAAACAGCCTTTGCCAAGAACGGTTAGAACGTTGCACCCCCATTAAGCCCCTCAAGTTGTAGGACAATCGCATCCGGTGCGTTTTCGGCCTTCGGAAAGTTCGAGTCTCCCAAGCACTTTCCAGACATCGTGAGTATCTTTCTCTTTAATTATCCGTTTATCGCCATATATTTTGGCTATAATCTACACCCAAGAGCCTTTTGTATTTTACAATCTTTTGACTAAGCGCGGCGTACCTTTTTGCACCGTATGATGAGCACCAAGCGACAACACTCTTTTGCATAAGGCCTATTAGATGAACCGGATCTTTTTAACGCCGTATATTTTGACTTCGATCTACTTTAAGAGTATTTACTGATTTGCAAATTTTTCTGACTGGGTGTGGTCGCTCCGGTTTAGGAACATTAACAACGCTTCTAGGACTAGTTAGTGGGACGGTCACTTGTCGGCTGCTTCGTGTGTTCATTGCTCTTTAGTGATCATTTATTGCCGTATATTTGGGCTTTATGATCTTCGCCTAAGAGTATGTTCACACTATGCGCCTTTCTGACTATATGAGGTCGTTCCGGATTAGGAACATGCTCAGCCAGTAGGAACACATAAGCTTGTCGTGCATCATAGCATCCTACTCGTAAAGGTCACCGCGAAAAGTGTCGGCCTTCGCCAATGTTTGAATTTGGACGACATGTCAAATCATTACACTGTCGGCCTTACTTTTCTGAAACTGTGAGTTTATTCCGGAATAGGAACATTCTCAGCCTTTTCGAGACACGTATCAGCAATTTTACAGTTTGAACTCTGCATTTTCCCTGACCCCGGGAAACACTGGGCTGGGGCTGCACACAGATAATCTAGAGGGTCGTTTCAAATGGCGCTGTCAGAGCAACTGAAAATTTTGCGCTCGCCACTATCACCCGCTCCAGTTCTTCCGGGGTTGTTAGTTATCTTTGCAACAGTACCTTGCCCGGTTGTCCTAAAGCGGTCAGTTTACCTAGGCCTCAGAACGCAACTTTAGGGTTTGCGCTTGGCCAACCGTACACAATAGATAGGTCCGTGCCTGGCCTCCGATACGAAATTAATTGCAATCTTTCTTTGTGTCATCATTATGCGTTAAAACGTTCTAAGAGACACTTGCCCAGATCTGGCAATTGCGGTGCGACCGTTGACTCGTTACACATCGTTCTCATTCATTCTTGCCCCCACAGCTGGTGTTTTTAGTGCGGCCATTTACTCCTGTGAAGTTGGCATTCATTCACAGACGACTCGTACGATACTATTTTTTATGTTTCAGCAACTATATTGGAGACCTTTCATCGGCCAGGAGATGCATACATTTTATCCAGGATTTTGGACCTGTATTACGTTTCCGTGCTTGCACTACTACGACTACCTATAGGTCCCCTCGATCCCTACCTGCGTAGCCAGACATGATCCTCTTTTTGTTTCCAGGGTCCCCACGTGGAGGTAGGGTAGGATCTTGAATAGTGCCAGCTCACTAAACCTGGTGCGACGTTGCCCCTAGAATTGCGCCTTTGACCCCTACCAAACTATTAAACTGTTAGTTACAGCCATTCTACAGCGCTATTAATGTATCCTCGCTATCAAATACTGCCTCTAACCAAAGCAACAGTTGTTTAACAGGGCAGGAGGAAGGGTTTAACTGTAGAGAGTTGAAATATATATCAAATGAACACAAGACCAAAATCAGATGTAGAGTCACCGTTTCCACAAACAGCAAATTTACTATTCCTGTGTTCAGTTCTCGGTGTACAATTGTCATGTGCGCAATTGTCTGGTTACCGTCCAATGATATGTGCTCCAAAACGAATGAAAATATTCCTAATTCGGAATGACCTCACACAGTCAGAAAAATTTGCAAAGTGTAAACATACTCTTTCGAAAAAGGGTGGAGACTGCAGTAAAACTTGGAAAAATAGCTAAACACGTAAAACAAAGTACTATAGTTTTACAAAATACAGAAACAGTGACGATAAACAGCAACGTTTCGACCAAAAGGCCTTTATCAAGCAAACAATACAACAAGAATGACGAATTTCAAGGAACACTACAAATGGACGATTACATGTGGAAACATAAACCAATCTATGCTAAAAAAAGGGGGTAGGTCACGTAGTAGGTCAGACTTTATAGTTTTATTTATATTTGTTGTGTACGTCATTTCCGTTCCTACCCCTTTCTTAGCATAGATAGGTTTATGTTTCCACATGTAATCGTCCATTTGTAGTGTTCCTTGAAATTCGTCATTCTTGTTATATTGTTTGCTTGATAAAGGCCTTTGGTTGAAACGTTGCTGTTTATCGTCACTGTTTCTGTATTTTGTAAAACTATAGTACTTAGTTTTTACGTGTTTAAACATACTCTTTAGAGCTGACCTTACACAAACCAAATATACAGCGTAAAAGTAATCATTAAGAAGTGATGGGCACATGATGTAAGAGAAAGTGTAAGGAACTGTCATGGAGACATACACAAACATTTCTCTTAAGTCAACAATTTCGGAAGCACCTGCTCTACATATGTAGGGCATACGAACGGGGGGAAACGTTTATTCGTTCTTGGCTAAGACCAAACGTATCACAAAGAGTGATTAAACTGGTTGATATGAACCAACACAAACAAACAACTAATGATACCCTTTTTATGTTGATTAATCAAATGTTTTGTGCCTATAACAAAGTGTGTCTTCTGCGAATACCCGCTATCAATTCAGGCGGGTGTCATGACGCCTGGTACTGCGCTTTGTGGTTGACTGATTTTTGCGTGAGACCTGCATACCATTTTATCGGTGCTACTTCCTTCTAGCCGCAAAAGAAGCCATTCCTAGAGGATGTCAACGGGAATACATTCCATACTGGTCAAGCACACTGCAAAAGTGTCAGGAGGACATGAATGAAGCCAGGAAAAATGCAGAATCTCTGCCTTCGCTAGAATCCCACAATAAATGGAAAAGGACGGTAGCAGCATTCCAGAAAACAAAGCTAATAGAAAAACGGAAAAGCTGGAGAGACAAAACAGCAGCTCTAAACCTAGAAAAAGATGGTGGAAAACTCTGGCAGCTAGTTAAGTCCCTAAATGAAGAACCTACATCAACAAGACAGAGCATTACACTGGAGGAAAGCGGCAAAATTATAAGGAAAAAACAAGCCGCAGATCTGCTTGCTACTACATATAGTAGAGAAAGCAATCTCAGCATAGACAAAGACCATAAAAAAAAATTAGAACAGAATTACAAGGGAATGAAGGCTGCCTACACCCTCTGCTCCAATGAGAGAACCTATCACTCTCGGAGAACTACAAAACTCAATTTCTAAACTTAAAAAATCACCTGGCCCAGACAAAATTAGCAACGAAATGCTTATAAACCTGAGCTTAGTAGCTAAGTTAAAGTTGCTTGAAATTATAAACCACAGCTGGCAGAAAGGTGTAGTCCCCTAAATCTGGAGAGAAGCCATCACATTACCCATACTGAAAAAAGAAAAATGCAGAACCAAGGCTTCAAGCTATCGACCAATCAGTCTGACAAGCTGTGTTGCTAAAACCATGGAAAGAGTCATCAACAACAGATTGAAATGGTTTTAGAATCGAGCAGATTTTGGTTCCGGAACAAGCAGGATTCAGGAATGCCATAGCATAGAAGACCAAGTTACCTATGTAGCCCAGTCCGTTGAAGATGCCTTCCAAGAGAAAAAAAGGTGCTAACATTATGGGTAGACTTCAAGCAGGCCTTCGAAAAGGTGGGGAAAGATGGTCTTATGGCAAAGCTCAAAAGAAATGGAATCCAAGGCAACATGCAAAGATGGATCCAATCGTTCGTGCACAATAGAAGAACCAGAGTCACACTCGATGGACATCAGAGCAAAAAGGTCTTACTGCGTCATGGGGTACCTCAGGGAGAAGTTATGTCTCCAACTCTCTTCCTTGTCTACATCAACGACCTAGTAAAGGATCTGCCAGCTGGAGTGAAGGCCGCTCTATATGCAGATGATTTAGTGCTATGGTGCGTAGATGAACACACAACATCTGCAACCGGTAGAATACAGCGAGCAGCAGATAAACTTATGGAATGGGCAGAGAAATGGTACGTTACAATCAACACAGACAAAACCTCCACAACACTGTTCTCCCTCTCCCCAGGGACAAAGCAGCCAACATACACTTAGGAACCACCCCAATACAAGAAGAAAGCAATCCAACTTATCTAGGGATCACATTTGATAAACGACTCACATGGAACAAGCATATAGAAAACACAGAAGGAAAGGCCAGACGAAAAAATTGGAATACTCAGAAAACTGGCAGGTACCAACTGGGAAGCTAATGAACACACACTTAAGAAAGTCTACAGCGGAACAATCAGACCTCACCTAGAGTTCGGCTCAACAGCATGGGCTACAGCTGCTAACACACACCTGCAGACATTGGACAGAGTGCAAAATCAAGCACTCAGGATCATCACTGGAGCCATGAAATCTACGCCTATCACAGAGATGCAAAAAAAACCACTGGAGTACAAGCCCTGGCTTACAGAAGGAAACCAAAAATATGATCCAGATGGAGAAATACACCAGTATGCCCTTGCATCCAATGAAAGCAAGATTAAATGATCTGGCACTTGGACGACTAAAACGCAGCAGCTTCGTCCATCGGGGAAAGCGACTAAAAAAGACAGTACCAAGATGACCTACCAATGCACACAACACCGCTGATACCTAGTTTCGACCCTGTTCCCTGGGAACAAGTTAGCGATACAGCAAAAATCATAACAACAATTAGTGGAATCACAACTGGAGAAATACACAATGACCTGCAGAAGAGAACAGCCACTATGTGCATGATCCAAGAAAACTACCTTAAACAATCATGGATCCACGTCTACACCGATGGATCTGCAACAGATGCAATTAAGAACGGAGGGCTGGTATCTATATTACATATCCCAACAATCACACCGAAACAAAGTACATGCCAACTGGTAAATTTTGTTCAAACTACACCGCAGAGGCTCAAGCACTACTACAGGCCGCAATCATGATCAATAATTCCAACTCTGACTGCCAACAAGTGGTATTTTTCACAGACGCGCTATCTGTTTTGCAAGCCCTACAGAGTAACCATCCATCCCTGAGAAAAGAGCTCAGCAAGATCTCTACCAACAAAGAGTTACACTTCAGTGGGTACCATCGCACTGCGGAGTGCCAGGTAACGAGAAGGCAGACAAACTTGCTAAAAGGGAGCAGAATGTGAACAAATAGATAATGAAATCACATACTTTGAAAAAAGAGCTATCATGGACATTAGAAAAGAACCTACACCATCCAACGATGACTACCACACACTTGACAGACAAGGACAGACTATCATCTTCCGACTCAGGATAGGTCATAACAGACTGAACAAACACCTCCACAGGCTGCGATTGTCCCCAACCCCTCAGTGCCCCTGTGGCTCCGCTGAACAAACCACAGAACATGTCCTGCAAGACTGCCCCTGTATGTCCTCCCAAGAAAGGAATGCTGGCCCTACAACACAACACTACATTCAAAACTACATGGCACTAGAGATGAGCTCCAGACAACAATCGATTTCATCATAAGAACGCGTCTAACGGTATACTCATAAAAAAAGCGATCGCAAAGAAGAAGAAGATCGGTGCTACTCGCCATGCGGTGAGCCTTCGGCGTCTTCAGATGTACTTGAAAATTAGATCTTTCAAGCGTGATCGTTACAGGAAACACTTGCCTAGAGTCCTCGTACCATCAGTACTTTTACGGCCAGTGTTGTATAATGAAGTGCGACTTCTCTATCGGTATTCCTGCCTTTAGTGAGGTCGTACCGATGGTACGAGGACTCTAGGCAAGTGCTTCTTGGACAACAGGTTTCCTGTAACGATCACACTGGAAGGATCTAAACTTCAAGTGCCTCTGAAGACGACGAAGGCTCATCGCATGGCGAGGGACACTGGTAAAATGGGGTAAAATACGCAATTCTAGGGACAACATTACGTCCAAAAACCTGAATAAAATGCATGCATCTCCTGCCCGATTTCCGATGAAAATTTCCAAAATAGTTGCTGAAACGTAAGAAATAGTATCGCACGAGTCGTCTGAATGAATGCCAAATTCACAGGAGCAACTTCAACGTCGTACCACAATTGCCAGATGGGCCAGTGCCTCTTAGAACGTTTTAACGCATAATGATGACACAAAGGAAGATTGCAATTAATTCCGTATCGGAGGTCAGGCGAGGACCTATCTATTGGGTATGGGTGGCCAAGCGCAAATCCTAAAGTGGCGTTCTGGGGCCTAACTAAACTGCCCCCTCTAGGACAACCGGGCAAGGTACTGTTGAAATAATAACTAACACTCCCGGAAGAACTGGAGCGGGGGATAGTGGCGAGCGCAACATTTTCAGTTGCGCTGACAGCGCCATTTGAAACGACCCTCTAGATTATCTGTGTGCAGTCCCAGTCCATTGTTTCCGGGTCAGGAAAATGCAGAGTTCAAACTGCAAAATTGCTGATACGCGTCTCGAAAAGGCTGAGAATGTTCCTACTCCGGAATAAACTCACAGTGGCCGAAAAGTAAGGCCGACAGTGTAATGATTTGACATGTCGTCCAAATCCAAACATTGGCGAAGGCCGACACTTTTCACGGTGACCTATACGAGTAGGATGCTATGGTGCACGACAAGCTTATGTGTCCCTACTGGCTGAGCATGTTCCTAATCCGGAACGACCTCATATAGTCAGAAAGGCGCATAGTGTAAACATACTCTTAGGGGAAGATCATAAAGCCCAAATATACGGCAATAAATGATCACTAAAGAGCAATGAACACACGAAGCAGCCGACAAGTGACCGTCCCACTAACTAGTCCTAGAAGCGTTGTTAATGTTCCTGAACCGGAGCGACCACACCTAGTCAGAAAAATTTGCAAAGTAGTAAATACTCTTTGGAGTAGATCGAAGTCAAATATACGGTGTTAAAAAGAGCATTAAAGAGTGCTCATCATACGACGCTTCTTCTACTAACCCCATACATTTTTGAATTTTCACTCTTTTTCCTATAGTGCAATGGGGGAGTACCGAGATTTTGAAACCCTAGGGACAACGGATGCGCTTGTCTGACAACTGTAGGGGCTTAACGGGGGCATAACTTTCTAACCGTTCTTGGCAAAGGCTGTTTATATTTCACATTAAGAATGTACTTGGCAAAGGCTGTTTATATATCACATTAAGAATGTACTTGGCAAAGGCTGTTTATATATCACAATACGAATGTACTTGGCAAAGGCTGTTTATATATCACAATACAAATGTACTTGGCAAAGGCTGTTTATATATCACATTAAGAATGTACTTGGCAAAGGCTGTTTATATATCACAATGCGAATGTACTTGGCAAAGGCTGTTTATATATCACAATACGAATGTACTTGGCAAAGGCTGTTTATATATCACATTAAGAATGTACTTGGCAAAGGCTGTTTATATATCACAATACGAATGTACTTGGCAAAGGCTGTTTATATATCACAATACAAATGTACTTGGCAAAGGCTGTTTATATATCACATTAAGAATGTACTTGGCAAAGGCTGTTTATATATCACAATACGAATGTACTTGGCAAAGGCTGTTTATATATCACAATACAAATGTACTTGGCAAAGGCTGTTTATATATCACATTACGAATGTATTTGGCAAAGGCTGTTTATATATCACATTAAGAATGATGAAAATGGCCGACAAGAACGAACGAAACAAACAAAGAAACTGGTAAAATGATAAGCAAGCCTCACGCAAAACTCAGTCAGAAGCGCAATACCAGGCATCATGACTACCGCCTGAAGTGACAGCGAGTGTTCGCAGAAGAAGACGCATGCTTGTCTGGAAATACTGCCCTAGCTGAGGGAACTGGAGTGGGTGATGTAGGCGGTGAGCAAAAGCATGTTCCATTCTAATGCTTTTTGAAACTGCCTTTTCTGACCACTTGTGTTTAGTCGTGGCCCAATGATTCTGCTTCTTCTGAAGGGAAAATACAAAGTAGAAACTCCAATATGCCTGGTGGCAACTATTTCTTCTTCAAACATTCCATATTGACCACTTGTTAACCACTCTTTATCTTCTTCTTCGAACATTCCATATTGACCACTTGTTAACCACTCTTTGTCTTCTTCTTCGAACATTCCATATTGACCACTTGTTAACCACTCTTTGTCTTCTTCTTCGAACGCTCCATATTGACCACTTGTTAACCACTCTTGTCTTCTTCTTCGAACGCTCCACATCGACCACTTGTTAACCACTCTTTGTCTTCTTCTTCGAACGCTCCATATTGACCACTTGTTAACCACTCTTTGTCTTCTTCTTCGAACGCTCCACATTGACCACTTGTTAGCCACTCTTTGTCTTCTTCTTCGAACACTCCACATTGACCACTTGTTAACCACTCTTTGTCTTCTTCTTCGAACGCTCCATATTGACCACTTGTTAACCACTCTTTGTCTTCTTCTTCGAACATTCCATATTGACCATTTGTTAACCACTCTTTGTCTTCTTCTTCGAACGCTCCATATTGACCACTTGTTAACCACTCTTTGTCTTCTTCTTCGAACGCTCCATATTGACCACTTGTTAACCACTCTTTGTCTTCTTCTTCGAACATTCCATATTGACCATTTGTTAACCACTCTTTGTCTTCTTCTTCGAACGCTCCATATTGACCACTTGTTAACCACTCTTTGTCTTCTTCTTCAACGCTCCACATCGACCACTTGTTAACCACTCTTTGTCTTCTTCTTCGAACGCTCCACATTGACCACTTGTTAGCCACTCTTTGTCTTCTTCTTCGAACTCTCCACATCGACTACTTGTTAGCCACTCTTTGTCTTCTTCTTCGAACACTCCACATTGACCACTTGTTAACCACTCTTTGTCTTCTTCTTCGAACGCTCCACATCGACCACTTGTTAACCACTCTTTGTCTTCTTCTTCGAACACTCCACATTGACCACTTGTTAACCACTCTTTGTCTTCTTCTTCGAACTCTCCACATCGACTACTTGTTAGCCACTCTTTGTCTTCTTCTTCGAACTCTCCACATCGACCACTTGTTAACCACTCTTTGTCTTCTTCTTCGAACACTCCACATTGACTACTTGTTAACCACTCTTTGTCTTCTTCTTCAACGCTCCATATTGACCACTTGTTAACCACTCTTTGTCTTCTTCTTCGAACATTCCATATTGACCACTTGTTAACCACTCTTTGTCTTCTTCTTCGAACATTCCATATTGACCACTTGTTAGCCACTCTTTGTCTTCTTCTTCGAACATTCCATATTGACCACTTGTTAACCACTCTTTGTCTTCTTCTTCAAACATTCCATATTGACTACTTGTTAACCACTCTTTGTGTTCTTCTTCGAACGCTCCATATTGACCACTTGTTAACCACTCTTTGTCTTCTTCTTCGAACGCTCCACATCGACCACTTGTTAACCACTCTTTGTCTTCTTCTTCGAACACTCCACATTGACTACTTGTTAACCACTCTTTGTCTTCTTCTTCGAACGCTCCACATCGACTACTTGTTAGCCACTCTTTGTCTTCTTCTTCGAACATTCCATATTGACCACTTGTTAACCACTCTTTGTCTTCTTCTTCAAACGCTCCATATTGACCACTTGTTAACCACTCTTTGTCTTCTTCTTCGAACGCTCCACATTGACCACTTGTTAGCCACTCTTTGTCTTCTTCTTCGAACACTCCACATTGACCACTTGTTAACCACTCTTTGTCTTCTTCTTCGAACGCTCCATATTGACCACTTGTTAACCACTCTTTGTCTTCTTCTTCGAACGCTCCACATTGACCACTTGTTAGCCACTCTTTGTCTTCTTCTTCGAACACTCCACATTGACCACTTGTTAACCACTCTTTGTCTTCTTCTTCGAACGCTCCATATTGACCACTTGTTAACCACTCTTTGTCTTCTTCTTCGAACATTCCATATTGACCACTTGTTAACCACTCTTTGTCTTCTTCTTCGAACGCTCCATATTGACCACTTGTTAACCACTCTTTGTCTTCTTCTTCGAACGCTCCATATTGACCACTTGTTAACCACTCTTTGTCTTCTTCTTCGAACATTCCATATTGACCATTTGTTAACCACTCTTTGTCTTCTTCTTCGAACGCTCCATATTGACCACTTGTTAACCACTCTTTGTCTTCTTCTTCGAACGCTCCACATCGACCACTTGTTAACCACTTTTGTCTTCTTCTTCGAACGCTCCACATTGACCACTTGTTAGCCACTCTTTGTCTTCTTCTTCGAACTCTCCACATCGACTACTTGTTAGCCACTCTTTGTCTTCTTCTTCGAACACTCCACATTGACCACTTGTTAACCACTCTTTGTCTTCTTCTTCGAACGCTCCACATCGACCACTTGTTAACCACTCTTTGTCTTCTTCTTCGAACGCTCCACATTGACCACTTGTTAGCCACTCTTTGTCTTCTTCTTCGAACTCTCCACATCGACTACTTGTTAGCCACTCTTTGTCTTCTTCTTCGAACTCTCCACATCGACCACTTGTTAACCACTCTTTGTCTTCTTCTTCGAACACTCCACATTGACTACTTGTTAACCACTCTTTGTCTTCTTCTTCAACGCTCCATATTGACCACTTGTTAACCACTCTTTGTCTTCTTCTTCGAACATTCCATATTGACCACTTGTTAACCACTCTTGTCTTCTTCGAGACATTCCATATTGACCACTTGTTAGCCACTCTTTGTCTTCTTCTTCGAACATTCCATATTGACCACTTGTTAAACCACTCTTTGTCTTCTTCTTCAAACATTCCATATTGACTACTTGTTAACCACTCTTTGTGTTCTTCTTCGAACGCTCCATATTGACCACTTGTTAACCACTCTTTGTCTTCTTTCTTGAATTTCCATTCGACCACTTTTAACCACTCTTTGTCTTCTTCTTCAAGTCACATCGACCACATTGTTAACCACTCTTGCTTCTTCTTGAACACTCCACATTGACTACTTGTTAACCACTCTTGTCTTCTTCTCAACGCTCCACATCGACTACTTGTTAGCCACTCTTTGTCTTCTTCTTCGAACATTCCATATTGACCACTTGTTAACCACTCTTTGTCTTCTTCTTCGAACACTCCACATTGACTACTTGTTAACCACTCTTTGTCTTCTTCTTCGAACGCTCCACATCGACTACTTGTTAGCCAATCTTTGTCTTTCTTCGAACATTCCATATTGACCACTTGTTAACCATCTTTGTTTCTTCTTCGAACGCTCCATATTGACCACTTGTTAACCACTTTGTTTCTTCTTCAGAACGCCCACATTGACCACTTGTTAACCACTCTTTGCTTCTTCTTCAACATTCCATATTGACCACTTGTTAACCATCTTTGTCTTCTTCTTCGAACGCTCCATATTGACCACTTGTTAACCACTCTTTATCTTCTTCTTCGAACATTCCATATTGACCACTTGTTAACCACTCTTTGTCTTCTTCTTCGAACATTCCATATTGACCACTTGTTAACCACTCTTTGTCTTCTTCTTCGAACGCTCCACATTGACCACTTGTTAACCATCTTTGTGATTTGTATTTGGTTCGAGCCTAACATGATTGTACGTTGTACCAGTTTGCACCTACAAGTAGGCCAGCACATCCGATTTCTGCGACATTTTTTATTTACTAGGGTAGCTTCATAGGCCGTACCTCAGTCGCCTTTGACGACATGCCATGTAGGTCGCAGTGTTACTGTTCTTTGCTCCCCTTGTGAGCTCCGGCAACACACGGCGAATCCATGACAGAATGACGACAAAATTATAATTGAAAAGTAAACATCAACAAGTGGATACTATCAGAGCACAGGATAGAATTTTACTGGAAATTCATTGCAACCAACATTTCATTTATGGTTCAAGAAGCAGGTAAAATAGTAAGTAGCGAACTTTTCTTTAGTAACTCGTTACTTTTGGTTAGTTAGTTAGTTTGTTCCTTTCGTGCCAAAGGCGGCACATACATCAGAGGTTTTAGATCTCCATGTGATGCGGTTCGTTGCTAGCAGTTGGAGATCTTGTATGGTTTTACATCCCAATAGTTTACTTTCTTGTTGGATGGTTCTTCGAAGAGTGGTCTTTGGTCTTCCACGTTTTCTTTTCCCAACTGGTGACCACATAAGGACTTGTCGATTTAGTCTCTTTTGTCTGATCTAAGAACATGACCTAAATATTTCCACCTTCGTTTCCTTATAATATTTGATGTGGATTGTTGCTGTGTTCTATCTCTCACTGTGTTGTTTGAAACGAAATCACTCCATTTTACTTTCCGTAATTTTCGGTGACATTTATTCTCAAAGCTGTCCAGTTTCTTATCAATTTTGTTTGTTGATTTCCAACATTCACATCTGTATATCAGTACAGGAATCACACAGGACCTAAACAATTTAACTTTCGTATATATACTAAGGTCTTCAAATTGCCAGATATTTGTTAACTTAGTGAAGGCACTAGCTGCTATAGCAATACAGGAGTTTATTTCTTTCATCGTGTCTCCGTTATTTGACATTTTACTACCCAAATATGTCAAATGTTTAACTTTCTCCAGTTTTTTGGCCTTGGCAGAATTAATCTGGAGACCAACCTGCTCTGCAAGTTGAAGAATGTATTGTATATATAATTATAGTGTTCTGACTTTCAGAATAAGTTGTTCAGTGTCTTCTATTTTTTCCTTCAACTCCTAATGCTGTACAAAACCCAAAAAATTTGCCTTTTTTATCTAGATACAAGTTGTACATTTTGCCTGAGATTGTGATTTTTGCAACTTGGGGTTTTGAAAAAAGGTTGTTCATGCACCCTTTATGACATCTATTCTTTCCTTGATTGTGCCAGTGTCTGCATCATTTTTCTTTGAGTGTCTCTGATTATATTTCTCTATTGCACTATCACATCAAATATTCAGAGATAGTACAAAATTGCTCTCAGAAATTGTCAAATAATCACAAAGCTGGCATTGAAATGGAAGGCAAATGTTTCAAGAAAGAAAGGGCAATCCTGAAATTTCTTCTTCAGCGATCTCTGGTCGTGCGCTTACTTTACTGTGGACCAAAAACTTGGTAGTCAGCTCCAGGTCTGTCAGGTTTCCCCGAAGTTTAGTTTTAAGGTCGTCTGGGTATGGCCGCATGCTGCTTCTCAGTTCGCACAGGAGAAGCTCCAGTGTCTGTTCTGCCTGCTGACACTGGCAGAGAGCTGTTTGACTTATTCCTAGTCTATATTAGTGTTTGTTGAGACTGCAGTGTCCTGTACGTAGGTGAAATAACCTGGTCTGTTCTGCTTAGGTCTTTGAGGAGTCTTTTCCATAATCATATCCAGTGTTTGTCTTCCAGCCTACTGCAGATTTTCTCTGTATGGGGGTTTTGACCTTAAAAGACAGGGGTTGGTAAATTTGCTCTTTGGGACTGCCCTCCTTAGCCAAGACATCGGCACGCATTTCCTGCAATGCCACAGTGAGATGGAATCCACTGCAAGTGAATTTCTGCCTTTTCTGAAAGCTCAGAGAGTTCTCTTTTTAGGCTCTGTACTGTGCTGTCAGCGGATTTAGCCTCCAGGGCGTGTATATAGTAGTGAAGACCAACATCTATATTTGAATACACAAAAACAAAAATAATGTCAACTGACAAAGCAAAAGGCTCACCTAACATCCAAGTAAACAATGAAGAACTCCAAGTGTAGAGATCTACAAATATCTGGGCTCAATAATTAACAATAACGGTGACTGCTCCAAAGAGATCTCAAGAAGATTGGCAATAACAATCAAGAAGTTAAACACAATGAAGAACATGTGGCAAAGCACCAGCAAAATACTAAAATTAAAAATATAGAGAGCATGCATTTTCCCAGTGGCTACTTATGGTTGTGAATTGTGGACTATTACACAAAAATTAAGAACGAAAATCCAGTCCTTCGAAACTAAATGCTACAGAAAGATCCTATGAATACCATGGACAGAAAAAGAAAGAACACTGATGTCTCGAAAGAACTAAATGTTAAAAAGAATTGGCTGATAAACAACATACTATACAGACAAATTAGATACTTTGGTCACATCAAGCGTCACGATGGCCTGGAAAGAACAATACTAGAGGGCAGGGTCCCAGGACGCAGAGGCAGACCAAGAAGAAGATGGCTACAAGATATTAAAGAAACCATGAACATGACCATCGACGAAATGGGTGAACTGACAAGAAACAGTGAATTTCAGATGTGCTGCAAAGAGAGCAACGTCCTATAAAGGATACGCACCTTGATGATGATGGCGTGTATAGATGACAGTTGGGCCAAAGGCGCATAAGGACAACGCCGCACCAGGATTGGTGAACTGGTACTAATCGAGATCCTGCTCCACCTCCACATGGTGACCCTGGTAACAGACATTGGTTCCTGTCTGGCTAAGCGGGTAGAGATCGAGGGAGAGCTACTCTGGTATGGGTAGGGATACAGACGTGGTCACGTTGGATGAGATTTATCGCAACACAGACGAGCAGAATCCCAGAGTAAGTATTAAGGCACATCTCTCCTGGCCGATGGGAAAAGCTGAATAAATAAAAACAAATCTTTAGAATAGACAATGTACGAGTCATCAGGAGATTCATGTCCCCCAGAAACAATGGTCACACCAAATTTGCCAGCTATCTGCAAGAATCGTAGGAAAAGATGCAATGTGTCGTGACAACACAAGAGAAGTTTGCAGTAAACTCTATCAGAGGCCAAGCGTAGACACATTTTTTGAGTAAGGTTCGCTGAACGCAAATCCTAAAGTTGCGTTCTTGTGCCTAACGTAACTGCCTTCCCTGGAACACCGGGCACGGTACTGATAAATAACATCACCGGAAAAATAGAGGAGTGTGATGTTGGCGAGCGCAAAATCTAAGTTGCGCTGATAGCGTCTAATGAAACGACCCTCTACATTATTTATGCGCAGCCCCAGTCCAGTGTTTCCCGGAGCCAGGGAATGTGCAGAGTAGAAACTGTAAATTGCCAAGTGCCGACACGCCTCTCAAAACGGCTGAGAATGTTCCCTCCGGAATAAATTCACCGTGGCTAGAAAAGTAAGGCCGATAATGTAAAGGTTTGACTGGTCGTTCAAAGCCAAACAATGGCGAAAGCTGACACTTTTCGGATGCGATCATCATACACTGGTACGATGACATCTAAACACTAAGGCTCAGATCAAATAACGACCAATTAAAAAAGCCTAAATTTTATCGTTCGTGTGGCAAGACCATGTGCACGAAATGACTGAGAAATGTTCCTTATCCGGAACGACCTCACATCGTCAGACAGGGTGCACAGTGTAGACATACTCTTAGGCGTAGATCATAAAGTACAAATATACGGCGAAAAATGATCGTTAAAGAGCAATGAACACACGAAGCAGACGGCAAGTGATCGTTCCAATAACTAGTCCTAGAAGGGTTGCCACCGAAGGATAAGCACCTGAGCTACAATTGGTACTGAAGGCTTGTGCACGTATATCACGTTCTGATGTTTGGGTGTTTATATATCACAATAGAATGATAAAAACGGCTTAAGAACGATTGAGAGAGAGAAGGTTTGTAAATGTTTCTATACCGAAACGACCTCATCCAGTCAGAATTTTCTGTACAGTAGTAAATGCTTTTTGGCGTAGATCCAAGCCCAAATAGACGGCGTGAAACCGATCATTAAAGAGAAATGTACTCACGATGTGTGGAAAGTGTTTGACTGTCGGCAGGAGAGACTCGAACATTTTCAAAATTCGAAAACTTCGGTTTCGGATGCGCTCGTCCAACACTAGTAGAGGTTTAACTGGGGCGCAACGCTCTACTCGCACTTGGCAGCGGCTGTTTATATATCACAAAAAGAATGATTAAAATGGCCGAGAACGAACCACACGGTCTATGTGTTCTATAAAAGCAATACTTTATTAAAAATCGCAACTATAGTTATTTCGTTGCCCACGACCTCTCCAACACCTCTGAACACAAAATCACTGCTGCGGTTGAAGTATCGATAATACGAGTATTGGGGTAGAACCATGTTAAATCGTCATTTGTGGGGTTGACCAGTCCTCACGCTTCTTCGACCCACCTATTTATGCGGTCGAGATCTCTCTCTCGCAATCACCGCTTAGAATGATGTACCAGATTTCCCCATAAATACTGCTGTTGTTCTTATTCATTTGGAAATATGATTCATGCCACCTTAGCGTGGGTGTGCTTCGTCACATCTTTAGCGCCATTTGGAGCTCTAGTGCTTATCCTTCGGCGATGTGTCCAGTTGTAGCCAGCGTTTGCTGTGTTCGCTCTCCGTCAGCCTTGGGCTGTCCTATCTGACCTGCAAGGCTGCAGGTTGCTATTTTCTTTTAGGGTAGCTACCCTTAGACAACCTTCCCTCCCGGGTTGTTAAGCGTCATCTGCCCATATTACCATTCTTTTTTGGACTACTTGGTGTGCCTGCCGTACAGTTTTGTGTACGGTTTGCTCCGATAACATTTGATTGTCCCCAGTCGAACTACAATGCAGTAGTAGGTCGATACCTGACTGGCATGGTATGCACCAGGAAAGAGAAAGACCAAGAAAAAGATTGATGCAATATGTAATACACGAATTACAAATGCCGGATTCAAATTCGGGGCAGCTTTCATATAATGGAGATTTTTTTAAAAATGAAAGTGGTTCCGATTAGGACATGCATACTGAATAAATAAATAAATAATGATCAATCAAGTACCGTGCCTGCCGACGTAGGCGATCACGTCTCTCTGCTTGGTGCATGTAATCAGTTCTGACGTCGAACCATGATGTCAGGCCATCCAGCATCTTCTCCTTCTGTCTTCCGCGATCTTTCCTTCCCTGAATTTTACCTGTTGTTACCAAATGTTCTAAACCTTCTCTTCGCATTGTATGCCCGAAGAACCTTGATTGTCGGATTCTTATTCTTTTGATAAGGTTTCTCTGTGTGCAGGCCGATAGCACGAAAATAATTATGATACAAACACTAATTAAAAAGAATATGAAATTGTAGTCTTTTAACTGTTAAATAACTTTGTTGACATTTACATGTGATTGTTTTCATTAGACGCAATTTTATGTGATCATGCTTCACACAATTTAAATTAGCAACAATTGTTTTCACTTAATTACCATGTATCTACACAACTTTTTCATTCTATAATCTAGCAATCATTGGGAAATAATTATAAACTTGAAACGTTCAGTCTACGAAGTAAGATTACACATGGGACATAACTCTAACAATGTGAATTTGAACGTAACAAAAATGAATATCTTGGATAATTGAGACTGATTCTTGCCGTTGATCTCAAATGTGATTCTCTATGTAGGTAGAACGATATAATCTAGTGAAATTCCTTAAAATTTAAAAGTAACATAGGAAATATAAAGAATTATTGTACATAAATTAGACATATTGCTTGCGTGCACATCATACATCATTACTTTTCTAGGCAAAACACGTAATTACAAAGTTTGAAAGTACTTTTCTAGGGTAAGCTACCCTAGTTCAGTAGTCAGTAGTTGCCTAGTAAATAAAATGCTGGCTCTAAATCGGATGTGCTGGCCTAGTCACAGAGTCACTGTCCATAGGCGCATAACTTGGCACAACGTAAAATCGTTCTTAGACTCAGATCACATACAAACCACACAGATTGGTTTAAAAAGTGGTCGTATGGAGCTTTCTGGAAGAAGAAGATATATTTGCTTGTGGTATGTGAAACACGTAAAAAGATTGTGTACCATGTATGTTAGTTTGTAACGGTACCGGTACCAACTGTTGGCCCAACGATACTTCGTTTTTTTAAACATGTTTCGCATTTGCTTCATAGTTTTACCACAGTCTTCCCTTTTATAAATTATGGTATTTGTGCAAATGAAAACAAAATGATAGAAAACCTTCGTTGCTTTCAGTTCAGTCTCTGCTAGTGCTAAGAAAATTCAGCAACTAAAGTATTATGTATTTTTCTTCGCGTTTATTCTTCTATGCGACCAATTTCACCAATGACAATGTAACCATTCTTATTGTGAAATATAATTGATCTTTGACAAGAACGACTAACGTTAAACCACTGTTGGTAGGCCCCTACTTGTGTATGGTACCATATACATGTAGGTCAGGGCTTCCGCTTTTCTCCTACGGGGGTGTTTTGAGTTTGTTTCGCTGACAGTCAGTCCCCCACACTTCCCCTTCCTTTGTGTATTCATTGCTCTTTACCGATCAATTTTCACCGTATATTTGCGCTTTATGATCTACGCCTAAGAGTATGTCTACACTCAGTGTCACTGTGCACTCTTTCTGACTATGCGAGATTGTTCCGGATTAGGAACACTTCTCAGTCATTTGGGGCACTTAGGCTTGTCACACAAATGATCAATTTTATGCTTTTTAATTGGCCCTTTTTTTATCTGAGCCACATTGTTTGGATGTCATCATACTAGTGTATGATGATTGCATCTGAAAAGTGTCAGCCTTTGCCAATGTTTGAATTTGTACGACCAGTCAAACCTTTACATTATTGGCTTGACTTTTTTAGCCACGGTGAGGTTGTACCGGATTAGGAGTGTTCTCAGCCATTTGAAGACACGTGTCATCACTTGATAATTTGCGATTTGTACTCTGCATTTTCCCTGGCCCGGGAAACACTGAACTGGGGCTGCACACAAGTAGACCATTGGGTAATTTTATTGTGTGTTAGAAACGCAACTTAAATTTTGTGTTCGTCAACATTATCCACCCTAGTCCTTCCAGGGAGCGCAGTTTAGTCAATCACAGTGGCGGCTCATGATCATTTTTGTTGGTGGTGCCAGACAAACATTTTAGGACAAATTATGGTTGTGGGTTAGGTTATATTTTAACTTATAAAATAATAAATACACGTTACACATTACTTTTGGTGGGCCCGCACCGTAGTCCCTTAATGACGAGCCGCAACTGGTCTATCATAAGAACGTAACTTTAGGATTTGTGCTCTTTGACATTACGAATAAGTGTATCTGCACTTGAACTTCTATATGAAGTATACTGCAATCTTCCCTAATGTCGTCACGACACGCTACATTGTTCTCAATGATTTTTTCAGAGAGTTGGCTGCTTGCAGAGAGCTGGCAATTCTAGTGCGGCCATGGACTCCAGGGGAAGTGAATATATGTTTACGGATGTCTCATCCTTTGTTTACATTATGAAATCTTTCCATTAGACATCGGCCAGGAGATGTCTGCTTTTATTTAGGATTTTGTATCTGTATACTGTGATTGTGCTTGCACTACTACCTATACCTGTAGCTCTCCCTCAATCCCTGCCCACTTAGCCAGACAGGATCCTCTGTCTGTTTCCAGGGTCCCCATGTGGAGGTTGGGTAGGGTCTTGATTAGTGTCAACTCACTGAACCTGGCGCAACGCTGTCTCTATGACCCTGTATTATGTATTGAATAAACACTAAGTAAACAGTTTAAAACAGAATACAAGGCATGATTTGGGTTTCCATTTTTGTGTCTACTAAGATTGTGGATGGGAAGTCTATGACTAAACACAATAAAACTGGCAGTCAGTCATCAGTGGAAGGAAAGGGAAATGCACACATAGAAGTAAATTATATAAAGGGCATTATATAATGTTTCCCTGCATCTGAATAGTAAAAATATAAATCCAAGAAGTTTTAATGAAAAATAATTGAGCCAACAGAAAATTGTTAAAGACAGCATGAATGCAGATGCTGCTGAACTGGGAAGAGCAATCAAAATCACCAGATCTGGATGCTTGTCAGTGTATGATGTTGGACAGCTGTGGGAACAGTCTTGTTGACTATGTAGGCTACGTTTGTTATTATAATCATGTTGCTCCATATTTGCTGCCAGCTTTTGTGGGAGAGTAAACAGCAGACCTAAAGAAATGGTGAGAGTGGAACATTAATATTGAAGAAAAAACTGTAAATAATCAAAACAATTAGGGAAAGACTAAGAATAAATTAAAAAGTAATTGGAGCAAGTAGCAGATTTCTGATCTGAAGAAGAATAGGTGAGACTGAGAAGAATATGTCAAGGTGAAACATTTACTTAATTGCATGTAGTAATCTCATATGGCTCGGTCACCTGTGTGGTGCCGGGCCCAAGGAAGCAAAGAATAGTACTACTGTGACCTACAATGCATGTAGTAAGAGGGGACCTAGGGATGCTACCCTAGTAAATAAAAAACAGCGTAGAAATCGGATGTGCTGGCCTACTTGTAGGCACATAACTGGCACAGCGTACAATTGCTCTTAGGCTCAGATCATGCAGAGTGGTTGACAAGTGGTCGATGTGGAACGTTTGAAGAAGAAGATATGGCTTGGTCACTCTCCCCAGAAATGACACACCTACTGAGAGTATTGCACAAAGCATGAACTCCGTAGTTCCTGCAAAAATCCTAAGGGATCTCCAAGAAAAATACAATCAGGAACTGAATAATGCAGTCCAAATTCTAACCCAAGACCGTCAGAATGCAACTCCTGCAAGAATCGTTGAGAATGATGTAATGTGTTGTGGCGACATAAAGGAAGATTGCAGTAAACTCTGCATATGAGGCCAAGCACAGATACATTTATTGGTTAAGGTTGGCCAAGCGCAAAACCTAGAGTTGTGTTCTTGTGCTTAATGAAGCTACCCTTTCTGAAACAACCGGATTTGGTACAGTTGCACGGGCGCAAAATGTAAAGTTGCATTCTTGTTGGCAAGCACAAAATTTTAAGTTGCATTGCTAGCGCCAAATGAAATTTGGATTAGCACCTCTGGATTATTTGTGTGCAGCCTCAGTCCAGTGTTTCCCGGCATCGTGAAAAATGCAGAGTTAAAAACTGCAAATTGTTGAGTGCCGACAAACTTCTCAAAACGGCTGAGAAAGTTCCTAATCCGGAATAAACTCACCATGACTAGAAAAGTTAGGCTGATAATGTAAAGGTTTTGTCTGCCTGTAAACCCAAACATTGACAAAAGCCTGCACTTTTCGTATCGATTGCCCACATTTATAGGATGACATGCACAACACGCATACACTCACAGGCTCAGATTAAACAGGCCAATTAAATAACCTAACATTTATCGTTCGAGTGAATGCAAATGTCTGTCTGTGCAGGTCATTGTTTGGTACCCTTTCTGGTGAAAATCACACATTGGTTGCGGGTGATCAATGGGTGGCTGCTTTAGAGCAATCGTGGAAGTGGCTCTTTGGACTATAATCACATGCAGATTTTCCCTTGTGATCAATGTTTTTAGAGCGTCTACTTTGCTAGAAATGAGAGGATACTGCAGTGATGACCAATAGACCCTACCTGAGTAGGAGTCTCCGCAATATTAAGCATTACACGCCTAGAGTTGTTGGAGGTTTCTGGATCTGCAAGAAAGCAAGGTACTCTCCCCCACGCAATATAGTAAAAAGGGGAAAATCTGATACTTGCTGGGTTCAACAACAACAATAGTATAACTCCAACTATGATACTTGAAAGTGGGATTGCTTAGTTTGTAAAATCCTAGTTACCGATCTGTACAAATTTGTGTCCTGTTGGATAATATGTGCATACTTTGACCTAAGTTCTGATGTGCGTTGCCTACATACCGTAGGGGCATAACAGGATCTACTGTCTTGGGCATGTTGGTGTTTGCGAGTGTGAGAGTGGACAGGCTTGCATCAATTATCAAGTTTTGGAAGGGTAAGGGGGATGTTCTTTTGGCGACCTGTTGGATGTGGATACCAAAATTCATGTTGAATCTATCCAGAAATTTAGCGAGTTTAGAATTGCACAAGTAGAGCTGAAGGATGGAAAGAGAAGTGTGTTTAACCAGTGTGCCACAGGAACCATCAGTATGTATACCCTTCAACATCTTTTGTGGGAGACTGAGCAACTATGGGTCTGCCTGGGTTGCTGTAATGTTGGTTCAGTAACTAAAAACCAAGTCACCATGAAATGTCTCATGAAGTTTTTTAACCACAGTGGTAGCTAACACTGTCCTTGAAAATGACAAAACTCCCAATTCTTATTTGAGATATGTATATTCATAATGAAATCTACACTTTAATTTCTTTAGTTCTGAGGTCTATACTACTTTTATGAAAGCCAGCTGAAAGCTGTGGATGCACAAAACAAACTACACAAACAACATGGGTCAAGTAGGAATCGGATTACAAGATATGTTCATCTTTACAATTTGTAACTAAACATTTGAGTCTTGCAGAACTTAAAAAATGAACACAGCTTATGTGTTGTAGTTAAATGTTCATGATTAGTTTCTAGTACCCTTATAAACCATACTGACATGAGTCAACACTCTTTCTTTTCAGATCACATGGGATATTAAAAGAAATATATCATTAACAGGACACACAAATTAAGATGGAACAAGTCTTTAAAGTGAGTAACTTGTTTCTCATTTTAATTTGACTTACTTATCCCTCTCCACTCCTTATGGAGCATAGGGCCCCAACAGTTGTTTGCCACTTTTCCCGGTCTCTGGCCTTTTTTTTATGATCTCCCAGGATAGTCTAGCACCCTTCCCTTTCTCAAGAAGTCTTCGTCTCCAGATCTGTTTAGGACATTCTGTTCTCCTTAAGCGTTCCACTTAAGTGCTTGTCTAGAGACACTCGACTGTGTCTTCCATAGGGTATACCTAACCCTTCGCCATTTTCTCCTCTTAACCTGGGTCATCATGGGGTCCTGTTCTTATCCACACATCTGTTTGCAACTCTATTATACCATCTCAGTCTGGGAATCCGCCGAAGACATCCGTTGACAAAGGTTTGTTTGTTTGTTTCGTTCACCCTCTGTCAGTTCAGGCCCCAGTCATGACGCTTGGTATTGCTTTACTGACTGAATTTTGAATGAGGTCTGCATACCATTTACGGTGTCCCTCGCCATGCTGTGAGCATTTGCCATTTTCAGAGGTACTTGAAGTTTAGATCCTTCAAGTGTGATCGTTGCAGGAAACTCGTACCATCGGTACTTTTACGGCCAGTGTTGATTAGTGAAGTACGACGACAAAGGTCTGAAACTTATTTGTATTTAACTTGGTAACTCGTCATGTTTCCAAGCGTTTCTCATTTTAAACATACATTTATAGGTACAAATTGACATCTTAGATTGAGTACAGTTCACTACTTGCGTTTAACATTCCTGTACATTGGACAAGCCCATGCATTCTCTATTCTCCAATGTTTGTTTGTTTTTGAACCTCTAGCAATTATGGGGTTTCACCTTTTTTCCTATATTTGAATGGAGGAGAGTACCTGGTTTTCTTGAGGACATACACAGAAACCTCCAACAACTCCAGGTGTGTAGTGCTATGCTTAGTGTTGAGGAAACTCCTACTCAGATAGTCTATTGGTAACCACTGCAGTACTTCCTCGTTTCTAGAGCAGCAGATGCTCTAAAAATATCAATCATTGGGGCCATAGGCACAAATAACGTAATGGCACAATGCCACGCCAGGGTCAGTGAGCTGGCACTGATCAAGACCCTACCCCACCTCCTCATAGTGGTCCTGGAAACAGACAGAGGGTCCTGTCTGCAAAGAGAGTGAGGATCGAGGGATTACTACTCTAGTATAGGTAGTAGTGCAAACACAGTCACGCCATACATGTCCAAAATCCTAAATGAATGCACGCATCTCCTGGCCAATGTCTAATGGAAATGTTGCATAAATACAAAGCAAACGTAAGAAATAACAAGTTATGAGTCGTCTGTAAGCATATATTCACTCCTCTAGAGTCAATGTTTGCACCATAACTGCCAGCTCTTGGCAAAAATCATCGAAAACAATGTAACTTGTAGTAATGGCACAAGGGAAGATTGCAGTAAACTTTGTATCAGAGGCCAATCACAGATAAAATTATTGGGTGCGGTTGGCGCACAAAGCTTAAATTTGCGTTCTAGTGCTTAATAGAACTGCCCTTCCTGGTCTAGAAGAATGTACGCAAACAAACAGCCGAAAATTGATCGTTCATGTGACAAGCCCATGTGTCCTTAATGGTTGAGAATGTTCCTAATCCAGATTGACCTCACATAGTTAGAAAAGGTGCATGTTGTAGACATACTCTTAGGCATAGATCATAAAGCCCGAATATACTGCAAAAAATGATCATTAGAAAGCAATGAATACACAAAGGAAGGAAAGTGTGGGGCCTGACTGTCAGCAAGACAGACTCAAAACATTTCCAATAGGCCAAAATTTGGGATACCCTGCCCTACACATGTTTAGTACCATACACATGAAGGAGTCTAAGAACTGAGGTGCAACGTATAGTCGTTATTGGCAAAGATCAATTATACATCACAATAAGGATGTTCAAATTGGTCGTAAGAATGAATGAAACAAACAAACAACATCCTACACATGTAGGCTAATTGCGCCTGAAAAATGTTGGCCATTGCCAATGTTTGGGTTTGTACGGGGAGAGAATTCTTCAGGCATTCAGTTCTACTTGTACAACGGGTTACTCCAAACTCCTTAAATCGCTGGACTGATGTTGGAAGATTAAATATTCTGACCCTATATATGGAATTTGAGTATGTTTAAAATGCATTTTTTAATCATCAATTTTAACATTTTACTTGACATTTATAAAAGTTTAATTGATACAAAACAATAACACAATATTATATTTCATTACATATTGTATAAGTAGAGCTGGCTGCTTGAGAGGTAGAGAGAGAGGAGTGTATTTAGCCAGCGTGCCCTGGGAACAATCAGTATACATACCCTTCAACATCAGTTGGGAGAGACTGAGCACCTATTCTGTCCAGAGTACTGTGACATCAGTTCAGTAACCAATATTTAATTATTCAAGAATATTTTAGACTCTAAATTAATGTTGTTTTATTCAGATATCATCAAGATAGTGATATCTTCCATAACTGTATCACTTAACACAATTTTTGTTGACAATTATATCACATGATTGATATAAATAGAAGAAATATGTAATCTATTTGTTTCACAATATTTATTGCTGATATTTTTATACAATTTGTCATTAAAAAACATGATTGGACATTTTTTTTCCAGAAACATACAGTAAAGTTGGAAACTGAAGATGATAATGAGATGAAAGGTAAAGTTTTTATTTACTCATTTATGAAGTTTATTGTTTCATTGTTGTGAGAAACATCTACTTTTTCTGCAATCTCACTAGATTGGGATGCGATAACATGATGCGATAGGGACATGTCATGGCAATTTCATAGTTCGGGGCCAGCTTAGGCCACAAAATTTTGCTGTGCACAGGGCACGATGTTGGAATATAGGAAACCCAGATCCTTTAGTAAGGGATCTAAATTACAAGTACCTTTGAAGTTGAAGTAAGGTTTGCATGAATGGTGTGGGACACTGGTGATAAAGATAGCAAGCTTTCACGCAAAACATTAGTCAGAGGCACCATATTAGCATCACAGTTATCCATACTAGGCACCATGACTAGTGCCTGCATTCATAGCAGCTAACACAAAAATAATTAGATTGGGATTTTGGATTCTTTGATAAAGGCTGCCGTCTGCTTCAGTTGTCAGCTGTGCCATACATTTTGTCTTTGACATTGGTGTACAGTAGTTACCTCTTTCTACTCAGGTCTACATACTTGAACAGTCCTGTAGTACATTCTTTATCTGTATGCTTGCCGTGGCACAGACTATTGATACCTATCTTGAATTTTGTGTACATAAGGTGTCTTATTTGTTGTGGCCAGTCTGGAGGCGAAGTTTGATTTTTCTGTACAGTTGATAATATCCATCTTCCATGTTATGTTTTGAATGTTATTTCTTCCACTTTGCTTCATAGTTCCCTCTAGCGATGATTATTGATTCTACATAGATGACAGATTGTCATTTTGAGACATCTTTCCTCTGTCTTTAGCCAGTCTGTCACTATCTTCATTTCTGTTGAGCTTGCAGTTTGAGGGTATCCACTGGATTACTACCCTCTCAGATTCATTTCATTGAATAACTGGGCTAAAGTTGTCTTAATATCATTTGTTTGAGTGACCGCAAATGTCTGTCCGTGCAGGTCATCGCTCTGTGTTTTCTCTAACAGAAATCACACATAGGTAGGTCCCACAGAAAACCTGGGGATTTTCTAGAACAATCGCGGAAGTGGCTCTTTGGACACATGCATATTCTCCAGTGTGGTAAATGACTAATGTTTCTAGAACGTATACCGCACTAGAAATGAGGAGGTACTGCAATGGTTATCAATAGACTCTACCTGAGTAAGAGTTTCTGCAACACTAAGCATAGCACTACAAACTTAAAGTTGTTGGAGTCTTCTGGATCTGCAAGGTACTCTCCCCCACTCAATTATAGGGAAAAGGGTGAAAAATCCATAATTTATGAGGGTTTGACAATAACAAAACACATGTATGCTGGTTTCTAGTGCTAGTTTCTAGTGTTACTAGACTTTGTTCCATTCAAGTCTCACAATTTATTGAGCATAATCTGAAACTATGACATAGCAGTTGATTATTATATTCTAATAGTAAGCATGTACATTGTTGGTGATCTAGTCTCTTGGAATGTCAGAACAACAGGAGGTCTTTAGATCTTTATGATTTTATTCATTTAATAATGTGTCTAACTTTAGTATTTTTCTTGTATATTTCAGAGTTACACAGCCATACACAGAACCATCTTCCCTTCATCAAACATGAATATGTGCAGCCTTATAAGAATGTGATAAGTGATAGCAACTACTTGCAACTGAGGAAACATGATGAACTTTCAGAGGATTCTGTTGTCCGTCATGGAAGTAGAAGAAATGTCAGTGACACTCAGACTGACTATCAGCCAACATTACAGAATGAAGATTGTGTGGTAGAGTCAGATAAGATATTTTCTGTGAGTGACAAGAATACTGATCTTCATACAGTTAATGTGACTGACAGATTGCAAAGTGATATACTTATTCAAACTCAACATGATCATCTTGTTACACATCAAAGCACATAATCAAGAGAAACCTTACAAATGTGATCTTTGTGGTGTGGGAATTTCTCATAAGAGCTATCTGATAGTGCATAAAAGAATACATACTGGAGAGAAACCTTATAAATGTGATGTTTGTGGTGCAGGATTTACTCGTGCGTAGTCTAGAAACACATAAAAGAATACATACTGAGAGAAACCGTACAAATGTGATGTTTGTGGTGCAGGATTTTCTACTTGTAGTTATCTAGTAAAACACAATAGAATGCATACTGGAGAGAAACCGTACAAGTGTGATGTTTGCGGTGCCGGATTTACTCAGTGTGGTAATCTAGAAACACATAACAGAACACATACCGGAGAGAAACCTTACAAATGTGACATGTGTGGTGCAAAATTTTCTACCGGTAGTTATCTAATCAAACATAAAAGAATACATACCGGAGAGAAACCTTACAAATGTGATGCTTGTAGTGCAGGATTTTCTCGCAACTGTAGTCTAGTGAGACATAAAAGAATACATACGGAAGAGAAACCGTACAAATGTGATGTTTGTGATGTAAGATTTGCTGACCAGAGTAGTCTAGTAAGACATAAAAGAACACACACTGGAGAAAAACCTTTCAAGTGCGTTTTCTGTGGTGCAGGTTTTGCTTCTAATAGTAATCTAGTAGCTCATAAAAGAGTACATACTGGAGAGAAACCTTACAAGTGTGATGTTTGTGGTGCTGGTTTTACTCAGTGCGGTGGTCTGGATGCACATAAAAGAACACATACTGGAGTGAAATCTTACAAATGTGATATTTGTGGTGCAGAATTTTCTGCTGTTAGTTATCTAGTTAAACATGCAATAATACATACTAGAGAGGAACTTTACAAATGTGATGTTTGTGGTGCAAATTTTGCTACGAAGAGTCATTTAGGTAGACATAAATTAGTACATACTAAAGAGAAACCGTAGAAATGTCATGTTTGTGATGTATAATTTATTCAGAACAATAGTCTAGAAAGACAAGAGAATATATATACTGGAAAAAAACTTTACAAGTCTCAATGTTTGTTGTTCAAGTTTCACAATAAAACAGAATCTGAAATCAAATGAAAGAATGTATTCTGATTAAAAAATGAAGCATTGATTGTTTGTTTTTGTTCGTTCTTCTTTATCATTTTGATCATTCTTATTGTGAATAATAAACAGTCTTTGCCAAGAACGGTTAGAAGGTTGCGCCAAGTTAGGCCCCTACTAATGTAGCACAAGCTCATCCGAAACCAAAGTTTTCGACCTAGGAAATGTTTGAATCTGTCTTGCTGACAAACACTTTCCTTCTCTTTGTTGTACTTTTCTTTGAATGCTTCACAACGACCACCTGTTAACCACTCTGTGTGATTTGTATGTGATTTGAGCCTAAGAGTGATTATACGTTGTGCCATTTATGCGCCTACAAGTATGCCAGCCCATCCTATTTCTGCGACGCTTTTTATTTGCTAGGGTACCCCTAGGGCCTACATCAGTTGCCTCTTACGACATGCATTGTAGATTGCAGTAGTACTATTCTTTGCTTCCCTTCGGGTCCGGCACCACACAGGCATACCAGGAAATGAAACAGCAGACCGACTGACCAAGGAAGGTGCTGCAGGAGAGCAACCGGATGTCCAGTTACCTACCACCAAAAGAAAAGGAAATCAATCAGAAAGCCACAAATACCAATACAAGACAATTACTATATTATGAGCAGATTGGAACAAGTTGTTATTCTGAGCCTTAGAACAGGACACAATTGGCTCCGAAGCCACATGTATACAAAATTCAAGATTGGCAATTCAGCCATATGTACATAAATTCAGCCATATGTTCAGGCATCTTACACATGTAACACACAGTGAAATTGGCACTAGGGTAGCTTTCATACATGGGAAGAAGTAATGAGGTAACAATTATAAAACTGAACTATTTGTTCCTTTCTATAACCATATTCCAACTTAGCACACATGGTCATTCTGTATAGAAATCGTTGGAAACGTAAATCAATGTTTTCACGACGTTCCCGGTCACATGATCATGTTACTTTCCGCTAAACATCCGGGTCACATAATACTATGATAAGGTCACTATTATTATAACGTATTTTAAACACGCTTATTTATAAGTTTCTGTAGAGTAGTTGATAACGTACCCCTCAACATTGCAATTGACAAAGCGCCCAATTCCCGTTCGGGACACATTTTTTTTAAAAACAGCTCACGCTCTGTCAATTTTTTTTTTTAAACACATCCATAAGTTAATAATCTGAATAAATTTAATTTGCCAATTGCTATTTTTCAACTTTCGTGTGAAATATTACAACTAGATTTAAACTAAATTCAACTTTCACGGAATGGGAATTCTATTGTATTAGGTTTTACTGGCAATCGGAATGAGGGACATTTTAAATTGTTATTTGTCAACTTTCACGGAAACGGAGTTCTATTGTATCAGGTTTTACTGGCAATCGGAATGAGGGACATTTTAAATTGTTATTTGTCAACTTTCACGGGAACAGGAATTCTATTGTAACAGGTTTTACAGGCAATCGGAACGAGGGACATTTTAAATTGTTATTTGTTAACTTTCAGAATTCAGGAGAAATGATTTCAGAGAAATATATGGTCAACCACTAGTGACAATTGTTATTTTTTCCCCCGATCCAGAAGCACTTGAGCTTTCAGCTCGGTGCCATGGACATCGTAACCCTTCGGTTCCACAAACACCGTAAATCTGGGGAACCTGTGGCTTTTCTGCCATCCCGCGGAATTAAACCCGCACTCACAGAGGGCTTGTCACCGCAGTCCAACGCGCTACGAACACGCTGAGCAGACGGAAAGAGAAGATGGAGATATGTTGGACACATCTTATGGACAAGAAAGAGAGGACGACCTAGGGAGACCCTGAAGCGAACTTTGCAGAGAGAGGCAAGAAATATCGGTCTCAGTTTCATGAAGGAGATTGAGCGAGTTGCCCATGATAGAGCGATATGGAGAAATTGCTATTGAAATGGCCCTATGTGACGTGCGTATAACGGTACGATAGGAATTATTATTTGTCAACTTTCACAGGAACGGGAATTCTGTTGTATCAGGTTTTATTGGCAATCGGAATGAGGGACATTTTAATCTTATGTGGCCAACCGACAAAGTTTTCAAACCAGGCATGGAGAGAAAACGTATTGTTTTTTTTATGGGGAAGAAGCCGATTGTGAGGCAACAGGTCGTGTTTCTTTAAGGGACTTTACAAATAGATTTAAACTAAATTCACCGGGCGAAGAATGGGTAAGCTCCTCGTTAATTATAAACTGAAACTTTCTTCTTCTTCGAACGCTCCACATCGACCACTTGTTAACCACTCTGTGCGATTTGTATGTGATCTGAGCCTAAGAGCGATTGTGCTAGTTATGCGCCTACAAGTAGGCCAGCACATCCGATTTCTGCGATGCTTTTTATTTGCTAGGTAGCTTCCTAGATCCTACATCAGTCGCCTCTTACGACATTCCTTGTAGGTTGCAGTGGTACTATTCTTTGCTTCTCTAGCGGGCCCGGGACTACACGGGCGAAACTTTCAATTTACGAAGTAAGATTTTATAACGCTTGACTAGGGGACATTACTCCAAAATGTGCGTTTTAACGGCTTGTTACATAAACTTAATGATAAAGGACTTATTTTGGGACTATCTCTGTATTGATGTCAAAAAGTATTTACATTAAGATATAATTGAGTGACCATTAATTCCTTTTAATTGAACAGTAACATTGGGAACAGAAAGTGAGAAAGAAGTAGATCAGGTAAACTAATTTTACTAATTGTTTATAATATTTATGCAAATAAAGAAAAACAAAATGGATAACTTATTTCTTATTATTTAGATTTAGTGTATGGTCTTACTAAGTTACTTAATTTAAATATTGATTTATTATTCATCCGTCAAACTGCACTTTGTGATTGTAGCTAGTGTTGCTATAAGTCTTGTCGCTATCAGTGAGCATGTCTTCTCCTATGCAAGCCTAATCATTGACAAGAGCTGGCACTCTTCGGACGCGATCGTCCTACACCATCCCCTCAGTAGAACGACGTCCAAAAATGCGTACACTTGCAGGAGGCTCAGATCAAAATGGCAAATTAACAGCCGAAAAATGATCGTTTCGAGTGAACGCAAACGTCTGTCCGTGCGTTAGCGCTCAGTAGGCCTAAAGGCTTGCAGAAAAGGCTCTCTGTATCACATGCCCGCATATACCAAAAAGTGATGTTTTTTAGAGCTCCAACCGCACTAGAAGTGGGAGAGCACTACAGTGATGACCAATGACCCCTACCTGGTAGGAGTTTCCGCAGCACTAAGCATAGCACTACATATCTAGAGCTGTTGGAGATTTATGGGGTTTCAAAAATCTTGGGTAGTCTCATCCGTTTCAAGATGCATGTTGGCACTTGGAAATTTGCAATTTCTACTCTGCATTTTCCCTGGCCCTGGGAAACACTAGACTGGGGCTGCACACAAATAATCCAGAGGGTCGTTTCATTACGCGCTATTGCCCGAGTGGTTACCGGGTCCAAATTTTGGGTGTGAAGAATAGAACCACTGTTACCTACCATGCATGTCGTAAGAGGCAACTAAGGAGGTTTGGCTGAAATCGGATGCACATGTCCTAAATGTGTAGAATTCTATGCGTTTAGGGGCCTACCAAACCAATGTGCAACGATACACGTTCTTGGCAAAGATCAAACATAACACAAAGAGTGATTAAAATTGGTAGTTAAAACGATCTCAAAAAAGAAGAAAATTACACGCTATCAGTGCAACTTAAATTTTGCACTAGCCAACATCACCATTCCCAGTTCTTCCGGGAATGGCAGACCCCACACATGAATGCAACTTTACATTTTGTACTCTTACAGCAGTACCATGCCCGATTGTTCCAGGGAGGGCAGTTTGTCAAGCACTAGGGCACAACCTTAGGATTTGCGCTCGCCAACCTTATCCAATAAATGCATTTGCGCTTGGTCTCCGATATGGAGTTTACTGCAATTTTCCCTTGCATTGTCACAACATGTTACAGCGTTCTCAAAGACACTTGCAGAGAACTAGCAATTATGATGCGACCATTGACTCGTATCATCGCTCTCACAGATTCTTGCAGAGAGCTGGCAAATATGGTGCATCCATTGACTCTAGGGAGGTGAGTATATGCTTTCAGACGATCATAACTTGTTATTTCTTATGGTGCTTTGCACCTATGCAACTTTCCCATTAGACATCGGCCAGGAGATGCTTGCATTCACTCAGGATTTAGGACATGTGACCCGACTGAACCTACCTATACCAGTGTAGCTCTCCCTCAATCCCCACCCACTTTGCCAGGCAGGATCCTCTGTCTGTTTCCAGAGCCACCATAAGGAGGTGGGGTATAATCTTGATTAGTGCCAGCTCACCGATCCTGGTGCTATGTTGTCCCTTTGCATTATTTGCGCCTGCAGCCCCATAACTCCTACTGACATGCAGCTTCATAGAGGCAACCCATCCATGATTTAGACAAACATACGAAACCGAACGCAAAAAAGAAGAAAAGATTTGAGATCTGTGTATATTAAAAATGAAATGTATACTTTTTTCTACAGTTCTGTAACCAATATTATTTTTATGGAAACCGTGCTGGAAGGTTGGGAACACACAAAACAAGATAGACAGACAACATGGATAAAACAGGAGGAACCAGACTACAAGGTTTGTGAATCGTTATAATTGTTAACTAAAAATCAGAATAGGACAAGAACTTCAAATCTACTAAACTTATTGTGTTCTTGTTAAATGTTCATGTTACAGGGCCCAAATTTGGAGTGTAAATAGAACCACTGTTACCTGCCATGCATGTCGTAAGAGGCACTAAGGAGGTTTGGCTGAAATCGGATGCACATGTCCGCTAGGGAATGCTAACCCGAAACAAATGCTTGCAGAAAACGGATGCACCAGGCGTAAGACGCATAACATGGTGCAACGATCCCTCACAATGAGGAATGGGATAACGTATTCTACGGTCGCCAATCTACCTCAGAGATTTAGCCACGCAGTAAGAATGTAAGACCTACCATTACGAGGGTGGTCAAAACTTACTGTAGGAAGAGGTCGGCACAAACGGGAAAGCAGAAATCATAGGAATTATATTCTACAGAACAGCCCCCAGTATACAGACTTGAGAAGAAAGAGGTGGCCCACTTACACCAGCGTCCAAGACAAACTGTATAGCGTGGCTGATAATCTGAGGCAGATGGCTGCCTTTATTAGAGAATCCGAAATCCCAATCTAGTGAGAATGCAGAAGAAGAAGAAAAGAAATGTTCATGATCAGCTGCTAGAAACGCCCGAGTGGTTACCGGGGCCCAAATTTGGGGTGTAAAGAATAGTACAACTGTTACCTGCCACGCATGTCGTAAGAGGCGACTAAGGAGGTTTTGCTGAAATCGGATGCACATGTCCTAATCGGGCGGCTTAGAAAATCAGTGACTCGTTTACTGTGGTTTATGGCAGTGTCCATCACTGAAAGGATATGCCACTATTTTTATTTTCATTGATTTGTTAGATGTATCACAGTTCGGTATTCTTGATTGATTGACATTCTAACCCAGACACATACTTGCATCCTCCATCCTCCAATACAACAGTCATGACAATGTTCACACTGACTGTGCTGAAGACATGTTGGTTGGCACATCTTCTCTCTCTCTCTCTACCTGGCAGACAACATCTGCATGTTTGTCCACATCTAACCCACAGTTAAATCAGTTGATTGAAAGTGTGAGATTTAGCAAAGAGAATAAACCGATGAAATTATATGAGAGGATTCATTACTGACTATTGAAATATCTTCTCATAGCCACTAATAAATTCAGAAGCATGACAGAAATGGAATCTTGGAGACAGCAGTAGAAATGGTCCTACAATAAGAAAGGTCTGCATTCAGACCAGATTTTAAATTTGTTGATCTTCTTCTTCTTTGCGTTCGTTCTTTAACCAATTTTAATCACTCTTTGTGTTATGTTTGATCTTTGCCAAGAACGTGTATACGTTGCACATTGGTTTGTAGGCCCCTAAACGCATAGACTTCTACAGGTTTAGGACATGTGCATCCGATTTCAGCCAAACCTCCTTAGTCGTCTCTTACGACATGCATGGCAGGTAACAGTGGTTCTATTCTTTACACCCCAAATTTGGGCCCGTAACCACTCGGGCGAATTTGTTGATGATCTAGACCTCATAGCATAAGTTTGACATTTCACTTCTCAAATGAAAAGTTGAGTTTTAGTGTTCTGATCCAGCAGTACTTCTGAGCATTTGCTCTTCGACCTGAGGTCTTGACTGCAAATTTACAGGTCTGCTTGAGTTGGGGTGATTTACTTTGGGGGTGTTCTCTTGGGGGGCTGAGCAAGAAACATACGGGATGAGAGGTGCATCCATGCATAGACGTGGACCCACGTGGGGTGAAACTTGGAGCCCGTATATCTCTCTCTCGTCCCTTTGGAGCCGGTATATGCTGGGCCCCGGGTTGATTTGCAAGTGGGCCCACATAGGACAAAAATCAGGCCTCCATCTCAGGGGTGGGGGTCCGAGTTAAGCCCAAGGTCCGGGCAGCCCTGAGGCTAATGTGAGCACGGTGGGAATTGACGGAGATGGTGAGGGGCAGAGCGAGCACGCATGCGGATAATGCAAGGGTTGGCCCACCGGTGGGCAAACATTCATGGTGCAGATGGCGTGGAGGGCCCGGCTCTGTGTCCTGACAAGCTAGAGGCAATGTGATGGTATGCACGGTGAGAAACAATAGAAACGTAAGTAACAGTAGTCGTCAGTGAAGGAATCCCAACTCCCCCGGAGTAAAGGGTCGCAAGCAAATTGCCAACTGTTGGGCAAGAATCAATAAGAACGATGCATAACGAATCAAAAGTCTCGGCTGAGTCCAAAGACAGGGTAGACACGCAAGGCGCTGCTGATGGTGAGACAGGAATGTGTGGCAAACGTAAGGGTGACCACCCAGATGAGCAGGAGAAAACTGGAAAGCACAGCAGAGCCTTGAACCCAGTACAAAACAAAGGTCTCGGTGTCTCTGGAAAACACTGTAACACATCGTGTCGGTAAATGGGAAGATGGTAAACTCCGTACATGAGGCCAAGCGCAGAGAAACCTATGGGGTAAAGTTGACCGAGAGCAATGGCTAGTAGAAACTGCAAATTGCCAAGTGCCAACACACGCTTCGAAAAGGCTTAGAATGTTCCTACTCTGGAATAAACTTAGCGTGGTCCGAAAAGTAAGGCTGACATTGTAAAGATTTGACAGGTTGTCCAAATCCAAACATTGACGAAGGCAGACACTTTTCACGGTGTGTTACACGCGTAAGATGCCGTCCCAGGACAAGCTTATGTGCCCCAAAAGACTGAGAAATGTTCCTAATCCAGAGCAACCTCACATAGTCAGAATGAGTGCACAGTGTAGACATACTCTTTGGCGTAGATCATAAAGCCCAAATATACGGCAAAAGTGATTGTTAAAGAGCAATGAATACACAGAGCAGCCGGCAAGTGACCATTTCAATGACCAGTCCTAGAAGGGTTGTATATGTTTCCATACAGGAACAACTTCACCCAGTCATTTGCAAAGTAGTAAATGATTTTTGGCTTAGACCCAAGCCAAAATATATGGCACTAAAAGATCATTAAAGAGTGTTTATCATACGATGCAAAAGGAATGCCGCACTCTGCCAGGAAAGGTTGCAGTACAAAAGGCTCTTTGGCGTAGATCCAAGCCTAAATATATGGCGAAACGGATCGTAAAAGAGAACTTGGACACATGAAGGAAGGGGAAGTGTGGGGGACTGACTGTCAGCGTGACAAACTCGAAACACTTTGCTTAGGAGAAAAACGAAAGCCCTGACCTACACATGTACGTTACCATACACAAGTATGGGCCTAATTTCAACAGGGGTTCAACGTCAGTCGTTCTTGTCAAAGATCAATTATATATCACAATAAGAATGATTAAATTGCAACGTCAGTCGTTCTTGTCAAACATCAATTATATATCACAATAAGAATGATAAAATTGCAACGTCAGTCGTTCTTGTCAAAGATCAATTATATATCACAATAAGAACCATCAAATTGCAACGTTCAGTCGTTCTTGCCAAACATCAATTATATATCACGATAAGAATGATTAAATTGCAACGTCAGTCGTTCTTGTCAAACATCAATTATGTATCACAATAAGAATGATTTAATTGGTCGCATCAAAGAACGAATGTTAATAAGAAGATTTTATGAAAGTCACATTTTGACATTCAAACAATCAGCCACACAGATTTTGTCGACACTTTATCCAGATATTTACTGTAACTTTTCTATTGTACCAGACTGAAGAAGGAAACAATGACACTAACATGTCAGATGAAGTTATCAATTTAAAACAAGAACAAGATTGTCAGGTAAGGAGTGAATACCTTTATGGTAAAACTGCTAAAATTATCTTGACTATGATGAGTAGTTCATCATCAAGGTGCGTATCCTTTATAGGACGTTGCTCTCTTTGCAGCACATCTGAAATTCACTCTGTCTCTTGCCAGTTCACCCACTTCGTCGATGGTCATGTTCATGGTTTCTTTAATATCTTGTAGCCATCTTCTTCTTGGTCTGTCTCTGCGTCCTGGGACCCTGCCTTCTAGTATTGTTCTTTCCAGGCCATCGTGACGCTTGATGTGACCAAAGTATGTAATTTTTCTGTATAGTATGTTGTTTATCAGCCAATTCTCTTTAACATTTAGTTCTTTCAGGACTTTCAGGACATCAGTGTTCTTTCTTTTTCTGTCCATGGTATTCGTAGGATCTTTCTGTAGCATTTAGTTTCGAAGGACTGGATTTTCGTTCTTAATTTCTGTATAATAGTCCATGATTCACAACCATAAGTAGCCACTGGGAAAATGCATGCTCTCAATATTTTTAATTTTAGTATTTTGCTGGTGCTTTGCCACATGTTCTTCATTGTGTTTAACTTCTTGATTGCTATTGCCAATCTTCTTGAGATCTCTTTGGAGTAGTTACAGTTCAATATTCATTCACAGTGAACAAACTAGTTAGATATATTTATTTTTATTGTTTTACATCAGTCACACAAGTACTGTCAAACTATAAAATTGTGTGAGTTCTCATGTACAGTGATGATAAATTGTCTATCTTCCAACTCACATTTATGAGGAGGTAAAAATAGAATGGTCTGCATGTTAGGCAACTTTGTTGCTGTAAGATTCAGTATTCTGGTTCTGTCAGTGAGATTTAACTGTAATGTTTAAAATTCATTTAAAAAAATCATAAATGTCTTACCTTGACTTGAAATAATGTACACACTAGTTTCCTATTCTATATTATTCACAGATTATGAAATAAAAGCAATATTCTCCGAAAATCACTCGAACACAATCTTGTATTTATTTACTCAAGAATATTTTGGACTCTTAGTTATTGTTCTGTTGTGTTGTTTTATTGATTTTTTCAGATATGATCAGGATAGTGATATCTTCCATGACTGTATCATTTAACACAATTTGTGTTTATAATTATATCAGATGATTGATCCAATTAGAAGAAATATATAATCTATTTGTTTCACATTATTTATTGCTATTTTTATACAATTTGTCATTAAAAAACATGATTTGACATTTTGTTTTCAGGGACATACAGTAAAGTTGGAAACTGAAGATGATAATGAAATGAAAGGTATATGAAGTATGCAAGGCTATTTTTGTTTACTTTCATTGTTGAGACAACATTTTGTCTATTTAAAAAAGTGTTCATTTGAAGTTCTAATGTTTAACTGTATTGTTATTTTCTCATACTGCAATTATTAGCCCAACGAGATGACTGTAACGAGGTTGTTTAAGCCGTAGTGTTGAGTAGGAGTATCAACAATAAAACATTTTACTGTAGTTTCTTTAATAATCATTTTGACTCGTTGTAGTTTATAAGTTTACTCATGTTAGACTTGAAGAGTCCCACTTATTTGTGACATTTAGTAAACAATGTATCAGCAGTCCAGATGTTGTCACTTACTTTGCCTGAGAAGTGGGAATATTTAGTTGCAACTGAAGACTCACTGATATCTCACTTTATTGGGAAAATGGACTCACTTTACCTTGTTGCGCTTCAGATGAAGTTGATGATGTTTTACTGAATGATGTTTTGTTTATACTTTGTGATACTTTACCGGGTGTACATGTTGCAAGTGCTAAATAAGCAGGGATTGATCTATGAATTGCAAACATTTAGTGAGTTAGCACTGATCAAGACTAACCTCCACATGGTGACCCTAGAAACAGATGACTCTTATCTGGCTAAGTGGGTGGGGATCGAGGTAGAGCTACTCTGGTTTAAGTAGTAGTGCAGGCACAGTTACGTTTATGAGATCTACTGTAACGCAGGCGAGCAGAATACCAGAGTGAATGCTTCTGCACGCCTCTCCCGGCCGATGGGAAAAGCTGAATAAATGAAAACTAATCGTAAGAATTAACAAGGTACGAGTCTTCTGGAGGCACATATTCACGTCCCCCTGAATCAATGCTCACACCATATTTGCCAGATCTCTGCAACACTCGTCAGAAAAGATGTAACATGTTGTGACGATACAAAGGAAGATTGCAGTAAACTCTGTATAGGAGGCCAAGCGCAGATAAATTTATTGGGTACGGTTGGCAGAGCGCAAAACTTAAGGTTGTGCCTAACGAAACTGCCCTTCCTGGAACAACTGGACATGGTACATGTTACACAAGTGCAAAATGTAAAGTTGCATTTTAGTGCCTGTCAAAAGTGCCATCTTCGAAGAACTGGTGTGGGTAATGTTGGCGAGCACAAAATCTTAAGTTGCGTTACTAGAGCCGAATGAGATTACCCTGTGGATTATTTGTGTGCAGCCCCAGTCCAGTGTTTCCCGGGACCAGAGAAAATGCATAGGAACAATTGCTAAGTGCCGATACGTGTCTCAAAGCAGTAAAATTCTGTTATTCGTACATTCTGTTTTTGTGGAAAACTGACAATTACAATAGAAGAATGGTTCTGTACAATAACCTTCTTGTGTTTGCAATTTTTGATTATATTGTAATGTCAAAGGAATTCTTATATAACTTGCCCAAAAAAATGGTGGTTTTCAAAATGTAGTCATCCTGCGTTTGTCTGCTATGAATTCAGGTGTAGCCATGGCACCTGGGATGGTGCTTCTGATTGATTTTTCCCTGGAAGCCTGCTTACCATTTTATGTGTTCCCTCGCCATGAAGGCGGGCTTTTCCGACTTCAGAAGTACTTGGAAGTTTTGATCTTCACGTATGATCTGTGGGCAGGAAATCTGTAGTCCAAACCACTTGCCATGAGCTTACAGGAAGTACCTGGTCCACGCCGCGTATCCTCGGAACTTTTACGGCAATTGACAACTAGGGAAGTTTGACTTCTCAATCGATTTTCCTCCTATGATGTAGTTATTCCGGATAAGGAACATTCTCAGCCATTCTGGGACATTTGGATGTCATCCTACACTTGTAGGACAATCACGTCTGAAAAGTGTCTGCCTTAGCTATTGTATGAGATTGTACGATAAGACAAACCTTTACATTTTTGACATTGCTTCATGTGCAGCCACAGTGACGTTCCGGATTAGGAACATTCTCAGCCGTTCAAGCGCGTATAGACACTTGACAATTTGTAGTTTTACTTTACATTTTCCTTTACACTGGGAAACCCTGGGCTGGGGCTGCATACAAATAATTAAGAGGGCTGTTTCATTAGTCTCTAACAACACAACTTTAGCTTTGCGCTCGCTAATACCACCCACCTCAGTTCTTACAGCACGGTGTATCGGTAGCGCTCTTTCAGTTATGTCCCTTTTTTACGCTTAACTCCCCCTTTGTTTACATTCCTGTACAGGAATGTGCAAGGTTACGAAATGGCGACATTTCGGTAGGCTTATATGTAGCTTCAAAGTCCGGCTGTTGTTAATGTAAAACACACTATATACGTTATTGCATCTAGCTATAATAAAAGTTCATATGTAGCTTTAGATTATTGTGTAGTTTAAGTCTGTTGTATAATATAGTTATGAAGTTATATCGGTATGAACTAGTCACTTTCCAAGTAGCTGACGATGTGCTAATTACGCTGATGGTGTACGTTGTTAATATTCATTGAAGGAAGAAATATGCGGTACAAACATGTACAAAGTTTAGTTTTTTGACAAGGGAACACGTTATCACTACTAAAATTTATGTTTCTTAATACGCACATTTAACAGAAATATAGTGAGAATTCTTCATTGCCGTGAGATTTTCTGAATGAATAAGAGTAAGATAATAAGATAAGAATAAGTAATGAGTAAGATCAAAAAATTGTTTAAATAAAAATGAAATTGTAATAAGACTGTAGAATATAATGATTCCAGAATAAATTAATTTTAAAGAATTTTATTTCATTATAACGTAGGGCACAATGGTTGACATATAATACTATACTCATATGTCATCAGCTAACGAAAGACGAATTTTAAAAGCTATGTCTGGTCATTTATAATAGCATAAAAATGTCATAGACAGTTATGACAAATTTACTGTTAAATTGCTAATATATTTAACATATCTCAACCTACCAAAATGTTATATATATATATATATATATATATATATATATATATATATGTTAATCACAATAACATAAATTCACACATCACACATCTATTTCCATAAATACATAAGGATAGCTTACTTCTTCATGAACTATGTAATGTTTAACATAATTAATTTATCATTTAACAATAATACTTTCACTTCTAAATATACTGCTAATGGTAGTTCAAACAAAAATACATATCTTCATACATTGACAATACACATTTGTAATATAATTGTACAATTCTACTAGCCCATATTAGTCATAATGTAGCCCACATTTATAATTAATAACTTACTCATACATACTTTGCTCACACATACTTGCTCATACATACTTACTCATACATACTTACACAAACTTGCTTATATATACTTCATGACATGTAAAATGCTTGCCTAAGACATCTTACAAACACACATTACATATAAATATTAACTTCTAAATTGTTATTAAGACAGCTAGACAATACAGCAGTGACAAATTGTACAGCCCAGAGGTCTGCTATTATTTAAACTTTATGTTTTTCACAGTGAACTTGTGTATTTACAGTTGGATAAGTTTGTAGCAGCTGTGTTTCTATGATAAATTTTAATTCCTTAGTTTTATTTCTTATACCCAAAGCTCTTTTCTCTATACCAGCTACCATTGAATGTACAACTTCTCCTCCTTGTTCTCCTAAAAGCCCAATCCGAAACCATTAATTCTGATCCAGTTTGCACAGTGATGTTCTAGTATGTGTTGTTTTGGAATTATTTTATCTGGAAAATACAGTCTGTACATTTTCATGTAATCTTGTATTGCTAATTGTATTTCTGGAACTGTGTCAGCATGGATTGGTCTACTGTGTGAGATGTAATTGTGAACTTTTTCAAATGCTGTATTTAATGAATTAAAAATGTCTCTTGTGATCAATGCAATATTTATTATATCCTTATTCTGTGTGTACAATTGTGTGTGTGTTATGACATCTTCTGTGAGATCTTTATAGACTTTACATGTTAAGTATTTATGACAGTGGTTACCAACAAAAGCTCTACTATGATATGCCTGTGGTGTGATTTTGTGTTTGTCTAATACTTTATCTAACTGTGAACACACTGGACCAGACCTATCACACAGTGCTACAAACTCAAGTTCTAATAGGCTTGCTTGTGCTTTCTTAATCTTAGTATTGCATTTTATTTTCTCCTCCTCACTTTCACAAACTAATAAATCTGCATGTAACTTGTTTATTTCTAATGAAAACATTTCTGCCTGATGCCAATTCTTACCGTATTGTTTTAAATATTGTATGGTGTTTGAACAAGTGTGTTCCTTTTCTATGTTTACCATGATATCTCTGTCTATTCTGTCAGCTGCTTTTTCTAGTAATGTGTGATGTTTATGAACAATACCTAATAAAATGTGAAGGTAAGGAGGAGCAACTTTGTCATTATCAATATTTAAAATTGGAGCATGCAAGCAGTTATAATACAGAGATGCATGTTTTTTATTACCATGGCCAATTGTAATGAAACGATTGTGATATTGTTTCAACAATGACAGACCTCTGGCTTGTACAGATCTGCTCTCCGTTGGAACCTGAAAGTCTTTACGTGATTGAAGGCACCACAAGCATGGATATCTTCCCTGTGCACCTGATAGCCATACACCTTTGTTAAAAAATCATAATCTCCATAAAGAAAACCACCAGTTTCTTACCCTCCCCTCTAACCGTGTCAGTGTTTCTATCCGAGATTTCATATCTGTCATAATTGTTTCTACATTGTTGTATGTATCTTTAACTTTAGCTATTGCTACTAGAATAGTATTTAATTTAGAATTTGGTCTTGCTAAGTTTGCATTGTGACTTTGAAACTGTTCTTGCCATGGTCACCTCCCACTTTAACCCAAATCTGATCTTCTGGTATACATCTGCTATGCCATGTTAATAATCCCTCTCTGCTATAATCACTAAGAAGTGTACAAACAAAACTACCCAAATCTTTAATATAAGCATATGGTGCCTCCATTGTATGACCATCAGGTCCCTCGAATACTTTCATATCAACATGCACCCAGTCTCTTGTAACATCTTTCACACACTGCCTTTCTGATCTTTCATGTGGCATCTCAACCCCAACCTGCTTCAGATATGCTTTATGTTTTCTTTCTTGCCTCCATGATAATCCTAATGATTCTTTCATAGAAATAGCTAAAGGAGTTGGGACTATTACTTTTAATTCTGCTACTTTACTGATATTCACACGGATCTTTTGGAGTCGTTTAATTTCATGTGCTTGTTGCACTTCTAAAGAATCAGTTGATGTGCCTGCTACAAGTTCCATAACATCTTGAAGATATTTAGACCGCTTTCGTTTTGTTGGAGATTTTATTTGTGATGTTTGTTTCCTGGATTTTACTATTTTTTTCAATACAAGTGGTTGTCCTCTTGTTCTGCATGTTATTACATTATGTGAGTGAGATGTGTTTAGTTTTCTTCTAACAAAATGTGTAAATAACTCTTCTTCACCTCTAGATAGAGGCTCTTGAAGTGATTTACTACGATAGAGATGAATTTTTTTTGCTATCTAACATTGGTGAGGTTGAAGAGCATGTCATGTGTGATGCAGTTTTTTTTTCTATGTAAATTGTCTTCAACAGTCACATCAACCTCATCCTGTAAAGAAATATCCCTACCATCACTGCAAGGCTGCTTAGAATGCATGGGGAGATCATGGAGGACAGTATCCAATGTAACTGTGGGCTTAGAATTCATGACATTTTTGAAACAACCAAGACAATTTTGTTTATAATGAAAACATAGACTACACTCATTTACACTAACATCAGAGTTAAACTCAGTCCATATATTCCGATATTTATCAGCAATGTTGTGCGTTGACTTGAGTGAATTTTCTGATAGTGTTCTTTGAATACGTATAATTCTTGACACACATCTCCTACACATACTTGTTGAATGTTTATTGGGCAAATCATTATTTACATTTATTCCAAATACATAAAAAATGTCATTTGTTTTATGTATACACTGTGCTGGCTTGTGGTATGATTTTTTTCTTTTCGATTAAGAAGTTTTTCTCCACATGTCCTACACAGACCTTGGATATTTGAGACATGCTTGTCCAATGTATGTGCCATGTTAATATAATGCAGTATTAACAATAGTTCCAGCAAACAATATCTCAGCCTGAAATAGATAATTTACAAATTATTAGCTATTACTACATATTATATATAATTTTTCTGTGGTTACAAGCAATTTATTTCAATCATAATATATTCTATTATTTACTTTTATTTTTACTTATAACTTCCAATAGCATAATGTTACGAACTTACAGTCCCTAATTAGATCTCCAAAACATATTGTAATCGGTCGTTGGTAATATTCAGATAATGTAATAATGTCTTCTCATCGTCAATATATATGGATGATTGCATCTAGTCACATTTAGCTAGGAATTTATATCACTAAACTTGCTATTCGATACAAATAGCAACTAACCAGCAGAAATACAGCATAACAGAGTTTTGTAATTATGCTTAGAATTAGCGTTTATCGCTCTGTAAATAACAACACTGTTGTTTACAAGAGTCGGAGTGAACATGACGTAGTAGTCGGTCAAAGTGACATCGAAACAAACGGGTCGTCAATCTAGCGATCAAAAGTTTGTAGCTTCAAGATAATGTCGACACTAAAATTGAACAAAGAGAGAGGAATCATTCATCCTTTGAAAATGTATGATTCAGTGACGTAATATATTTTAATCGTATGAAAATATGAAGTTTTGGAGCTGTAACTGTGCAAAAAGTAGCGTGTACAAAATTATTGCGGTGACAATTGTAATTGTCTCGTTATAGGTAGCTTTCCTTACGAAATGTTTATAAAATTGTTTGGTAATATGGAATACTTTAAAGTTTATAATAAATTTCATATTTTATGGAAAAATTGACATACAAGTATACTAACCTGATTTATTTCACACCAGTTTCACCGATTCACTAGAAATTCAAAATGGATACAAGTTATGAACTTTTTTAATTACCCAACATTCAACGCGCGAAGAATGTCTTGGAGGTTCCTTAAAGATCGGTATTTTAATACAAATAGGTCGCCGTGACAGGATGACATTTTTCACAGCACAAGAACACAACTTACATTTTGCTCCCGTGCAACAGTACTGCACGGGTTGTTCCAGGAGGCAGTTTCATAAAGCACAGAACGCAACTTTATGTTTTGCACTAGGCCAACCTTACCCAATAAATGTGTCTGTGCTTGGCCTCCGATACAGAGTTTACTGCAATCTTTCGTTGTGTTTTCATGGCACGTTACATCATTTTCTATGATTCTTGCCAAGAGTTGGCAATTATGGTGCATCAATTGACTCCGGGGGACGTGAGTATATGGCTACAGACGATTAGTACCTATTACGCTTAGGACGCTTTGACGATTGTTTTCATTTATGCGTCTTTTCCATCGGCCAGGAGAGACTTGCAAATCCATGCACCACCTTCTGCCTCTTATCCCACAGTTCCCTATTTGTTGTCCTCTCATACCATCATATATGAAATATCCTGCACAGGCATCTATTGATGAATATCTACAACTTTTTGACGTTCCTCTAGTTGTTCTTCATGTCTTCACTCCATATAGAAGGACAGCCTTGACATTAGTTAAATATCATTATCTTAGTTTTATTCCTGATCATTCTTGAGCTCCATATGTTCTTCAGAATGGCAAATGCTGATCTTGCCTTTTGTATTCTAATCCTAACATCTTCATCTGTGCCACCTTGAATGTTGATAACACTTACCAGATATGTAAATGTGTTCTTTCCACGTGGAGTAATTTCCTGAATTTTTAAGCAGTTAATTCAAGGGAGGTAAAAGAATTTTAAAATAAACGATCCCAACTACTCATCAATAAATAAACATATATATATTATTGTATACTAAATTGAAGAAAACTAGACAACCCAATAGAATAACAAGGTTAAAAAGTAGTAGAAGTAAAATAGTAGAAGTAAAACTAGAAAGACTTCTTATAAGGAAGCAACTCTATGGCGCAGTGTGCGTCTAAAGCGTGCAATGGACTTCTTCCGTGGCGCAGTATGTGGCTTAAAGCGTGGAAAAGGTTAAGCACTGTAAGTAATTTGCACTGTATAAAAATACTTTAGCAGTTCATTACAAAAAATGTAAATTTCTACTTTGTGTAGAATTTCTTCATTATACTTCTGTAAGTTAATATTTCCATATAAAACACTTCATATCTTTTTACACATGTATGCTAGTTTCTAGTGTTACTAGACTTTGTTCCATTCAAGTCTCACAATTTATTGAGCATAATCTGGAACTATGACATAGCAGTTGATTATTATATTCTAATAGTAAGCATGCACATTGTTGGTGATCTAGTCTCTTGGAATGTCAGGACAACAGGAGGTCTTTAGATCTTCATGATTTTATTAATTTAATAATGTGTCTACCTTTAGCATTTTTCTTGTATATTTCAGAGTTACACAGCCATACACAGAACCATCTTCCCTTTATCAAACAAGAATATTTGCTGCCTTATAAGAATGTGATAAGTGATAGCAACTACTTGCAACTGAGGCAACATGATCAACTTTCAGAGGATTCTGTTGTCTGTCATGGAAGTAGAAGAAATGTCTGTGACACTCAGACTGACTGTCAGCCAACATTACAGAATGAAGATTGTATGGTAGAGTCAGATAAGATATTTTCTGTGAGTGACAAGAATACTGATCTTCATACAGTTAATGTGACTGACAGATTGCAAAGTGATATACTTATTCAAACTCAACATGATCATTTTGTCACACATACAAGAGCACATAATCAAGAGAAACCTTACAAATGTGATCTTTGTGGTGCGGGATTTGCTCATAACGTTATTTGAGCCCTAAAAGAATACATACTCGAGAGAAGCCTTATAAATGTGATGTTTGTGGTGCAGGATTTAGTAAAAGCTGTTTTCTAGTAAAACATCAAAGAATACATACTGGAGAGACACCTTACAAATGTGATGTTTGTGGTGTTGGATTTAATAAAAGCAGTGGTCTAGAAACACATAAAAGAGTACACACCGGAGAGAAACCGTACAAATGTGATGTTTGTGGCGCAGGATTTGCTCAGTCTAGTAATTTAGAAAAACATAAAAGAACACATACTGGTGAAAAACCTTACAAATGTGATGTTTGTGGTGCAACATTTACACAGTGCAGTAGTCTAAAAGCACATGAAAGAACACATACTGGAGAAAAGCCTTACAAATGTGATGTTTGCAGTGCAGAATTTACTCAGTGTAGTAGTTTAAAAGCACATAAAAGATTACATACTGGAGAAAAGCCTTACAAATGTGATATTTGTGGTGTAGCATTTGCTGATAATGGTTGTCTCTGAAGACACAAAAGAACGATACTGGAGAGAAACCTTACAACTGTGATGTTTGTGGTGCAGGGTTTGCTTTTAAGAGGTGTCTGGTAACACATACAGTAATACATACTGGAGAGAAACCTTACAAGTGTGATGTTTGTAGTGCAGGATTTGTTAGTAGCAGCAGTCTAAATATGCATAAAAGAATACATACTGGAGAGAAACCTTATGTATGTGATATTTGTTGTGCAGAATTTGCTTATAGAAGTTCTCTAGTAAAACATAAAAGAATACATACTGGAGAGAAACCTTTTAAGTGTGATGCTTGTAATGCAGGATTTGCTTGTAAAAGTAATTTAGTGGCACATAAAAGAGTGCATACTGGAGTAAAAACCTTGCAAATGTGAGGTTTGTCATACAGGATTTGTTAGTAGCAGTAGTCTAGAAATATATCAAACAAGACATACTGGGAAAGTTGTGGGTGTCTGTAGCTTAAATGATAGTCAGCTCAATCACAACCCAAGAGTACCTGGTTCAAATTCTGCTGCAGGCAGTTTGAAAGCAAATTAGTTCCCGTGGATTTTTACAAACTGTAAAAATTGACCTCACTGTTCAGAAAGCAATAGCAAACTACTGTATGTATAAGTGATGCCTAGAAAATCAGCGGCTCATTTACTGTGGTTGATATAGTGCGTTTCAAAACTCATGCCCATGTTTGAAATTCTGCAAGTCCGGAGCCCTTTAACATAAAGAGTTGATATTTTGCATGTGCTCTATTAATCATCATGACATTGCAAGGAAATAATTGCAATGAAAACAAATGGCTAGTTTTCACTTTAGCTGATATGCGGTATACAAAAAACATCAAACATGGACTAGATGTACATTTGAAACACAGTATCTTTATTGTTGTTATTGGTGCGTAATTTTAAAAACCTCGATATCCACGTGTTTTAAGTGTTTTCCGTTTTTACCGGAGGACCAAAAGTGTTTACAATTGAACGGACAAGCTACATTTGGTTTTTCAAAGGTCATTTCAATAGCCTCATTCCTTTCAGAGGCGTGCACATTGTAGGGTCTTTACAATGAGTATAAGAGTAAATTTTGTGTCACTGCAAAGCATCACAATGCAGTTGTATCAATATTTTCGTAGGGAAGCTAAGGGTGGGAGCATTCCTATCCTTGAGCAGAGGACAATGTGCGCTTTGGGAGTAAATCGATGTATATTCAATCGCTGGATCCAAAACTTTTCAAGTACACATGCAATGCAACCAAGAACGCAAGATAGAAAGTCGTTAAAATGTTTTGATAGAGAGCTTATTCGAAGAGAATTGTGTCGAATGTTTGAGTTGAAAGAAACAGTGACATTAAGGAAATTAAAGATGGGGCTTAGAAAGAACAACTTCATTGATGTATCAAAATCTACATTATGGAGAACTGGGGAGGAGGCTTCAAATTTAGAAAATATGCTGGTGGAAGAAACATCTATAAGAAACCGCATCTACGAGGCGTGTTCAAATAAAAACGGGACTTGTTACACCACGCGTGCTAGAGTGCACGGATATTGATGACATTTTGCACTAGTAATGAGTATCCAATAATTAACATACGGTCACGTGTTCATCTTCCCAGCATGCATACGTGCTGCATGAGACTGTTAACAATATGGCGGGTGTGATTCTGAACCCGTCCAAAGTAAATCAGCGTGCTGTGATCCAGTTTCTTTCATTTGAAGGATGTCAAGCAGTAGACATTCATCGGAGAATGAAGGCAGCATATGGTGACAAATGTTTGTCGAGGACAAGAGTGATGGAATGGACGCGTATGTTTAAAGACGGACGTGAGTTAACAGCAGATCTTGCACGGCCAGGTCAGGCGCATATTGTTGCAACAGAAGAAGCCATAGCCTTGCTTGATAAAGCAGTACTGACTGACTGTCGTCGGAGCATTCGTTCGCTTGCAGAAGAATTCCATATGTCAATTGGGACAGCCCACATGGTTGTTCAGAAGAAATTGAACTATCGGAAGGTGTGTTCACAGTGGGTCCCACGGATGTTGACTGACCACCATAAGGAAGAACGGATGGGGTGGAGTTTGAACCACTTGATGCGTTACAGGACAGAGGGTGATGCATTTCTGTTGAGCATTGTGGCAGGTGATGAATCGTGGTGCCACCACTATGAACCGAGCAGCAAAATTGACAGCATGCAATGGAAACATCCAGGTTCACCAAAACCCAAAAATTCAAGACACAGGTTTCTGCTGGGAAGGTTATGGTGACCGCATTTTTGACCATGAAGGGCTTTTGTTGGCCGATTTTAAGGAACCTGGTATCAACATCAATGCCGCCCATTATAAAGACACTTTAGACAAGCTGCATAAGGCCATCAAGGCTAAGTGACCAGGCAAGCTTTCTCAAGGTGTGATTCTTCTCCACGACAACGCTCATCCGCACTTCGCAAAAATTGTGCAGGAAACATTGGCAAAGAAGAATTGGGAAGTTCTTCATCACCCAGCCTATAGTCCCGATTTGTCCCTGTGTGATTTCCATTTGGTCGGACCGTTGAAGAAAGCACTAAAGGGACAGCGATTCAACAGTGACACAGACGTGAAGACAGCAGTGACCACATGGTTCAGTGAGCAGCCACGCACCTTTTTCTCGGACGGCATTCGGCGTCTACCTAAACAGTGGGATGCTTGCCTAAATGCATACGGAGATTTTTCTGATGAACCCAGGTGCATTCTTATTCACAAGTGGTTGCTTTGTTTAATTCCGTTGAAACTGTTAATTTGCGTATGATACTTTTTAAATAAATCCACAAGTCCCGTTTTCATTTGAACACACCTCGTAGTTGTGATGAGAAGCAAATATTTGCGTGCAGTTAGAGAAATGCGTCGACAAAGCTATGACATTGTGTATTTAGACGAAACATGGATTAATGCTCACCACAAAAATGAAACAGAATGGCAGTCATCAGATGGAACGATTAAGAAATTAGTAGACCTACCAAGTGGCAAAGGGAAGCGCTTTATAATTGCACATGCAGGCAGTAGTCAAAATGGGCTGTTGAAGAATGCTCAACTCCTATTTGTTTCGAAATCGGTCGATAATCGGGACTGCCACACAGAAATGAACTGTCATATATTTAGAGAGTGGATTGAGAAAACTATACTTCCGACATTAGATAGGCCCTCTTGTCTGATAATGGACAATGCATCATACCACAATGTAGTGGCACAAGAAGACAAAGAGTACGCGTCGTCTAGTAAAAAAATATGCAATACAGATGTTTGCATGAGATTGTCGTCAATGTACACATCTGGTCCTTTTCAAGACCACCACAATCATCCTGACCTGTTAACATGACAACTGTATCGAAATGAAGGTACAAGTTGAAGTAAAGTCATTTCTTTTTGTATGATTTCCACTCTACTAAAAATGTGGATACACCTATGACTTATCAAACGTTGTAAATTTGTTATATTGCTGTAAATTCTATTTTGTGCTACCAAAATAATTATTAGGTACTCAAAGATCAAAGAAAATCGCCGCTTCAGTAAAACGACTGTACCTACATAAATTTTAATTATGTATTCGTAATGTCATTGAAAATCTAACGCCACATGCAAAATTACGTATTTCATGCAAGGGTTATTGAGATATTAGAAGTTTGACAGCACGAGATTTGAAACGCACTATAGTAGCTATCTAGTAAAATCAAAGAATACAACATACTGGAGAGAAACCTTTCAAATATAATGTTTGTGGTACAGTATTTGCTTTTAATAGTAATTTATTAGATCAAAGAAGAGTATATATGGAGAGAAGCCTTTGAGGTGGGATGCTTGTGTTGTAGGATTTACTCAGTGCAGTAATCTAATACATACTGGAATGAAACCTTACAATAGAGATGGGTACTATAGAGCAAGGTTTGCTGCCACTAGTTCTCTAGCAAGTCATAGATATATACTATTACATACTGGGCAGAAACCTTAGTAATGTTGTGTTAGTGATGCATGAGATACTCAGTAAATTAGTATAGAAAAACATCAAATAATATACATTTTTTACTGGACAGAAACCTTAGTAATGTTATGTTAGTAATGCATGATATACTCAGTAAATTAGTATAGAAAAACATCAAATAATATACACTTTTTACTGGACAGAAACCTTAGTAATGTTATGTTAGTAATGCATGATATACTCAGTAAATTAGTATAGAAAAACATCAAATAATATACACTTTTTACTGGACAGAAACCTTAGTAATGTTATGTTAGTGATGCATGATATACTCAGTAAATTAGTATAGAAAAACATCAAATAATATACACTTTTTACTGGACAGAAACCTTAGTAATGTTATGTTAGTGATGCATGATATACTCAGTAAATTAGTATAGAAAAACATCAAATAATATACACTTTTTACTGGACAGAAACCTTAGTAATGTTGTGTTTCTGGTTCTAGGAATGTATTTCTACTTCTTATGCATTGCCGCTGTGAATTCAGGTGTTAGTCATGATGCCAGGTATTGCACTTCTGACTTATTTTTGCGTGAGGCAAGCTTACCATTTGACTGGTGTCCCTCGCCATAGTGGCGAGCCTTCGCCGACTTCAGAGGTACTTGAAGATTAGATCTTTCAAGTGTGATCGTTATGGAAAAACCTATGGTCCGAACCACTTGCCATGAGTCCTCCTACCCTTGGAACTTTTACAGCCAGTGATAATTTCGGAAGTGCGACTTCTCTATTGGATTTCCCTCCGTTTTCTGCCTGTGGTGAGGTGGTTCTAGATTAGGAACATTATCACCCATTCTGGGACATGTGTAGGACAATCGCGTCTGAAAAGTATCAGCTTTCTCCATTTTTTTTTCTTACTACCGGTCAAAACCTTTATATTTTCAGCCTTGCTTTTCTATCCACGATGAGGTTGTTCTGGATTTGGAACATTCTCAGCCGTTTCGAGATGTGTGTCGGCACATGACAATTTTGCACTTTTTACGCTGCATTTTCCCTGGCCCCTGAAAACACTTGACTGGAGCTGCACACAACTAATCAAGAGGGTCGTTTCATTAGGAGCTAGCAACGCAACTTAAATTTTTCACTCGCCAACATCACCCACCCCAGTTCTTCTGGGAAAGGAAGTTTTTTCCCAGCACAAGAACGCAACTTTACATTTTGCACTCATGCAACGGTACCGTGCCTGATTGTTCCAGAGAAGGCAGTTTCGTTAAGCACAAGGGCACAGCCTTAGGTTTTGTACTTGGCGAACCTTTCCCAATAAATGTATCTGTGCTTGGCCTGCGATATAGAGTTTACTGCAATCTTACCTTTTGTCATCACAACACGTTACAGCATTCTCAAAGATACTAGAAGAGAGCTGGCAATTATGGTGCTGCCATTGTCTCTGGGACAGTGAGTATATGCTTACAGATGACTTGTAACTTCTTATTTCTTATGGTGCTTTGCATTTATACAACTTTTCATTATACATCGACCAGGAGATGCGTGCATTCGTTCAGGATTTTGGGCCTGTATATCGTGAATGTGCTTGCACTACTGCCTATACCTGTAGCTCTTCCTCGATCTCCACCCACTTAGCCAGACAAGATCCTCTGTTTGTTTCCAGGGCCACCATGAGGAGGTGATGTAGGTCTTGATTAGTACCAGCTCACTCACCCTGGCGCGGTGTTGTCCCTTTATGCTATTCACGCCTGAGACCCCAGGAATGTATTTAATTCTTGCTGTTGTTTTTGTTTACTTTGTACTTGTTTTAGTGATTAGCACAGCTTTTTATAGTAATATTATGTTTCTGTTTCTATGAATGTATTTAATGATTATTGTTGCTTTCTTTGATTACTTTGTACTTATTTAATGACTAGCATGACTTATTGTAATATTAACTTTGACAGACATTTTATCAACATTTAATGATGTCCTTTAATTTAGATTTGTTTGCATTTTCTTGTTTTAATCAAATACATAGAAATGATATAGGGAACTTCCAGTGTCTGATGTTGTTGTGAACTAAAGTTGCTGAGCTGATCACTCTTTCACTGACTATAGAACACCACCATTGTTTCTTCTCAATAAAGGTGGTCTTTAAAATAACCACTCATTGTGATTTGTATGTGTTTTGAGCCAAAGAGCATGGGTTGTTGTTGTTTACAGCGCTTAGACTAAACCGGATAAGAGACATGCTCATTGGTTGAATCTTTTCAAAGCACAGATTGTATCTCTCCAAGGAATTTGTTTTTTTTTACTCTGTATCATTTTGTTGTTGGGAGAATAGAAATGGTAGACACAGACCAGATATGCTGGGAACAGATACACTGGCAAGTACATATATCATTTTGTTGTTGGAAGAACAGAAACGGCAGTCACAGACCAGATATATTGGGAACAGATACACTTGCAAGTACATATATCATTTTGTTGTCGGAAGAACAGAAACGGTAGACAGACCAGATATACTGGGCACAGATACACTGGCAAGTACATATATCATTTTGTTGTTGGAAGAACAGAAACGGCAGTCACAGACCAGATATACTGGGAACAGATACACTGGCAAGTACATATATCATTTTGTTGTTGGAAGAACAGAAACGGTAGACACAGACCAGATATGCTGGGAACAGATACACTGACAAGTACATGCAGTCAGTTATCATCCCAATGTTACATCTTAGTGTAGACACCACATATCTCTTTTGACACAAGACTGATGGAACAAATAGTTTGCATCTTCTCAATGAATTGAAGATTTTTCTGTATATTTCTGTTACTGGTAGGAGTACAAAATGGCTGCAACTGATAGTATTGATCAGGATCAAGTATTCTGGCATGACCAACCTGTTAAACTGTTATGGACACAACTACAAGGTAGCTCTTTGCTGTAGCTCAATCTCTAAAGATAAATTGTCAACTGAAAGATTTGACTTTGCCTGATGACATTTCTATTGCCTGGTTAAGTAAAAACATCCAAGATGTACAGAAAAAACATACAACTTGTCATCCATAGCATCAAAAGGGAAATATCTGGTTTACATTTCAATCAATCAAGTGCCATGCCTGCCGGCGTGGCTGATCATGTCTCTCCACAACTCTCTTTGCTTGGTGCATGTAATCAGTTCTGACGTCGATATTTTGTCGAACCATGATGTCAGGCCATCCAACATCTTCTCCCTCTGTCTTCCACGATCTCTCCTTCCCTGAATTTTACCTGTAGTCACCAAATGTTCTAAACCTTCTCTTCGCATTATATGCCCGAAGAACCTTGATTGTCGGATTCTTATTCTTTTGATAAGGTTTCTTTGTGTGCAGGCCTGATTTAAAACCTCCACGTTTGTTTTCTTTGCTGTCCATGGAATTCTCAACATTCTTCTGTAAAACCACATCTCTGTGGCTTCCAATGATCGTATTGATTGTTTGTTCAGTGTCCATGATTGCTGCCATACATAAGAATTGGTTCAATATAGCATTGGAGTACTCGTTTCGCAGTGTCATTGGTAGTGAGTTCACGCATAGTGTGTTCTTCATTTTCATAAAAGCTGCTTCGTTTGAGCTATTCTACTCCTAATCTCTGTTGTACATCTTCCATCTGGTGTTAAGAATGTTCCTAGATACTTGAATCGATGGACTTGTTTCAGTGTTGTGTTATTTATTTTGATATTGCATGGGTTTACATTTACTGCATTTATTCTCATGACCTTAGTCTTTTCGATGTGTATTTTCAAATCTAGTTGCTAAGACTTTTTTATTTAGAATGTTCCTTTTATCCTTAATATGTGCGGGATTGTAGGACAGCAATGCCAGATAGTCTGCAAAATCTAGGTCCTCTAGTTGTTTGATAAGTTCCCATTGTATTTCTCATCTGTTATCTGTTGTTGAATTCATGATCCAATCTATGGCCAGCAAGAACAGAAATGGTGATAACAGACATCCCTGTAGCAACCCCATTCATTTCATTCCTTTATATATTTCCCTGATTAAGTTTGCAATCTTGGGAGGAACTCCATAATGTTTTAATAGTTTCCACAAAGACTATCTAGACCAGTGGTTCTCAACGTGTGGGTTGCGACCCCTTTGGGGGTCGATAGACCCTTTCTCTTGCCTGAACGAACGACGCCTAAGACTATCGGAAAACACATATTTTCCATGATCGTGAACCGAGACACTGCTCCTCTATCCGTCTCCAGGCGGGTCCGCCCACATACGAGAACCCTGCGTTTGTGATTAATCTCTCTCTCTCTTTAGCCTGTTACGCCCCTGGCGTTTAGGGCAACAATAAACGCACACCATTTGTTTCAATTCATGGCCTTTCTCTGTATTGTGTTCCAGCTATGATTCATTTCTTTCAGTTCTTGCTCTATCGTTCTCCTCCAGGTTGTCTCCGTATCGGAGGCCAAGCGCGGATACATCTATTGGGTAAGATTGACCAAGCGCAAAACCTGCGCGGATACATCTATTGGGTAAGGTTGACCAAGCGCAAAACCTAAGGTCGTGCTCTTGTGCCTAACCAAACTGCCCTCACTGGGACAACCGGACAAGGTACTGCTGCACGAGTGCAAAGTGTAATGCCGGGTAAAAACTGCCATCCTCTGAAGGACTGGGGGTGGTTGATGTTGGCGAGCGCAAAATCTAAGTTGCGTTGCTAGCAACGAATGAAACAATTTTCTGAATTATCTGTGAACCCAAACCCACTGTTTCCCGAGGCCAGTAAAAATGCAGAGTAGAAATTGCCAAGTGCCGACACGAGTCTCAAAACGGCTGAGAATATTCCTTCCGGAATAAACTCACTGGCTGAAAAAGTAAGGCAAGGGTTTGTATTCTCGTACAAACCCAAACACTGACAAGGGCCGGCACTTTTTCGGACGAGATTGTCCAACACTTGTAGAATGACGTTCACCGCATGCACACACTCATAAGCTCAGATCAAACAGGCCAGTTAATATTCGAAAATTGATCGTTTCGAGTGAACGCTAACGTCTGTCCGTGCTGGTTGTCGCTCGGTACTCTCTCTGACGAAAATCACACAGGTCATAGGTCACAAAGAGTGGTCAATGAGTGGTTGTTCTAGAGCACTCACGGAAGTGCTTCTCTGGACTATAATCACATGCTAACTGTGATCAACAAGTGATGTTTTTTAGAGCTTCTACAGCGCTAGAAATGGGTAAACACTGCAGTGATGACCAATAGACTCTACCTGAGTAGGAGCCTCTGCAGCACTAAGCATAACACTACAGGAATAGAGTTGTTGGAGGTTTCTGGGTCTGAAAGAAAGCTGGGTACTCTCACCAATGCACTATAGGAAAAAGGGGGAAAACTCATAATTCCTGGGGTTCAACAACGACAACAATATTTATATAGGCACTCGGGTCAAAAGCTTGTCTGTGGTCAAAGGCGCAGTCACAGGGACAACGTCGCGCCAGTATTAGTGAGCTGGCACTAATCAAGATCCTATCCCAGCTCCACGGGGTGACCCTGGAAACAGACAGAGGATTCTGTCTGGCTAAGCGGATAGGGATCGAGGGCGAGCTACTCTGGTATAAGTAGTGGTGCAAGAGCAGTTGCGCTATACAAGATCTACACGCAAGATAGAAGAGAAGAATGCCAGAGTGACCGTTCCTGCACGTCTCTCCCGGCGATGGGAAAAAGCTAAATAAATTAAAAAACGAATCGTAAGAACTGACACATTACGAGTCGTCAGGAGGCTATTCACGTCTCCACGAAATAATGGCCACTACTTCTTTGCCAGCTTTGGCAAGGATCGTCGGAAAAGATGCTATGTGACAACACAATGGGAGATTGCAGTTAACTCCGTACACGAGGCCAAGCAGAGATATATCTGTTGGGTAAAGATATAATGGACCGAGCGAAAATCCTCAAGTTGCGTTCAAACGCCTGACGAAACTGCCTTCCATGAAACAACCGGTCACGGTACTGTTGTTTTTACAACTAATATCCCCGGAAAAACCGGGGCGGGTGATATTTGGCGAGCGCAAAATCTAAGTTGCGCTGATAGCGTCTTATGAAACGACCCTCTGCATTATTTGTGCGCAGCCCCAGTCCAGTGTTTCCCGGGCCAGGGAAAATGCAGAGTAGAAACTGCAAATTGCCAAGTGCCGACACGCTCATCGAAATGCTGAGAATGTTCATACTCCAGAATAAACTCAACGCGGTCAGAATAGTAAGGCCGACATTGTAAAGATTTGACAGGTTGTCCAAATCCAAACATTGGCGAAGGCCGATACTTTTCACGGTGTGTTACACGAATAATATGCCGTACCAGGACAAGATTATGTGCCACAAAAAGACTGAGAAATGTTCCTAATCCTGAACGACCTCACATAACCAGAAAGGGAGCACAGTGTGGACATACTCTTAGGTGTAAATCATAAAACCCAAATATACGGCTATAAATGATCGTAAAAGAGCAATGAATACACAAAGCAGCCGGCAAGTGACCGTTCAAATGACCAGTCACAAAAGGGTTGTAAATGTTCCTATACCGGAACGACATCACCCAGTCATTTGCAAAGTAGTAAGTGCTTTTTGTGTAGATCCAAGCCAAAATATACGGCATTAAAAGATCATTGTGTTTATCGTACGATGCAGAAGAAACGCAGCACTCAGAATGGTTGCAGTACAACAGGCTCTTTGGCGTAGATCCAAGCCAACCGTGTATGATACCATACACAAAGTAGGGCCCTAATTTTAATAGGGGTGCAACGTCAGTCGTTCTGATTAAAGATCAATTATATATCACAATAAGAATGATAAAATTAGCCGCGAAGAACGAAAGTTAAGAAGAAGAAGATACAAACTCGTTACTTTCGGGTCCCTCAAATATTCGAATATGTACTATTCGCACATCACATCACTAAATCTTACCAAAAAATGTCGTTTATACTTTGATATGGACATTCATGTTTAAAAAAATATGGATTCAAAGGTATAATTAGTGACTAAAAATTCTTTTAATAATATTGCCAATAAAAGGAAGTCTCGTTGATAAAAAAAACCCAAAACGTTCAAGTTTATATGATTTATGCAATTGGACTGGAGGAAGTCAAAAATGAAAACAAATCAGATAAATGAAAAACTTTCCTTTCTGAGTCTTAGTTTATACTTTATAGTTTATTATATACAGTAGTATAAGTATTAATATTATAGTAATATAGTTTATTATCAATGCTTCTATACTGTGAAGTAGTACCGATATAAGACTTGTCGCCTTCGTCCCTCGGCAGAGAAAGGTCAGTGAGTGACAAAAACATTATTTTTTTAATACATAGAATATCGAGCATCTTCTTAAGTTCTTTGCGTTCGTTCTTTACGATCAATTTTAATCACGATTCACTCTTTGTCTGTCTTTGTGATATGTTTGATCTTTGCCAACAACGTGTATACGTTGCACATTGGTTTGGTAGGCCCCTAAACGCATAGATTTCTACACGTTTAGGACACGTGCATCCGATTTCATCCAAACCTCCTTAGTCGCCTCTTACGACATGCATGGCAGGTAACAGTGGTTCTATTCTTTACACCCCAAATTTGGGCCCGTAACCACTCGGGCGAGTTGATATTTTGTAATTGAGTATATATTATAATTGATGGGTCACTTCTATCTTTTTTTTTCAACCTACTATATTCTCTACTAATCTGCTATTATTTACTATAATAATTTCATATGGGCAGAATAAGTGGGAGACAAACACACAGTTCCAGTTCTCAGAGTTTAATTAGAAGCCATTCTAATTCATCTTTCCATGCCTTGTCTATCCATGATGATCATTGATGATGATGCTGCTCATCTCTCAGCAGATAATATCCATTGCTTGGTAGTTTAGACTTGTATGCTTTAGATACTTTTTTTGGGAGGTTCTAGCCGTCATTTTTGCATGTAGGGGATGATGTATCCTTTTGATATTTTCAGCATGTAGAATCGCCCTTCTCTTTCTTCAGTCCTCCAAGGGCTGGATGTTGGCGGCCTTTTCCATTTCCACAATGGGTGTAGATTTGACTTCTGACATCGATAATCCTGTCTTGTTAATACACTAACTTTTTATGTCCAAACATCTTGATGCTTTAATATTTATTTTAATTGTAGCAGCTGAAAAAAAGTTGTCTGAGTTGTTTGGTTACTTCTATTTTCTATGTAACTAAGGGACGTACTTCAGAGGGGGCGCAGAAATAGACAAAGATGCGCCAAGGTCAGTGAGCTGGCACTGATCAAAACCCTACACCACCTCCTCATGGTGGCCCTGGAAACAGACAATGGCTCTTATCTGGCTAAGTGGGTAGGGATTGAATGAGCTACTCTGGTATAAGTAGTGGTGCAAGCGCAGTCATTCTTTATATGAGATCTACTCGCATCACAGGCGAGCAAAATCCCAGAGTGAATGTGCCTGCATGTATCTACTGGCTGATGGGAAAAGCTGCATAAATGCAAAAACCTAAGAGCAAAATCCCAGAGTGAATGTGCCTGCATGTATCTACTGGCTGATGGGAAAAGCTGCATAAATGCAAAAACAACTGTAAGAAGTAACAAGGTACGAGTTGTCTGTAGGCGTATACTCGCATCCTCATTATTCACACCACAATTGGCATCTCTCTGCAAGAATCGTGAAGAACAAAGTAACATGTCATGGCGACACAAGGGAAGATTGCCGTAAACTCTGCAATAGAGGCCAAGTGCAGATGAACTGATCGGGTAAGGTTAGTTGAGTGCAAAACTTATAGTTGTGCTTTTGTGCTTAACGAACTGGCTGAAACAACCGGGTTTGGTACTGTTGCACGATCGCAAAATGTAAAGTTGTGTTCTGGTGTCCAGAAAACTGCCATCACATAAGAACTGGGGTGGGTTATATTGGCGAGCACAAAACTTTAAGTTGCGTTGATAGCGCCTAATGAAACGGCCCTGTTGAGTATTTGCGTGCAGACTCAGTCCAGTGTTTCCCGGCGTAAATGAAAATGCAGAGTAAAAATTGCCAAGTGCAGACACACGTTTTGAAACAGATGATAGTGCTCATAGTCCGAAACAAACTCACAGTAGCTAGAGAAGCACGGCCGAAAATGTAATGGTTTGACTGGTTGTCAGTCCCAAATATTGGTAAAGTGGACACTTTGAACGCAATTGTCCTACACGAGTACGATGCCAGCAATATACAGCAAAAAGTGATCGTTAAAAAGCAATGAACAGGAAGGAAAATGTGGGATTGACGAGATACAGACTCAAAACATTTTGAGTCTGTATCGCTGTCAGTCCCCCACATTTTCCCATAGGCCAAAATTTGGGATGTCATGCCCTACCTTTGTATGGTACCATACACATGACCTAAGAACAGAGGTGCAACGTATAGTCGTTCTGGCATGGATCAGTTTACATCACAATAAGATTGATCAGATTGGTTGTAAAGAACGTTTGCAAACAAACAACAAACATACTTCAGAGATGATTAAACAAATATGAATTGTGCTTCTAAATGTCATTATTGTTTTAGTTTTTATTTGATAATCATTTTATGAAAGTCACATTTTGACATTCAAACAATCAGCCACACAGATTTTGTCAACACTTTATCCAGATATTTACTGTAACTTTTCTATTGTACCAGACTGAAGAAGGAAACAATGACACTAACATGTCAGATGAAGTTATCAATTTAAAACAAGAACAAGATTGTCAGGTGAGAAGTGAATACTTTTATGGTAAAACTGCTAAAATTGACTATGATGGGTAGTGAGTAAAGGACCCTATTTCATACCTCCAGGTGTATAGGGTAATGCAGTGTTAGGTTCATATTTTCATTGACCGTCGGCACACCACAAGTGATGTTATCAACATAATTCGGGCCACCTTTATTTCTCAGTGCTTTTCCTGGTACCTTTTTGAGGCTGGGTTGACCTGAAAGCCGGGACGGTCTGAACAAATTCCACACCCACTGGAATTGAACCTGGAACACTAACCTGGAACACTAACCTAAGAAACGGGTTCACTAACAACTACGCTACTGCAGCTCTCATGATGAATAGTTACAGTCCAGTATTCATTCACAATGAACAAATTAATTAGAGAGATTTTTTACTGTTGTTTTACATCAGTCATAACACACAAGTACTGTCAAACTATAAAATTGTGTGAGTTCTCATGTACAGTGATGATAAATTGTCTATCTTCCAACTCACATTTATGAGGAGGTAAAAATAGAATGGTCTGCATGTGAGACAACTTTTGTTGCTAACAAATGACGTGTTCCAATGCTTAATGTGAGATTTCAGTGAACTTTCAAAATGTATTTAAAAAATCATATGTTTGAACGTTTAATGATCATAATTTACATCTTAACCTGCGTTCTGTATTGTTCAGAGATTGTGAAACAAAAGCATAATATCCATAAAACCACTGTAATCCATTGTTCTGTTGTTTTATTCAGATATCATCAGGATAGTGATATCTTCCATAACTGTATCACTTAATACAATTTGACAATTATATCACATGATTGATACAAATATAAGAAATATATAATCTATTTGTTTCACAATATTTATTGCTATTTTTTATACAATTTGTCATTAAAAAACATGATTTGACATTTTGTTTTCAGGGACATACAGTAAAGTTGGAAACTGAAGATGATAATGAGATGAAAGGTAAAGTTTTTATTTACTCATTTATGAAGTTTATTGTTGTTTACTTTCGTTGTTGGAAAAAACATAATTCTCAGTTAATAAATGTTAATTTCAAATTCTTGTGTTAAATTTTAGTGTTATTTTATTCTCATGGTGTAGTGACTCTCTGACATTAGAGAAAATTTAGGTTGAAATGGTCGGTGTATTTATCAATTCATGCTCTACACTAATTGTACTAACTAGCCATAAAGTGAAAAGGTGGCATCTCGTAATTCTACACCTGTGAGTTCCTACGGAATCTTATGTAAGATTTCTGTCATTTGTCTTTGACTTACAACTTAAGGTCCCTCTTAGGTTCTGAACAAAATTGACAGAAAATCATCAGAGTGCCCTGTAAGCCAACATGTCACAGCTAAACTCAAAGGATAACAACTGAGGGCTATTACAGAAAGATTGTCGACTCGATGATATTGATGATACTCAAGCTAACGAGACAACTGAGGTCTATTACGGGAAGGTCATCAACTCAATGATATTGATGATACTCAAGCTAACGAGACAAATGAGGGCTATTACAGGAAGATTGTCAACTCAATGATATTGATGATACTCAAGCTAACGAGACAACTGAGGGCTATTACAGGAAGATCGTCAACTCAATGGTATTGATGATACTCAAGCTAACGAGACAAATGAGGGCTATTACAGGAAGATCGTCAACTCAATGGTATTGATGATACTCAAGCTAATGAGACAACTGAGGGCTATTACAGGAAGATCGTCAACTCAATGGTATTGATGATACTCAAGCTAACGAGAAAAATGAGGGCTATTACAGGAAGATTGTCAACTCAATGATATTGATGATACTCAAGCTAACGAGACGACTGAGGTCTATTACAGGAAGATTGTCGACTCAATGATATTGATGATACTCAAGCTAACGAGACTACTGAGGACTATTACAGGAAGATCGTCAACTCAATGATATTGATGATACTCAAGCTAACAAGACAACTTAGGGCTATTACAGAAATATTGTCGACTCGATGATATTGATGATACTCAAGCTAACGAGACAACTGAGGTCTATTACGGGAAGGTCGTCAACTCAATGATATTGATGATACTCAAGCTAACGAGACAACTGAGGGCTATTACAGGAAGATTGTCAACTCAATGATATTGATGATACTCAAGCTAACGAGACGACTGAGGTCTATTACAGGAAGATTGTCAACTCAATGATATTGATGATACTCAAGCTAACGAGACGACTGAGGTCTATTACAGGAAGATTGTCGACTCAATGATATTGATGATACTCAAGCTAACGAGACTACTGAGGACTATTACAGGAAGATCGTCAACTCAATGATATTGATGATACTCAAGCTAACAAGACAACTTAGGGCTATTACAGAAAGATTGTCGACTCAATGATATTGATGATACTCAAGCTAATGAGACAACTGAGGGCTATTACAGGAAGTGCCTACCAGAGGTACTATTGTCTTCTATTGTAAATGTATACTTCTTCTTCTTCAGCGATCACTGGTCATGCGCTTAATTTACTGTGGACCACAAACTGGCAGTCAACCAGGTCTGTCAGGTTTCCCCATAGCTTAGTTTTCAGGTCAACTGGGTGTGGCCACATGCCGCTTCTCAGCTCACCCAGGAGAGGACAGTCTTGCAAGATATGCTCTGGTCTCTGTTCCGCCTGCTGACACTGGCAGAAAGCTGTTTGACTTATTCCTAGTCTATATAAGTGTTTGTTGAGTCTGCAGTGTCTGGTATGTAGTTGAAATATAGTGACCTGGTCTGTTCTGCTTAGGTCTTTGAGGAAGTCTTTTCCATAATCATATCCAGTGTTTGTCTTCCAGTCTACTGCAGATTTTCTCTGTATGATACAATCACAAGGACACAACTTTGAAGGAGATCAACTAACTGTTAAACCTACAAACTTTCCCAAAAGTCAGTTTTTCTAATCTTTTTGGTTTGTCCTCATATTTAATAATTTGTCTACCTTTAGTATTTTTCTTGTATATTTCAGAGTTACACAGCCATACACAGAACCCTCTTCCCTTCATCAAACAAGAATATTTGCTGCCTTATAAGAATGTGATAAGTGATAGCAACTACTTGCAACTGAGGCAACATGATCAACTTTCAGAGGATTCTGTTGTCCGTCATGGAAGTAGAAGAAATGTTTGTGACACTCAGACTGACTATCAGCCAACATTACAGAATGAAGATTGTGTGGTAGAGTCAGATAAGATATTTTCTGTGAGCGACAAGAATACTGATCTTCATACAGTTGATGTGACTGACAGATTGCAAAGTGATATACTTATTCAAACTCAACAGGATCATTTTGTAACACAAACAGGAGCACATAATCAAGAGAAACCTTACAAATGTGATTTTTGTGATGCAGGATATGCTTATAGAAGATGTCTACTAAAACATAAAAGAACACATACTGGAGAGAAACCTTACAAATGTGATCTTTGTGGTGCAAGATTTACTCTGTACTGTTATCTTAAAATACATAAAAACACATACTGAGAGAAACCTTACAAATGTGATCTTTGTGGTTTAGGGTTTGCTCTGTACCGTTATCTTAAAATACATAAAAGAGCACATACTGGAAGGAGACCTTACAAATGTGATATTTGTAGTGTACGATTTAGTCAGCACAGTAATCTACAAACACATAAAAGAATACATACTGGAGAAAAACATTACAAATGTGATGTATGTGGTGCACAATTTACTTTTAATAGTAGTTTATTAGCTCATAAAAGAGTGCATACTAGTGAAAAACCTTACAAATGTGATATTTGTGGCGCAGGATTTGCTCGAACAGGTACTTTAGTAAGACACAAAAGAATACATACTGAGAAAACCTTACAAATGTGATGTTTGTGGAGCAAGATATATTGGTAGCAGTGGCCTTAAGATACATAAAAGAATACATACTGGAGAAAAACCGTACAAATGTGATGTTTGTGGTGTAGGATTTGCTGATAGAAGTTCTCTAGTAAAACATAAAAGAATTCATACTGGAGAGAAACCTTTCAAATGTAATGTTTGTAGTGCAGGTTTTGCTTGTAATAGTAATTTAGTAGCACATAAAAGAGTACATGCTGGAGAGAAACCTCACAAATGCGATGTTTGTGGTGCAGGATTTTATTTTTATAGTAATCTATTAGATCATAAAAGAGTGCATACTGGAGAAAAACCTTATAAATGTGATGTTTGTGGTGCAGGATTTGCTCGTTGTGGGACTCTAGAAACACATAAAAGAACACATACTGGAGAGAAACCTTACAAATGTGATGTTTGTGGCACAGTATTTACTCAATATGGTAGTCTAGTAGCACATAAAAGAGTGCATACCGGAGAAAAACCTTACAAATGTGATGTTTGTGGTGTAGGATTTGCTCGGACAGGTACTTTAGTAAGACATAGAAGAACACATACGGGAGAGAAACCTTACAAATGTGATGTTTGTGGAGCAGGATATATTAGTAGCTATAGTCTAGACCTACATAAAAGAGTACATACTACAGAGAAACCTTACAAATGTGATGTTTGTGGAGCAGGATTTACACAGTGCAGTAGTCTAAAAGGACATAAAAGAACACATACTGGAGAGAAACCATACAAGTGTGATGTTTGTGGTGTAGGATTTGCTGTAAGTAGTTCTCTAACAAGGCATAGATATAGATTACATAGCAAAAAGAAACCTTAGTAATGTTCTGTTTCGATGAATGTATTTAAAGATTATTGTTGCTATCTTTGATTACTTTGTACTTATTTAATAACTAGCATGACTTATTGTAATATTAACTTTGACAGACATTTTATCAACACTTAATGATATCCTTTAATTTAGATTTGTTTGCATTTTCTTGTTTTAATCAAATACATAGAAATGATATAAAGAACTTCCATTGTCTGTTGTTCTTGGTGTGAACTAAAGTTACTGAGCAGATTGCTTTTTCATATAGTTCAGAAAATTGTATATGTTTTGTAGCTAATCTATGCCAAGAAATGAGACGGTAGACAGACTGGCTAAAGAAGTTGCTGCAGATGAGCAACTGGATATACCAGCTATGTATCACCAGAAGAAAATTATGATCAAATCAATAACAAAAAGTTACCAATATCAACCAAGAATTATGAACAATTTTGAACAAGTTGTCATTCTGTCTCAAGACTGGGTACAATCTAATAATGTCTGCAAGGTGACAGACACCCAGACTGCAGAGCACATAATTCACTTCTGGCTAAGTGATTTTGCAGATAATGGGATAACCCTCAGAAATAAAATGTTAGCTCAGATTGAAGCCAGTTTTATACTGGACAAATAAGCCGAACCGAACAGCAATGATTATCCAGCAGGAAAAAGTGTAGCACTGAAGTTACATATGAAATATCTATATTTCCAAAGATAGATAAACATCAAACAAGCAAGTCACTATTAGCTTTAGTCTTATAGAAAGAAACCTTGGTAAACAAACTAACCTGCTGTCTTGCAAACATCATCAGGAAATGAAATAGCTATATGATAAACAAACTAACCTGCTGTCTTGCAAACATCAGGAAATGAAATAGCTATGTGATAAAACCCAGACAAGAAACACAGCTAGATCTATCAAAGATTTACTGATAACATTCACACAAGCATACATAAAGATAACATACATACACAAAGATAACATTCACACAAACATACAGAAAGATAACATTCACACAAGCATAGATAAAGATAACATACATACACAAAGATAACATTCACACAAACATACAGAAAGATAACATACATACACAAAGATAACATTCAAACTAGTATACAATAAGATAACAAACATACAGAAAGAGAAAGATAAATCAGAGCACACAAGCATCAGACTTTCCAACATGTATTTTATATTGGCTCTACATATACTCAGTGGATCTTTGTGCTGCTTCTTGTTCTACATATACTCAGTGGATCTTTGTGCTGCTTCTTGTTCTACATATACTCAGTGGATCTTTGATTGTGCTGCTTCTTGTTCTACATATACTCAGTGGATCTTTGATTGTGCTGCTTCTTGTTCTACATATACTCAGTGGATCTTTGTGCTGCTTCTTGTTCTACATATACTCAGTGGATCTTTGTGCTGCTTCTTGTTCTACATATACTCAGTGGATCTTTGTGCTGCTTCTTGTTCTACATATATTCAGTGGATCTTTGTGCTGCTTCTTGTTCTACATATACTCAGTGGATCTTTGTGCTGCTTCTTGTTCTACATATACTCAGTGGATCTTTGTGCTGCTTCTTGTTCTACATATACTCAGTGGATCTTTGATTGTGCTGCTTCTTGTTCTACATATACTCCGTGGATCTTTGATTGTGCTGCTTCTTGTTCTACATATACTCAGTGGATCTTTGTGCTGCTTCTTGTTCTACATATACTCAGTGTATCTTTGTGCTGCTTCTTGTTCTACATATACTCAGTGTATCTTTGTGCTGCTTCTTGTTCTACATATACTCAGTGGATCTTTGATTGTGCTTCTTGTTCTACATATACTCAGTGGATCTTTGTGCTGCTTCTTGTTCTACATATACTCAGTGGATCTTTGTGCTGCTTCTTGTTCTACATATACTCAGTGGATCTTTGTGCTGCTTCTTGTTCTACATATACTCAGTGGATCTTTGTGCTGCTTCTTGTTCTACATATACTCAGTGGATCTTTGTGCTGCTTCTTGTTCTACATATACTCAGTGGATCTTTGTGCTGCTTCTTGTTCTACATATACTCAGTGGATCTTTGTGCTGCTTCTTGTTCTACATATACTCAGTGGATCTTTGTGCTGCTTCTTGTTCTACATATACTCAGTGGATCTTTGATTGTGCTGCTTCTTGTTCTACATATACTCAGTGGATCTTTGTGCTTCTTCTTGTTCTACATATACTCAGTGGATCTTTGTGCTTCTTCTTGTTCTACATATACTCAGTGGATCTTTGATTGTGCTGCTTCTTGTTCTACATATACTCAGTGGATCTTTGATTGTGTTTCTTGTTCTACATATACTCAGTGGATCTTTGTGCTTCTTCTTGTTCTACATATACTCAGTGGATCTTTCTGCTTCTTCTTGTTCTACATATACTCAGTGGATCTTTGTGCTGCTTCTTGTTCTACATATACTCAGTGGATCTTTGTGCTGCTTCTTGTTCTACATATACTCAGTGGATCTTTGTGCTGCTTCTTGTTCTACATATACTCAGTGGATCTTTGTGCTGCTTCTTGTTCTACATATACTCAGTGGATCTTTGTGTTTCTTCTTTGTGTTTCCCTTTTGACAGGGAGTGTTTATCATGTGTTTAAGATGTGTACGGAGCGACCTCACCAGACAGGAAATCCGATAGAGAAGTCGCACCTCACTAATTGACACTGGTCGTAAAAGTACCGATGGTACGAGGACTCAATGCAAGTGTTTCGTGGACAAGAAGTTTCCTGTAACGATCACACTCGAAGGACCTAATCTTCAAGTACCATTGACTGCAAGAAGACTGCGAAGGCTCACCGCATGGCGAGGGACACCAGTAAAATGGTAAGCAGGCCTCACGCAAAATTCAGTCATAAGCGCAATACCAAGCGCCATGACTACCGCCTGAATTGACAGCGGGTGAATGCAGAAGAAGAAGAAGGATAGCGCATGCATATTCTACACATGATAGAACAAGGTCTTGGTACAGGAGCACAAGAAGGCGTTGCTCAATGTTAGCAGCCGCCATGATGCTCAGTACTGATAGTGCGCTGTTTGTCGTCTGCAAATGACAGTGTTCGTCCCCTGCCAGATAGTTGATGCTTCGTAATCATTTAGTGGATCTTCATCAGTAGTGTTTTAGTTTTGCATACGTGCCTACTCAGTAGACCTTCAATGTCAAGATAAAAACTGCGATTAATGGTGGCTATACAAGTGCCAGTTTAAACCAGCGCCCTGTTAGTCGGGGATTTGGCCTCAATATGTGAAAATGTAGGCTTCTTAAAAAAAAATATTTAAACCGACATTTTACAAGCTAAACATTTTCTGCTCTAGGCACGGGGTCTCCAGTCGATGGGCCTCCTACGGGTCTATAGCAACTGCTACTTCTGCTATAGGGTTAATCCGGCTCCGTGTGTATATAGAGTATATGATGAGTAATGATGTCTAGTGACAATATAATTTAATGAAGCTGCTCAGGTTCTTTCTTTCTTTCTTTTGTCCTTCTCTGCTTTTTTGCCGCTAGTCGTAGCAGGTTTAACTGATGATCGGTTTCCGAGATAATGCTCGCTCGGTCGCTTGATATGGTGTGGTATTGTGGAGTTTTAAGATGTCTGTAACTCCATCAACCCATCTTTTTCTTGGTCTGCCCTTTCCTCTTGATGATTCCATTTTCAGGTTGTACGCTCTTGTAACTGGTGTATTCGGGTTCATTCTGACCAAGTGGCCAAACCATTTGAGTCTCTATTTTTCAATAAATCTAATAGCAGGTGTTGTTCAGACTGTTCTTCTAATTTCCTCATTTCTTATATGGTCTCTTATTTACTGCTTTCCTCAGGCATCTCATTTCGCATGTGGTAATTTTCCTTTCTTGTTCTTTTGTCAGTGCCCATGTTTGGCTCTGGTAGCACAGTGTTGGTATAAAGATTGAATTTATAATCTGTCTTTTAGTCACTACTGGAATAGCTGGGTGCTCAGGTTGATGTGGTATATTTTCTCAGTATGACGCCAGTCTTCGAAATGCCGCCCCTTAAATGTTTTTTCTTTAAAATAACCCTGTTTATGCCCCCTCCCCTCCCCTTTACGTTTCGCCTGATGCGACCGCCTCTCTGTAATCATAGCACGGTACAGTCCTGAAGCTATCGTGTTTAATTATGGATACCAGCCAGACATGTGATTCTAAACTGCGTTCTACATACTTTACTTTTGCACTTTAACCTTAAGTTAAAGGTCAAGTTCACTTGAATGCAAAACAAAAATATTTATACAGCAATATGCCTGTTGGCAATTTGGATTAATTATAATATAATTACTGTAGAATAAGTATCTAAGGTAAGAATACCATCTATGTTGCTTGTAAACATTGAGAACTAAGAAATATAGCAAATTTCTTGTCTCATTTGTTTGCGCAATGTTAAATATGCGCGATCAAGTTGTGTACAATGTGTTTTTAGTTAATTATTAAGCATTGATAGATCAGCGTAAAATATCTGGCCTGGACTGACGTAATGAACTTGCAAAAAAAAAATAGATCAGAACTCTAGAACAACAAAGAACGATACCTATACGCTTCTAATAACATAATTATTCATTGAATTATTTACTTCTTGGATCAGTATAGTTATTAGTGTATATGATAATCTAAATTCAATATGAAGCTGTTAATATTGGTATTGTTGATCACTTGCTTCGGATTTACAAATGGACACGGTAATACTAATAGTAATACGTTATTAGGAGGTCTTCAGCAACTAGATCTGAATTCAGTTGACAACGACACTTTAAAAGCTATCGCAGAAGCCCAAGGTAAAGCCCTTGAGTTAATGAATGATGTTAAAACAGAAGGAGGAACTACAAATGCCATACCTTTACAAGTCAAACGCCTCCTGAGTGTAAAAACACAGGTAAGGTTGATCCGCGCGCATAGTAATAGTTATTAAATCGAAATCTCATTATCTAATTCAAATCTCTTGTTACGTTTTACTAAACTTTCTCAAGTCTGTGACGCTCCTGGAGCTTAGGGCAGCAACAACTGCACACAATTCTCTATTCTTTTCCTTTCTCTGTATTATGTTTCAGCTGTGATTTCTTTCTTTCAGTCCTTGTTCCACTGTTGTCCTCCAGGTCGTCTTGGGTCTACCGCATTTTCGTTTACCCTCTTAGTGCTTTTTTCGAAACAGAGTTGGTCTCCATTAGTATCACATGTACGATCCATATCGACCACTTGTTAAGGGCTGCAGGCGCATATATCAAAGGGACAATCCAGGGTCAGTGAGTTATCAAGATCCTACCCCACCTCCTCGTGGTAGCCCTGGAAATGGACAGAGGATCCTGTCTGGCTAAGTGGGTGGGGATAGGTATAGATAGTAGTGCAAGCACAGTCATGTTATACAGGTCCAAAGTCCTGAGCGAATGCGCACATCTCCTGGCCGATATCCAACGGAAAAGTTGCAAAATGCAAGAAGTAACGTTATGAGATGTAAGCGTATACCCTCATCCCCGGAGCAATGGTTGCACCAAAATTGCCAGCTTTTGGCAAGAATCGTTGAGAACAATGTAACGTGTCATGGTGACATAAGGGAAGATTCCATATCTGAGGCCAAGTGCAGATACATTTATTGGGTAAGGTTTGCAGAGCGCAAATCCTAAAGTTGCATTCTTGTGCTTATTGAAACTGCCCCCCTGGAACAACTGGGCTCGGTAATGTTGCACAAGCGCAAAATGTAAAGTTGCATTCTTGTTCCGGGAAAAACTGCCATCCCCAGAAAACCTGGGGTGTTTGATGTTGGCAAGCGCAAAATTTAAGTTGTGCTGCTAACACCCAATGAAAAGACCTTTGAATTATATGTATGCAGCCCGAGTCCAGTGTTTTCTGACGTAAAGGAAAATGCAGAGTGAAAACTACAAATTTCCAAGTGCCGATGCATGCTTCAAAACAACTGAGAATGTTCCTAATTTGGAACAGCCTCACATTGTCTAGAAAAGTATAACAGATAATGTAAAGATTTTGATTGGTCATATAGTTCCAAACATTGACGAAGGCTGATACTTTTCTGATGCTATTGTGCTACATGTGTAGGATGACGTCCACATGCCTCAGAATGGTTGAGAATGTTCCTAATCCATAACGGCCTCACCATAGGCAAAAAGCAACCCAATAGGGAAGTCACACTTCACTAATTGTGACTGGCCGTAAAAGTTCAGAGGGTACAAGAACTTACAGCAAGTGGTTTGAACTAAGGTTTCCTGAAAAGATCACATGTGAAGGATCTAAACTTCAAGTACCTTTGAAGTCGATGAAGGCCCACCTGCATGGCAAGGGACACCAGTCCAATAATAAAACAGGCTTTCACGCAAAAATCAGCCAGAAGCACCATACCAGGCGTCATGACTAACGCCAAATTCATAGAGGGTGAATGGAGAAGAAGACCACTTGTTAAGCCACTCTTTATGATTTGTATGTGATCTGAGTTTAAGAGCGATTGTACGTTGTTCCAGTAATGCGCCTACAAGTAGGTCAGCACATCCAATTTCTGCAACACTTATTTACTAGGGGAGCTTCCTAGGCCCCTACCTAGGTTGCCTCATACGACATGCCTTGTAGGTCACAGTGTTATTATTCTTTGCTCCCCTTGTGGAACCCGGCAACACATAGGTGAAATGTAGCATGAGTCTGCGAGGATCAAGGCCGGATTAGCCTAGTAGCAGAAGTAGCAAATGTTACGGGCCCGGCTTCTGGGGGCCCTGCACCTTTGTGACAGAGCTAAGATGTCACTAGTCATAAACAAGGAACCAAGGTTGGGAGGTGGATTATAATATCCCTCCACACCCTCATTTTTTTCTTATTTAGGTTAGGACCATAGACATGTGATAATTTCGCTGTTAGTTTGCAAAAAGAAGGATGTGCGTGTCGATTCTCAACTTGTAAATCAAATTGAGACCGAACAAAAATAGTGGCGGACACTTTTAGAGCGAATTACTTCAGTTATCCAAATTTTAGCAGAACAAGGTCTGGCATTTCGTGGTAGTGCTGGAACTATTGGTTCACCTCATGATGGAAATTATTTAGGTATGTTGGAATTAATAGCCACATTTGACATTTTTCTGACTCAGCATATAAATACTTATGAAAATAAAGGAAAGGGACATACATCATACTTATAAAAAACAACATGTGAGAAATTTATCTAATTGCTTCTAGCCTACTGGATCATATTATTTGCGAAATAAAAAAATGCAAGTACTTTTCAGTATCATTGGACTCTACTCCAGACATTTCGCACATGGACCAACTCACTCTAATAGTGCAGTATGTCTTACCATCTGGACCATTGGAAAGGTTTGTGAAGTTATTGGATATGGAAGGTCATACTGCTGAACAACACGCCCAACATTTACTTGATTTTTTAAAGAAAAATGGCATTGATATCAAGGACTGTCGTGGTCAAAGCTATGACAATGTCAATAACATGAGTAGGAAATACTGCGTCTTACAAGCACACATTAAGGAGATAAATAAGTACGCAGAATACATTCCCTGCTTTGTAAATTCACAGAATTTGGTTGCTTAGTGTGCTGCAGAATGTTGTATAAAAGCATCTATTATTTCTTGATTTTGTTGAAAGTCTCTATACATTCTTTTCTGCTTCTACCTATCGATGGGGCGTTCTTACAAAAGCACCGGAAGATACAGGTTCAAAACTCCTGACTTTAAAGAGACTATCGGACACTAGGTGGTCTGCCCAAGCTGATGCGAGAAAGGCACTTTTATGTGGTTTTACCACTATCCAACAAGTTCTGGATGACATCTCAAATAACATGGATCAAAATGTAGAGTGTCGTAATCAGGCATATGGGCTAGTTTTAGAGATGAGTAAGTTGGAAAGGGGAATAATGACCATTTTATGGAACGGAATTGTAGAACGCTTGCAAGCGTCTAGCACTTCATTACAGTCACCTGATCAAGACCTTAACACGGGATATGACCTTTTTTGAATCGTTGCACGGCTACGTTCAATAAATGCGGCCTACATTTTCGGATATTGAGGCCCGAGCCAAAATCCTGACTAACTGTGAAGAATATTAGCAACAAGCTTCAAGACAATGCGAGCGAAATACCAAGTACAGCGATTTTAACGGCTCTACAACGCTCGATGAAGTTGTAGAAAATCAAGCACATAAACAAAAATTTGAAAGTCAGGTGTTTATTGTCATAATTGATAATGTACTGTCTGCCTTAGCTAAATGCATGGAAGCGTACCATAGAATGATTGGTGTATTTGGAATACTTTGGCAGTTAAAATCTCTTACAGCAGAAGAGATCTTGAAACGAACTCCAAATATTGTCAGCTCTTAACAAGAGAATTTGGAAGAAAGTCTAGGCGACGAACTTGTGTAGTTCGCTGAGCTTCTTAAAACTGATGTAGCTGCTGCTATTAACAACAAAATTCATGAGGCTCTGGAACTGCAATTTTATAAACTTATAATGGAAAATTCATTAGAGTCGTGTTTCCCAAATGTAGAAATAGTCTTACGAATTTACTTGTCTTTAATGATTACTAATTGCAGCGGAGAACATTATTTTTCAACATTAAAGCGTATAAAAATGAGTTAAGGAACATGATGGGACAAGATCGTCTAAATAATCTCACCTTAATGAACATTAAATGTAATTTACTTAGATAAATTGAATTGTCTAGTGTTATCTCTAAATTTGCTCATATTAAATCGAGATAAGTTTGTTTGTAAAAGTTGTGTTTTATTTTATTATCATACAAAATTTAGGGCCCCTTGGTAAAATTTGCTACAGGCCCTGCGCTGGCTTAATCCGGCACTGGCGAGGATGTATGATATGTTTAACCATCATGACATTTGAACTACCAGCTTGTGTACCTTCTGGCATCTGCTGAAAGAGGCTAAACACCTATGGGTCTCTTCAGAGTGCAATGATGTTTGTTCTATTAACTAACTAATTAATCAAATATATCTGTTATATAATAAAGTGTATTTTTCTCCTTTAAGCTTGTTGCAGGAGTCAACTACTTTCTGGACATGGAGATTTTCATTGATGGCCAGGTAAATATCATGTTTGAGTTAGTGCCAGAATATAAATGGCTGAAGAATTCTCAAATGTGTTTTTTGTTCTTTTCTTACCTTTTTGTTCTTTTTCTTACCTTTTTTGTTTTCACAGAAAAGAATGTTTGCGATATTGTATTGCAGTTTGCAACGAGGATGTGATAATTTTGCCTCTTGTCCAACACATCCGTTTTCAACATAGTATTTTTGGATAACTGGAGAGAATACAGAATCATGGGTTGCACTAGGGATTCCCAGCTTCGTGGCGATGAGGTTTATCTTTGTTTTCTCGACTACATAATATAGACTAAAGATATCTAAAATATGTGCATATCTCAAAATAAGTGCTAAAAAGGATCATTCATTGCACAAGGTTCTCAGCTTCAGAAGTGGACGGTTAAAGCTAGTCAAGTCATGGGTTGGTTGTGCTGCAGACACTGTACAGCTGGTATGCAGGCTAACAAATTTCGACCCAGGCGAAGAATGGGTACAGGTGCTTTCAATATACAGGAACACCTTTTCAACCATTATTAAATTTGACAAAGGTTGCAGAGAGAGAAATATCGTGACGTTGGATGCTGAGATCAAGGCCATCAGTAATGAAAATGGTAATGAAGGTGACAAGGTTTACACGGATGGATTGGTAGTTCACCACAAAAAGTCTGCATGGGCCTTTTCTGCAAGCTCATATGGCAGAAAGATCAAGGAAGCCAGTGGTGCATTTAGTATAACAACAAGTAGCATGACAATGGAAGTACTGGCGGTGACAGACACTAATCTGCACTTATGCGTGCATTCTGACCGATTCATTGAGTATGATCCGGAAAGTGGAGGCTGGTTTGGTGTGCAGGCAATGGACTGAATTACTACAAGCGTCACCAATTCGCAGAATTACATTAATTTTCGTTCTGGGGCACAAGGGTGTCGATGTCAATGAGAGAGCAGACAAGCTTGCTGATTCTGCCACTATAGTGGGGGGTCAGTCAATGGATAGAGCTGACATTCTGAACGCTCTCATAGAGTGTGACCGCAAAGAGGATTTTCATCTAAACCTGCTAGATTGCAAGAGCTTGGATTGAAGATTGGAGTGGCCAGAAAAGAACATCACAACAGGCAGATTGAAGATTGGAGTGGCCAGAAAAGAACATCACAACAGGCAGATTGAAGATTGGAGTGGCCAGAAAAGAACATCACAACAGGCAGATTGAAGATTGGAGTGGCCAGAAAAGAACATCACAACAGGCAGATTGAAGATTGGAGTGGCCAGAAAAGAACATCACAACAGGCAGATTGAAGATTGGAGTGGTCAGAAAAGAACATCACAACAGGCAGATTGAAGATTGGAGTGGCCAGAAAAGAACATCACAACAGGCAGATTGAAGATTGGAGTGGCCAGAAAAGAACATCACAACAGGCAGATTGAAGATTGGAGTGGCCAGAAAAGAACATCACAACAGGCATATAGGTAGACACAACAATGAAAAGGTACGGTTAGCCGCTGGACGCTGTTGGAGATATTGCGAAGGAGATCGGAGCACCTATGGATATGTCCAGAGTGGATTGAAGATATTTTGAACTGAAACTGAACACTATTTTAGTGATTTAATTTATCTTACCTTTTCATCTCTACTCACTTAGCTAGACTGTAGTCATACAGTCTGTAATCAGGATCACCATGAGTGTCTTGGTCAGCTCCTGTTCACTAATGCTGATTTCTGTAGTCATATTGACTGCATCTAATATCTTTTCATTCATCTTTAGATATTTTAGTTTGATAAACAAGGAAGGTCATACTGAAATAGATGTTTTATTGGGTATACTGAAATATATATTTTATTTTGATAAGCAAGGAAGGACTTACTGAAATAGATGTTTTATTGGATGTACTGAAATAGATATTTTAGTTTCATAAGCAAGAAAGGACTTACTGAAATAGATGTTTTATTGGATATACTGAAATAGATATTTTAGTTTCATAAGCAAGGAAGGACCTAACCTACTGAAATAGATGTTTTATAAGATATACTGAAATAGATGTGTTAGTTTGATAAGCAAAAAGGTTGTTCTGAAATGGATGTTTTATAGGATATACTGAAATACATGTTTTAGTTTGAGAACCAAGGATGGACATACTGAAATAGATGTGTTAGTTTGATAAGCAAAGAAGGATATACTGAAATAGATTAACATTCTAAAAAAAAACATATTTTATAATGTTGTTGACTACAAACGTCTCAATATCAACTCAAAACTCTACATACAGAACACACAAGGAACATTTTATTAGCTTAGCTATAATAATGAGAGTTGTACTCAATATTTAAAACACAGCTCAATTAGTTTGCTCTTATTATATATATATATATATATATATATATATATATATATATATATATGTATATACTTTTTCCCAGCTTAAAATCTGTAGCATTGTAGTCAGCCATCTCTACCCATGGGACAATGGAGGAATTTGGCAAGTGAGCATTTCTAAGGAAGAGGACCCATGTTATCAATTTATGCGCCGGACACCACAGAATCGCTCACCAGGGACCATGGTTGGGGGAGCACATGAAGTAGACACAAACGATGTCATGGTTCAGCAGGCAGTCGTGTGGGCCATTAAACACATCAATAAGATGTCCAACTCACCATATATGCAGAGTCTGTTAAAAGTTGCTCGGGTCACACAGCAGGTAAGATGGTTGGATAACATAGAAATCAATGTGAACATCATATATGTATTCCTTTCGTACCGATATATCTTACACAGGGCCTGCAAGTAATTTCTCTATACCGCTCTGTCCTGGGCAACTTGCTCAATCTCTTCCATAGAGATATTTTTTGCCTCTCTCAGCAAACATATCTCCATCTTCTCATTATAACAAATGTTATTAGTGGTTGACCAGACATTTTTCTGATTTCATCACTTTTCCTGAATTCGTCCCATTTTATGTTCAGTATTTTTTGCAGACGTCTATTTTGAAATGCGTTCCAACTTTCTATATCTCTAGTAATTTTCCAACTCTCTGACATATGTTAAGATTGATACAACATTGTCACCTCTGAAGTCGGAGAAAATCTGCCTGTATGGCGAGGGATGAATACTAATTACGAGTACATTGAGCACACGGCTGCCAGTGTAAAGTAATTTACAATGTGCACGCTGCTGCCATTGTAAGAAATTAGAAAAACAGATTTTCACGCAAAAATCAGTTTCAGAGATGGAACTTCGTCTGAGTTGAAAGCGGACGAAAGAAAATAAATACAACATTGTAATTGAAATATACAATCTGAACGTCTCACCCAATAACACAAAGATTGCATTGAAAACAGATGGCAACATCCTCACAGATAAACCTGCAGTTGATCACTGCAAACATCTTTGCTAAAAATAACAACATTGACGTTAGCCCAGAAGCCCAAAAATACAATAAGTTGTGAATCAAGTTTGGTGTTAACAGTTTTTTAGTTGTTCTTCTTCTTCTACCCTTCGCTCCAAAGGAGGCATATGTCCCCAACCAAGGCCTTGCAAGCTCTCGTGCACTTGTTTGCGGTTTTATAGCTGGGTGTTTCTTACTGGATGGGGTAGCTAATCCCACGCCAAACCTCCACTTTTGCTGTATATGGCATGTGGTAGGTATTAGTGGTTCTATTATTTACCCCAAATTTGGGCCCGGTAACCATATGGACAGCTGATTTGTATGATCAATCGTCTTTGACACATTATTGGAGAGGAGACGTGTAGGCACATGTGCTGAGATTCTCATCATCTATATTGTGATCAGATTTTATATCAGACATGTATGCACCTACCCTTCTACCAATTCCAAGTAACTCTGCTTCGATCCCTAGCCGCTTAGCCAGACATTAGTCTGTTACCAGGGCCACCACTTGGAGGTGGTGTAGGATCTTGATCAGTGCCAGCTCACTGACCCTGGCGCCACTGTATATCCTTACATTATTGTGCCTACGGCCCCAGTTTCTTAGTTGCCATCTTAAGTACTTGGATTTCTGCTGCATAATAATGACAGAATTTCCCTGTTGGTACTTTGAATTATCTCTTATCTTTTTTAATGTTGGTAACAGTGAAATAAAATTGATATCTCAATGTAACAAAAATAAAATAATGACAACCGATAACATAAAGATACCAATGGATAATATTTATCAATAGAGAGAAATAGAGAAAAGTGGATAGTTTGTGATTATCTTGGTTTATTAATCCTTTACTTTTGTTTGCTACTTGATTTATTGATAACAAGCAATATAGATGGGATGATGAAATCAGTTAAAAGAAGATCAAACATTCTCCTACAAAATCTAAAGCAACTGAAATCTTTATGGAGTGGAACAGACAAGACAACAACAAAATACAGAGTGCTAAGAGTACATTGTTGTACTCTTCTTGTCTTCCACCATTTACTTCTTTATAGAAGTGTTGGGGATGAAACGTAGTGATCTTGTGTGTGCTTGTTTTAAGGCACTTTGTAAGCTGATATTCATGTTCGTAAGACTGTTCTTGATGCAGTTGCTCCATCTTTTGTGTGGTCTTCCTCTTGCTTTGTACTCATTATACTTTTTCTGTGTGGCTCTCTGTGGTAGGCGATACCAGGGCATTCTTGTCAGGTGTCCAAACCATTTAATCTGCTGTTCTTTTATGAATTGCATGACTGGTTTCACATCCAGTCTTCTTCTGATTTCTTCATTTCTAATTTTGTCTCTTATTGTCACACCTGCAACTCTTCTAAGACACCTCATCTCTGTTATGATTTTCCGCTCATTAGCTGCTGTTATTGGCCATGTTTGACACTGGTAACATAGTGTCGGCCAGAAAATCGTTCTTAATGAGATTTGCTTTAGTTGTTAGCGGTATCTCTTTAAGTGACAACAGTGGTGTTAACTGTCCCAGTACTTGGTTAGCTTCCGAGTACTTGGATAACTCGGTTAGCATTGTTGTACAACATAACTAAAAGTGAATGAAAAAAACAGTCTTTACTCAAAACAAAAAATTGAAAAGTTTCATTACTGAAGAGAAAAGAAAGGTGGAATAATTAAATAAACATTTCAACAACAACTGCTAAATTGTCCAAAAGCATATAAACTTGCCAATGTAGCAGAAGCAGAGGAGGCTAATTTAGATGGATGTGTTTATGATAGAATATGGAGTATTGTGTTCATTAAGGATGAAACTACGACAGGTTCAGCAAACTGGTAGGGGATTTAATTGTTCACAAGAATCTGCTCTAGAAATTAGAAGAGTTATCAGGAAGTTGAAATATTTGAGACACAACGAGACGGAACAGACAGGGCGATTCTTGTCATTAGTATTTAGATGTTGAGCTAATAAATGTTATATTTGCTTATGTTGCACTTGTACTTACAGTCTCACTAATGAAATGTTTTGTTTATATAACTAGGTTGTAAATGGTTTGCAATATCACTTCAAGCTAACTACGGTATCCACTTCCTGTCGTAACAAACCTGAGAATCATAATAAAACACTTCAGGAGTGCCCTGCTGCTGAAGAAGCAAAGGTAAAAGGATTTATTTGTTGAATCATTTCTCATAACATCTGTGCTTGTCTGAAAGTGACTGTTGGTTCATGTCTGCTTGAAAGGATATGTATTTGTTGTAAATGACATGTATGAATTGTAATATTAGTTGTCTATCACAAGGGAGGATGACAACAGCTTGACTTATGCGTTGTAACAACTTTTAGAGTGCATTCCAATGTGACCAGGCGATCTGCAGACTCACCGCCCCCCACACTCATGTATACCCTGGTGCAGAAAGAAAGGCCAAATGAGTCACTTGGAATGTGCTCCATGACAAGTCATTCCTACCACACACTCCCTAGTCAGAACTCTCCCTAGCACACTCACTGAGTCACCTAGTATACACACACATATGAACTTGTGTGTACTCCGCCAGACCAGAGTCATTGCCACCGCCCTAATCTCTACCGTGAGGCCGCCCGCAGTTGCAGCAATGAGTCTTTGAATCGTCTGGGGTCAAAGGTGCAATTCTAGGGACAATGTTGCGCCAGGTTTAGTAAGCTGGCACTATTCAAGATCCTACCCCACCTCCACGTGGTGACCCTAGAAATAGACAACGGTTCCTGTCTGGCGAAGCGGTAGGGATCGGGGGAGAGCTACAGGTAGTGGTAGTAGTGCAAGCACGGAAAAGTAATGCAGGTCCAAAATCCCTGAACAAAATGCACACATCTCCTGGCTGATGTCCGATGAAAAGTTTGCCCAAATAGTTGCTGAAACATAAGAAACAGTAGTGTTAGAGTAATCTGTGAACGAATTCCAACAACCCTGGAGTAAATGGCCGCAAATAAATTGCCAGCTGTGGGGCAAGAATAAATGAGAATGATGCGTAACAAATCAAAAGTTTCGTCAAGTGTCTCTGAAAACAATAACGTATTGTGACGACACATGGGAAGATTGCAGTAAACTCCGCACAAGAGGCCAAGCGCACATAAATCTTTTGGGTAAAGTTGGCTGAGCGCAAATCCTAAAGTTGCGTTTTAGCGTCTAACGAAACTGCCTTCCCTGAAACAACAGGGCACGGTACTGTTCTCTCAACTAACATCCCTGGAAAAACCAGGGCGAGTGATGTTTGGCGAGCGCAAACTCAAAGTTGCGCTGATAGTGCCTAATGAAATGACCCTCTACATTATTTGTGCGTAGCCCCAGTCCATTGTTTCCCGGGGCCAGGGAAATGCAGAGTAGTAACTGCAAATTGCCAAGTGCCGACACGCGCATCGAAAAGGCTGAGAATGTTCCCACTCCGGAATAAACTCAAAGCGGTCAGAAAAGTAAGGCCAACAATGTAAAGATTTGACAGGCTGTCCAAATCCAAACATTGGCGAAGGCCGACACTTTTCACAGGTGTGTTATATGAGTAATATGCCATCAAAGGGCAAGCTTATGTGCCCCAAAAAGACTGAGAAATGTTCCTAATCCGGAACAACCTCATAGTCAGAAGGGGCGCACAGTGTAGACACACTCTTTGGTGTAGATCACAAAGCCCAAATATACAGCAAAAGATGATTGCAAAAGAGCAATGAATACACAGGACAGCCAACAGGTGACCGTTCCAATGGCCGGTCCTAGAAGGGTTGTAAATGTTCCTGTACCGAAACTACCTCACCCAGTCATCTGCAAAGTAGGAAGTGCTCTTTGGCGTAGATCCAAGTCAAGATATACGGCACAACGGATTGTTAGAGGGATTTTGTACAATCTAGGGCAAGCTACCCTAGTAAATAAAATGCTGGCACTAAATCGGATGCACTTGCCTAGTCACCATAGGCGCATAATGGCACAATGTAAACACTGTTCTTGGCAAAGGTTGTTTATATATCACAACAAGAATGATCAAAAGTGGCCTAAAAGAACGATCGAAGCAGAAGAATACAAAAGGCAAGATCAGCCTTTGCCATTTTGAAGAACATATGTAGTTCAAGAATGATCAGGAATAAAACTAAGATAATGATATTTAATTCAAATGTCAAGGCTGTCCTTCTATATGGAGCGGAGACATGGAGAACTAAGGGAAACACCAAAAAGTTGCAGTCATTCATCAATAGATGCTTAAGCAGCATACTCCATTCCAATGGTATGACAGGACCACAAACATGGAACTCTGGGATAGAGCAGGACAATGGCAGGTGGAACAAGAGGTAGGGGCAGAAGGTGGCGATAGATTGGAACCAAACTGAGGAGACCCTCTGACAGCATCACAATACAGACCTTCCGATGGAACCCCCAGGGTAATAGAGGTGAGGGAAGTCCCAGGAACACCTTGAGGTGGGAGTTGGAGATGGAATGCAAGAAAACTGGAAGAGAGTGGAGAGATCTGGAACAGATGAACTTGGGTAGGAGGGCTTGGAAGGCCTTGGTTGTGGACCTAAGTGGGCTAGTTTCAACTTTGCGGATATATACCTCCTTAGGGTTGAAGGGTGAAGAAGAAGATTCTCTAGTCACACAGCTGGAAATTAGTACCTAGTCTTATTTTTGAGTTGTAGTAAATTGTAGTCAGAGCTACTGTATGCTCTGCTGCTTGCACTTACAGGTAGCTGAAGAGGACTGAGCACTTATGGGGACAGAGAGTTTGTCATAAAATTTAATAACATTTTTCCTGTCTTACTTTTGTTTTGTTTGTGAGTGTTCTCCTCCTCCTTCAGTGACAGTAGTTTCCATCTCTTCAAAGTAGTCTTCATACCTCTATGTGAACAATTACTTCATAACTCTATGTGAACAATTACTTCACACATCTATGTGAACAATTACTTCATACATCTATGTGAACAATTACTTCACACATCTATGTGAACAATTACTTCATAACTCTATGTGAACAATTACTTCACACATCTATGTGAACAATTACTTCATACATCTATGTGAACAATTACTTCACACATCTATGTGAACAATTACTTCATAACTCTATATGATCAATTACTTCACACATCTATGTGAACAATTACTTCACACATCTATGTGAACAATTACTTCATAACTCTATGTGAACAATTACTTCACACATCTATGTGAACAATTACTTCATACATCTATGTGAACAATTACTTCATAACTCTATATGATCAATTACTTCACACATCTATGTGAACAATTACTTCACACATCTATGTGAACAATTACTTCATAACTCTATGTGAACAATTACTTCACACATCTATGTGAACAATTACTTCATACATCTATGTGAACAATTACTTCACACATCTATGTGAACAATTACTTCATACATCTATGTGAACAATTACTTCACACATCTATGTGAACAATTACTTCATAACTCTATATGATCAATTACTTCACACATCTATGTGAACAATTACTTCATACATCTATGTGAACAATTACTTCATACATCTATGTGAACAATTACTTCATACATCTATGTGAACAATTACTTCACACATCTATGTGAACAATTACTTCATAACTCTATATGATCAATTACTTCACACATCTATGTGAACAATTACTTCATACATCTATCTGAACAATTACTTCATACATCTATGTGAACAATTGCTTCATACATTTACATGATCAATTATTTTAGAAATTAATTGTTAGAGAGATAAATCTGTGACATAAATGAAATGTCTGCGCAGAGGTTTTACAATGAAATTATTTGTTTCTTCCAATAGCCTCAAGATTGTGATATTTCTGTTGTCTACAGCCTGGGAGTCTACACAATGGAGAGCTTACAGTGTCAACCTGTAAGAACAGTTTATATATGTGTCAGTGTATGTGTGGGTGTGTGGGGGTATGTGTGTGGGTATGCACATTTAATGCACATTTCAACTGTCAAGGGTTCCTTTACATATTCATTTTGAACACGGAAAACTGGAGTTACATTTTATCTCCAATCACTGATAGGACTAGTGTTGTAGGGGTGATGATGGTGGTAGTGGCTACGATGGTATAAAGCACAATATATGTACAAACACGGTCTTGTAAGCTTCATATGTGATTTTATTGATGTTATCACATGGCTAGACTAAACACGTCCGCTTGTGTCCACTGTTTATGTCGTTCTCATTGTGTTGTCACTACGTCGCTATGCAGTACTAACTAATCTACATCAAACTAGTTTCGCTACGTCAAAGTCTCGTTCTAGTGCTGCTATTCTGCTCGTAGTGTGCAGCTTTGGTGTGCAAGCACTGTGGTCTCTACCTATCTCATTTCTACCATCCTATCTATCTATTAACTACCTGTCTAGTCTGTTAGCTACTAGCTTGAGGTTGGGGAACGGTCGTACATGGTCCTAGTACACTATCTATCTTCTTCTTCTTCTTCTTCGATCGTTCTAGGCCTGTTTTGATCATTCTCATTGTGATATATAAACAGCCAAACGTCCGAACGTAATGTACGTGCACCAGCCTTCAGCACCTATTGGAGCCCAGTTGCTTATCCTTCGGTGGGGTGTTCGTTTTCAGCCAGCTTTTGATTTACTAGGGTGAGCTTTCCCTAGGAGTACGATCAGCTTTGCCGTATTTTTGGGCTTTGTGATCTACGCCGGGACAGTGAGTTACGCTGTTCATGCCCGTTCTGACTGAGAAATATTTCTCGGGGCTTGTAAGCTTATCCTCGGACGGCGTCTTACTCGTATAAGACACCGTGTAAAGTATCGGCCTTCGCCAATGTTCAGACCGGACTTCCTGTCAGGTCCGTACATTTTCGGCCTTGCTTTACCGTACATTTTTGAGTCTGATCCGGAGAAGGAACATTCTCAGCCTTTTCTAGACGCGCATTGATACGTGGCAATTTGCAATTAACCTCGAAAGCACTGGCATGGGGCCGAGTACAAGCGGTGTAGAGGTCGTTTCAGTCGGCGCTATCAGCGTAACTGAGGATTTTGCGCTCGCGGCCATCACCCGCCCAGTTATTCGGGGATGTTAAGTTCGACTGCAATCGAACATTGCCCGGTTGCCCCATGGCTGGCAGTCCCGTTAGGAATCACCAACCTCAGTTCTTCTGGGGATGTTAATTTTTAGTCGCACAGTACCTTGCAGGTTTTCCCAGGCGGGTAGTTTCGTTATGCACTAAACGCAACTTGTTCTTTTGCGCTCGGCAAACCTTGCCCAGTACATGTGTCTGCACCAGGCTACCAATGCTAGGTCAGCTGCAATCTTCTCTCGCACCAACACGAGGGTAGACTTTTATTCGTTACGGTCCTGTCTTATTTATTCTTGCCGACGGGCTGGCAATGTTGCCCCCTCCTCAGGGCTTCGAGCTTCGCCCTACGTGGGCATACGTTTGGTCACTGGATGCACCTCTCATCCATGTCTGAGACGTTTCGTGGCTGTTTCTTTGCGTTCAGGGACTTGGGCAATATCTTGTTGGACATCGGTCAGGAGATTAGTGCATTTTGTTTGTATGTATTTTGTTTGTATGTATCTTTATCGTGTTTCCGTACTTGCACTGCTACCACTACCAGTAGTTTTCTCTCCCGATCCCTGCCCCTCTTAGCCAGACCGGAACCATAGTCTGTTTCCAGGGTCACCGCGTGGAGGTTAGGGGCAGGGTCTTGGTTAGCGCGCCCTCTCGCTAACCCTGGCTCATGTTACCACCATGACCTCATGAGCCTTTGACCCCACTATCTATCTATTAACTACCTGTCTAGTCTGTTAGCTACTAGCTTGAGGTTGGGAACGTCGTACATGGTCCTAGTACACTATCTATCTATTAACTACCTGTCTAGTCTGTTAGCTACTAGCTTGAGGTTGGGGAACGGTCGTACATGGTCCTAGTACACTATCTATCTATTAACTACCTGTCTAGTCTGTTAGCTACTAGCTTGAGGTTGGGGAACGGTCGTACATGGTCCTAGTACACTATCTATCTATTAACTACCTGTCTAGTCTGTTAGCTACTACCTTGAGGTTGGGGAACGGTCGTACATGGTCCTAGTACACTAGGAACTCAATCTCACCTACATTCATCTCAGGGATATCTGAACAAGAACCTCAATTGCACCATGGGGGAGGAGGAGGAAGGGGGGGGGGAAGCAAATAAAGTACCTTTGAAGCGGGAGGCTCATATAGTCAGAAAGAGCGCATACTGTAGACACTCTTTGGCGAAGATCATAAAAACCAAATATACAGCGAAAAATGATCATAAAAGAGCAATGAATGCAAGAAAGGTGACAATTCGTTTGACTAGCCCTAGAAGGGTCGAGATCGCTCGGGTCTTAACCGTAGTGACCTCACCCAGTCAGCACAAAATAAACTGTGCTCTTTGGCGTAGATCTAAGCCCAAATTTACGGCACAAAAAGATCATTAAAGAGTGTTTATCTTACGATGCGTACAGAACGACCTCACCAAAGACAGGAAAGCCAATAGAGAAGTCACCTGTTCTGCCTTCACTAACTAACTCTGTCAGAGAAAGAGTTACAAGGACAACAGGTCTCCTGCAACGATCTCCCTTGAAGGATCTAATCTTCAAGTACCTTGGAAGTCGGCGAGGTTGTCCATATTGTTGAGGCCTGTAAAAGGGTAATATAGGCCCACACAAAAATCAGAAGCACAATACCAGGCGTCATGACTTTCCACCTGAATTAACAGCGGGTGAATGAGAGAAGAGAGGAAGAAAAATAAGAAATAGAAAGGGGGACAAGAAAGCAGTCCTGTCGCACTTCTGGTGTTAATCAAAAGTTTTTAGTTTCTATGGGACCAGTTTTAACTTTGCATCCATCTTGTATCTGTCATATAGTCCTTTGAATACATTGATTACTTTAGTTGGTTTGCCGTATGCTGCCAAAATCTTCCACATTGTCGCCCTATGAAGACTTTCTCACAGATATGTTCTGTTGTTTTCAGAGTAAAGCAGTGATTGGAAGAGACGGACATGATTACTTTCGTCATCGCAGATATGTAAAAAATGTGAAGAACATGAACATCCTGGGCGGATATACTCATGATTATATATCGCATGGAGATGACAAATGTGCTGAACATGTGCAAGCATTCCGTGAATTTAGGAACAAGCATAATCGTATTTATGGATCATCTGATGGTAAACTTAACTTGATCTCTACAGGTTGTGTATAGGATTATGTGTATGTTAAACTTAACTTGATCTCTACAGGTTGTGTGTATGGTTAGGTGTATGTTAAACTTAACTTGATCTGTTCAGTTGATTTTCACAATTTAGCAATTCTGTAAAATATTCCTTCTATCTGTTACATATTTCTTGTTTGTTATCATGTTTCCACTGTTATATTTTATACTATATATACCTTGTTCATGTTTTCACTTTATTGCTTGAGATTCTTTGTGAAACTTTCTAGTTTCATTATTTTGGTAGTTGATTGTCTTTCCTTGTCAATGAATGTTCATATATGCATATATGAAGAAATCAGAAGAAGACTGGATGTGATACTAGTCATGCAATTCATAAAAGAACAACAAATTAAATGGTTTGAACAACTAACAAGAATGCCCTGGTATCACCTACCACAGAGAGCCACACAGAAAAGTATAATAAGTACAAAGCAAGAGGAAGACCACGCAAAAGATGGACGATGGCATCAAGAACAGCCTTACGAAAAAGAATATCAGCTTACAAAGTGCCTTAAAACAAGCACACACAAGATCACTACACACACAAAACACAAGAATCCAAAGAGTCCAAAGGCGAAGTATTGACTTCATTATGCCGGGTTTCCCTATATAGTTCAGTCCCTGTCGGCAGAGATGGCATTCCATCTGCCGAGAGCATTGCACAAAGCTTGAACTCCGTAGCACCGGCAACAATATTAGGGATTTCAGGAAAAAAATTGCACATGCGTCTTGGTTCTGATTAGAACTCACAACATTTGGTGCTACAGGCAAACAACTTTGTCATTGAGATCCCTCACAGGAATAGGATGGGATAATTCCTACAACCTTTGGTGCTACAGGCAAACAACTTTGTCATTGAGATCCCTCACAGGAATAGGATGGGATAATTCCTACAACCTTTGGTGCTACAGGCAAACAACTTTGTCATTGAGATCCCTCACAGGAATAGGATGGGATAATTCCCACAACCTTTGGTGCTACAGGCAAACAACTTTGTCATTGAGATCCCTCACAGGAATAGGATGGGATAATTCCTACAACCTTTGGTGCTACAGGCAAACAACTTTGTCATTGAGATCCCTCACAGGAATAGGATGGGATAATTCCCACAACCTTTGGTGCTACAGGCAAACAACTTTGTCATTGAGATCCCTCACAGGAATAGGATGGGATAATTCCCACAACCTTTGGTGCTACAGGCAAACAACTTTGTCATTGAGATCCCTCACAGGAATAGGATGGGATAATTCCCACAACCTTTGGTGCTACAGGCAAACAACTTTGTCATTGAGATCCCTCACAGGAATAGGATGGGATAATTCCTACAACCTTTGGTGCTACAGGCAAACAACTTTGTCATTGAGATCCCTCACAGGAATAGGATGGGATAATTCCCACAACCTTTGGTGCTACAGGCAAACAACTTTGTCATTGAGATCCCTCACAGGAATAGGATGGGATAATTCCCACAACCTTTGGTGCTACAGGCAAACAACTTTGTCATTGAGATCCCTCACAGGAATAGGATGGGATAATTCCTACAACCTTTGGTGCTACAGGCAAACAACTTTGTCATTGAGACCCCTCACAGGAATAGGATGGGATAATTCCCACAACCTTTGGTGCTACAGGCAAACAACTTTGTCATTGAGATCCCTCACAGGAATAGGATGGGATAATTCCCACAACCTTTGGTGCTACAGGCAAACAACTTTGTCATTGAGATCCCTCACAGGAATAGGATGGGATAATTCCCACAACCTTTGGTGCTACAGGCAAACAACTTTGTCATTGAGATCCCTCACAGGAATAGAATGGGATAATTCCCACAACCTTTGGTGCTACAGGCAAACAACTTTGTCATTGAGATCCCTCATAGGAATAGGATGGGATAATTCCCACAACCTTTGGTGCTACAGGCAAACAACTTTGTCATTGAGATCCCTCACAGGAATAGGATGGGATAATTCCTACAACCTTTGGTGCTACAGGCAAACAACTTTGTCATTGAGATCCCTCACAGGAATAGGATGGGATAATTCCCACAACCTTTGGTGCTACAGGCAAACAACTTTGTCATTGAGATCCCTCACAGGAATAGGATGGGATAATTCCCACAACCTTTGGTGCTACAGGCAAACAACTTTGCCATTGAGATCCCTCACAGGAATAGGATGGGATAATTCCCACAACCTTTGGTGCTACAGGCAAACAACTTTGTCATTGAGACCCCTCACAGGAATAGGATGGGATAATTCCCACAACCTTTGGTGCTACAGGCAAACAACTTTGCCATTGAGACCCTTCACAGGAATAGGATGGGATAATTCCCACAACCTTTGGTGCTACAGGCAAACAACTTTGCCATTGAGATCCCTCACAGGAATAGGATGGGATAATTCCCACAACCTTTGGTGCTACAGGCAAACAACTTTGCCATTGAGACCCTTCACAGGAATAGGATGGGATAATTCCCACAACCTTTGGTGCTACAGGCAAACAACTTCACCATTGAGACCCCTCACAGGAATAGGATGGGATAATTCCCACAACCTTTGGTGCTACAGGCAAACAACTTTGTCATTGAGACCCCTCACAGGAATAGGATGGGATAATTCCCACAACCTTTGGTGCTACAGGCAAACAACTTTGCCATTGAGATCCCTCACAGGAATAGGATGGGATAATTCCCACAACCTTTGGTGCTACAGGCAAACAACTTTGCCATTGAGATCCCTCACAGGAATAGGATGGGATAATTCCCACAACCTTTGGTGCTACAGGCAAACAACTTTGCCATTGAGATCCCTCACAGGAATAGGATGGGATAATTCCCACAACCTTTGGTGCTACAGGCAAACAACTTTGTCATTGAGACCCCTCACAGGAATAGGATGGGATAATTCCCACAACCTTTGGTGCTACAGGCAAGCAACTTTGCCATTGAGACCCCTCACAGGAATAGGATGGGATAATTCCCACAACCTTTGGTGCTACAGGCAAACAACTTTGTCATTGAGACCCCTCACAGGAATAGGATGGGATAATTCCCACAACCTTTGGTGCTACAGGCAAACAACTTTGTCATTGAGACCCCTCACAGGAATAGGATGGGATAATTCCCACAACCTTTGGTGCTACAGGCAAACAACTTTGTCATTGAGACCCCTCACAGGAATAGGATGGGATAATTCCCACAACCTTTGGTGCTACAGGCAAACAACTTTGTCATTGAGATCCCTCACAGGAATAGGATGGGATAATTCCCACAACCTTTGGTGCTACAGGCAAACAACTTTGTCATTGAGACCCCTCACAGGAATAGGATGGGATAATTCCCACAACCTTTGGTGCTACAGGCAAACAACTTTGTCATTGAGACCCCTCACAGGAATAGGATGGGATAATTTCCACAACCTTTGGTGCTACAGGCAAACAGCTTTGTCATTGAGACCCCTCACAGGAATAGGATGGGATAATTCCCACAACCTTTGGTGCTACAGGCAAACAACTTTGTCATTGAGACCCCTCACAGGAATAGGATGGGATAATTCCCACAACCTTTGGTGCTACAGGCAAACAACTTTGCCATTGAGATCCCTCACAGGAATAGGATGGGATAATTCCCACAACCTTTGGTGCTACAGGCAAACAACTTTGCCATTGAGACCCTTCACAGGAATAGGATGGGATAATTCCCACAACCTTTGGTGCTACAGGCAAACAACTTTGTCATTGACACCCCTCACAGGAATAGGGTGGGATAATTCCCACAACCTTTGGTGCTACAGGCAAACAGCTTTGTCATTGAGACCCCTCACAGGAATAGGATGGGATAATTTCCACAACCTTTGGTGCTACAGGCAAACAGCTTTGTCATTGAGACCCCTCACAGGAATAGGATGGGATAATTCCCACAACCTTTGGTGCTACAGGCAAACAACTTTGTCATTGAGACCCCTCACAGGAATAGGATGGGATAATTCCCACAACCTTTGGTGCTACAGGCAAACAACTTTGCCATTGAGATCCCTCACAGGAATAGGATGGGATAATTCCCACAACCTTTGGTGCTACAGGCAAACAACTTTGCCATTGAGACCCTTCACAGGAATAGGATGGGATAATTCCCACAACCTTTGGTGCTACAGGCAAACAACTTTGTCATTGACACCCCTCACAGGAATAGGGTGGGATAATTCCCACAACCTTTGGTGCTACAGGCAAACAGCTTTGTCATTGAGACCCCTCACAGGAATAGGATGGGATAATTCCCACAACCTTTGGTGCTACAGGCAAACAACTTTGCCATTGAGACCCTTCACAGGAATAGGATGGGATAATTCCCACAACCTTTGGTGCTACAGGCAAACAACTTTGTCATTGAGACCCCTCACAGGAATAGGATGGGATAATTCCCACAACCTTTGGTGCTACAGGCAAACAACTTTGTCATTGAGATCCCTCACAGGAATAGGATGGGATAATTCCCACAACCTTTGGTGCTACAGGCAAACAACTTTGTCATTGAGACCCCTCACAGGAATAGGATGGGATAATTCCCACAACCTTTGGTGCTACAGGCAAACAACTTTGCCATTGAGATCCCTCACAGGAATAGGATGGGATAATTCCCACAACCTTTGGTGCTACAGGCAAACAACTTTGTCATTGAGACCCCTCACAGGAATAGGATGGGATAATTCCCACAACCTTTGGTGCTACAGGCAAACAACTTTGCCATTGAGATCCCTCACAGGAATAGGATGGGATAATTCCCACAACCTTTGGTGCTACAGGCAAACAACTTTGTCATTGAGATCCCTCACAGGAATAGGATGGGATAATTACCACAACCTTTGGTGCTACAGGCAAACAACTTTGTCATTGAGACCCCTCACAGGAATAGGATGGGATAATTCCCACAACCTTTGGTGCTACAGGCAAAGAACTTTGTCATTGACATCCCTCACAGGAATAGGATGGGATAATTCCCACAACCTTTGGTGCTACAGGCAAACAACTTTGTCATTGAGATCCCTCACGGGAATAGGATGGGATAATTCCCACAACCTTTGGTGCTACAGGCAAACAACTTTGTCATTGAGACCCCTCACAGGAATAGGATGGGATAATTCCCACAACCTTTGGTGCTACAGGCAAACAACTTTGCCATTGAGATCCCTCACAGTAATAGGATGGGATAATTCCCACAACCTTTGGTGCTACAGGCAAACAACTTTGTCATTGAGATCCCTCACAGGAATAGGATGGGATAATTCCTACAACCTTTGGTGCTACAGGCAAACAACTTTGTCATTGAGACCCCTCACAGGAATAGGATGGGATAATTCCCACAACCTTTGGTGCTACAGGCAAACAACTTTGTCATTGAGATCCCTCACAGGAATAGGATGGGATAATTCCTACAACCTTTGGTGCTACAGGCAAACAACTTTGTCATTGAGATCCCTCACAGGAATAGGATGGGATAATTCCCACAACCTTTGGTGCTACAGGCAAACAATTTTGTCATTGAGATCCCTCACAGGAATAGGATGGGATAATTCCTACAACCTTTGGTGCTACAGGCAAACAACTTTGCCATTGAGATCCCTCACAGGAATAGGATGGGATAATTCCCACAACCTTTGGTGCTACAGGCAAACAACTTTGCCATTGAGATCCCTCACAGGAATAGGATGGGATAATTCCCACAACCTTTGGTGCTACAGGCAAACAACTTTGTCATTGAGACCCCTCACAGGAATAGGATGGGATAATTCCCACAAGCTTTGGTGCTACAGGCAAACAACTTTGCCATTGAGATCCCTCACAGGAATAGGATGGGATAATTCCCACAACCTTTGGTGCTACAGGCAAACAACTTTGCCATTGAGATCCCTCACAGGAATAGGATGGGATAATTCCCACAACCTTTGGTGCTACAGGCAAACAACTTTGTCATTGAGACCCCTCACAGGAATAGGATGGGATAATTCCCACAACCTTTGGTGCTACAGGCAAACAAATTTGTCATTGAGATCCCTCACAGGAATAGGATGGGATAATTCCTACAACCTTTGGTGCTACAGGCAAACAACTTTGCCATTGAGACCCCTCACAGGAATAGGATGGGATAATTCCCACAACCTTTGGTGCTACAGGCAAACAACTTTGCCATTGAGATCCCTCACAGGAATAGGATGGGATAATTCCCACAACCTTTGGTGCTACAGGCAAACAACTTTGTCATTGAGACCCCTCACAGGAATAGGATGGGATAGGTCCCACAACCTTTGGTGCTACAGGCAAACAACTTTGTCATTGAGACCCCTCACAGGAATAGGATGGGATAATTCCCACAACCTTTGGTGCTACAGGCAAACAACTTTGTCATTGAGACCCCTCACAGGAATAGGATGGGATAATTCCCACAACCTTTGTTGCTACAGGCAAACAACTTTGTCATTGAGACCCTCACAGGAATACTATGGGATAATTCCCACAACCTTTGGTGCTACAGGCAAACAACTTTGTCATTGAGACCCCTCACAGGAATAGGATGGGATAATTCCCACAACCTTTGGTGCTACAGGCAAACAACTTTGTCATTGAGACCCCTCACAGGAATAGGATGGGATAATTCCCACAACCTTTGGTGCTACAGGCAAACAACTTTGTCATTGAGATCCCTCACAGGAATAGGATGGGATAATTCCACAACCTTGGTGCTACAGGCAAACAACTTTGCCATTGAGATCCCTCACAGGAATAGAATGGGATAATTCCCACAACCTTTGGTGCTACAGGCAAACAACTTTGTCATTGAGATCCCTCACAGGAATAGAATGGGATAATTCCCACAACCTTTGGTGCTACAGGCAAACAACTTTGTCATTGAGATCCCTCACAGGAATAGAATGGGATAATTCCCACAACCTTTGGTGCTACAGGCAAACAACTTTGCCATTGAGATCCCTCACAGGAATAGGATGGGATAATTCCCACAACCTTTGGTGCTACAGGCAAACAACTTTGCCATTGAGACCCTTCACAGGAATAGGATGGGATAATTCCCACAACCTTTGGTGCTACAGGCAAACAACTTTGTCATTGAGATCCCTCACAGGAATAGGATGGGATAATTCCCACAACCTTTGGTGCTACAGGAAAACAACTTTGCCATTGAGATCCCTCACAGGAATAGGATGGGATAATTCCCACAACCTTTGGTGCTACAGGCAAACAACTTTGTCATTGAGATCCCTCACAGGAATAGAATGGGATAATTCCCACAACCTTTGGTGCTACAGGCAAACAACTTTGTCATTGAGATCCTCACAGAATAGAATGGGATAATTCCACAACCTTTGGTGCTACAGGCAAACAACTTTGCCATTGAGATCCCTCACAGGAATAGGATGGGATAATTCCCACAACCTTTGGTGCTACAGGCAAACAACTTTGCCATTGAGACCCTTCACAGGAATAGGATGGGATAATTCCCACAACCTTTGGTGCTACAGGCAAACAACTTTGTCATTGAGATCCCTCACAGGAATAGGATGGGATAATTCCTACAACCTTTGGTGCTACAGGAAAACAACTTTGCCATTGAGATCCCTCACAGGAATAGGATGGGATAATTCCCACAACCTTTGGTGCTACAGGCAAACAACTTTGTCATTGAGATCCCTCACAGGAATAGGATGGGATAATTCCTACAACCTTTGGTGCTACAGGCAAACAACTTTGTCATTGAGATCCCTCACAGGAATAGGATGGGATAATTCCCACAACCTTTGGTGCTACAGGCAAACAACTTTGCCATTGAGATCCCTCACAGGAATAGAATGGGATAATTCCCACAACCTTTGGTGCTACAGGCAAACAACTTTGTCATTGAGACCCCTCACAGGAATAGGATGGGATAATTCCCACAACCTTTGGTGCTACAGGCAAACAACTTTGCCATTGAGATCCCTCACAGGAATAGGATGGGATAATTCCCACAACCTTTGGTGCTACAGGCAAACAACTTTGTCATTGAGATCCCTCACAGGAATAGGATGGGATAATTCCCACAACCTTTGGTGCTACAGGCAAACAACTTTGTCATTGAGACCCCTCACAGGAATAGGATGGGATAATTCCCACAACCTTTGGTGCTACAGGCAAACAGCTTTGTCATTGAGACCCCTCACAGGAATAGGAGGGGATAATTCCCACAACCTTTGGTGCTACAGGCAAACAACTTTGCCATTGAGACCCTTCACAGGAATAGGATGGGATAATTCCCACAACCTTTGGTGCTACAGGCAAACAACTTTGTCATTGAGACCCCTCACAGGAATAGGATGGGATAATTCCCACAACCTTTGGTGCTACAGGCAAACAACTTTGTCATTGAGATCCCTCACAGGAATAGGATGGGATAATTCCCACAACCTTTGGTGCTACAGGCAAACAACTTTGTCATTGAGACCCCTCACAGGAATAGGATGGGATAATTCCCACAACCTTTGGTGCTACAGGCAAAGAACTTTGCCATTGAGATCCCTCACAGTAATAGGATGGGATAATTCCCACAACCTTTGGTGCTACAGGCAAACAACTTTGTCATTGAGATCCCTACGGAATAGGATGGGATAATTCCCACAACCTTTGGTGCTACAGGCAAACAACTTTGCCATTGAGCTCCCTCACAGGAATAGGATGGGATAATTCCCACAACCTTTGGTGCTACAGGCAAACAACTTTGTCATTGAGATCCCTCACAGGAATAGGATGGGATAATTCCCACAACCTTTGATGCTACAGGCAAACAACTTTGCCATTGAGATCCCTCACAGGAATAGGATGGGATAATTCCCACAACCTTTGGTGCTACAGGCAAACAACTTTGTCATTGAGATCCCTCACAGGAATAGGATGGGATAATTCCCACAACCTTTGGTGCTACAGGCAAACAACTTTGCCATTGAGATCCCTCACAGGAATAGAATGGGATAATTCCCACAACCTTTGGTGCTACAGGCAAACAACTTTGTCATTGAGACCCCTCACAGGAATAGGATGGGATAATTCCCACAACCTTTGGTGCTACAGGCAAACAACTTTGCCATTGAGATCCCTCACAGGAATAGGATGGGATAATTCCCACAACCTTTGGTGCTACAGGCAAACAACTTTGTCATTGAGATCCCTCACAGGAATAGGATGGGATAATTCCTACAACCTTTGGTGCTACAGGCAAACAACTTTGTCATTGAGACCCCTCACAGGAATAGGATGGGATAATTCCCACAACCTTTGGTGCTACAGGCAAACAACTTTGTCATTGAGATCCCTCACAGGAATAGGATGGGATAATTCCCACAACCTTTGGTGCTACAGGCAAACAACTTTGTCATTGAGACCCCTCACAAGAATAGGATGGGATAATTCCCACAACCTTTGGTGCTACAGGCAAACAACTTTGTCATTGAGATCCCTCACAGGAATAGGATGGGATAATTCCCACAACCTTTGGTGCTACAGGCAAACAACTTTGTCATTGAGATCCCTCACAGGAATAGGATGGGATAATTCCCACAACCTTGGGTGCTACAGGCAAACAACTTTGACCATTGAGATCCCCCTGCCAGGAAAATAGGATGGAGATAATTCCACAACCTTTGGTGCTACAGGCAAACAACTTTGCATTGAGATCCCTCACAGGAATAGGATGGGATAATTCCCACAACCTTTGGTGCTACAGGCAAACAACTTTGCATTGAGACCCTCAAGGAATAGGATGGGATAATTCCACAACCTTTGGTGCTACAGGCAAACAACTTTGCCATTGAGATCCCTCACAGGAATAGGATGGGATAATTCCCACAACCTTTGGTGCTACAGGCAAACAACTTTGCCATTGAGATCCCTCACAGGAATAGGATGGGATAATTCCCACAACCTTTGGTGCTACAGGCAAAAACTTTGCCATTGAGATCCCTCACAGGAATAGAGATGGGATAATTCCCACAACCTTTGTGCTACAGGCAAACAACTTTGCATTGAGATCCCTCACAGGAATAGGATGGGATAATTCCCACAACCTTTGGTGCTACAGGCAAACAACTTTGTCATTGAGACCCCTCACAGGAATAGGATGGGATAATTCCCACAACCTTTGGTGCTACAGGCAAACAACTTTGTCATTGAGACCCCTCACAGGAATAGGATGGGATAATTCCCACAACCTTTGGTGCTACAGGCAAACAACTTTGTCATTGAGATCCCTCACAGGAATAGGATGGGATAATTCCTACAACCTTTGGTGCTACAGGCAAACAACTTTGCCATTGAGACCCTTCACAGGAATAGGATGGGATAATTCCCACAACCTTTGGTGCTACAGGCAAACAACTTTGCCATTGAGACCCTTCACAGGAATAGGATGGGATAATTCCCACAACCTTTGGTGCTACAGGCAAACAACTTTGCCATTGAGATCCCTCACAGGAATAGGATGGGATAATTCCCACAACCTTTGGTGCTACAGGCAAACAACTTTGTCATTGAGACCCCTCACAGGAATAGGATGGGATAATTCCCACAACCTTTGGTGCTACAGGCAAACAACTTTGTCATTGAGACCCCTCACAGGAATAGGATGGGATAATTCCCACAACCTTTGGTGCTACAGGCAAACAACTTTGTCATTGAGACCCCTCACAGGAATAGGATGGGATAATTCCCACAACCTTTGGTGCTACAGGCAAACAACTTTGTCATTGAGACCCCTCACAGGAATAGGATGGGATAATTCCCACAACCTTTGGTGCTACAGGCAAACAACTTTGTCATTGAGACCCCTCACAGGAATAGGATGGGATAATTCCCACAACCTTTGGTGCTACAGGCAAACAACTTTGTCATTGAGACCCCTCACAGGAATAGGATGGGATAATTCCCACAACCTTTGGTGCTACAGGCAAACAACTTTGTCATTGAGACCCCTCACAGGAATAGGATGGGATAATTCCCACAACCTTTGGTGCTACAGGCAAACAACTTTGTCATTGAGACCCCTCACAGGAATAGGATGGGATAATTCCCACAACCTTTGGTGCTACAGGCAAACAACTTTGTCATTGAGATCCCTCACAGGAATAGGATGGGATAATTCCCACAACCTTTGGTGCTACAGGCAAACAACTTTGCCATTGAGACCCTTCACAGGAATAGGATGGGATAATTCCCACAACCTTTGGTGCTACAGGCAAACAACTTTGCCATTGAGACCCCTCACAGGAATAGGGTGGGATAATTCCCACAACCTTTGGTGCTACAGGCAAACAACTTTGCCATTGAGACCCTCACAGGAATGGATGGGATAATTCCACAACCTTTGGTGCTACAGGCAAACAACTTTGCCATTGAGACCCTTCACAGGAATAGGATGGGATAATTCCCACAACCTTTGGTGCTACAGGCAAACAACTTTGCCATTGAGACCCTTCACAGGAATAGGATGGGATAATTCCCACAACCTTTGGTGCTACAGGCAAACAACTTCGCCATTGAGACCCCTCACAGGAATAGGATGGGATAATTCAAATTCACTGCCAACCACAGTCTAAACACAACCGCTCACATCATCTTGAAACTGGAAGTTCCACTTCATCAGCGTAAAAAGAAATATTTTTATCTCATATAATTTAAAACACATATAACATTTGTTTTTTCCTTCATATTTTAATAAAATTTACAAATCTCAGATTTCGTTTCTTAAAATTGTATTTTCTTATTTTTCAGAAACAAACCTTCGTTTTAAAATCTTCTGTGATAACATGGAGAAAGTTAAGATTATTCAAGCAGCTGAACAAGGATCAGCCCAGTATGGTGCTACTGTGTTTGCAGATCTCAGTGGTAAGGTAACCATTTATTTAGCATACAAATATATATGGCCTTTTCGTATATACAGATGGTCACTGTGACAAATTCTGAGTTTGAGCTTGTCTCTCTTGCCTTTCAGCTCATCCCTAAAATCTCTTTTTGCAAAAGATTCTGCACCTTTGCTTAATGTTGTTTTCCACATAACTCAGTCATCAGCTAGTTTTTTTCCCCATTTGTTGGGGGATGATAGAAACGTTCTTAATTAAGTCTTTGCAGACATCCTTATATCTGAATAGTCTGCCTTGGAGCCTCTTCCCCTACGAAAGTTCACAGAACAACACCTGTTGTGGTATACAGCAATTGTCCATTCTTCTCACATACCCTAGCCAGCTTAATCTTCTGCTGCTGAGCATGCCCATGATGGAAGGCAAGTTTGCCGTTGGTACTTCAGAGATGGTTATCTTGTTGTACCACCTGATGTTCATAATCTTGCGGAGACATCGAAGGGGAAATATGTTGAGTCTTCTCTCATGCCTTGAGTAGGCTGTCCATGTTTCTGAGCCACATAGTAAAGAGCTAATTACACAGCTAATTATACATACAAATATAAATTGCAAACAAACAATACGATTAAGTAAACAAAGTTCTGCATTCATCATCTGACATTCTATCTGTATGTAGACATAATTGTTAAAATTGGTATTCAATCTGATAGCACTTCGGACAGGGTTATCAATGCTCAAGTCTTTCTTAGCAGATGTTGTAAAGTGTGTATGCTGAGTGTGTATGCTGATGTTTCCTGTGTCTCTGTTTATACACACTCCTTGTCTAGTTGAGCACTCTTGTGCAATATATGATTTCAAACTTCCTCAGTTGGAGTATAGATGAGTCACCAGTTGTCATGCGCTCGTAGAACAGGCGGTTGTTTAACAAGTGTAGTATTGTTTTACTTTATTCAACTATAACACTCAAGTCTTGGTGGTTTTGATGAAACTATGCAGGCTGTCTCATTTCTGTCAACATTCAAATCTTGGTGGTTTTGATGAAACTATGCAGGCTGTCTCATTTCTGTCAACATTCAAGAAGTCTTGGTGGTTTTGATGAAACTATGCAGGCTGTCTCATTTCTGTCAACATTCAAATCTTGGTGGTTTTGATGAAACTATGCAGGCTGTCTCATTTCTGTCAACATTCAAGAAGTCTTGGTGGTTTTGATGAAACTATGCAGGCTGTCTCATTTCTGTCAACATTCAAATCTTGGTGGTTTTGATGAAACTATGCAGGCGGTCTCATTTCTGTCAACATTCAAGTCTTGGTGGTTTTGATGAAACTATGCAGGCGGTCTCATTTCTGTCAACATTCAAATCTTGGTGGTTTTGATGAAACTATGCAGGCTATCTCATTTCTGTCAACATTCAAGTCTTGGTGGTTTTGATGAAGCTATGCAGGCTGTCTCATTTCTGTCAACATTCAAGTCTTGGTGGTTTTGATGAAACTATGCAGACTGCCTCATGTCTGTCAACACTCAAGTCTTGGTGGTTTTGATGAAACTATGCAGGCTGTCTCATGTCTGTCAACACTCAAGTCTTGGTGGTTTTGATGAAACTATGCAGGCTGTCTCATTTCTGTCAACATTCAAATCTTGGTGGTTTTGATGAAACTATGCAGGCTGTCTCATTTCTGTCAACATTCAAGAAGTCTTGGTGGTTTTGATGAAACTATGTAGGCGGTCTCATTTCTGTCAACATTCAAGTCTTGGTGGTTTTGATGAAACTATGTAGGCGGTCTCATTTCTGTCAACATTCAAGTCTTGGTGGTTTTGATGAAACTATGCAGGCTGTCTCATTTCTGTCAACATTCAAATCTTGGTGGTTTTGATGAAACTATGCAGGCTATCTCATTTCTGTCAACATTCAAGTCTTGGTGGTTTTGATGAAGCTATGCAGGCTGTTTCATTTCTGTCAACATTTAAGTCTTGGTGGTTTTGATGAAACTATGCAGGCTGTCTCATTTCTGTCAACATTCAAATCTTGGTGGTTTTGATGAAACTATGCAGGCGGTCTCATTTCTGTGAACATTCAAGTCTTGGTGGTTTTGATGAAACTATGCAGGCTGTCTCATTTCTGTCAACATTCAAGTCTTGGTGGTTTTGATGAAGCTATGCAGGCTGTCTCATTTCTGTCAACATTCAAGTCTTGGTGGTTTTGATGAAACTATGCAGACTGTCTCATGTCTGTCAACACTCAAGTCTTGGTGGTTTTGATGAAACTATGCAATCTCATTTCTGTCAACACTCAAGTCTTGGTGGTTTTGATGAAACTATGCAGGCGGTCCTGTGAAGTAAATTCAATAACCAGTTAATCTCTGACATCTTCTTGAGAAGGCTGAGTTTACCTACTTTTCTTCCCAGAGCTTTATAAAAGCATTTCATTGACCAGTAGTTTGACAAATTGAATGTCTTCACACACAAAATATCTAGACATATTGTCACACAAGATCTTGCTGATGGACAGAATATTGTATAAAAGATCTTGCTGATGGACAATATTGTATATAAGATCTTGCTGATGGACAGAATATTGTAGATAAGATCTTGCTGATGGACAGAATATTGTATATAAGATCTTGCTGATGGACAGAATATTGTAGATAAGATCTTGCTGATGGACATAATATTGTATATAAGATCTTGCTGATGGACAGAATATTGTAGATAAGATCTTGCTGATGGACAATATTGTATATAAGATCTTCCTGATGAACAGAGTATTGTAGATAAGATCTTCCTGATGAACAGAATATCTACTATATATATATAAAAATGGATGTTTGTCTGTTTGTTTGTTACCTATAGACTTGGAAACTACTGTACAGATTTAGCTGAAATTTACAGGATATATTTGTTTTGATGTTGGGATGCTACCTGTCATAGTTTGAAATAGGTAGCACTGAAGCTTTATAAAAATCTAAAAAATTGAAAACACGCTAATTTCATAGTTTCTAAGTTTGTTTACAATTTGCTATGAACGTTTCCGAAAGTCTACGGTATACACATTAATATATACACAAGATTCGATGACGTATGTTTTAAAACTATGGAGACCTCGATCTCTTTCATAGCATAAAATAATTGTTTCAAGGCAATTTTACAAACAAGCTGAAGTTAAAATACGCAATCCAGGTTTATTTCTTATAAGGATTTCTACTCATTTCGAATCATGATAAGAGAAATATCAACTGGGAGGCGACATTAGTAGCAATGAAGCAGTATGTCAACTGGGACGCGACATTAGTAGCAATGAAGCAGTATGTCAACTGGGACGCGACATTAGTAGCAATGAAGCAGTATGTCAACTGGGACGCGACATTAGTAGCAATGAAGCAGTATGTCAACTGGGACGCGACATTAGTAGCAATGAAGCAGTATGTCAACTGGGATGCAACATTAGTAGCAATGAAGCAGTATGTCAATTGGGATGTGCCATTAGTAGCAATGAAGCAGTATGTCAATTGGGACGCGACATTAGTAGCAATGAAGCAGTATGTCAATTGGGACACAACATTAGTAGCAATGAAGCAGTATATCGACTGGGACGTGACATTAGTAGCAATGAAGCAGTATATCGACTGGGACGTAATTCAATTTTTTGTTGGAGGCGTAGCTACGCGCGCAGGGTACAGCTAGTTGCATATAAGATCTTGCTGATGGACAGAATATTGTATATAAGATCTTGCTGATGGACAGAATATTGTATATAAAAGATCTTGCTGATGGACAATATTGTATATAAGATCTTGCTGATGAGACAGAATATTGCATATAAGATCTTGCTAATGGACAGAATATTGCATAAAAGATCGTGCTCACGTAAAGAATATTTTTATTTGTATCAATTTATATTACAGAGGAAGAGTTCAGAAAGCTATACCTGGGATTCAAGGCACCTATTACTCCAAAGCGTCAGTGGCCAAAAGCACAGATTCCAAATGAGCCGATTCCTGAAAGCTGGGACTGGAGAGATCATAATGCTGTCACATCTGTCAAAAATCAGGTACTTTATATTCAGTCAGTGCCATGGATTGCAGTTTTTCTTCATAAACAAGACTACAGCTGAAACTCTATAGTCTGCAGCAGTAGCATAGTTGTTAGAGCACTCGCTTCTTAGGCTAGTGGTCCGGATTCAATAGGTGTGCGTTAGACTAGTGGGCGTGAAATATTTTTCTGACCATAATGGCTCTCTGTTCAAATCAGCCTCAATTGAGTACAAGGAAAAACACTGGGAAGTAAAGACGGCCGGCATGATGTTGACTACACTATTCATCATGTGCCGTCGGTCAATAAAAAATACGGGTCTAACACTATGTTATCCAAATATACCTCAAGGTATGAAAATGTGTTCTTGTACTTTCCATATGAGTAGTAGTAAGTAAAGGAACTCGTTTTCATACCATAAGGTAGATTGAGAAAAACAGCGTTAGGTCTGTATTTTTTCTTTGACCATCGACATACGATGATGGAAGATGTGGTCAACATCACATTGTCCACCTTTACTTCCTAGTGCTTTGAGGCTGAGTCAACCAGAGGGCCTTTACAGTCAGAACAAAGTTCCAATCCCAATTTGAAATTGCACCCGGACCGTGGTAAGTGCACTAACCACTATGCTTGTGCAGCTCTCTAGATTCAGCATGAGTAGATGATATCAATACATGTCTCCACCCTTCAGGGTCTTATATGGATCTACTGCCCTCAACATTCTTTTGTTGTTTCATTTGCTCATTATGAACCCAGGTGTATTCAGGTATAAGTACTGATGTAAGAGCAATTACGCTGTACAAGATCTACTCGCAACACAGAAGAGCAGAATCTCAGAGTGACTGTTTCTGCACGTCTCTTCCGGCCGATGGAAAAAGCTGAGTAAATAAAAACTAATCATAAGAATTGACAAGGTACGAGTCATCACGAAGCACATCCCCTTGAAACAATAGTCAAACCAAATTTGCCATCTCTTGGCAAGACTCGTTGAAACTTGCAACGGTGTCGTGACAACACAAAGGAATATTGCAGTTAACTACTCTCAGAGGTCAAGCGCAGATACATCTATTGGGTATGGCTGGCCGAGCGCAAATCGTAAAGTTGTGTTCTTGTACCTAACGAAACCGCCTTCTCTGGTACAACCGAGCATGGTACTGTTGCACTGACAACTAACATCCCCGGTAAAACTGGGGCAAGTGTTATTGGCAAGCGCAAAATTTAAGTTGCGCTGATAGCGCTTTATGAAACAATCATCTGAATTATCTGTGTACAGCCTCTGTCCAGTGTTTCTGGAGCCAGGGAAAAGGCAGAGTAGAAACTGCAAATTTGCAAAGTGCCGATACGCGCCTCGAAAAGTCTGAGAATGTTCCTACTCTGGAATAAACTCAACGTGGTCAGAAAAGTAAGGTCGACATAGTAAAGATTTGACAGTCTGTCCAAATCCAAACAGCGGCGAAGGCCAAAACTTTTCTCGGTGTGTTATACGAGTAAGATGCCGTCCCAGGACAAGCTATGTGCCCCAAAAAGACTGAGAAATGTAAAACACAGTGGCTAGAAAAGTAAGGTGTTTGCTAACATTGAGACTTTTCTGTTTTTATTTTAGGGTGGATGTGGATCTTGCTGGGCTTTCTCTACCACTGGAAACATTGAGGGACAGTGGGCTTTGAAATCCAAAAACCTTCTCTCTCTTTCCGAACAAGGTCAGTGTTATTTTCTTCTTATCAGTTCAATCATGATTGTCCATTATTTACAAGACACATCAAGGACATGTGCCTGTAGGCATTAGTAATGATGACATTCTGTTAGTATCGAGAGACAAGAGATGGTAGCACTTATGATGATATGTTGTATGAAATACTGCCTGTTCTTTGTATGCTTTAAATGCACTGTGTATGGATTCACTAGTTCTCAGATCAGTGTTTAGTTAGTCAGACTTTACTAGTTCTCAGATCAGTGTTTAATTAGTCAGACTTTACTAGTTCTCAGATCAGTATTTAGTTAGTCAGACTTTACTAGTTCTCAGATCAGTGTTTAGTTAGTCAGACTTTACTAGTTCTCAGATCAGTGTTTAGTTAGTCAGACTTCCCCACAATGTTTACAAATTGTGGACTGGATGTGAGATAGAGGTATATATTTATGGATTAATCTTTTCAACTGAGACCTCAAACAATAACAATATTGTGTAGACACTTGACTGCAACACAATGACTCCCATCTAGGTTAATATTGTGTAGACACTTGACTGCAACACAATGACTCCCATCCAGGTTAATATTCAAGTTGACATATCTGGTCACATGCCAAATTTCTAATTATCCAAAATGCAGTTTACAACTAATCTGATTTTTTAATGTAATAATTGACCCAGTTTGTTTCAATATAATCTCAGAGTGCTAGTTCGTTTTGTGTTTTTGTAATTAAAGTTGAAGAGGTACAGGATGTTTTAGGTCAAAGTTCAAGTTGCTGTGAACTTTTAAACACTTCATGAAAATAAATTAGTAAGATTGTGTCAGCAGTATATGAGTCACCATCAGACTTTAATTGTTTTCTATTTCTACTTTGAACTCATCATTATTGTCAGTGTTTTCTATTTCTACTTTGAACTCATCATTATTGTCAGTGTTTTCTATTTCTACTTTGAACTCATCATTATTGTCAGTGTTTTCTATTTCTACTTTGAACTCATGATATCATTATTGTCAGTGTTTTCTATTTCTACTTTGAACTCATCATTATTGTCAGTGTTTTCTATTTCTACTTTGAACTCATCATTATTGTCAGTGTTTTCTATTTCTACTTTGAACTCATCATTATTGTCAGTGTTTTCTATTTCTACTTTGAACTCATGATATCATTATTGTCAGTGTTTTCTATTTCTACTTTGAACTCATCATTATTGTCAGTGTTTTCTATTTCTACTTTGAACTCATCATTATTGTCAGTGTTTTCTATTTCTACTTTGAACTCATGATATCATTATTGTCAGTGTTTTCTATTTCTACTTTGAACTCATCATTATTGTCAGTGTTTTCTATTTCTACTTTGAACTCATCATTATTGTCAGTGTTTTCTATTTCTACTTTGAACTCATGATATCATTATTGTCAGTGTTTTCTATTTCTACTTTGAACTCATCATTATTGTCAGTGTTTTCTATTTCTACTTTGAATTCATCATTATTGTCAGTGTTTTCTATTTCTACTTTGAACTCATCATTATTGTCAGTGTTTTTTATTTCTACTTTGAACTCATGATATCATTATTGTCAGTGTTTTCTATTTCTACTTTGAACTCATGATATCATTATTGTCAGTGTTTTCTATTTCTACTTTGAACTCATCATTATTGTCAGTGTTTTCTATTTCTACTTTGAACTCATGATATCATTATTGTCAGTGTTTTCTATTACTACTTTGAACTCATCATTATTGTCAGTTTTCTATTTCTACTTTGAACTCATCATTATTGTCAGTGTTTTCTATTTCTACTTTGAATTCATCATTATTGTCAGTGTTTTCTATTACTACTTTGAACTCATGATATCATTATTGTCAGTGTTTTCTATTACTACTTTGAACTCATGATATCATTATTGTCAGTGTTTTGGATTTGTTCATACAAAACATCATGTGACCTCTATTTTTAATGTTGGCTGCAATGAATTTCTAGCTCTTCTTCTTCACGTTCGTTCTTTGATACAAACCAATTTTATCATTCTTATTGTGATATATAATTGATGTTTGACAAGAAACGAATAACGTTGCAATTTTATCATTCTTATTGTGATATATAATTGATCTTTGACAAGAAACGACTGACGTTGCAATTTTATCATTCTTATTGTGATATATAATTGATGTTTGACAAGAAACGAATAACGTTGCAATTTTATCATTCTTATTGTGATATATAATTGATCTTTGACAAGAAACGACTGACGTTGCAATTTTATCATTCTTATTGTGATATATAATTGATCTTTGACAAGAAACGACTGACGTTGCAATTTTATCATTCTTATTGTGATATATAATTGATCTTTGACAAGAACGACTGACGTGCAATTTTATCATTCTTATTGTGATATATAATTGATGTTTGACAAGAAACGAATAACGTTGCAATTTTATCATTCTTATTGTGATATATAATTGATCTTTGACAAGAAACGACTGACGTTGAAATTTTATCATTCTTATTGTGATATATAATTGATCTTTGACAAGAAACGAATAACGTTGCAATTTTATCATTCTTATTGTGATATATAATTGATCTTTGACAAGAAACGAATAACGTTGCAATTTTATCATTCTTATTGTGATATATAATTGATCTTTGACAAGAAACAACTGACGTTGCAATTTATCATTCTTATTGTGATATATAATTGATCTTTGACAAGAAACGACTGACGTTGCAATTTTATCATTCTTATTGTGATATATAATTGATCTTTGACAAGAAACGACTGACGTTGCAATTTTATCATTCTTATTGTGATATATAATTGATCTTTGACAAGAACGAATAACGTTGCAATTTTATCATTCTTATTGTGATATATAATTGATCTTTGACAAGAACGACTGACGTTGCAATTTATCATTCTTATTGTGATATATAATTGATCTTTGACAAGAAACGACTGACGTTGCAATTTTATCATTCTTATTGTGATATATAATTGATCTTTGACAAGAAGCGAATAACGTTGCAATTTTATCATTCTTATTGTGATATATAATTGATCTTTGACAAGAAACGACTGACGTTGCAATTTTATCATTCTTATTGTGATATATAATTGATCTTTGACAAGAACGAATAACGTTGCAATTTTATCATTCTTATTGTGATATATAATTGATCTTTGACAAGAAACGACTGACGTTGCAATTTATCATTCTTATTGTGATATATAATTGATCTTTGACAAGAAACGACTGACATTGCAATTTTATCATTCTTATTGTGATATATAATTGATCTTTGACAAGAACGAATAACGTTGCAATTTTATCATTCTTATTGTGATATATAATTGATCTTTGACAAGAAACGACTGACGTTGAACCCCTGTTAAAATTAGGCCCATACTTGTGTATGGTACCAAACACTTGTAGGTCAGGGCTATCGTTTTCTCTACGGAAATGTTTTGAGTCTGTCGCACTGACAGTCAGTCCCTCACACTTCCCCTTCCTTCGTATGTACAAGTTCTCTGTAATGATCTGTTTAACGCCATATATTTGGGCATGGTTCTACGCTAAAGAGCCTTTTGATCTTTTAATGTTGTATATTTTAGCTTGGATCTACGCCAAAGAGCATTTACTATGTTGCAATTTTTCTGACTGGGTGAGATCGTTTCGGTTTAGGAACACTTACAACCCTTCTAGGACTGGTCATTAGAATGGTCACTTGTCGGCTGCTTCATGTGTTCATTGCTATTTAACAATAATGTTTTTGCTGTACATTTGGGCTTTATGATCTACGCCTAAGAGTATGTCTACAGTATGCACCCTTTCTGACTATGTGAAGTCGTTCCAGATTAGGAACATTTTCAGCCATTATGGACACATAAGCTTGTTACGCGCTCGATCTGTTTTCAGTTGCTTGATTGGCTTTTCATGTTATCTGAACCTGGGACGGCATCCTACTTGTGTAGGTTACCATGAAAGGTGTATACCTTCGCCAATGTTTGGATTTGGACAACATGTCAAACCTTTACTATGTTGACTTTACTTTTCTGACTACTGTGAGTTTATTCCGGAGTAGGAACATTCTCAACCTTTTTTAAACGCGTATCGACACTTGGCAATTTGCAGTTCTACTCTGCAGTCTCCCTGACCCAGAAAAACACTGGATTGGGGCTGTGCCTAAATAATCCAAAGGGTCGTTTCATAAGGCGCTAATAATGCAACTTAAATTTTGCGCTCGCCAATAACACCCACCCCAGTTTTTCAGATAGTGTTAGTTGTCAGTGCAACTGTACCGTGCCCAGTAGTTCCAGGGAAGGCAGTTTCATTAGGCATAAAATGCAACTTTAGGATTTGTGCTCAGCCAACTTTACCCAGTAGATGTATCTGCACTTGGCCTCTGATATGGAGTTAACTGCAATCTTCCCTTGTGTCGTCAAGACACCTTGCATATTTTCCATCGACTCTTGCTGAGAGCTGGCAAAGTTGGTTCTGCGATTGTTTTGAGGGGACATACCTCTTGATGACTCGTACCTTGTCAAGTCTTACGATTCATTTGTACTTATTCAGCTTTTCTTATCGGTCGGGAGAGACATGCAGAAACAGTCACTCTGGGATTCTGCTCGTCTGTGTTGTGCATAGATCTTTTATAGTGTAACTGTTCTTGCACCACTACTTATACCAGAATAGCTCTCACTCGATCCCTACCCTCTTGGTCAGACAAGATCCGTTGTCTGTTTCCAGGGTCACCACGTGGAGGTAGGGTAGGGTCCTGATCATCACCAGCTCACTGACCCTGGTGCATGTTGTCACTATGACTGCACCTGTGACCCTGTTATTGAATTAAATTTAGATATTTTTTGCAAGTTGGAAAATGTGAACAAAAATTTATCCGGCCATATTTCGTTTTTCAATTTGTTAGTGAATGTGTTAAATTTGTACACAACTTAGGAGTGAAGAAATGAGCAAAACTAATTTGAAAACTGTTTTCAATATGCTAGTTACTATGTTAAATTGTTAGTGCATATATTAACCAAGAGGATCAGATCAGATTTTCATCTGCTACTGTATTGATGGTAGACGGTACCCACTGTTAAACCCACTGCCTTGTGGAGGGGGACATGGGAGAGATAAAGGCTAGAGGAGTAAACCCTGATAGAAAATCCCCACTGCCTTGTGGGTCAGCAGGTTATACAGAAAGCTAGAGGAGTCTTATGGTTATACAGAAAGCTAGAGGAGTCTTATGGTTATGCAGGAAGCTAGAGGAGTCTTATGGTTATACAGAAAGCTAGAGGAGTCTTATGGTTATACAGAAAGCTCGAGGAGTCTTATGGTTATGCAGGAAAATAGAGGAGTAAATGTTGACCACAAATTTGGGGGGAGGAAACCTAAGACAGTTGATGGTTATGTGTGTATTTTATTCCATCTTCTGGCATCCCTGCAAACCCTGCTTGATTACAAACATATGGACTTTGTCTTTCCTTTGGATGAAACTGTAGAGAGGGGTTTGTGCAAAATATATATATATTAACAAAGAGAAATTATCTGTACTAAAGTTGTTGTTAGAAGTATATTATATTGCTGTAGCAGTTAAGATCAACATTAGTTAACCTGCTTGAGAGGAGAAGTGATAGAAGAAAACGGTGATAGTCATATGTTTCAGTAGTATTATTTTTGTATTTTCTGTCCATATTCTCCATTTTGAGGAAACAAATTTGGTTTGTTGACCAACGGGACTCAGAGCCGATATATCGGTTCAGAGTAATGTTCATGATGTTGCAAAACTGATATATTGGCTTTTGGATGTATATGGACAAAAACAAATGTATCTTCCCAACCCCTTTACTGAAGTTTAAAAATCTTCAGAAACGGAAAGTACTTATATGTAGGTACATTTCTAACTTCTTTTAACAAAGATTTGAAAGCAGGAAATTAGTTTATTATTATGTTAAAGTCAAGTCATTTTTTTAACGATATTTCTGACATTTGCCAACCTTGTCATAAAGAGTAAAATGAGTTTATAAAGCGCAATCTTGAGAGCATTGCTAGATCAAATTATAACTTGTGATAGTACTGAAGAAGATTTAATTAATGGTAATGACGACATTTGATTGTTTATGGAATGTAGTATCGATAATTGTAAGTCTAAGTCTAATGTAATAATTACAAATAAAGAATGGTGGTTGCACATACCAATTGTTGACATGGCTGCACTTAAAAGTGAATATTGTAAAAACTACTGAACCTAATTAAATTAAACTTATAGAATATGTTAAAAAATGAATTATCTTCATTTTCCTGCTACTTCTGGAAAGATCTATAAATATTAAGATGTGATACAAACCTGAGAGCATAAATATTTTTTACGATTTTTATTTTTGTCAAAAGTCATGCTACAATAATCTAATTATCTCAAACGTATATCACCTGATGTAAAATGTTATTATATTAATGTATTCATCATCCAATTAGCAGTAATTTAATATATAATATTAACCATCAGTATGCATACTCTTCGATATCTGTTGGGGAGACTGAGCACCTATGGGTTTGCCAGGAGTGCAATGACGTCAGTTTAGTAACCAATAACCAATAATATATAATATGTCATACTTTAGATTAAACAGTACTCGAGTTATAATGATTTAAACTACTTAACATTGAATGTTAAATTGGAATTGTAAAATAAATGCGTCTAGAGGTCAAAATAATACTGAGCGAAAGGGTTAAGTTGTTATAAGAAATATTTTATGACAACTTTTGAGGATGTAGAAATACATGTTTGCACTCATTTGTTCTTTCTTGTTGTCTTGTACTACAATTTGTATTTGATGTCTTCTCTTTAACTTGCAGAACTTGTGGACTGTGACAAGTTAGACCAGGGATGCAATGGAGGCTACATGTATGATGCATATGAGGCTATCATAGGACTGGGTCAGTCAGTTTTTTAATTGTTGAAGTCAAACAAAATAAATTACTATTTGCCCATATTTTATTTTAATTTACAAACTAGATTTCAGTCACACACAATCCATTACTTTTCTTCATCTCTGTTTTTCCCTGTCATGTTCCCACTTTATTTTTCTCTCTCGTCCTGCATGCTACATACCTTAGAAGCCAGTTCTACTTTGAAATCTAGATTGATGGAGATAACAGAATCATGCAGATCTCTGCTGCTTTGTTTTATCATTTGAAAGTTAATATCTGTGAGGGCACAGATTCTTTTTTTTCTGGGGCACAGACATACAGAGTCTTCTACAATAGAACATCAGGAAAGAAGGCGAAAGGAAGATGAAAAAGATGGTTAGATGGCATAGCAGCATCCTGTCAAAGAGCAAACATAACTATCACACAAGCCACTAGAGCAGCGCAAGACAAAAACAGTAAATTATAACATTGGGCAGCAACCCGGTTGCAGTGTGATGACAAAAGAAGAAGACAGACAGACAAAGCAATCAGACCTTGTGGTGTCTGATAGGGCAAGAACAAAATCTCTGTCATGCTCAGTCAGTGGCCATCCATCACAGGAAGCCCACAAACTGGCAGACACTGAGCATCTTCTCACTGTTCTCCATCAGTTTGTCTTTGGTCTTGTCATCGTTGCTCAGTCAGTAGCCATCCATCACAGGAAGCCCACAAACTGGCAGACACTGAGCATCTTCTCACTGTTCTCCATCAGTTTGTCTTTGGTCTTGTCATCGTTGCTCAGTCAGTGGCCATCCATCACAGGAAGCCCACAAACTGGCAGACACTGTGCATCTTCTCACTGTTCTCCATCAGTTTGTCTTAGGTCTTATCATCGTTGCTCAGTCAGTGGCCATCCATCACAGGAAGCCCACAAACTGGCAGACACTGTGTATCTTCTCACTGTTCTCCATCAGTTTGTCTTAGGTCTTGTCATCATTGCTCCGGTGTCCACTGTATTCCAGTTCTTGTGATGATCTCTGGATAACTTCTGAGTAAGTATCCTTTCAAGCTCCAGCATCTGCCTTTTATCACTGTGTATAAAGTCACATGTTGTATCAATTCTAACATATGCCAGCGAAGGTGGAGAATGACAAGTAAGTTGAATGCATTTGATAATAGATGTCTACGAAAAATAATGAACATAAAATGGAACGAATTCAGAAGTGATGAAATCAGAGAAATGTCTGGTCAACCACTTGTAACAACTGTTATAAGGAGAAGATGGAGATATGTTGGACACACCTTGAGAAAAAATGATCAACAAATATCAAAGCAGGCATTGAATTGGGATGCAAAGGGTTCAAGAAAGAGAGGATGACCTAAGGATACCCTGAAATGAACTTTTCTGAGAGAGGCAAGAAATATCAGTCTCAGTTCCATGGAGGAGATTGAGCGAGTTGCCAAGGATAGAGCGGTATGGAGAAAATACTTGCAGGCCCTATGTAACATATAACGGTATGAGAGGAATTATTATTATTATAAAGTCACATAGAGTGGTCAACGGGTGGCTGTTCTAGAGCAATCATGAAAGTAACTCTTTAGACTATAATCACATGCAGATTGTCCATCGTGATCATTGAGTAATGTTTCTAGAGTGACTGCCCTGCTAGAAACAAGTGGGTACTGCAGTGGTTACCAATAGACTCTACCTGAGTAGGAGCTTACGCAACACTAGCACTACACAACTTGTTGGAGTCTTCCGTGTCTGCAAGAAAGCTAGGTACTCTCCCCCACTCAAATATTGAAAAAAAGGGTAAAAATCCTAATTCCTGGGAGTTTGTATCAAGAACAGCAATATCACTATGTACATTTCTTCCGGATTAAGAAATTCTTAAGTGCTGATTTTGTCCAGAAAAAGATATTCTCAGACATTTTCTAAGGCAGGTTCTATGGAATACCTCTGGCAGGTTCTATGGAATACCTCTGGCAGGTTCTATGGAATTCCTCAGGCAGGTTCTATGGAATGCTGATAGTCCAACTGTTCCTTTTTTATTGTTCTCCAGCATTCTGATTCATACAAAAGTGCTGAAAATACACAACCTTCATATTTCCTTCTTCTTCTTCTTCTTCTTTGCATTTGTTCTTTAGACCAATTTTAATCACTCTTTGTGATATGTTTGATCTTTGCCAAGAACGTGTATACGTTGCATATTGGTTTGGAAGGCCCCTAAACGCATAGACTTCTACACGTTTAGGACACATGCATCTGATTTCAGCCAAACCTCCTTAGTCGCCTCTTATGACCTGCGTGGCAGGTAACAGTGGTTCTATTCTTTACACCCCAAATTTGGGCCACGGTAACCACTCGGGCGACATTCCTTATTTACTTATATCCTTCATTTATTTTTTATTATTATACAAGGAAGGAGAGTACACTTGAAACAAGTGAATCTTCCTTCATTTGTTCACTCTGGTAAAATCAGTGATGCAGAGAGACGAGTGTAGCCAGCGAGCCACAGGAACCATCTGTATGCTTACACTTTGAAATGTTTTATGGGAGACTGAACACCTATGGGTCTGCCCGAAGTGCTGTGATGTCAGTTCAGTAACCAATAACCAAGTAATAATAATTGAGGTATTACGAACATATAAAAAGACACCAAGTGTTGGAAAAGACAATTGTGTTGTCATCCTGGCAAAGATGAGAAGGGGAGGAGACATCGGAGAAGATGGATTCAAGGTGTAACTGATGATTTGAGCATGATAGTAGAGGCGGGTCATCTAGCCTACGAGACAGAGAGAAATTTAGAAGGACTGTTAAGGTGGCAAAGTTCTGTTCAGGACAAGCTGTTGGAAAATAAATAATACTAAACATGACGCTAACAACTATGATACTCTATTGTTCAGCTTAATGTATTTACTATATGTATATATATTTATAATGTATATAGTATTTCATGTCCCTGTGCTACAATTTATCCAACGCCTCTGTACTATTTATTATACAACTACACAACTATGTAAAAACTAAACATAAATCACAGTGTGTGATTTATAGCCATTCAGTTGTAAGTACGTTGTATTGAAGATTGATAATGATGTTTTTATTGTTATCCATTTCAAGCCAGCACATTAAACTTCATTTAAGCAGATCATTTATACTACAGACACTGGGGGTTGCTGATAGTGAAGTTTTAACATGCCACGTACTGGGTTTAAGTGACCACATGCCATGGAAACTCTGGGGCTTGAAGCCAGCTTGGGCCAAAATAATTTGATATGTACACCATACACAGTTGAACTACAGGAAACCCTGATCCTTTACTTGGGTATCTAAATTACAAGTTCCTCTGAAGTCAGAGTAAGGCGTGTCTGAATGTGAGGGACACTGGTAATAAAGAAAGCAAGCCTTCATGTAAAAATCTGTCAGAGGTTCCATATTATCACTATGACTACACCTGAATATATAGCAGGTGAAGTAAGATAAAAGTTAGAGACACTGCAAGATAGCATCATACACCAGTGTCAGCCAAGTTGTCATGAAGAATATCTTTTTGTTTTGGGTAGCATTACGTTTTTAGCTATTTCGTTGTGTTTCGTTTTATTATTTGTCTTCCATTTCAGCCTGTCTCCTCTCCTCATATTTGTGCATAGAAGTTGGTTGTATGTAGAATTACATTTGTGGCAGTAGGAAAAACTGTAACTCTGTGTTCCACTAAAAACAAGAAGGTTTTGTAGTAGTAGTAGTAGCTGTAACCCTGTGTTCCACAAAAAACAAGAAGGTTTACCTGTGTTCCACTAGAAACAAGAAGGTTTAGTAGTAGTAGTAGCTGTAACCCTGTGTTCCACTTGAAACAAGAAGGTTTAGTAGTAGCTGTAGCCCTGTGTTCCACTTGAAACAAGAAGGTTTAGTAGTAGTAGTAGTAGTAGCTGTAGCCCTGTATTCCACTAGAAACAAGAAGGTTTAGTAGTAGCTGTGGTCCTGTATTCCACTAGAAACAAGAAGGTTTAGTAGTAGTAGTAGTAGTAGTAGCTGTAACCCTGTGTTCCACTAGAAACAAGAAGGTTTAGTAGTAGTAGTAGTAGTAGTAGCTGTAACCCTGTGTTCCACTAGAAACAAGAAGGTTTAGTAGTAGTAGTAGTAGTAGTAGCTGTAACCCTGTGTTCCACTAGAAACAAGAAGCTTTAGTAGTAGCTGTGGCCCTGTATTCCACTAGAAACAAGAAGGTTTAGTAGTAGCTGTGGTCCTGTATTCCACTAGAAACAAGAAGGTTTAGTAGTAGTAGTAGTAGTAGTAGCTGTAACCCTGTGTTCCACTAGAAACAAGAAGGTTTAGTAGTAGTAGTAGTAGTAGTAGCTGTAACCCTGTGTTCCACTAGAAACAAGAAGGTTTAGTAGTAGTAGTAGTAGTAGTAGCTGTAACCCTGTGTTCCACTAGAAACAAGAAGGTTTAGTAGTAGCTGTGGTCCTGTATTCCACTAGAAACAAGAAGGTTTAGTAGTAGTAGTAGTAGCTGTAACCCTGTGTTCCACTAGAAACAAGAAGGTTTAGTAGTAGTAGTAGTAGTAGTAGCTGTAACCCTGTGTTCCACTAGAAACAAGAAGGTTTAGTAGTAGTAGTAGTAGCTGTAACCCTGTGTTCCACTAGAAACAAGAAGGTTTAGTAGTAGTAGTAGTAGTAGTAGCTGTAACCCTGTGTTCCACTAGAAACAAGAAGGTTTAGTAGTAGTAGTAGTAGTAGTAGCTGTAACCCTGTGTTCCACTAGAAACAAGAAGCTTTAGTAGTAGCTGTGGCCCTGTATTCCACTAGAAACGAGAAGGTTTAGTAGTAGTAGTAGTAGTAGCTGTAACCCTGTGTTCCACTAGAAACGAGAAGGTTTAGTAGTAGCTGTAACCCTGTATTCCACTAGAAACGAGAAGGTTTAGTAGTAGCTGTAGCCCTGTGTTCCACTTGAAACAAGAAGGTTTAGTAGTAGTAGTAGTAGTAGCTGTAACCCTGTATTCCACTAGAAACGAGAAGGTTTAGTAGTAGCTGTAGCCCTGTGTTCCACTTGAAACAAGAAGGTTTAGTAGTAGCTGTAGCCCTGTGTTTCACTAGAAACGAGAAGGTTTAGTAGTAGTAGTAGTAGTAGCTGTAGCCCTGTATTCCACTAGAAACAAGAAGGTTTAGTAGTAGCTGTGGTCCTGTATTCCACTAGAAACAAGAAGGTTTAGTAGTAGTAGTAGTAGCTGTAACCCTGTGTTCCACTAGAAACAAGAAGGTTTAGTAGTAGTAGTAGTAGTAGTAGCTGTAACCCTGTGTTCCACTAGAAACAAGAAGGTTTAGTAGTAGTAGTAGTAGTAGTAGCTGTAACCCTGTGTTCCACTAGAAACAAGAAGGTTTAGTAGTAGTAGTAGTAGTAGTAGCTGTAACCCTGTGTTCCACTAGAAACAAGAAGCTTTAGTAGTAGCTGTGGCCCTGTATTCCACTAGAAACGAGAAGGTTTAGTAGTAGTAGTAGTAGTAGCTGTAACCCTGTGTTCCACTAGAAACAAGAAGCTTTAGTAGTAGCTGTAACCCTGTATTCCACTAGAAACGAGAAGGTTTAGTAGTAGCTGTAACCCTGTATTCCACTAGAAACGAGAAGGTTTAGTAGTAGCTGTAGCCCTGTATTCCACTAGAAACAAGAAGGTTTAGTAGTAGTAGTAGCTGTAGCCCTGTATTCCACTAGAAACAAGAAGGTTTAGTAGTAGCTGTAGCCCTGTGTTCCACTAGAAACAAAAAGGTTTAGTAGTAGCGGTGGTGCTGTATTCCACTAGAAACAAGAAGTTTAGTAGTAGTAGTAGCTGTAGCCCTGTGTTCCACTAGAAACAAGAAGGTTTAGTAGTAGCTGTAACCCTGTGTTCCACTAGAAACAAGAAGGTTTAGTAGTAGTAGCAGCTGTAGCCCTGTGTTCCACTAGAAACAAGGTTTTATAGTAGTAACAGCTGTAGGAGAAATGGTGGTCTTATGTTTCTCACTCATTGACCGAATTTGATGTAATTTTCAGGTGGCATCGAGACTGAGAGCGAATACAAGTACACAGGACAAGATCAGAGCTGTCAATTTAATAAGTCTGAGGTTGTTGTCAAATTGACTGGAGCTGTCAACATTAGCAAGGATGAAGGAGGTGAGTTAGAGAGGGTGCTTTGAGACCAAACATTTGCTCATTTTGATATCTCTGTCATTATTTGTTTGTTTGCAATATCTGTCCAGGTTAAGCATTACTACCCAGCTCATTCCTGTGTTTATTAATCAAGTTTACAATTTGCAAAATATCTGACCAACTTGTATAACAATAGTTAAATCATTAATCTGTCATTTATTACAATTTTGTTTCTTTAAAACTCATACATAAGATTTATATATCTTCAAAACTCATACATAAGATATATATATCTTCAAAACTCATACATAAGATATATATATCTTCAAAACTCATACATAAGATATATATATCTTCAAAACTCATACATAAGATATATATATCTTCAAAACTCATACATAAGATATATATATCTTCAAAACTCATACATAAGATATATATATATCTTCAAAACTCATACATAAGATATATATATCTTCAAAACTCATACATAAGATATATATATATCTTCAAAATGAATTATTTATTGAAGTGGGGTTGTTGATAGCAAAGTTGATAGCATGCTGCTCTAGTGACCATGTGCCATACAGATTCTAGGGTTCTAGACCAGCTTGGACCTAAACTGTTTTGGTATGCACATGGTATGAGGTTGGACTAGAGGAACACCTAATCTCCTTTACTAGGGGATCTAAATAACTAGTGCCTCTGAAGTTGAAGGCAAAGGACACGGGTGAGAAGAAAAGCAAGAGCTCGCGCAAAAATATAGGCCAGAGTTACCATATTAGATGCAATGATGACTACACTTGAATTCATAGCATCGTGTGCACAGCAACTGATAGAGGCCAGAGTCACCATATTAGATGCAATGATGACTACACTTGAATTCATAGCATCGTGTGCACAGCAACTGATAGAGGCCAGAGTCACCATATTAGATGCAATGATGACTACACTTGAATTCATAGCATCGTGTGCACAGCAACTGATAGAGGCCAGAATCACCATATTAGACGCAATGATGACTACACTTGAATTCATAGCATCGTGTGCACAGCAACTGATAGAGGCCAGAATCACCATATTAGACGCAATGATGACTACACTTGAATTCATAGCATCGTGTGCACAGCAACTGATATAGGCCAGAGTCACCATATTAGATGCAATGATGACTACACTTGAATTCATAGCATTGTGTGCACAGCAACTGATAGAGGCCAGAATCACCATATTAGACGCAATGATGACTACACTTGAATTCATAGCATCATGTGCACAGCAACTGATATAGGCCAGAGTCACCATATTAGATGCAATGATGACTACACTTGAATTCATAGCATCGTGTGCACAGCAACTGATATAGGCCAGAGTCACCATATTAGATGCAATGATGACTACACTTGAATTCATAGCATCATGTGCACAGCAACTGATATAGGCAAGAGTCACCATATTAGACGCAATGATGACTACACTTGAATTCATAGCATCGTGTGCACAGCAACTGATAGAATTGTTTAATTGATGTTTTAGATTTGTGTGATGATCTAAAGTAAGGCCTTGATCAATGCCTTGGTTCGCGGACTCTCTAACTTTTATCATCTCATTCACTGTGTTGTACACTTCATTCAATACACAATGATATGAAATCATTATCTTATGTGATGTTATGTTGACAGACATGACAGCCTGGTTGTACACTTCATTAAATATTCAATGATATGAAATCATTATCTTATGTGATGTTATGTTGACAGACATGACAGCCTGGTTGTACACTTCATTCAATATTCAATGATATGACATCTTAATCTTATGTGATGTTATGTTGACAGAAATGGCAGCCTGGTTGTACAAGAATGGACCTATTGCTATTGGTATCAATGCAATCCCAATGCAGGTTAGCACATTTATTTCCATATTTTTGATACACAATAGAATGACATTGTTGTCAAACACTAGAACTCTAGAAATATATATATGATCTCTAGTAAACATTGAACACACTTGTGACATAGGATGTAATGTATGATCTCTAGTAAACATTGAACACACTTGTGACATATTATGTAATGTATGATCTCTAGTAAACATTTAACACACTTGTGACATAGGATGTAATGTATGATCTCTAGTAAACATTTAACACACTTGTGACATATTATGTAATGTATGATCTCTAGTAAACATTTAACACACTTGTGACATATTATGTAATGTATGATCTCTAGTAAACATTTAACACACTTGTGACATATTATGTAATGTATGATCTCTAGTAAACATTTAACACACTTGTGACATATTATGTAATGTATGATCTCTAGTAAACATTTAACACACTTGTGACATAGGATGTAATGTATGATCTCTAGTAAACATTTAACACACTTGTGACATAGGATGTAATGTATGATCTCTAGTAAACATTTAACACACTTGTGACATAGGATGTAATGTATGATCTCTAGTAAACATTGAACACACTTGTGACATAGGATGTAATGTATGATCTCTAGTAAACATTGAACACACTTGTGACATAGGATGTAATGTATGATCTCTAGTAAACATTGAACACACTTGTGACATATTATGTAATGTATGATCTCTAGTAAACATTTAACACACTTGTGACATATTATGTAATGTATGATCTCTAGTAAACATTTAACACACTTGTGACATATTATGTAATGTATGATCTCTAGTAAACATTTAACACACTTGTGACATATTATGTAATGTATGATCTCTAGTAAACATTTAACACACTTGTGACATAGGATGTAATGTATGATCTCTAGTAAACATTTAACACACTTGTGACATAGGATGTAATGTATGATCTCTAGTAAACATTTAACACACTTGTGACATAGGATGTAATGTATGATCTCTAGTAAACATTTAACACACTTGTGACATATTATGTAATGTATGATCTCTAGTAAACATTTAACACACTTGTGACATAGGATGTAATGTATGATCTCTAGTAAACATTGAACACAATTGTGACATAGGATGTAATGTATGATCTCTAGTAAACATTGAACACACTTGTGACATAGGATGTAATGTATGATCTCTAGTAAACATTGAACACACTTGTGACATATTATGTAATGTATGATCTCTAGTAAACATTGAACACAATTGTTGTTGTGCTAATATTTCAGTTTTACTTGTGGGGTATTGCTCACCCATGGAAGTTTTTCTGTGACCCGAATGCACTTGATCATGGTGTTCTTATTGTTGGATATGGAAGTAAGTACACATATTAATCTAGATAAATGTTGATCACTAAGTTGCTACCATGTTACTTCAAGCGAACATCAACCAGGTGGACATTAGTCAAGTGAACATCAACCAGGTGGACATTAGTCAAGTGAACATTGACCAGGTGGACATTAGTCAGGTGGACATTAGTCAGGTGGACATCAACCAGGTGGACATCGACCAGGTGGACATTAGTCAAGTGAACATCGACCAGGTGGACATTAGTCAAGTGAACATCAACCAGGTGGACATTAGTCAAGTGAACATCAACCAGGTGGACATTAGTCAAGTGAACATCAACCAGGTAGACATTAGTCAAGTGAACATCAATCAGGTGGACATTAGTCAAGTGAACATCAACTAGGTGGACATCGACCAGATGGACATCGACCAGGTGGACATTAGTCAACCAGACATCAACCAGGTGGACATTAGTCAAGTGAACATCGACCAGATGGACATCGACCAGGTGGACATTAGTCAACCAGACATCAACCAGGTGGACATTAGTCAAGTGAACATCAACCAGGTGGACATTAGTCAAGTGAACATCAACCAGGTGGACATCGACCAGGTGGACATCGACCAGGTGGACATTAGTCAACCAGACATCAACCAGGTGGACATCGACCAGGTGGACATTAACCAGGTGGACATTAGTCAACCAGGTGGACATCGACCAGCTGGACATTAGTCAACCAGGTGGACATCAACCAGGTGGGCATTGACCAGGTGGGCATTGACCAGGTGGACATCAACCAGGTGGACATTAGTCAAGTGGACATCAACCAGGTGGACTTTAGTCAACCAGGTGGACATCGGCCAGGTGGACATTAGTCAACCAGGTGGACATCGGCCAGGTGGACATTAGTCAACCAGGTGGACATCGGCCAGGTGGACATTAGTCAGGTGGACATTAGTCAAGTGGACATCAACCAGGCTGGACATTAGTCCAGTAAATGTAATTCTAGTCAAGTGGACATCAACCAGGCTGGACATTAGTCCAGTAAATGTAATTCTAGTCAAGTGGACATCAACCAGGCTGGACATTAGTCCAGTAAATGTAATTCTAGTCAAGTGGACCAACGTCAGGTGGAGGTGAACAAAGTATAATTGAAATACATTTGTATGATATGCTAATTTGTTTCTCTCTCTCTCTCTCTCTTTCTCGCTTACATGTGTCTTGTTGGCTTGAAATGATTATCATTAATATAACTTGGATACTTCACACAGAGTTTATATTTATTTCTCATGTTTGTTGATCTACTACATGTATACTTGGATACTTCACACAGAGTTTATACTTATTTCTCATGTTTGTTGATCTACTACATGTATACTTGGATACTTCACACAGAGTTTATATTTATTTCTCATGTTTGTTGACCTACTACATGTATACTTGGATACTTCACACAGAGTTTATATTTATTTCTCATGTTTGTTGACCTACTACATGTATACTTGGATACTTCACACAGAGTTTATATTTATTTCTCATGTTTGTTGATGTCCTACTACATGTATACTTGGATACTTCACACAGAGTTTATACTTATTTCTCATGTTTGTTGATCTACTACATGTATACTTGGATACTTCACACAGAGTTTATATTTATTTCTCATGTTTGTTGATCTACTACATGTATACTTGAATATTTCACACAGAGTTTATACTTATTTCTCATGTTTGTTGATGTCCTACTACATGTATACTTGGATACTTCACACAGAGTTTATACTTATTTCTCATGTTTGTTGATCTACTACATGTATACTTGGATACTTCACACAGAGTTTATATTTATTTCTCATGTTTGTTGATCTACTACATGTATACTTGGATACTTCACACAGAGTTTATATTTATTTCTCATGTTTGTTGATGTCCTACTACATGTATACTTGGATACTTCACACAGAGTTTATATTTATTTCTCATGTTTGTTGATCTACTACATGTATACTTGGATACTTCACACAGAGTTTATATTTATTTCTCATGTTTGTTGATCTACTACATGTATACTTGGATACTTCACACAGAGTTTATATTTATTTCTCATGTTTGTTGACCTACTACATGTATACTTGGATACTTCACACAGAGTTTATATTTATTTCTCATGTTTGTTGATCTACTACATGTATACTTGGATACTTCACACAGAGTTTATACTTATTTCTCATGTTTGTTGATCTACTACATGTATACTTGGATACTTCACACAGAGTTTATATTTATTTCTCATGTTTGTTGACCTACTACATGTATACTTGGATACTTCACACAGAGTTTATACTTATTTCTCATGTTTGTTGATCTACTACATGTATACTTGGATACTTCACACAGAGTTTATATTTATTTCTCATGTTTGTTGATCTACTACATGTATACTTGGATACTTCACACAGAGTTTATATTTATTTCTCATGTTTGTTGATCTACTACATGTATACTTGGATACTTCACACAGAGTTTATATTTATTTCTCATGTTTGTTGATGTCCTACTACATGTATACTTGGATACTTCACACAGAGTTTATATTTATTTCTCATGTTTGTTGATCTACTACATGTATACTTGGATACTTCACACAGAGTTTATATTTATTTCTCATGTTTGTTGACCTACTACATGTATACTTGGATACTTCACACAGAGTTTATACTTATTTCTCATGTTTGTTGATCTACTACATGTATACTTGGATACTTCACACAGAGTTTATACTTATTTCTCATGTTTGTTGATCTACTACATGTATACTTGGATACTTCACACAGAGTTTATATTTATTTCTCATGTTTGTTGATCTACTACATGTATACTTGGATACTTCACACAGAGTTTATATTTATTTCTCATGTTTGTTGATGTCCTACTACATGTATACTTGGATACTTCACACAGAGTTTATACTTATTTCTCATGTTTGTTGATCTACTACATGTATACTTGGATACTTCACACAGAGTTTATATTTATTTCTCATGTTTGTTGATGTCCTACTACATGTATACTTGAATACTTCACACAGAGTTTATATTTATTTCTCATGTTTGTTGATCTACTACATGTATACTTGGATACTTCACACAGAGTTTATATTTATTTCTCATGTTTGTTGATGTCCTACTACATGTATACTTGGATACTTCACACAGAGTTTATATTTATTTCTCATGTTTGTTGATCTACTACATGTATACTTGGATACTTCACACAGAGTTTATATTTATTTCTCATGTTTGTTGACCTACTACATGTATACTTGAATACTTCACACAGAGTTTATACTTATTTCTCATGTTTGTTGATCTACTACATGTATACTTGGATACTTCACACAGAGTTTATACTTATTTCTCATGTTTGTTGATCTACTACATGTATACTTGGTTTCTTCACACGAGTTTATATTTATTTCTCATGTTTGTTGATCTACTACATGTATACTTGGATACTTCACACAGAGTTTATACTTATTTCTCATGTTTGTTGATCTACTACATGTATACTTGGATACTTCACACAGAGTTTATATTTATTTCTCATGTTTGTTGACCTACTACATGTATACTTGAATACTTCACACAGAGTTTATACTTATTTCTCATGTTTGTTGATCTACTACATGTATACTTGGATACTTCACACAGAGTTTATACTTATTTCTCATGTTTGTTGATCTACTACATGTATACTTGAATACTTCACACAGAGTTTATACTTATTTCTCATGTTTGTTGATGTCCTACTACATGTATACTTGGATACTTCACACAGAGTTTATACTTATTTCTCATGTTTGTTGATCTACTACATGTATACTTGGATACTTCACACAGAGTTTATATTTATTTCTCATGTTTGTTGATGTCCTACTACATGTATACTTGGATACTTCACACAGAGTTTATACTTATTTCTCATGTTTGTTGATCTACTACATGTATACTTGAATACTTCACACAGAGTTTATATTTATTTCTCATGTTTGTTGATCTACTACATGTATACTTGAATACTTCACACAGAGTTTATATTTATTTCTCATGTTTGTTGATCTACTACATGTATACTTGGATACTTCACACAGAGTTTATACTTATTTCTCATGTTTGTTGATCTACTACATGTATACTTGGATACTTCACACAGAGTTTATACTTATTTCTCATGTTTGTTGATGTCCTACTACATGTATACTTGGATACTTCACACAGAGTTTATATTTATTTCTCATGTTTGTTGATCTACTACATGTATACTTGGATACTTCACACAGAGTTTATACTTATTTCTCATGTTTGTTGATGTCCTACTACATGTATACTTGGATACTTCACACAGAGTTTATATTTATTTCTCATGTTTGTTGATCTACTACATGTATACTTGGATACTTCACACAGAGTTTATATTTATTTCTCATGTTTGTTGATCTACTACATGTATACTTGAATACTTCACACAGAGTTTATATTTATTTCTCATGTTTGTTGACCTACTACATGTATACTTGAATACTTCACACAGAGTTTATATTTATTTCTCATGTTTGTTGACCTACTACATGTATACTTGAATACTTCACACAGAGTTTATACTTATTTCTCATGTTTGTTGATCTACTACATGTATACTTGGATACTTCACACAGAGTTTATATTTATTTCTCATGTTTGTTGACCTACTACATGTATACTTGAATACTTCACACAGAGTTTATATTTATTTCTCATGTTTGTTGATCTACTACATGTATACTTGGATACTTCACACAGAGTTTATATTTATTTCTCATGTTTGTTGACCTACTACATGTATACTTGGATACTTCACACAGAGTTTATACTTATTTCTCATGTTTGTTGACCTACTACATGTATACTTGGATACTTCACACAGAGTTTATATTTATTTCTCATGTTTGTTGATGTCCTACTACATGTATACTTGGATACTTCACACAGAGTTTATATTTATTTCTCATGTTTGTTGACCTACTACATGTATACTTGGATACTTCACACAGAGTTTATACTTATTTCTCATGTTTGTTGATCTACTACATGTATACTTGGATACTTCACACAGAGTTTATATTTATTTATCATGTTTGTTGATCTACTACATGTATACTTGGATACTTCACACAGAGTTTATACTTATTTCTCATGTTTGTTGACCTACTACATGTATACTTGGATACTTCACACAGAGTTTATATTTATTTCTCATGTTTGTTGATCTACTACATGTATACTTGGATACTTCACACAGAGTTTATATTTATTTCTCATGTTTGTTGATCTACTACATGTATACTTGGATACTTCACACAGAGTTTATACTTATTTCTCATGTTTGTTGATCTACTACATGTATACTTGGATACTTCACACAGAGTTTATATTTATTTCTCATGTTTGTTGATGTCCTACTACATGTATACTTGGATACTTCACACAGAGTTTATATTTATTTCTCATGTTTGTTGATCTACTACATGTATACTTGAATACTTCACACAGAGTTTATATTTATTTCTCATGTTTGTTGATGTCCTGACTCACATTTTTAAGTTGACTCTTGAGGATACTTCACACAGAGTTTATATTTATTTCTCATGTTTGTTGATCTACTACATGTATACTTGGATACTTCACACAGAGTTTATATTTATTTCTCATGTTTGTTGACCTACTACATGTATACTTGGATACTTCACACAGAGTATTATATTTTTACTTCATGTTTGCTTGATTTCTACTACATGTTTATACATTTTGGATACTTCACACAGAGTTTATATTATTTCTCATGTTTGTTGATCTACTACATGTATACTTGGATACTTCACACAGAGTTTATACTTATTTCTCATGTTTGTTGATCTACTACATGTATACTTGGATACTTCACACAGAGTTTATACTTATTTCTCATGTTTGTTGATGTCCTACTACATGTATACTTGGATACTTCACACAGAGTTTATATTTATTTCTCATGTTTGTTGATCTACTACATGTATACTTGGATACTTCACACAGAGTTTATACTTATTTCTCATGTTTGTTGATCTACTACATGTATACTTGGATACTTCACACAGAGTTTATATTTATTTCTCATGTTTGTTGATCCCACTACATGTATACTTGGATACTTCACACAGAGTTTATATTTATTTCTCATGTTTGTTGACCTACTACATGTATACTTGAATACTTCACACAGAGTTTATATTTATTTCCTCTGTTTGTTGATCTACTACATTATACTTGGATACTTCACACAGAGTTTATATTTATTTCTCATGTTTGTTGACCTACTACATGTATACTCTGATACTTCACACAGAGTTTATATTTATTTCTCATGTTTGTTGACCTACTACATGTATACTTGAATACTTCACACAGAGTTTATACTTATTTCTCATGTTTGTTGATCTACTACATGTATACTTGAATACTTCACACAGAGTTTATATTTATTTCTCATGTTTGTTGATCTACTACATGTATACTTGGATACTTCACACAGAGTTTATATTTATTTCTCATGTTTGTTGATCTACTACATGTATACTTGAATACTTCACACAGAGTTTATACTTATTTCTCATGTTTGTTGATCTACTACATGTATACTTGGATACTTCACACAGAGTTTATATTTATTTCTCATGTTTGTTGATCTACTACATGTATACTTGAATACTTCACACAGAGTTTATACTTATTTCTCATGTTTGTTGATCTACTACATGTATACTTGGATACTTCACACAGAGTTTATATTTATTTCTCATGTTTGTTGATCTACTACATGTATACTTGAATACTTCACACAGAGTTTATATTTATTTCTCATGTTTGTTGATCTACTACATGTATACTTGGATACTTCACACAGAGTTTATACTTATTTCTCATGTTTGTTGATCTACTACATGTATACTTGGATACTTCACACAGAGTTTATATTTATTTCTCATGTTTGTTGATCCCACTACATGTATATTGATACTTACACACAGAGTTTATATTTATTTCTCATGTTTGTTGATCTACTACATGTATACTTGATACTTACACAGAGTTTATATTTATTTCTCATGTTTGTTGATGTCCTACTACATGTATACTTGGATACTTCACACAGAGTTTATATTTATTTCTCATGTTTGTTGATCTACTACATGTATACTTGGATACTTCACAAGAGTTTATATTTATTTCTCATGTTTGTTGATCTACTACATGTATACTTGAATACTTCACACAGAGTTTATATTTATTTCTCATGTTTGTTGATCTACTACATGTATACTTGGATACTTCACACAGAGTTTATATTTATTTCTCATGTTTGTTGACCTACTACATGTATACTTGAATACTTCACACAGAGTTTATATTTATTTCTCATGTTTGTTGATCTACTACATGTATACTTGAAAACTTCACAGAGTTTATATTTATTTCTATTTTGTTGATGTCCTACTACATGTATACTTGATACTTACAAGAGTTTATACTTATTTCTCATGTTTGTTGATCTACTACATGTATACTTGGATACTTCACACAGAGTTTATATTTATTTACTCAGTTGTTGACCTACTCACATGTATATTGAATACTTCAACAGAGTTTATATTTATTTCTATATAGTTGGATGTCCTACACATGTTCTGATATTACAAAATGAGGCTTCACTGAGATTGAAAGGGTTGTGCTTGATCTAAAAGTTGAATCCCTACAGCAAATAAGTGGCAATATTAACCTCACAATCTATATTCTAGTTTCTGTTAATCACTTAGTTTAATTGATTTACTAATGACATGAATTAATGTCTAAAATTTCATTTTAATTATTTTGTGTAATTATTTTACAGAGAAGGCAAGAGCTACTGATCATCAAATAGTTGGGACCACACTGGGGCAGAGAAGTAATTGTTCTGTGTGTTTATTGTTATCTTCTAAACTAGTTGGGGACCACACCGAGGCAGAGAAGTAAAAGTTGTTCTGTGTGTTTATTGTTATCTTCTAAACTAGTTGGGGACCCTCACCGAGGCAGAGAAGTAAGTTGTTCTGTGTGTTTATTGTTATCTTCTAAACTAGTTGGGACCCTCACGCAGAGAAGTAGTTGTTCTGTGTGTTTATTTTATCTTCTAAACTAGTTGGGACCTCACAGGCAGAGAATGAATTGTTCTGTGTGTTTATTGTTATCTTCTAAACTAGTTGGGACCCTCACCGGCAGAGAATAGTTGTTCTTGTGTTTATTGTTATCTTCTAAACTAGTTGGGGACCCTCACCGAGGCAGAGAAATAAGATAGCACATGTCCAAGCATATGTATTATGAGGCTTTCTCTAACTCATTGATTGAACATGCTTCCAGTAGGTGCCCAGCCCTACTTGTATAATGAATGATATAGAGTAAACGAAATACAAACGATAGTCCCACACAACACATATCATAAACATAGTGACAGAAATCATTTATTCAATATTCCTTTGCGTTCCCGCATTTATTTATTCAACATTCGGTTAACATTCGCTAGATTGAGTAAGGCGGTGCAGAGTACATCTGAAGTTGGAGCTCGAGAGTACCTCTGAAGTCAAGAGCTCGTCGAGTACATCTGAAGTCAAGAGCTCTCAGAGTATATCTGGTCAGAGCTCGCAGAGTACATCTGAAATCAAGAGCTCGCCGATTACATCTGAAGTCAAGAGCTCTAGTAGTGTATGAGGTCTAGTTTTGATCTAATTTAACCAACTAGTAGTGTATGAAGTCTAGTATTGATCTAATTTAACCAACTAGTAATGTATGAAGTCTAGTATTGATCTAATTTAACCAACTAGTAGTGTATGAAGTCTAGTTTTGTTCTAATTTAACCAACTAGTAGTGTATGAGGTCTAGTTTTGATCTAATTTAACCAACTAGTAGTGTATGAAGTCTAGTTTTGTTCTAATTTAACCAACTAGTAATGTATGAAGTCTAGTTTTGATCTAATTTAACCAACTAGTAGTGTATGAGGTCTAGTTTTGATCTAATTTAACAAACAAGTAGTGTATGAAGTCTAGTTTTGATCTAATTTAACCAACTAGTAGTGTATGAGGTCTAGTATTGATCTAATTTAACCAACTAGTAGTGTATGAGGTCTAGTATTGATCTAATGTAACCAACTAGTAGTGTATGAGGTCTAGTTTTGATCTAATTTAACCAACTAGTAGTGTATGAGGTCTAGTATTGATCTAATTTAATCAACTAGTAGTGTATGAGGTCTAGTTTTGTTCTAATTTAACCAACTAGTAGTGTATGAGGTCTAGTTTTGTTCTAATTTAACCAACTAGTAGTGTATGAAGTCTAGTTTTGATCTAATTTAACCAACTAGTAATGTAAGAAGTCTAGTTTTGTTCTAATTTAACCAACTAGTAATGTATGAAGTCTAGTTTTGATCTAATTTAACCAACTAGTAGTGTATGAAGTCTAGTATTGATCTAATTTAACCAACTAGTAATGTATGAAGTCTAGTATTGATCTAATTTAACCAACTAGTAGTGTATGAAGTCTAGTATTGATCTAATTTAACCAACTAGTAGTGTATGAAGTCTAGTTTTGTTCTAATTTAACCAACTAGTAATGTATGAAGTCTAGTTTTGTTCTAATTTAACCAACTAGTAGTGTATGAAGTCTAGTTTTGTTCTAATTTAACCAACTAGTAATGTATGAAGTCTAGTTTTGATCTAATTTAACCAACTAGTAGTGTATGAGGTCTAGTTTTGATCTAATTTAACCAACTAGTAGTGTATGAGGTCTAGTATTGATCTAATTTAACCAACTAGTAGTGTATGAGGTCTAGTATTGATCTAATTTAACCAACTAGTAGTGTATGAAGTCTAGTTTTGATCTAATTTAACCAACTAGTAGTGTATGAAGTCTAGTTTTGTTCTAATTTAACCAACTAGTAGTGTATGAGGTCTAGTTTTGTTCTAATTTAACCAACTAGTAATGTATGAAGTCTAGTTTTGATCTAATTTAACCAACTAGTAGTGTATGAAGTCTAGTTTTGATCTATTTTAACAAACAAGTAGTGTATGAAGTCTAGTTTTGATCTAATTTAACCAACTAGTAATGTATGAAGTCTAGTATTGATCTAATTTAACCAACTAGTAGTGTATGAAGTCTAGTTATTGATCTAACATAATTTTATTTTGTTTCTCTTCATCTTATACAGGGTTATTACTACATCTATAGAGGAGATGGAAGTTGTGGGTTGAACACTATGTGCTCTTCAGCAGTTGTTGAGTAGTCAATGAAAGATTGAAGAAATTGTAGTTAAAACTTGTTTTTTTCTCTCCGATATCATTCCATTTTGATATTTGATCACATCATGCATCTCTGAACTCTGATACTTGAAGAGTCCCAGCATGCATCTCTGAAATCTGATAAATGAAGAATTTGCTGATATTTTTAGAACATTCTGTTCACAATTTGAGTAAGAAGAATCAACATTTCATTGAATAAGTTTTGATCATGGACATAACACACACACACACACACACACGTATATACCTTTCAATTGTATAGATGGCGTCTATTAATGTTTACATTTTTGCCAATCTACTACCATATTTCACTAACAACTACAGTTGCAACATACCTGGCACAGGATAGAAAACTGAAACTCCCCATGATGCTTCATAGCACATGGGGACAAGATGAGACTCCATATTTCACTAACAACTACAGTTGCAACACACCTGGCACAGGATATAAAACTGAAACTCCCCATGATGCTTCATAGCACATGGGGACAAGATGAGACTCCATATTTCACTAACAACTACAGTTGCAACACACCTGGCACAGGATATAAAACTGAAACTCCCCATGATGCTTCATAGCACATGGGGACAAGATGAGACTCCATATTTCACTAACAATTACAGTTGTAACACACCTGGCACAGGATAGAAAAACTGAAACTCCCCATGATGCTTCACGACACATGTGGATAAGACAAGTCAAGATTCCATATTTCAGACATTTCAATACCTAAGTTCAGATTCAAGAACAGAACACACATATATCTAAGAAATACAGGAAACATAGATGACATATATTTGTTGTAAGTTTTACAGATAGTTTTACACCGTATATGTTTTCTTTATTGACATCATCTGTAAACAAGATATTTCATGTATCCAACAGCAGATAGCAAGTGTAAATCTGTTTGTTAACAATTTTTGAACAACTCAAACTTTGAGAAAATATTTACTAGTCGTTTGTAGCACTGCCCAACTCTCTTTCTTATATTTGTCAGGACTGACTCTATGTAGCACTGCTCAACTCTCTTACTTATATTTGTCAGGACTGGCTCTATGTAGCACTGCTCAACTCTCTTTCTTCTATTTGTCCAGACTGGCTCTATGTAGCACTGCTCAACTTTCTTATATTTGTCAGGACTGGCTCTATGTAGCACTGCCCAACTCTCTTTCTTATATTTGTCAGGACTGGCTCTATGTAGCACTGCTCAACTTTCTTATATTTGTCAGGACTGGCTCTATGTAGCACTGCCCAACTCTCTTATATTTGTCCAGACTGGCTCTATGTAGCACTGCCCAACTCTCTTATATTTGTCCAGACTGGCTCTATGTAGCACTGCTCAACTCTCTTACTTATATTTGTCAGGACTGGCTCTATGTAGCACTGCTCAACTCTCTTTCTTCTATTTGTCCAGACTGGCTCTATGTAGCACTGCTCAACTCTCTTTCTTACTTCTATAGATAAGACTTGTTCCATATATTAGTGCCTGATTAGTTTTTCATTAAGTTACATTGAAAATATAATCTTGATAGTTAGTGAAGAAAAGTCAAAAAGTGTTAAACATATTCTTTATGATCCTGTGTGCTACAGAAACTATGGGCAAGGAAGAGAAAAAGTAATAAGACAAGCATGAGACACTTGAGATTTGTAAATATAGAAGAACTTAGTGCTTCATACAAACAGAAACAAATACAATCCTAGAAGAATGGAATGAAATACAAGAATATTACAAGAAATTTTAAAAAGTAGACAATCAAATAATTTGAGCATGTAAGGAGATTTGATATTTTTCTGTACAGAAATGAGATTTGCTGGACTGTAAGAAGAAATCGTACAGTTCTATTGTAGACTAACAGTACAATGTTCTTATACTCATTAGTTCACATCATTTTTTTTCCCGATCCAGAAGCACTTGAGCTTTCAGCTCTTCGGCTCAGTGCCATGGACATCGTAATCCTTCGGTTCGGTGCCACGACCACGATAAATCTGAAGAACCTGTGGCTTTTTCTGCCAGCTTGCAGATTGAACCTGCACTCATAGAGGGCTAGTCACACCGTCGTCCAGCTCGCTATGAACACGCTGGGCAGGTGGTGGGCAGTTCACATCATAAAGAAGGGGTTAAACAGGATTATATCAAATAGAGTGGAGTGTCTAGCTGAATGCATTAGAGCACAGACTACAATGCAGGAGACCTGGTTCAATCCACGGTCAGGCCAAGTAGTTTTTATTCTGTCGGGGGCATAGGAAAAACCCTAACATGAACAGTTTTGTTGTGACTGCACTAGCCATGTGGCCATGTGACTGCACTAACCATGTGACTACACTAGCCATGTGGCCATGTGACTGCACTAGCCATGTGACTGCACTAACCATGTGACTACACTAGCCATGTGGCCATTAAATTCCACAGGTACATGTTCCCCAGGTCATACCCCGCCTAAAAATCGGTATTACAAGCAGTAATGATAGTTTTAAAAAATACCAAATAGAATTTGTAAATAGATTAAGAGGAGAGGTTTTTCAAAACAGAAATAGAAAGAAGGATTAAATACAAGTAGGTAAAAGAAAACAGTACTGTTAGGAACCAACCTCTTGTAACACAAGTTTATTCAGTTCAGTTGAGTAATCTGGAAAATTCCTGTTGAAATGTGATGATGTTTACATTTGTTTGATAAAACATTCAAAGCTTGATTGCAGTTGTAGATGACTCAATGAGTCTATGTTTATTTAATGATAACAAGTATTCTTATGAGTGATATTCTTGTATCAAATTTTTGTTTGTACATATTACTATTGAATTATGTTCTTTTTTTAAAAAGTTTATTTCTATTCTACTGATTGTGTCTTTAGTAATAACAATTTGTTACTTCCTTAACTTGATTGCTTTGTGTATAAACGTTATACAGGGTGTTCAACTTAAAAGCAGCCTGTGAATGGAGCTAATCTGGCATATATGTATGGAAATGAGAAGGTTCAGTTATGACGTAGTATAGGTCAAGGTTGTGTGACGGTGTATAATTGTAGTGCGGGATGGGGCGATGAACAAATGTGACGTGGGACAAGCTAGTCAGAACCGGTTTAAATAGTAAATAGACGAGATGCAATGCGTACCTGGCAAATTTCTATTTATCACTGGGGCTGCTTTTAAGTTGAACACCCTGTACATCTTTTCAAACTTTCTTGGTCTCTTTAATGTTCATGTCATTATTCCTTAGTTGTGTTGCTATCTTCCCAGTTCTTGTTCATACTTGATCAAGGTATGCAGATATTTTCCATGCTAAAAGTATAACTAATAATGAATTATAACAATAGTGGACAAATCATTTATCAAGACATTAAGTGTAGTCAAGAACTTTCCTTCCTTCTCTGCATAATTTCTTCTCTCCGCAACTCATTCCACAATTTCTCCTCCCTTTCGCATCTCATTCTCCCCACTATTTCTCCTCTCCACAATTCATTCTCCCCACACTTTCTCCTTTCCACAACTCATTCTCCCCACTATTTCTCCTCTCCACAACTCATTGTCCCCACACTTTCTCCTCTCCACAACTCATTGTCCCCACAATTTCTCCTCTCCACAACTCATTTTGTCCACAATTTCTCCTCTCCGCAACTCATTGTCCCCACACTTTCTCCTCTCCACAGCTCATTCTCTCCACAATTTCTCCACTCCACAACTCATTCTCTCCACAATACCTAACGCTATCGTTTGATGAAGAAAACAGTTTAACAGTAAGAAAAGTCACCCGATTGATGTCGGCTATCTTTGCATTATCAGCTTACAGTCTGTATATTTTATGTCTCATATATATATATATATATAGATATTCAGTTTAATTAATCTGAAGGACTTTGTTGATTTGACTTCATATTTGTTCTGAATTATCTATGTCTCTAATTTGTGTGTGGTTTGTTGTGTTGTTTTATGATTATCTTGACTGTATAGTTTACCTTGCACTTAAACAAAACAGCTGAGAAGCACATCTATAAGCTTTGAGTATCATTAATTACAGAAGAATTAGTCAAATATAATGAACACAGTAAACAGAAATAAATTGATAATACAAGAGTTAAATGTTGAAGATTGTTGACCATTGAAAAGATAAGGCAATGAAAAGTTTTTCTCTTGTTTAGAGCAAAGAAGGTATTCAAAAGCTTTTTTTGTACATACACAGGAGAATCCAACAGATCTCTGTATGTTGTCTAACACATAGAGTAGGGGGAACCCTACTCAAGATTTGAGTCTATAAGCAGTCACTGCAGTATCTCCTCAGTTTTAGAGCAGTAGGCCACTTGTAAACAGATCTTTCTGATCATTTTGTGGTTTACTCCAAGAGCCTCATCTGCATTCGCTCGGAAACAAGTACTTGTTGACATCTTCTTGTGTCTGTGTGTGGTTTGCACCAGAAGTAACCACTGGGTAACCATCTATTTGTTTGGACAACGATTTGTATTGGCTCTAGAGCAACCCCCTTTCAGCCTCTCGTTATTGCTTGTACATGATCAGAGACAGCGAGCATGATTGTTCAGACTATAGTCAAATAAAACGTTATGAAGGCTTGCAGAAGGGAATTGGGGAAGGTGGACTCTAGAGCGACCAGGAAAGGTAGGCTCTAGAGTGATCACCAGTGAAACATCATGAAGGCTTGGAGAAGGGAATCAGGGATGATATATGCCAGGAAAGAGAAAGAGTGAAATACTAAAGAGAAAATAAGTAACAAGATATGATAGACAATGCAATTAGATATATCAGATAAGGGCACATCTTGTATACACCAGGAAAGAGAAATAGTGAAAGGCTGAGGAGAAAATAAGTACAAGATATGATAGACAATGCAATTAGATATATCAGATAAGGGCACATCTTGTATATGCCAGGAAAGAGAAAGAGTGAAAGACCAAAGAGAAAATAAGTACAAGATATGATAGACAATGCAATAAGATACCGGTCACCTCTTGTATCTGAGAAAGATATATTTAAGAAAACATGTCATGGAACATGGTACTGAATAAATGCTATGTATTGTTTTCTTATTATCTTTTATTTAACTGTGATTTCTCTTGTTCTCTCACCTCCACCCTTCACATAAAATGAGTGTGTATTGGCTGAAACATTTTATTTACAAAAAGTCTGCAAAAACCCATTCTAGAAATCGATGCTGAGACAAAACAGGAATGGAGGAACAAAAGAAAGACAGACAGAAAGAATAAGTCTGCAACAACACTTGTTTATTTGTCGCTGGTGATAGTAATTGTTGCCATGACAACATTGAGATTTATTTGGAAATAAAACAACAATCTGACATTTGTAAATGAGAAGTGTTACTCTGGAATTTGGAAACAATAAAAACCAATATGACTAATACTTCCTACTATTTGTTTTATGTTATTGTTTTTCTTGGTGTGATGTCTTGTCATCACACAATACTTTGAATGACATTTGAACTTTTGAAACCTAATATTATATATTGCTATATTTTCATAATTCTAGGAATTACTTATTTTCTCAATATAAAAAACTCAAAAATTTGAGGTGCATTTTAAAACGAATGACATCTTAGTCAGTTTTTCTTCTTGAAGTTTTCTCACATTTTGTATATGGTGCCATATTTTACCTGTATTGATAATACTAAGCTTCTAGAGATCAAGGTGACATCATCACACACCTTCATTAATAATGCATAATCTGCTTACCTTACCCAGAGTAGAGACCAGTCCAAATCTACACTAAAGCTGTCACATATCATTTGAGGATGCCACACCTTCTGTTTTTCAAACTCTATGACATTCCAAAGCTGATAATCATGCTAGTTTCACATCTGTTCACTTGGGGTTCATCAGCTTCATTTGTGATGTACTAAGTGAATGTGACACACAAGAAATGAACTGATCCTATCTCTATTTGTATAAACAAATGGATAATGATTTTGTTGATTGATTAATTGATTTATTGATTGATTGGACCATAATCATTGGACTTCAGTAAATAACCATGTGTGCTCTGATCTCTTTCTTACACAGGAAGATCTCAGCGACAGTGCACAAACTCCATAGCACCAGCGAGGGTCCCCAATGTAATTTTGAAGATGGTGAAGGGACTACAAGCACAAATAGCATAAAGGGACGACGCCGAGCAAGGGTCAGTGAGCTAGCACTGATCAAGACCCTACCCCACCTCTACGTGGTGACCCTGGAAACAGAAAGAATATCCTGTCTGGCTAAGTGGGTAGGGATCAAAGGAGAGCTACAGGTATAGGTAATAGTGCAAGCACAGTCACGTTATACAGGTTCAACATCCTGAATAAATGCACGTATCTCCTGGCCGATGTCTAATGAGAAAATTGCATAGGCGCAAAACACCGTAAGAAATAAGTTATGAGTCATCTTTAAGTACATACTCCTCTGAAGTCAAAGGCTGTGCCATAATTGCCTTTGACTGTTGCATCGACAACTAACATCCCCGGAAAAACTGAGGCGAGGATGCTGACGAGCTAAAATTTCAGTTGCGTCGATAGCGCCTAATGAAACGACCCTCTGGATTATTTGTGCACAGCCCCAGTCCAGTGTTTCCGGGCTAGGAAAATGCAAAATGCTGAGTAGAAATTGTCAATTGTCACACGAGTCTCGAAAGGACTGAGAATATTCTCTGTAAATAAACTCAAAGTGGATAGAAAAGAAATGCCGACATTGTAATGGTTTGACAGGTCGTCCAAATCCAAACATTGGCGAAGACCGACACTTTTCACGGTGTGTTACGAGTAAAATGCCGTCCCAGTCTCAGATCATACGAAAGGCCAAATAAACGGCAGAAAATTGATTGAGCGCGTGACAAGCTCATATGCTCCAAAAGACTGAGAAATGTTCTTAATCCGGAACGACCTCACATAGTCAGAAAGAATTAACAGTGTAGACATACTCTTAGGCGTAGATTATAAAGCTCAAATATTCGGTGAAAATGATTGTTAAAGAGCAATGAACACACGAAACTGCCCGCAAGTGACTGTTCCAATGTCCTAGAAGAGTTGTAAATGTTCATATACCGGAAAGACCTCATCCAGTCAGAAACTTTGCAAAGTAGTAAATGCTCTTTGGCGTAGACCCAAGCCAAAATATATGGCATTAAAGATAATTGAAGAGTGCTCATAATACGATACAAAAGTAACGCCTCACTCAGTTAGAAAGGTTGCAAAGTATAAAAGGTTCTTTGACGTAGATCCAAGCCCAAATGCACGGCGTTAAACAAATCATTAAAGAGAACTTGTACACACGAAGGAAGGGGAAGTGTTGGGGACTGACTGTCAGCGAGACAGACTCATTTTCCGTAGGAGAAAAACCGAAGCCCTGACCTACACGTGGATGGTAGCATACACAAAAGTAGGGACCCGCAACAGGGGTTTAACGTTAGGTCGTTCTTGTCAAAGATCAATTATATATCACAATAAGAATGATACAATTATTCGAGAAGAACGAACGCGAAGAAGAAGAAGAAGTTCATAGTGCGCCTACGATTTTTGTAGGACTTCAAAAAGTTTGAGGGTCACTGGTATACGCAAATGCACAGTCGCATTCCGTCAGTATCTCTTTCTATATGTGTGTGTGTGTGTGTGTGTGCATACATAATGTGACCGTTTATTCAAGTCACAAACAGCATAAATCTATCACGCATTTGTGCATGTGTGTTACATATGTCATGTCTCGATAAGTAATTGTAGACTTTGGGAGGGAGGGGCGGTTAAATGGAAGACAACGATGTCAATAGATGATAGTGATAGAAAGTATAGTACGAGATAAATAAATGGTAGTCACGTATAGTATAGTTACAAGAATGGTAGTCACGTATAGTATAGTTTCAAGAATGGTAGTCACGTATAGTATAGTTACAAGAATGGTAGTCACATATAGTATAGTTACAAGAATGGTAGTCACATATAGTATAGTTACAAGAATGGTAGTCACGTATAGTATAGTTACAAGAATGGTAGTCAGGTATAGTATAGTTACAAGAATGGTAGTCACATATAGTATAGTTACAAGAATGGTAGTCACGTATAGTATAGTATAGTTACAAGTATGGTAGTCACATATAGTATAATTACAAGAATGGTAGTCACGTATAGTATAGTTACAAGAATGGTAGTCAGGTATAGTATAGTTACAAGAATGGTAGTCACATATAGTATAGTTACAAGAATGGTAGTCACGTATAGTATAGTATAGTTACAAGAATGGTAGTCACGTATAGTATAGTTACAAGAATGGTAGTCACGTATAGTATAGTTACAAGAATGGTAGTCAGGTGTAGTATAGTTACAAGAATGGTAGTCACGTATAGTATAGTTACAAGAATGGTAGTCACATATAGTATAGTTACAAGAATGGTAGTCAGGTGTAGTATAGTTACAAGAATGGTAGTCACATATAGTATAGTTACAAGAATGGTAGTCACATATAGTATAGTTACAAGAATGGTAGTCACGTATAGTATAGTTTCAAGAATGGTAGTCACGTATAGTATAGTATAGTTACAAGAATGGTAGTCACGTATAGTATAGTATAGTTACAAGAATGGTAGTCACGTATAGTATAGTATAGTTTCAAGAATGGTAGTCACGTATAGTATAGTTACAAGAATGGTAGTCACGTATAGTATAGTTACAAGAATGGTAGTCAGGTATAGTATAGTTACAAGAATGGTAGTCACATATAGTATAGTTACAAGAATGGTAGTCACGTATAGTATAGTTACAAGAATGGTAGTCAGGTGTAGTATAGTTACAAGAATGGTAGTCACGTATAGTATAGTTACAAGAATGGTAGTCACATATAGTATAGTTACAAGAATGGTAGTCAGGTATAGTATAGTTACAAGAATGGTAGTCAGGTATAGTATAGTTACAAGAATGGTAGTCACATATAGTATAGTTACAAGAATGGTAGTCACGTATAGTATAGTATAGTTACAAGAATGGTAGTCACATATAGTATAATTTCAAGAATGGTAGTCACGTATAGTATAGTATAGTTACAAGAATGGTAGTCACATATAGTATAGTTACAAGAATGGTAGTCACGTATAGTATAGTTACAAGAATGGTAGTCAGGTATAGTATAGTTACAAGAATGGTAGTCACGTATAGTATAGTATAGTTACAAGAATGGTAGTCACGTATAGTATAGTTACAAGAATGGTAGTCACGTATAGTATAGTTACAAGAATGGTAGTCACATATAGTATAGTTACAAGAATGGTAGTCAGGTATAGTATAGTTACAAGAATGGTAGTCACATATAGTATAGTTACAAGAATGGTAGTCACGTATAGTATAGTTACAAGAATGGTAGTCAGGTGTAGTATAGTTACAAGAATGGTAGTCACGTATAGTATAGTTACAAGAATGGTAGTCACATATAGTATAGTTACAAGAATGGTAGTCAGGTATAGTATAGTTACAAGAATGGTAGTCAGGTATAGTATAGTTACAAGAATGGTAGTCACATATAGTATAGTTACAAGAATGGTAGTCACGTATAGTATAGTATAGTTACAAGAATGGTAGTCACATATAGTATAATTTCAAGAATGGTAGTCACGTATAGTATAGTATAGTTACAAGAATGGTAGTCACATATAGTATAGTTACAAGAATGGTAGTCACGTATAGTATAGTTTCAAGAATGGTAGTCACGTATAGTATAGTTACAAGAATGGTAGTCACGTATAGTATAGTTACAAGACTCTCTTGTTATTAAGACGGAGAAGTATGAATACTAAAAGATCATTGTTCAGCATAATCTTTCTCTCAACATTATGCTATCAGTGCTAAACCTGGACGCAGACATCAAATGATAGAAACAAAACTAGTCACGACAGAGATGAAGTGTCTACGCAGAATGCTGGGGTAACAAGAAGAGACCGGTTTAGAAATGCAGACATCAGAAAAAAGTGTGTACAACATCAATACTGAACTTCATCAAGAAACAACAAATTAAATGGTTCGGCTACATAAGCAGATTACCAACAGATAGTACTTCTTGAATATAAATGTTACTCACAGATAATCAGATTATTCAAATGATACAGTGGATAGGTATAGTATAGTTACAAGAATGGTAGTCACGTATAGTATAGTTTCAAGAATGGTAGTCACGTATAGTATAGTTGCAAGAATGGTAGTCACGTATAGTATAGTTACAAGAATGGTAGTCACATATAGTATAGTTACAAGAATGGTAGTCACATATAGTATAGTTACAAGAATGGTAGTCACGTATAGTATAGTTACAAGAATGGTAGTCACGTATAGTATAGTATAGTTACAAGAATGGTAGTCACGTATAGTATAGTATAGTTACAAGAATGGTAGTCACATATAGTATAGTTACAAGAATGGTAGTCACGTATAGTATAGTTTCAAGAATGGTAGTCACGTATAGTATAGTTTCAAGAATGGTAGTCACGTATAGTATAGTTACAAGAATGGTAGTCACGTATAGTATAGTTTCAAGAATGGTAGTCACGTATAGTATAGTTACAAGAATGGTAGTCACGTATAGTATAGTTACAAGACTCTCTTGTTATTAAGACGGAGAAGTATGAATACTAAAAGATCATTGTTCAGCATAATCTTTCTCTCAACATTATGCTATCAGTGCTAAACCTGGACGCAGACATGAAATGATAGAAACAAAACTAGTCACGACAGAGATGAAGTGTCTACGCAGAATGCTGGGGTAACAAGAAGAGACCGGTTTAGAAATGAAGACATCAGAAAAAGTGTGTACAACATTGAATATAAATGTTACTCACAGATAATCAGATTACTCAAATGATACAGTGGATACAAAGCAAAGGCCGTTCACGCAAAATGTGGACCTCAGAGATAACAGAGGCGGAGGAAAACATTGTTTATGAAGCGCACACAAAAGTCGGTTCTAGAAATATTGTCCTGACGCTGTAAGACAAAACATGATTAGAGAACAGAAATAACACAAGTATCCTGATGCTGTAAGACAAAACATGATTAGAGAACAGAAATAACATAAGTATCCTGATGCTGTAAGACAAAACATGATTAGAGAACAGAAATAACACAAGTATCCTGATGCTGTAAGACAAAACATGATTAGAGAACAGAAATAACATAAGTATCCTGATGCTGTAAGACAAAACATGATTAGAGAACAGAAATAACACAAGTATCCTGATGCTGTAAGACAAAACATGATTAGAGAACAGAAATAACACAAGTATCCTGACGCTGTAAGACAAAACATGATTAGAGAACAGAAATAACACAAGTATCCTGATGCTGTAAGACAAAACATGATTAGAGAACAGAAATAACATAAGTATCCTGATGCTGTAAGACAAAACACGATTAGAGAACAGAAATAACACAAGTATCCTGATGCTGTAAGACAAAAGATGATTAGAGAACAGAAACAACAGAAGCATTAACGAGGTTTTTTAAAATCAATTTGTTTAATAAATGGTTTTCCAGAATGAAGCATCAACGTTAATACTTTCACAAGAACGTCATATAGTATATAGCAACACTAATACTTTCACAAGAACGTCATATAGTATATAGCAACACTAATACTTTCACAAGAACGTCATATAGTATATAGCAACACTAATACTTTCACAAGAACGTCATATAGTATATAGCAACACTAATACTTTCACAAGAACGTCATATAGTATATAGCAAAGTTAATACTTTCACAAGAACGTCATATAGTGGATAGCAACATTAATACTTTCACAAGAACGTCATATAGTATATAGCAACACTAATACTTTCACAAGAACGTCATATAGTATATAGCAACACTAATACTTTCACAAGAACGTCATATAGTATATAGCAACACTAATACTTTCACAAGAACGTCATATAGTATATAGCAACATTAATACTTTCACAAGAACGTCATATAGTGGATATGCGATATATGGAAACCTAGAAATCTGAGATGATCAGAGCAGATCAGATCAGATCTGATCAGATCTGGAAAACCAAGGGAGGCTATGGTGATACTTAATAAATTGACGTTTTAGGACAAAGAGACGTATGTATAGTATCGGGGCCGCAGGAGCAATTACAATAAAAGGAGAACGCTCGCCAGCGTCAGTGAGCTGGCACTAACCAAGACCCTACCTCACCTCCACGTGAGGGCCCTGGAAACCGACAGAGGATCCTATCTTGCTAAGTGGGTAGGGATCGAGGGAGAGCTACAGGTAGTGGTAGAAGTGCAAGAACAGAAACGTTCTACAGGTCCAAAATCCTGAACAAGATGCTCACATCTCCTGGCCGATGTTTGATGAAAATTTGCTCAAATGCAGAGCAAACGTAGGAAATAATAGCGTACGAGTTGTCTGTGAACGAATACCAACTCATTCGGAGTCAATGACCGCACTATAATTGCCAGCTGTGTGGCAAGAATCCACGAGAACGACGTGCAACGAGTCAACGGTCGCACCACAATTGCTAGCTCTCGGCAATTGTCTCTGAGAACACTGTAACGTATCGTATCGACACAAGGGAAGATTGTAGTAAACTCCGTATCGGAGGCCAAGCGCGGATACATCTATTGGGTTAGATTGGCCGAGCGCAAAACCTAAGGTTGTTCTCTTGTGCCTAACGAAACTGCCCTCCCCGGGACAACCGGGCAAGGTACTGTTGCACGAGTGCAAAATGTAAGGTTGCAGTTTAGTGCCGGGTAAAAACTAACATCACTGGAAGAACTGGGTGGGTGATGTTGGCGAGCACAAAATCTAAGTTGCGTTGATAGCGCCTAATGAAACGACCTTCTGGATTATCTGTGTGCCATGTCAGTCTAGCGGTTATTGGGACCGGAGAAAATGCAGAGCAGAAATTGCAATTACAAGTGCCGACATGCGTCTCGGAACGGCAGAGAATTTTCTTCCCGGATTAAACTCACCATGACTAGAAAAGTAAGGACGATAATGCAAGGGTTTGTCTTATCGTACAAGTCCAAACATTGACAAGGACCGGCATTTTTCGGACGCGATCGTTCTATACTTGCAGAACGACGTCCACAGCATGCACATACTCGCAGGCTCAGATCAAAATGGCGAATTAACAGCCAAAAATTGCTCGTTTCAAGTGAACCCAAACGTCTGTCCGTGCAGGTTATCGTTCGGTAATCGCTCTGGCGAAAATCACACATAGACCTCAAAGAGGGGTCAACGAGTGGTTGTTCTAGAGCACTCGCGGACGTGACTCTCTGAACTATAATCGCATGCTAACTGTGATCAATGAGTGATGTGTTAGAGCGTCTACCGTGCTAGAAACGAGGGGGTACTGCAGTGGTTACCAATAGATTCTACCTGAGTAGGAGTTTCCACAACACTAAGCATAACACTACACACCTAGAGCTGTTGGAGTCTTCTTGGTCTGAAAAAAAGCCAGATACTTTCCCCAATTCAAATATCGGAACAAACGGTGAAAACCCATATTTGCTGGTGGTTCGATAATAACAACTAACGACATGCATGAAAGGTTATTACTCTTTTCCCCATTTACAATGTACATGTATACACATGCAGTTGCACTCTTAGAGAACAAATATGACACTGACGCTTCAATGACACACGTATATACATGCAGCTGCACTCTTGGACAACAAATATAACACTGACGCTTCAATGATACATGTATATACATGCAGCTGCACTCTTGGACAACAAATATAACACTGACGCTTCAATGATACATGTATATACATGCAGCTGCACTCTTAGACAACAAATATAACACTGACGCTTCAATGATACATGTATATACATGCAGCTGCACTCTTAGACAACAAATATAACACTGACGCTTCAGCTGCACTCTTAGACAACAAATATGACACTGACGCTTCAATGACACACGTATATACATGCAGCTGCACTCTTGACAACAAATATAACACTGACGCTTCAATGATACATGTATATACATGCAGCTGCACTCTTGGACAACAAATATAACACTGACGCTTCAATGATACATGTATATACATGCAGCTGCACTCTTAGACAACAAATATAACACTGACGCTTCAATGATACATGTATATACATGCAGCTGCACTCTTAGACAACAAATATAACACTGACGCTTCAGCTGCACTCTTAGACAACAAATATGACACTGACGCTTCAATGACACACGTATATACATGCAGCTGCACTCTTGGACAACAAATATAACACTGACGCTTCAATGATACATGTATATACATGCAGCTGCACTCTTAGACAACACATATGACACTGACGCTTCAATGACACACGTATATACATGCAGCTGCACTCTTGACAACAAATATAACACTGACGCTTCAATGATACATGTATATACATGCAGCTGCACTCTTGGACAACAAATATAACACTGACGCTTCAATGATACATGTATATACATGCAGCTGCACTCTTAGACAACAAATATAACACTGACGCTTCAGCTGCACTCTTAGACAACAAATATGACACTGACGCTTCAATGACACACGTATATACATGCAGCTGCACTCTTGGACAACAAATATAACACTGACGCTTCAATGATACATGTATATACATGCAGCTGCACTCTTGGACAACAAATATAACACTGACGCTTCAATGATACATGTATATACATGCAGCTGCACTCTTGACAACAAATATAACACTGACGCTTCAATGATACATGTATATACATGCAGCTGCACTCTTGGACAACAAATATAACACTGACGCTTCAATGATACATGTATATACATGCAGCTGCACTCTTAGACAACAAATATAACACTGACGCTTCAATGATACATGTATATACATGCAGCTGCACTCTTGGACAACAAATATAACACTGACGCTTCAATGATACATGTATATACATGCAGCTGCACTCTTGGACAACAAATATAACACTGACGCTTCAATGATACATGTATATACATGCAGCTGCACTCTTGGACAACAAATATAACACTGACGCTTCAATGATACATGTATATACATGCAGCTGCACTCTTAGACAACAAATATAACACTGACGCTTCAATGCGGGACTATATTAAACACTTATTAGCAGCTTCAGCATAGTTGTTAGTCAAAATGCTTACTAAATGGTTGGTAACGGTTCGATCTACTTTTGGAGTATTTATTTCCAACCACAACGGGTTCTCATGTCGACCCAGTCTCTGTTGGCTACCAGAGAAACACTAATAAATAAAGACTGCCGACGACGTGATGTCGACGAAGTAGAAGTTGCAGTCGAAGGTTACTTAGAAACAGCAAGCCACCCTGTTTCTTATATATACACAGGTCAAGCCTCACACATACACATTAAGCCTCATTGCATCGTATACATATATATCAAGCCTCACACATACACAAGACGCTTCTCTTCATGGTGTGCACACAACTGCAGCGTCACAAAGAAACAGGAAATATCTTTACAACTCATACACACCGAGTTGAAGCGTCACACAGAAACTTGAAGTCTCTCTTTGTCTTTGTCTCATATACATAAACTGGTGTCGGACTGCTACATCTGTTTCAAGCACGACTCAATCTTATCTTCAATATTACTGTCACGCCTACATAAACCAACATCTCGATAAAAAATTATAAAAGACGAAAATCAAATTGTAGTTTCTCGCGCAAAACAGATAAGAAATGGAAAAGCCAATAAAACAGAATTAAGTCCTGATAAACATTTAACAGATGTCAATCTATATTTTTAATACTTGCGTGCTCTTATTTTTTTTGGGGATAAGTTCTCATTAATATTGTATCACACACACTCGGACGATGCTTTGAAATGTCCAAAATGGCAGATTGTTGTATGAGTGGATGTCATCTATCGAGAATTCAAACCTCAGAGATTGGTTTACGTGCATCTATTGTCATGAACAGACAAGTGTTCGTGACATTCAGAGAGCATATATGCTTTTATCAACAGCATGGATCGTTGGGGATATGAAAATGAATAGGAGGTTGTTCTTCGATTTGGATATACTGTCCTGGGCATGCGGTGTTTACGGTAATGAGAGAGCGGACAGGCTTGCATCAACAGCATCGATTGTTGGGGAGTTGAAAATGGATAAGGGGATATTCTTCAGTTTCTTCGCGACTGTCTGTTGGATGACACTAAAATCGATGTTGAATCGATCAAGCGATTTAAGCAGTTTGGAGTTACCCGTTGTTCAAGTCGAACTGGATGCCTGAGAGGCAGAGTGAGAGGCGTGTTTAATCAACGAGCCAAAGGAACCATCAGTATGCATACTCTTCGATATCTGTTGGGGAGACTGAGCACCTATGGGTCTGCCCGGAGTGCAATGACGTCAGTTTAGTAACTAATAACCAATAACCAATCTTCGATTTTCCGACGACCTCCTGTTGGATGAATACGCAAACATTTATATTGAGTCTATTCAGCGATACAAGAAATTTGGAATTACCACTTGAAAAAACAGAACTGAATTCCTGAAGGACGAAATTACCACTTGAAAAAACAGAACTGAATGTCTGATGGACAAAATTAGGATACCTGTTATTAAAAACTATTATACCTGTGGATAATTGTTCAACCAGCGAGCCACGGGAACCATCAGTATGCATACGCTTCAATGTCTACTGCCGGGAACTGAGAACCTATGGGTCTGTCCGGAGTGCTATGCCGTCAGTTCAATAACCAATAACTAATAACAAATGTTATTCTTTAAACTTTGATCTTTCTTGTTACCTTGAACAACTTTCATAACCTTCTTTATAACCAGAAAATGGTGTCGTATATAATGGTGTAAGTGTGGGTGTGTGTGTGTGTGTGTGTGCGTGTGCATGTGCATGTGTGCGTACGTGTGTACATTGAATTGTTGATTGCCCAGAAAGTTACATAAGTGACGCACACGAGATATCATGAAAAGGTTAGATAATCTCTCACTATCGGTCAATCATAAATAGCAAGTGGTGCAGTCATTCATTTTCTGGTCTATTTGTACGCAGCACTGATGCACGATAACAGTCGCAGTTTGTAATAGTTGACAATAGACTACATTGACCCAACATTCCGTGGAGACGTTATGGCTTTGTCAGCTTGTAATAATTGACATACTACATTGATCCAACATTCCGTGGAGACGTTATGGCTTTGTCAGCTTGTAATAATTGACAAAAGACTGCATTGACCCAACATTCTGGAGAGATATAATGGACTTGTTAGTTTGTAATAATTGACAAAAGACTGCATTGACCTAACATTCTGCGGAGACTTGATGTCCTTGCAAGAGTGCAAGAGTTTGTAATGTGACATCTAAACAGACACAATAAAAGTTATTTCTTTAACCATCAGTTTTCATGTTTGCACATTCCAAACAAAAGTTATTGACAATTGTAAAACAGATATTTGAATGTACATTTTCTAAATATATATTATTTATACAGACATTACGATATTGTGCTGATTTAGATTATTGCTATCCTGTTCCCCTTCCCGCCATTGTTCACTTGCTCTTTCTCAGGCTAGATTTAAAAATAAGTCAAATCGTGTTGTCAACAGATGAATCTAACTTAAAAACGTGGTTTTTCCCTGGTGTCTTATCTATTAAAGTGACTAGTCAACAGTCGATTTCTGATAAGAAAATCTCATATTAAAATAACAAATAATAGATCAACTTAAGTATAATTCAACAGTTCATGAACAAAATGAGAGAGTGTGTATACTGATCAGAGAATGAATGAGAGAGTGTGGGTTGATCACATAATGAATGAGAGAGAGAGAGTGTATGTTAATAAGAGAATAAATGAGAGAGACTGTGTGTGTTGATCAGAGAATGAATGAGACAGAGTGTGTGTTGATCAGAGAATGAATGAGAGAGATTGTGTGTTGATAAGAGAATGAATGAGACAGAGACAGAGTGTGTGTTGATCAGAGAATGAAGGAGACAGAGACTGAGTGTGTGTTGATCAGAGAATGAATGAGACAGAGACAGAGTGAGTGTTGTTCAGAGAATGAATGAGACATAGTGTGTGTTGATCAGAGAATGAATGAGACAGAGACAGAGTGTGTGTTGATCAGATAATGAATGAGACAGAGTGTGTGTTGATCAGAGAATGAATGAGACAGAGACAGAGTGAGTGTTGATCAGAGAATGAATGAGACAGAGACAGAGTGTGTTGATCAGAGAATGAATGAGACAGAGACAGAGTGTGTGTTGATCAGATAATGAATGAGACAGAGACAGAGTGCAAGTTGTTCAGAGAATGAAGGAGAGACAGAGAGTGTGTTGTTCAGAGAATGAAGGAGACAGAGAGACAGAGAGTGCGTGTTGTTCAGAGAATGAAGGAGAGACAGAGAGACAGAGAGTGCGTGTTGTTAAGAGAATGAAGGAGACAGAGAGACAGAGAGTGCGTGTTGTTCAGAGAATGAAGGAGAGACAGAGAGTGTGTTGTTCAGAAAATGAAGGAGACAGAGAGACAGAGAGTGCAAGTTGTTCAGAGAATGAAGGAGAGACAGAGAGTGCAAGTTGTTCAGAGCATGAAGGAGACAGAGAGACAGAGAGTGCGTGTTGTTCAGAGAATGAAGGAGAGACAGAGAGACAGAGAGTGCGTGTTGTTCAGAGAATGAAGGAGACAGAGAGACAGAGAGTGCGTGTTGTTCAGAGAATGAAGGAGAGAACTGTAGACATAAAATGAGTTTATAGTATTCTTCTTCTTCCCCCTTCGCCCCTAGGGAGGCATAGGTGCGCAACCAAGGCCTTCCAAGCCCGCCTATCCAAGACCATCCTTTCCAGATCTCTCCATTCTCTCCCCATTTTCTTGCATTCCGTCTCCAACTCGCGTCCCCAGTTGCTCCTGGGTCTTCCCCTACCTCTGTTGCCCTGGGGATTCCATCGGAGAACTTGTATTGTGATGCTGCTAGGATTTCCTCAATTGTGTCCTATCCATCGCAACCTTTTTCTCCTTATCTCTGGTTCAACCTGTCGTTGTCCTGTTCTATCCTAGAGTTTCCTGTTTGTAGTCCTGTCATACCATCGCAGATGGAGTATCCTGAGCAGGCATCTATTGATGAACATCTGCAACTTTTGGTGTTCCCTTAGTTGTTCTTCATGTCTTCGCTCCATATAAAAGGACAGCCTTGACATTAGTTAAATATCATTATCTTAGTTTTATTCCTGATCATTCTTGAACTCCATATGTTCTTTAGAATGGCAAATGCTGATCTTGCCTTTTGTATTTGAATCCTAACATCTTCATCTGAGCCACCTTGAATGTTAATAACACTTCCCAGATATATGTGTCCTTTGAGTATGATCGGGTCTCTGGAGTTAGCATTTAATATCAGTATCTTTATTTTTTCCCCATGAATAGTCAGATCCAGTTGTTGTGAGATTGTTTCCAGTTTAGTTGTTTTCTCGTGCATTTGTTGATAGCTGTGGGAAAGGAGTGCTAGATCGTCTGCAAAATCTAAATCCTTCAATTGACTTATCATGGTCCACCGTATTCCATTTCTCCCCCTGGCTGTTGTTGATCTCATTATTCAGTCAATAGCCAGCAGGAAAAGAAAGGGTGATAAAAGACAGTCCTGTCTCACACCAGTCTTTATTTCAAAGGCCTCTGTCAGTTTTCCTTCATGCAGTACTCTACCCATTGTCTCCTCATATAAATTCTTTATTAGGTTGGTTAGCTGTCAGTTTGCATTCATGCAGTACTCTACCCATTGTCTCCTCATACATTTTCTTTATTAGGTTGGTTAGCTTCTGGGAGACGGTGTAGGTCAGGGATACCATTTTTCTCCTACGGGAAGTGTTTTAAGTCTAGTTCGGTGACAGTCAGTTCCTAACACTTTCCCTTTATTCGTAATATTCACAAAATAGATGAGACTGCAGTAAAACTATTTGATTGGCAAAACACGTAATCACAAAGTATTATAGTTTTACAAATTACAAAAACAATGACAAAATACAGCAACGTTTCGACCAACAAGGCCTTCATCAAGCAAACGAATAAACAGGAGTGACAAATTAAAAAAAAACAAATGGACAACCAAATACAAACGTTTCTAATGAACGTTTATTCTTACAAGTTCTCTGTAATGATCCGTTTTGTTGTATATTTTGGCTAGGATCTATGCCAAAAGAGCCTGTAGTATTGCAACCTTTCTGACTGAGTGCGACGTTCCTTCTGCATCGTATAATAAACACTCTTTAATGATCTTTTTATGCCGTATATTTTGGCGTGGATCTACGCTATAGAGCACTTCCTACTTTGCAAATGACTGGGCGAAGTAGTTCCAGTATAGGAACAACAGGACAAATTTGGACGCTGACATCAAATGATAGAAGACAACTAGTTACAACAGAAATGAAGTATCTGCGCAGAATGCTGAGGGTAACAAAAAGAGACCGGTTGAGAAATGAAGACATCAGGAAGAAAAGTGGGTACAACATAGGTACTAGACTTCATCAAGAAACAACAAATTAAATGGTTCGGCCACATAAGCAGATTACCAACAGACAGTGCACATTAAAGAGCAATGTTGTTTCGATACAATGGCTACAAAGCAAAAGGCCGGCCACGCAAAATATGGACAAAAGACACTATTTATGAAGCGCACACAAGGGCTCGTTCTAGAAATCTCTTCTTATCCTGACGCTGTGAGGCAAAACAGGATTGGAGATAAGAAAGACTTCCGGTTTACAAATGGCGCTGAGCGAACGTATCGGTTAGCGTCAGCAATAAATTTGTTATCACTTCATCTTGCTTCCGTGGCCTGGATTACTACTTTTCATTCATTTGGACGCAGGATATATTGTGTTATTCATGGATATGTTTTGTGGTGTAGTTAATTAAGCGACTCGGAAGTACGATGGTGACCGATCAGAATTGCGATCGCTACCGACACGCCGCATTCGCTATGTGTTAAATACGGCGGTCCGGGGTAGGCGGAGCCCTTAAGCCGAGAAAGGCAATCTGCCTATGGTAGGAGGATCCCAGAAATGAAACCTCAACCGTCGAAGTCGGAAGATGCATGCCCAAGCGGCACGGGAATAAAAACGCGCATCTACGCACTACAACCGAAGCTATGCAACCAACATTACTCCGGTACGGTGTCATATTTACAGGTCGAAACCAGGCAGGCTCAACACCGGAACCACATTCTCCAAACACAACAGCAAACACAATTCCTCACACTCTCAGGCCAGCCAGAGAAGACGAGAGTAAACACACGGGTCAATATTTGAAAATAATGCAGTGGAACGCGGAAGGCGTTAGAAACAAAAAATAGAGCTGCAAAACTTTCTGAAGGAGCACTCCATCGATGTGTGCTGCATCCAAGAAACACATCTTACCAGCACGCACAGATTCTCCATTAGAGGCTACGAAATCTTCAGGCAAGACCGACCCAAGGGGGAGTCATGACGGCCGTCAAAAACAGGTTCTCAGCCTGGGAAACGCACGCTCCAATCAACCGATACAGAAGCGATAACCATCTGCCTAAAAACCAACGACAAGGAAATCACAATTTGCAACATATATTCACCACCAAACAAATTTATCCACTTAAACAACATACAACCAAACACAGAAAACTGGATAATAGTTGGAGATTTCAACAGCCATTCTCCAAGCTGGGGTACTCTGACCTAAATGTAAAAGGAGAGGAAGTAGAAGACTTCATCATCAACAACAGTCTTGTTCTGCTAAACAAACCTGGTGACCCACACTCATACTACTCCTGACCTTGGAGAACAACCAGCAACCCATACCTAGTAATAGCGACTGAAGATGTTGAAAAATTCACAAGTCGAAGTGTGTGCAATCAACTAGGGGCAGTGACCATAAACCCATAATAATATCCATGAAGGGACAGAGGAACACCCCAAAGGGAACACTCACCCCAGCTGGAACTATAAGAAAGCAAATTGGAATATCTTCACCTCACACCTAGAAGAAGCCACTAAGAACATGAAAATAAAGAAAATAGCCCTAAACCGCAAACTCCAAACATTCAATAGCTGGGTTCTAGATGCAGCAAAAACAAGTATACCAAGAGGAAGAAGGGAAGACTACTGACCCTATTGGTCCCCTAAACTGGAAGAGCTTCACGCTGAACTCAGCATACAAAGAGAAAACATGGAAGCAGACCCCACAGACGAAAATGTTACCCTACACAACAAGACAAAGGCTATATTTACCAAAGAAAAGAAGAAAAGCATGAGAGACAGCTGGCATGAAAAACTGCCTCCTTAATCTAGAGAAAGATACTAAAAACTATGGAACCTCACAAAACCCTAAACGGTGACAGGACAGAACGGACCAAAACTGTGCTACACACAGACACAGGATTTGTCACTGGCAGAGCAGCAGCAGACCTATTAGCTAGAACCTATCAATTGGAAAGTCAGGTCCAAATTCAACAGGCAAGAAAAGAGAAAGTTAAAAACCAGTCAAAGCAACTATTGAATAGTCTTAACTCTACAATCCCAACAGACAGCATGACAGCTATGTTTACCTTGCAGGAGCTAGAAGACCAAATAAAAAGCTAAAGGAGAAAAAGGCACCTGAAGCGGATGGAATTACCAATGAATTCCTTAAACACCTTGGTCCTCTTGGCAAAGGTTTCTCCTCAGCATTTTCAACCAGAGCTGGAAAACAGGTCAAGAAGTTCCATCAACCTGGAAGGAGGCACACATCTACCCCATCTTGAAACCAGGCAAGGACAAAAATGACCCAAAGAGCTATAGACCCATCAGCCTTCTCAGCTGTGCAGCGAAATTTATGGAGAGGCTAGTAAACAGGAGACTGACATGGTACCTAGAAACAAACTCATTGCTCACCCCGCCCAGACCGGATACAGACAAAACAGAAGCACAGAGGACCAACTGGCTTACATCACCCAGGACATTGAAAACGCCTTCCAGGAAAGAAAGAAAGTAACAGCCATATTTTTTGACCTGTCCCAGGCATTTGATACGGTATGGCACGATGGCCTAATGCTCAAAGTCCTACAAACAGGAGTCTCCCACAACATGTTCTCCTGGATCAGAAACCTCCTCCCAACGTACAGCCAGAGTAAAATAGACAACCACCTCAGCAAGATGCAAAAATGAAGGAAGGAGTTCCACAGGGCAGTGTGATAGCACCAACCCTATTCCTAATATACATAAATGACATCACCAAATGCTGCCCCAGAAAGTCTCAAACAGCCTACATGCAGACGACTTCGCAATCTGGACAGCTGCAGAACACACTCAAAAACATCATATTTACTACAAAAACAGTGGAAAAAGTGGAGAACTGGACAAAAGCTGGGGCCTCAAAATTAACCACACAAAAACCACAGCAACTGTTTTTCCTCTCCCACACAAGGAAAAAGTATCCATTAATTTAGAAAACGAAACAATAACCCAAACAGATACACCCACCTTCCTTGGAATCACCCTAGACAGCAGACTTACCTGGAAGCCAAACATAGACAAAATTCAAAGAAAAGCCATACAAAGACTTGCTGTGATGAAGAAACTAGCTGGCACGTCCTGGGCGCAAATTCAAAAATATTAAAGCAGGTCTACACGGGAGCAGTCAGACCCATCATGGAATATGGCTCCAGCTCTTGGACAACAGCAGCCAAAACAAACACACACAAACTAGACAAGGTACAAAACATGGGCCTAAGAATAACTCTTGGAGCAATGAAAAGCAGTCCTATCGTAGAAATGGAAAAAAACCGCAGACATAGAGCCTCTAGAACTCCGCAGAAAATTTAAAACACTCACCCAGTTTGAAAAACTAAAACGGCTAAAAGAACACCCTCTACACACAAAATTCCAAGAGAAAACAAAAACAGACTTGCAAGGAAAAGTCCCAACCATCTGGCCAGAGAATTTCATATGCAACATAAAGACATCCTAGAAACTGACCCAGAAATGTGGGAACCCATAATACCAGAGCCATGGACATGCTACCAAAACACGGCCCAAATACACCTAGAAGTCTCAGGAATAATCTCCAAAAATATACAAACAGAGACAGAGCAAAGAGCCATTTCACTCCAATGCTACGAGAGCAATATCCCACCAGCACATGGACACATGTGTTCACAGATGGCTCAGCTACAGATGCTACCAGAAAGGAAGGCAGCGGAATCTACATCACTCACCCTCAAGGAAACACAGAAACACACTCTCTGGCAGCAGGAGAAACATGCACCAACTTTAGAGCAGAGGCAACAGCCCTTCTTGCAGCCATACAGATTCTCAACGACCAGCAAGTGTCAGCAAAAATATTGCAGTCTTTAGCGACTCAAGATCCGTTCTCAGGCTATCTCAAGTCCCAGACAAGACAAGCTCATTCAGGACATACGGCAAAATATCAGCTTGTCAAAAAATCCGAACTGGTCTTACAGTGGATACCAGCTCACTGTGGCATACCAGGAAACGAAAAGGCTGACAAACTCGTAAAGGCTGGGGGGAGCCTAACACAACACCACCCAACACAAAGTTTTACAGAAGCAAAGACTCTCCTGAAACAATCCAGGAAAATGATCTGGAGAAAAACAAATGGAGGATACATGCCAGAGCACGACAGTATAAATACACTAAACAGAAAAGCACAGACCACAATCTTCAGACTTAGAACGGGACACTGCAGTCTCAGAGCACACCTCCACAGAATGGGTCTCAGGGACTCGGCGGCCTGCACCTGTGGAGCACCAAAGCAGTCCCAGAGCACATCCTGCAAGACTGCCCTAGTCTGAGTAGTGAGAGATTGGAGATCTGGCCAACAGAAACAACACTACAAGACAAACTATGGGTAACCGATGAAGACCTCAAGCGCACCGCCCTGTTTATGACACATACCGGAGTAGTCGCATAGCAAAAGTTGAACGCAGAAGAAGAAGAAGAAGGAGATAAGAAATAAATAAATATGACAACAGGTACAATTCAGTGGAGAGATCGTGGAAGACAAAGGGAGAATATGTTGGATGGTCTGACATCGTGGTTCGGCAAAAGATCGCCGTCTGAACTTATTACCTGCATCAAGTAGAGAGAGTTGTGGAGAGACATGATCGCCTACGTCGGCTAGCATGGAACTTGATTGATTGAATAACACTATATACTGGCGATCGTAGGCTACGGTGTGTTTATACGGTGACGTAATCATGGATGTCAGTTGTTGATGTGCACACAATCTTGCACTGATTCTAAATGCACAATTAGATTTTTTGGTTTGAAAAAAAAAGCCCAAACAAAAAACGGACAGTAACAGCATGTTCAAGACAACGCATATCTTTTAACTGAGGTCAAAGATCAAAGGTTGTGTTTGCGAGATATTTTAAACAATTGTTGCCAGGTATGATTGTCTGATAACGTTTGATTTTAATTTTTTTCTTTTGTCTGTGCAGGTATAAAAGAGATTGTACAAAGTTTGTTTGGTAGATAACCATCAACGAACATCAGAAGAACTTTTATTTTATAATTCAGCAAACACTAACCGTAAAATATTTCAACATGAAGGTATGTTTTCTTTTAAATATAATTTTGTTAATGTTTGTGTAGGCCTAACTGTGCTCGTAACAAGTCAAGCCAGTCAAGGTTTCATTCAATATATAATAGCAGTCAGTATGTATTATGTATTCCATTTGTGGATCGTCATTCTCCACACAGCTTGATTAAAAGCCTTTCGGCGATCTCGATAGTTAATCTCCACCCACTGATGCTACTATGTTTACGGTTTCATTACAAATAATTTTTCACTTTTCAACTTGGCTCTCTTCTTCTCCTTCAGCGATGTCTGGCGCTGTGCTTAGTTTACTGGGAACCACAAATTTGGCAGTCAGCCTCCAGTCTGTCAGGTTTCCTCAAAGCTAAGCTTCTAGGTCACCTGGGTGTGACTACGTGTTGCTTTTCAGCTCACACAGGAGAGGACAGTCTTGCAGGTTATGCCTTTAGTGTCGTTTCGCCTGCTGACACTGGCATATAGCTGTTTGGTTTATTCATAGTTTATATAAGTGTTGGTTGAGTCTGCAGTGTCCGGTACGTAGACGAAATATAATGAACTGGTTTGTTCTGCTTAAGTCTTTGAGGAAGTCTTTTCCATAATCATATCCAGTTTTTGTCTTCCAGTCTATTACATATTTTCTCTGTATTAGCGTTTTGATCGCCTGAAGAGACAGGGGTTGGTAAATTTGCTCTTTGGCACTGCCCTCCTTAGCTAAGACATCGGCACTCTTATTGCCTGCTATGCCACAGTGAGATGGAATCCACTGCAAGAAAACTTCTGCCTTTTATGAAAGCTGAGCAAGTTATCTTCTTAGTTTCTGTACTGTACTGTCAGTGAACTTAGCCTACAGGGTTTGTATAGCTGACAGTGAGTCTGTAAGAAATACCATCTTGCCTGCAGATGCTTGCAGCCTGTTCATGTGCCGTGCTGCCATCAGAAGGTCTAAGAGTTATGCTTTGTAGTTGGAACATATTCATCCAGTAGGGGGCGCTAGGGTTACAGTAGTGACATCTGGGTGCCTAATGTAAACTCCTGCTCCACCATTAACGGTTGTTGGCTCGCTTAAGAGTCAAGACAAAAACAACAGAAATTCTTCGCAAGAACTCCCTTTTCACTGACGATGCTGCCTTAGTCGTACACAGTGTGGCTACACTACAATCCCTAATCAATAATTTGGCCAGCTTATGCGACCTATTTTCTATGACTATAATTGTCGCCAAAACATTTGTTTTATGTCAGGGATGTAGCACATCAACAAATATCATTTTTATGTCAGGGATGTAGCACATCAACAAATATCATTTTTATGTCAGGGATGTAGCACATCAACAAATATCACTTTAAATGGGAACCATCTAATACCAGTTCAAAAATTCTGCTATATTGTGTTCCTGGTCACTGCCAGCTTTTCTCTTGATGAAGAAATCAACGCTTAAATAGGTAGTGCGACTGCTACGTTCGGCAAACTATCAAAGAGAGCGTAGAACAACACACAATTAATATTGCAGATAAAGATTCAAAATATATCGAGTCTGTGCAATAAGCTCTTTACTAAATGGCTCAGAAAAGAAACATGGACATCCTACTCAAGGCATGAGAGGAGACTTACCATCTTTCACCTTCGATATCTCTTCAAGATTATGAACATCAGGTGGTACGACAAGATAACCAACTCTGAAGTACTACAACGTGCAAACTTCCCTTCCATCATGGACACGTTCAGCAGTAGAAGACTAAGATGGCTAGGGCATGTGTGAAGAATGGACAATTACTGCATATCAAAACAAATGTTGTTCTGTGAATTGTCGGAGTGGAAGAGGCACCAAGGCAGACCACTGCTCATGTATAAAGATATCTGCAAGGTCTCAATGAATAACTTTTCTATCAGTCCAAGCAAATGGGAAAACTAAGTTGAAAGACAAGAAAGTACAGGAAAACTCATAAATTGTCACAGTAAAACACTTGCCAACAGACTGTCTGTAAAGATGAAAAAGACCATATACAAATACTTTACCGTCTTATTCTAACCGTCCGTCGTCCCCTGCCTCGTCATACGTCAACCATATTCTCCATTTACTATCTTTATAAACCACTTTGATTTTTAATGTGACCAAAATAATTCAGTTTTCGAGACATTTTACAAATGTGAAAGTTTTAATCATTCAGTCGTGCACCCTCACGGCATCGATAGACGTTGAAATGGCTCTTCAACAAGTTCTGTCCTTTGCCCTGGACTGTACACTCTGCAAGACCTTTGTCTGTCCACTTCCTGATGTTTCAGTATCACTTGTATCCCCCTTACTCTCTTGCCTTCTACCTTACTCTCCTACCTTCTATCTTGCCCTCCTGCATTCTACCTTTCAAGTTTCATTCCGAGATGGTTTTCAACAGTGTCATGTCTTTGAATGTGTTCAAAATATATCATTTGTCTAATTTGGATCTACTTTCTTATAATTTCACACGTGACTCGGTCCAGATTCAAACCTACAACCTTCAGAACGTCAGGCAAAATTCTTTGACCCTTATACATTGGGATAATGTGATTTAGATCATTTATGATCGATGCAACATGCCTATTTAAGTGGCCATAATTTTGTATTCATTTTGCCTTTAAGTTTGTAAAACGTATGTTAACTAATGCAGAACATATGATAATCTAATAAATTATTGTAAAAAAGTAATTATATATATTTATTAGATATAATCTCGTTGACTGAAGCACACCTCATTTCCCAGTTGCCATTTCGTAGAAACGTCCAAATTGCTCATGCCAAAAATCCCCAAATATGTGATAAAATGGATTCTAATAACTCAGATTACTGTCCTGATGAAGACACCAGTGATTCTTGAAGTATCTGTGCTTGGGTCAGATGAACATTCTGTGTTTCGGTCACTTTGAGTCTGTTTGCAAGATGCCAGATAGTTTTTTCCCTGATTATTTTGTCTATCAAATATCATTGCATAATTATATTTTTGTTCAATAATATCTTTTACTTGCAATGTTTAGAAATTATATACCTATTGAATGTTTATGTATGCTACTATAAGAGTTAGTTCTTTATGGGCTGCATACTAGACCAATTCGGCGTCATTTTCTCTTGAAGGCCATAGTTATTGACTTTTTTTCTTTACATTATGAAAATATTGAATATTATAAATTTCATGATTACTGTCTTTCATATTTTCCAAACATGTTTAAATTCATAAATGTTTTGCAAATATGAAGACTTTAAAAGACTGTAATAAAGATTTCATTATTTTCGTCATACTTATATTTTCCTTCTTTGTGACTGTAAAATAATTTGTCATTTGTAGAATAATCAATTTTTTGACTTTTCATAAGTAGGTCACGGATATAACATATTACATCACACTTATGTTAAAACCACATATCCTGATAGCTCATCCAATTAGCTTTCCAACCATATATAACATGCCTATTTTCAATGCAAAGAATTTGTATGGTTGCTAAATATAGAGCAGGGCAGTGGCGGATCGTGATCATTTTTGCTGGAGGGGCCAGACATTTCTTTCCGGATAAATCATGGTTTTGGTTGCTATATTTTAATTTATAAAATAATAAATACACATTATACATTAATTTTGGTGGGGTCTAGCCCCACTGGCCCTTAATGACGAGCCGCCACTGGAGCAGGGTATCACAAATATAAAAAAACCTTAAAAATTGCCAATGGTTTTCTCTATAGAGACCCCCACAAATGATCATTTGAATATTGTTTGTTTTTATGTTGTGTGATTTATTATATTTGATTCTATAAGAGTTTCAGTAAATTAACTAGACAAACAATATATACAGAATCGAGAAAGTATAAATATCTTTTCTAAGACAATGGGAAGCTACAGCCAATGAAGTTAATTATGAGTAATGCAAGGACATCTGTGTATGATGCATATTAGGTTTCTCAACCTCATCCAACAAAATCAATCAGTATACATACTCTTTGCCATCTGCTGAAGAAAACTAAGCACCTATGGGTCTGCCTGAAATTTAATCATGCTATTTCTGAAATACTGAATCTTTCATTAGACATCAGCCTCATATTTCATTTCTTCATTCAATTTGAATAATTTTAACTGTTCCGAAAATTTGAATACAATAATACCATTACTGCTGCATAATTTTTAAATCTTAGTATTACTGCTCTACATAATTTTCAAATATTACTATTAGGACCTACTGCTACATAATTTTTAAATGTTACTATTACTGCTACATAATTTTAAAATATTACTATTACTGCTACATAATTTTAATATTGTTACTAACTATTACTGTATTAATGTTCCAGGTACTACTTCTACTTGCAACAGCTCTGCCGTTCATTACATGTGGTCTAGTTGGAGGAGAGCAGCCATACAATGCACAACTAACAGACGTCAGTGTTGTATTTGCTGTCGGTGAGATTAACAATCTCTTCCAAACTAATGGCGATCAGAGACCTAGAGTTGCAGAAAAGATTATTTCTGCTACATCACAGGTACAGTTTATGTTTTCAAGCACTATTGCTTTCTTTTTTTGAAATATGAAAACCCTAGGGGCGTAGAAGTCATTCAGAGAGAACTTCACATGTTCCACTAATCTCATTAATTAAAACATCGACATAGTCGCCCTGCGGTGTAGAAGTCATTCAGAGAGAACTTCACATGTTCCACTAATCTCATTAATTAAAACATGGACATAGTCGCCCTACGGTGTAGAAGTCACTCAGAGGGCACAACATGACTTTATCTTGTCGTTTATAGAGTCTGTCAAGGGTTTACTCTCTCTCTCTCTGTATATTATTTCTTGTATTTACATTTGTAAGGTAAACTGATGATTTGTTTGTTGTACATTGTATGATGGATGGATTTCCTTATTTCTTCTTTCATGCAGGCATTCAGATCGGTTCATGGTTTTACCCCACTGCTTCCTTAGACATCAAATCTGAGCATCATGTATTTACTATAATAGGAATTTGTTTTGTACAGCTTCTGTTGAGTGTAATGTGAACAGAAATGGTAATGTTGGTATTCACATACTTTGGTACACATTCGCTGCTGAGATTAATCATTTCTGTAGGTTTACATACCTGTTGGATAACATCTTCAGCCTGGCTCATCCATGACTTACTTCTCTTAAGTCTGTTCCTACCAGGTGTAGTCAGCACATCATAGAGTAGTTGGTGAATGTCAACCTTTACCCTGAAGTAGTCACATGCTCTGGATAGTTTAATTCCGTTATCTATGATGGGAAAGTCTAGACGGTATCTCATAGTTTGACAGAAACTAAGGTGCACATTCTCTGGTGTACATACGACTTACACAGACTGCTTCAATTTCTATTCTTGCCAGTTTGTTTCTTTGTGTGTTGTTAATTTTCATGATTGCCAGTGCATCACATTGACAGTGTTGCCAACTATGTGAATTACAACCCTCTCACTATAGGCCGCAAATCCATACCAGAGCTTAGATACGCAGACGATACAGTATTATTATCCACCAGAAAAGAGGGTTTGAAAAACCTAATCATGATGACCAAGAAACATAGCGAAGACCAACATCTATATTTGAATATACAAAAAACAAAAGTAATGTCAACTGACAACGCAAAAGGTTCACCTAACATCCCAAAAAAAATGAATAACTTCAACATGTAGAGAGCTACGAATACCTGGGCTCAATAGTCAACAATAACGGCGACTCCTCCAAAGAGATCTCAAGAAGATTGACAATAGCAAGCAAGAAGTTAAACACTTTGAAGAACATGTGGCAAAGCACCAGCAAAATATTAAAATTAAAAATATCAGAGCATGCTTTTTTCCAGTGACTACTTATAGTTGTGAATCATGGACTATTACACACACAAAAACAAGAACAAATATCCAGTCCTTCGAAATGAAATGCTACAGAAAGATCCTACGAATACCATGGACAGAAAAAGAAAGAACACTGAGGTACTGTTGCACTAACAACTAGCATCCCCTAAAGAACTGCGGTGGGTGATGTTGGTGAGCGCAAAATTACAGTTGCATTGCTAGCGCCGAATGAAACGACCCCTACATTATATTGCGCAGCCCCAGTCCAGTGTTTCCCGGGGACATGAAAGATGCAGAGTACAACCCCAGTCCAGTGTTTCCCGGGGACCATGGAAGATGCAGAGTACAACCCCAGTCCAGTGTTTCCCGGGGACCATGGAAGATGCAGAGTACAACCCCAGTCCAGTGTTTCCCGGGGACCATGGAAGATGCAGAGTACAACCCTAGTCCAATGTTTCCCGGGGACCATGGAAGATGCAGAGTACAACCCCAGTCCAGTGTTTCCCGGGGACCATGGAAGATGCAGAGTACAACCCCAGTCCAGTGTTTCCCGGGGACCATGGAAGATGCAGAGTACAACCCCAGTCCAGTGTTTCCCGGGGACATGGAAGATGCAGAGTACAACCCCAGTCCAGTGTTTCCCGGGGACATGGAAGATGCAGAGTACAGCCCCAGTCCAGTGTTTCCCGGGGACATAGAAGATGCACAGTACAACCCCAGTCCAATGTTTCCCGGGGACATAGAAGATGCAGAGTACAGCCCCAGTCCAGTGTTTCCCGGGGACATAGAAGATGCAGAGTACAGCCCCAGTCCAATGTTTCCCGGGGACATTGAAGATGCACAGTACAACCCCAGTCCAGTGTTTCCCGGGGACATTGAAGATGCAGAGTACAGCCCCAGTCCAGTGTTTCCCGGGGACATAGAAGATGCACAGTACAACCCCAGTCCAGTGTTTCCCGGGTACATAGAAGATGCACAGTACAACCCCAGTCCAATGTTTCCCGGGGACATTGAAGATGCAGAGTACAACCCCAATCCAGTGTTTCCCGGGGACATAGAAGATGCAGAGTACAACCCCAGTCCAGTGTTTCCCGGGGACATAGAAGATGCAGAGTACAACCCCAGTCCAGTGTTTCCCGGGGACATAGAAGATGCACAGTACAACCCCAGTCCAGTGTTTCCCGGGGACATAGAAGATGCAGAGTACAACCCCAGTCCAGTGTTTCCCGGGGACATAGAAGATGCACAGTACAACCCCAGTCCAATGTTTCCCGGGGACATTGAAGATGCAGAGTACAACCCCAATCCAGTGTTTCCCGGGGACATTGAAGATGCACAGTACAACCCCAGTCCAGTGTTTCCCGGGTACATAGAAGATGCAGAGTACAGCCCCAGTCCAGTGTTTCCCGGGGATATGGAAGATGCAGTGTACAGCCCCAGTCCAGTGTTTCCCGGGGATATGGACGATGCAGAGTACAAACTGCAAATTGCCAAGTGTCGACACTCGCCTCGAAAAAGCATATACTCTCTAAGTTGCTACCAGTGGTTTATTGATCAAGAAAAGTTTTAATAGATCATACTGGCTATTGTGATATTTGTTTTCTTCACCAGGTTGTGTCCGGAGTAATATACAGATACGAGATTGAAGTGTCAGGCGGGAACACGGTAAGTTTGCAAACAAATGAAACTGTTGGAATCATACAAATACTGACTTTATGTCCCTTAACAGATAATACAGACAGACATATCAAGATATATTTTAGCTGAAGATATACAAGAACAGAAACAATCAAGTTAGGATTTTGATATCAGATTGATATGTGGATGTAATAGAGATAGAACAGTTGTTAGATGAGATTGATATGTGGATGTAATAGAGATAGAACAGTTGTTAGATCAGATTGATATGTGAATGTAATAGAGATAGAACAGTTGTTTGATCAGATTGATATGTGGATGTAATAAAGATAGAACAGTTGTTAGATCAGATTGATATGTGGATGTAATAAAGATAGAACAGTTGTTAGATCAGATTGATATGTGGATGTAATAAAGATAGAACAGTTGTTAGATCAGATTGATATGTGGATGTAATAGAGATAGACCGCTTGTTAGATCAGATTGATATATGGATGTAATAGAGATAGAACAGTTGTTAGATCAGATTGATATGTGGATGTAATAGAGATAGAACAGTTGTTAGATGAGATTGATATGTGGATGTAATAGAGATAGAACAGTTGTTAGATCAGATTGATATGTGGATGTAATAAAGATAGAACAGTTGTTAGATCAGATTGATATGTGGATGTAATAGAGATAGAACAGTTGTTAGATGAGATTGATATGTGGATGTAATAGAGATAGAACAGTTGTTTGATCAGATTGATATGTGGATGTAATAGAGATAGAACAGTTGTTAGATGAGATTGATATGTGGATGTAATAGAGATAGAACAGTTGTTAGATCAGATTGATATGTGAATGTAATAGAGATAGAACAGTTGTTTGATCAGATTGATATGTGGATGTAATAGAGATAGAACAGTTGTTAGATGAGATTGATATGTGGATGTAATAAAGATAGAACAGTTGTTAGATCAGATTGATATGTGGATGTAATAGAGATAGAACAGTTGTTAGATCAGATTGATATGTGGATGTAATAGAGATAGAACAGTTGTTTGATCAGATTGATATGTGGATGTAATAAAGATAGAACACTTGTTTGATCAGATTGATATGTGGCTGTACGAGGGATAAACCATTTGTCAGATCACATTACACGCTGTCTTCTCGTTAGCTGCAACAGACTTCAAATGCAGTCTGTCTCTCGACTTATTAATACACTTTGACCGTCTATTGATTGGATAGTCTACCCGTTTATTGATTGGATAATCTACCCGTCTATTGATTGGATAATCTACTCGTCTATTGATTGGATAGTCTACCCGTCTATTGATTGGATAGTCTACTGACTGACTGGAGCAAACGACTAGTTATTTGTGAAAATATTGATGTTGATAATGAAGAGTTTACAACAGATAAACGTTATTAAAGAATAATAAAATGCATTCAAAGAGAAGAAGAAAACAGAGAGAGGTACACACAGAAGAAAGTGATTTCTTGAAGATATAATAGTATGTAATCAAATATAAGATCAAGTATGTAATCAAATGTAAGAACAATTATGTAATGTAATGAATGATATACAACATGATGCCATGACTCTGCTCGTGTAGAACAAACAAATTCAACTATTTTCTTATATACTACATATCTTCTTCCAGAAAGAGATTTGCAGTATCGCTGTCTGGAGTCAACCATGGTTGTCAGATTCTGAAAAG